>OY979709.1:21669941-23011336 GCA_963855925.1 Inga laurina | reverse complement strand
GTATCTTACTAGCACTTGGAGATCACAGTGATCAATCTCAGCCTCAGCCTAAGAAAAAGGCCAAGAGAATAGAGTTGTCTACTTCCAGAGCAAATAAGGCTCAATCTTCCAAAGCTGGTTCTCTAGGTCCTTCTTTCCAGGGGCCACCATTCAGACATACATTTAGGATACTCTCCAGGTTGTAATTAAGGAAATAAAGAAGTCTAACACTCACTCAGTGAATCAGATAGATTACTAAGTCAGAGTCTTAATGGAGGTTGTGAACTACAACTTTAAACAGTTATTTGATCTCCATGTAGCTTAGGCTATCCGAATATAGAGGATAGAGGATATAATGAGGACTCATCTCTATATTCCCTTCCCTAAGACCTCTATTGCCACTACCACTATGCCTGATACCACCAATACTACCTCTGATACCACCTTAATCATTCTTGATACCACCACCATTATCCTTAACACCACTATTGTAAAACCCCCCTTTTATTTAACATATACATATGAATTATTCCTCAATTTTCTTGTTTCTATTAATAAAATATCGATATTGATACTAACATCTTGGTTGCACACTTTGATACCACTACTCTCTGATAATTCTGATACCATACTCAGGTAATGATACCCTTATCTTCTCTACTGATCTTACCTTATATGGGTCATTATTAGCAACTATGTAAATATTCAGATAAAATAACTAAGTATTTCGTTACCACCTTATACTATACTTACTATTATGTCTACACATATTCATGTCATACATAATGTGTAGCCATACTACTCACCTATCTTTCAACATATTACAAAATATACAGATAGTAAACAAAATAGCTTCTTCATATTTAGCTCCTTCCTTCACTCATTAGCGCTTATCTCTTTGCCCTTTATGCCACTTGTCTTTGCTGTGTAATGAATTTTGCAAAGGGGTAAGATTCGGAAGAACCTCAATAGTAACAAGCATCCAATCATATAAAATGCATGTATACAAAGCATGCATTATGACCATCACACATAATGAGCATTACAAAAGCATCAGCACATCAACATGGAGCACAATATACATAGATCACATTACCACAATGATTGGTTACAAACACGGGCACTCACCCGTCATATACTTAACTGCTTTGGGCGTCCACCCGACATATTCCAATGCTCAGAACACAACATATTTGATGGTTAAACGCAAATACAGAGCATTATAAAGTATTTGAAAGAAAGAGTTACTGCCTAAATGCCCTTCTGACAACTTGTCCTTGCTTACTAATCTCTTGGTCAGCCCAGGCAAAGGTCAAATCCTATAAGTTAGAATTCACGAACGAATGTGTTATTACTTATTCTAATTCTTGTCCTCTATTATTACTTGGCTAATGATCTTCTAAGGCTTCCATATTATATCAAATAGGCAACAAATGGGGTCTATACTACCTTCTATTATATGTCTTTACTCTTTGGAATCAAGCTTACCACAAATTGCCTTAGATATCTCAAATCCGTAGGTTACCTCATTTTGCCAGATTTGACATCCAACTTTTAAAATTCATAACTTAATCTATACAATTCCAAATAGAGTGGTTTCAAGTTCTAGAGAAAACTCTTTAAGCCCTCTCTAAGGGAAAAATACCACTCAGTGCTAATTATAGGGATAAAACCTAAACAATCCTCAACCAACCTTATTGCCAAAGAATGCATTCTAGTATTTGTGCCTTAAATTCAACAGATAATAACTTATAATATACACAGCCAAATTGTGAATTCTATATATCAATTGAAAGTTTAGGATATCTTCTAAAACCTTGTAAAATATCACAGTCATTGGACAAGTTTTGACTATTCAAAAATAACCCACAAGCAGTCTGACTCGAATCTGGCAGAATTGAATGTTAACAATTTAGGTTCCAAAAATTAGGGTTTTCTAACCAATTATCCAAAGATCATAACCACAAGCTATTCCTACATAATTTTGCCTATAGAATCCATTTCTAACCTCAATTTTACCAAAATCTATCTCCAACCCTATGAACTAAGGCTAGCCAAATATGAACCCTAATTGACATAAGTTGTGTTCTTGCAATTTCAACCTCAAGACATATTATTAATCATCATAAGACCTTATCTAACATCATGTCCATCCTCATACAACCATCAAAGCCCTAAATTGCTCTATTGGCCCAAACCCTAAGGGATCCCTAACTTCAAAAATACTTATCAAAACATCAACACACTACACTCAAATTGAAGCTTACAATTACCTCTATTTGATTCTATGACCGGTTCTTGATTTTGGCTGTACTTACAACAACAAGATGACACCAAAAACTTCCGATTAGAAATCCAAACCTATAGAAATTTAGCTCATGATGAGTAGAAGAAAATTTGTGAAGGCACCAGGAGCTAGAAACACTGATTCGTAGCTGAAATCGGCTTGGGAGCTCAAGAACACTCCCACCTTCTCTCTTCTTTCATATTCTCTTGATTTTCTCCATTTTCCCTTTATTTTCATGGGCTACACAAAATTCATAAGGCTTAGAGGTGTTGGAAGATGTTTTAATGACATGTGTCACATGCTTAAAAATCCAGGGTACTGTGCTCTTTTGGAAATTATAGCGTATGCGGTAATCCGGTGTGCCAGATGCTCTTTCTTGAAACTGCATGGTGCCCAATACACCTCCAAGAATCTATCTCCCCTTCACTTTTATCATGCTTTGTTGACTTTATTGGCCAGGGGAAAGGAAGTATGATGAATTCATCTGGCTTCAGGTACAGTGTCCAAGAAAATCGGGTATGTAGCCAGATCGGAGACAGGCCAATTGTACTGGCTATTAAACAAATGTCTGATATACAACTGTAAATGTCATTGTTTGATTGGTTAATCAGGGGAAGAAGTTAAAAGTTACTTTAATAAAGTTACTTTTTGATACAAAGTCAGTTGGTTTTGTGACACGTGTCATGCTTTTTCCTGAATAGTGCCATGTGTTCCTTATGCCTCATGATTTTACCACATACATGCCTCAGTGTCCTAGACAACTGACACCAAGCTGGTGTCTTTTAAAAACATAAGGTATATGAACCTACCTTGAAAATGCCATGTACGCACCTACACCAGCATATTTTGTTTGACAATTAGTCACATATGTCTATGTCTTCAAGAATTCAACATATATGTGCCTATGTGGCATAAGATAGCACCACATACCTTAAAAAATGGGCATGTGTGAGCCTATGTGTCTTATGGCACATCGAGCGTACATAGACACCGATAACTTTAATTTAAGCTATCAGATCACATTCCTTTTAACTAGCACTATAGCTAGCAAGTAGTAGTTGACCTGACAAGTTCATATATCTAAATCCCTCTATCAGTTTCTGTTCCAATATCATCATGACTACCACTTACATTGCTTTTCAATTCAAAACTTTAGCGGTGACATTCACATCACCTAGATGGTATTTAATTCTCAAGTTAAAATCTTTTATCAATACCATCTGTCTATGTTGTCTCATATTCAACTTTTTGATTATGCAAATATTTAAAATTCCTGTGGTCACAGTACATTCTCACAAATGCACCATACAAAATAATGTTGTCATATTTTCAAAGCAAACATAATCACTACCATCTCTAATTCATGAGTGGGGTAATTCATCTTGTGAGGCTTCAATGTTGAGAGGCACAAGCTACTATTCTGTCCTAATTCAACCTAAAGGGCAGAATCATATAGTCCTATAAAACTCATTTTATATTTGGGACTCTTACCAAACAGGGCTTAGTAGTCTTCTTGGCTTAGAATTAATCTCAAGTTTATAGCCATAAAATTTGGGATATTACATTTCTCCCCCCATTCAATAAATTTTGTCCTCTCAATTTTGAACGTCACATAGATTTAAATATACCTTAGGTGATTACATCTGGTTACTCAGTCTATTCAGTATGCCATTGGTCCAATTCTTGACAGTATTTCAAAAAACCAATGTATCTGGGCCTTAGCTTCTTTGCTTTCAATGCCTTACCAACACTCAAATTCTAGAGGTCTCCTCATTCAATCAAATTGCTATAGACCTTGCTTGTCTATCTTGCGTCTGAGTTTCTTCAATTTAAGCTATTAGACCATGTTCCTCTTGACTATCACTATAACTAGCAAGTAGTATCTGACTTGACAAGTTTAGATTTCTAAATCCCTCTATCAGTTTCTATTTCTATATCATCATGATTGCCACCTGTACCGCTTTTCAAATCAAAACTTTAGCCGCAGTATTTGGATCACTTGGATGGTATTTATTTCTCAAGTTAAAATCTTTTATCAATACCATCCATCTACATTGTTTCATATTCAACTTTTCTTATTATGCAAATATTTAAAATTCCTATGGTAATAGTACATTCTCAATCACACCATACAAAATAGTGTTGTCATACTTTCAAAGCAAACATAATCACTACTAGCTCTAATTTATGGTAGGGTAATTCATCTTGTGAGGCTTTAACTGTTGAGAGGCATATGCCACCATTCTGTCCTGATTCATCAGGGCATATCTTCTTTCTCATTTTACTGCAGACCATATAGGTTACTTCACTGCAGACCACACGAGTCACTTCACTCAGACCACATGAGTCACTTCACTCAGACCACATGAGTCATACTAGGATATGGGATAATCAATACTGGTATGAGTGTCAACCTCTCCTTTAGCTCTATGAAGCTGCTCTCACAGACATTATCCCACTTAAACAATTCATTTTTTCATGTGAACTTTTATCATTGGCAAGGCGATTCAAGAAAAAATGTTGAATAAATCTAGCAAGACCTAGAAAACTGAGTATTTTTACAGCAGTTTCTAGCTTATTCAAGTTCAGTACTACTTCTACTATTATGGGATCCACTAAGAACCCTTCTTTTGAGACAATATAGCGTAGAAATGACCACTACAAACTTGTCCAAAGGCTGCCAAAAATTCAATTCATAAAATTCATGAACATAGCAGATACATTGGCCAGTCCAAAGCTCAATTCTCAAGAATACACAAGAACCAGACAATAAATCTAAAAGGTCAAGAATTCTAGGAAGTGGGTATTTATTCTTGATGGTCACCTTATTTAGTTCTCTATAATCAATAAATAACCTTAGGTTTTCTATTTTCCTCTAACATACAACATTTATCAATTCTTACAGCTGCATTCAACAATCAGTATGTAGCATAACACATTCACATGACACACTGGTCCAATATCACAGCGTTAGGCACAAAGGTCTTATGGCCCAAGGCCTTTGCCCCGTATAAGACTTACTTCCACTATGGTCTTACAGCCTAGGGAAACTGCCCCATACAAACTTACACACCGAGTCTTATCGTCTCAACCACGCTCATCATAATCTGATTGCATAACAATCTACCGGCCTAAGGACATACTAGTCCAACAGGTCTTATGGCCTCATGACACACTGTCCAATATCCTTGCTGAATACATAACGAGACTAACAACCTCAGGACACATAGCCTACTAGGTACTCTAAATACATCATAGGTTGCATCTCTTACTACTCAAGTTAATCATATACTTATGTAATGTTCATAAAGCATGCTAAACAAACCATTCAATCATGGTAATCATCACAATAGCATTCCTCAATCACAAATACTAGACCATTGATCCCACACCAAAGCACTTGGTCTCATCAGTCTTACAGTCAAGGACCTCTGCCTCATGTAAATATGCACCCTCATCATACGCTATGCAAATGTATGCACCGATCTTACTATCACAAGTATCCACCCTTCATATTCTGAAATAAAGCACTTGGTCACATAGTCTTATTGTCACACGAGTGTCCACCCGTCATATTCTGAATGCTCCTGCTAGCATAAGGACACACTGGCCCATTAGGTCTTAAAGCTTCTCACAACAATTCCATATATTCATAAAACGAATACACATGATGGCAAACACACATGCAAAACCATTACATAAGATATGATAGCAAGAGTTTCTTGACTTTCTCTATCTCGTCATGCCTTAATGTCTTTTCGCATCTTTTTTTTTATAAACACTAGTGGAGCATCCCAATGGCTATATACTGGGTCATATAAACTCTTCTTTCTCAAGGAAACTCTCCTAATATGGGACTCATCACATTGTACTACTTTCTAGAGTCAACATCCTAGTGGTTCCACTCTACGGCACTTCACTCGGTACTTTATTTAGTCACTGGCTAGCTAGCCCCTCTGCAAGTAGCTCTCTTCATGTTAGCCGTCTCTCAATAAAGCACCACTGTAACGGGAATAAGTCTTTAGGAGAACCATACCCCGAAACTAACCATTTGGAGTTGGGGAACCCAAGGTCTTTAATCAATTCTGTAATCTGCTTCATTAATTCTGCCATCTCATCTGGGGTCATTTTGTATGGACTTTTGATATTGGTCCAACTCCAAGTGTAATCACAAATTCAACTTCCCTTACCTGGGTAATCCTCTCATGTCTTTCAAGGAATCTGTTAGCCACTAGTATTTCTTTCACTATCTATCTCGATCATGAGACCATAAACTCATGGCTGCCCTTTATTCTATCTACCACTTTGTTCTATTAGGGAATGAACTCCCAATCAATCTTTATAAGGGAATATTCTATAATCAAGATCTTTTCTTATGCTAGGTTAGTAACTAGCAACCTTCAGAAACTTCATACACATCTTTAATATATTATAGTACCTTGAACTACTTAGGCTATCTCAAATTCATAAAGAATCAATTTAATTATTGATTTTGATTCTTGAGTCACAATTCATTTGATTGCTTTGAATATTGGCTCTACTAAATCTAGAACCTTAACATCACTTGAGTCAAGTAAATTATTTTCCTCAACTATACCCATCAGGCATACTAAGAGTCATCATGATCATTAATCATGGAGAAAATGCAAGGCAATCACTAGTCCTCAAGTTACTATATGAACTTCTCCGGCAATATTCACTATGATAGTGATGTCTTAAATTCAAGAACAAGGCCTAAATCATCTTCTCCATGTTTTTAAGCATTCTTTAAACATTTAAGAATAACACCTCAACTCAACATAACCTTTATGCACTCAAACCTTTAGTTAAAGGTTTCAACATGAGGACTTCCCAGGAGGTCACCCATCTTAGTGTTAGAATTGACAAGCACAGAGGAAAATTAAAATTCAAAAATTTTTCCAATCCTAACTATAGATCAGTCAACGGCTTTTAAATTGGGTAGGAGAGAAACGTACATTTCTTATGTGTTTGGTCTTTCTTTTCGATCTCAAGGAGCTAATAACTCAGATCAGCTCCCTCTACTGGTATCCACACGAATAGGAATCCAATATGAATAGCATGCTAGCACCACCAACGTCTCTCTCTAGAGTTTCCTTTTCTCATGACACTCTAACTATCTTTTTCATCACCTGTAAAAAACCCTAGCTCACCCTTTTAAATAACTAGTAAGGGCTTTCTATGGTCTTAGATTTCTAATCTAAGGTGTTTTGTGTCCATTAGTCTATTGGAGTGTTGCTAGAATACTGGACCACCTATAGAAACGCGAAAGGTAACTGTAGCCTTCCTTTTTAACTAAATACTTTATGATTTCATTGAGTTTTTCTTAGCTCTTGAACCACCCATGTCTTTCATCTAAGGAGTGTTTTTTTAATAAGAAAGTTGTTTTAACCATATGTAAGGTGATATATGATACATGTTGAAGTATTAGGTTTGTCAATAGTTAAAAACACAAAGTTGGATTTTTGTTATTTTTAAGCATATATTTTGGTCAGAAGCAAAACTGGTGAGGGAGTTTGATTTTGGTATTTTTGAAGTTTTTATTGAATTCTACACGAAAAATTGTGTAGAAATTGGCTCTGATTATAATTTTGATAAACTAGTTTAAAGACTCAAAGACTGGAAATTCAGTCTGCGTGTGTAACAAAGCTGCCAGTGTATGTTTTTATCCGGCAGTTTTGTTGTGGCAAAAATTTCATTGTTCAAAATTCATCTGTTGTTGATTAGATTTTTAAAGAATTAAAGAACACTTAAAGACCTTTAATTTGATAGGTATTATGAAGGATTTAGATAAGTATACTAGGAGTTATAAGTGTTTGAAGTAGACCATTACAACTTGTTAAATTTTCTGGCACCAGGGGAAAAAAGAAAAACTAGAAAGTATACATGGATAGGTGGCTACTAGAAGTATTGTTCCCTTAAAATAGACTTAATAAGGGTCACATAAGATTTTGAATCACCCTAATTGAATTTTTCTAGAATTGGTTATGATTTTTCAAAGTTTATTGAAAAATCAGCCAAGTTGTGGTAATTGTGCAAAAATTCAAAGTAAAAGGTTTTTGTAATAGAATTATACCTTAAAAGGCTAAGTTTAGCATTTGGGGTTAGCTTAGGCTCATCAGCCACATATTTGGCCTAATGAAGTGACCATAATTGTTGGACTTTGGGTCCAAGCCTACCCTTGATGAGCCAGACTATTTGATTAGGATATAAATAGCCTAATCAAATAAGAATCAAATTAGCATTAATTGTAGATTGGGGTATAAGTTTGTATTAATTATGATATTGTTAATTGAGAAACAAGTCATCATAATTCTGAAAATTAATTAAGAATTAATTCTCTTGATTGCTAACTTGGAAGGCAAGAAGGGTGGACATCATTTCATAATTAGTGGCCAACCTAAACCACTATAAATAGGAGGTGCTTCCTTCAGTTATTCCTTACCCCTGCTATTGAGTTTTCTAGCAATATCTTCTCTCCTACCATCTTTCTTGTTCTGGTGATCTACTGTGCCAATCCAGATTAGGCTCTAGTAGTCTAATAATTGTGTGGGCACTATTATAGAGTATTAGAGCTTTGACCAGGATCTGAACATGGATTCGCCCTGGTATACTAGTCTATTTCCTCCTACCTTATTCTTCCTACATTGGTATCAAAGCCAAGTTGATCATGTGGCTGTGATTATTCTATGTGATATAACTTTTATTTATATCCCCATTATAATTTTTATTTTTGCTGTGCAATCATATATATGAGATTATATGATGATAGTAAATATGTTGCTTCAATTTTTTGGATCCGAATGCTTATAGATATATATATTCTTCCTTTGGATGAATGTCTTCTTGTATATGCATGTGTTATGAACATTTATTTTTCATAAGAGACGCTGCTTTTGGATGTGTTGTTGTAGCATATTGCCATTAACAAGTTTTTGCTTCGTTTTCCTTTTAGAACATGAGTGTGTGTGTGCTACCAGTATATTATATACATATAATGTGTAATTTGTAATATCCCAAATTTTGAGATTTAAGGCTAGAGAATGAGCCTGAAATAAGTGGGCTGCTAAGCCCTAGTTTAGTAGGATCCCAAATGTCGATCAAGGGTTTAATGACTCCAAAAGTGGATGTGATTAGTAACAAATAACCTTTTAGAGATGATGATGTGATTTGAGATTTGAATGTGTTGTGAGTAGCGCCGAAACCCTGTATTTAGGTTTAATTGTGGATTAACTTCTAAATTGACTTAAAATATAGGGAGGGCGCATATTATGGTTAAAAGAATGAGAAAAGGTGTTTGGTGGTGATTCAAGAGCAATTACCATAATTAGAGGCAAAATAGTAAAGTTATCGACCAATTGGTCAGTTACCGAAGATGAAACTCATTGGTAACTTCAAGTTTAATGGTTTGGATTGATTGTTATGAGATCAAAAGGGTGGAATCTCATGCATATGTGTGTATGTGAACTTATGGGAGATGTGGTGAGATTGTGACAAGTGGCAAAATATGGACCTTTGGATTGGGGCAAGATTTCAAACTCTTTTCTCTCTCCTCTTTTCTCTTCTAGGTTGGTCAAGGGCCCATCTTTGGTAAAAAATATGTGCGCTCATCATCATCTCATTCTCTCTCTTCATCCTCCATTTTCGTTGGGCTTGAAGGTGGAAAGAGAAAGCTTAAGGTGATGTTTTAGCCTTATTCTTATCTTCTTTAGCTTAAGTAGTCTTCTATAATGTTATTCATAGTGATGGAAGCTTCATTGCTATGGTTTTAGATTTGTTAAAGAAGGGGTTTTCAGAACTTGAGGAAAATTAAAAGATTAAGAATCAAGACTAGCTTAGGAAAAAGGAAGAGGTGAGTATTTGTACCCTTTTGATCTAAGTTTTGTGACTTTTGGATGAGTTTTATGATTTGTGGAATTTTACCCTGGTTTTGTATGACATGTTATTGGGAGAATTGCATGTTGTTTTGTATTGAAAATGGTGTTTGAATGTGTAAAATAGTCATTAGGATTGATTTAGAACATTGGAAGTAAAAGTGGTGAAATTGGGTAAAGTGTGTGATGAGTGTGACCAAGGGGGAACATGTTATTTTGATGTGAATTTGGGTGTTTTGAGGTTTCCAATGTGTTCCTTGTGTGAAATTATGTGAGAGTAGCTTTGTGTTAGAGTTTTGGGACCATTGGAAACATATTGGTTGAGTCGGGAAAATTCTTATATCAGCTGTGTTTTGCCTTCTGATTGAGCCTCACTCAAGTGAACAGGGGTCTCACTCGAGTGCAGCATCATATTTTCCCTTTTCCCTTCAGTTTTGGTCACACTTGCATGTGAAAGAAGCAAGGGTGCAGTTCCTCACTTGCGAGCGAAGCGAGTTCTCACTCGAGTTAATATGCATTTTGTGGTATAAGCCCACATCTCGGGTTGTTACTAACAGCCAATTTGTTAAGAGTGTGAGCTAGCACTCGTGAGCAAAGTGGGTTCTCACTCGAGTGAGAGGTGTCTCACTTGAGTGAATGTGCATTTTATGGTATAAGCCTGTGTCTCGGGTTGTCACTTACATCCAATTTGTTAAGAGTGTGAGCTAGCGCTCATGAATTTTGTGCCATCACTTGAGTATCAGAGCTAGTGCTCAAGTGCACTTCTGGCTTTGGGTTCTTTGTTGCTCTCGGGTGGTCACTTCATGTGCCTCACTTGCTAGGACTCAAGTGAGTATAGGGGCATCACTCGAGTATTGATCTTAGTGCTCGAGTGCAGTGGTATTTTTTGTTTTTGTTTGTGCTTTCGATCAAACACTCGCACAAGTGAACCATCCTTACTCGGGTATGAGTCATCCATCACTCAAGTGTGTCATCCATCATTCGAGTGATGCAGTCAAAAATGGGATTTTGAGGTTTCGAAAGAAGGCCTTTGGTCAAGTTTCTCCCAATCCTTTAGGCATATGTTTAGGCTTTAAGTAGCTGCCTAAAGGTCTTAAATGATAACCAACTTAAGTGTTTGAAGTTAAGAAATTGGAAAAGGGATTAACCTTATGTCCTTGCTTTGGTTATAGGGTTTGATGTTCGCCCTGATCGGGAGTTGTTGGTGCTGGAGCATACGTGGAAAGGACCAGGGTAGGGAACTTACCTCTCCTGCATGTGTTTGATATTTGTGTTGATATGTTGATGCATGTTATTGCTTTGCATGATTATGTGTAATATATATATATGAATGTTTCAAGCTATGTTTCTGTTTATGCTATGGCCATAAGTATGTTGTTAAAACATTGAGCTTGTAAATATGTCATTGTGTGAGCATGAGTTATGTAATACAAGCATGTCATGCATTATACATTTATCATGCATGCATATTGGTAATGTTTTCCTACTGAGATTCTCTTGAATCTCACCCTCCCCTACTAACCTTTCAGACAGGGAAGTAGATAGAGCATGGAGCTGGCACCTAGGACAACGAGGTCTCCTCAGATTTTGGTAGTTGGTTATCATAGTTAGGAGTTGTGTGTATTGGATATTCGTATTAAGATTGGGATGTGTATATGTGGATGAGGATTTGATTATGTATATTTAAAATATGTATTTTAGATAGATTTGTGTAATCCCCTATTTGGGAAGTTGTAATGGGCGTGTGTGCCCTGTAAAGCTTTTATTAATGTACAGAGCTCGGGGTTGGTCTGGAATTATATTGCGTACTCTGATGTATAAATGTGATTTGTCTTTGTGTGGTAATTGTATTCGAAAGGTGATTGTGAGGCCAGAGTAATTGTGTTTCAAAATGTATTTGTGAAAACCCCGTTTGGTAGATGGGTTTGAAATGGAGCTTTGATTATTATTGGTCTCTATTTCACTTTAATCGCGTATTTCAGATATAATTACGGTAGGGTGTTACATAATGCATAATTCCACCTCTCATTTGTTTTCAAGCTTTACATCCTCTCTGATTATGTTGCTTGAAATTACTCCATGTATGCTCTCTGGTTCGCATATGGATATATGATAATGAGTTCATAAGTTTAAAGCTTTATTTTTCTTCTTCTCCTTGCTTCTTCGATTTCTTAACAGTTGAGTTTTTGGAACCTATATGGAACAAAAAACAAGAGACTTTAACCCTCAAAAGCTAGGAAAGTTTTTTGAAACACAGAGGACACATATCGAAGTCACATTACGAAGCGCCGTTGACATAGAGAAAAAAAATAGGTGTTTGAAACTGAGTATTTTTACCCAAGGAAAGGCCATACATTTGTAGAGCTCGAAGATATGATTCCAATGATGCTTAGAACGCGTCAAACGGAGTTCGGATGAGGGAGAAACAAAGGAAACAAGATGGTAGGTCGCTTGTTGCCACTGCCACTTGACTTTTGATTTGATCAATGAAAAAGACATTTGAAATCAAATAAATGCCATAGATTTGTAGTTCGCTAAACTATGATTCCAATGACACCAAGAACATGAAAAACAAAGCTAAAACGAGGGAGATATGGCCTTCCAAAGTTGGCAGGTCACGATGACCCGCCATAGCTCCAACTGGGTCTAGTTGACCCGGCTGGAGGTTGAAGGTGATGACTTCCACATCATTGGTCAACCAAAACCACGTGGCCCCAACGAGGGAGTGCCACGTCAGTGCCACATCATTTTGTTCTCGGTCAAGCATTGACTGTTGACCAGTCATCAATTAACCGTTGACTAGTCAAAGTCAACAGTTAACAAACATTGACTGGATTTTTCTTAAAAAAAAGGGAAATTGACAAGTGGCGTATGGGGCCTATTGGGGCTACTGTTTGACACGTGGCAAGCACCGTCAAAGAGAGGACAATGCATGGAGTCATGGAAACGGCGCGTGTCGTTGGCAGATAGCTACAAGGTAGCGTGTGAAGTACACGCACCTCCGGTGAGAGTAGCCTTCGCTAGAATTTTCCAATTTTTCAGAATTTTATGATCCAGACCACTTCTAGAGGCATATGTGGGCGTGTGGGACCTTCAATTAAGACACGGTTTGTTCCTAAAAATCCCTAAATTTGAGAGCTTCAATTTGATATATAATTTACATAAATTTGAATAATGTTTGGATCTATTTTGAGTCAAAAAGGTGTTCATATACATTTAAAGATTCCCAAAAAGGTAAAAAAATGAGTTTATGTTGATTCTTTTGTTTTTGGGAAGGTTGGATTACTTATTAAGAGTATTTTAGCTACAATATAAGGTTAATGCTGAAAGATTCTTTAAAGTGAGAGATTAGTCAAATGAGTTTTTGAATGTAAGATCTTGTCCAACCTTGACTCAAACTCTTAGAGATAAAAACCTAAAAATTGTAGCAACTTGAAATTATTGAATAATAACAAGTCTTCCCATGCTTATAACCACATTGATTCAATTGAGATTGAAGCAGTGACTTCTAAAGTCAACCCTTTATCACAAATGTTCTGACAAAGGACAAGACAGATAGAGATGTGAGAATCATCTCATCAAGTGGGAGGTATGCTGCAAATACATCCAAGTAAGTGGATGTAAACATGGCAAAGAGGAGTTTGACATTGTTGCTAGATGCTACATGAGTTCATATGGTCAGAAGGGCCTACACGAGGGAGAACCTAGTTAAGAGACAACAATATGAGGCAATTTTTTTATAACTTTTTTGAATGTTCTTTTTTCATTGAATTTATGATTAAATTCTTTGCATTTAGAATTGAATTAAGCATATTCTCCTTTTTTCAAGAACTTTTATGTTGATTAGATGATATTGTGTTATTATCTTCTTCATATAACTGTCTTTGATTGAGTAGGAGTTTCTAGAATGTGTCTAGAAATCCAAAGGGGAATGTGTTCAAAGAAGACTTTGGTTAAAAGGGTAATGGGCTAACTAGCATGATTGGGATGGGAGTCAACATAGTTGTCTCCTAAACATGAAACTAGTGAACTTGTTATCTAATTATCCTTTGTCTTATTTGAACAAATATGATTTGTATACCATAATCATCTAAGTGATCAATTATGACCAAGTCTATTTTGACTGAGCTTATGAAGGCAAGCTCAATAGAGATGTCTATAGAGTTAGAAACTCTCAAATATCCTTTATTTGAGAAGAAAATGTCAGGGACATACTACCAACTAGTCTTTAGTATTTAGAGGCTGAAACAACGAAAGGATACAGAAAGTTTATGCTATCAAGCATAGAAAGAACAAGATTGCTCAAACTTATGATGGTACGAGCAATGTAACTTTATCCAAGCTATTTGGATAGTATTAGAAGATAGTGGAATATATTATCTTCTTCCATAAAGTTAAAAGTAAGTTAAGTTTTAACATAGTATATTAAGTCCTAACATGTCGTTTAGGCAACACTTGAGGCAAATGTCAAACTAAGAAGTTGAGAAAAATAAAATGCCAAGTTCTTTCTAACAAACAACAAGTGTATGTTTTGACAAGACATCTCCCAATGAGTGGGAGTAAGCTATGTCTCCTCACTAGTGAGAGTAAACCACGTTTTCTAGTGAGTGGGCGTATACGAAAGCAAATACTGCTCCTAATATGCAAATTGTGACCTTTGATAATGTGATTCGCCACATTGAACTTGAGTGTGAAAGAATGAAGGATCCAAGATCCATCAGTCAGATGAACTTAGCTAAAGAGTGGGAGGATTCATCCTCTAAGCCTAAGGGCAAGAAACCTATGAGGTAAACTTGTCTAGAGGAGGTTAATGGTTTCTGTAAAGATAAAAGGCTACATTGATAATCCTTTAAGGGTTGTAGAAGAAACAATCTACATGAGTAGTGGATGTTTCACAGGAGCATATGGCTTCATGTCGAATGCAAAGCAAGAAAGAGAAAGACTCAAGGCATTGGAACTTGCTTATTAACTCTACATAGATAAATCACCCTGATTCACTCCATGCAATTGCAACCAACAAAATCACATCTTTGCTATCTCTTTAGTTAAGGATTGATGGGACTGTGACTCTCAAATCCTTTGTTAGATTTTGATGTTTCTTTTTAGGGATAAAAAATCCATTTCTTGCCACATGCACACATTTTTCAAAAGAAATGATCAAACTTGCAAAAGAGTATTTGCTAAATAACATATGCTAAATGGTTAATACCCTTATGAATAAGTTGAGAACTTAGTCTACATGGCAAGAAAGACAAACAAACATTTTGAGAAAATCTACTGCAATTAGCAAATTATGACATTTGTGAACTAATGAACGTGAGGACAAAACACAGAGTTTGGTGTTTTGTTAACGTCGTGGACGTTTACTTGAAATATAGTAATGTTTTCTTGATTTTAGGTAAGTGTGAAACTTTTAGATAATAGCTGAACTAGTCAGGAATCAGTTAAACTAAAAGAATAAGACCTTTCGAACTAACAAGGGTTAAGGACACCCACGTGATTAGTTCAAGCTGCTTTGTGTACAAGAAAGGGATTGTTAGGCAACTATCAATACCTAGAACCCTTCAATATAATAGAGTTTTTGAAACATAGAGATAGACCTCTCCTTGACATGGTTGAGTAAACAATAGCATAAGTGAAACTATCAGTCATATGTTGACGTGTAACCTCACAGCTATTGTTTTCACACTTAACCAAATGTCCTCTAAATCAGTCATGACCTTACCCTATGAATCATGGATAGGCCTTAGAATAGGCCCAAGCTTGTTAAGACTATAAGGCAACTTCATTCCATAATTCTTCCTTTAAGTAAGGAAGATTGGGGCCAAGGTAAACAAGGTATCTCTTTATGAGATGACTTGAGAATTTGACAAGACATGTCTTCATTAGTGAAAATGATGACAGCTCAATGACTACGAGAGAACCAAGGGACACAATGTTTATAAAACCCAGATTTTCTGGTAGACAATGAGCATTAATCATACTGAATCTCTTTAAGAGGTTCACAGAAACAAGGAATAACTAAGTGCTCCTAAGTTCACTAATTCGTGTGGGAGGGTTGAGACCATTTTCACAATTAAAGAGGTAAGAGGTAAGTTACGAGAGGATTACCTCACCCATACATAGGAAAAGAATCCTATGAAATCCACCTCAGGGTAAATTGTCATCTAGCAAATGACTATAAAGGGATAGATTCCCTAATGGATTGAATGCTCTCTTCATCATTTAGAAGGTGATGATGACTACCTATAAGTGTCTGAAAGACACTAGAAGGACCTGCTAAAAATAATTGCAAAATGTCATGCAGGAGGATATAGATTCTTTTTTTGAAACTAGCCAAGTACATATTTGGGCAATTTATCACCTAGCCAAGAGGCGATTGAGACCAAGTAGGTTCTCAAATTTATTGGGGCATGTAAAACCTAAAACACTTTGTGGGTAAGGGGTACTACAATGGAAGGTTGTCCGTTGTGCATTTTAACTATGAACTTTAGCTGTGACCACAAGCTTAGTCTTGAAATTACATCAAGATTATGTAAAGACCGCTTTCCAATTTAGAATTTTAGAAATTGGATGATGAACTCTACATGAAGAGCTTAAGGGCTTTGTAGAAACAATTACCCACATAGTAGTATATGAGGTTTCATAAGGTGAAAACCTCACCAACTTCAAGATAATTGAAGAACACTACATGAGTGCTAAACGGTCTAGTGATGATTCTTTATGAAGTCATCCTTTGTCAAATGACATTATTTAGTTGAAACAGTATTAAAGGAGTTAAAGGAATAAAGGATCAGAGAATCCTTAAATTCTAAGTTGAAAAATGATGGGTTGAACAAATAATATCTTGAATGACAAGGTTAATAGAGATTGCACAAGGAAGATACAGTCTTTGCCACCTAAGACATGTACAAGTGTGATCCTTAGGCATCTTAGAATGCCAAACTGCAAACCCATGGACACCCCTAAAGTCATGGGCACAAACCTAGAGAGGTTACATCCCTATGAGGAATCCAACATAAAAAAGTGGATAGAGTCCCATGTAAGATTATCGTTGGTAATATGAATATACACATTGGTTATATAAAACCAACTGTTTTTTGTCAGACTTGGAAGCTATTTTTGGTCCTGTTGTGAAATAGATCATGAGAATAACCATGGATTAAGTTGTCAAGGCAACAACTTTCCTTTGAAAAGATACTCCAATACAAGGCCTAGGCAAATGATAATATAATAAGGAAATATATAATGTATCTTTGTTATCCATGGAATTAGAACACAAAGTGTGTTCTACCATCATTCAAGGTGCCATATGGCTAAAGTGGTTCCTATAAGTGATTGGGAATTAATGGTGGATAGAAGGATCCAAACGATAGCATTTTATGTTGAGGATCCTAAGTATTATAGCAAGGCGAAACATACATTTGATATATCTCTATCAAAGATATACTTTCAAAGAGGGAAAGTGACAGTTCAATGACCTTCTACTGACGGAATATTAGTAGATCCCCTTACTGAGCCTGTAGCTTGATATCATTAAGTTAGTGAAAATCTTAGTGTGTAAATAAAATATAAGGTCATGAACTTCTTTTATATAAAGATAAAAGAAATAGTATATATGTTATGAGTAAATACATATAAGGTATACAATTTTGTATGTCATACAGGTTCGAAGAGGTTGTTTCACTCATACAAACAACCATCTTCCCATGTTTTGTAGGGGTATGAGAAGGTAAGACGAGCAAATGATCACCATGAGATGGTTAAGAAGAATCTTTGTGTTTGAGTCACCTCAGTTAAAAACTGAGATGAGATCCACATGTGTGTATATACGAAAAAAAGGATCAAATCTTGAATGCAGACCTGTAGCCAGGCAAAGAACTCTTTTTCATAAATGAGATTGTAAAAGAGATATTGTGAAAAAGATAGTTTCAGTTTGAATGTTGAGTACATTTTGGAACTAATGTATGTACGGTGAAATAGAAAGAAATCGACGCACACCACAAACCGTTCACCATAGCATGCAATTCATACTGCATATGCTTGAGAGTTAGACTGTAATATGGGATATAGGTGAAAGATCCCTAGTTTACTATAGTGTAAGTCCTAGGAAGGAATAATCCTTCCACAATGCCCTTAAGACTTAGATGACATCATGAAAGCTTTATTATAAATTGTGCCCTAAGGGCCAATCATTGTACTTTGAACATTATAAATTTAATGAAATTTCTCCATTATGTTATCATATTATTTGCATGTTAATTGTGATAATTGTATCCTACGATAAATCATAAAGATTGTCCTAAAATGTCCCTGATCAGTCATCTATGCGAGAGCAAAGATGAAACAAGACCAGTATGACTTTGATAAGATATGGAGATACGAATTAAGATATGGAGATACGAATTAAAGTCTTAGACACTTGTAAGAGTACAAGGTACTGGACCGACCCACTATGAGAAAGCTACGTAGATCAAGTCATAAGCTTTTCTCATGTATAAATACATCACAATGCCCTTTGACCTGAGGTCATCATGAATTCCTACATGGGAGTTGCTAAGCTTTGAGCTAATCAAAACTCACTTTTGACCAAGTGATGATAAAGGCTACGATTGGGCTTGGTGGTTTTTCTTGCAGAGGACTATGAATGATTAAGATGGAATTTGTCCCTCACATTAGTAGAGGGATATTACTGGGCCCCTCGATAAGTGAGTTTGAGAAATGTATGGTCATACTATGATGGAAGGGAGTTTTCATTTCTATTGTCAGACTACTGAGGAATCGATAAAGTAATAGTCAGGAATAAGAGGATGACATTATCTATGCCTCATCCTTGACCGATATATTGTGTGAACAAAAGGGACGTGATATGGTTATATGACAGGTTGCATCATGTTAACAATCCTTATATGAATTGGGTAGTCATAATGTCTTACTAGAGGCCGCTTGTGACTTTTGAGTTAGTACAGTTATTGGCTCACTGCCAACTTCGTATAGGCCTACATGGTCGCTCACAAGAATGACCCAACATGAGATAATATTTAATTTAGAGTGGATGCATTTTATATTTATATATATAATATAAAATTTGTTAATAATATTATATATATGTATATATATGTATTTTCGAAATACATATTATATATATGTATATATATTATATGATATTATTATATTTTGTTAGTTTTAAATTTAATTTTATTAAGATAAATTAGATTTCATAACTAACATGATAGAGATATAGTATCTCAGATTTAATTTATGAAGATAAATTAAATTTAATGGCTCTTTATTTGGATTAAATAAATAGGTCAAATTAAAACTACTGGATAGATTTAATTTAAACTTAATTTATTTAATTAGCTCACCAGGATAATTAATTATTAATTAATTTCAAAATTAATAAATATTAATTTTGAAATTCGAATTTGTTGGAGAATATTCATGTGGATACCGGTAGAGGGAGAGAACCTGATGTGTTGGCTCCTAGAGATCAAAAACCCTGAATTGAAAAAGGGATGAATCTTTCTAACTCGGTTCAAATGTCGTTGATATATCCTCAATTAGGATCGGTGAAAATTTTAAAATTCTTCTGTTGTGCCTGCTGATCTTAACAAGCTTGGTTTGGTGACAACTACTTTAGTTAAAGCTCTCTGATCACACACGATTCGGTTAGACAAGTGAAAACTAGGAAACTGACCAAGTCAAGATGGAATAACGTTTAGTCAAAAAGGAATATTTACTCCTAGATACATAAGATGTGCTAGTCTCTGTGGTCGACCCCTTACTAGCTCTATGTGTAGCTTGTAAGTACGGATACTATATGAATGGAGGGTAATCTGGGTTAATCAACATATTAACTCAAGAGGGATTAGATCTGCCATGAGTAATATGTATGGGAGAATCTGGGGCATTTGAGGTAATGAACATATAGCTTACAGATATATATAAAGGGTATCCTTAGATGCTAATCTGATATGAGAGATTTCTAGTATCACAAACACCAAATCTTAAAGACATTTTTGCCAACGCGGTCACAGTAGACACCAAGTATTAAATAGGAAAGAGTAACAGACGCACGATTGAAGGCCTATCAAGTGCGAGTGGGAGATGTGGACTTTGGGTCCAAGTCTTCCCTTGATGGGCTAGACTATTTGATTAGGATACACGTAGCCTAGTCAAATAAGAACCAAATCAGCATTAATTGTAGATTGGGGAATAAGTTAGTATTAATTATGATATTGTTAATTAAGAAACAAGTCATCATAATTCAGGAAATTAATTGAAAATTAATTCTCCTGATTACATACTTAGAAGGCAAGAAGGGTGGACATCAATTCCTAATTAATGGCCACCCTAAACCATTATAAATAGGAGGTGCCTCCGTAAGTTATTCCTTACCCCTACTATTGAGTTTTCTAGCAATCTCTCCTCTCCTACCATCTTTCTTGTTCTGGTGATCTGCTGTGTCAATCCTGATTAGGCTCAAGTAGTCTAATAATTGTGTGGGCACTATTATGGAACATTGGAGCTTTGACCCGGATCTGAACATGGATTCACCCCGGTACGCTAGTCCATTTCCTCCCTCCTTTTTTTTTGCTACAGTAATGATAACCAACCTAAGATAGTGATTTATGAAGGAATTAGACTAAGTAATAACTCATTGCCCGTAAATTATAATTATAGAACTTGACATTTGCCCAGGACGTCTAAAGCACGTCAATCAAGATCAAGAGTTGGAAAAATTGTCTAGTAGTAACTTATCACTCACATATTATGTGATATATTATATGCATGTTTTGAACCATTGTAAATTTAAAACATTCATATGAGAAGGGCTAAGGTCCAGTAGAATTTCCCAACACAGTGGCAAGGGACGGTTGTCCTTGAATTTGTAATTTTATGCTTTTTGCATATCATGAATTTATCTCTAAATGTTGAATATGTTGTTTGTATTGAATTTTGGTTGACATGGCATATTATATGAGTGATATTTGTTATTACTAAGATTCAATGAATCTCACCCTATTTTTTCAAAACAAATTTTTAGCTTGGGCAAGTAGTTCCTCAAGCAAGAAGGTAAACATGGGCGAATGAAGTGAAGGACTTAGAATTTAATTTTCTGTTGGTTATCTATTTTAGAGATTGTATTTAATTCATATTTAAGTGTGGTCAGTCTCGTATTGGCATGTCAGTAGACAAGTGAGTAAGCGCCTGGATATAAGTAAACGCAAAGTGACATCTGAACCAGTAGTAGATAGCCATCTATTTTGTGCCGTTAATTAATTATAGTAGTTTGGGTTCCAGTAGATAACTTAATGGTAAAAACTATGATATGAAGAAATGAACCTAAAACAATGGATTAAAATGAATCGTAAAATAATATGAGATCAAATCTGAAAACGATTTTCAAAAAGATTTTTGAAAACCCACTCAAGTACATATCTATAATCTGCTTGAAGTTAGGACTTCTGCTATGTACAAAAGATTATTGGTATCCTTTTGAAAGGTATTAGTGCCCTTAAGCCATCCATACGCTTTGAAAATTAAAGTGTTACATGAATAGCAGTTTTACTTGACAAGAATATTCCAATTTATATAGAAGAATGGAATTCATTATGAGATTTTTGACATGCATGTGAATCTATTGTTGAGATAAAGGGATAATAACTTATACCCAATTTTCAGAAATACAATACAACCGTTCTTTTTTTTTTAAAAAAAAAGAGTAAAAATGAAAGAATAAGATTTTTAAATATTTTTATGTGGTGTGAATTTCTTGGAACCTTCACAAACATAAAATTGATTATCCTTTTGTGTGAGATAATTGGAACCTCCATAGGAAGTTTAATCCAAGTCTTTTCAAGATGTCTTATTTTCTTCAAATAAATATAAAAGATCAATTTTTTAAAATAAAAAATACGAACCAAATAAAAATCATTTTCTCAAATAAATTAAACAAACATTTTCCTAAAAAACGCCAATAAAGTGAAATGCATTTCTATCTCTAAACTACTCGGGTTTTGATCTCTCTAAATGTTACTTATGCCCTAGGCCCTGTTCTCATGTCAATTCCATCCATTCTAAATAAACAATTTTTCCTTTTATTATTCTTTTATTATTTTGTAAATATTTTCTTACATTCTTTTAATTTTTGAGGTAAGTAAAAATAATTTTTAAAGGCTATATTGGTTTTGAATAATTAACTTAGGGTAACTATTCTTATGAACAGGTGTTGTAGGGTGCTTAACACCTTCTCCACACACAATCAACCCCTGAACCCTATCTAGGTTTTGCAGATTGTTTTCCATATTTTGTTGAGGTTTTCAAAATTATCCTTTTTAAAATTTTTGGTAGTGGCTCCAATTTTTTAAAATTTGGACACTACATGCTTAATTGAGGTAAAATTATAAATGAGAAAAATTACCTCAAAAAGGAATTTTAAAAAATTATTAGAATTTTGGTTAATTAAGAGATAATTCGACAAATTCAATTATGAAAAATTCCAGGAGTCCTCCAATCTTTGGGAAAAATATGGAAAACTTATTTAGGGGTTAATGTGACTTTATAAAAATGGTTTCGTGCCCTAGAAATAGAAAGTTCACCTTAAAGAATATTGTGCAGGTATTTTATCCAAGAAAAAGGCAATTTATTGAAAATTGTGGGAAAACACTAAAAGAATAAATTTAAGGTTAAAAAAATTAGGGAATTACTCCCTAATAAATGTGAATTGTTAATGTTATTACATTGGTTATATGGCCAAGGAATAATCGAAACTTAAACTCGTTTGGGATAGCTTATTTTTAGACAATAAGTGCTTATAATTCGTGATTCACGATATACGAGGTACGTATGTGAGAGGAGTTTTGTCTCGACTCATGTAATAAGTGCTTATTTTCTAAAATTAAGTCATTCCAAACACTCATAAAAGATTAATCTCATCCTAATTTGGAAATTAAAATTTAGTATCATAATTTAGCTTTGGAATGTACAACCCATGACCTCATAAAGTACTTATGGCGTGATCTTTAAAATGGAAGGATGGAAAAAGGAATTTTGGCCACATCTTTTTAAGAGAGCATTAAATTAATCATTGGATAGGAAGAGGCATTGAAATGTTATAAAATAGCACTACTATATAATTGTTGATATATGATGGTTATTATATACCATAAATCACTGTTCGAAACTGTCATATATATGGGCGCTATAATGCTCAACGCAAATACATTATAGTTCTGAACCGTTATTTATTCTAGACCTATTATAATAGTTCTAATCACTACAACAAAAAATGCTTTTAACGTCCCTTTTTTAAGCCTTTTAATGTCCGAAAACATGGGGATATCTATATGAGGACGTAGTAAAAAATGATAATAACATCCATAAAAAAAGGGATGCATGCAGTCTTTACTTTATACATCCCTATTTTAAAAAGGGACGTCTAAAGTGTTACACTAACACTTTAGAAGTCCCTTTTTTAAAATGAGGAAGTCCAAAATCTGAACTTTAGACTTCCCTATCTCACAAAGGGACGTCCAAAGTGTTAGTGTGTCTACTTTAGGTGTCTAGTTTTCTTTACGGACATTAAAAGTCATTTTTTTAAAAATGCCTATTTATATTCTTCACTACCCAACAAAATAAAACTACAGAAACAAGTTCAAAAAGTTATTCATAAACCCATAATGTCCCTTACATGGTAAGGAAACATCCAGCACTATCTAAGTAAATTGTTAACTCCAACAACCTAATACTATGGACAACAACAACTCTTACTACCTAATTCTATGTATAATAACCACCACAAAGTGTCAGAAGACTGTCTATTACACAACTACTAATTAACTAATATAAATAAAAAATTTACTGATCTATATGTTTAAGAAGACGTCCACCCAAAAGGTCTATAATCAAATTGATGTCTTCATATAAGTACTCTTCTTCATTGTCAAAAATCTACAAATTAGAAAATAAGCTTAGATGAAATGAATTAAGTTAATGAACTAATTAGCAATTCAATTACAACATAAAAAATATTATCATTTGAGAATAAAGAAGTGATTACTTGCTCAAAATCGTTTGTAATTCCACTTTGAATTATAGTATACATATAAAGTAAAACACAATATCCATATTTAGTGCTGCTAGGTTGTGGAGGGCACTATAAAACAAAAGCAAATGGTTAAAATCAATAAAGGCATATCTAAAATGACCACCAATGAAAGAACTTGAATTGAAACTACTTACCTTTGGATAAAACCACTTTGGTTCTCTAATAACTTTACCCTCACGTGACCCGCCAAGGATTCTATCTCTAGGTCGCATTGTCATTAAAATGAAAATCAATATAAATTAGAACAATTCATTTAAGTCAAGAATCAATGAAATACAAACAAACTAACTTTATGTTGAAGACAAATTTTGTTTCTTTGTTTGGTGTTTTACGTAAGGGATCAAACCAATAAACTATATTGGGCTGATGATAGCGAACACACAAACTCCAATGGTAACTATAACAACATATAAAAATTAAAATGAAGTTAGATGACAAGGCGATTATTTATTAAACATCTTACCATGTATACTTACTCTTAGGGTAAAACGGTGTCTCTGCATCACTCCGTAGGCTGTCATATTCATGCAATTGTGCAAAGGATTCTGTCTCAACATCGTGAATAATTTTCTCCGTTCTATTTTCATCTATGACATCCACAGCTTCCTTCTTATGTGACAAACAATCAGTTACTTCCTCACCATGCCATGTCCACCTTGTGTATCAAACATTTATTCCATCATAAGGTAGTTGATCCCTTATGACATCAACATCCCATCTACTCTCATTTAAACAATCGATATAAGGACAAAAATACATCCTATTTTTTGTTGGAGCATTCCTTCTAGCAAATTCAATAAACTCTTCAACCCCATTCTCATATTATTCACTAGTTTTCAAAGAATTCATCCAACTATGATCCATTTTATTAAGACCTAAGCCATTCCCAATAATACTCAAGTTTAGAATAATTGTCAACAATGGGATTGTCTTTTACTATTTTCTTTCACAAAATTTTGGCAGCATTTCCTCTTAAAAGTGAAATATCCCAAAATCAAAATAACAAACCATTTCAGCTTAATGTAAATGAAACTAAACTAATTAAGGTAATTCATATTCACGACAATGTCAGCACTTCAAATTCAATAATTTCATTAAAGGAATGAAACTTTGAAGTCAAATTGAATACATGCTTTTCATTTGAAACTAAAGGGAGGTTGATGAAAAATTGGAATTAATAAACTTAATCACCTAAGTGAAACATGGGAAACCCTCAAGCTCAATAACACCTAATCCACTAGAAAACTGATAATGGAAAAAGTAGTGGTTAATTAAATCCATTAAAAACCAATCACAATTGTTTAAGATAGTTTTGGAAATTATGCTCACAATTGCCTAATTAAAAAATTTTACAATTAATCACCTAATTAAACAATCAAGAGATTAAACCCAAATTGACAATTAAATTAATAATGAAAACTCAATTAATAATCTAATTGACAATAAAAGGGTTTACAAACGAAAATCCCAACAATAATTTAAGAACAAATTATATCCAAAATTTCAATTCAATCCAAATCAATAATAAGTCTACAATCTAAAACTAGATTGTTTTCAATTAATACAACCCAAAATCATTTAAAACTAAACAATCTCAAGTCTTGAATTAAAAAGATAAAAAGAAAGACACTCTCATGTAGCCTTCAATACAAGTTCCTAGGCTCTAGCTTCTTTTGTGCTCCTCTCAATTTACCTCCCAAAAAGAAGTTTATGCTGCCAAAGATTTCATCCTACCTCTAAACTTCGAACAACAAGTCACAGCCATCAACAGAGAAGTACTTGTTGATGCTTGATAAATGGTTGTGGGTCCCGTGTGGAGAAATAATAGAAACTGAATGTCAAACTCTCGGATTAGTGTGGTGGGGTCAAGGTGTGAATGAGGGGGGAATAAATGAAATTGGTAAATAGAGAAAGATGTAGCAGCAATTTGAGCAGCAGCCTCGTTCCTCGTCTGTGCGTCTCAGCCTACCTCTCTAGCGTCAGTCCATATATCCCTTATATAGCGGCTAGGTTAATTAAGAAAGAGGAGAGGAGAGTTTTTGGGTACCAACTTGAGCCCATTAAAATTTAAGAAGCCCAAATAACATTCAACCATCGGATATTTTTTTAGCTTCCAAGAAAAATTATGCACCGTAAGATCTTCTAATATGCTTTTTCCTTATTCTACAAGAATCAAATAAAATTGTGATTTAACAAGATAGCAATCAGAATATTAACAATTTAAACTCAATAATATCATAATCAATTCATATTTATATTATTTCCCAAAATCGGCTAATTATCCAAATATTATCTAATAAATCCAAATTAGCCTAAAATAGTCTCCAAAATAAATTAATAAGATGGGATAAAATATATTAAATTTGGATTTATCACCATATATAATGGATTAGCTCTAACAAGTAATTAATATATTTCAATAAAAAAACAAGAAATCAATATATCCCTAAATTAAATATGGAATTTTTACATTAAAGACTCGAACTAGCATTTGTAACAACACATATCATCACTTACCCACAACACAATTTTAAGTGCCAATTATATAGACCAATCAATTTCATAAAATTTAATTATTACGATACACATACACACACGAGTATGGTCGATGTGAGAGATAGAGAATGAAGATGATGGAGGTGTGGTTGGAAGCTAACTTGTATCTGATGGTTTAAAGGGAAATGACCCACGGTGGTGAGAGGGAGGAGACAGTGGTAAGAATGAGAGAAAACTGACGGTGCAAGCCCAATAGCAGCAATGATGACAAGTAGACACGATGGATGAAGGAGAGGGTAAGATGGAAGAGCAAGAAGAGAGAACGTATAAAATTTTTGGAGAAAGAAGAAAAAGAAGATGGAGAAAGGAGAAAAATAGATGATAGACAATGGAGAAAGGAGAGAGAGAATGAAGATGGAGAATTGAAGGGAATTAATGAAAGGAGAGATAGACCTTTAAGCGTCCCTAGTCCAATTGGGGACACCTAATGGTATGTTTATACATCTCCAATTTGACTGGGAATGCCTAAAGATCACTTTAGGCATCCCCAGTAAAAAATGAGGATGCCTAAACCACCTATAGGCTTCCCCAACTTGGGTAGGGACGTCTAAAGGTCTGACACAAGGCCACATGCACTGGTCATGTCATGTGTGTCACGCCCTAAATTTTAATTAAGGGCTAATGATAATTATTGAGGATAATTATTGAATTAAAGTGGAATAATTATGTGTTTTGGCGGTAGTATTAACTAATATGCCATAATTAGTGAAAAATTGAAAGAATGGAATTATTGGGCAAATAGTTAGTGACTAATGAAGAAATTAATTACTAACTAAGAGGAAAATGAGAAGTGTGATAAAATGGCCAATGGAGTGGTTAGAGTAACTAATTAGTTATTTATTTGATGTGAACTAATGAAATGGTGACAAGTGGCATGCTTATAGGATGAGAGAGTGTTGGAAAAGTCAAATGTATTATTTTAATGTTTTTTCCCTCTCTCTCTCTCTTTCCCTTATTTTTTGCTGGTGATGTATGGAGGGGTATGATCATCATTTCACTGTTTTCCCCCATACTCTTCTCTCTCATTCCCTTCTCCATTTTTCGGTAGCCATGGGAGCTTAGGAGAGAGAAAGAAAAACTGGAACTTAAGGTAAGTGACCTCTAATGCCAAAGTTTACTTCATTAATGTTGTTCATTGGAGTGAGAGCTTCAATTTGATGGTTGAGTTTCTCCATTGGTGGTGATTTGAGGAATCACAAAAATTTGGAGGTTGGAGAATCAAAGAACCTCTTTGGCAAAGTTATATAGGTAAGTGAAATGAACTTTTCCATATAAGTTTTGTGGCTTTTGGATTAGTTTGGAAATTTTGGAATTTTTTGTCTTGAATTCAAAAATAATGACCATTGGGGAGTTTGGTATATTATTGGCATGGAAATAATATCTTGTTGTGAGTTTGGGATAGATAGATTGATTTAGGTTTGAAATGACATGTTTAGTGATTTTGAGAAATTGGTATTTAATGTTGCCCAAAACCAAGGCATGATAATGGAGTAGGATTTTGGTGTTTTTGATGATTCCATTGAATTCCTTGGATGTTTTTGTGTGGGAGTAGCTTTGGTTGAGGTTTTGGGTTCATTGGAATCACTTGGGCAAATGTTGGGAGTGCTGTCAGTTTTATTGCATTTTCTAAGTTCTGATAGCATCACTCGAGTGTGGGATGAACATCACTTGAGTGAGGATGGGTTCACTCAAGTGCGGTAGTGCATTTTCCCTTTTTGCCTTTAACTTTCATGGTGCACTTCAGCATGAAAGGCAAGAGTGTAGCCTCACTTGCAAGTGTTGTGAGTTCTTACTTGAGTGAGCCTCTTCTTACTCAAGTACAGGTGTATTTGACACCATGAACTCTCGTCTCAGGTTGTCACTCACTGCCAATGTAACACCCTGCCTTAATAAACGTAATTGGGATTCGATAATACGTGCTTAAATAGATTAGGGACCAATGGATAGTTTAGAATTCATTGTAAATTCCTACATGGTGGTAAAATTGTTCACAAGTTTATTTTGTTTTTCAAAACTTTTTCGCTATCCTGATCTCACGTTCAAATATCGAATAGAATTACCTGTGCAGTTATATCACATTCATATATCAGAGTGTACAATAAAATCCCGGCAACCCCCGATTTCATATATATAGTCTAAGGGTTTCAAAAATTCCTTACTAGGGGATTACACAACCGTGATCAGAATACTATTTACAACCCAAAAATAATATACAGTAATCCAAAATCCAAGTAGATAACCAACTATCCCATATTTCCCAAAATCCCTAACCGCTCTTGGTTGGCCGCTTCCCTCTTAAGCCACTTGCCCTTTCTGAAATGTTAGTCATTGGAAAGAATGAGATTCAAAAGAATCCCAGTAGTAACAAATTCACTCATACAATATGTAAACATATAGCAGGTAAGTAAATCACAACCAGCAGCAACCATCAAACATGCTTTACACTACAAACGACAGTACTCATGGCTGTATAATAAAGTCACCAGCTTTCGTTGCATACATAAGTCACTAGCTTTTGCTGCATAATATAGTCACCAGCTTTCGCTGTATAATATAGTCACCAGCTATCACTAGCTATATAAGCAGCGGCATCACAACTGCATCACAACACATGACCAACATACATACAATACATTTACACAAAGTATAAGGGAAGTGTCACTACCTTATTCTTTCCGGATGTTCTTTGGTACCGTTGGTTCACGAGTAGGGCAAATGTCGATCCCTATAAACCAAATCTGGGACAACCAATCAATCTCTTTTCCAAGTTCTTAATTCTATAATACTTTAAGTTGGTTATCATTTGAACTCTATAGGTGGCTACTAGAAGCCTAGACATATATGCCTAAAGGGTTGGGAAAGGCTATACCAAAAACTACCTTTCAAAAGTGCAAAAACTGATTTTTGGGGATTGGCCGTGGCCCACAAATCCATTGGCCGTGGCCAAAAACTGCTCAGAAACATTTGGGCCGCGGCCCAACATCTTCTGGCCGCGGCCAAGAAAATTCTATTTCTTGGCTGAAATTCCAAAAATCATAACTAATTCAGGAAAACTCAAAATAAGGTGATTCCAAAGCCAAATGAAATCTATTTAAGTCCTCTTTCTAGGAAAAATATTGGCCATTACTGGAAATCACCACAAAAGTCCAGATTTACAAAAAACCTAACGTTGTGCCAAAACAGGGTCCAGTTTTGATGCCAAATTTTGGACAGTTCAAACTCCCAGCTCAAAAAGCGAAATGACACAAAATTTATGTCCATTTTGAAGATTTGGAAGTGACCTTCAAAACTGGAAAGTTTCATAATTTTCTAACATCATTAGCCTATTCAAAACGCCAACACAAAAAGACTGCCCAGCATAGACCTTCAATGGACAGATTTTCAGTTTTTCACAATTGCTTCCAATGGTTCCCATTTTCACATAAAACACCATTCCCACACCAATTTTGCCCAAAGAATCCATTGTAGCCATCAAAACAATCAAATTCCATTCACATTGGACATGTTCCAACACAAACACAACATGTCCCACCAAAACTCACTCAAGTCACCACATTGCACTCCATTCCAAACCAAAATTCCCAACCTACCCAATGGCACAAAGACACCATTTAACACTAAATTTAACATCACATATCAACCATTACATACCATTCAAAATTCACAAGAAATCAGGGCAAAATCACAAAATCTCAAGACCAAGCTAATGACTACAATCAACATACCAAAAGGTTCCAAATACTCACCTTAACTTCTTCCCAAGACTTGTTCTTGATTTCCACCACTTCTAAATTTTCCCAAGCTTTCAAACACCACAAATCAAAAATCTAATACCATAGGAATAAAGCTCTTGACACTATGAATAATGTTAATGAATAGCACTTGAGCATTTAGAGACAAATACTCACCCAAAACTCAAGCTTTTCCTTTCTCTTTCTTGTTCAAGGTGGGACGTCCATGGAAGAGAAGAGAGAGAGATGAAATAATGAAGAAGCATAAGATGTTTGGGCTCTTAATACACTCTTGGCTGACATTTAGAAGTGGAGAGAAGAGAAAAATGACTTTTGACTATTTGACCCAATCAATGGCTCTCATGGTGACACTTGTCAAGATCTTAATCCATCACCCATGAGTTCACAAACATACATATACACTTGATTCCACCCTTTGATATCTTTCACAAATCAATCTCAACCATTGATCTTTAAGTTACCAATGAGTTTCCTCTTCAGTAACTGACCAATTGGTCGATAACTTTACCGTTTTGCCCCTGATTATGACAATTCACACTGAATCACCATCAAACTCATCTTATCACTCCATAACACCAATATGCGCCTTCCCCCATTTTAAGTCAATTTAGACGTTAATTCATAATTGAACTTAAATACAGGGTCTAGGCTCTGACTATAACACATTCAAGTCATAATTCTTGTCACATCCTCCAAAAGTGTTGGTTTAATCCTACTTTACCTTCACTTTTGAAGTCATTATCTTGAGTCACATTTTGGGGTATTACAGCCAGGTTTCAAGAGTATGCCTTAACACTTGCAAGTGTTAAGCTGTCACTCGAGTGAGGTCTTCTTTACTCGAGTGCTCCTCTTCTTTAAAAGATTCCATTGCTCTCGAGTTATCACTTTCTGTGCTTCACTTCCTAGGACTCAAGTGAGCTTTTGGCTGTCACTCAAGTGTTAAGCTTTGTGCTTGAGTACAAAGTGGATCATCACTCCAGTGCAGTAGTGAAAAATCAGTTTCTGTGCTTCCAAAATGGGATCTTTAGGATAGTTCTCCCAACCCTTTAGGGGTTTTGTTAGAGGTAGTTATAGGTGCTTAAAGAGCAATAATGATAACCAAATTAAGTGTTAAGAAGTAATTGAGTATTGGATAGAGAATAATACTTCGTCACTTATTATGAATTATAGGATATGACATTTGCCCTACTTGGGAGGGACCAATGCCAGAGCGTGCACGGAAGGAATGAGCAAGTAGTGACTTTTCTCTCATGTTGTGTATAATGTTTGGTATGCATGATTGATCATTTTGCTTTTGTGAAATGTGAATGAAAATGTGCCATAGTCCTTTACAGCGTGAGCACTTCAGCGAGAGCCGTCGTAGGGGGTTGATGTTTATCACACCTACCCCAGCCATTGAACTGTCGTTGCAATAGACATGGATCTTTGAGAAACTGCTTTATGAATCTAGCCAAGGTGGCTGTGTATTATAAAATGCTTTATATGAATCCCAGCTATGGTGAAATATATTGTTGTGAATTGTTGTGGTACAATACAGTGTGAGCAAATGTAAGGGTGACATGAGTCATACCTACCCTTGCTACTGTAACTGCTATTGTAGTTGCAATATGTGTGTGATGATTGCTTTTATGCCTTATTATTATGCATACTCTGAGTGGTTTGTTACTATAGGGATTCTTTAGAATCTTACTCTCCCAAATAGTTGCAATGTGTGAGTCCTTACTCGAGTGATCATACAGAAAATCTCTAAAATAATTTATTTAAATTGCGTACATGGCATGAATAATATTGTAATTATCCATGACTGTTCCCTCGATCATGTATAACCAATTTGAAGCAGATTTGGGTCGTTTTTCATCAATTTGGTGATCTGGATTTGCAGTTACTCGAGTCCTTACTCGAGTAAGGTTCAAGTTTACTCGAGGCTCGCCTCAGGTAACCTATCTTTTCACTTCTGACTATTCATTTCTTAGTAACTGAACTGTTTGATTTAAATTTCAGGTAACTTGATCCGTTACTTCCAGTTTTGGGGAACTATTACTCAAGTAGTTACTTGAGTAAAGTGCTTCTTTACTTCAAGTTGTTCCTCGGGTAATACTTCACTGTCAGTTATTACTTCAAGTTGATACTCCAGTAAAGGTGTCCTCTGATAACCTCTGTTTTTGTTTCTCAAAACAGAGTTTCAATCTCCCTGCAAAACAAGTTACTATATACTCCGATGCTTAAGTTAGTAATCATCAAAACATCATTAAGTGACTTCATCTAATATTATGAGAAACTGAAATAACTTACAACTTATTGGGGTTTACCATTCCCAATTCTCTTCTAATGTATAGAAATTGATCTTTTGCAAGGGGTTTTGTAAAAATATCAGCTAGTTGAAGATGAGTAGGAATGAATATCACTTTCACATCTTTCTTTTGAACATGATCTCTGATGAAGTGATGTCCGACATCGATATGCTTGGTTCTAGAGTGTTGAACTGGATTCTTTGCCAAGCTTATTGTACTGGTATTGTCATAATAGATTGGTATTTCTTTGAGATAAATACCAAGATCTTGTAGTTGTTGTTTTAACCATATTACTTGTGCACAACAACTTGAGATTGCAACATATTCGGCTTCCGTTGACGAAAGAGACACTGTATTTTGTTTCTTGCTGAACCATGATACAAGAGATCCTCCAAGAAATTGTCCTTGTCCGCTGGTACTCTTTCTGTCTGTTTTGTATCCTCCATGATCAGAATCTGAATATGCAACTAGATATTCACTTCTTCCTTTGGGATACCATAGACCCAATTCGGGTGTGTCAGCAAGGTATCTAAAGATTCGTTTAACCATTTCAGCATGTGATTCCTTTGATGCTGATTGATATCTTGCACATATGCCAACACTAAATTGGATGTTCGGTCTACTTGCCGTGAGATAGAGTAATGATCCAATCATTCCTCTGTATTTTGTGATGTTGTAGTCTTTCCTTTTGACATCAGCATCAAGCAACGTAGTTGAGCTCATAGGAGTGTCCGTGCCATTTGCTTCATCCATTCCATACTTCTTCAACAATTCTTTCAAATACTTTGTTTGAGATATGAAGATTCCATTCTTTCTTTGTTTGATTTGCAAACCAAGAAAGAAATTCAATTCTCCTATCATTGACATCTCAAACTCTCCCTGCATTATCTCAGAAAATTCCTTACATAGAGATTCATTAGTAGCACCGAAAACAATGTCATCAACATATATTTGAACAATTAAAATATCATCACATTTTTCTTTTATAAAAAGTGTTGTATCAACTTTCCCTCGTACAAAACCTTGATCAATGAGAAATTTACTGAGCCTTTCATACCATACTCTAGGAGCTTGTTTTAAACCATATAAAGCCTTTTTGAGTTTGAAAACATGGTCAGGTTTGGTAACATCCTCAAAACCTGGAGGTTGTTCTACATATACTTCTTCCATGATGTAACCATTTAGAAAAGCACTCTTTACATCCATTTGATAGAGTTTGAATCCTTTGATGCATGCAAAGGCTAAGAGTACGCGTATAGCTTCCAATCTAGCCACTGGAGCATACATTTCCTCATAATCAATCCCTTCTTCCTGATTATAGCCTTTGGCCACCAACCTTGCCTTGTTTCTGACAATAATTGCAGATTCATCGAGTTTGTTCTTGAATGCCCATTTAGTTCCAATGATCGGATGATCCTTGGGTCGAGGTACCAAATCCCAAACTTGATTTCTCTCAAATTGATTTAGTTCTTCTTGCATTGCTATAACCCAATCATTGTCTGATAGGGCTTCATCAATGTTAGAAGGTTTAATTTCAGAAATGAATGCAGAAAAACTTACTTCATTGAAAATTCTATTTCTAGTTTTGATCCCTTCATTCACATCTCCTATGACTTGATCTAAGGGATGACTTTTATTGTATTTCCAGGCTTTAGGTTGACCTAGAGATTGCTCTTCTTCCTTGGTTTCATCAACCTCTGGAATAAGAGTTTTAGAAATAAATTGACCATTTTCTTGATTTAAAACAACTTCCTGTTCTTCATCAATGGTTTTGTCAGAGGATTCAAATTCATCAAATACAACGTGAATTGATTCTTCAACAACACATGTTCCTTTATTAAATACTCTATATGCTTTACTTCGGTTAGAGTATCCTAGGAAAATTCCTTCATCAGTTTTAAAATCAAATTGACCTAAATTATCCTTACCATTATTATGAATGAAACACTTACAACCGAAAATGTGTAGATGAGCAATGTTTTGCTTTCTTCCTTTGTATAGCTCTATGGTGTCTTTCCAAGTTTTGTTCTGATATAGGCTCTATTTGAAATATAGCATGTTGTACTCATAGCATCAGCCCATAACACTTGAGACACGTTCTTTTCATTCAACATTGTTCTAGCCATTTCAGTGAGGACTCTATTCTTGCGTTCCACAACTCCATTTTGTTGAGGCGTCCTTGGAGCAAAGAAATTGTGATTAATGCCATTAGTATCACAATATTATTCAAAGGCTTGATTTTCAAATTCTCCACCATGATCGGTCCTAATACCTACAATGGACATACCTTTCTCATTTTGCACTTTCTTGGCAAAAACAATAAATTCTTCAAAGGTTTCATCTTTTGATGATAGAAAAACAACCTATGTAAATCTAGAGAAATCATCAACAATGACCAATAAATATAAGTTGTCACCAAGACTCTTTACTCTTGCTGGGCCAACTAAATCCATATGCAATAATTGTAGTGGTCTATTTGTTGAAATCTCATTTTTCAATTTGAAAGATGATTTAGTTTGTTTACCCTTTTGACATGCGTACAAATCAAGTCATTTTTGAAAGTTACTTTGGGTAATCCAAGAACTAAATCCTTTTTGAGTAGTTTGCCTAATTGATGCATATTGACATGAGCCAATCTCTTATGCCATAGCCAACTTTCATCAGTATTAATCAGAAAATAGTTTTCAGACTCATTTCTACTAATATCTAGAGTATAGCAGTTACCTTCCCTTTTTGCTCTGAGCTTAGCCTTGATATTCTTCTTATCAAGTTGTAAGTCATTCTTGTTGATAATTAAGCATTCTTCTGAGTCAAATATTACCCAGTTGTCTTTATTTGCACTTTAACTTACACTCAGTAAATTGTGACGCAAGCCTTCAACATAATATATATCTTTGACTTGTATTCCTTTGTCATTTTTGATTTCACCAATTCCTGCTATCTTTCTGGATTGATTTCCTCCAAATTTTACCTTTCCACCTTCCTTAGGTTGCAATGTGGTAAAACTTTCGAAATCTCCAGTCATATGTCTAGAGCATCCACTATCTATGTACCACTTGCTATTTTTGGATGCTTTAAGACATACCTGCAATCAAATGACTAGGTCTTAGGTACCCACATCTTTTTGGGTCTTTTTGGGTTAGTACAAATAATTTTCTGAACATATGAGCCTTTAGGTACCCATTTGTAGGTTCCTATTGTTCCTTTCTTTTTATGAATGCATGAAGATGTATAATGCCATTTTCTATTACAGTAATTACAAAATGCAAATGGATTCGATGTATACACAGAATGCTGGAAATAATTCAAATATGACTTACCTCCTGCTTTTTTTCTACCTTTCCTTTTGTCTGATTTTGGATCATATCCAATCCCAGATCAGTCATTTACAAATCGTTGTGCTTTTAAAATAACATTTAGCATCTCACTTCCTTGAGTAAATTTTTCAAGAGTTTTTATAAGATCATTGTTTTTCTTTCTCAAAGAAGAACAATTTTCACAATCCTTTTATGAACTTTCTTTAAGTTCAATTTCAAGAGCTTTGTTTTTTTTTAAACAATTAATTCTTTAACTACTTTGATGAATTCATAATGTAACGCATTATATTCAGAGAGTAATTCATCATAGGTAGGATTAAAATCATTTACCTCTTCTTCTGTTTCTTCTTGAGCGACGAGACATATATTAGCTACTTCTTCCTCATCACTTTCTTCGTCAGAGGAGCTATCACCCCATATAGTAGATACGAAGGCCTTCTTTTTGTTGAAGAATTTGCCGTTTCTCTTTTCTTTGCTCTTTTGATTCAGTTCTGGACATTCTGATTTGATATGTCCTGGTTTTCCACATTCATAGCAAATTATATGATCTTTGCTGCTATTTCCTCCTTTCTGAAAATGTTTGAATCCTTGACCTTTCTTGTAGAACTTTCTGAATCGTTTTATGATTAGGCCCATTTCATCATCATCAAACTCCTCAGCCTCATCTTGATTCTTTTCTTTTACTTTTAGTGCAAAACCTTTCTTTTTCTTGTCACCAATGTCATCTAGTTCCCGTTTGAACTTTAGTTTGCTTTCATATTCAGAAAGACTTCCAAATAGAGAAGCAACTGATTTAATTGATTCTCCTTTTGCTTCTTCTATCGCAGTGACTTTTGCCTCCCATTCTTTAGAAAGAATATTCAAAGTCTTTCGTACTTGGGTATGCTGATCATAAACTTTCCCAAGTGCTGCAAGTTGATTAACAAGATGAGTATATCTAAGTTCAAATTCAGATATTGATTCACCAGATTTCATTCGAAGTAGATCGAATTCAATGACCAAGGTGTTGATCCGGTTCTCCTTAATTCCCGAAGTTCCTTCATGAGCTATTTCCAGAGCTTCCCATATTTCCTTTGCTGTTGGAAGTGTGCAAATTCTGAAATACTCACTTTGACTCAAGGCACTTTGTAACATCAGAATTGCCTTGCTGTTGAGAGTGATAAGTTTCTTGTCATTCTCATCATATTCTGCTGGCGTCTTGGGAATTTTCTGAGAATCTACAATCTTTGTAGGTTGATAGTTTCCACTCTCAATCACATCCCATAGCCCATATTCAGTAGCCATTATGAATACTCTGAACTTTGCTTTCCAGAAAGAAAAGTGTTCGCCACTAAAACCGGGAGGTCTAGTGATGGATGCACCGTCGGGAAGAATTCCTTCACCCATGCTTGCCATTGGATCCTTCTTAGGTTGTTATACCTTAACAAGAAGACCTACGCTCTGATACCAAATGTTAGAGCAAGCGTTTCACCCAAGAGGGGGGTGAATTGGGTGATATTAAAAATTTCGTTGCAAATATAAAATTTGACGGTGAAATTAAAACAGGAAAGAGTAAGGAGAAATATCACCGAAGTGTACATCGGGAGTTATACTAGTTCGGCCACAACCACTTTGACCTACGTCTAGTCCTCAGAGCTTCTCTGAGAGTTTCACTATAACTTTCAAGATTCAGTGGGTTCTTGGCACCTCAGTACAAGCAAGTTCCTTCGCTTGGACACTCGCTCCCCCTTACAAGTTGTAATCCAATCCCAACTCAAGGTTCCACAACCTTAAGTTACCTCAATAACAAATATTGAGTTTGAATGAAATATCTCTCTCACAGAGTGAATAAGAATCACTGAAGCATAGAATTACAAGTATAATGTAAAACAGAGTAATAAACTTGATGATATGTTCGTGAGTGTTTTCTTATTCTCTTCTTTGTTTGGATGTTCCCATATATATAGATAAATTGGTAATGATTGCTGGAACATATTTCTTCATGCCTGTTGGAGCGTGCGCAGCCACTATTGACTTTTCCAGTATTTGAAAAACATACGTTTGCGGTAGGTGGCGGTCGGTGACATTTGAACGTTGCATTTGACTTTCCTTATTTGGTAAGATCTCTTTTATCTGTGGAAATGCTAAGAATACTAATATAATGAAAGGTTAATCATATAGGAAACAAAACAATGAACGTTGGAATGATTTCTGAATTTTTGGGTTTGCATACTCGAGTAGCTACTCGAGTATTCTTTAAAGTTGACTCGAGTATCATCGGGAAAGCTTTGATAAACTGCAAGTCAACAAATAACTATAAGATTACTCGAGTAGTGCATGGAATAAACAAAATATCAAACCTTTGGAAATGCATGTTTACCGGGTACCTACTCGAGTAATGCACTCTTTTCTTCATAGGTTACTCGAGTACCAACTCGAGTAAACCTTCAAATAAACTTATGTTACTCGATGCTTTACTCCAGTAATGTTGGCAGGATTTCAAGGCCGAGAGCACTTCAAGTTTGATTACCTTGTTACTCGAGTACATACTCGAGTAAACTCAATTTATGTTCATAGCTTACTCGGGTAATGACTTGAAGTTTTTCTTCAAAAATTAACTTTGCATACTCGAGTACATACTCGAGTAATCCACTTAAAAAGAGTCATTAAATACCTGCATACTTGACTAGAACCTCGAGTGAAGTAAGATAAAAATAGATCAAGTTATTCGAGTACTACCTTTAGGTTTTTGCTTAACACAGTGAGTTACTCGAGTACATACTCGAGTAACGTTGGCAGGGTACAAAATGCCGAGAGCAACACATTTTCTGAAACAGAGTAACTCGAGTACATACTCGAGTATCATTGGCAGGCCAAGAGTAACTTGAAAACTTTTACCTGGTTACTCGAGTAGTTACTCGAGTAATGTTGGCAGGCCGAGAGCAACTCCAAGGTATTTACCTGGTTACTCGAGTGGCTACTCGAGTAACATTGGCAGGCCGAGAGCAACTTGAAAACTTTTACACTATTACTCGAGTATTGTTGGCAGGTTACTCAAAGGTATCTCTGGTAACTTCAAGTTTTGTCTCATTACTCAAGTACATACTCGAGTAATGCCTCAGAAAACTTACTTCTCATCAAGTTTCTTAGCTTTTTCTCTTGGCCTTTCTTCATTACTCCAATGCTTACTTCAAGTGATGCTTTTCCTTGTTATTACTTTGTTCAAACTTATTTATTCATTAAATCTTTTTCATAATATTCTTTGTTATCATCAAAACATGAGATCTAACAGTAGTCCATCCTTGAACCAGTTGAACAATAAAAAGCCAACATCGTGCATGATGGAAGCTATACCACATGGTAGAACAAACTACTCCATCTCATCATAATCCAATCAAAACAATAATTATCAATAAATAATGCTTATAAAATCCATCTCATCATAGCTCAACGGGAATTTCTCAAGAATTTCACATTCATATAATGCTTATAAAATCATCTTCACGTACATGCCATAATATCTCAATCCTTAACTCATGTGTGTGTGTATTCACTATTAGGTTCTATAAGACAATTTCTATTAAAATACTCATCAACATCATGATAACTTTGTCAATCTCAATAAATGTTTCAAAGTACTCATTGAAATATATAATCAATATCAATATATTATTTTCATTCTTATAATCATTTCACAAAATACTCATAAACAATATACCAACACACATAACAAGTGGAAAGTGATTACCTCTCGCCAAACCTAAGTTTACCACAAGAATCCAAGCTCCAAGTTCAATGACAATTTAAATACCAATCTATAACAATAAATTGAAACCACAATTTAGTATTCAAATAAATTGAGTAGTTAACAAAACAATTTAAAGACTTAAAGTCTCTCTATAATTTTCAACTGTCATCTTTGACTATTCCCAATCAACCCAATCACCAAACTTTATTTTCATAATCACATTATCAATACCAACTTAAAATCTAACTCAAAGCAAACTCTTTTTCAACTCTATGTAATCCTCAAGTTGTTCACCTTAATATAAATCCCAAAACTTCTCAATTTACTACTATTACTAAATTTCTCTATCCCAATAATATTTTCATTATTCAATAACTTCATTTCACTCATTAAAATTATTAATAATAATACTTTCCTCCCTTAATGCTAAAATTCCCAAAATTACACACTTTAAATCCTTATGAAAAATCACATAAATAACTATTTCTCAAAATCATCTTTCCCATTTCATTTCTTCCTTCCATTAACTCTTTCGTACCTATTAGGATCATTAAACTATATCTATCTCCTCAATTTCTTCCAAAACGTCCAATTTCAAACACTTAAAGTTTCAACCAAACTTTTCACCATTCACATTTTATCATAAACCTCGAAATAACCAATTAATTATCAATAAAACCAAAATAAACTAAAATATATCATTAAATTCAAAATTAACATATTCCATCTCATAAATCACAATTTCATAACCAAACCAAAACTTTAGTTTCCTCAAATCAACCCCTTAAGCAAAAATCTAAACCATAAAACTCTTATTTAAACCTCACTAAGCTAGCTCCATTAAAAGCAAAATAATCAATTATAAGCCTCAAAATTTCATTATGTATCAGACCCTGGATTTTTTTTCTGTATGAAAATTGAAGATAGAAGAGGAGAGGCTAAAAAAATAAAAGATACAGAAAACTTACAAAGCTCCATGGAAGAACTCAACAAAATCACCTATCAATCACTATTGCTCTCTCCCTTCCCTCTCTCTCACTGTCTTGGCATTACACCACCCAAAGAAGCAAGAAGAGGCGCTCGAGGAGATTTAAAAAAAACAAAGGACCAGAGAAGTCATGCAAAAATGAATTAAGGGAGGGGAGTATATTACATTAAACAATAATAGGTCCCACCCATTTGTTTCTACCGCCCCTTTCTTTCTTTCTATCTTTTTTTTATTTTCATTTACAATTTACAATTTGTTTCTTCCTTTTGTTTTTATATTAATTTCCTCTCTCTGTTTATTTTTTTAAAATTATTTTACTACATTTTCACTAACTCATGAAATACATATTTTGGTCTTAGCAGCATATAGATCAATTTACATAATATGTAAGTAAGTAGATAATTTACATATCCTTTATTATCTTCACTTAGCCACATTGTTTTATTTTCCATAAAATTATGGCTTAATCATCCGTTCTTAAAATTTAGCCTCATTTAATATAAAGTCTCCTTACTCAAATAAGTATAAGGTAAATTCTAATCACCTTAAAAATAATCTTGTTACACTCAGAAAATTTAAATTTAACATACTCTAAACCTCAATTTAAATAATAAATTTCATCCTACTATTACTTAAATCTTAAAAATAAAATTTGGGATTTACACTCAGCCCCCTCTACCTCCAACCTTAGACAAAATCATAGAGGCAATTTTTTGTCAGCAATGCATTATTTTAGAGCTCATATAGAAGCAAAATCACTTCTCTCAACAACTAGAGCATATGGAGGCAAAGGTGGACACAACTTGGACTATTTGGTTTAAGGAGTGTTTATTGGAATGATGATGATTATATGGCTTGGGTTTCAATTCCTTTTGTTTACATATTTGATGTAATGCTTATTTTGTGCTCGATCATCACCATATATATAGTATGGATGTACTTCCACCTCCAAGAGGAAAAAATTAATTAAAAACTTTCAATTGTTTTATTTCTATCAATTAGTTCCTACTATTTCCTATTAATGATCTTGATTAGTTCATGTTATATGATCATTCATATCGTTTATTTTTTTCTCTCCTCAAGGAGTCGTGTGTGCTCTTCCTCTCTCTATTGCATCTTGTTACGTGCTCTCCCCCCTCCCCCCTCCCCCTCCCCCCTTGACTATTATGATAGCTCAGTCTTCGTTTCTGTCAGCATCCTCCCTCTCATTTGTTATTGTTGTGCTCTCACGTTTGAAGACCATTATTGGATTTCACAAACTCTTACTAGCCCTCTTTTATAAGTATTCTTCTTCAGTACCTTTGCTTGCACAGAGGTTTTATTCAGTTGTTATTGATGCTTATGTTAGATCCCATATGTTTTAATGATAATAAAGATTGGATTAATGTTACAAAAGGTTTTGATAAAAATAAAAAAAAAGGTTTGAACAAACTAACTAAGCTCTCCATGGCAGGCAAAAGCATTACTCGAGTAAGTACTCAAATAAAGATGAAGTAAAAGACAAAGTACAGGAGAAAGGAACATGTGAGATTTTTGAAGGTATTACTCGAGCTAGCCCTCGAGTAATGATCCTCTATTACTCGAGGGATCACTTGAGTAATGTATGAGAAATTGTTCCATAAAGCTCTTTGTCAAAAATTACATGTCATTACTCAAGGGATCACTCGAGTAATCTAAAAAGTTATTTGAAACATTACTCGAGGGATCAATCGAGTGATCAGAGAAGAAATCATCCATTAGCTCTCGGCCAAGAAAGGACTGACATTACTTGAGGGATTACTCGAGTAACCAAATTTGTAAAAGGTACATTACTCGACGGATCACTTGAGTAAGTTGAAATGACAAGATTGAATTATGTAACCCCCTCACAGTAATTGTATCTGGACTATGAAATTTAAGTGAAATAGAGACCAATAAGACAAAATCATTTTTATAATCACTCATCTCCAAGAGATGGGGTGTACCAACAAAACATTTAAAATAGAATTCATCTGGTCTAACATTCACTTTCGAATACAATTACCTGTGCAATTATATTACATAATAAATATCAGAGTGCGTAACCGAAATCCCGGCAACCCCGGGTTACTTATATATATAATGGGTTTAAAGGTTTCCCAAAATGGGGATTACATAACCAAAAATTCATATTTACATCTCATATACAAAGCAATCCCAAAATCTAAAATCCAAAATAGATAACCAACGGTCCAAATTCCAGTATGTCCCTACTAGCCCTAACCACTCCTAATTTTCTGCTTATCCTTGGAACCACTCGCCCTGTCTGAAAATATTAGTCATTTGGAAAGAATGAGATTCTAAAGAATCCTAGTAGTAACAAATCATTCATACCACACGTAATCATATAGCATGTAAGCAAATCATCACATAACAGCAACAACACAGATCACACTCCACCCTCATCCCCTTTTACAGCCGGGAAGGCACACCGTCCTAACCCGAATCATTGTTAGCGACTCAAGGACTATTAACATGGCAGTGCATACGAATAGCCTTACGGTTCACATATAGCCTTTTGGCCCACAAATAGCCTTTCGGCTCACATAATCGCAAATGTTACACCCTAACCTCATCCCCTTTTAACGCCGGGAGGCACACAACCCTTACCCGAACAGTTGTTAGCGACTCAGGGACTTTTTGTATAGCGGCGTATACACAATTTCACAAATATTGCAGCATACGAATCCATCACAAACTAATGATATCAGACACATACAATGCATCACATAAGATATAAAGGAAAAGTCACTACCTGAATCTTTCCTGACTTTCTTTGGCTCTGCAGGCTCACGAGGGCAACAGATATCAAATCCTATACCAAATTAGGGACAACCAATCAATTTCTTTTCCAAATGTATATTTCTATAATACTCTAAGTTGGTTATCATTTAGGGCCCTTTAGGTGGCTAATAGAGGCCTAAACATATGCCTTAAGGGTTGGAAGAACTACCCTAAAAACCCCTTATTCGAAAGGCAACGCAGTGATTTTAGACTGGCTCACTCGAGTAAAGATGACCTCACTCGAGTGATGAGCGACTCGTACTCGAGTAAGAATGGCTCTCACTCGCGAGTGTTTGACAGTGAGCAGCTACTTCAGCCTGAAAGTGCTCACATCACTCGAGCATAAAGCATTATACTCGGGTGACGACTTCAAGTCTGCTCGATTCCTCGAAAGTGAAACACAAAGAGTAACAACCCGAGAGCACACATATTCACCAGAGGGACAAGCTCACTCGAGCATACCCCCAGTACTCAGGTGTGACAGTTTCACTTGTGAGTTCCAAAACACACTCTTAAACATCAACCAGCGAGTGACAACCCAAGAAGCAGCCCTAACCAAGAACACACGCCTTCACTCAAGCAATCTCATGCTCACTCGAGTGATCACCAACATCACTCGTGGTGAAGGAAGTGCACTAGAGCCCTCATAATGAGAACCCAGGCAAAATAAGAACAGAAAAGGGAAAACACACGCAGTACTCGAGTGAGTTCCTCCCTTACTCGAGTAAGGCTATCAGAATGCCCAAACCGCAGCACCTGACAGAAATTTCCCAGATGGTCAAAACTAATCCAATGGTTTCCAAACTTCTCACAAAGCTCATACACAATTACTCATGCCTAAGGAATACATTCGCAACTTCCAAAACACCCAAAAACCATTCTAACCACAATCAAACACTTAGGTCTCTATGACACACCCAATGTCCAAATTTCATTCAACTCAATTCAAACTTTCCAAATCAACTCCAACAATCAAATAATTCCACAATAGAGTAATTTCAACATCATCATCCACTATGAATTTCATTCATTCCAAAATAACCATAAATCAGGGCAAATTTTCCAGAATTTCTCAAACTTATCCATAAATCACAAATAATATATCAAAATGCATCAAATCCTTACCTTTTCAACTTGCCAAATCCAGAATCTTGATTCTAAAAATTTCAAAATTCTCCAACAAATAAACCACCACCTTTCAATATTCTGAAACCATCACAATGGAGCTCTAAGTGAGATGAACAACATTATAGAAGAGGATTTGAGCTTAAGAGGATCATAACTTACCCAAAAATTAAAGCTTTCCTTCCCTCTTTTCTTGCTTGAGCTTCGGAAATGGAGAGAAGAGAGAGAGATGATGATGATGTTGTTTCTTTTCCTTTTCCCATGCCTTCACATCAAAAAAAAGAGAGAAAAGAGAGAGAAAAGTGGATTTTTGTCCACTTGTGCCATCCAATAGCTCACACAATGACACATGTCCATATCTTGTTCACTCCCTCCATGAGCTCACACAACCACAGAGCATAGGATTCCGACCCATAAACAATGAATCTCAACCCTTTATCACCAATCTCCAAATACACCTATATCAAATTTACATCATATTTATCTAAAAGTGTTTAATTACACTAATTATAATAAATCTCGAAATCATTAGCCCTTAATCACAAATTGGGATATTACAATTCTCCCCCCGACAAATAAATTTCATCCTCGAAATTTGCTACGCTACTTGAGCCATAAACTCCGAATATCACCTTCGCATATCCTCTTCCGCTTCCTAGGTTGCTTCTCTCTATGACATTCCCTTCCAGATCACTTTCACATAAGGAATACATCGGTGTCTGAGCCGTTGTTCCTCTCGATCAATAATCTTTTCTAGCTCCACCGCATACGTGAAGTTATCTTGCAACTCCACTTCCTCATACTCAATGATGTGAGACGAATCGGTTGTTACTTCTTTAATTGGGAAACATAGAATACATCATGAAATCTGCTCAAGTTCGGGGGTAGGGCTACTCAATATGCAACAGGCCCAATCCTTCCAAGGATTTCAAAATGACCTATATACCTTGGGCTCAATTTCTTTCGCTTGATAGCTCACCCAATACCGGTGACACGAGATACTCTCAGAAACACATGGTCACCAACCTCAAACTCTAGAGGCCTTCTCCTCTTGTCGGCGTAACTTTTCTGCTGACTCTGAGCTGCAAGAAGCCTCTTACGAATAATTCAAATATGGGCTGAGGTTTGATCCACAAGATCCGGCCTATACAATTTCCTCTTAGACAACTCATTCCAACATAATGGTAATTGGCATTTTCTTCTATACAATGCTTCATACGGCGACATCTGAATGCTCGCATGATAGCTATTATTGTAAGCAAACTCTACAAGAGGAAGAAAACGATCCCAACTCCCTTTAAAGTAGAGAACACATGCCCGCAACATATCCTCTAGGGTCTGAATAGTCCTTTCTGACTGTCCGTCTGTCTATGGATGATAGGCTGTACTGAATCTCAATTGAGTACCCAATGCCTTATATAATGCCCTCCAAAATCTTGAAGTGAAATGGGGATCCCGATCGGAGATGATATTCTTCGGTATGTTATGGAGCTTCACAATTTCACGAATATAAATCTTTGCTAACTTGTCCGGAGAATAACTAGCATTAATCGGTAAGAAGTGCACTGACTTTGTTAACTAGTCCACAATGACCTAGATCGCATCATAATTCCTGATCCTGGGCAATCCCACAACTAGGTCCATGGTCACACTTTCCCATTTCCATTCTGGAATTTCAAAACTTTGCAACAAACCAGGCGGTCTTTGGTGTTCAATCTTTATTTTCTAGCATGTGAGACAGAGACACCTCGCTACATATTTCGTCACATCACTCTTTATTCACGGCCACCAATAGACAGATTTCAAATCATGGTACATTTTGGTTATACCAGGATGAAGGGTGTACCGGCTCTTATGCGCCTCATCTAAGATTTTCTGTCTTAACTCCGCCTTAAGTGGAACACAAATCCTTTTTTGGTAACGAACTAATCCACTAGGCGACAGATTATAGCCCTGAGCTTATCCTCACTCAACTTTAGCCAGATTACGCTGTATCCATCCATCTTGACTCTGAGCTTCTTCAATCTCAGTTCTCAAATCACCTTTCCCTTGGGAAATAGTATAGTTGGCATAGATAATTTGATTCGATAAATTTAAATCACAAAAATAAGCAATCAATTTCCCCTCTTGCATCATTATAGCCGCCACAAGCACAGTCTTTTGAATAAGAGCATCAGTGACTACATTTGCCTTACCCGGATGATATTTGATTTCCAGGTTGTAGTCCTTAAGCAACTCCATCCAGCGTCGTTGTCTCATATTCAATTCTTTCTGATCATACAGATACTTGAAACTCTTGTGGTCGCAGTACAGTTCCACAGTCACACCATACAAATAATGCCTCCAAATCTTTAAGGCGAACACAATGGCCGCAAGCTCCAAATCATGAGTGGGATAATTCAATTCGTGAGGTCTGAGCTGTCGAGAGGCATAGGCCACCACACGTCGCTGCTGCATAAGGACAAACCCTAATCCCTACCCATTGGCATCAGAATACATAAAGTAAGTCAAACTGGGATCAGGAAAAATCAACACAGGTGCCGTAGTCAACCTCTCCTTCAGCTCCATAAAAAGAATTTCACATTTCTCATCCCACACAAATGGCTGATCCTTTCTCGTGAGCTTGGTCATCGGCAATGCAATACGGGCGAAATTCTGAATGAATCTCCGATAATAACCTGTAAGACCTAGAAAACAACGTACCTCTGCCACAGATTCTGGCCTCTTCCAGTCTAGTACTGCTCCTACTTTACTGGGATCCACAGAGAACCCTTCTTGTGAGATAACATGGCCTAAGAATTTCACTTCTGATAGCCAAAACTCATACTTACTCAATTTGGCATAGAGTTGCTTCTCACACAATGTATTCAACATAATTCTCAAATAATGCTCATGCTCTTCTCTACTCTTAGAGTATATCAAGATATAATCTATGAATACCACAACAAACTAATCTAGGTATTGTCAGAAAACACGGTTTATGTAATCCATGAAAACCACAGGCCCATTAGTTAGCCCAAACGGTATCACTAAGAATCCATAATGACCATACCTAGTCCGGAAAGCAACCTTCAGTACATCTTGCGCTTTAACTTATAGCTGATGATACCCCGACCTTAGATCAATCTTCAAAAATACACATGAACCAGATAGTTATCTAAACGGTCATCAATTCTTGGGAGAGGGTACTTATTCTTGACTTATTCAACTCTCTATAGTCAATACACAAATAAAGACTCTGGTCTTTCTTTTTCACAAACAAAACTGGAGCTCCCCAAGATGACACACTGGGTCTAATAAACCCTTTCTCAAGAAAATCCTCAATCTGCTTTTTTAGTTCAGCCATTTCATTTAGGGCCATCCGATATGGGGCTTTGGATATCGAACCAGCTCCAGGCATAATTTCAATCAGAAACAGAACTTCCCTATCAGGAGATAATCCACTTAAGTCATCCAGAAATACCTTAGGGAATTCATTCATTATGGGTATACTACTCAAAGACTCACTGGTTTCTCCTTGTACATAAAAGAAAACAATATACCCTTGACAACCCTTTTGCAAATATTTCTCAGTCTTAACTGTTGAAAGGAAATTTAGTTCAGCATTCTTGTCTCAATGCTATGAGAAACAAGATACACTATCCTTTTGTTCCCACAATCTAACAACACATTATTAGCTCTCAACCAATCAAAACCCAAAATGACTTCCAATTGGCAAAGCGGTAAACAAATAAGATCTACCACAGACTCATGACCCTCAACGGTTATAACACAATTCAAACAGGCTTCAGTAATTATAGCCTTTACACCCATCGATGTTGACATAATCAGATCAAATGGTAACTTATACACATTCATACCCAGGCGCTTCACACAACCATATGCAATAAAGGAGTGACTTGCACCCAAGTCCAACAATACTTGTAATACATATCCATTGAGAAGAACTGTACCTTATATCAACTCTGGGGATTTTCGGGCTTCTTCATGAGTCATAGCAAATACTCGACCTTGAGTCCTCGGCCTCTGCCCCGCTTGCGGTTGTTGGCAATCTCTAGAAAGATGTCCGGGTTGCTTAGAAAAAAAAATCATTTCACCCTGACAATTCTTGCCATAATAAGGTTGGTTACAGCGATGACATTTCCACTCAGTCACCAATTTTGAAGGTTCACGATCTCTAGGCTGATAGGGCTTCTTACCACTTCCCTTATACGAAGATGATCCCGAGCCCTTCAGCTTCTGAGAAGCACCGCCCTTATTGGGCTCACTATGACCACCAACAGTCTTAGCCGGATACAACTCTCTCAGGTTGCTCTCTGTGATCTAAAATTCTTCAACGGCCTTGTTGAACTTGGAAAACTGATGGGTGGCGAGTCTCTTCCTCATATCACGCCTCAAACCCTGTATCAGCATGTCCGAAGTCAACTCCTCATCATCCATCTTCTGAAGATAAGAGGAATACTGGGACAAACGGGTAAATCGGGACATATACTGATCAAAAGATTCTGTGTCCCCTTGCTTAATATTAAGAAAACCCGGTCTCCTTCTCAAGCCTCACCGACTTGGAAAAATATTTCTCATTGAAGTGCTGCTAGAATACCTCCCAAGTCAATGGTATGTTCTTACTCCTCAAAGACAAAGCAATGTTTCGCCGCTAACGATTTGCATCTCCCTTAAGCTTGTACACCGCCATCTTGGCTTTTACTTCTGAGGGACACACTAAAACCTCTAAAATATTCTCAAGGCAGTTTACCCAATCTTCAGCCGCTTGAAGATCAAATTTCCCCTTGAATGCCGGAGGTAGATGCTTACAGAATCTAAAGACCCAAAATTGAAGATCTTTTTCCTCCCTAGCTGGGACTCCGTATGATTCCTGGTTTGGTCTAACACGAGGAGGTGATTCAAGTAGCCGTGCCGACCCTTCAGCCGTTACTTCTCTATGCGGCCCTTCTTGAGTCTCTTCTTGCGTTTCCTCCCGAGTAGACTGTAACGCCCTAAATTTTCTTAAGGGCTAATAACAATTATTTAGGATAATTATTGAATTAAATTTGGAATTATTTTGTGTTATATGGCAATTAAAGTTAATATGCCAAAATCAAAAATAAATTGAAGGAAAGGGAAGTATTGGATAATTAGTTAGTGATTAGTGGATAAATTAATTACTAACTAAGGAAGGAAATGAGAAATGTAATTAAATGGCTAATGGAGTTGTCAGAGTAACTAAGTAGTTACTTACTTTAGAAGAGCCAATAAGAATGGGACAAGTGGTAAGATGAGAGGGTAAGGCAGTAGCTTGAAAAGTCAAATGTGCCATTATTATATCATTTTCCCTCTCTCTTCCTCCTACATTTCGGCTGACCAAGGGATAGGGGCATGAATAACACTCATTTAATCTTCCTCACACACTCATCTCTCTCCTTCTCTCTTCCATTTTATGTGTTCTTTCTGCAGAAAAAAAAGAAGTGCTAAGGTAAGTTCTTGCCATTTTGACCCTCTTAATGACCTCTAATGGAAAAACTCCCTTCTTTAATCTTGTTCCTTGCACTGAGAGCTTTGATTCTATGGTTGTAGATTTACCATTGGTAGTGATTTGAACTCTCAAGAAGATATAGAGTTTGGAGAATCAAAGAACTCCTTTGGAGAAAGTTGAAGAGGTGAGTGAGTTGAGCATTTTGATATAAGTTTTGTGGTCATTTGGTTAAGTTGGAATTTCTGGGAATTTAGCCCTATTTTTGAAAATCAAGGTCTTGTGGTGTTTGAGTTGTTGTTGTAATGGATATGATGCTTTGAGATGTATCTTGGATAGATAAAATTTGATTGAAGTTTAAATGCCAAGTTTGACAATTTTGGGATTTTTGTTGAACATAGGCCAAAAATAGAACATGTAGATAGAATAAGAATTTTGTTATTTTGATGTTTCCATAGTGTTCCTTGTGGAAAATTGAGTGAGAGTAGTGTTGGATATGAATTTTGAACCATTGGGAACTTAGTTTTAAAAGTGGCAAGTCTTGGTTAGAGAAAAACTCTGTTCTGGCGTGGCTTTGCATGAACTTTTTAAAATAGCAAATGGTGTTGCAAAATTCTGAAACTTTCCAGTCTTAAAGTTAACTTTCCAAGATTCAAAATGGACATATATTTCATGTCATTTAGATTTGTGAGCTAGGAGTTATGACTGTCCAAAGTTTGATGCTAAATTTGGGAACAATTCTAGAGCAGTGTGGACATTTCTTAAATTCTGCATTTGTTTGGTGCTTCTGGTAACGGTCCATATTTTTCTAGTCAAGAGGACTTAAATATATTTCAATGGGTTTTAGGATCACCTCATTTTGATTTTTCTAAATTTAGTTATGATTTTTTGAAGTTCAGCCAAGAAACAGAATTTTCCTGGCCACAGCCAGAAAATTCTTGGTTGCAACCAGAAACCTTTTGTGCTGTTTTTGGATGTAGCCAGAAAATTCTTGGCTGCAGCTAGAAACTTTCTGTGCTGTTTTTGGCTGTAGCTAGAGGTTTCTTGGCTGCAGCCAACCCCTGCTTTTAGCACCGTGTGATTTTGAAAAGTGGTTTCTAACCTAGTACTTCCCAATCCTTGTAGGCTATTGTTAGAGATTTTCATAGCTACTTAAGGGACTTTAATGGTAACCAAATCTAAGTGTTGATGAGTCAATTAAGTATTCGAATAGAGAATGATGCTTCATCCTTAATTATGACTTTAGGATTTGATATTTGCCCGGAGCATAGAAGGCTTGTGCCTGCTCAAGAACGGAAAGACCAAGGTAGTAACACTTTATCCTATATCATGTATATTGCATTGCTTGTTTGCATTAGTCATAGAATACAGATAGAGTAAGGGGACGTGGCGAAAGCCCGGCCTTGAATACAAATACAGTAAAGGGATGTTGCGAAAGCCCGACCTTGAATACAGATATAGTGAGGGGACGTGGCAAAAGCCTGACCTTGTATACAGTGAAGGGGATGTGGTATTGTGCCCGGCCTCAAATATTGATTGCTGCATTGTGATATATGTTTACTTGTTTTGTTTAATATGCATCATATACATAAACTGTTGCTACTGGGATTCTCTAGAATCTCATTCTTTCCAAATAACATTTTTAGACAAGGCAATTGGATCGAAGAACAAGCAAGTGAGCAAGGACGATTAGGACTGCCGGCAGTAGTCTTAGTTAGATATTTTGTTTTATATTGAACTAGTTATCATGTTGGATAAATGTACGTATTGAATAGACCATAGAAGTAACGTTTTGTGTAATCCCCGATATGGATACTGAGATGGGCATTGATGCCCTAATTATTATTTTGGATTAATGTTATTATCTCGGGTGAATGTCGGGAATTGTGGTATACTCTGATATTGTACATGTAACAAACCGAACAAACCGTTTGTTTTAAGGAACGAAATGAATGGAGATCTATTTAAACAGGTGTTGAAATAAAATTTTAATTATCCTGGATCTCTCATTCGATTATTAAACGTGTTTAAATGCTTAATCTCGGCCTCGATGAGGACGGGGGTTACATAGACTGACCTCAACCCTCATTATTCTTTCCTTTCTCAGCTCTGAGCTCTTCTTTAAGGTCAGCTATCATATCTCGCTGATCTCTTATCAGACCCATCAACTCTTACATAGGGTCCGGTGGATTCTCATTAAAAACCTCCACTTCGAGGTCTACTTGCTGTACTCTGGGGCGACCTTTTGTTGTTCTTTTCATTCTACAAAGAACTCACCCCATTAATCCAACAATTATGGTATACACATAATTTCTCAAAGCACATATAGCCCTTATTCGAAAGGCAATGCAGTGATTTTAGACTGGCTCACTTGAGTGAAGATGACTTACTCGAGTGATGACCGACTCATGCTCGAGTGAGAACGGCTCTCACTCACGAGTGTTTGACAGTGAGCAGCACTTCAGTTAGAAAGTGCTCACATCACTCGAGCATAAAGCTTTACACTCGGGTGACAACTCTAAGCCTGCTCGAGTCCCCAGAAGTGCAACACAAAGAGTGACAACCTGAGAGCACACATAATCACTAGAGGGACAAGCTCACTCGAGCATACCCCCAGTGCTTGAGTAAGACGGTTTTACTTGCTAGTGCCAAAACACACTCTTGAACATCAACCAGCGAGTGACAACCCAAGACGCAGCCCTAACCAAGAACACACGCCATCACTCGAGCATTCTCATGCTCACTCGAGTGATCACCAACATCACTCGTGGTGAAGGAAGTGCACTCGAGCCCTCATCATGTGAACCCAGGAAAAACACGAACATAAAAGGGAAAACACAAGCAGCACTCGAGTGAGTTCCTCCCTCACTCGAGTGAGAGGCTATCAGAATGCCGAAATCGCAGTACATGACAAAAATTTCCCAGATGGTCAAAACCAATCCCAATGGTTTCCAAACTTCTCATAAAGCTCATACACACTTACTCATTCCTAAGGAACATATTCGCAACTTCCAAAATACCCAAAAACCATTCTAACCGCAACTTCCAAAATTTCATTCAACTCAATTCAAACTTTCCAAATCAACTCCAACAATCAAATAATTCCACAATAGACTAATTTCAAAATCATCCACTATGAATTTCATTTATTCCAAAATAATGAGGGCAAATTTTCCAGAATTTCTCAAACTTATCCAAAAATCACAAATAATATATCAAAATGCATCAAATCCTTACCTCTTTAACTTGCCAAATCTAGAATCTTGATTCTCAAACTTTCAAAATTCTTCAACACACAAACCACCACCTTTCAAGACTCTGAAACCATCACAATGGAGCTCTACATGAGATGCACAATATTAGAGAAGAGGATTTGAGCTTAACATTTGAGCTTAACAGGATCATAACTCACCCAAAAATCAAAGCTTTCCTTCCCTCTTTTCTTGCTTGAGTGCCGGAAATGGAGAGAAGAGAGAGAGAGATGATGAAATGTGAGGAAGAAGAAGATGATGATGTTTCTTTTCCTTTGCTCATGCCTCCACATCCGAAAAAAGAGAGAAGAGAGAGAGAGAGAAAAGTGGATTTTTGTCCACTTGTGCCATCCAATAGCTCACATGATGACACATGTCCATATCTTGTTTACTCCCTCCATGAGCTCACACAACAACAGAGCATAGGATTCCGACCCATTAACAATGAATTTAACCCTTGATCTCTAATCTCCAAATACACCTATATCAAATTTACATCATATTTCTCTAAAAGTGTTTAATTACACTAATTACAATAAATCTCAAAATCATTAGCCCTTAATCACAAATTGGGATATTACAAATTACTTAAGAGATTACTCGAGTATTCAGTTAAGTAAAGAAGTAGGTATACTCGGCCAAGATTTGGACGGCATTACTCGAGGGTTTACTCAGGTAATCATAAAGTAATTTGAAACTTTACTCAAGGGATCACTCGAGTAACTAGGCATGTAAAAGATTTTGAGAAGTAAATTACTTGAAGGAGTACCTGAGTAATCTGGTCAGAAAATGTTGTCTTACTCTCTGCCTTATTTTTAATTAGATTACTCAAAGAGTTACTTGAGTAATGGTACTTGATTACCTGAGTAAACACTAGAGTAATCATGTCCAGAATCATGTTTTTTTTTGCTCATTGATTTGTTATCTATATGATTAACCTTTCATTATATTAGTTTTCTAAGTATATTTGTAGAGAAACAATGAAGAGATCATGCATTAAGTGAAAAGTCAAACAAAACGTCCAAACGCTCACCTACCTCAAACGGATAGTTTTCAAATTTGAAGAATGGTCAAACGTAGCTGCGCGACTCTAACGAACAAGTTGAAATTGTTCCAATGGCTATCACAACTCATCTATAAATATGTGAACATTCAACATGGAACAACAATTGAGAACATACAAACATATACCGATCAACACATTCTTAGCACTCTATTTCTTATATTCATTATTTGTACTTCAGTAATTAAACATTTGCTCTGTGAGAGAGCTTTTCATGACAAACTCAATATTTTTTATTGAGACAACTTAAGGTTATGGAACCTTGAGTTAGGGATTGGTTTACAATGTGTAAGGGGGAGCGAGTGTCCAGAGATGGAAACTGTTGTGTACTGAGGTGCCAAGAACCTATTGAATCTTGGAAGATGTGGTAAAACTCTCAGAGAAGCTCTGAGGATTAGACGTAGGTCAAAGTTATGGCCAAACCAGTATAACTCCCAGTATATACTTCGATGATATTTCTCCTAGCTCTTAACTACTTTAAATTTACAGTCAATTTTTATATACGCAATGAATTTTTAGGTATCACCATATTCACCCCCCTCTTGGGTTAAACGGTTGCACTAATAAAGTATTAGAGTGTAGGTCTTCTTGTTAAGGTATAACAACCTAAGAAGGATCCAATGGCAAGTATGGGTGAAGGAATTCTTCCCAACGGAGCTTCTATCACTAGACCTCTGGGTTTCAATAGCAAATACTTCTCTTTCTGGAAAGCCAAGTTCAGAGTATTCGAAATGGCTACAGAATATAGATTATGGGACGTGATTGAATGTGGAAACTATCAACCTGTAAACGTTGTAGATTCACAGAAAATTCCTAAAATGCTAGCGGAATATGATGAGAATGACAAGAAACTTATCACTCTCAACATCAAGGAAATTCTAATGATCCAAAGTGCTTTGAGTCAAAACAAGTATTTTGAGATCTACACGTCTTCAATGGCTAAGGAAATGTGGGAAGCCCTAGAAATAGCTCACAAAGGAACTTTGGGAATAAAGGAAAACCAAATCAATACTCTAGTTACTGAATTTGATTTATTTTGAATGAAATCAGGTGAGTTCATAGCTAAATTTGAACGTTGATATACTCATTTTGTTAATCAACTTGCAACACTCGGGAAAGTCTATGATCAACATACCCAAGTACGAAAGATTCTGAATATTCTTTCTAAAGACTGGGAGGCCAAAGTCACCATTATTGAGGAAGAAAAAGGCAAATCAATGCGATTGGTTGCTTCTCTATTTGGAAGTCTTTCTAAATATGAAAGTAAATTAAAGTTCAAATGAGAGCTAGAAGAAATTGGTGACAAGAAGAAGAGAGGCCTAGCACTAAAAGGAAAAGAAGAAAATAAAGATGAGGATGAAGAGTTTGACGATAAAAACGAAATGGGCCTAATGATAAAATGATTCAGAAAGTTTTATAAGAAAGGCTAAGGATTCAAAAACTTTCAAAAAGGAGGAACAAGCAATAAAGAACATATCATTTGCTATGAATGTGGAAAGCTAAGACATATCAAATCAGAATGTCAAGAATTGACTCAAAAGAATAAAGAAAAGATAAAAGGCAAATTCTACAACAGGAAGAAAGCCTTTGTATCTGCCATATTGGGAGACATTTCATCTAATGAAGATAGCGATGATAAGGAAGTAGCCAATATCTATTTAGTCGCTTAAGAAGAGCCAGAAGAAGAAGAGGTAACTGATTCTAATCCTACATATGATGAATTACTTTCTGAATATAATGCTTTACTTTCTAAATTCATCAAAGTAGTTAAGGAATTAGTTGTTTTCAAAAAGAAAAACAAAAATCTTAAAGAAAAACTCTGATGGTTTAGAAAAGGATTGTGAAAATTGTTCGTAAGTGACCGATCTGGTATTGGATATGATCCAAAATCAGATAAATGGAAAGGAAGAAAGAAAGCAGGAGGTAAGACATACTTGAGTTATTTTTAGCATTCGTACATATATCAAATCCTTTCACATATTGCAATTACTGTAACATAAAGGGTCATCATACTTTATCATGTATACATAAAAAGAAAGGAAAGATAGGAACCTATAGATGGGTACCTAAAGGTTCATATGTTTAGAAAATATTATGTACTAACCTAAAAGGACCCAAAAAGATGTGGGTACCAAAGACTTAATCATATTTGATTGTAGATATGTCTTAAAGCATCCAAAACAAGAAGTAGTACATAAATAGTGGATGTTCCAGACATATGACCAGTGATTTCAAAAGTTTTACCACGATACAACCTAAAGAAGGTGGGAAGGTAAAATTTAGAGGAAATCAATTCGGAAAGATAGCAGGAATTGGTGAAATAAAAAATGATAAAGGCATACAAGTCAAAGACGTATATTTTTATTGAAGGATTGTGCCATAATTTGCTAAGCGTAATTTAAAGTACAGATAAAGACAACTAGGTAATATTTGACTCGGAGGAATGTCTAATTGTAAACAAGAAAGACATATAATTAGATGAGAAGAATCTCAAGGCAAAGCTAAGAGCAAAAAGGGAAGGTAACTGCTATACTCTTGATATTAGTAGAAATGATTCTAAAAACTATTTTCTAAGTGATGCCGTTGAAATTTGGTTATGGCATAAAAGGCTAGCTCATGTCAGCATGCACCAACTAAGCAAACTTCTAAAAAAGGATTTAGTTGTGATGCATGTCAGAAGGGTAAATAAACTAAATCATCTTTCAAAATGGAAAATGAGACCACAACCAATAGACCACTTCAACTATTACACATGGATTTAGTTGGACCAGCAAGAGCTAAAAGTCTTGGTGGCAACTTATATTCATTAGTCATTATTGATGATTTCTCTAGATTTACATGGACTATTTTTATAACATCGAAGGATGAAACCTTTATAGAATTTATTGTTTTTGCCAAGAAAGTGCAAAATAAAAAAGGTATGTCCATTACAGGTATTAGGATAGATCACGATGGTGAATTTGAAAATCAAGTTTTGAAGAATATTATGATACTAATGGCATTGATCACAATTTTTCTGCTCTAAGGACACCTCAACAAAATGGAGTTGTGGAATGAAAGAACAGAGTGCTCACTAAAATAGCTAGAGCAATGTTGAATGAAAAGAAAATGTCTCAAGTTTTCTGGGCCAATACAATAAGCACAACATGCTATATTTCAAATAGAACCTATATCAGAACAAAACTTGGAAAGACACAATACGAACTATATAAAGGAAGGAAACCAAACCTTGCTCATCTATGCATCTTTGGTTGTAAGTATTTCATTCATAACAATGGCAAAGATAACATAGGAAAATTTGATTCTAAAACAGATGAAGGAATTTTCCTATGTTATTCTAACCGAAGCAAAGCATACAGAGTTTTCAATAAATGACCATTTGTTGTTGAAGAATCAATTCATGTTGTATTCAATGAATTTGAATCCTATTACAAAACTATTGATGATGAGCAAGAAGTTGTTTTAAATCAAGAAAATGACCAACCTAATCCTAAATCTTTCATCCCAAAAATTGATAAAACCAAGAAAGAAGATCAGTCACTAGGACAACCTAGAGCCTGAAAATACAATAAAAGTCATCCTCTAGAGCAAGTCATAGGAGATGTGAATGAAGGAGTCAAAACTAGGAATAAAATTTTTAGTGAAGTTAGTTTTTCCACCTTTATTTTTGAGGTTGAACCTTCTAACATTGACGAAGCCCTATCAGACAATGATTGGGTAATAGCAATGCAAGAAGAACTAAACCAATTTGAAAGAAATCAAGTTTGGGATTTGGTACCCCAACCTAAGGATCATTCGATCATTGGTATTAAATGGGTATCAAGAACAAACTTGATGAATCCGCAATCATTGTCAGAAACAAGGCAAGATTGGTGGACAAAGTCTATAATCAGGAAGAAGGAATTAATTATGAGGAAACGTATGCTCCAATGGCTAGATTGGAAACTATACGAGTACTCTTAGCCTTTGCATGCATTAAAGGATTCAAACTCTATCAAATGGATGTAAAAAGTGCATTTCTAAATGGCTATATCATGGAAGAAGTGTATGTAGATCAACCTCTAGGATTTGAAGATATAACCAAACGACCATTTTTCAAACTGAGAAAAGCTTTATGCTGTTTAAAACAAGCCCATAGAGCATGGTACGAAAGGCTTAGTAAATTTCTCATTAATCAAGGTTTTGTATGAGGAAAAGTTGATACAACACTTTTTATAAAATGAAAACTAGATGATATTTTAATTGTACAAATATATGTTGATGATATAGTTTTTGTGCTACTAATGAAACCTTGTGTAAGGAATTTTCTGAGATAATGCAGGGGGAGTTTGAGATGTCAATAATGGGAGAATTGAATCTCTTCATGGTTTGCAAATCAAACAAAGAAAGAATGGAATTTTCATATCTCAACGAAGTATTTGAATGAACTATTGAAGAAGTATGGAATGGATAAAGCAAATGGAATGGACATGCATATGAGCTCAACTACGTTGCTTGATGCTGATGTCAAGGGAAAAGATTACAACATCACAATATATAGAGGAATGATTGGATCATTACTCTATCTCATTGCAAGATGACCTGACATCTAATTCAGTGTTGGTATGTGTGCAAGATATCAATCAGCACCAAAGGAATCACATGCTGAAGCCATCAAACGAATCTTTAGATACCTCACTGACACGACAGAATTAGGTCTCAGGTATCCTAAAGGAAGAAGTGAATATCTACTTGCATACTAAAACTCTAATTATGGAGGTTACAAGATAGACAGAAAGAGTACTAGTGGACAAAGTTAGTTTCTTAGAGGTTCACTCATGTCATAGTTTAGCAAGAAACAAAATACAGTGTCTCTTTGGAATCTTAGTATGTTGCAGCATCAAGTTGTTTTGCACAACTATTATAGCTGAAGCAATAATTACAAGATCTTGGTATTTATCTAAAGGAAATACCAATATACTGTGATAATACTAGCACGATAAGCTTGGCAAATAATCTAGTTCAACACTCCAGAACCAAGCATATTGATGTTAGACATCACTTCATTAGGGATCATATTCAAAAGAAAGATGTAAAAGTAACATTTATTCTAACTCATCTTTAACTAGTTGATATCTTCACAACACTCCTTGCAAAAGATCAATATCGATTTATTAGAAGAGAATTAGGAACTGTAAATCCTAATGAATTGTAAGTTATTTAGTGTTTATAAAATGTTAGATGATGTTATTTATTGATGTTTTGATGATTACTAACTTAAGCATAAGAGTTTCTAGTAATTTGCTTTTGTAGGAATTTGATACTCTGTTATGAGGCATGAAAAGCAGAGGTTAACAAAGAACAATATTACTGGAGGGACACTTTAAGTAAACTTCATTACCCCAGTAATACCTTAAGGTAATTATAAGGATTACTCGAGTATGCACTTGAGTAATGATCTGGAAAATATGATAGTGAAGCATCAATTCAAAAGGAAACGACATAACAGTTGGAAATGAACAGTCAGGAAATAAAGGGACATATTACTCGAGTAAGGCCTTGAGTAATCATGAGTGCAAATCAAAAATCAATCCAATTTTCATTCAAATTTGTCTTAAAATGCCATCAAATGATCGAGGGAATATACATGAGTAATTACAATATTACTTATGACAGGTACATGTTTAAATTGCTTTAATTTAATTTTTTAGAAAGCATTACTCGAGGGAGCCCTCGAGTAATGGCCCAAGATCACTGGTATATCACTGTGTCACGTCATTTTCACAAAATTACTTCAAGTAATTCTCTAAGTAACCTTCTAGAAAATCTTTTCACAAATAGTTCTCCACTCCATTTTTGAAGAAAAAAACCCTTTGAAAATCTCTGAGAAAAACTTCTTCAAATCTCTCAAAATCTTCAGCCCTAGACCTTTGACTTCTGAGAGAAAATTTCTAAAAATCCTTCTCCTTTTTCAATCAAGATGGTTAAAACCAAAACTACCCTTCCTGACACTCCTTCTGAATCTTCTACTCCTCAGAAATCACTTGAATTTATTCCATCTCCTCTAGCCAAAAGACAAAAACTCACTCCCAGATCGAAAGCAAAATCAAAGCTGCAAGCCAAGCCTAAAGTGAAGGGGGTAGCGAAAAAGGAACCCATTGACAAAAGAGCTCAATCTAAGAAGGATATTCCTCCTGGTAGAAGCAAAAAGACTAAGGCTCCAACTTCTCCTACTTCAGACTCTAACACTCCCTCTCTCTCTGAGAAGCCATCTAAAGGGACAAAGTTTGATAAAAACCTTGCCAATGCAATGGCAAACATGCTTGAAGAGGCCTTTTAATCAAAAGGTGAAAAAGGGGGACAATCTTCAAAAGAACCAAAAGACAAGGAAGAAGAAAATATATTCCCTCCAAACGGATTCAATGTTAAGAATCTTGAGGAATAACAAAAATAGATGGCTCACTTTTCAAGAAGTGTAATACCCCAAAATTTGATTAAAGGGTTAAGGACTCCAAAAGTGGAGGTGATTATTAATAAATAAACACTTTTAGAGACTATGATGTGATTTGGCACCGAATGTGATTTTATGGGTTGTGAGCACCGCCAAAACCCTATATTTAAGTTCAATTATGGATTAATATCTAAATTGACTTAAAATAAAGGGAGGGCGCATAATGTGGTGACATGGAATGATAAAATGAGTTTGGTGGTGATTCAGGAGGAATTATTGTAATTAGGGGAAAAACGGTAAAGTTACCGACCAATTGGTCAGTTACTGAGGAGGAAACTCATTGTTAACTTAAAGATCAATGGTTGAGATTGATTTGTGAAAGAGATCAAAGGGTGGAATCAAGTGTGTGTGTGTGTGTGTGTGTGTGTGAACTCATGGTGATGTGGTGAGATTATGACAAGTGTCACAAGGTGGGCTATTGGATTTGGGTCAATATTTCAACTCAACTTTCTCTTCCCTCTCATTTCCAAGTCAGGCAACAATATTAGGCAAGGGAAAAAAACTGACTTTACTTTATCTTCATCTTTATTTCATCCTTCTCTCTTCAAGACACCATGGTCGTTCAAGCTTTGGAAGGAAGAGAAAGCTATAGGTAAGATTTTAGTTGGTTTAATGTCCTCTTATGCTCAAATCATCTTCATTAAACTATTCATAGTGATGAGAGCTTCATCTCTATGATTTTAGATTTTTGAAAGGTGTTTGAGAGCTTGAAGAATTTAAACAATGAAGGAATCAAAGAATTGGCATTGGGAAGAGGAAAAGGTGAGCATTTGATGACTTTTGACCTAGCTAATGTGGTTATTGGTTAAGTATTGTGATTTGTGAATTTTGCCCTAATTTTTTGTGGTATTTTTGTGTGGGATGTAGTTGGGATAATTTCATGTTGATTTGTGTTGAAAATGGTGATTTTTTGTGTAATTTGGTCATTCGAATTGGATTGGCATTGGAAACGAAAAAGTTACAATGTTAGGTTTTGAAATGTGAATTGTGTTGACATGTTGAGATTATTGTGGAAACATGTCAATTTGATGTGAATTTGGTTGTTTTGGTGTTTCCAATGGATTCCTTGTGAAAATTTGTGTGGGAATGGAGTTTGGTATGAAATTGGGATCAATGGAAGCAAATATGCCAAAATTGTAAATGCTGCCATTGAAAGTTTATTCTGGTCAGTCTGTTTGTGTTGGCATTTTGAATAGGCAAATGATGTCAGAAAATTATGAAAATTTCCAGTTTTGAATTTCACATCTCAAGCTTCAAAATGGACATATAATTTGTATTATTTCGTTTTGTGTACTGTGAGTTATAGTTGTCCAAAATTTGGGATGGAAACTGAACTCTGTTTTGGGATAGTGGTGAGTTTTGTGTAATTATAGAATGTTTTGATGATTTTTAGTAATGGAAAATATTTTTTCTAGGACGAGGACTGAAATAGCTTCCATTTGGCTTTGGAATCACCTCATTTTGAGTTTTCTTGAATTAGTTATGATTTTTGGAAGTTCAGCCAAGAAACAGAATTTTCTTGGCCGAGGCCAGAGGTTATGGACCCCGGCCCAAATGTTTCTGACCTCTTTTTGGCAGCGGCCAATGGATTTGTGGGCCACGGCCAACCCCCAAAAATCAGCATTTTGGACTTTTAAAAGGTGGTCTTGAGTAAAGTGTTTCCCAAGCCTTTAGGCATATGTTTGGGTTTATAGTAGCCACCTAAAGGTCTTAAATGATAGCCAACTTTGATGTTTAGAAGTTGAGGAATTAGAAAAGGGAATAACCCTATGTCCTTAATTTGATTGTCAGGATTTGGTATTTGCCCTTATTGTGATTTATTTGTGCTAGAGCACACGTGGAAAAAATAAGGTAGTGACTCTTTCTCTTATACTATGTGTAAAGCATTGTATGTATGTTGTCATACATACTGATACATTATGATACATTGTGATGCTTTGAGATTACAGCGAAAGCTGACATTGTGATTACATTGTAAGTTGTTGCATTGAGGTTGCAGCAAAAGCTGACGCATAGTGTTTACAGCCATGAGTGCTATCATATGTGGCGTGAGCCATATATCATTGTGATGTTGTTTAACACGATCATATATGATATGTGTTTATATACAGTATGAGTGATTTGTTACTACTGGGATTTTTTTGAATTCATTCTTTCCATTGACTAATCTTTCATACAGGGCAAGTGGTTCGAGAAGGAAGCTAGTAACAAGTAACCAAGGGCGGGTTAAGTTCTTGGCTAGGAGCATTAGTTAGAAATTGGTTATCATAGATTGAGAGTGTTGTATAATTTGAATTTGTCTTTGGATATAGGATGTGTATCTGGATATATATATCAAGGATGATATTGTGTAATCCCCTGTAAGGAAATTTGTATACTCTTTAAAGAATATATGGAACCCGGGGTTTATCAGGTATTGTGTTATGCACTTTGATATGTATGAATGTAGATTAACTGCACAGGTAAATATATTCGATATTTGAACTTGAAACCAGGATAGGGAGAATGTTTTGAAAATTTTGAAAAAACCCCTACTGTAAGGAAGGGAGTCGAATGAGTTTAAAACATCCGTCGATCCCTAATCCATTTTAATTATGGATTATCGATTCATAATTACGTCTATCAAGGTAGGGGGTTACAAGAATAGTGTGCAATATGCACTTTATTGACTTCAAGCTTCTTCAAGAGGTATTGAAATTGAGCCTCATGCCTTATCTTGAATCTTATATGCCTTGGCTTTCAGTTAAACTTCCATTTTGCACCAAGATAGTTAGGCATTTATATTCTAATTTAGAACTTGTCAATGATTTTCTTAGAAATTCCCTGGAAGAAGAAATGGTCTCTAAGATTAGAGGGCAATAAATCCTAATCTCACCTTCCAAAATCAACACCTATTTAGGAATAAAGGACCCACCTAAAGATAACTATCCTAATTTTCACTCAAACCAGTTATTTTCTATTCTAAGGCCTGGTGAGATAGTAAACCCCTTAGTTTCTATCCAAGTGCTATGTGTGATCTTCATAAAGTCCTATGGTATATCTATTCTAGAGCCATAGTGAACAAAGAAAATAATTTCACTCATTTCATAGAAAGAGAATATAGGACATTTGCCTCATTACTTTTCAAAGCGAAAAAGGACTTGGGTGAGTTTATTTTTGCTAAGATTAAGAGATATAGATTTGAAGGAAAAATCACCCCTCCTATGTTTTATCCTCAACTTATATCCTTATATCTCAAAAAGAACAAGATTTGGTACTTGGAGAAGAATGAACCAATTGAGAGGCTAATTCCAGTTGGAAGAAGACAAATTGAGAAGTTACATATTGCACTACCCCTGAACAACCCACTTGAGTCAAGTCCTAAAAGGAAGAAGAAGATTGAGACTGCAACAAGTCAATTAGATAAGACACAGTCTTCTGCTCTAGCATCCACATCCCCTCCTTCATTTTTTGGTGCCATATTGCAAACATTTTTGGAGAATATCCTAAAGGGTTTTCATATCGACATTGCAAATACAAATGCTGAGTTGATAACCCATATGAATGTGAAGATAGGAGAGATTATGGAGAAAAAGGATAAGAGGCATGAAGAGATGTTGGTAGAAGAACGGGCCCAGGGTGAGCTTCTGAGATCACTCCATGCCAGACTTGATGCTATGGCATCTGGCCCCTTTACTCCTAGTCCTTCTGTGCCTTCTTTTAATCCTGAGCCAGCACCATCTTCTGAGCATGGACCTTCTGAGCCTAGACCCTCATCTATTCCTCTTCCAACCATACCTATTTCTATTCCAAGCAATCTCTTATTCACTATGTCTGACCCATTAATAATTTGTTTAGCTCTAGGATCTGGGAAACTACACTAATAATCATACTAATATTAGCCAACAAACATACCAACCTACTTAACAGATTTTGAGTATATAATTTTGGAAAAAAAATAATGAAAAAGATAAAAATACTCTAGAAACCTAACTAGAATCATATAAAATAAATTAACAAAGCATCATAATTTCACAAGTTGTGTAAATTAATACAACTCATTATATTAAAAATAAAACATAACAAACTTGAAAGCAGGGAAAGGGCTGATGGTGCTAGTGTGCTAAGCTGGAGGGATGGACAGTTGAGAGAAGATGGTGGAAGAGGTGTATGACGAAGGTGGAGGAGGACATGTATGTCACAGGTGAAGGGATGGATGATAAAGGGGGTGTATGCCAAAGGTGGAGGGATAGAAGGTGGAGGAGATGTATGCTGAAGGTGGAAGAGGGATAGACAGTGGAGGAGGAGAGAAGATGGTGTATACCTATGACAATGGAAAGGAGAGAAGACGATGGAGTAAAGAAAAGAGAGGAGAAGAGAAAAGACGATGGAGGGAAGTAATAGACGGATGTTTAGTGAGTGGGTGAAGGAAGAGTCAAAAGTAAAGATAAGAATTGAAGGAAGAGAGGAGAGGCATGTCAAACACTTGTCTGACATGCAATATGACCACTTTTAGCAAATTTGGGACACCTAAAGGTGAGTTTAGGCCTCTCAAAAAATTTTGAGATGCCTAAATTTTGAGATGAAGATGATATTTTTTTAAGACTTCTTATCCCTTCCATTAACTCTCATTTTCGGCCAAGGGATAAGAAAATAGAGAGAGAAAAAGAGCTTGAAGAAAAACAAGAGCAAAGAGGAAGGGCTATGGTTCAAGAGGCAAAATCAAGGAAGTACTCTTGATTTCAAGTGTTTATGCCTCTTGAATCCATAAAAAACCTCTTCTAACCTCTATTCCTTCTTGAATCCCATGTTTAGTCAGCAAAAATCCAAGAGAAAAGAGAGAGAAAGTGAATGAACCAAGAGGTAATCTCAAGAACTTTGATCCTCTTGGTTAATATGATGTTTTTGTGGTGGTTGTTGTTGTTGTTATTGCCTTGATTTGTGATTATTTTGCTTGGTTTTATGAGTTTGGGATGATGAAACCCTAAGGGGTTATGTTGCCCAAATTTTCACAAATCATGTGTAATAAACAAGTCTTTAAAAAGTTAAATATGTGATTAGGAGTGAAAACGAGTTTAAAAGATTAAATCAAGAAAACCAATTTTCCCTTTTCTTTTGTGCAAGTTTCAGCCAGCAGCCAAAATGGGGGTAGAATCTAGAACTTCATCAATTTGATGGTTCCATTATGTTTAGAAGGGAAAATTGTGTAGGGTTCATGCAGATTGTGAAGTGTGAAAAGCCTTCGAATGTAAAATGACAAAATAACCCCCTAAATAAGGGCTGCCAAGGGTAAATCTGCCTTTTGGTAGTGAGTTTAGCAATTTCAAGGTCAAAAATGGATTCTAGACTCAAAATTGTGTAAGATTAGCTTGAGTAATAATTTTTGAAAAAGTACAGTTGGACCGGGTACAAAGGGACTTGGATCGGGTCCCTTGGGGCATTTTGGTCATTTTACAGTTTTATATTAAGATAACCAACAAAATGAGTTCAAAAGAGTTTAGAGTAGTACATGAATAAGTATTAACTCAATTCTTGTAAACTTGAAATTTAGGATCGGACAAGTTGCCCAAGCCGGATTAAGGTTTCGACCAGTTTGTGAGCCAGAAAAGGGTTTAAGGCAGTAACTCTATCTTTCATAAACTATGTAATTATTTGTATGCTTGTGTATGCTATCTTCTATGATATATATAATGCTCTTTCTAACTAGAGCGGGAAAAGCACAAGTACCGTTGGGGGGGAAACTACAAGTACCCTAATAGCCCCAAAAGGGGATCCAGTTATGAGATACAGTACTAAGAGAGTACATTGCCCAGTCTGTGGTCGTGAGCCCAGCTGAGGTACAGACAAGTTGGGGGTTCCAATAGTAGTTGGCCCTGAACACATGTGCACATTTTGATGATTATGAGTTTCACAGTGTATTTATTTTGTTGCATTATATAGTACTTGGCATATTTATTTGTCGTATTTATATGGTTGATTATATGTTACTACTAAGATTCATTCAAATCTCACCCTTTTCAATATTTAAAAATATTCCAGTAGAAGCTAGTGGCTCGAAGGCTAACATGGTAAATATAGGCATTAGAGGGTACTGGTTCAAGGAAGGATTATTGTTGGTTACCCTTAGTTTTATTTTGTGAATTTTGAGGATTTGTATATATCTTTCAAACCCTATGGGGATTACCTGTATTATAAACAAGTACTTCTTATCAGTATATTTGTGTTATTTCTGTATGTCTATGGAGGTGTGCCTTTATTACTTTGGCAAATATCAAAATGTTAAGGGGTTTGACATTTTTGGTATCAGAACTAAAAGTGGTTCTAGCATAATCAGAATAGTATACTGATATGGTCTTGTTTATAGGTTGATGGGAACGATGCATGGAAGGCGACAACTGTGAGATAGGTTACCATCATCAATGAACCAGGTTTTCCTACGTCAAAGGATTCCCAAGGGGTAGCATTCTGTAGAGACAAGGCACCCAGGAAGCTCTAAATTGGGTCTAACATATGCATGTTGTTGATGCATAATTCATATAGTAAGCACCCCTATAGTTGAATGTGGCTACCTATAGATTATCTGCTAGGTTACCATACTTGTGCATTCTAATCTTTCTAGACCTCAAATAGGAAACATGGCTCTGCCCTACCCTAGTCTCAGGTGATAAAGGAGAAGATTCTTATTTAATGATTCTTAGTATAGCAAAGTTAATGTACAAGTATGAGAATTGAACTTTATATGTGTGAATATGATCTCGTAGGGAGGTCTTCATTGAGAAGGAAACCAAACTGAAGGCCAATAATAAGGAAGTAATAACTGATTAGGTGGAAATACTAGTGACAAGGTGAGGGTTAATAGCTCTAAATTGGATGACGAAAAACATAAGGCTCGTGATCTAGATTTGGAAAGACAAATTTGTTGACCTAAATGACTTGGCGTTGATTGTAACAATTTACTCATTTAAAAGTTGATTTGCTTAATCATTACTAGGTCATCTAGCTCAATGAATTTTTCATTCCAGGGCTAGATTACTGGCATTACCTTTTTTATCGTCTAATTTAGATGTCTTAATTATCACCTCGTCACTAGTAACTCCAACTAGTTAGGTAGCTCCTTATTATCGGACCTTACTTTGATTTCCGTCTCAACAAGACCTCATAATACAACCAAATTCAACCATATAAAATAGAATTTTCAAGTTTGTATATCAACCATATTAGACTCAACTTCATTAAATAAGATAATGCACCTTTATCACAAAAACTGAGGTAGCTGAAATCTCAAAAGAACCAAAATGCCTAAGATTAGTAAACTTAGCATCCAATCCAAGGGTGGCTGTAATTGACTCTAAGGATGACCCATGATACAAACCACACATCTTTAGCTCCCACACGTCAGGGCTAAAATTATAATAGATAGTCCCACTCAATACTTAATAATGATCTAAGTCCTTTCAAGGAGGGGGCATCTAAACAAAAAAAACCTGAAAAGAACAAATGCATGGCAAACAATATTGAATTAACATACGTGTACTCAAACTTTTGTCCAGGGAATTCGCAATGATTGTATTTGTAAAACTTGCTATTATGAGAATGATATAATGAAATTGCATAATTGTTATAATCACAAGTTTTGAAATCCCAACCATAACAAATTCCGTGGACAAAAGTTTACATACACTTAATATAACAACTATAAAGAATATATAGTCAACAACAAAAAAGTAAACTTTTATGTATCACATAACAAACATACAAGAAGGCAACAAACAGAAAAGGAATATCATATTTATACTAATGGAAGGAAGGCATTTTTTCATTTTTCAAGTCCTACAGGAAGGGCTAGCACATATATTTAACCTCTAATTATGTTCATCTGATCCCCTACTTTCAATTACACAGAGTTACATATTAGATCAGATTATTTAATGTTCTTTACATGTATTTTAAAACATAAGAGATAGCTACAAAAAACTACTCAAGTTCATACTCTTCACATGTCTTTTCAGCGCTCTATATTCTCCTTTCTATATTTAAAAAGAATAAATTTGTAATATGCAAATTAAATACAAATCCACTGTAAACAGATAAATGATGAACGATGATAATGAGAATGATACAATTTCATCAAACATGAACATATCAACCAGATGCTTCTAACAATGTACACATGTTCATATGATATCGATGTCATGTTTTATAATGAGAAGCACTAAGATATGTTCATGTTTAATGAATTGTAATGCAACTCATCTAGCCTATATGCTATGTATGGAAATAAAACTTAGATCGAGAGCATGTGTACTACATAACAGAATTATTGCCTATATATTGTACTATATATGTTCATGAACTACATTGCATTTAGGTCAAGCTACAAATGAAATAATAGTGGCCTTTTTTCAGTGCTCATCTAGAATTTGTGCTATATGTGCTGGTGTTGATTGGCCAAAATTATCTATTGTAATGAAAATAAAGTTTTTGACTTATACGTCTTTAGCCTCTTTGCCATATACACACCTTATATGTCCATTTCTATTACAGGTTGAACCTTGTGATATATGTAATGGTCAGAGAACATAAGGTGTATGTACATGGCTAAGTGGATAAAAGGCGTAAGAATGAAAAAGTGTAAGCAACAATGTTTCTGCAAAGAAGGAAAAGGAGTAAGCATTAGTGTCTCTATAACTACAACAACCACAAAGAATATACAACCAAATAAAAAATGTAAACTTTCATGTATCACACCAAAAACATACAAGAAGGCAAAAAGCACAAAAGGAATATTATATTTATGCAAATGAAATGCAACTCATTAGCATGTGTACTACATAACATAACTACTGCATATGTAATGTACTACATATGTTCATGAATTGCATTGCATTTAGAGCAAGCAGTAAATGAAATAATAATAACCTCTTCATAAACTCTTCACACTCATGAATATATGGTCTGTTTATCACATATCAGACACTTCTCAAGACATGATAGATGGTCTTAGGGAAATTTCTATCGCAGGTTACACCTTATAATATATGTGGTTGTATTGGCATGCCTGAATTAATCGCAACCAAGTGATTAAGGTATATGCCTGAATCAACACCACTGCATATATCACAAGTTCTCAACTTGCCATGTGAAATTGCTAATATTTTTCATGATCAAGTAGAACCCTTTCATTTATGCGGATGTAAGAAAAAAAACTAAACTTTTAATCAGGGTTTCAACAATGAAGGAAAAGGAGTATTGAGGGTTTGTGAAAGAAAGCAAAAGACAATGATTAAAACTTCTATGCAATCAAAGACAATGAAATAGAACACTAACAGAACATGAAAGCAAAACATCTATCAAGGGTTTGTGAAAAGCAATGATTTTTAGCAAATATAAGAGCAAAATCGCAATAATAGAAAGGGAAAGCCCAATAGAAAGGAACACCAAGCCATCCTGATTGTGGAGAAAAAGACATCATGGCGGTCGAAAGCGACGGAGAGAGAAAGAGCACACGCGGGACTAAGAGAGGCTAAAGATGAAGACTTAGTGCGAAAGTGAGTATATATACTAGGTCAACATTTTCTAGACCAGTTCTCATTAAAGACTAGTGTCAATATGTATAAAATATTTTTAATTCATAATGACACCATACTTTAAATCAACCGATATAAAATGTAATTTTTAGAACAGAGAAATAAAATTTTAGGAACAAGAACTTTTGCCTTAAAGGTTGAAACTTTTTCATTAACAAGAGATTAATAACACGAGATAGATAATCATCAACAAGGACTCTCAAAAGATATAAAAGACAAAAAAATTTTCATTAATCATCATCGGAAGGTGGTAGTATACATGGATGAAATCAAAATTACATCAAAATATTATATATGATCATGATTGGCCACAACATCACAACTACATCAAAATATTATAACTATGGAGGTTCTTGAAACCTAGGCCTTTAAAAGATCATCATCATTCCTAGAAACTCATCGTGCCTAGTCTAAATAGTTGATGATGTGGCAGTCTTATAGGCCTTTTTTCTAGTAGTTTATGTATGTGATGCAATGAGATTTGGTACTGTTCATATATTGTTGATTACCTGGATAAAGAATGTATGCCTGTGTTGGAACGTGTTAATTATATTTTATGAATTGGAATGTTTGAACATGAGAATATGAAAACCCCTTGAAGATAATGTGATATAAATGGTAGAGTTAGTAAACGAATAAAGATCCATTAAGATCACTGGTTCACCAACAGAATAAATTGGATTTCAAAATAAAGGGAGTAGCCACCATAGTGAGAACGCCCAAAAGAGGGTTTGGCGAAAGAAAGAAGCCATGTCCATACTATATGGATACTTGTGATTGATAAAAGCTAAATGTCATGTGGCAAACTGCTAGTTTGATTATAGTGTATCACTACCTAGCATCTATTTTACAGGGGAGTATTCCCTGATACGCACTGCAGGGGCTTATGGGCAATATTCCTGAGGACAGTAACTCTACTAGAGCAACCCGTGGTCCCTTATGTGCCCTGTAGTATATTGCCAATATACATCACACTTGATGATAGCTCATGATAGTAACCAATAATATGGAATATAATTAACCCATGGGTTTAGTCGGAGGAAATAAAGATTAATCACTACATCATGACATTTTGAGATATAGCATGTTGTATTATGAATAAATATCCTCTGAGAAATATGAATTGGAACTACTATGCTCTTGCTTATTATATTGGCTTGCCCTCCTTCTTATTATAGCCGTGTGATATGTTTATAGTCCCACTTGACACCCCACGAGTGGTCCCAGTAAATAAGGTGGGTAGTGATTGTGTTACTGATATAGTGGTCTCATCCTGTTACCTCTCACATTTTTTTCAGGTGAGAACTCGAGGCAGGGACAATTGGGAAGACATATGATAATGTGGCTACCTTAACAAGTAGCCCATGATTATTGCTTAGTTCATTTTATTGCCACATTTAGGGAATTTTTCCTATTGCATTATATTGAATCTAAATTTACTTAATTGCACTCTTTTGATAGATGGTCGGGGGCCTAGGATGTTTATTTACTTACTTTGGATTGTGGATTTGAGAAAAAGAGTATTAAGGGATTGACTATCATATGGGTTTACATTTGTGAGTGGTGAGCCAAAGGCTCAATATTGTGATCAAACTGGTTACAAAGGCATGATTATGGCATCCAATGCATGTAATTAAGAATTAAATATAAAGTAACGTAGTCTCATTATACCCCGATGGTCATGTAATTGAGTACATTCTTTCCTATCGAGGTCATCTTTGAAGAAATTTCTGAAAATTATGCTAAGCTTAGGGTTAATTAGAGATGGTGTTACACAAACATGTGTAGAGAATACTTGGAGAGAATTTTAGAGAAGAGATGATATGGTAAATTGGAGAAATTTTTTTTTTGTGAAAATTTCATTGAGATTTTCCAATCGCACAAGCAACCTCCCTTGTCACTTATGCTTAACGTGTGGCTAAAGGGTGAATCACAATTCATTGGGGTTAATCGGAATTTTTAAAAATTACCCTAACAAGATAATCTGGATTTATAATCACTTTTTTGTGTTCAATCGGGCTTATATGAACTCCTACCACTTAAACAAACAGGCACTTAATCAATATCAATTAAAAGTGTACGTTGGAAGATAAACCATATTTAGATCGGTCAGAGTTAAATGACAATTCAAATTAGCATATTTTGAAAATGTGCCGTTACAACTAGTCTAAAGATCAAAAAATTATATAATTAAAAATACTTAGATAATATAATTTATTAATATTATATATAGAAATAAATTAACTTGTCAAGCCAAAGAAAGAAAAATAACAACTGAACATAGAAACAAGAGACTTTCAAGATCAAGATTAAATTTATAAATAAACTTTTTACGATAATAACTTTTAGCTACCCAGAGGCTACAGATTACATGCATAAGAAAAATAAATCATTTCATATAATAATAAAAAAACTCTTCATCCTTCCTCATCATCACCAAAGGGAGGGGAGGAAGAACAGGAAGGAAAAAAGGGGTCAGAAGGTAGATTATACTTGACGTCGTTGTCGTCAAGTGAAAGATTCAATGTAATACCCTATCTTATATTCTCTACTCTAAAGTGAATTTTAAAATAATGGTGGGGATGGAAAGAGCGCAGGAGTCATGGAAATTTTGAAGTCACAAATGAATGGGGCTAGAAAGGATTTTTAAAAGCCAATACAATATACAATTTTATTTGAACAATTGTGAAATATATAAGTTTCATCGTTGTTCAAACATAACCATGAAATATTTATATAATTTACTTCACGGTGTTTCAAACTAAACCAGGATTGAAGTATATGAGACTATTTTAAACATAAAAAAATAAAAAATATATTTCTTGGTTGTTTATTAGAATCATAAAATATTTTCAAAAGTAATTCATGGGTTATCTTAATAATTGTAAAGTATTCCTTTACACAATCTCCACCTCTTGATATTCCATAATTTTCTCTTAAACCATAAAATATTACCCATAAAATATTTACGATTCTGTAGTAGTGTATAATTTGGAACCCATTATTCTACTCTAGCTTTCTCTTTCATTGTCAGTACATACCATAAACCCTCCAAAACAACCTATTTATTTATCCAATTCAATCTAATTTAAGTTGTACATAACCCTATTTGGTTTGAGGGAAACGGAGAAGAAGAAAGGGTAGTAGAAATTCTAATGAGATTGAAATAAAAAAATAATAGATAAGTAGGGTTATAAATATTATTAAAGAGAATATGTGAGATAAAAAAGTATTTAAAAATTTTTAACCTTTGCTCTCCATTTTTTTTAAATTGAACTCATTGCAATCTCTTATTCTTCCCTTTCATCCATTTGTTTCTAACTAAACAGATCAAGGAGCTAATATCTTCATAACACACTACTAGAAGAAAGGGCTACAAGATCGCTACATCTAGACCTCTTTAGGCGAAGACAATTTAAAAACTATAACCAGTGTCCTTTTTGTAAATATCATTTTAACTTTAGACCAGTCGCACATTAGTTAGGTCTAAATAATATTTTGTAGACCAGTTATATTTATGTCCGGTCTCAATAGGAAAATAATTAGACTAGTTGTCTTGCACTCAGTGTAAAAAAGTAATTTCTAAACCAGTTGTAATTTCTTCTGCTTTAAATTAATTATGCTTGTGCACCGATTTCAATATGTTCAGGTTAGAAAATTATAATTTATAACTGCTTACACATTTAACCGGTGTAAAAATATACGCCAGCCTAAACTATATAAAGTATATATTAGGCTTACACATTTAACCGGCTCACATAAAATATATATTAGGTCTCAGGCGCCTGAGACCTGGAAAAGTTGTAGTTCATTGCATTTCGCTATGTGAGCTTGTTCACCTTTAATCTTACTTGTCTTCAAACATCATTTCAATCTATCGCACCCCCCTTAAATATTTGAACTTCTACTTCAATCCCTGAATTTTTTCCTTTATTTTCTATTTCATGACCTAAATATTTTTACAATTTCATTCTACCACGAGTGTGCAAAGAAGAACCCCACTCTAGTTTTATTTTCACAATTTTTTGATGTAAATCTCTTTGATGTGGTTTTATTCATGTTTATAGGTATTGTTTTTAAAGTTTTTTTAGGGTTTATTACTCTTTGTGTGAATCATTCTTTAGATTTATATGAACTCACATTTTGTTTTACTCACATCGTAGGATGTCAAATATGAACTATAGTTGGATAAATTGTAAACAGAAAAGCACTAAGTATTTTATTAGGGTTAGGAAATTTTTGGAATTTGCTAAAAGAAATCTATCATATGTTGATGTTCAGGGGAGGTTTTATTGCCCTTGTATGGAATGTTTGAATGGTAGACAACAGATTCCCATGGGAATATACACCCACTTAATTTGTGAGAGTCTTATTAAGAGTTATACAATATGGTTATGGCATGATGAAGAAGTAGAAAGGCCAACTAAATCTCAATAGTAGGAAGAGGCATTTCATCATGACTATGATTCTATGTATAGTGGTGATAAGATGGAGGACATGATACATGATGTTAGAATAGGTGCCATTGAGCAGACAAGTGTGTATAGTGATTTATGTAGTAATGCTGAGAAGCCCTTGTACTCAAGCTGTGAATAATACCAAGTGTTGAATACTTTGATGACATTGGTGAGCTTGAAAGCATGACACGAGTAGAGCGACATTAGTGTTTTAGAGCTACTTAAGACTTTAAAGGACATGTTCCCTACTGGAAATTCTCTACTATGATGTAAGGAAAATTCTGTGTCCCCTAAAAGATTAATGCATGCCCTAATGACTCTACAAAAAAGATTATGAAGGGCTTGTCAAGTGTTCGAAGTGTCACACAGCAAGGTACAAATCAAAGAAATCTCTAGCGAAGGTGCTGTGGTACCTACAAATTGTACCAAGGCTGAAGTGAATGTTTACTAACAAAGAGGTTGCAAAGAATTTGTTATGGCATGCAAATGAAAGGATTTCATATGGAAAGATCATACACCTAAAAAATGCCATGTAATGAAAGAAAATTGATAACTATTTCCTCAGTTCGCCCAAGAGCCAAGGGACATAGGGCTTGCACTTAGTACAAATGGCATGAATCCTTACAAGATCTTGACTAGCATAAATAGTTTATGGCCTATTTTGTTGATGATTTATAGCCTTTCTCCTTTGTTATGCATGAAACATAAGTACATACTATTGTCTATATTCATTTTTGGACTGAAACAACCAGAGAATGACATAAATGTCTACCTGAGGCCCTTGATCAAAGAATTGAAAAAGTTTTGGGAGGAAGGTGTGAATGTTTATGATACTAATCAGAAGGAGGTTTTCAAGTTTATGTCAACCCTCTTTAAATATAACAAACATTGGGTTCCAATTCCTGAGTTCTATATTTCTTTGCTATTACCTTGTGAACCTAATCGACTATTTCTAGTTCTTTGTTACTTTAAGCAATTACCGGATGGTAGCATTTAACAAATAAAATAAAACTTTCACTGTGCGTAGCATTCTTTCTCTACTACTAATGCTATAATTATAGGTTCTACTATGTTCTCAGCTATTTATACAAGGTGTGTAGCCATATAACACTACCCAACTATCATACTACATATCAAATATATATATACAAATAGTCAACAAAATGACTTTAGCACTTCATCTTCTCCTTTCAATCATTGACGCTTACCTCTTTGCCCTTTATGGTACTCGTCTTCCTGTATAAAGAATTTCAGAAAGGATGAGATTCAGAAAATCTCAATAGTAACATACATTCAATCATATAAAATGCAATCAAATAAGGCATGCCAAATGAACCATCATAAACAATGAGCATATCAAGAGCATTTAACATCTTATTATGCAACTCAGCATATTATGCAACTTAGCATATAAACAACTCATACTATAATGCTTAGCAATAAACATGGGCATTCACCCGCTACATGCTCTAATTAAACGAGCATTCACCCGACAAACTCACATGCTTAAACACAATCACATGGATGGTAAAACATACATGCACTAGCCTCTAGTTCATACCCTTATCTTTTGAAATCAAACTTGATTTAATTGACCTTAAACTCTTCAAATCCATAGGTTATCCCAACTTGGCAGATTTGACCACCAACTTTGAAAATTCATAACTTAATCTAGAAAAATCCAAATAGGGTAGTTTCAAGTCCTATAGAAAGCTCTTTAAGTCCTATTTCAAATAAAAATATCATCCAGGGCTAATTACATGGTCAAAACTTCAAGAACCCTTGACCAACATCACTATCTTAGAATACATTTTAGTGTTTATGTCACAACTTCAACAGGCCATGTCTTATAATTTACAAAGCCAAATGATGTATGTTATATATCATTGTAAAGTTTAGGATGTCTACTACAACTCTATAAAAAATCATAGATATTAGATAAGTTTTTTACTTTCAAAAATAGCTTACAAGCAGACTTCAACGAATCTGGCAGATTCGGCAACAACATTTTGAATTACAAAATTAGGGTTTTCTAACTAATCATTCAAAAGATCATAACCACATGTTATCCCTACACAATTTTTGGCATAAAATCCTTTTCAAACCTTAAATTCATTAAAATCCTGCCCTAACCCCAAGAATCAAGTTTGGACGAATCTTACCTTTAAAACACAAGTTGTGTTCTTGCAACTTTTAACCTCCAAACATGTAATTAACCACTATAAACCCTTAATCAACAACATTTTCATCATCAATCAGCCATTAGAGCTCAAATTCAGCACCTTGGCCAAAACCCTAAGGGGTTTAGACTTTAAAATTATTAGTAAAATAGCAAGACATTATGCTCATATTGAAGCTACAATGACCTCTACTTGTTTATCCAATCGATTCTTTATTATGACAGAACTTTCACCAATAGCGTGTAACCAAACACTACAAATTAGAAATCCAAAATCATAAAAATGTTGCTCTCATTGAGTAGAAGAAGATTACTGAAGTCTCTGGAAGCTGAAGACCCAATTTTGGGCTTCGAATCGGCTAAAAACCTCAAGAACACAAAGAACTTATCTCCTCTTTCTTTTTATCTAATTTTTTCTGATTTTTCCCCTAATTAATTAGGGTTGCTTGACTTTTAGAGGGAGAGAGAGGTCAAAAATATTTTAAATAATTATAGCATATGTTACAAAAAAGTTAGGCTCTTAGATGCTTCTTTTTAGAAACTATAGGTTAACCGGTGATTTTGTGTATTGAATGCTCTTACTTTACACTGTAAGGTACTTGGTGCACCTCTTAAATTTGTATACCCTTCCCCTCTCTCATGGTTGGGGCAATTCATTGGTCAAGGAAGAGGAAGTCAGTTGAATTCATCCGGCTTCTGGTACTATAGTTGGTAAAATCAGGTATGTAGCCGGATTGGAGACCAATACGTTACACTGGCTTTTCTGCCTCTATCAGATGTCCAAAGGAAAATAGTGGCATATAATTGGCTAATCAGGGGAGAAAGTCAAAAAGCTACTTTAATAGAGCTACTTTTTGATACAAGACCCCTCAATTTCATGACACCTGTCACCTTGCCCCTGATTGCTGCTATGTGTCTTAGAGACTGCCTGGAAGCAGCTATATGTCCCTGGAGACCATAAAATGGTGCCACCTATCCTTATGTCTCTAGCTATCTAACACCAAGCTGGTGTCTCTTTAAAAGCGTAGGGTACATACACCTATCCTGAAAACATCATGTGTGCACCTACATCGACATATTTTATCCAAAGTCACATATGTCTATATTTTTAAGAATATGCTATATAAGTGCCTATGTGGCATAAGATAGCACCTCATATCTCAAAATCTACCACATGTGAGCCTATGCATGTTTATCCAAAGTCACATATGTCTATAATTTTCATCTGACAACACACATGTACGTCCACTTCTCATTATGCAACTCAAAAGCTTCCTCATATATGTGGGACCTAAATGACGCCACACATGCCTCTGGGTGCCACCAAAATGGCACCAAGTATGCCTAAGTTCCCATCCATTGGTATCTTTTATCGAACTACTAATACGAACTGAGCCTCATATAATCTGGAGACTCATTCTCAACCCAGAAGGCTGAACTATATAGTCTGATAAAACTCATTCTATCTTTGGGACTCTTGCCAAATTGGGCTTTGTTGTCTTCTTGACTTAAGCTTATTCTCAAACTTCTAGGCCCAAAATTCAAAATATTATAGCTTAAAGCAATGATATTTTGCACTATTAATATATCCCTGTCTACAAAAATAGCTCAAGATAAAGCATTAAGGGCCATAAAGCATGCTCGATTTGTAAGGAAGGGACATGCTGCCTTTAACTTCAATATAGTAGGAAGACGGTGTACCTTAGGAGATTCCTTAGGCTGCGCCACCTATATCACAAATTGAAGAAAAAATTCTTTAGGGGCCAAAAACTTGTGAATGCTCTTGAGCTATTGACTTGAGACTAGGTATATGGAAAGGAGAACAACATCAACACTTTCTTCGATAAGTATAAAAAAAGGGTATTGAGAAGAACATATGGAAAAAGAAGTCTATCTTCTTTGACCTCCCATATTGGGGCAAGTTTGATGTGAGGCATTGCATTAATGTCATGCATGTGTAGAAAAACACGTGTGACAACATTGTTGGAACACCTCAAACAGACAAGGTAATTGCAATACCCTAAATTTTATTCACCAAGAATGTATTGTAATTATTTAATATATTCAATAAAATGGTGAATACTCATGGCCATAGGAATTAAATATTCAAAATTGAAAGGTGAACAGTTCTTCCAGTGAAATCGCCTACGAGGCAGTAAGTTTGTCATCTGGTTTTGGATGACCAAAAGATGATAAAAAACTTTTCCAAAAAGAAAGTAAATATCCTAAGATTTAATTTGACAAGTCATATAAATCAATAAAAACTACTTACAAAAAGTTATGAATTTTTGAAGTTAGCCCAGAAAAATTGTTGATTTTCTGGAATAGCATCTAAAGAATTTAATTCTGGGAATTTTGTTCTTTCAATTGGCAAAAGGCTATATTTTTCTTTGAAGTTAGAATCAATAAGGGTTCTACAACCTTTTGAATCACTCTAATACAATGTCTATAAATTTACTTATGATTTTTCAAAGTTTGGGTAGAAAATTTGCTGAAATTGAGATAAATCTAAAAATAAAGGAAATAAAGTGATGGCAATTTTGTAATTATTAGATAACTGGTATCAGCCCATTTTGGCTCTAATTTAGACCCTAGACATGATTGAGAGCTGACTAAAGAAGAGGGAAAATATTAGTCTCATTTTAATGGGCTTTGCATATTGAAAAGTCAGAGTGCAAGGTGTCATAAAAAGTGAGTTTTTGGCTAATTAAATGATCAAGGGATAGTGCAATAATTACATAAAGCTTATTTCCACCTTTCTTCCTCCCATTTCTGATGCCCAACAGCAAGTATAGAGAAAAAGTGTGTCACACACTTACTTATTTTGACTTACAGCATAATATTAATGCATGGTTTGATGGGTAATACAGGAATAGCATAATTATACTAATAATATGTGCATGATTACAAAAATTCCCCATAGGGGATCATACATGATAATTACTATCAATGTAGCCATATAGGGCTCTTGGGTGTCTAAACCTATCCCAGTAAAATGGAGACATCTTTCCGTCTTCATTCTACCACTGTAATCCTCTCATGTAGTTCCCTTCTCTGATCTTTTCATACCTTCTGTCTCCTCTGTCTAAATTATTGGTAGGGGAGGGTAAGATGAGAGAATCTCAATAGGAAAACAGTACCAATATGCATGCAGGATAAGTGCTTAATGCATGACATGCTTGCATTATATAAACTCATGCTAACACAATGACGTATCTGCGTGCTCAATGTTTCATGCAACATACTTATGGCCATAGCATAAATAGAAACAGAGCTTCAATCATTCATATATATTTAAAATAATCAAGTAAATCAATAACATGCATCCATACACCAGTACAAATACCAAATACATACAGGAGAGCTAAGTTCCCTACCTTAAACTTTTTTCCACCTCAAATTAGTGCCTCATAAACCGTGTCGCAGCTCGGCTCTCCACTCAGTCCTATAATTCAAAATGTACCATTTAAACACTTCTATAGTGTTTATTGTGGATATATTAGCCTATGGTGAAAATTTACAAAAATGCCCTCAGACCCTGGCCAGCTCGGCCCGGCCCTGCTGTACCCGGTCAGACTATACTTTTTCTAAAATTTTGACATAGTCTATTCTGATATATTTTGCCAAAGGAATCTATTTTTGGTCTCAGAATTACCATATTCACTGCTAAACGATGAAATTGCCCTTTGCAGCCCCACTTTAAGGGTTTCAGGGGCATTTTCATAATTATGCTTTTTGGGCTTTTCCGAAAAAGTGATCAACTGTAACCCTACCTAATTTTCCCTCTTGAACTCAATGGAATCATCAAATCACTAACAATCCAATTCTAAGGCCCATTTATACCCCTGGCCAAAATGTACGATTCTCTGAGGAAAATCAGGGTTTTGCAATTTCGACTCCATAAACGTATTTCTTTCTACTCCTAACCACTTTATTAACTATTATATTTGGTAACAACTACCATTTGGATGCAATTTTGGCAGCATATTCCCTAGGCCAACCCATTTCCAAAAATTAAAACTAATGACAATCTAGTGAAATTTCATCGATTAAATTGTCCACAGCAATTAGAATAGTCAATATACAAAGGTTTGGAAGTTACCTCATGCTCCCTCTAGCTTTTCTCAAGAGTGGCTGAACCTAACCCTTCTTCACAATAGAAATTGAGCTTTCCAAAACTTAAATACATAGAAGAGTAGCTTAGGAACAGAGTTATACACATTAGGAACTGATTTTCAATCTTTACATGTTGTTCTAGAAAATTCACAATTTTTCTAGGCTTACTTGAAAATTCATAACTTTTTACATATAGCTCTAATTGAGTCGTATGACCTATCAAATGAAGGCTTAAAATGTATACTTTCACTTTGTACAATTTCATAGTTATTGAACATCCTTTATTCAATGAAATGTATTGCATAACAACACTGATGCACTTGCAACTCCAACAAATTCCATTTTTGTATACAAATTTCCCATACTCTTTAATTTACCATTTTATTCCCTTTACTACCTTAAAGATATAAGAAACAGTAGGAAATAGGTTCGAGACACCTGCAAAACCAAGGCTTAGTAATCCGCTTAATTTAGGTTTATTCCCAGGCCTCCAATCTTAAAATTTGGGATATTACAGAGAGTGTGTGTGTGTGTGTTTTAATTTCTAGAGAGAAGGAGGAGCAAAAGTTGCAAGGTGAGTTGATTTCTTCAGTGATTTAGCTCCTAACTTGTATAATCCTTCTTCTAAGCCTCTCTTCTACATGATCTACGGTATTTTGGAAGAAAAACCTAGGGTTTTTGGAGCTGAATATTCGACCTAGGAGAGAACATCAAGAAGGAAGCAAAGGCAACTTCCTAAACTTCAATTTTTGGTTGTTGTTGCTATTGTGGTCGGTTTAATCAATGGTTTTCTGTTGGATTTACTCTGGTTGTGAAATTTGGGAAGGGTGTTCCCTAGGCATTATGCTGCCAAAATTAAGTCTAAATAGTGAATTTAACATAATTAAATAGTTAACAAAGTGATTAGGAGTAGAAAGGAGCAAGTCTACGGAGTTAGAATTGAAAAACCCGAACTTTTCGTGGAGAATCTCTAGTTTTGACCAGTGTTGGTTTAGGGGGTTGGAATTGGACTTTTGATTATCTAATAATTCCATTGAGTTAAAGGAAAAATTAGCTAGGGTTATAGTTTATCACTTTTCTAGAAAAAGCCTTAAAAAGCATAATTACCAAAACACCCCTGAAACCCTAATAGGGGCTGCCAAAGGCATTCTGGCCTTTTGGCAGTGAATTTAGCAATTCCAAGTCCAGAAATAGATTCCTTGGTGAAAAAAGTGTCAGAATAGCCTAGGTCAAAATTTCAAAAAAAGTACAGTCAAACCGGGTACAGTAGAGCTGGGCCGGGCTGCATCCCCAGGGTATTTTGGTAAATTTTCACAATAGAATCATATAACCACTAAAAATACTATATAAGCACCTATAACAGTACATGAATGGGTTTAAACCTAATTCTTGTACATTTGATATTTTAGGACCAAGTTGAGAGCCGACTTGTTTCACGTATTACGAGGCACGCATCTTGAGGTGCAAAAGACTTAAGCCAGTAACATTATCCTTCATATATCATGCCATAGTTCATATGATTGTGTGGTTGCCATTGTTTGTGCTTTTATTAATCAATATGGTTTGCCCAGAAGCGGCAATCTACCGAGAAGGGGCAGCAAATGCGAGAAATGCACTCTACCTGGTTTTGGAGTAACAATCCAGTCAAGGTACTCAAATAGTGGTGGTAATTAAAGCCCTATCCCATGTATACATGCATCTATATTGTTTATTAATTGGTACATATATGGTGCATATCATATCTACTTTTCGTATTTTTATGAACGATAGTATGTTGCTACTTGGATTCCTTAGAATCTTATTCTTTTTCATAAACAAAATGTACTAGCGAGAACTAGCAGATCCAAAGTCAAGTTAGTAGATACTGCAAAATGATGGTACATATCCCATTACAGAGGATAGATGTTATATGTAGTCCTTACATTTAGGATATTTTGTGTAAATTTGTAAATATTGTCAAATTCTGCACTATTGATTCCTGTATGTAAACAAATATTATTATCAGTATATTTGTACTTTTCTATATGCTTGTGAAATTTTGTCTTTATCCCTCTGCACAAATCAAAATGGAAATGAGTGTTGACAATAATGGCAAGGACGGGGTGAAGGAAAGACTAGATTTGCAAGATATAGGAATACAGAAGAATCTCCACCTAGTGGCAATGGTAAATGGACTTATTGTCCCAAAGCTCCTCATACTTTATTAAAGGAAAAGAAGATAAGCATATGCTAGCATTTGTATGGCATCAAAGTACCTTTTGGTTATTGTTTGAATATTAAGAAGTTTGTTTCAATTAAAGCTTTAAGACTAGTAAGACTACAGTCTCATGAACTCCACATCCTAATGCAACAATTACTCCTAGTGGCCATTCAAGGCATTCATGAAGATGAGCTGAGACATGTAGTGACAAAACCTTGCTTCTTCCATAATGTTGTAGCAAGGTCATTGAGCCAAAAAATGGATGAAATGGAACATGAGGGATATCTGGTCTTGGGCAAATTTAGGAAGGTATTTCTTCCTATATTTTTCAATAGCATGGTTCACTTGATAGTTCATTTGGTTAGAGAGACAAAGTTTTGTGGCCCATCTATTTACACTAGATGTACCCGATTGAAAGAACAATAAAAATCCTAAAAGCGTATGTGAAGAACCCAAACTAGCCAGAAGCATCCATAGTTCAAAATTACATTTAAGAAGAAGCTATGGAAATTGTGCCCTAGAGGCCAATCATTGTAATTTGAACATTATAACTCAATCAACTTCTCCATTTTGTTATCATATATTTCCATGTTCACAATGATAACTATCCTTGGATAAATCATAATGATTGTCCTAGTTATGAGTGTAAACGATTTATTAAAAGGTACGAGTTTACACTGTCACAAATAAGTAATATATAAGTGAGTAAAGAATCATTCCCACGAGGATTGATCACTAAATACCAAAATGGGTAATTTTAAATCTTTTTAGTCGATCAATTAGTTGGTGATTGAGAGTACAAAATAAAAATGATTAAATATGAATGTAATTAATATGAAAACAACTATGAGAGAAAGCCCAGAGCTTAGATTTCACATAAAAAATTTTGGATTGAATCACTTATCTATTCTAATCCAATTTTTTCCATATCATTAATAGCCGAGTTTCCTTAATTCAATTACTAGCCTCTTCCAAGGTCAAGCAATTCTATAATTTATTTATAATCCAATATATCCTTATATGAATTAAAGCAATTAATCATGCATTAAGATTTATGAAACTCATTAAGACTACACAACTTATATGAATATATTTCTATTTAACATGCAAGTTATGGTTTTAATTATAGGATCTACACACATGTATCTCCTTCCAGTCTCAACATCCAAATTGAAATCATTCAAAAGATAGCCAATCAATTGAAAGCATTAAGAACAACAATTAAAACTCAATCATGAAAAAAATTAAAACTTTATTTAATAAGTTAAGATTCAATCCGTCATTAGTAAGCTATATCATCACCCTAGGAAAGTGAAACTTTAGCTCATGACAAAATTAAAAACAAAAACAAAATACATTGAAAACTTATAAACATTGCATAAAACTTAATTATTAAATTCTAAAGCAAAAAAATGCATGAAAATAGAAAAATCTAGCCTTCCATATAGGAAGTAAAACCTTCCATGTAGATGGCAACCTATACCATCCATAAAGGACAACTACCTAAGCCTTCCATGAAGAAGGCATTCAAGAAGCAGATATAATGCATGAAATTAACTCTAAGATGGTATGTTTCCTTGTGTCTTGAGCTCCTCTATTTATAGATGGAGGGGGTGCAAAAATTTTCACATTGTTAAGCATAAATCATGACCATAAGCCACCAATATTGACCTTGTGGTAGTCACCTCTTGATTGCAGCCTAATTTTGACAGTCAAAATAGTGGAATTTCACAATGTGATCCATATGAAAGTTGTATCTCTAGATCTTAGCTTGAAGATACAATAATAATCTCCCTATTTCAACATTTGTAGCTTAAGTTATGGTCAAATTAGTGGGCAAAGGTCAGTCTGGGACAAATTCACATTCTCAACTTCCAAGCAAAATTTGAAACCCTTGAAGGGAGAATTGGGTTGTGGCATCAATATAAAAAGTTGTAGAGCTTTTTTTTAGCTTTTTATCCATATAAAGATTGTCCCAATCCGACATCTAGAGCTCCATATATTTCCTGAAAACTGAAACAAGGCCAAATTTAGTATTTTTTAATAAATTCTATTTTATGCCAAAATCATTATTTATTTATCAATTACACCCTAATTCATTAGATTAAGCTCAAATATCATCCATAAAATCATCATATAAGGGAAAATAAATATGCAAATATTTTACTTATTAGTCCTAAATGTTTGTGGTCAGTCATCTATATAGGAACAAAGATTAAATAAGATCGGTATGAATTTGAAGAGGTATAGAGATACGAATCAAAGTCTTAGGCACTTATAAGAACACAAGGTGCTATACCAACTTGCTATGAGAAAGTTGCATGGATCAAGTCATAAGCTTGTCTTATGTATAACCACATCACTATGCCCTTTGACCTGAAATCATCATAAATTCCTACATGAGAGTCACTTAGCTTTGACCTAGTCAAAAGTCACCTTTGACTGGGTGAAGATAAAGGCTATGTTTAAGCTTGGTGGTTTTCATGCAGAGGAAAGTGAATGGTTAAGATGGAATTTGTCCCTTACATTAGTAGAGTGATATTACTAGGCCCCTCGATGAGTAAGTCTGAGAAATGTATGGTCATACTACGATGAAAAGAAGTTTCCATTTCTATAGTCAGACAACTCTGGGATCGAGAAAGTAATGGTCATGAATAGAAGGATGACATTCTCCATGACTCATCCTTGACTAAAATTCATGTGACAAAAGTGACATGATATGGTTGTATGACAGATTACATCGGTTTATCGATCCTTATATGAATTAGGTGTAGTAATGTCTTGCTAGAGGCCACTTGTTTGCATCATGTGGGTTAGTATAATCATTGGCTTGCTGCCAACTTCAAATGAACCTACAAAGTCACACATAAAATAGCCCAACACAGGTTATAATGTCTAGATTTATTGAATCTAAGATATGTCTAGAATTAATAAATGTAATAGTTAATCTAAGGTGGATGAATATATATATATTTGAAAAAAAATTAATAATATTAATATATGTGGGTATTTTAAAATATATATATATATATATTATGATAATATTATTATATTGTGTTAGTTTTAAATTTAGTTTTATCTAATAAATTAAATTTAATAACTAACATGAAAAAGATATAATATATCATATTTAATGTATAAAGATAAATTAAATATATTTCTATTGGCTCTTTATTCATATTAAATAAATAGGTTAAATTAAAATTGTTGGACAGATTTAATTAAACCATATTTATTTATTTCGTTTATAAAAAGCCAATTAAGTGTTAATTGATATGTTATGGATTTTGAAATTAATGAAGATTAATTTTAAAAATCCAATATCCATCATAAAATAGAAAGCCCTAACTAGTTATTTAAAAAGGGTGAGCTAAGGTTTTCTACGTGTGATGAAAAATGTAAGATAGAGAGCTGTGAGAAAAGAAAACTCTAAAGACAAATATTAGTAACGCTAGCATGCTGGTCATGTTGGATTCCAATCCGTGTTGTTAGCTCCTTGAGATCATAAAGAAAGACTGAACACATAAGAAAGGTACGCTTCTCTACTACTCGATTTAAATGTCATTGATAGATTCATAGTAGGGATTGGAAAAATTTTGAATTTTAATTTTCTATTGTGCCTACCAGTCCCAACAGTGGCATCAGAGCCAGGTCAATTGTGCGCTTAAGTTGAGCTTGAGGTTTTTCCTCGATTATAAATTGTATATGTGATATATAAGTTGTATGTGATATATTGCTTTAGATTTGATTGATGGTGATTAATCAAGAAGGACAGGAGACAAAGGGAAACCAGGCCTAGCTTTAATACTTTTATGTTGTGGGGTTATTAGATTCAAAATCTTATAGGCAGCATGTTGAATAGAAACATGTGGGGATCTCTTACATGAAATATCAAGGATGAATAGATTAAGAAGATTCATAATTGTTCTAAGAGACATATGTTGCCTCTACTACTAGTGTAAAAAAGCTTGAAAATCAAGCAAACTATGAGGAAGTTACTATTATAGAATCCAACCATACTAAATTAGCATACCTCTGCCCTTCTAGTACTGATAGGATCATTCTCATTAAAAGTTGGGATCACTCTTAATTTCAATGAGGAATTAGCAGGACCAACGTGGCTAACTATGCGTAGTGTGACATAATCATAACATTTATTGCTTTTCATATTGTATGAACTGTTATTTGTTATGGTTTTAATTTCCAAAATTTTTGGGTATGGTGAACAATATGACTCTAGTTTTATAAGGATTGTAAATTATTTTTTGAATACGGCCTGTGTACCATGCCTTCCTCTACATAATCTGGATGAACATTCTCTTCTTATCTCACTCCCCCGTATGTTTAAATGAGGTTTCTCATTGTATTTTTCTTTTCTTAATAGAGAGGTCTTCTCATTGGCTTGAGATGATTTAGGTTACGTGAGCCATATTGTGTCACATTTAAATTATGTTTCCTTTGATGAGATCATTACATGCATATTTTACATATATATGTATATTTGTATGAGATACAAATGTGATATATGTATTCATATAAATGAAATAATTAATTAATCCCTCCAAATGAAATGTTAAGTCATAATGTCATCAATTAATGAATACTTTTCAAAACCTAGATCGCACAATTGTAGGTTCTACCAAAGTGGATGCATTTGAGTTATCTTGGTGAGACAAATGTGAGTAATGGTGCTACTAAAAAAGGTTCATTATTTTTTTTGACTTAATTGAGATTAACGAAACAGTTTTGGATCTCAAGGCATTAGATGGGATTAAACATGTCGGATCATATGATGATCGAATCCCATAAAGATTTAAGAGTTACATGTGATGTAATTAGTAAAAAGGTTACCTACCTAAATAGTCAAACAAGCCTAAAACCAAGTCTGAAGCCAAGAAGGCAAAGCCTCCAAAAGAAGGATTATGCTTCTTCTGCAATGAACCAGATCATTGGAAGAGGAATTGTAACCTCTACCTTGAAGATCTAAATAGCAAGGCTATCTCTTCAGGTATTTATGTTATACACATTCAACTTTCTACTTCCTCTATATTAGTATTAGATACTGCATATAGTTCTCACATTTGAACAAATGTGCAGGGTCTTAAGGATAGTAGAAAGCTGAAGAAGGGCGAAGTGGACCTACAAGTTGAAAAAAAAAAGCAAGAGTTGCTTATTAAGTTATAGATACCTATGAAATAGTTCTGCCTAGTGGGCTTTTATTAGTTTTGAACAATTGTTATTATGTTCCTACTTTGAGTAGTAATATTGTTTCTCTTTCTTATTTAGATAAGGAAGGTTATACTTCTATTACTGGGATGGTAAATGTTATATTTATCGTAATGACATTTTCTATACTAAGGGTGATTTGCATATTAAATTTGGAACATCCTAATAGTAGAAATATCTATAACATAACTACCAAAAGGATTAAGTCAAATGATTTGATTCCAACATACCTATGTCATTGTCGTCTAGGCTATATAAATAAGAAACGTATTTCTAAACTCCATCAAGATAGATTTCTTAATTCATTTGATTTGGAATCATTGATACATATGAGTCTTACTTATTAAGAAAGATGACAAAGGAACCTTTTTGCTGGGTATAGCGAGAGGGCTACTAATTTATTGAGCCTCACACATACATATGTATGTAAACTACTAAATACAGCTACCATAGGAGGTTAATGTACTTCATTGCATTTATAGATGACTTTAGTAGATATAGATATATTCATCTAATGAAACGTAAATCTGAATCTTTTGAAATGTTCAAAACATTCCAAAATAAAGTACAAAATCAACTTGGCAAGACAATCAAAACACACTGATCTAATCGAGGTCGTAAATATTTGAGCCAAGAGTTTATTGATCATCCTTGGAGTTGTACGATAATCTCACAACTGACTCCTCCAGGAACACTACAATGGAACAATGTTTTTGAATAAAGGAATCGAACACTATTAGATATGGTTCCATATATGATGAGAAAAACAAATCTTCCACTCTCCTTTTGGGGCCATGCCCTAGAGAAAGCTGCATTCACACTAAATCATGTTCTATCTAAGACAATAAAAAGACACCATATGAGATATGGATTGGAAAGAAACCTAGTTTATTTTTTCTCAAAATTTGGGGATGTGAGGTATATATTAAGCAACAAGCCTCAGATAAATTAGCTCCCATATCCTCAAAGTGCCATTTTGTGGGGTATCATAAGGAAACAAATGGATACTATATCTACAATCCCACCAATAACAAAGTGTTTGTTATTTGAAATGGTATGTTTCTAGAAAGAAAGCTTATCTCTAAAAGAACAACTAGGAGCAAGGTATATCCGAAAGAAGTTTAAGAGTCACAAGATAGCATAGAACCAAATTGGAAAGCAGAGAAGACTCACAATAAGTTATTAAGCCTCCTCAAGTAACACAAGGTCCATATAGATCTGATAGTACACAAGATCAGCCTCAAAGATATGGAATTTTGATTACTAAAAGTTATGATATGTTGCTCATTAAGAAAAATGAGCTGACTACCTATAGAGAAGCCATAGTGAGACCAAACTCCAAGAAATGGTTAAATGCCATGAAGTCTTAAATGCAATCTATATATGAAATCTGGTATGGACCTTAGTCGATCCACCCAAAGTTGTAAAAACCATTGGGTGCAAATGGCTTTTCAAGGAGAAAACTGAAATGGATGGCAATGTAAATGTCTTTATGGAATGACCGGTTGCAAAAGGATGCACTCAAACTCATAGTGTAGATTATGATGAAACCTTTTTCCTACTTGCATTGACCCAATCAATCAGAATCCTTCTTGCCATTGTAGTATATTATGACTATGAAATATAACAGATAGACATCAAAACAACCTTCCTTAATGGAAAGCTACTTAAGGATGTGTATATGACACAACCTGAAGGCTTTATGCATTCAGAGAACTGAGGTAAAGTGTGCAAGCTTCAAAGATCGATTTATTGATTGAAGCAAGCATCCCAGAGCTTGAATCATCATTTTGATGTAGTCAAAGAGTTTGGATTCATTTAAAACATTGAAGAACCTTGTGTTTTTAAGAAGATTAGTGGGAGCACAGTTGTATTTCTAGTACTTTATATAGATAACATCCTACTCCTTGGGAATGACATTCCTACCTTACAGGGTGTCAAGTCTTTGTTAGGAAAGTCTTTCTTGATGAAAGACTTAGTTAAAGCCACCAACATCCTACGGATTAAAATCTATAAAGATAGATCCAAGAGACTAATAGGCCTAAGTTAGAGCATATACATAGACAAGATACTGCACAGGTTCAGTATGTAGGATTCAAAAATGGGTTACATGCCTATGCCTCATGGCATCTATATTAGCAAGGATTTATGTCCAAGTACACCTGATCAACGTGATCGCATGAGCAAGGTTCCATATGCCTCGGCCATTAGATTCATCATATATGCCATGTTATGTACTCAACTGGATGTCTCATCTGCCTTAAGAATGACTAGCAGATATCAACAAGATCTCGGTGAGGGTCATTGGACAACTATCAAGAACATCCTAAAGTACTTAAAAAGGACTAAGGACTTATCCTTGATATATGGTGGATTGGATGATGAGCTCTGTGTAACCGATTACACATATGCAAGTTTCTAAACTGACCAAGATGACCTTAAATTACAATATGGATACATATTGCTTTAAATAGTGGAGCATAAGCTGGAAGAGCTCCAAGCAGAGCACCGTAGCAGATTTTGCAACAGAAGCTAAGTATATAGCAGCATAGGATACAACTAAGGAAGCCATTTGGATTTGAAAGTTTATTACTAAACTAGGGGTGGTGCCTACCATCTCAAATATAATAGATTTGTTCTGTGACAACAACGGTGGTATTACATAGGACAAGGAGCCTAGGTCACATCAAAGGACCAAGCATATACTCAGGCGATTTCATCTCATTAGAGAAATCAATAATAGAAGTGACATAAAAATATGCAAAGTAGCAGGAAAAGACAATGTTGCTGATCCTCTTACCAAGCCATTTGCAAAGGGAAAGTATGAGCATCATGTTAGGACAATGGAAATTGAGCAAATTAATTATTGTAGTTAGTACAAGTAGGAGGATGTTGGAAATTATGCCCTAAGGGCCAATCATTGTAATTTGAACATTATTATTTAATCAACTTCTCCATTTTTTTATCATATCATTTGCATGTTCACTGTGATAACTATTCTCAGATAAATCATAATGATTGTCCTAAATATCTGTGGTCGGTCATCTATATAGGAGCAAAGATGAAATAAGACATGTATGACTTTGAAGAGATATAAAGATACGAATCAAAGTCCTAGGCACTTGTAAGAGTATAAGGTGCTAGACCAACTTGCGATTAGAAAGCTGTATGGATCAAGTCATAAGCTTGTCTCATATATAACCACGTCACTATGGCCTTTGACCTGAAATCATCATGGATTCCTACAAGAAAGTCACTCAGCTTTGACCTATTCAAAAGTTACCTTTGACTGGGTGGCGATAAAGGCTATGTTCGGGCTTGGTGGTTTTCATGTAGAGGAAAGTGAATGGTCAAGATAGAATTTGTCCCTCACATTAGTAGAGAGATATTAATGGGCCCCTCGATGAGTAAGTATGAGAAATGTATGACCATACTATAATGAAAAGTATTTTCCATTTCTATAGTCAGACTACTCAAGGATCATAAAGAATGGTCAGGAATAGGAGGATGACATCCCCTATGCCTCACCTTGATTGAAATATCATGTGAGAAAAGGGATATTATATGGTTGTATGATAGGATGCAACGGTTTCTTGATCCTTATATGAATTAGGTAGTCATAATGTCTTACTAAAAGCTGCTTATGACTTATAGGTTAGCATAGTCATTGGCCCATTTCTAACTTCATATGGGCCTACAGGGTCATACAGAAAATAGCCTAACACGAGCTATAAGGTCTAGATTTATTCAATCTATGATATATCTAGATTTAATTAATGTAATTGTTAATATAAGGTGGATGAATATATATATATACATATTCGGTAAAAAAATTAATAATATTATATATACATATATGTATTTTCAAAATACATATACATATATATATTATATGATAATATTATTTTACTGTGTTAGTTTTAAATTTAGTTTTATCAGATAAATTAAATTTAATAACTAACATGACAAAGATATAATATCTCGGATTTAGTTTATAAAGATAAATTAAATCTATTTCCATTGGCTCTTTATTCATATTAAATAAATAGGTTAAATTAAAATTGTTGGACATATTTAATTAAACAATATTTATTTAATTTGTTTATAAAAAGCCAATTATGTGTTAATTGATATGATATGGATTTCAAAGTTAATTAAGATTAATTTTAAAAATTCCATATCCATAATAAAATAGAAAGGCCTGACTAGTTATTTAAAAAGGGTGAGCTAGGGTTTTCTACGTGTGATGAAAAAAGCAAGAAAGAAAGCTGTGAGAAAAAAAACTTTAGAGAAGAAGTTGCTGGTGCTAGAACGCTGTTGGTGTTGATTCCTACTCATGTGGATATCAGTAGAGGGAGCTGATCCGAGTTATTAGCTCCTTGAGATCATAAAGAAATATTGAACACATAAGAAAGGTATGCTTCTCTACTACTTGATTTAAATGCCGTTGATAGATCCGCAGTAGGAATTGAAAAACTTTTGAATTTTAATTTTCTGCTGTGCCTACCAATCCCAACATGGAATTCGGTCTGCAGTACCTGTCACAAGTAACACCAATTAGGGTTCCTAATATGAAGACCTTGGATCCTTATGAAATACAAGTACACTTGCACATCTTGAATAATATTGATAAAGTTAATGAGTACATACAAGCGTATAAAGAATTGTCCGGAAGGAAAATGTAAGGTCAAAATGACTGAGCAAAGGTTAATCAAAGAGCATAGAAAAACTTTTGCACAGTGGTTTCATGAAAAAGTTGAAGTGGAAGGATGTGCTTTGGATCTAGTGAGATGATTGTCTCACAGTCCTGGGTTAGATGTGATAATCTGACGATCATTTTACATCAACGGGTGTTCTTTTAATACAAAGACACTAGATGATAAGAGTATTGTGATGTTAGTGTCTAAGTCTATGTATTTCTCAAGTTTGATGGACAAGAATCCTAAATTCCATGCCATATTATAGAGTCATTGAAGAGATATGGTAGGTGGACAACACCCAATTTAGATTGCCCATTTTCAAGTACAAGTGGGTTGACATAAACAATGGCGTTAAGGCTGATGAGTTAGGATTTACACTTGTTGACCTTAATAGTAGACAATTTAGTGACAAGCCTTTCATTATGAATATTGATGTTTATGAGATTCCTTCTTTTTCAAGGGGTCTTCCTGAATTGAATGAGGAAGATGAGCTAAATGATGAATACATCGTAAGAAATGATCACTATGAAGGGATATGGGAGGATATACCTATATGAATCCATTTCAATAGTTAGTATTATATTTCCTATGATCTTTTTAAGTTCAATACATATTAATATGTTGTCTTGTGACTTAACATTTTTTTTCTATGACAGGAATATAGTTGATGATAGTGTCAATAAGATTAGGCATAAAAGATCATGGAGAGCATGTCGATTTTGATCAGACCAATCATCCATATGATGAGGCTACAGCAGATCAATCTGGTCAGACCAATAAGCCACATGATGAGGCTGCTGCATATCAGTTTGATCATACCAATACACTGATCATTCTGAGTTTTTGAATACTATAGCTCATCCAACCTCAAGCAAGTCTATACTGGGGATACCTTATGGTGATCAGTCTGAACCTACGTCTCACCATAGACAAAGAAGAGGTAGGATAGGGACCAAATGAGAGAGAGGTTACTTGTCCCATAAAGCTAAGATGAAGATTTTGATTGAATTTACCAACAAGTGGAGGCCAATTGAGGAACATGTGACCACCTACACACCAATGTGATGATCATAGCATAGACTTGGTAATAGGTTTCACTTGATGTTAAGTACCTATTTTGGCAGACTGTCTTAGCACAAAACACACTTTAAATTTATCACATTTTGTCATATGTCATATAATAGTAATAATTGTTGTTTATGTTGCTAACCAATTCAATAGTATGCAATACATTTTGCATACGATGTTCCAGATAATAATGCATTGAAGGACATGACCTTCTCTTACTTGTGTGACCAAACATTCAAGACACGATTAGCACGCCATTTTATTCTTATCTAGGTGGAGGAAGGCAAGCCTCATCCTACTACATTCAAAAAGTATTCATCTATTACTGAAAAAGGTTGCGCAAAATTCTACTAGTTGTATATTACACCATAAGCTATAGTAAGTTTAATTGTGTTGGGGTGTTAATCCCCAGTGATTCATTTTAACTTTTAACTAGTATTTGTCTTTTATTATGATTGTTACTTTTAGGAAAGAAGGGCAAAAGCGATTGAAAATGGCAGTAAGAATGATTGATTGCACACAATGTCTTGAGGTGGTTATGCCAAGGCAACTGAAGACTTACTAGAGGCTAAGCGGTGGAAGTTAGAAGAAGCAGCAAAAGAAGATCCTTTAGTTTTTTCTAGTCTTCCATGAAAAGACTATTAGATCCCATATGTTTTGATAATAACAAAGATTGGACTAATGATAAAAGAGGATATGATAACAAATGAACTTGAACAAAGTAAATAAATGGCAAAGCATTACTTGAAGTAAGCATTAGAGTAATGAAGAAGATCTGAGAGAAAGAGCAAAGGAAAAACCTCAGTGGCAATCTTTGTCTATGTTTACTCGAGTGACTACTAGAAGGAACATTGTTACTCGAGTAGGCACTCGAGTAATGTCAAAAGAAAATGTTTTCAAAAGCATTGCTAAAATTTGGAAGATGTTACTAGAGTAGCCACTCGAGTAATCTGTAAAGTTATATAGACCATTACTCGAGTAACCACGCGAGTAACACATGAGAAAAAGGCATTACTCGAGTAGCCACTCAAGTAACCAGGTCAAAAATCTTCCAGTAGCTCTCGGACAAGAAATGCAACAATTTACTCGAGTAGCCACTCAAGTAACCAAGTGAGAAAAAGACTTTACTCGAGGGAACACTCCAGTAATCTGCGGACTTATTTGATCCATTACTCGAGGGATCACTCGAGTAATCAGGTAAACAAAGAACAAGGACTCTTAGCCAAGAATTTGATGCAATTACTCGAGTGAGTAATTGAGTAATCTGCAGAGTTATTTGGAATTTACTCGAGGGGTCACTCAAGTAAGGTTTGAGGAAACAACATGACCACTCGAGTAACCACTCGTGTAATAGCCACTCGAATAATTAGGTATTTCCAAGGTTTGTAATATATCTTACTCCATGTCTTACCCGAGTAATATCTTATGTAAAATGTTGAATTACACACTACCATAATTTTTATAGGTTTACTTGAGGGACTACTCAAGTAACAAACATGATCACTCGAGTAGCAACTCGAGTAATGAAGTCCAGAAATCATTTTTTGATCGAATAATTATTGATTTGTTATATATATGATTAACTATTCATTGCACTAGTATTCTAAGCACATTTGCAAGGAAACAATGAAGAGATCATGCCAAAAGTGAAAAGTCAAAGAAAAGTCCGAACATTTACCTACCGCTACCTACCACAAACGGATAGTTTTCAAATTTGAAGAATGGTCAACTGTTGCTGCGTGACTCTAACGGACATGTTTGAATTACTTCCAACAGATACTACAAATCATCTATATATATAGAGCATTCAAAGAGTAGAAAACAAGAACTGAGAACACACGAACATACACTGATCAACACACTCTTAGTGTTTTGTTTTCTTATACTCATTCAATGTACTTTAGTGATTATATATTTGATTTGTGAGAGAGTTTTTCATTAAAAAAACTCAATATTTGTTATTGAGACAACTTAAGGTTGTGGAACCTTGAGTTGGGTATTTGATTACAACGTGTAAAGGGGAGCGAGTATCCAAGTGAATGAACTTGCTGTGTACTGAGGTGCCAAGAACCCACTGAATCAAAGTGGTTGTAGCTGAACCAGTATAACTCCTAATGTACACTTCAGTGATATTTCTCTTTGCTCTCAACTGCTTTAAATATTCTATCAATTTTCTTATATGCAACGAAATTTCTGGTATCACCTAATTCACCCCCTCTTAGGTGAAACACTTGCACTAACATTTGATATTAGAGCGTAGGTCTTCTTGTAAAAGTTTTAACAGCTTAAGAAGGATCCAATGGCAAGCATGGGTGAAGGCATTCTTCCCGACGGAGCTTCTATCACAAGACCTCTAGGTTTCAATGGCAAACACTTCTCATTCTAGAAAGCGAAGTTCAAAGTCTTTGTAATGGCTAATGAATATGGGCTATGGGATGTGATTGAGAGTGGAAACTACAAACCTGAAAAGATTGTAGATTCACAAAGAATTCCCAAGACACCATCAGAATATGATAAGAATGACAAGAAACTCATTACACTCAACAGCAAAGCAATTCTATTGATTCAAAGTGCCTTGAGTCAAAATGAGTACTTCAGAATCTGCATACTCCCAACAACTAAAGAAATGGAGGAAGCCTTGGAAATAGCTCATGAAGGAACTTCAAGAATAAAAGAAAACTGGATCAACACTATAGTTACTGAGTTTGATTTACTTCGAATGAAATCAGGTAAGTCGACAGCTGAATTTGCACTTAGATATACTCACGTTGTTAATCAACTTGTAGCACTTCGAAAAGTCTATGATCAACATACCCAAGTACGAAAGATTTTAAATAATCTTTCTAAAGACTGGGAGGTGAAAGTCACTGCAATTGAGGAAGCAAAAGGTGTATCAATGCGATCGGTTGCTTCTCTATTCAGAAGCCTTTCTGAATATGAAAGCAAATTAAAGTTCAAACGAGAACTAGATGATATTGGTGACAAGATGAAAAGAGGTCTAGCACTGAAAGCAAAAAAAGAAGAACAAGATGAAGATGAAGAGCTTGATGATGAAGAAATAGGCCTAATCATAAAATGATTCAGAAAGTTTTACAAGAAAGGCCAAGGATTCGAAAACTTTCAGAAAGGAGGAACAAGCAATAAAGAATACATCATCTGCTATGAATGTGGAAAGCTAGGACATTTAAATCAGAATGTCAAGAACTGATTCAAAAGAATAAAGAAAAGAGAAAAGAAAAATTCTAAAACAAGAAGAAAGCCTTTGTATATGCCATATGGGGAGATAGTTATTCTGATGAAGAAAGCGATGAAGAGGAAGTAGCCAATATCTGTCTAGTTACTCAAGAGGAAATAGAAGAAGAAGAGGTAACTGATTCTAAATCCTAATGAGCATTTCTAAACCCTCTCTTTATATTTCAAGAATACCTTTCATATCTTTGATTTCAATTTGCTTTGATTATGAAAGTTTTCTTGAAAATCTCTCCAAATTGTTTTAGATTTATGAAAACCATTTTTCATTTGCATCAAGTTGCCTTCAAAACAGGGGAGAGAAAACTACTTTCTTGACATATTTATTTTGATTGACAAAGAGAAAGGCATTTCTAATTCAGTTTTATATTTGCTTCTTTAAGAGCTTTTCCTATCTATGCTTCAAATGTTTTGTTGATGTCAAATAGGGGGAGAGAAAGGCAAGAAAAATATATTGCTATTACTTAGTTTTTATAACTCATACATATTTTTCTTGAAGGATTTGTCATCATCAAAAAAGGGGAGAATGTTATATATGAATAGTTTTGATGATGTCAAATATTAAGAGCAAAAAGTTTGCATAATATATTTATCTTCTTTATTGACTAACTACTATATTTAATATTGCATATCAAGTAAATTAATCATATACCCGATGGTGGGTTGATGTTATTTTGCTTATAATGCCTCATAAATGGAGAATGATCTTCAAGAAGAAAATCAAGAGGCAAGGGATTGAAGAAAGAAGAAATTGTAAGATACAATGGGAATACCAAGATTCAAGATTAATCAAGCAAATATTGAAGAAGATTGAAGATATTCAAGAAGACATCTAATTGGGTTATGAAGAATGATCATCAATTCAAGAATATATCTAGTTGGGTTATGAAGAATGATCATCAAGTGGTAAAACAAGCAGAAAGAGATTGAAGAAAGAAGAAGAAAGATGGAAGAAAGAAGAACTTTTAAGATCAAATGAGAATATCAAGATTCAAGCTCTTAGAAGTGATACCGGAAGTTGGAATGGGTGAATACAAAGCTATATTGATGTATACGGAAGTTATGGTACCTTCGGGGATGATTACTCCAGTAATTACTCGAGTAATATGGCACTGCCTCATTTTGGAGATGATTACTTGAGTGGCTACTCGAGTGATCTGTAAAGTTACTTGAAGATTACTCGAGTGACCACTGGAGTAATGATACTCTCTCTAACCACACGTCGGATTGAGCTAAAATTGGTGGCATATGAAACTAGACAACCAACATGAACTATGGACACCAATATCACATTAAAAGGAGTTCCGATGAGAGAGATATGATCTGTTGAAGTTGACACATGAATCAGCATCTTTTACTAGAACAAGGTTCGGTATTTTGGATATAACTCTCAAAATACATATCGGATTGAGACGAAAATGGTGCCATATGAAAGTAGACTCAAATATGTTTTTAAGGATATATAACTTGTCACATTTTAAATTATATACTAAGATCTATGCCTTCTGGAAGTTGATGCTCGTGATTTCAGACTTTGTCTAAATGCAGAAGCTATTCTTTGGATCATAACTTTCTATACAAAATGAGTTTGGAGGTGATTCTTGTTGCATTGGAATGTAGATGATGAGGGATTTCCGATGATATATGATTTGCCATGTTTCAAATCAAAATCAAGAATTCACTTGAAGGCCTTACTCGAGTAGTATGCAGAATTATTTGAAACCTCACTCGAGGGACCACTCGAGTAATGGAGTTGGAATGCTCTCAGCCAAGATTTGAATAAAATTACTCTAGGGACCACTCAAGTAATCTATAAAGTTATTTAAGAGCTTACTCAAGGGATCACTCAAGTAACTAGAGAAGAAATTATCCAGTAGCTCTCGTTCAAGAAACGACAGACTTTACTCGAGGGACTACTCGAGTAACCAGATATCGAAGAGTACATTACTTGAGGGATCACTCGAGTAATCTGTAAAGTTATTTGATCCATTACTCAAGGGATCACTTGAGTAATCAGAGAAGCAAAGAAGCAGTTACTCTCGGCCAGATTTTAAACCAAATTACTCGAGGGCTCACTCGAGTAATGACCCAGGCTTACTCGAGTGACCACTCGAGTAATGCTTCCCAGGAGAACAGAACAACGTACTAAAGTTTTCAAAAATTATGGGATTAATTATGAAACTCAATCTTCTTGCTTCCAATCACTCTTACACTTCATTATATTAGTGTTTAATGCATTTCCCAGGAATATAATGAAGAGATGATGTGAAGAGACAAAACGTTGACTTTACCGAAGCAGAGCGTTCACCAACCACAATGGCTAGTTTTCAAAATCGAAAAACAGTCAAACAAAGCTACGCCACTCTAACGGACAGGTTGAAATACTTCCAACAGCTATCACAACTCATCTATAAATATGGGAACATTCAACGAAGAACAACACCAACGAGAAACATATAAAGATCATGAATCATCTACTTCAACCCAACTGCTCTATGTTCTTATCCATTTTCTATATCATGTATATTTGAGAGAGAGATTATTTGCATTGTGCTTTAGTATTCATCTATTCACTTTTGAGAGAGAAGATTGATTATAATTTTTCATCATCAAAGTTGTATCCTTACGGGGTGTGTAATGGAGAGTAACTCGGTTGTAACCTTACGGTGTGTAAGGGGGAGTAACTCGGTGAGAGATTTGTAAAAGGCTTCGCAAGTGCCCGGCTAAACTTGTGGGTTGTAAAGGTTTTTCTTATGCATGGATTAAACAAGAAGATAGTGGATTTGAAAATCTCAGGAGGAGCTTGGGGACTGGACGTAGGCCATCGTAGATTGGACCGAACTATGATAAATCATAGTTTGCATACTCTCTTCCTTAAACTCTTATATTTCCAGCATATATTAACTGTTGATTTATGATTCATTACTTTCATATTTATTACTTCCTCTAAGATGCGAAAGATTTTCAAAGTTCTTAAGATATTTATCTTACACCCAATTCACCTCCCTCTTGGGTGTCAGCCGGTTCTAACACAACTTACTAAGTAATTGACTAAGAGGCTTATAGATACCTCATGACTTGTTTCACAAATTAGGTAAAATAGGTAAGTTTGCCTTCCTTTACACGTTACAAATCTCCCTAGACCCAAACTTGTACACCCAACATTTAAGGTGTGCCTACATATCACGATGGATGGATCAAAGCGGAGATGAGTGGTTAATGGCACCATAAAACCATAAGTAAGTCAAAAACCATCTTTTTATTACAATGCTTTTTGCATTTACTTTGCTTAATAAAAATTAATTCTTTTTTCATATAGTAACTGCTGGAAATTATTGTTATTGTCGAGGAAACGCTATGATGTCATCTTATTATGCTCCACTTACATCACACCGTTCCAATCTCACAAGACCGTATTTAATGAGTGAGTTTTGTTCAGCACCTTATGGTCTTTGTCATTAATTAATATGTAGAAGTTACTAACTGTATATTTCATAATGATTAGCTCTATGAAGTCTATGTGGCTCATTGATTACCCTAATAGGAAATTGAATGACGCACCTCCATTACCTAGATGGGTTCTGCCAAAAATAATTACATGCATGTTTGTTGCATTGTATACACTGTGAATTGAATTATTTTGCTAATGTGGTGCACATTCTTTTATAGAATCGCAGGCAACTACTAGGAAGCAACTTATGCTACCATTATGTCATGAGGCTGATGTACAATATTGTTAACAATGGCAACACAAAAGTTAATAAACAAGTACATGTGTTTTCCCAGATGTGTTCACTACTTTTAACATATTTCCCAGTTACTTCGTATTAAATCTTTGTCATTCACGTTTCAAATGTTCATACTTTAATAACCCTTCCCAATGGAAGATATTGAGCAAGTCCATGAGTATTTTGTAGAATTCTTTTATAACAATATGTTGTATCCCAATAATAAATGGTGAGTTCAGTTTCATTTCATCACTAAGATTCTTGGTGAAAATTTCATTTCATTCTCTGTGTTGTGTTTAGAAAGTGAATACATTACATGCTTTGAATTGTTTCAAATGTATTCAACTCCGTTAATGATCTCTCTTCCTTCGGCTTCAGAACAAATAAAGTTAGTTCTGCTTGTTTTTCCTTCTTCTATTGTAATTTAACTATCTGTGTATGGTTCCAGAATAATGTACTTGTATTTGCAGCTAACTAATGAGTACATAATGAGCAAAGTACATTGTTTATCCATACGGGATTTTACTTTTTAAGAGTTTTTATATTTGTTTCATAAATTAACATTAGAGTTGATTGTTGTTGATCTGTGTATATTGTTCAACGATTTTATAAGAATTGTATTTCTCTAGCTTGGCTCTCTACGAATAGGTCATTAAATGCAGGGCATTAATATACCTGCTAAATATATAAAAAAAATATAAAAATTTCTTATTTAGACTAATTATAGGTTAAAAAATGTATAAATACATGAACCAGATTGTCCCTTAGCTAGTCTTTATAGTCGACCATTTTTAGACCTCTTACACCAAAAACAAGTCTTAAACATGCAACTTTATAGTCTAAACTATAAGCCTAGCCTAAATATCAATTTTTAAGATTGGTCATACGACCGGTCTTGATAGCTCCTAACTTTTAAATTGGTCGATACAACACGAAACTTAAATCAGGTCTAAAAAGCCAATTTCAACTGGTCTTAAAGACATGTTTTTCTATTAGTGACATAAAGGTATAGCCAATATTTTAAAATCAAAACCAATTATCAAACTGGGGTAAGGTTATGGTTCAAGAGCTAATAATTAAACATTGGTTAAACCATGATTGAACTGGTCATAATTAATTTAATATATTATAGATAATATACACAAAAAATTATAAAACAAAATTTAAAATAAACAACAATAACATTCCAAAAGCAATATTTATCTATAACTAAAAACTGAATTGAACTCATTTTGATTTTTCAATTTTTCAATTTTTGATTTAGCTTTTGTGTGATAGATATTCGATTTTTGGTTTTTGGTTCAACTATCTGAAAAAATTTCAATTAAAATTAAAAAACCAAAAGCAAAGACAGAATGTTAGATCTTATAAGTTTTTGTCTAAGTTCAATTCCAACAATCAAAGTTTTTAGGGAAAAAAGGTCCATGGTCTAATCCATAGCTGAAATGCTAAATTCTAACACCAAAAGCTTCACTCTCACTCAGCCTCCTTTTTTGGTGTCTCTAGTCTGCATGGTAGAAAGGCAAGAACATTTCATGCACTCTTAAAGGGAAGCTTCATATTCATTTGAAGTCTCCACGATGGCACGAAGGTTCTACCTTGACTGCACTCTTTGTCAATTCTCACTTCATCACCATCTCATCCCTTTGTCGTTGTCTTCAATGTGATTGTGCCTCGATGGGTACTTTATTACTCACTCTTTAGTATCTAATCTCTCCCTTTTTAGTCTTAGTTTACTCTCTTTCTCATAGTTGTTAGGAAAGGTACCGTGGACATTATATCTTCCTCTGACTTACAAGAGTCGAAGAGGAGACAAATAAACAGTATATTATATAAATTAAATAGCACTAGAGACACCAGAATTATTAATATGGAAAACCCCTCAATTCAAGGTAAAAACTATGGGTTGTGTCAAATCCCTTGATATTTTGACATTTATCAGAGTATAAACACATAGTTTAATAAGCGAATAGAAATAGCATTAACGTATTGATAGAAAGTACTTGATTATATTATAGGAATCCCCACAGGATTTGTATGTAATATTTACAAAATCTAAAATAACATAAAAACTATATATAAACAACACTACTGCTTAGACAAATCCAAGATCTTCAATTGTTAATATCTACTTCCTTGCCCTTAAAGCCGCTGTCTCTCACTGAATAAATTTTTAAATATTTGGAAAGGGGTTAGATTCATACAAATCTCTGTTTTTACACACAATCAATCATATAAAATGTGATAAATAAACATGTAAATGTAACAGAACAAGTATACTGCTAACATGTCTATCTGTTCGCCATTCAAGATCAAATGACTGTTTGTCCCAATTGGCCACATTGTGTACACTATTCAGGATTAAATGACAATTTGACCCTTGTTGTAATGTTCTGGAGCATAACTATCTATGCGTACCTATCTCATCAACTCAGCTAGGTCCTACTTGACTTGATTGCACTTGTGCTTTTCCCACAGGGTGGTACTTGTGCTTTTCTCATGCCACAGCTAGGTTTTGTAACACATAATTCATATCACAAAACATGGCAACACAAAGCATATAAACAATTACATAGTATATGAAAGATAGAGTTACAACTTGAAATCCTTTCCAACTGTCTAACTAATCTGGTCTAATGATTCTTGGTCCAGCTCAAGCAATTACTAAATCCTAAAATTCCAAATTTATAATAAATGAGTCATTACTCATTCATCTCTTATTCCTAAATTCATGTGGTTGGTTTTCTCTATCAAAAACTCATAATTACCAAAATGCCCTTAGAAATCTGGTCTAATTTCCCTTTATACCTGGTATAACTGTACTTTACCAAAAATTACAACCTAGACTATTTCTACACAATTTCGAGTGTAGTATCCATTTGCGACCTTAGTTTTATCAAAATCACACTTCATTTTCCAAATTACCTCTTGCAGCCACATATGGTAGGGTTTTAAGGGTAAAATCGACATTTCGCACCCTAAAGCCTCCACACTTCATTTTTCACATGTTCCCTACACAATTTTTCATTCTAAATACAATAGGAACATCAAATCCATCTAATTCTAGGCCAAACACACACAAAAAACCCCTAGCCAAAATTCAAGAAATTTTGGAAAATTGGAGTTTCATGTTTTCATTCAACAAAACACCTCCTTTTCACCCTAATTCACTTCTTGAACCCTTTAATTAATTACACTTCCTACATGATTAAACAAAATTTAGACAGCACCTCCCCTTAAGGTTTATACTTCCCAAATCACAAAAATCATGACAACCAAGCCAACCAAATCACCAACAACAACCATGAATCAACAAGTAGAACAAGGTTTCTTGAATTACCTCTTGATTTTCTTCTTCTTCCTCCTCAACCGTCCCCTCTCCTTCTTGTTTCTCCTTGATTTTCTTCTTGCTTCATGTGATTTCAAGAAGGATATGAGGATTATAAGAGGTTTTTAAGCATTTAGAGACAAGAATAAGTGAATTTTGCTTGCAAACTTACCTAAGTTTGCTTATTGAATCCTTGTCTCTTCTTTGGCTCTCTATCTTCTTCAAAATGTGTCTCTCTCTATTTGGCCAAAATTTTGGCCCCTTGGAAGTGTCTAAGAGCTTCTTGAAATATCTTCTTCCACCTCCTTAAAATAATAATTATTCAATGGAATTTTTGCACACGTCTTGAATATTTTATTCCTTCTTTTTCCACTTGGTTCTATAATTATAAGAGAATTCTTGATTTAGCCAAATGAACATTTTGCCCTTACATTTCTTTAAGTTTTAAATTTGTTATGAGTCTAAATAGTTTATTAAATAGCGTAAGTGTACACTGTCGTAATCAAGTAATACAAAAGTAAATAGAGTATCTTTCCCATGAGAATTGATCACTAAGTACCAAAATGAGTCATTTTAATTCTATTTAGTCGATCGATTAATTGGTGATTGAAAGTATAAAATAAAAGATGATTAAATATGAGTGTAAATGATATGAAAACAATTATGAAAAAAACCCTAGGGGTCATATTTCACTTAACAAATTCCAGACTGAATCACTTATCTATTCTAGGCCAATTTATTCCACATGATTGACGGTTGAGTTTTCCTAATTTAATTACTAGCCTCTTCCAAGGTCAACCAATTCTATAATTAATTGCTAATCCAATATATTCCTTTATGAATTTAAGCAATCAATTATGCATTAAGATTTATGGTACTCAATAAGACTACACAACTCATATGAATATATTCCTATTTCATATGCAAGTCATGCTTTTAATTATAGGATCTACACACATACATCTCCTTTTGGTCTCAACATGCATATTGAAATCATTCAAAAGATAGCTAGTCAATCAAAAGCATTAAGAATAATAATTAAAACTCAATTATGAAGGAGAAATTCAAACTAGATTTAATAAGTTAAGATTTAATCCGCTATTAGTAAGCTACGTCATCACCCTAGGAAAATGAAAATTTAGCTCATGATGAAATTAAAAACAAAAATAAAATAAATTGCAAACTTCATAAACATTGCATAAAAATTGAATATTAAATTCTAAAACAAAAATATACAACCAAAAGATGCATGAAAATAGAGAAAATCTAGCCGTCCCTTTAGGAGGTAAAACCTTCCATGTAGGTGGTAAACTATACCATCCATAAAGGAGGACTACCTAAGCCTTCCATGTAAGAGGCATGCAAGAATTAAATACAATGCATAAAATTAACTCTAAGATTTTGTATGTGGAGAGGAGAGGAAAGAAATGGATCTGAATGGTTGTAAGTGAAGAAGAGAGGAGAGTAATGGATATGAATTGGTGTGTAAAATGTGAAGGAGAGGATGTCTATATATAGGGAAGAATGGAGTATGGTAGATGAAGTGGTAGGTGAAAAGAAAGATGAGATGGTAGATGAAATGTGGTAGATGAAGTGGTAGCTGAAATGTGGTAGATAGAATGGTAGATGATTCCCACTTTCAACTTCCAAACAAAATTTGGAACCCTTGGAGAAAGAACTGGGTTTTGGTCTCAACATAAAAGTTGTAGAGCTCTTTCTTAATTTTTTATCCAAGTATAGAACGTCCCAATCCTACATCTAAAGCTCCAGATATTTCCTGAAAATAGAAAGAGGGTCTAATTTAATATTTTTCAAGAAATTCTATTTCATGCCAAAATCATTATATATTTATTAGTTACACCTAAATTTATTAAATTGAGCTCAAATATCATCCACAAAATCATCATGTAAGGGATAATTAATATGAAAATATTTTAAGTATCAGAATTAAACTTGTCTTCCTTCTTCCTTTTTTATTTTTGGCCGAAAATTTCATATTAAATAGGGCCAAGAATTGTGCTCTTCCCTTCTTCATTTTAGGCTACAAAATTAGGCCTTTAAGAGGACAAAAGTTGAACTTTTATGTCTTAACTTACACTACTACAGAATTATGATATAACCACCCTAAAGGATGTCTCAATTTTAAAATTGGGTGGTTAAAAAGGAAGGTGATAGCATTTTTGTAATTATTTGTACGTAGGGAAACCTTTAGACAAATTTGGGACACCTAAAGTGCTCCATGGTGCGAATTTAAATTTTTCACATTTTTTAAGCCCTAGAAACTAGGTTTATACATCCCAAATCCATTTGGGACGCCTAAAGCAAGACTTTAGGCGCGTCCTAAAATGATTTGGGACGCCTAAACTCACCTTTAGGCGTCCCAAATGCCATTAGGCGTCCTTGGACGCATGTTAGACATTTGTCTGACATGCGTCCTCTCACACACACACAACCCCCTTTACTTTTTGACCATCTCCCTCCTTTATTCATTTATTTGCTCCGTCGCCATTCTGGATATTCCTCCTCCCTTCTTGTCTTCTTCAACTATTCCTCCTCCCTTCTTTGTCTTCTTCACAACTCGTCCTCCTCCCATCTTTGTGTTCTTCAACTTAACTTTTCCTCTTCCTCCCTTTTTGTCGCGCGTCCTCTGTCCTGTGCTCTCTGATTCACTTCCTCACTCGAACCCCTTCTTGCTGTGGATTCTAAAGAAATCAAAACAAGATTAAACAAGAAGAAGATTCAAGCAAGGCCCACACCATTGTGACGCCCTCCACCTCTTTCCTTCCATTGTGATGCACACAGGCCCCCTCCTCTAGTTAGTTTTTTTTTAAATATGAATTTACTTCAATTAAATTTAAACTTGCAATGTGAAAATATTTTATATGATTTTAGTTATTGGAGTGATTTTACCTTGTGATTGATTTTTTGTGTTTTTTGGCCAGAACCATAGAATTGTTATTAGCTAGTAGTTATGCAACAATATATTGTTTGATATGTTTAGAGCTTAAAAATGTTTGTTTTATATGTTTGGAGCTTTGAACTTGAGAGGGAAAAACGTATGTATATTATTATAAATAAATGGAGCTATTGATTGATTTTGATGAAATGAACAACAATTAAACATAGTAATTTTTGTTTGTTTAATATGGTTGGTTTTATTTTTTTTAGATTAGATTAGTATGATTATTATTAGTGTAGTAGTGAAAATCTTATTTTAAGATAAAGCGACTAATAAGATAAAGACATTGATCATTAATAAACATATAATTGATTATTAAGAAACATAATATACTTAATAAATAGATTGAAATATATTCTATTAACCTTTTCTTCAAATTATTATAAGTTCTTTATGTCCTAGAATAGAAAAAAATTGAATATTTATTTGAAATTCTATATTCTTTTCTATGTTCATAGGAGAATTATATTATCGATAGCTAAGAATACAGAGTTAATAACTAAGATAGGGTTGTTTGAAATTTTGGGATGTCTTACTTTTAAGGGGAAATGTTGTCAAAATTTGTTGGAAAAAAGTGTAAAAAGGCAATCTCATCCTATATCGTTGACAATTGTACTAAACGTGTGAGTGTTATTGGGAATGGCTTAGGTGGTAACAAAATGGATCACAATTGGATGAATGTTTTGAGAACTAGTAAAGAATATGAGAAAGGGGTGGAAGACTTTATTGAATTCGCTAGAAAGAATGCTCCAGCAAAAAATGGGAAGTATTTTTTTCCTTGTGTGAATTGTTTAAATGAGAGATCGACGGGATGTTGATGTCATAAAGGATCACCTACTTTGTGATGGAATAAATCTGTGATACACAAGGTGTATATGGCATGGTGAGGAAGTAACGATTTTTCTTTCGCACAAGAAGGAAGATGTGGATGTCATATATGAAGATAGAATGGAGAAAATGATTCACGATGTTGAGGTAGAATCCTTTGCGTAGTCGCAGGAGTATGATAGCCTGTGGAGTGATGCAGAGACACCATTGTACCCTGGGAGTAAGTACACGCGGCTGACAGGAATATTGCATTTGGTTAACTTAAAGGCAACTTATGGGTAGACTGATAGTAGTTTCACATTGCTGCTTCAACTATTGTGTGATATGTTTCCAGAGGATAATGTACTTCCAAATCGTATGTATGAGGCCAAGAAAATCCTGTCTACAATAGGTATGGAGTATAAAAAGATACATGCTTGCCCTAATGACTGCATACTGTACAAAAATGAGTTTGGAGGTCTTAGTGAGTGTCCTAAGTGTAAAATTGCACGATACAAAGTGAAAAAAGATGGTGGTTGTAGCGATGTGACAACTAAAAGACAACCTTTAAAGGTTATATGGTATCTTCCAATAATACCACTATTTAAACATTTCTTTACGACTGCAACAAAAGCGAAGAAGTTGAGATGGCACTCTGATAAGAGAATATCTGATGGGAAATATCTTCGGCACCCAGCTGACTCTCCACAATGGAAAAAAATAGATGAAATGTTCCCTCAATTTGGCAGCGAGCCGAGAAACCTTCGGCTTGGGCTTTGTATAGACGGCATAAATCTGTATGGAACTCTTACTAGCACACATAATATATGGCCGGTTCACCTTGTAATATACAACTTGCCTCCCTAGCTATGTATGAAACGCAAGTATATGATGCTTTCTGGACCAAAACAGCCAGGGAATGATATTGATGTCTACTTGGCGCCTTTGATTGAGGACTGGAAGAAGTTGTGGGAGGAAGGCATATATGTGTTTGATGCTCATAAAAAGGAGTCTTTCAAGCTATGTGCACTGCTTTTCACAACAATAAATGACTTCCATACGTATAGAAACTTGTCAAGGTACAGCATGAAGGGTCATGAAGCATGCTCGATATGTGAAACAGACACACACTTCCATCAACTAAAGCATGGAAGAAAAACTATCTACCTTGGCCACAAGAGGTTTCTTCATCGATTCCACCCGTATCATAGGCTAAGAAAGCATTTTATGGCTTACTGGAGCATAGAATGGCTCCAAAGGCATTAACCAGAGAGGAAGTTTACAGTCAGGTGGTATCAGTGTCACTTTTGGTAAGAATCAGAGGACTGTGGGTGAGAAGAACATATGGAAGAAGAGATCCATTTTCTTTGATCTTCCATATTGGCATTGGCTTGACGTGAGCAACAGTATTGATGTGATGCATGTGGAGAAGAACGTTTGTAATAGCCATGTCAGTATGCTTTTGCATATACCAGGGAAGACTAAGGATGGAGTTAGTGCTAGATTAGACCTTGTTGATATGGGAATAAGAGAACGGTTACATCCACAACTAAGAGATGATGGTAGGAGGGCATACATAGAACCAACAGTTCATACACAATGAAAAGCAGAGAAAAGAAGTTTGTGTGGGTGTTTGCATGAAATTAAGGTGCCGCAAGGGTATTCCTTGAATGTGAGAAGATGTGTCTCAATGGACAATCTGAAGTTAGTTGGAATGAAGTCCCATGATTATCATATGTTGATGCAACAACTATTACTGGTAGCTATTAGAGGCATAATAAAAGATAAAGTTATAACCACAATAACAAGATTGTGCATTTTATTCAATACTATCTGTAACGAAGTCATTGACACTGAAAAGTTGGATGAATTGGAAACTGAGGGTTACATTATTGTCACAACTAGAAATGCATTTTCCTCCTTCACTTTTGATATAATGGTGCATTTGATAGTTCATTTGGTAAGGGAGGTAAGTCTCTATGGTCCAGTTTACCTAAGGTGGATGTACCCTTTCAATCGATACATGAAGATCTTAAAAGGGTATTCTAAAAATTCTTATTGACCAGAAGCCTCAATAGTAGAAAGACATGTAGTTGAGGAGGCTATGGAGTTTTACAAAGATTATATGTCAGGGAAGAAGGAAAAATCTCGGAATGAAGAGGGGAGAAGCAAGGGAACAAGAGGACTAAAAGTAAAGAATGTTCCTCGTGAAGAGGTGTTGCAAGCGTACTTGTATATCCTGAATAATATGGAAGAAGTTCAACCTTACATAAATGAACATAGAAAGACTTTGAAGAACAAGAATTCAAGGAAGAATGACATACAGATTGCTATTAAGTAAAACAAGACATTCATAGAGTGGTTAGAGGAAAAGGTTTCACACAAGACCGATGTGTCTGAGACAATCGAGTGGCTAGCTTGGGGGCCTTCGTTTCAGGTCATTACTTGGACCGGTTATGATATAAATGGCTATTCTTTCTATACAAAAGAGCAAGATGACAGAAATAGCATGCAAAATAATGGGGTGATGGTAGAGGCCGAAGCCAAGAACTTTTCCAGTTCGAGAGACAAAAACCCCATATTATCGTCTATAGCCTATTATGGAGTTATAGAAGAAATATGGGAGATTACATACAATAAGTTCAAAGTTACTTTATTCAAATGTAAGTGGGTTAGCAATAATGCTGTGGTAATAGATAAACAATTTGGATTTGTCTCAGTCGATCTTCAAAGAGTTGGTTATAGAGATGAGCCCTTCATTCTAGCAAGCCAGGCAAAACAAGTGTTTTATCTCACAGATCCTGCAAGCAAAAAAATGTCCAATGTTCTTAAAAGTAAAAAATAGAAGTATGGTGATCCAACCTTCAACCTTGATGACACACCACCTTTCACAACAACTCCACCTAGAATAAATGAAGTAGAATTGGTAGATGATAAAAAATATGTTGTAAGACATGACCATGGTGAAGGAATATGGGAAACAATATAGAGTAAGACCTTAACTTATAAAAGAAAACTGTGTGTTTTTTTGTTTTACTCCTGCTTAATTTATTTTATTTTTATTGCAATTTATTTACGTATCTGGCGATGCTTTTTGTGTTAACAGGAATATGAACAACTCTAGTGACTCATCACAAAGTGTTGGGGATGACGAAAGGCTTAGAGAAGATGAAAACCCTAGAGATAATTAAAGGCCTAGAGATGAACCCATTGCAAGAAGGGTTAGAGGCTGTACAAAGATGGCAGCAATGGTTGTACGTCATAAACATCAACAAGAGAGACTGCATATAGACTTCGACGCCAATCTGAATCCATTTGGTCCTGAGGAAGACCATTTCATTAGCTACTTAAGGTATTTGAGTTGAAGCAAAGTGCGCATTACCTACGATAATTAGAGATTGGTTCCCCGAAAAATGAAAGACATGATTTGGCAAACACTTTTGGTATATAAGTTTTGATACATCTATGATAATTGTAGCTTTATTCCTATTGCTTCAAATGTAATTATCTTATGTTTTACCTTGTAGCAAACATACGATGTCCCAAACACCGAGGAGATGTACAAGCATTGGATGGGGGAGGTTTGTCCACATTGGAAAGGTTTCAAGAACAAGCTAATAGTGAGGTATATTCGAGGTGAACTAGGGGTCACGATCTATGTCAGTACTCTTCGTATTTGTCTCCAGAGGACTGGAGGTTGTTTGTGGTATCACGGGAAAATCTTCAATTTTTGGTAAGATTTTTTTCATAATGATATAGAGCTTTTGATTTTGATATACTTGATATCAGTGATTCTTTTTCTATTTTTCATTCATAGGAATTAAGTATAGCAAATGTACAAAGGCAAGCAAAAAATAAATATCAGCATTACATGTCTAGTGGTTGTTATCGAAAGCTTCAGCGGCAAATGATGCAAGAAGAGTCAGAGAAAATGAAGGAAGCAGTGGAATCAGATCCTAGTGTTGTTATTCAGGCCCCAGCACCTCCTCCACGTCACAAAAAATATAAACCAAGAAGAATTAAGGGTGGGAAGTACATAAATCCAGTTATTGCTGATGTTGCTGCGAGGATTATAAGTGTTATGCCATAAGTACCTAATTTTTTTCATATTGAGAGTGGTTTCGATACATTTACGATAAATTGTACGCTACAGGATGAACTACAAGATCATAGTAGCCAAGGTTCATTCAATCCAAGTAAACGGATAGACATCTTGTCAACGGCTATTGGGAAGGCAGATGACCCTGGTCGTGTTTGAGGAGAGACACGAGGAGTTAGTGCCGCGAGGTATTTTGGACAAGAGTCACATTATTTGTCACAAGGTAGACCTAGTATGGACCTTGTGACCAAGCTTTGAGAGGAAGTCGAATGAGAGCTCGAGGGCAAACTATTAGATCCCATATGTTTTGATGATAACAAAGATTGGATCAATGATATAAAAGGATTTGATAACAAACAAATGAATTTGATCAAAGTGGCAAAGCATTACTTGAAGTAAGCACTGAAGTAATGAACAAATTTTGTGATGGCTTACTCGAGTGACTACTCAAGTAAGGGAAGCTATTACTCGAGTAAGCACTCAAGTAATCACAGAGAATTTCATCGAGAGAAGCACTGCCAAAATTTGGAAGAAGTTACTCGAGGGACCACTCGAGTAATCTGTAAAGTTATATAGACTATTACTCGAGCGCCACTCGAGTAACATGATTTGTAAAGGCATCACTCGAGTAGCCACTCGAGTAACCAAGGCAAAAATCTTCCAGTAGCTCTCGGCCATGAAATGAAACATATTACTCGAGTAACCACTCGAGAAAAAGGTATTACTCGAGGGAGCACTCTAATAATCTGTGGGTTATTTGATCTATTACTTAAGGGATCACTCGAGTAACCAGGTAAGCAAACTCTCGACCAAGATTTGAAAGACATTACTTGAGGGAATAATCAAGTAATCTGCAAACTTATTTGAAATCTACTTAAGGGAGCACTCAAGTAACTTCTGAAGAAAACACATGGCCACTCGAGTAATCAGATTACCAGATTCAGCACCTGAGTAACTTGTGAAAGAAAGACATGGCCACTTGAGTAGCCACTTGAGTAATCAGGTATTTCCAAGGTTTGTGATGTATTGCACTCCATGTCTTTCCAAGTAATGTCTTATGCAAAATGTTGAATTAGGCACTGTCATATTTTTGATAGGTTTACTCGAGGGACCACTCGAGTAACGAGCATGATCACTCGAGTAGCCACTTGAGTAAGGCAGTCCAAAAATTATGTTTTTAATCGAATGTTTATTAAATTATTTTCTATATGATTAACTCTTCATTGCATTAGTATCCTAAGTATATTTACAAAGAAATAATGAAGAGATCATGCAAGAAGAGTAAAGTCAAATAAAGTGTCCGAGATCTCACCTACTACCACCTACCGCAAACGGATAGATTTTCAAATTCGAAGAATGGTCAACCATTGCTGCGCGACTCTAATGGACATGTTTGAATTACTTCCTACGAACACTACAAATCATATATATATGGAGCATTCAAAGAAAAGAAAACGAGACACAGGAACTGAGAACACGAACATACACTGATCAACACACTCTTAGTGCTTTATTTTCTTATACTCATTCATTGTACTTCAGTGATTATATATTTTCTCTGTGAGAGAGTTTTTCAATGCAAACTCAATATTTGTTATTGAGATAACTTAAGGTTCTGGAACCTTGAGTTGGGGATTTGATTACAACGTGTAAAAGGGAGCGAGTCTCCAGGTGAAGGAACTTGATGTGTACTAAGGTGCCAAGAACCCACTAAATCATGGAGAATATAGTGAAACTCTCAGAGATGCTCTGAGGACTGGACATAGGTCAAAGTGGTTGTGGTCGAATCAGTATAACTCCCGGTGTACACTTCGATGATATTTCTCTTTACTCTTAACTGCTTTAAATATTCAGTTAAATTATTTATACGCAACAAAATTTTCTGGTATCACCCAATTCACCCCCCCCCCTTTTGGGTGAAACGCTTGCACTAACACAAACTTTGCGACAAGCTCCAACAAGAGCTGTTGCCAAAGCTTCAAATTGAAATGCTAAAGATGTTCTAATCGTATAAGGCAAGTAACAAGCGTAGAACTTAGGAATCCCCGGCCTTCCCTAGCACTAAAGGAAGTTACAACCCTCTGGAGGAACTACTTGGTGACCCTTCTCCCACTCCAGCGTCGAGAGACCCTTCCACCCTCTATTTGGATGATCCACTGTTGTGTGTTGTTGCTGATGCTCTTGTTCACACACATGCTACTACCCATAATCATCAGCAAATTCCATGGGATTTTTGTAGGGTGAATATGAGAAAGGGGGAAGAAGGTACAACCATCCCTATTCCTGATCCAGAGGTTCACACATTAGGTCAAGCGATAAGATCTTTCATCCTTTGGCCTCAAATTCTTATTGGTTCAGGGGCAACACCTCCAATGGTAGGCATTACCTTACTATTACTGAAGATCTGTTGGCATCCTAATAATAATTTGTTTTTTGATGTTCTAAAAGGATGACGAAGATGTAAGGAAATGGCCCTACTTAGCATGGCTACAACAGATCTACAAAGGCATTAAACAGGTTGACTTGAAGATGCCTCAAGAGATTGTAGGCCTTACATTGGAGTATCCCTACACGATTGACAATACAAATCTCAAGCAGTTTATCAGGTTGGATGAGATAGATGTAGGATGGGTGAAACTTGTAATCCGGTAAGTTTCTTTCAATTTTTCTGTACAATTTATGTAGTGGTTTTTTGATTTCATACATTTAATAATTCATTCCTTATTTTAATTCTATTATAGCATCTTCCACCTCCTCCTCTGCACAACCATGGAAAAATCTGATTTGTATGGATTCTTATGTCCTACAAACACGACAGGGGATACCAATACTGTGGCGGCAAGGACTCACTATGTGGGCTACGCAATGGGAGAGACCAAACTTCGTTGTTATTTAGCACCCATTGTTCAACGGTTCGTATTTTCATTTTGTCTATATAAGATGTTTAATAAATAATTCCCTTGTCATCTAACTTCATTTTAATCTGTACATGTTGTTATAGTTACCACTGGAGTTTGTGTTATATGTCCTCGCCGCAACGTAGTCTATTGATTTGATCCCTTATGTAAAAGGCCAGACAAAGATACAAAATCCGTCTTCGACACGTAAGTTATTTTGTTTGTATTTTATTGACTATTAAAAAAAATGAATAGTTTTAATTTTTGTTGATTTTTATTTTCTTGATAGTGCGACTCAAACATATAGAGCCCTAGGCGGGTCACGCGAGGGTAAAGTTGTTAGATACCCAAAGTGGTTTTATCCGCAAGTAAGTAGTTTCGATTCTAATTCTTTCATTGAGGTTCATTTTAGTTATACCTTTATTGATTTTAAAAACCAATTGGCTTTGATTTAAAGTGCCCTCGACAACCTGGCAACACTGAATGTGGATATTATATTATACTTTATATGTATAACATCATTCAAAGTGGAATTATTAGCGATTTTGAAAAGGTAATGCTTCTTCATTCTCAAATAATAATATTTTTGGTGTTGTAATTGAAATGTTAATTAATTAATTTGCTTGATTCATTTCATTAAAGCTTATTTTCTAATTTTCAGATTTTTGATAATAAAGATGCCTATCAACATGAAGACATTAATTTGATTAGAGACCTTTTGGTTGGACATCTTCTTCAACATATAGATCAATAAATGTTTTATTTTTATTAGTTAGTAGTTGTGTGGTGATAGCATTTTGACACTTTCTGGTTGGTATTGTACATATATAGTAGTAGGTTGTATAACTTGTTCTTGTATGTATATATAGTAGTAGTGCTGGATGTCCTTACCATTGTGTAACAGACATTGTGGTTTATGAATTCATTTTCTATTCTATTTCTGCAGTTTGAATTTGTTGGGTAATGCAGAATATAAATAATCATTTAAAAAAAATCAAACCCTTTAACGTCCCAAATTTGGAAAAGGGACGTCTAAAGTCCCACCAAGGGGGACTTTAGACGTCCCAAATCTCAAGTTGGGACATCTAAATTCCCACCAGGGTGCACTTTAGACGTCCCAAATTGAGAATTGAGATGTCTAAATTCCCACTTTAGACGTCTCATTTTCTTGGGACGTCTTTTCTTAAAACATACTACGCCCTCCACATAGACGTCCCCCAGTTTTTGGACGATAAAAGTGCCAAAATAGAAATGTTAAAACCACTGTCTGTAATAGTGTTAGCCAAATTTCATGTAACCTCTACTTCCGATATTTTTCCATTTCAAGTGCACCAAAACCCACTATTTCATTCCATTTAATTAACAAATGTACAAGTAATTTTGGTGAGCAAAATTTGGGATATTACAGGTCATCCACACCAAAGAAAATCACATCCACTATGATTAAAACCGGGTATAAGAGAGTCTCTACTAGATGTACAATGCAAACACGTGCAATTACCCAACCAAACAACCAAAGCTACAAGCTAACAATAGAAAGCAAAGAAGCTGAAAATTCAGGAAAAATGTCTCTCACCATGAACACAGTTTCTTTCACATCAGGCCATCAAACAACAATAACACTATTAAAAAAGACGAACAATATGTTCTAAACCTCTTGACCAAATTTCAGCTCAATCTTTGGGTCAACAAGTACGCAAATGCAGATTTACCGAGACTACTCTGTGAAGTTGGTTTTTCACTTTGTGTTCTTTTTTTCTCAAATGGTTGCGTAATTAGACCTCCCCAGCCAAACTAGCCTCTCTGGGGCCTCTCAAGCCTAAAACTTAATATTTCGCCTTTTCACTTAAATAAGTAAGCCACAGTGGGTTCCAAATCAGGAAACACCGAGAAAATATTCTTTCTCACAAAAAAAATCAAGAAATGTTTTTTTATTCTCTCACTCTCTTTCCTCTTTCGTTTTTCTTTTCTTTTAATAAAATAGGACATAGTCCAAATTTGGGCATTTCTCCTTGCTTAATTTGCTTTTAACAACTTTTATCAATTTTCTACTAATTAGAACTAGAAAGTTTGTAAAACCCTTAGTTTATTTCCACATTTTTCATAGTGTTTGCTCGTAGTTCGATGCGCACACAGAAATAGCATAAAAATACTAATAAAAGTACTTGATTACAATACAGGTTTCCCTACAAGGTGTGTTTATAGTAATTACAGACTTTAAAATAATAAAAAGGTCTTTAGATAACAAACTGTCCTACCTGTACTGGACTGGAACCTCCAATTATGGTGAATCACGCTTTTGCCCTTTAAGCCGCTGCCTACTGCTACAAACACTATACATTATGGAAAGGGGTGAGATTCGAAAGAATATCAATAGTAACAAGTTATCAATTATATAAAATGCGACAAATAAATATGCCAAGTACCATATAATGCAATAAAATAAATACATTGTAAAACTCATAATCATCGAAATGTGCACATGTGTTCAAGGCCAACTACTGTTAGAACCCTGACTTTTCCCTACCTCCGCTGGGCTCAAGACCACAGACTGGGCAATGTGCCCCTAGCACTGCGTCTCATAACTAGATCCCCTTTTGGGGCTGTTGGGGTACTTGTGCTTTCCCCGTCCCAGTTAGAGAGTGCATTGTACATATCATAGAAGATGACATACAAGCATATAAACACTCATATAATGTACGAAAGATAGAGTTACTACCTAAAATTGCCCTTCCCTGTTCTACCATCTTTCAGTACCTTTGATCCGGCCCGGGCTATTGATATGTCATAAAATTCCAAATGTACAAGAATTGAGTTAATACTCATTCATGTACTACTCTAAACTCTTTTGAATTCATTTTGTTGGTTATCTCAGTTTAAAAATGTAAAATGAACAAAATGCCCATAAGGACCTGGTCCAACTCCCATTGTACCCGCCCCAACTGTACTTTCTCAAAAATTATGACACAGGCTAATCCTACACAATTTCGAGTATATAATCCATTTTTGACCTCAGAATTGCCAAATTTGCTCCCAAAATATAATTTTGCACTTGGCAGCCCTATTTTAGATTTTAGGACTCATTTTGTCATTTCACATTCCAATGCTTTTCACTCTTCCTACTTAACATATACCCTACACAATTTTCTATTTTAAACATAGTGGAATCATCAAATTTATGAAATTCCAATACTAACCCTATGAACAGCCCCTGGACAAAACTCAACAACAATTTGGGAAAAATGGAGTTTTATATTTGCAATCCATAAAACACCATCTTTTCACTTGTAATCCCATGTTTAACCACCTAAACACATTTTACACATGTTTAATCAAAATTTGGGCAGCACCACCCCTTAGGGTTTGAGCTTCCCAAAATCACAAAGTCAAGAAACCAAGCCCAAGACCAACCAAACGACCAACAACAAATATAAATCAACATGTTAGGAAATTTTTCATGATTCCCCTTTGATTCCTCCTCTTTCTCTCTCTATCCCGTGACCTTTCTTCTCCTTATCTCTCTTGATTTTGCTTGCTATAGATGATTTCAAGAAGGATATCGATATTAGAGACAGTTGTTCAGGAAATAGGAGGCATAACCCATGAAATTTCACAACTAACTTACCTTGGTTGCTTCTTGAACTCAGTTTCTCATTCTGAATCTGTAAAATAAGAATTTGGATCAAATCACACATCGCAGTATACTAGACCCTCTAATTCTTTAAGAGGTTTATCTAAAAGATTCGCGATATAACTAGGAAGACGTTTCAAATACCACACATGGCTTACTGGGCATTCCAGTTTAATATACCCCATTTGATATCTCTGTATCCGAGAATCATATGCTTCTTCTTTGTTCTTGTGTTTTCTCCAAATTCTCTCTCTCTCTCTCTCTCTCTTATTCTCTATTATTGGATGAAAATAATGGCCAAAGAAAGAGATGAAGAGCTTATAAACTATCCTCTTGCACCTCCTTAAAAATATAATATTTAATCATAATTTACATGTGACTTTTGACTTAAGTGCTTCATCTTTTCACTTTCTTGATTTACTTGGACGAAATGAAGGGTCTTTGGGAAGGGATAATGATCTCAAAATATCATCTTCCACCTCCTTAAATTATTAGTATTTTAATGCTAATTTACCATTTGTTAACTTTTTTGACTTTTCAGCTTGTTTCACTTGGTCAATAATGCTCCATATTACTTTTAATTTGGACCAAGTATATATTTCTCTTCTTGCGCGCCTTTCCTTGTTGGAAGTCCAAATCCATAATAAAAAGGGGAAAATATGGGCTTTTGATTTTATTTAGCCAAATGATTATTTTGCCAATACATTTTTGACATTACCTTCTTAATTTTGCACATTGATAAAAAGCTAACAGAATTTTCATCAAACTTTGAAATTTCATATCTTTATTTATAGATATCCAAATGCAGTGGTTTCAAAGGCTATGTGACCCTTATTAAGTTTATTTTTTAGGAAGAATGTTTCCTTTAGCCAACTAGATGCACAACATTTCAGAATTATCATTTATTGGACACTGCCACATAAACTTTTTAGTTTCACTTGGCTAACTTCAAAAATACATAACTCTTTGTGTACAACTCCAAATGACTTATATAACCTACCAAATTAAAGTTTGATAAGTCTACTTTAATTCTATAAAATTTCATATTTCTTAGAGATCATATGTTTATCCAAAACCATCACACAACCAGACTACTATGCAGGAAAAATACACTCGTAGCAAATCCACATTTTACAATTTGTGTTCCAAACATAATCATGTTGTGTGTGACCACCAATTGCATAGTTTTGTCATTTCATGTGCTCTTTAATTCCATTAAATGCTATAGAGTGTAAGGAATTTTGGTGAATAAATTTTGGGACATTACATTTCTTCCCTCATCAATAAAATTTTGACCTAGAAATTTCATATATCATATAATACTGATTATCCTCGGGAATGCCATCTTAGTATGCAACTCATCCCTGTGGTATGCATTCCTTATAGCATGCATCACAAATGATCTGATAGGTGTGTGTGTGTGTGTGTCAAATGCCTATCAGAACTCATACATTCAGCTTATTTGTTGCTCTGGGACACATAACCCATTATTGCACTATTTGTCCATTATGTCTTATTTCCCAAGGACATTGCCCCATGCAAAGATGCACAACGGGTCTTACTGCCTCTGTCTCTATTCTGCATAACTCTGATTGCATAGCAATCTACTGACCTGAGCACATTTTAGTCCAACAGGTCTTGTAATCTCAGGACTCATAGTCCACTAGTAACTATAAGCCTTATTGCCTTATTGGGACACTGCCTAGTATATTTAGCCTTACGAATTATGCCATTCTATTCTCACAACACAAAATATTCCAGTCTTACAGCCCCTATACAAACATGTACATTGGGGCTTATCACCAGTATGTCTGCTTGTCCAGTGTTCAGGATCAAATGACTATTTGACCCTTACTAGCCATACTGTGTACACTATTCACTGTGTGCATTACTCATTAGGTGCACTGTTCACTGAGTGGGCAATTAATTTTGTGAGGCTACAAATATTGAGAGTGATTCGCCACCATTATACCCTACTATACTAGGGCTCATCCTAATCTATGTTTACATGTGTCACCACGAACCACATTAGTTATGTGACTGTTGACCACACCAATCTTGCCCTGTAAAAACCACACTGGTTTATGTCACTATACACCATACAGGGTGTAATATTGTTGACCACTCGGGTTGTATCACTGTACATCACACAGGGTGTAATACTGTTGGCCACATTGCCTCACTACTCAAGGCAAATCACTGTATGCCATATAAGATATGTCACTATAAACCACACGGGTCTACTCATGATTTGGGATGGTTAACATTGGTGTGAATATCAACCTCTCCTATTGTCCTTAAAGATTACACATAAATTTACTATGTTTCCGCTGCCCACTCTTATGTTTATCTTCTCATATGAGCTTTAATAATGTTAGGGTGATTTAATAGGAGTTCCACATGAACCTCCTATAAGGCCTAACAGCACCCACAATCTGAGTTCCTTTGTGCCAGTTCCTAGCCCAAGCCAACTCAATGCTGTTTCCACTTGATTAGGATCTGATAGATCCAAATTTGTGAGACGTCATGCTTTAAAACCACTCTTAGGTGCTTCTTATGTTCTTCTCTACCTATACCTTTCAACACATTATCTGCCATCCACCAATCGACACCTAGTATAGCCTTAAGTTAGTAGAATAGCAGGCAGATCAATTCTTTCTCTCATTTCATCTAAGAGCCATCACCTCAATCAATCATTTAAGGGAATATTTTATTATCACAATCTTTCCCTATGCTAGACATAACAACTAGCAACCTTTCAAAATCCCTTTCTGCAAGTTTTCTTATTCGTAAGAATCTTATTCCTCGATTCCACAGATCATCTCTAGCCCAAACACTCTGATTAAACACCCAAAATATATATTGGGTACTTTAACTACACCCAAATCCCATTGAGTATATCATTAGGAGTACTCTATCTCTACCCAACTTCTAGGTTCATCATAAAATCGAGAACCTCGAAATTACACAGATCAAAAATCATTTTCCTCAATTATATATAAAAGGTACGCTAAGAATCAGGATCAATAGCACCTATTCTAACTTTCACAGTATTCGGGTAATATCCTCAAAACATTACTGAAGGTTCAACATCATCCATAAGGTTCAACTTTCTTCATGAAACATAACCATAGTGGAACCTGATTCACTTGTCAACCTAAGCACTATTTCAGCTTAGATCTAATCAAACATATCCTCAACCTTCAGTATCATCAAATCAGATCTTTTAGGATCAATATACAGTATAATCATCAGATCAGATCTTTTAGGATCAATATACACTATAATCGCCATTCATCATATAGCACCGTATATCATATCTATATTCGTTTAACACCAAGGTGTTATTAAAAATCATCAGCTAGCACAGAGTAATCTCAAAACATTTACCACATCTCAAGTTTTCCATCTCCTTATCAAATGAACTTTTCTGCGTAGTACTTACTACAACAGAAATGGTTCTGATTAAAAATCAATACTTCCATCATCATCATCTCCATGCTTCTAAGCATTCTTTAAATAATCTAGCTAAGATGGTTATTATCCATAGAGAAATCTCAAGGCAATCACTATTCTTTAAGTCTCCATAACCCTACCAACTTAACTTCCCAGGGGGTCACACACTGGCTAACTAAATTCTGGCCTTGGACATACTCGCTTCCTCGGATATCGCAATATTCTTGACCATCCTCAGTCCTATATTGCACTACTTGCTACCCTTCGAGTATTCACTGATCTCTTGGGCCTGATTCACAGACAGGGGTGATTCACTTCTTTAATACCTCTTCTTGCGCATATGTCCTGCCTCATATAATCAAGACAATATCAGTATACTATTCTATTGCCAGAACCGTTTTTAGCTCTGATACCAAAATATAAGACCCGTATCTTATTTCCATATTCTTCATAGCACTTGCGTGTGGTTTATTGGGCACACAGAAATAGAATAAAAATAATAATAAAAGTACTTGATTACAATATAGGTATCCCCCACAGGATGTATTTATAGTAATTACAGACTTTAAAATAATATATAGGTCTTCACTTAACCAACTATCCAGCCTGTACTAGACCGAAACCTCCAGTCATCATTAATTATGCTTTTGCCCTTTGAGCCACTGCCTATTGCTAAAAACACTATACATTGTGGAAAGGAGTGAGATTCGAAAGAATCTTATTAGTAATAAGTTATCAATTATATAAAATGTGACAAATAAATATGACAAGTACAATCTAATGCAATAAAATAAAAACACTGTAAAACTCAGAATCATCGAAATGTGCACATGTATTCAGGGCCAACTACTGTTAGAACCCCGACTTTTCCGTACCTCAGCTAGGCTCAAGACCACAGACTGAGCAATGTGCCCTTTGGCACTATGTCTAATAACTGGATCCCCTTTTAGGGTCGTTGGGGTAATTGTACTCTTCCCCCAAATGGTACTTGTGCTTTTCCCGTCCTAGTTAGAAAATGCATTATACATATCACAGAGGATGGCATACACAAAGCATAAAAACACTCACATAATATATAAAAGATAGAGTTACTACCTGAAATTGCCCTTTCCTACTTTACCATCTATTCAGTACCTTTGATACTGCTCGGGCCATTGATATGTCCTAAAATTTCAAATGTAAAAGAATTGAGTTAATATTCATTCATGTATTACTCTAAACTCTTTTAAACTCATTTTGTTGGTTATCTCAATTTAAAACTGCAAAATGACCAAAATGCCCTAAGGGACCCGGTACAAGTCCCTTTGTACCCGGTCCAACTGTACTTTCCCAAAAATTATGACCCAGGCTAATCCTATACAATTTCACTTATAGAATCCATTTTTGACTTCACAATTGCCAAATTTATTGCCAAAATATAATTTTGCCCTTCGCATCCCTTATTTCAGGTTCTAGGGCTCATTTTGTCATTTCACATTCCAATGCTTTTCACACTTCCTACTTAACATATACCCTACACAATTTTCTATTTTAAACACAATGGAATCATCAAATTAGTAAAATTCCAACTCTAACCCTATGAACAGCCCCTGGCCGAAACTCAACAACCATTTGGAAAAAATAGATTTTTATGTTTTCAATCCATAAAACACCTTCTTTTCACTTGTAATCCCATATTTAACCACCTAAACGTCTTTTATACAAGTTTAATCAGTATTTGGGCAGCGCCTCCCCTTAGGGTTTGAGCTTCCCAAAATCACAAAGTCATGAAAACCAACCCAACAACTAACCAAACCACCAACAACAAACATAAATCAACATGTTAGGCAAGGTTTCATGATTCACCTTTGATTCCTCCTCTTTCTCTTTGTAGCCTATGACCTCTCTCCACCTTGTCTCTCCTGATTTTGCTTGCTACACATGATTTCAAGAAGGATATGAAGATTAGAGAGAGTTGGTCATGAATTAGGAGGCATAACCCATGAAATTTCACAACCAACTTACCTTGGTTGCTTCTTGAACTCATATGCTTCTTCTTTGCTCTTGTGTTTTCTCCAAACACACACACACACTCTCTCTCTCTTATTCTCTTTTATTGGACGTAAATAATGGCCAAAGAAAGAGATGAAAAGCTTAAAAAATATCCTCTTGCACCTCCTAAAAAATATAATATTTAATCGTAACTTTCATGTGACTTTTAACTTAAGTGCTTCATCTTTTCTCTTCCTTGATTTGCTTGGACGAAATAAAGGGTCTTTGGGAAGGGATAATGATCTCAAAATATCATATTCCATCTCCTTATAGTATTAGTATTTTAATGCTAATTTACCATTTGTTAACTTTTTTGACTTTTCAACTAATTTCACTTGGCCAATAATGCTCCATCTAACTTTTAATTTGGACCAAGTATATATTTCCCTTCTTGCCTTTCCTTGTTGCACGTCCAAATCCATAAGAAAATGAGAAAATTTGGGCTTGCAATTTTTTTAGCAAAATAACTATTTTGCCAATACATTTTTGCCACTACCTTCTTAATTTTACGCCTCGATAAAAAGCTAACAGAATTTTCATCAAACATTGAAAATTCATATATTTATTTATAGATATCTAATTATAGTGATTACAAAGGCTATATGACCTCTATTAAGTCTATTTCTTAGAAAAAATATTTTCTTTAGCCAACTAGATGCACAACATTCCAGAATTATCATTTATTGGACACTGCCATAGAAACTTGCTAGTTTTACTTGGCTAACTTCAAATATACATAACTCTTTGTGTACAACACCAAATGACTTATTTGACCTATCAAATTAAAGCTTGATAAGTTTACTTATATTCTAGAAAATTTCACATTTATTGAACATCATTTGTTTATCCAAAACCATCACACAACTAGACTACCACACAGGAAAAATACTCTAGCACAAATCCACATTTTACAATTGTGTTCCAAACATAATCAAGTTGTGAGTGACCATAATTACATTGTTTTGTCGTTTCATCTGCCCTTAATTCACCATGTAATTCTATTAAATGCCACAGAGTCCAACGAATTTTAGTGAATAAAATTTAGGATGTTACAAAAGTTTATATTTTTTTTTCATTTATAAGGGAATGATCACTAAGGATCACATAGAGCAACTGCAAATTCTCTTGACACCAATACCCTATTAGGATCGGTAGGCACAGTGAAAGAATTTAAAAATTTTTGCCAATCCCAATTGAGGATTTATCAACGACGTTTAAACCGAGTTAGAAAGATTCATAGCTTTTCAATTTAAGGTTTTTCGATCTCTAGGAGCCAACACCTCAAGTCCTCTCCCTCTACCGATATCCACATGAATGCTCTCCACCACAGACAAAGTACTATCACCTCTAATGTCTCCTAAGGTATCCCTTGCGGCTCTGAATTCTCATCCGTCTATGAGTTTTCTGCTCTATCAATTTTATAACCCATGAGAGCTATATTCGAATTTCAAAATTAATCTTTATTAATTTTGAAATTAATTAACCCTTAATTATCTTGATGAGCTAATTAAATAAATTTATTTTAAATTAAATTTGTCCAACAGTTTTAATTTAACCTATTTATTTAATCTAAATAAAAAGCCAATAAATTTAATTTATCTTCATAAATTAAATCTGAGATACTATATCTCTATCAAGTTAGTTATTAAATTTAATTTATCTTAATAAAATTAAATTTAAAAGTAACACAATATAATAATATCATATAATACACACACACACACACACACACATATATATATATATGTATTTCAAAAATACATATATATAATATTATTAATTTTATTTTCATGAATTTTACATTATATATATATATATAATTCGTCCAACCTACATTAAACATTATCTCGTGTTGGGTCATTCTTGTGTGCGACCCTATAGGCCCATACGAAGTTGGCAGTGGGCCACTAACCATATTAACCCATAAGTCGTAAACGACCTCTAGCAAGATATTATGACTATCCAATTCATATGAGAATTGTTAACATGATACAACCTATCATACAACCATGTCCCGTCCCTTTTATAACATGATATATCGGTCAAGGATGAGGCATGGATAATGTCATCCTCTTGTTTTTTACCATTACTTTCTTGATTCCTGAGTAGTCTGACAATAGAAATGGAAACTCCTTTCTATCGTAGTATGGACATACATTGCTCAGACTCACTCATTGAGGGGCCCAGTAATATCTCTCTACTAATGTAAGGGATAAATTTTATCTTGACCATTCATATTCCTTTGCATGAAAAACCATTAAGCTCGATCGTAGCCTTTATCATCACCCGGTCAAAAAGTGACTTTTGACTAGTTCAAAGTTTAGCAACTCTCATATAGGAATCCATGATAACCTTAGGTCAAAGGGCATTGTAACTTGGTTATACATGAGATAAGCTTATGACTTAAGCCAAGTAGCTTTCTCATAATGGGTCGATCTAGCACCTTGTACTCTTACAAGTGCCTAAGACTTTGATTCGAATCCCCATATCTTATCAAAATCATACTGGTCTTGTTTCATCTCTGCTCCCGTATAGATGACCGACTAAGGACATTTAGGATATAGTCATCATAGTGAACATGCAAATAATATGATAACATAATGAAGAATATTCCTTCAATTAATAATGTCTAAAGTACAATGATTGGTCCCTAGGGCACAATTTCCAACATACCCTACGACTCTTCCTGTAATATTCTCTATAACTCATCTGGCAGATCTTCCATCAAGTAAAAGCCTAGAGGTTGCCTTAATGCAAACGATGCTAATAAATAAAAACTTCTAATACCTTCACAGTAGACATGAGATAAGTTGATCTGCTATTAAAGCTATAAAAATTGCTCCACCCTCCAAATAAGCCTCATGTTTGCACTAGCATTACTATTCTCTTATTGCAATAAGCTTAGAGCTAGCAAACAATCCTCTTCCATCTTGATACATCTAAACCTCCTTGACCATGCTAATTCAAGACCATCAATCATGGCCCACAGTTCTACTTAAAGAGTTGAGCACCTTCCAATAATGTGACAACTTCCAACTAACCAAGTACCATGGTGATCCCGAATAATACTTCCTTCCTTGGCTTTTCCCGAGTGACCCTTCCTCGCACTACAATTTTAATATCCAAAATTTTGGGATTAGAATCTTGAGAATAATCTTGAATCAAGTAGACTGCTAAGCCCTAATTTAGCAAAAGTCCCAGGAATGAGGATTTGTTGCTAGTGCATTTTTCTTGCATTGCAGTCTAGTTGTGTGCTATTTTTGAATAGGCAAAAATGATTCTCAATACTTATCATATTTTCTAGTATGAAAGTAGACTTATCAAGCTTTAATTTGATAGATCATATAGGTCATTTTGAGGTATACGCAAAGATTTATAAATTTTTTAAATTAGCCTGGTGAAACAGGCCAGCTTCAATGACAATATCAAAAAAATGGAAATTCTAGGAATTGTGAGCTTTCAGTTGGCTAAAGGATATATTTGTATTTAAAAATAGACTTAATAAGGGTCATATAGCCTTTAGGATCACACCAATTGAATCTCTATAGATGATGATATGTATTTTCAAAGTTTGATGAAAATTCTACCTAGTTTTCCAGCTAGTACGAAAATGGAAATTAATGTAAGGGCAAAATGGTCATTTGACCAATAAAGCTAGAAGCCATTTATTTTTTCCTTTATTTGTGATGAATTTTGGTTGAAGCAGGGAGCAAGAAAGTTTAACCCAAGTAAACAAACCATAGTTGGGTAATTAACTACTTGCTTTTCAAGGAGTCACAAGATTGTGAAAAGTGGCACATTGTGGGCCAAGCTAATTGAAGTTGGATGAAGATGATGTTAGATATGAATAGTTTTGATGATGTCAAATATAGATGTCAAATATGAGCAAAAAGTTTTTATAATATACTTATCTTCTACATTGACTAAATACCATATTTAATGTTGTATATCTTGTAGATTAGTCATAAACCCAATGGTGGGTTGATGTTATAATGCCTTATAAATGGAGAACAATCATCAAGAAGAAAATCAAGAGGCAAGGAATTGAAGAAAGAAGAAAGAAAGATGAAGATTGAAGATATTCATCAAGAAGGTTGAAGTTGGATGATAAAGAATGATCATCAAGTGGCAAAACAAGAAGAAAGAGATTAAAGAAAGAAGAACTTGCAAGATCACATAAGAATATCAAGATCCAAGCTATTAGAAGTGATATCGGAGGTTTCTATGGTCAAACGGAAGTTGGAATGGGTCAATACGAAGCTAAAATGATGTATACGGAAGTTATGGTGCCTCTGGGGATGATTACTCGAGTAATAGGGTACTGCCTCATTTTGGAGGTGATTACTTGAGTAGCTACTCGAGTAATCTGCCGGGTTACTTGATAAGTCACTCGAGGCGAAACTTGAAGTAATGGGCACTCTGTTTTTGTGTGGCAGAACAGAGGTTCGGTATTTTGATGATATCTCTCCAACCACATATCGGATCGAACTGAAACTGGTGGCATATGAAACTAAACTTCCAACACAAAATTTTGACACCAATATCACATTCAAAGGAGTTCAGATGAAAGAGATATAAGCTTCGAAAGTTGACACATGAATCAGCATCATATTCCTGAACAGCTTTGGTATTTTGGACATAACCCCCAAACTACACATCCGATTGCAACGAAACTGGTGCCATATCAAAGTAGACTCAAAGAGCTTTCCATGGATATATAGTTTGTCACATTTGAAGCTATATCCTAAGAGCTATGATTTCTGGAAGTTGGTGCTCGTGATGGCTCGTGAGTTCAGAAATGGTCTAAGAACAGTAGATACTCTTTGGATCATAACTTTCAGTATACAACGTGTTTAGAGTTGATTCTTGTTGCATTAGAAGGTAGATAATGAGGGCTTTTCGATGATATGAAATTTGCCATGTTTCGAGTCAAAATCAAGAATTCACTTGAAGGCACCACTCGAGTAACTAGTTGATAATAAAAGACTTTACCCGAGTGAGTACTCAAGTAATCAAATAGAAAACTTCCAGTGGTTCTCGGCCTGCCAACATTACTCGAGTAGGTACTCGAGTAATCAAATAGAAAACTTCCAGTTGTTCTCGGCCTGCCAACGTTACTCGAGTCGGTACTCGAGTAAAGAGACAGAAACTTGAAGTAACTAGAGTCGAACTTCAAGTTACTACCCGAGTACGCAGAGTTATTTAGAAGAGAACTTCAAGTCGAACTTCAAGTTACTACCCAAACTTCAAGTCGTACTATAAGTTACTACCCGAACTTCAAGTCAAACTTCAAGTTACTACACGAACTTCAAGTCGAACTTCAAGTTACTACCCGAACTTCAAGCTGAACTTCAAGTTACTACTCGAGTACGCAGAGTTATTTAGAAGAGAACTTCAAGTTACTACCCAAGTAAGCTATGCAGAAAATGGAAGGCCACTCGAGTAGCCACTCGAGTAACCTGTGAAGAAACTTGATGTTTACTCGAGTGAGCACTCAAGTAATGCTTCCCAGGAAAACAGAACAACGTCCCGAAGATTCTGGAAATCAATGAAATGATCATATAACTCATTCTTCTTGCTTCTAATCACTCTAACACTTCATTGTATTAGTGTTTAATGTATTTCTCCAGGAATACAATGAAGATATGATGTGAAGAGTCAAAAGGTGAATTTACGGAAGCGGAGCGTCAACGTTATAATGGCTAGTTTTCAAATTGAAGAAGCCACACTCCAACGGATATATTGAAATGCTCAAACGGTCATCAACCTTCATCAACTATAAATAGAAGATCATCCATAATAGAAGGGACTAAGTGTGCATACATCATCGAAATGTCAACATCCTGACACCAACGCTCATCACACATACTCTCTGTTTCTCTAGCTTCTATACTAATTACATTTGAGAGAGAAGTTATTTGTATTGTACTTCAGTGAGTATTTTATCCACACTATGAGAGAGTTTGTAAACACTTATATTTCTGAATTGATCTTAAGGTAGAGAAACCTTGAGTGGGTTAATTTCCTTACGAGAAGTTGTGGAAAGAATCGCCGGTAAGACTTTCTACTCGTAAGACTTACAAGGTGCAAGCAGTAGAGAACGTTGCTGCTCGTAAGACTTACAGTGGTGTAAGCAGAAGAGAATGTTGCTGCTCGTTAGACTTGCATAGGTAAGCAGGAGGGAAAGGTCTTCGGGATTGCCCTGCTCGTAAGACTTGTTGTAAGGGGGAGTACTTGGTGAGAACTTTGTAAAGGCTTTTCTTGTGCCTGGATTAAACATGAAAATAGTGGATTTGAAAATCTCAGGAGGAGCCTGGGGACTGGATGTAGGCCATCACAGATTGGACCGAACCAGGATAAATCACAGTTTGCATACTCTCTTCCTTAAACTCTTATATTTCTAGCATATATTAACTGTTGATTTATGATTCATTATTTTCATATTTATTGCTTCCTCTAAGATGCAAAAAGATTTTCAAAGTTCTTAAGATTTTTATCTTACACCCAATTCACCCCCCCTCTTGGGTGTCAGCCGGTTCTAACAAATGAGAAACTCCCCTCCATCTTCATAATTTTGTGTAGCCTATAGAAGAAAGAGAAAATTGTTGGAAAAAAAAGAAAGAAGAAAGAAGAGTGAATAATGAAAATTCCTGAGTTCCGGAGCTGATTTCACCTCGGATTCAGTGTTTCCAGCTTTCGGAGTCTCCTCTAACATTGTTCTACTCAACAAGAGCTTTCCTTCTATGGTTTTGGATTCATAATCAGAAGTGTTTGGAGCCTTCTACCTATGAAAATTTTTGTCAAAATCAAGAACCGTTTGTGGAATCGAGTAGAGGTACGTACAAGCTTCGATTTGAACGAAGTATTGTGTTGTTTGGTGGAGTTTTATGGATTTTGTGATAATGCCCTATGATTTCATCAAAATTATGATTTTAGGGCTATATGTTGTTTTAACCATGAAAATGATGATTTATGGGGATTAGGGATGATATTGACATGTTTGACAGTGGAATTGAAAAATTGTTGATTGCTTATTGAAGTTTTTGGGAGGTAGTCTGTTTATGCTGAACTTTTGATTGGCCTAACCTGGTCCAAATGTTTTGAAACTTTTCATGATTAGAGTAAACATCATGAGCTTTAATTTGATAGCTATTATAAGAAATTTGGACCAGTGGATTGAAAGTTATGGATTTTTGAAGTTGTGCCCTATTTCTAGACTTGATTCTAGAACAGTGTGAGCATTTATGAAATTTTATAATTTTGTAGTTGTAGATGGTAGTGGTTCATATTTTTCTTGTATAGAGGACTTAAAGAGCTTCCCTATAACACTGAACCATACATTTCAATTTTTCTAGATTTAGTAATGATTTTTCAAAGTTAAGCCAAGAACAAGGGATTTCTTGGCCACGGCCCAAAAGTTTATGACCTCTCTTGACCGTGGCCAAGAACCCTATTTCATATTTTTCACATTTTTTATTGGTTTAACTTTCCTAACCCCATAGGCACTTGTTTGGACTTCCAATGGCTACCTAAGTAGCTTAAAAGATAACCAATATGATATGTTAAGACTCCCTAACTTCTTGGACACTAATATACACTTCCAATGACTCTCTATCATGCCTCTAATGATGTAATTAGGTATCTAGGGCCATGAGAGGTCAAGAAAGAGGGAATGGAAGAATTGCCAAGAAACAATTTCAATGGTTGGAAAAGAAAAGGTGCAAGGAGGGAACTCAAAGACAAGAGGTATGGAACTTTCCTAACTTGCACAACTTGATATGTGTGCTTGTGTGTTAATGTGTTAATTGCTTTAATGAATTATATGAAGCATATGTGAATGAGTAAAGCTCTATTTTATTTATACTATGGCCATTAGTGTGTAATATATTAAGCATTAAGCATGCATATATGTCATTATGTTGGCATGAATTTATGTGAGCAAGCATGTCATGCACAAAGCATTTCTTATATGCATTTGTTAGCACTGTTCTCTACTGGGATTCTCTTGAATCTCACTCACCATACCCAACTATATAGGTATGATGATTATAGGAGAAGAATGCATGAAGACATGCAATGGGGAATTATAAAGGAGAATCGAAGGTTTAAGTACAAGGCACTGTTTATGTACTTTGATTAGATTTATGTATTCTTGAACGTGAATTTATTTAAGAATGAGTAGAGAAATGAGTAGTGAATCACTCTGATTGAATGAAATAAAGATGAGAATCGACGAGTAACAATGATGTTGTAAACCACTATAAGACCCTTCCGCAAGATTTTGAAATATTCCAAAAACCCATCTAACTACAGGTTTGAATCCTAACTTGAGATTGGGAAATTAAAACAATTTTATGAAAGTGATTTGGACTTCATTTGTACAAGCATATCCGATCGATTACGAGAATAAGGCGTTACAATCTTAGTTCAAAGAAACCCAGTTCGAAGATGGTTTGCACCAAGCTATATATCTCTCGTCTCTATTAGATATACTTCCTTACACCTTTCTAATCTACCTTATAGCCTCATAATTAAACTTGTAATATTCCAAATTTTGGGACTAAAGGCTCGAGAATAAGCCTGAATCAAGTGGACTGCTAAGCCCTGGCTTAGAAGTGTTCTAGGAAGGCATAAATTTATTCCCTAAAATTCCTTTACACCTTTATTGTAGTAAAGGGAATAAAATGGTGGATTAAAGAGCATGGGAAATGATAAAACAAAGCAATTGGTGGTCACACACACAACGTCATTATGTTTAGAACACAAATGGTAAACATTTAAGGTTGCTGCTAGTGAGTTTCCCTCTATAGCAGTCTTGTTGTATGACATGTTTAAATAGGCAAATGATGTCCAATGGCTATGATATTTTCTAGTATGAAAGTAGACTTATCAAGCTTTAATTTGATAGGTCATATAGGTCATTTTAGAGATGTACACAAAGAGTTATGTATTTTTGAAATTAGCCTGGTAAAACCGGCGATTTTCAGTGGCAGCATCCAAAAACAATAATTCTAAGAATTGTGAGCTTCTATATGGCTAAAGGCTATATTTTTCCTTGAAAATTGACTTAATAAGGGTCACCTAACATTCAGAACCACACCAATTGGACATTTGTATAAATAGTTATGAATTTTCAAAGTTTGATGAAAATTATGCCCAATTTTTTACAAGTGCAAAAATGGAAATAAATGTAAGGGCAAAAATTTCATTTGACCAATAAAGCAAGCAACCATTTATTTTTTCATTTAATTAGGATAAATGTTAGCTGAAGTAGGGAGACTAAAATGGTTAACCAAACCAATTATAGTAACTAATTAGTTACTTACTTTTTAAAGGAACTATAAGCTCACATAGCATATTGTGCGCTAGGTGTAATGCCCCAACTTGGGCTTAAAGGCTAATGACTTTGAAAGTAAATGTAATTATTGTTAAATAAACATTTTTGAAGAATATGATGTGATATTACGATTTGAATGTGTTATGATCAATGTCTAAACCATGTATTTAAGTTCAATTGTGGATTAACATCTAAATTAAATTAAATAAGAGGGAGGGTGCATGGTAAGGTGAAATGGAATGATAAAATGTGCTTAGTAGTGGTCCATGTAGAATTACCATAATCAAGGGCAAAATAGGAAAATGTAAAGTTACCGACCAATTGGTTAGCTACTGAAGAGGAAACACCTTGGTAATTTAAGGATCAATGGCTAGGATTGAGTGATTAATAGGGTGGAATCATGTGCTTTAAGTTCATGTGTTTCCATGTAATAAGACGTAAGATCATAACAAGTGGTATTATGTGGACCATGGGATGAAGGTCAACTTTTCAAACCATTTTCCTCTCTCCTCTCTCCCTCCAAGTCGATTGTTAGCATAGGAAAGGAAAAAAATATGTACTTCATCATCATCTTATCTTTTCTCTCTCCATTCTCCATGTTCGGCCAAAGAATGAAGGAAAGAAAAAGTGAAAGGTAATGTTTTGACTTTGTGCTTGATCTCATATGCTCTAAACCTCTTCATTAATCTTGTCCATGGTGATGAGAACTTTCTTTCTATGGCTTTAGATTTTTGAAAAGGGGTGTTTTAGAGCTTGAGCAAATTTGGAAGTTGAGGAATCAAGGATTTAATCTTGGGAAGAGGAAGAGGTAAGAAAGGGCTCTATTTTGACACATTCATTAGGAGTATTGGTTGAGTTTTGGAAATTTGTCATTTTCCCTAATTTTGGTATAATTTTGGAATGCATGAATGGCTAATGTATGGTGGTGGAATTGGTGGCATATTATGTCTTTGAGCCTTTGTTATTAGTTTGAAATTTTGGAAACCAAATTGATCATTTTGTGGTTTTGGGGTTCAATGTTGTTAGAAATGTAGAATATGACATTAGAATGGTAATTCGGTTGTTTTGGTGTGTCCAATGAGTTCTTTATGTGAATTTGTATGGGGAAAGGTTGTTTGGCAAATTGGGAAGTCATTAGACACTTTGGACAAAATATGGGAAAAATTCTGTCAGTTGTTGCGGTTTTGGCTCTGATATGCCTCACTCAAGTGCTGTATTCTATTTCCCTTTTTCATTCAGTTATGGATGTACTTCCTTGCCAAGGAAGTAGAAGTACACTTCCTCACCTATAAGAGATATAGGTTATCACCGAGTGCTTCAGGTCTCACTCAAGTAAATATGTTTTTTACACCTTTAGGTCGCTTCTCGAGTTGTCACTCACGGCCAAATTGTCAAGAGTTTGTGCTAGCACTCGCAAGTATCGGGCTATCACTCGAGTACCAAAGCTGGTTCTCGAGTGTACTCCCATTTTTAGGGTTTCTGTTGCTGTCAGGTAGTCACTTCCTATGCCTCACTCGGTTGGACTCGGTTGAGCATGAGGGTATAACTCGGGTGTTGGGGTCAAGACTCGAGTACTGTGATCATTTTCTGTCACAGTGGTTACTCTCGGCCAAGTACTCGTACGAGTGAGCTAACCTCACTCGAGTGCAAACCATCTCATCACTCGAGTGCATCATCTATCACTCGAGTGTAAGAGCTAAAAATCAATGTTATACATTTTGAAAAGGGGTGTTTGGTTAAGTTCTTTACAACCTTTAGGCATATATCTAGGCTTCTAGTGGCCACCTAAAGAGTTCAAATGATAACCAACCTTAAGTGTTATAAAGATAAGAATTTTGGAATAGAAAATAATCTATCATCCTTGATTTTGGTTTATAAGGTTTGATATCTGCCCTGCTCGTAGGCCATATATTCCAGAGCACACCAGGAAAGAACAAGGTAGTGACACTTTTCCTTATACTATATGTGATACATTGTATGTTTGATTTATCATTGATTTGTGAAGACTTCGTATGCTGCAAAGCTTGAGAATGTGAGCTGAAAGGCTATTTGTGAAAGCCGAAAGGCTACACTTGAAAGCTGAAAAGGCTATTTCTAGGCCAAAAGGCTATTTATGAAGCCAAAAGGCTATGTGAACCGTAAGGCTATGTGTATGCACCCCCACGCCAACAGTCCTTGAGTCACTAACAATGGTTCGGGTAAGGATTGCATGCTTCCTGACGGTAAAAGGGGATAAGGGTGGGGTGTGATGTGTATTGATGCTGCTGCTTTATGATTTACTTGCATGCCATGTGATTACATGTGGTATGAGTGATTTGTTACTACTGGGATTCTTTTGAATCTCATTCTTTCATTTGACTAACCTTCAGATAGGGCAAGCGGCTCTAAGAGAAAGGAAACAACCAAGGACAGATAGGGCTCCTTAGGGAGATTTTTATTTTGGTTGTTGGTTATCTAACTTAAATTGGGGATTACTATATATTGTTGGGATGTAAATATTATTTTGGATAAAATTGTGTAATCCCCTAAAGGGGAGTGTATGAACCCTTGGACCTTAGTATATAGATAAGAAACTTAGGGGTTGCCAAGATTTTTGTTGTACACTCTGATATATTAATGTGATTTAGCTGCATAGGTTAATTATATTTAAATTGTGAAATTTTGATACCAGAATAAGGTAGAAAATTTTGAATGAATTTATAAAAACTCTACCTTAAGGAAGGGATACTAAAGGAGTTTGATTATTATTGACCTCTATTTCATTTTAATCACGTATTTCAAATCATAATTATAGTTTTCGAGGTAGGGGTTACATTTTTGGTATCAGAGGTGTAGTTCCTGGCAAAGGGTAGAGTTTGCTAGGATAGTTCCCTTAGTCTTGTCTATAGGGATAGAAGATGATTATGATTGGTTATAGTATACACATGTATGTTTTATGATTATGCATATACATGAGATTTGTGAATATATGTGTATACATATTTTGATATTGATGGGGTGAGTTATTTGTAGAATGAAGAAAACAAAAGGTCACCTTAGAGTTCAACAAGTAGCACTTGAGGTGGAAGAAGTTAATAACAATCCACAATATCCTATGCAAGAGCTGATAGGTCTTATAAGAGATCAACAGGATATGATTATTGAGCTGAGAGAAGAGCTCAGAATAGAGAGAGTAAAGAATAGAGAAGACCCGGTTCAGTCCACTCCTGAAGAAACCGAAGAAGAAACTCGACATGGAGAGACTGTAGAAGGATCAGCACGACCATTAGAATCACCTCCTCATGCTGGGCTGAACCAAGAATCATATGGGGTATCGGTAAGGGAGGCAAGGGATCTTCAGTTTTAAGTCTCAAAATTCTGCAAGCACCTACTCCAATGTTTAGAGGGAGGTTTGATCCTCAAGTGGCTAAAGATTGGTTGCACAGGCTAGAAAAGATCTTCAAAGTACTTGAGTGCCCGGATGAGGTGAAGGCACACCTGGCTATCAATAAGCTTAAGGGAGATGCAGATCGTTGGTGGCGGAACATCGCCCTAACGTTGAGAAACAGAATTGAGGTGAAATTATCTGCTTTAATTGTAAACAACCAGGACATTTTTCTAAAGATTGTTAGCGGCCGCAGGTAGAGCAAAGACCGAGGACTCAAGGCAGGGTATTTACGATAACTCACGAGGAAGCCCTGAAGTTCCCCGATCACATTCAAGGTAACGTCCTTCTTAATGATAATGTATTGCAAGTGTTGTTTGACACGAGTGTAAGTCACTCTTTTATTGCCTATGATTGTGTCAAGTGCCTGGGTATGTATGTACATAGTTGCCATTTAATTTAGTTGTGTCAATACCAATGAGTGTCAAGGCTGTGACTGCTGAAACCTATTTGAACTGTGTCATAACTGTGGAAGGGCTTGAGTCTACTATTGATTTGATTTGTTTATCGCTCTACCGATTAGAAGTCATTCTAGGTTTTGATTGGTTAATGGCAACTAATGTGTTGCTTGATTATGGGAATAAAAGGATTGTGTATCCAGCTTCTCAAAGTGTTGAGGATGTGAATAGCAATCTGAATTTTCTTTTTAACAGCCAAAGCTGAGAAATATCTAGAAAGAGGTTGCCAGGGGCATATGGTGTACTTTTCTATGCAAGGAGAGACCAATAAAACTCTAAACAATATACCCGTGGTAAATGAATTCCCTGACGTATTCCCAGATGATCTGAACAGATTGCCCCCTGAAAGGGAAGTTTAATTTTTGATTGAGATTGCGCCTGGAGCTGGTTCTATTTTAAAGGCCCCACATCGTATGGCCCCAAATAAAATGACAGAATTAAAGAAACAGATTGAAGACTTGATTGAGAAAGGGTTTATTAGACCCAGTGTGACACCGTGGGGAGCTCCAGTTCTATTCGTTAAAAAGAAAGATGGAAGTCTTCATTTGTGTGTAGATTATCGAGAGTTGAACAAGATTACTGTCAAGAACAAGTACCCTCTCCCAAGAATCGATGACCTTTTAGATCAGCTATTGGGTTCGTGTGTGTTTTTGAAAATTGATCTAAGGTCAGGGTATCATCAGCTGTGTGTGAAAGCAGAAGACCTACCGAAAACTGCTTTTAGAACAAGATATTGGCACTATGAGTTTCTTGTGATGCCACTTGGGCTACCCAATACACCTGTGGTATTCATAGATTACATGAACCGTATCTTTTGATGGTATCTATATCAATTTGTTGTTGTATTTATTGATGATATTTTGAAATACTCCAAGAGTAGGGAAGAGCATGAGCATCATTTGAGGATTGTGTTGAACATCTTGCGTGAGAAGCAACTCTATGCCAAATTGAGTAAATGAGAGTTTTGGCTGCCTGAAGTAAAATTCTTAGGCCATGTTATCTCGTAAGAAGGGGTCTCTGTGGATCCCAATAAGGTGGAAGCAGTACTAGAATGGAAGAGGCCAGAAACTGTTGCTGAGGTATGCAGTTTTCTGGGTGTTGCTGGTTACTACTGGAGATTCATCCATAACTTCTCCCGTATTGCTTTACTGATAACCAAGCTCATGAGGAAGGATAGCCATTTGTGTGGGAAGTGAAATGTGAAAATTGCTTTATGGAGCAAAAAAGAGAGATTGATCACGGCACCTGTATTGATTATACATAATCCCAGCTTGACTTATGTTGTGTATAGTGATGCGAGTAAGTAGGGATTTGGGTGTGTCCTTATGCAGCAGGTACGTGTGGTGGCCTATACCTCTCGATAGCTCAAACCTTATGAAATAAATTATCCCACTCATGATCTGGAGCTTATGCAATTGTGCTTGCTTTGAAAATTTGGTAGCATTATTTGTATGGAGTCATGGTAGAAATATACTGTGGCCATAAGAGTCTCAAGTATCTATATGATCAAAAAGAATTGAATATGAGACAGCGTCATTAGATGGAGTTGCTTAAGGACTACAACCTGAAAATCAAATATCATCCAGGTAAGGCAAATGTAGTCGCGGATGCTTAATCGAAAGACGATGCTTGTGGCAGCAATGATGATACAAGAGGGGAAATTGATAGAAGACTTTTAGATTTGAATTTGTCAAACCAAATCGTCTGTGCAAATTATATTGTTTCTAAAGGGAAAAGTGATTTAGGGGCTAAGATTGAAGAAACTCAAAGACAAGATGGTTGGATAGAGCATAATCTAGCTAGAATTGAATAGAGAGAAGCTCAGGGCTATGATTTATCATCTACTAGACCAATTCATTATCAAAAGAGAATTTGTGTTCCACTTAAGGCAGAGTTGAGACAAAAGATTCTGGATGAGGCATATAAGAGCCGATACACTCTTCATCCTAGTATGACCAAAATGTATCATAATTTGAAGTCTATGTATTAGTGGCCGGGATTGAAGAGCGATGTGACAGTACGTAGCGCAGTGTCCTACTTGCCAGAGAGTAAAGATCAGCACCAAAGACCACCAGGGTTGTTACAGAGTCCTGAGATTCCAGAATGGAAATGGGAAAGTGTAACCATGGACCTTGTTGTGGGATTGCCCAAAATCATGAATTATGATGCAATCTGGGTGATTGTGGACCGGTTGACTAAGTCGGCATACTTCATACCGATCAATGCAAGCTACTCTCTAAACAAACTAGCAGAGATTTTTATTCGAGAGATTGTGAAGCTCCATGGTGTACCGAAGAATATTATTTCCAATTGAGAACCCCCGATTCACTTTGAGATTTTGGAAGGCTTTGTATGAGGCACTAGGTACTCAGTTGAGATTCAGTGTGGCCTACCATCCTCAAACAGATGGACAGTCAGAGAGGACTATTTAGATGCTAGAAGATATGTTATAAGCTTGTGTCCTCGACATCAAAGGGAATTGGGATTACTTTCTTCTACTTGCCGAGTTCGCCTACAACAATAGCTATCATGCGAGCATCCAGATGGCGCCGTATGAAGTATTGTATGGGAGGAAGTGCCAACCACCCTTGTACTGGAATGAATTATCTGAGAGGAAACTGTATAGGCCAGATCTTTTTGACCAAACCTCAGCACAGATTCGAATCATTCGTAAGAGGTTCCTTGTAGCATAGAGTCGACAGAAAAGCTATGCTGATAAAAAGAGAAGACCTCTAGAGTTTGAGGTTGGTGATCACGTATTTTTGAGAGTATGATTAGTTACCTTAATTGGGTGAGCTATCAAGCGGAAGAAACTGAGCCCGAGGTATATAGGTCCTTTTGAGATTCTTGCAAGAATTGGGCCTGTCGCTTATCGAGTAGCCCTACCCCCAAACTTGAGCAGGCTCCATGATGTGTTTCATGTTTTCCAATTGAACAAGTACTAACTAGATATATCTCACATTGTTGAGTATGAGGAAGTTAAACTACAAGACAACTTCACATATGCGGTAAAGCTAGAACAGATTATTTATCTAGAGGAATGATGGCTCAGACACCAGAGCATTCCGTCTGTAAAGGTGATCTGCAAGGGAATAACGCAGAGAGAGGCAACTTGGGAAGCAGAAGATAACATACGTCGACGGTATCCGGAGTTTATCACTCAAGTCTGTGACAAATTTTGAGGATGAAATTCATTTTTTGGGGGAAGAATTGTAATGCCCCAACTTGGGCTTAAGGGCTAATAACTTCAAAAGTGAATGTAATTATTGTTAAATAAACACTTTTGAAGAATATGATGTGAAATTATTATTCGAATGTATTATGATCAATGCCTAAACCCTGTATTTAAGTTTAATTATTGATTAACATCTAAATTGAATTAAATAAGAAGGAGGGCGCATGGTAAGGTGAAATGGAATGATAAAATGTGATTAGTAGTGGTTCAAGTGGAATTACCATAATTAGGGGCAAAATGGGAAAACATAAAGTTACCAACCAATTGGTTAGCTACTGAAGAGGAAACACCTTGGTAATTTAAGGATCAATGGCTAGGATTGAGTGATTAATAGGGTGGAATCATGTGCTTTGAGTTTGTGTTTCCATGTAATAAAACCTAAGATCTTGACAAGTGGCATTATGTGGACCATGGGATTAAGGTCAACTTTTCAAACCATTTTCCTCTCTCCCTCCAAGTCAGTAGTTAGCATGGGGAAGGAAAAAAATCTGTACTTCATCATCATCTCATCTTTTCTTTCTCCATTCTCCATTTTCGACCAAGGAAGGAAGGAAAGAGAAAGTGAAAGGTAATGTTTTGACTTTGTGCCTGATCTCATATGCTCTAAACCTCTTTATTAATCTTGTCCATGGTGATGAGAACTTTCTTTCTATGGTTTTAGATTTTTGAAAAGGGGTGTTTTAGAGCTTGAGCAAATTTGGAAGTTGAGGAATCAAGGATTTAATCTTGGGAAGAGGAAGAGGTAAGAGAGGGCTCTATTTTGACACATCCATTGGGAGTATTGGTTGAGTTTTGGAAATTTGTGATTTTTCCTAATTTTGGTATAATTTTGGAATGCATGTATTGGCTAATGTATAGTGGTGGAATTGGTGGCATATTATGTCTTTGAGCCATTGGAATTAGTTTGAAATTTTGGAAACCAAATTGATCATTTTGTGGTTTTAGGGTTTAATGTTTTTAGAAATGTAGAATATGACTTTATGATGGGAATTTGGTTGTTTTGGTGCGTCCAATGAGTTCTTTATGTGAATTTGTGTGGGGAAAGGTTGTTTGGGAAATTGGGAAGTCATTGGACACTTTGGACAAAATCTGGGAAAAATTTTGTCAGTTGCTGTGGTTTTAGCTTCTTATATGCCTAACTCGAGTCACCAAGATGTCACTCAAGTGTAGTATTCTGTTTACCTTTTCCTTTAGTTCTAGTCGCACTTCCTTGCCAAGGAAGCAGAAGTGTACTTCTTCACCTACGAGTGATATGGGTTATCACCGAGTGCTTCGGGTCTCACTCGAGTAAGTATGTATTTTAAACCTTCAGGCCACTTCTCAGGTTGTCACTCGCGGCCAAATTGTCAAGAGAGTGTGCTAGCACTCACAACAGGCTATCACTCGAGTGCCAAAGCCAATGCTCGAGTGTACTCCCAATTATAGGGTTTCTATTGCTCTCGGGTAATTACTTCCTGTGCCTCACTCGGTTAGACTCCGGTGAGCATGAGGGCATCACTCGGGTGTTAGGGTTAGGACTCGAGTGCTGTGATCATTTTCTGTCATAGTGGTTGCTCTTAGCCAAGCACTGGCACGAGTGAGCCAACCTCACTCAAATGCAAACCATCTCATCACTCGAGTGATTTGAAAAGGGGTGTTTGGTTAAGTTCTTTTCAACCTTTAAGTATATGTCTAGGCTTCTAGTGGCCACCTAAAGAGTTCAAATGATAACCATGATAACCAACCTTAAGTGTTATAAAGATAAGAATTTGGAATGGAAAATAACCTATCATCCTTGATTTTGGTTTATAGGGTTTGATATATGCTCTGCTCGTGAGCCACCTGTGCCGAAGCACACCAGAAAAGAACAAGGTAGTGACACTTTTCCTTATACTATATGTGATACATTATATGTTTGATTGATTATTGATTTATGAAGATTTCATATGCTGCCAAGCTTGTAGATGTGAGTCGAAAGGCTATTTGTGAAAGCTGAAAGGCTATTTGTCAAGCGGAAAGGCGATGTGAGCCTTAAGGTTGGGTGTATGCACCACCACGCAAACAGTCCCTGAGTCACTAACAACGGTTCGGGTAAGGACTGCGTATCTTCCCGGCGGTAAAAGGGGATGAGGGTGGGGTGTGATGTGCATTGCTGCTGCTGCTTGATGATTTACTTGCATGCTATTTTATTTCATTTGGTATGAGTGATTTGTTGCTACTGAGATTCTTTTGAATCACATTCCTTCCTTTGACTAACATTCAGACAGGGCAAGCAGCTCTAAGAGGAAGGAGACAACCAAGGGCAGATAAGCCTCGTTAGGGAGATTTTTATTTTGGTTGTTGGTTATCTAATTTAAATTAGGGATTACAATATATTTTTGGGATGTAAATATTTTTTTGGATACAATTGTGTAATCCCCTAAAGGGGAGTGTATGAACCCTTAGTACATACATAAGAAACCCGGGGGTTGTCGGGATTTTCGTTGTACACTCTGATATATTAATGTGATTTAACTGCACAAGGTAATTATATTCGAATTGTGAAATTTTGAGACCAAAATAAGGCAGAAAATTATGAATGAATTTATAAAAACCCTACCTTAAGGAAGGGATACTAAAGGAGTTTGATTATTATTGGTCTCTATTTCATTTTAATCACGTATTTTGAATCATAATTACGGTTTTCGAGGTAGGGGTTACACTAGGTATGTTGTTTAAATAAAGATAATTACCCCACACTCCCTTTCTCATCAAAATTTCATCCAGCTACCTAAAAATAGAGGGAAATGAGAAAAAAAACATAAGGAAATGGAAAAGGAAAGAGAAAGGGTGAATATTGGAAATTTTTTAGTTTGAGAGCCGATTTCACCCCTGATTTGGCATTTCCAGCTCTTTAAGTTCTACTTCAAGAGCTTTGTTTTTCTTTTTCAAAATAACAAGTTATTTAACTACTTTGATGAATTCAGAATGTAAAGCATTATATTCGGAAAGTAATTCATCATAGGTAGGATCAGAATCAGTTACCTTTTAAGCAACTAGATAGATATTAGCTACTTCCTCTTCATCGCTTTCTTTGTCAGAAGAACTATATCCCCATATAGCAAATATAAAGGCTTTCTTCTTGTTGTAGAATTTTCCTTTTCTCTTTTCTTTATTCTTCTGAATCAGTCCTTGACATTCTCATTTAAAATGTCCTGGCTTTCCACATTCATAGCAGATGATGTGTTCTTTATTGATTGTTCCTCTCTTCTAAAAGTTTTTGAATCCTTGGCCTTTCTTGTAAAACTTTCTGAATCGTTTTATGATTAGGCCCATTTCGTCATCATCAAGCTCTTCATCTTCATCTTAATCTTCTTCTTTTGCTTTCAGTGCTAGACCTCTTTTCTTCTTGTCACAAATATCATCTAGTTCTCTTTTGAACTTTAATTTGCTTTCATATTCAGATAGGCTTCTAAATAGAGAAGCAACCGATCACATTGATTCACCTTTTGCTTCCTCAATTTCATATTCAGTAGCCATTACGAAGAATCTGAACTTCACTTTTCAGAATGGGAAGTGTTCGCCATTGAAACCCGAAGGTCTTATGATAGAAGCTCCGTCAGGAAGAATGCCTTCACCCATGCTTGCCATTAGATCCTTCTTAGCCTGTTAATCCTTAACAAGAAGACCTACGCTCTGATACCAAATATTAGTACAAGCATTTCACCCAAGAGGGGGTGAATTGGGTGATACCAGAAATTTCATTGCGTATAAGAAAATTAATTGAATATATAAAGTAGTTGAGAGCAAAGAGAAATATCACCGAAGTGTACAGCAGGAGTTATACTGGTTCGGCCACAACCACTTTGACCTACGTTCAGTCCTCAGAGCGTCTCTGAGAGTTTCACTATGTTCACCAAGATTCAGTGGGTTATTGGCACCTCATTACACATCAAGTTCCTTCACCTAGACACTCGCTCCCCCTTACACGTTATAATCAAATCCCCAACTCAAGGTTCCAAAACCTTAAGTTGTCTCAGTAACAAATATTGAGTTTGTAATGAAAAACTCTCTCACAGAGTAAATATATAATCACTGAAGTATAATGAATGAGTAGAAGAAAATAAAGCAGTAAGAGTGTATTGATCAGTGTATGTTCGTGTGTTCTCATTTCTTATGTGTTATTTTCTTTTCTTTGAATGCTCCATATATATAGATGATTTGTAGTGCCCGTTGGAAGCATTTCAAACATTCGTTAGGGTCACTCAGCAACGGTTGACTATTCTTCAAATTTGAAAACTATCCATTTATGGTAGGTCGCGGTAGGTGAGATCTCGGACATTTTATTTGACTTTACTCTTCTTACATGATTTCTTCATTGTCTCTCTGCAAATATACTTAGGATACTAATGCAATAAAGAGTTTATCATATAGATAACAAATCAATAAGCATTCAATTAAAAACATAATTTCTAAACAGCCTTACTCGAGTAGTCCCTCGAGTAAACCTATCAAAAATATGACAGTGCCTAATTCAACATTTTTCATAAGATATTACTCGGGTAAGACATGGAGTGCAATACATCACAAACCTTAGAAATACCTGATTACTCGAGCGGCTGCTCGAGTGGCCTTGTCTTTCTTTCATAAGTCACTCGGGTGCTGACTCTGGTAATCTGATTACTTGAGTGGTTACTCGAGTGGCCATGTGTTTTCTTCAGAAGTTACTCGAGTGGTCCCTTGAGTAGGTTTCAAATAATTTTGCATATTACTCGATTATTCCCTCGAGTAACGTCATTCAGATCTTGGCCGAGAGTTTGCTTACCTGGTTACTCGAGTGATCCCTCGAGTAATGGATCAAATAACTCACAGATTACTGGAGTACTCCCTCGAGTCATGCCTTTTTCTCACATGGTTACTTGAGTGGTTACTCAAGTAATATGTTGCATTTCTTGGCCGAGAGCTACCGGAACATTTTTTACCTGATTACTCGAGTGGCTACTCGAGTGATGCCTTTGCAAATCATGTTAATCGAGTGGCTACTCGAGTAATGGTCTATATAACTTTGCAGATTAATCAAGTGGTCCCTCGAGTAACTTCTTCCAACTTTTTGCAGTACTTCTCTGGATGAAATTCTCCATGATTACTCGAGTGCTACTCGAGTAACAACTTCCACTACTTGAGTGACCACTCGAGTAAGCCATCACAAAATTTGTTCATTACTCCAGTGTTTACTTCAAGTAATGTTTTTCCACTTTGTTCAAATTCATTTGATTGTTATCAAATCCTTTTATATCATTGATCCAATCTTTGTTATCGTCAAAACATATAGGATCTAATATTCTCCCCCTTTTTGATGATGACAAAACTTGGTGATTTTGAACAAAGTTTTTGAAATTTAGTTTTCAAACATATGCTTCTCAAATACTTTCATATGAAATCTTTTGTTCAATTTAAACTTGAAAACTCTTTTGAAATAGCTTGTTAAAGATCTTTTCAAAGTTTTTGTTCTTATTTACTTGTTCACCTTGAATACACAATCATAAACTCATTAGTCCTATAAAGCAATATAACTTCAATGAAATTTTAACTTTAATAGCATAAAGAAGAATTCATTACATAATCAAACTTTAGAATTCAAAAATAAAACTTAAAAATGAACCTAAAAGCCCAGTACACCCAAATCCCAATATTAACTCAGCCATTCATCACAAAATCACTTAGGTTCTTCTCCCCCTTTTTGTCTTCATCACAAAAGTAGAATCAATCATAAGGAAGAGTAGGTGGCTTGGCTGCTAAGATAGGAGTGACAGAAAATGCCAATGATTCATATGAACCATCTGAACTTGAAGGATCTGAAGATGATGGTTCAGGGTCAGGAAGGTTCACTGGCGGTGTCTGAAGATCCGCTGGAGGATTCACCGGAGATGATGGGTAAGGAACCAAAAAAGTAATTTCTACTTCCTCTGTAGCAACCGGTGAAGACTCAAGCACCTCCTCAGTGCGTGTAGGTGATGCAATGGGAGTAGATATGGGCTATAGCTAAACAGGATGAGGTAGATCATCAGTGGTGATATGGATTGGTTTGGATGTGTTAGGGTCAGGCATAGAGAACAAGACATTACTGGGTCCTCTCTCAGAGGGTCTATGCTCAGTAGTTATAGAGGGTCCATGTTTAGGGACAGGTATGGGCTCAGGAATACTAGAAGGACCAGGAATAGAGGAGCCAGATGCCATAGCATCAATTCTGGCAATAATGGATCTCAAAAGCTCACCCTGGGCACGCTGTTCAGCTAGCAACTCTTAGTGCCTCTTATAAATCCTCTCCACAAGTTGTCCCATCTTCTCATTCATAAGGGTTACCAACTCCACATTGGTATTCGCAATGTCAGTATGAAAACTCTTTAGAATGTTCTCCATGAATGTTTGTATTGTGGCACCAAAGAAGGATGGATAAGATGTGTTGGCTGGAGCCAGAAACTGTGTGTCATCCATTCGACTAGTTGTTGTATTAATCTTCTTCTTTTTCTTGGGACTTGCTTCTAGATGAGACTTCAGAGGAATCTCAATATTCAACTTTCCAATTTGATTCCTCCCCACTGGTGCTATCCTCTCAATCGGCTCCATACTCTCCAAGTACCAAATCTTATTCTTCTTGAGGAATAAGGAAATAAGTTGAGGATAAGGCATTGGAGTAGTTGGTTTTCCTTCATACCTATATCTCTTGATCTCATTGAAGATATATTCTCCCAAGTCCTTTTGTTCTTTGAGAATCAATTAAGCGAATTTTCTGAAGTCCCTCTCAATGAAATGAGTGAAGTTATTGGATTTGTTCACCATGGCTTTAGAATAGATATACCATAGGACTCGATGAAAATCACTCATATCACTTGCATTGAAATTAAGGGATCCCATTATTTCACTAGGTCTTAGGATAGAGAATATCTGGTTTGAGTCAAGGTTAGGGTAATTATCATCAGGAGGGTTCTCTATTCCTAACCAGATATTGATTCTTGAAGGTAAGATTAAAATTCTCTATCCTATGACCTTGAAGTCATTTCTTCTTCCACATACTTCCTAACGGGATCATTTATAGGTTCAAGATTACAATAAAAATGCCTCACAACTTTGGTGCAAAATGGGAGTATAACAGAGAGCCGGGGCATGTAGGAATCAAGGTAGGGACTCAGATCGAATTTCAATACCTCTTGAAGAACCTTGTAGTCAATTTAATGCATCTTGCACACATTTCTTCTTACAAAATGACTCAGGTACTTCTGAGATTCCTCAAGCTTGCTTACGTTGAATCCCTTTGGAGGAAATGTGATTTCTTCATCCCTCTTTTCTGTTTGCTTTGAAGATTGCCCTTTCTTTACTTCCTTAGATTGAAAAGCTTCTTCAAGCATGCCTACCATGATTTTGGTAAGCTTCTCATTAACCTTAGGCTTTTTCAGAGGCTTAAGAGAAAAAGTGGGTGTGTCGGATGAATCACAAGAACGAGGAGATGGCTCTTTTGTTGCTTTTCCTTTTCCAGGAGTTGAACTCTTCTTGGATTGAGCTCTTGTGGCAATGGGCTCCTTAATCACAACCCCTTTCACCTTTAGCTTGGTTTATAGTTTGGCTTTGGTTTTAGGTTTAGGAGAAATCTTTCCTTTCTTGGTAGGATGAGATGAAAGAGAATCAGAGGGTTGATATGGTTTAGAGGACTCAGAAGGAGTACTAAGATTGGGAGATTTTGTCCTCATCATTGTAATTTGAGAAAATCAAAGATTTCTGGAAAAAACAGAGACCGATCGTCGCGAGATTAGGGCTGATGATTCAGTGCAATCTGAGAGGTTTTTGTAAGCGTAGATCACTGGGTTTCGACCGTTATGGGAAGAGAGAGATTTTGAAAAGTTTTTTTGAGAGCACTAGGAGAATCACTCGAGGCTATTTTGTGAGAAATGACCGAGTATCAACTGAAATAACCTAGAGTCCAACCTCACTCGAGGGACTACTAGAGTGATCATCAACCTTACTCGAGTAGCTACTCGAGTGATCATACCTGAATTTTTAAAATACAGTGAATTTGAGAGCATACCTAGCAAGAATAATATTGTAATTACATATGTATATTCCCTTGATCATTTGATAATTCTTTAGAACAGATTTGAGTTGAAGCTCAGATGATTTGAGATCTGTACCCAGGTTCACTAGAGGCCTTACTCGAGTAACATTGAAGTTCACTCGAGGCCTCCCTCAGGTAATCTGTCTCTTCACCTTCTGACTGTTCATTTCCAACCGTTGTGTCGTTTCATTTGAAATTAATGCTTCACTGGCATATTTCCAAGTTTATTACTCGAGTGGCTACTCGAGTAATGCATCCATTACTTCAAGTTGTCACCCAGTAATGCTCATTACTTGAAGTTGTCCCTCCAGTAATGTTGTCCTCTGTTAACCTCTGCTTTTCATACTCCAAAACATAATATTATGATCCTGCAAAATAAATTGCTAGAAACTCCGATGTTTAAGTTAGTAATCATCAAAACATCAATAAATAATATCATCTAACATTTTGTAAACACTAAATAACTTACAATTCATTGGGATTTACCATCCCAATTCTCGTCTAATATACAAAAATTGATCTTTTGCAAGAGATTTTGTGAAGATATCTACTAGTTGAAGATGAGTTGGAATGAATATTACTTTGACATCTTTCTTTTGGACATGATCTCTGATGAAGTGATGTCTAACATCAATATGCTTGGTTTTGGAATGTTGAACATGATTCTTTGCCAAGCTTATCATGCTAGTGTTGTCACAGTATATTGGTGTTTCGTTCAAATAAATACCAAGATCATGGAGTTGTTGCTTTAGCCATATTACTTGTGCACAACAACTTGATACTGCAACATACTCAGCTTCCGTTGACGAAAGAGACACTGTAGTTTGTTTCTTGCTAAACCATGATACAAGTGAGCCTCCAAGAAGCTGGCCTTGTCCACTCATACTCTTTCTGTCCATCTTGTATCCTCCATGATCAGAGTCTGAGTATGCAACTAGATATCCACTTCTTCCTTTGGGATACCAGAGACCCAATTCTATCGAGTCAGCAAGATATCGGAAGATACGTTTGACAGTTTCAGCATGTGACTCTTTTAGTGCTAATTGATATCTTGCACACATGCCCACACTGAATTGAATATTAGGCCTACTTGTAGTGAGATAGAGTAATGATCCAATCATTCCTCTATATTTTGTGATGTTGTAATCTTTTACCTTGACATCCGCATCAAGCAATGTGGTTGAGCTTATGGGTGTGTCTGTTCCATTTGATCATCCAATCCATACTACTTTAATAGCTCTTTCAAATATTTCATTTAAGATATGAAAATTCCATTCTTTCTTTGTTTGATTTGCAAACTGAGAAAAAAATTCAATTCTCCCATCATTGACATCTCAAACTCCCCCTGCATTATCTCAGAAAATTCTTTGCACATAGTTTCGTTAATAGCACTGAAAACTATATCATCAACATATATTTGCACAATTAATATATCATAACGTTTTCATTTTGTAAAAAGTGTTGTATCAACTTTTCCTCATACAAAACCTTGATCAATAAGAAATTTACTGAGCCTTTCATACCATGCTCTAGCAGCTTGTTTTAAATCGTACAAAGCCTTTTTGAGTTTGAAAACATGGTCAAGTTTGGTTACATCTTCGAAACGTGGAGATTGATCTATATATACTTCTTCCATGATGTAGCCATTTAGAAATGCACTCTTTACATCCATTTGATAGAGTTTGAATCCTTTGATGTATGCAAAGGCTAAGAGTACTTGTATAGCTTCCAATCTAGCAACTGGAGCATACGTTTCCTCATAATCAAATCCTTCTTCCTGATTATAGCCTTTGGCCACCAATCTTGCCTTGTTTCTGACAATAATTACAGATTCATCAAGTTTGTTCTTGAATACCCATTTAGTGCCAATGATCGGATGATCCTTAGGTCGGGGTACCAAATCCCAAACTTGATTTATTTCAAATTGGTTTAGTTCTTCTTGCATTGCTATAACCCAATCATTGTCTGATAGGGCTTCGTCAATGTTAGAAGGTTCAATCTCAGAGATGAATGCAGAAAAACTCACTTCATTGAAAATTCTATTTCTAGTTTTGACTCCTTCATTCACATCTCCTATGACTTGATCTAGGGGATGACTCTTATTGTATTTCCAGGCTTTAGGTTGTCCTAGTGACTGATCTTCTTCCTTGGTTTGATCAACTTCTGGAATAAGAGATTTAGAAATAGATTGACCATTTTCTTGATTTAAAACAACTTCCTGCTCATCATCAATGGTTTTGTCAGAGGATTCAAATTCATCAAATACATTGTGAATTGATTCTTCAACAACACATGTTCTTTTATTGAAAATTCTGTATGCTTTACTTCGGTTAGAATAGCCTAGGAAAATTCCTTCATCTATTCTAGAATCAAATTTTCCTAAGTTATCTTTACCATTATTATGAATGAAACACTTACAACCAAAGATGTGTAAATGAGCGAGATTCAGCTTCCTTCCTTTGTATAGCTTGTATGGTGTCTTTCCAAGTTTTGTTCTAATGTAGGCTCTATTTGAAATATAGCATGCTGTGCTCATTGCATCGGCCCAAAAAACTTGAGACATGTTCTTTTCATTCAGCATTGCTCTAGCCATTTCAGTTAGCACTTTATTCTTACGTTCCACGACTCCGTTTTGTTGTGGTGTCCTTGGAACAGAGAAATTGTGATCAATGCCATTAGTATCACAATATTCTTTAAAGGCTTATTTTCAAATTCTACACCATGATTTGTCCTGATACCTGTAATGGACATACCATTCTCATTTTGTACTTTTTTAGCAAAAACAATGAATTCTGCAAAGGTTTCATCCTTTGATGACAGAAAAATAGTCCATGTAAATCTAGAGAAATCATTAACAATGACCAATGAATATAAGTTGCCACCAAGGCTTTTAACTCTTGCTGGACCAACTAAATCCATATATATTAATTGAAGTAGTCAATTTGTTGTAATTTCATTTTTCGATTTGAAAGATGATTTAGTTTGTTTACCCTTTTGACATGCGTCAAAAATCAAATCATTTTTAAAACTTACTTTGGGTAATCCAAGAACGAAATCCTTTTTGAGTAGTTTGCCTAGTTGATGCATATTGACATGAGCTAGTCTCTTATGCCATAACCAACTTTCATCGGCATTACTCAAAAAACAATTTTCAGAGTTATTTCTATTGATATCAAGTGTATAGCAGTTACCTTCCCTTTTTGCTCTGAGCTTTTCCTTGATATTTTTCTTATCAAGTTGTAAGTCTTTCTTGTTGATAATGAGACATTCTTATGAATCACATATTATCCAGTTGTCTTTATTTGCACTTTGACTTATGCTCAGTAAATTATGACACAAGCCTTCAACGTAATATACATCTTTGACTTGTATTCCCTTGTTATTTTTATTTCACTAATTCTTTCTATTTTTCCAGATTGATTTCCTCCAAATTTTACCTTTCCACCTTCCTTAGGTTGCAATGTGGTAAAACTTTTGGAATCACTGGTCATATGTCTAGAGCATCCACTATCTATGTACCACTTGTTGTTTTTGGATGCTTCAAGACATATCTACAATCAAATATGATTAAGTCTTAGGTACCCACATCTTTTTGGGTCTTTTTGGGTTAATACAAAAATTTTTCAGAACATATGAACCTTTAGGTACCCATTTGTAGGTTCCTATATTTCCTTTCTTCCTATGAATGCATGACGAAGTATAATAACCTTTTCTATTACAATAATTACAATGTGCAAATGGATTTGATGTATTCACAGAATGCTGAAAATAATTCAAGTATGATTTACCTCCAGCTTTCTTTCTTCCTTTCTTCTGTCTGATTTTGGATCATATCTAATTCCAGATTGATCATTCACAAATCGTTGAGCTTTTAAAATTACATTTAGCATAGTAAGATCAGTGTTTTTCTTTTTCAAAGAAGTACAGTTTTCACAATCCTTTTCAAAATTCTCTTTAAGTTCTACTTCAAGAGCTTTGTTTTTCTTTTTCAAAATAACAAGTTATTTAACTACTTTGATGAATTCAGAATGTAAAGCATTATATTCGGAAAGTAATTCATTATAGGTAGGATCAGAATCAATTACCTCTTAAGCAACTAGATAGATATTAGCTACTTCCTCTTCATCGCTTTCTTTGTCAGAAGAACTATATCCCCATATAGCAAATATAAAGGCTTTCTTCTTGTTGTAGAATTTGCCTTTTCTCTTTTCTTTATTCTTCTGAATCAGTTCTTGACATTCTCATTTGAAATGTCCTGGCTTTCCACATTCATAGCAGATGATGTGTTCTTTATTGATTGTTCCTCTCTTCTAAAAGTTTTTGAATCCTTGGCCTTTCTTGTAAAACTTTCTGAATCATTTTATGATTAGGCGCATTTCGTCATCATCAAGCTCTTCATCTTCATCTTAATCTTCTTCTTTTGCTTTCAGTGCTAGACCTCTTTTCTTCTTGTCACAAATATCATCTAGTTCTCTTTTGAACTTTAATTTGCTTTCATATTCAGATAGGCTTCTAAATAGAGAAGCAACCGATCACATTGATTCACCTTTTGCTTCCTCAATTGCAATGACTTTTGCCTCCCAGTCTTTAGAAAGAATATTTAAAATCTTTTGTACTTGGGTATGTTGATCATAGACTTTTCCAAGTGCTACAAGTTGATTCACAAGGTGAGTATATCTAAGCTCAAATTCAGCTATCAACTCACCTGATTTCATTCAAAGTAAATCAAACTCAGTAACCAGAGTATTGATCTGGTTTTCTTTTATTCCCAAAGTTCCTTCATGGACTATTTCAAAGGCTTCCCACATTTCTTTAGCTGTTAGGAGTGTGCAGATTTTGAAGTACTCATTTTGACTCAAGGCACTTTGGATCATTAGAATTGCTTTGCTGTTGAGTGTAATGAGTTTCTTGTCATTCTCATCATATTCTACTGGTGTCTTGGGAACTCTTTGTGAATCTACAATCTTTTCAGATTTGTAGTTTCCACTCTCAATCACATACCATAGCCCATATTCAGTAGCCATTACGAAGAATCTGAACTTCACTTTTCAGAATGGGAAGTGTTCGCCATTGAAACCCGAAGGTCTTATGATAGAAGCTCCGTCAGGAAGAATGCCTTCACCCATGCTTGTCATTAGATCCTTCTTAGGCTGTTAAGCCTTAATAAGAAGACCTACGCTCTGATACCAAATATTAGTACAAGCATTTCACCCAAGAGGGGGTGAATTGGGTGATACCAGAAATTTCATTGCGTATAAGAAAATTAATTGAATATATAAAGCAGTTGAGAGCAAAGAGAAATATCACTGCAGTGTACAGCAGGAGTTATACTGGTTCGGCCACAACCACTTTGACCTACGTTCAGTCCTCAGAGCGTCTCTGAGAGTTTCACTATGTTCACCAAGATTCAGTGGGTTATTGGCACCTCAGTACACATCAAGTTCTTTCACCTGGACACTCGCTCCCCCTTACATGTTGTAATCAAATCCCCAACTCAAGGTTCCACAACCTTAAGTTGTCTCAGTAACAAATATTGAGTTTGTAAAAAAAACTCTCTCACAGAGTAAATATATAATCACTGAAGTACAATGAATGAGTATAAGAAAATAAAGCAGTAAGAGTGTATTGATCAGTGTATGTTCGTGTGTTCTCATTTCTTGTGTGTTATTTTCTTTTCTTTGAATGCTCCATATATATAGATGATTTGTAGTGTCCGTTGGAAGCATTTCAAACATGTTCGTTAGAGTCACGCAGCAACGGTTGACCATTCTTCAAATTTGAAAACTATCCATTTATGGTAGGTCGTGGTAGGTGAGATCTCGGACATTTTATTTGACTTTACTCTTCTTACATGATTTCTTCATTGTTTCTCTGCAAATATACTTAAGATAGTAATGCAATAAAGAGTTAATCATATAGATAACAAATCAATAAACATTCAATTAAAAACATAATTTCTAGACAGCCTTACTCGAGTGATCATGCTCATTACTCGAGTAGTCCCTCGAGTAAACCTATCAAAAATATGACAGTGCCTAATTCAACATTTTTCATAAGATGTTACTCGGGTAAGACATGGAGTACAATACATCACAAACCTTAGAAATACCTGATTACTCGAGTGGCCATGTCTTTCCTCTATAAGTCACTCGGGTGCTGACTCTGGTAATTTGATTACTCGAGTGGTTACTCGAGTGGCCATATGTTTTCTTCAGAAGTTACTCGAGTGCTCGCTCGAGTAGGTTTCAAATAAGTTTGCATATTACTCGATTATTCCCTCGAGTAACGTCATTCAGATCTTGGCCGAGAGTTTGCTTACCTAGTTACTCGAGTGATCCCTCGAGTAATGGATCAAATAACTCACAGATTATTGGAGTGCTCCCTCGAGTCATGCCTTTTTCTCACATGGTTACTTGAGTGGTTACTCAAGTAATATGTTGCATTTCTTGGCCGAGAGCTACCGGAACATTTTTTACCTGATTACTCGAGTGGCTACTCGAGTAATGCCTTTGCAAATCATGTTACTCGAGTGGCTATTTGAGTAATGGTCTATATAACTTTACCGATTACTTGAGTGGTCTCTTGAGTAACTTCTTCCAAATTTTGGCAGTGCTTCTCTGGATGAAATTCTCCACGATTACTCGAGTGCTTACCTGAGTAACAATTTCCCTTACTCGAGTGAGCACTCAAGTAAGCCATCACAAAATTTGTTCATTACTCCAGTGTTTACTTCAAGTAATGTTTTGCCACTTTGTTCAAATTCATTTGTTTGTTATCAAATCCTTTTATATCATTGATCCAATCTTTGTTATCATCAAAACATTAGGATCTAACAATATACACTTCCAATGACTCTCTATCATGTCTCTAATAATGTTATTGGGTATATATGGTCATGAAGTGACAAGGAATGAGTATCTTCAATGGTTGGAGAAAAAGTACAAAAGGTAGGGAACTTACCTTATTTCTATGTATTTGATATTTCTGCTTATGTAGTAGTGTATATGAATGCTTTACTTGATTGTGTAAAGCATATTTGAATAATGAAGCTCTGTTTATATTTATACTATGGCCATAATTATGTTACATGAAACATTGAGTATGCAAAAATGTCATTATGGGGCATGCATCTAGTTAAAGCTAACATGTGATGCACATAACATCTAACCTACATTCATTATAGTAACTATTTCCTACTAAGATTCTCTCAAACATCACCCTCCCCTACCAACAAATTTGACAGGTAAAAATAGGAGGTGTGCTGAGAACAAAAAGAAAGTCGCACAAGAGGAATGCAGCGGTGGAATGAAGACAGGATGGTGTATGCGTCTCACTGGAACAAGTTTAGACACCCTGGTAGCCCTGTGTGAATACATCATTTATAATTATTATGTACAATCCTTATAGGTAATTTCTATAATCAAGTACTTTTTTCAGTTTTTCATGTTATTTCTATGTGCCCACCAAACTATGCAATTACTACTTTGATTAATATCGATAATAAGTGATATGTAAGTAGGGATCTTACATCGAGTCCTTGGGGAGGCGATTTAAATCCCCAAGACAATTTCTACATGGTGAGAGGCCCATAAGGGTGGTTCCCAAGTTGTCACCTGACCATTCCACACCTAGGTGGTAGATATAGGGGTGGCCATTACATAAAAAGGTTCCTTTTATTTGCTTTCTGTTGATCGAATATGGAGGTTTGAACATCTCAAGAAATACTCAACAAAATCACTGAACATTTGGTTCACATCGAAGTATATAATTATCAGAACTCAAATCTATGATCTGTTCTTGATTCCGACAGCACCTCCTCTGAGTAGATAGAATCAAACACCTCTGATTGAAATCCAAAATCATAGAAATGTTGCTCTCCATGAGAGGAACAACATTAGAAAAGGCTCCGGAAGCTGGAAATGCAGAATTGGGGGTGAAATCGGCTTCGGAACACAGAACTTTCCATTATTCACTCTTTCTCTTTCCTCTTCCATTTTCTTATATTTTTTTCTCATTCTTCCCTCTATTTTTGGGTGACTGGATGAAATTTAGAGGAGAGAGGGAGTGTTGGATAATTATCTTCATTTAAACAAAATACCTAACCCACAATATGTAAAGTGTTAAGAGCTCATGGTTCCTTCAAAAAGTAAGTAACTAATTAGTTACCATAATTGGTTTAGTAACCATTTTAGTCTCCCTACTTCATCTAACATTCATCTCAATTAAAGGGAAAAAATAAATGGCTGCTTGGTTTATTGGTCAAATGACCATTTTGCCCTTGCATTTATTTCCGTTTTCGCACTTGCGGGAAAACTAGGCTGAATTTACATCAAAATTTGGAAATTCATAACTATTTGTACAAATATCCAATTGGTGTGTTTCTAAAGGCTATGTGACCCTTATTAGGTCTATTTTAGGGGGGAAATATAGCCTTTAGCAAAATAGAAACTCAGAATTCCCAAATTATTGTTTTTGAACACTGCCACTGAAAATAGACGGTTTTATTGGGCTAACTTCAAAAATACATAACTCTTTGTGAACAGCTCCAAATGACCTATATGACCTATCAAATTAAAGCTTGATAAGTCTACTTTCATACTAGAAACTATCATAGGCATTAGACATCATTTACCAATTTAAAAATGTCACACAACAAAATTGCTACACAGGGAAACTCACTAGTAACAACCTCAAATGTTTACCATTTGTGTTCTAAACATACTCATGTTGTGTGTGTGACCACCAATTGCCTTGTTTTATCATTTACTATGCTCTTTAATCCACTATTTTATTCCCTTTAATACAACAGAGCTGCAAAGGAATTTTAGGAAATAAATTAGATAGGTCATTCGCCGGCATTAGATGTTTATATACCTCCTACACATCAGTGCACCTTCTCAGGACATGGTCAACATCCTCTTCCATTTGTCCACATCTTATACATAAGTTATAACCAGTCATGTGGTGGCGATATCTTTCTACATTGGTGACAAGATTTTGTCACAACGCCAACCATAAGGAGACTCGTACACATTGTGATCCTTCCCATCTCTATACCACATCCTATTTGTGATCATCACCCATACAGTATTCTTTATTCAGCAACTTATATGCTGACCATGCTGACCGAACTGAAAATTTTCCATCTCATATTCTATCCCAGAAGCATTATGCGTCCCCATCATCATGATTTGGGGGTTTGGAACCTACAATGAGAGATAAAATATGATATGGTAGTTCCCTACTGAAAAGACTCCAGTTCCACGTGCCATCAATTTTAACAAAATCATTGACCATCAATGCTACCTCTTCCTCAGAAATATCATGGAACGCAAAATTCTTTAGAGGCCCTACGTCAACAGCCCAATTTTCTAACCAAAACAAAGTACATGCCACATCTATCGCTGTTGGAAATTGTGCCCTAAGGGCTAATCATTGTACTTTAAACATTATTATTTAACGAATTTCTTCATTATGTTTTCATATTATTCGCATGTTCACTATGATGACTGTATCCTTAGATAAATCATAAAGATTGTCCTACATGTCCCTAGTCGGTCATCTATGCGGGAGAAAAGATGAAGTAAGACCAGTATGACTTTGATAAGATATGGATCTACGAATCAAAGTCTTAGGCACTTGTAAGAGTACAAGGTGCTGGACTGACCCACTATGAGAAAGCTATATGGATCAAGTCATAAGCTTATCTCATGTATAACCACGTCACAATGCCCTTTGACCTAAGGTCATCATGGATTCCTACATGAGAGTTGCTAAGCTTTGAACTAGTCAAAAGTCACTTTTGACTGGGTGATGATAAAGGCTACAATTGGGCTTGGTGGTTCTTCTTGTAAAGGAATATGAATGGTCAAGATGGAATTTGTCCCTCACATTACTACAAAGGTATTACTAGGCCCCTCGATGAGTGAGTCTGAGAAATATATGGCTATATTATGAAGGAAAGAAGTTTCAATTTCTATTGTTAGACTACTCAAGAATTGAGAAAGTAATGGTCATAAACAAGACGATAACATTATCCATGCCTCATCCCTGACCGATATATCATGTGACAAAAGGGACGTGACATAGTTGTATGACAGGTTGCATCGTATTAACGATCCTCATATGAATTGGGTAGTCGTAATGTCTTGCTAGAGGCCGCTTAAGACTTATAGGTTAGTACAGTTATTGGCCCACTGCCAACTTCATATGGGCCTACAGGGTCGCACACAAGAATGGCCCAACACGAGATAATGTTTAATCTAAGGTGGACAAATTTTATATTTATATATATAATATAAAATTAGTGAAAATAAAATTAATAATATTATATATGTGTGTGTATGTATGTATATTATATGATATTAATATATTGTGTTAGTTTTAAATTTAATTTTATTAAGATAAATTAATTTAATAACTAACATAATAGAGATATAGTATCTTATATTTAATTTATGAAGATAAATTAAATATATTGGCTCTTTATTTGGATAAATAAATAGGTTAAATTAAAACTGTTGGACAGATTTAATTTAAACTGAATTTATTTAATTAGCTCGTCAAGATAATTAAGGGTTAATTAATTTTGAAATTAATAAAAATTAATTTGGAAATTTGAATATAGCCCTCATGGGTTATAAAATTGATAGAGTAGGAAAACTCATACACGGATGAGAATTCAGAGTCGCATGGGAAACCCTAGGAGACATTAGAGGCTCTAGCACGTAGTCTGTGTTGGAGAGCATTCGTGTGGATACTGGTAGATGGAGCGAACCTAAGGTGTTGGCTCCTAGAGATCGAAAAACCCTAAATTGAAAAGGTACGAATCTTTTTAACTCGTTTTAAACATCGTTGATAGATCCGCAATTGGGATTGGCAAAATTTTAAATTCTTCCACTGTGCCTACTGATCCTAACAGTAGCATCAGATCCAGATCAATTGTGTGTTAAAATTGAGTTTATGTTCTTAATCATGTGATATATATGTAATATATATATATATGGTTTTCATTAAATCTGTATGATTTACCTTTTGAAGTAAATCATGAATGTATTCAAAACATGATACACAACATGAGTTTGTTTCCTTTTTCCATTTCGGATTCTGCTAGACTATATGTGAAAAATGTTTTCGTATTGGTTTTGGATTTCAATTATGTGCGAAACAAGATTGTGAGAAAAAGGTTGAAATTGTCAGTTGTAACCCCCTGCCTTAATTAGCGTAATTAGGATTCGATAATGCATAATAAAATGGATTAGAAACCATTGGATTATTCAAAATTTATTTAAAACTCCCTCTTCATAATAGGGATTTCACAAAAATTTTCAAAACTTCCCTATCCTGGTCTCAATGTTCAAATATCGAATATAATTATCTGTGCAGTTATATCACATTTAAACATATCAGAGTTTATAACTTAATCCCTGGCAACCCCCAGGTTTCATCTATATATATATCTATAGGGTTCCAGTTACCAATTAGGGGATTACACCGCCATATGTTCCAAAACTATTTACAACTCAAAATGTCGTACAGTAATCCCTATCCAAAATGAATAACCAACATGGCCCGAACCAAATGTCCCTACAGGGTTCTAACCGCTCCAGGTTATTCGCTTCTCCTTAGAGCCACTTGCCCTGTCTGAAAGGTTAGTCAAAGGAAAGAATGAGATTCAAGAGAATCCCAGTAGTAACAAAACATTTATACCACACATAAGCACAGGTATGTAAGCAAATCATCATACAGCAGCAACAACACAAATCACACTCCACCCTCATCCCCTTTTACCACCGGGAAGGCACACCATCCTAACCTAAACCGTTGCTAATGACTCAAGGATTGTTGGCATGGCAGTGCATACACATAGCCTTATAGCTCATACAGCTATCCGGCTTTCACAATTGGCCCGTCAGCCTTCACAAATAGCCTTTCGGCTTTTCACATAATCACATATATCACACCCCATCCTCATCCCCTTTTATCGCCGGGAAGGCACACCGTCCTAACCCGAACCGTTATTAACGACTCGGGGACTATTGGCATGGCGGTGCTTACACATATCCATAAATGTCGCAGCATATGAATTCATCACAAATCAATGATATAACACGCATACAATGCATCACATATGGTATAAAAGAAAAAGTCGCTACCTTGTTCCTTTCTGACGTTCGCTGGCACAGTGGGCTCACGAGGACGGCAGATGTCAAATCCTATAAACCAAATTAGGGACAACAGATCAATCTCTTTTCCAAGTTCTTAATTCCATAATACTTTAAGTTGGTATTCATATAAAACCTTTAGGTGGCTATCAAATGCTTAAACATATGCCTCAAGGGTTGGAATAACCACCCCCAAAGATCCCTTTTTGGAAGCAAAAGCATTGATTTTTTGTCAGCTCACTTGGGTGGAGATGACCTCACTAGAGTGATGACCCTCAACTTCACTCGAGCACCCAAAAGTGTCACTCAAGAAGTGTTTACCCAAGAGCAAACCTTAATATGTCTTGCACCCTCACTCGAGCACAGGGAGCTGCACTCGAGTGATGTCTTCAAATGCACTCGAGTACCAAGAAGTGAGGCACCACGAGTGACTACCTGAGAGCGATCATAAATTCCAGAGTCTTAAACTTAATCCCTCACTCGAGCACAGGGAGCTACACTCGAGTAATGACCTATATCACTCACGGAAACAAAAGTGCACTCGTGATTTCTGCCTGAAGACTTAACCAAAATACCCAGAATTTCATACTGCACTCGAGTAAGACTCCTCCTCACTCGAGTGAAGCTTATCAGAAGCTAGATCGCAGCAACTGATACACTTTCCAGATTTACCAAATCTAATTCCATTGGTTTCTAAACTTACACCAAAGTTCATTCTCATACTAAATTCCACAATGAACCTATTGGCAACCTCAAAACAACCAAAATCTTACCTCACTAATGCATTCTACTCTTCTAACCACCTTGCACCCAATATCACCTAATGATCAAACTTTCCCTTCTCAAATCTAAACCACAACCATTGACACCAAGACACTATTTGGCATCTATTTCATCACAAAGCACTAGCTAGTTCATGCATTTCATAATTAGGCTAAAATCAGGGCAAAATCCAAAGTTCTCAAAACTTAACCAATGATCAAAACAATTATATCAAAATACTATAAATACTCACCCTTTCAACTTCCAATGATTAGCTTCTTGATTCTCTAGTTTATAAACTTGTGCAAACTTCAAAACACCTTCTTTCAAAATTCTGAAACCATAGGTTTAAGCTCTCAACCTCTTGCACAACATTAATAAGGCACATTTGAGCATTAAGAGGCATCTAGCTAGAAAAATCTCACCTTAACACTTTCTCTTTCCTCCTTAGACTTCAGCGAAAATGGAGAATGATGAGAGAGAAATGAGATGAAAATATGATAATCCCATTCCTTCCCTTTTCCCATGCAAACCGACTTGGAGGGAGAGAGGAGAGTGTTTTTGAATCTTTGACCAATCCTAGGGCCATCATAATGACACTTGGCAAGATCTCATTCTCCCTACCATGAGTTCTTATAAACTCATCAACACAAGATTCTACCCCTTGCTCAACACATCCTAGCCATTGATCCCAATCTCAAGTTACCTATGAGTTCCCTCTTCGGTAACAGGCCAGTCGGTCGGTAAATTTACCATTTTACCCTTGCTTATCATAACATATACTAAACCATCATCAAACACATTTGCATCATAATTCACATTATTTACTTCAAAAGTCTTTAATTAACATTAATTACATCACTTGAAGTTATTAGCCCTTAATCATAATTCAAGATATTACATCAGTTGTCAAGGTTGCTGGATCTCCTGAAATCATCACCTGAAGATCATGGCGTACGGGTCACATTCAGGTCTCAAATCAGATTTAGGGATCTGAAAGCTTGAAGAAGAACCGGGTCTAGTTCGGATCTCTATTCGGGTTTTAGGGATGAAACTATAGGGAAGACAATTCAGATCAGAAGCGTTCCAGGTTTGTTTTTTAAAACTGGGCCGAAATCCTTTTTGAATTGGATTGAAACAAATATTTTAAAAATTAGGCCATAAATTTTTAAATATTATAAATTTTCAAATATTTCTTTTAAAAGGAATGTGCCTTTTTCAAAAAGATAGCAGGACTGCCGTGACTACCTGTTCGTAGCGCGATATACCCTAATCACAACATTTATTGCTTTTCATATTGTATGAACTCTTACTTGTTGTGGTTTATTCTTCATACTTGTTTGGATATGGTTAACAACATGGCTTTAGATTTTTACTAAGGGTTGTAATATTTAAACATGGCATGTGTGTCGTGCCTTCCTCTAAATACTCTCAATGTACATTCTCTTCTCATCTCACACCCCTCAAATGTTTAAACGAGATTTGTCTCAATGTATTTCTTTTCTTAGTTAGAGAAGTCCTCTCATTGGCTTGGGAAGATTTTAGGTTAGTGAAGTCATGTTGTGTCACGTTTAAATTATGCTTGTGATTAGATCATTGCATGAATACTTTTACGTTTATATGTATTTATCTGTGTGAGATAAAACCACGATTGCATTCATATAAACAAAACTAATTAATTAAGCCCTAGAACACATATCTTAAGTCATAATGCCATTGATAAATGAATACTTATCAAACCCTAGATCACTCAATTATGGGAACCACCAAAGTGGATGCTTTTGAGTTATCTTGGTGAGATAAGCGTGATTAATGGTACTACTCATAAAATTCATTATTGTTTGGACTTAATTGAGATTAACAAAATGGCTTTGGATCTCAAGGCATTAGATGGGATTAAACATGTCGGATCATATGATAATCGAATCCCATAAACATATAAGAGTTACATGTGATGTAATTGGTAAATAGGTTACCTACCTAAATAACTTGAATTTAAGAATCCTGCCAAAGCGGACTTAAGTTTAAGCCAAATATAGATCTTAGCCTACTAACTATTATATCGAGGGTTGTTAATTTAGTGGGAGATTACTAACTAACTTTGCATATTTTAATTATTGAATCATGTCGGATAGTAATACGGCTACATTATTGTTGTGATCGGTCCTTGAGAAGGACAAACTCAATAGGACAAACTTGCTTGACTGATTCAGGAACTTGAGAATTGTTCTCAAGTAGGAAAGAAAGGCTTATGCCCTATATCAACCCATTCCTGAGGAGCCTGTAGCCAATGCTCTAAGAGCCCATAGAGATGCTTACACAAAGCATAAGGACGACTATGTAGATGTAGGTTACCTGATGCTTGCCATTATGATTTCAGAGCTCCAAAGAGATCGGGAACTTATGGAGGATCATGAGATGATTGTCCATCTCAAGGAAATGTTCCAGCAATAGACAAGGCAAGAAAGGTATGAGACCATAAAGGCCTTACATTCCTGAAAGATGGTTGAAGGTGCATCAGTTAGCACTCTGTGTTAAAGATGAAAGGCTGCATTGATCACCTTAAGAGGCCTGGATTCCCATGAGATAAGAGTTAGCTATGGATTTGATCTACAACTCACTCCCAGAGAGTTATGACCAGTTTCATATGCACTACAACATCAACAACGTGGAGAAATCAATTTCTGAGCTACATGGGATGCTCAAAACTGCTGAGCATAGCATTAAGAAAAAGCCTAGTACTATTTTGATGGTTCAGAAAGGAAAGGGTATGAAAAAGAAAGGAAATGGCAAATAGAAGGGTAATGGCTCAGGTGGTAAGACCAAAAAGTCAAACAAGCCCGAAGCCAAGCTTGCACCCAAGAAGGCAAAGCCTCCAAAGGAAGGAGTCTACTACTTCTGCAATGAACTCGATATTGGAAAAGGAATTGCAAACTCTACCTCGAAGATCTGAAAAAGAACAAGAAGGATAGCGGGGCTATCACTTCAGGTATTTATGTTATAGACATTTATTTTCCTACTTCCTCTACATGGGTATTAGATATTACATGTGGTTCTCACATTTGTATAAATATGCAAGGTCTAAAGGACAATAGATAACTAAAGAAGGGTGAGGTGGACCTACGAGTTGGAAACAGAGCAAGAGTTGCTACTTTAGCCATAGGCACTTATGAATTAGTTCTGCCTAGTAGGCTTTTGTTAATTTTCAACAATTACTACTATGTTCCTACTTTGAGTAGTAACATTGTTTTTCTTTCTTATTTGGATAAGGAAGGTTATACTTCCATTATTGGGAATGGTAAATGTTCTGTTTATCATAATGATATTTTCTATACTAATGGTGATTTGCATGTTAATCATTATATATTAAATTTAGAACATCCTGATAGTGGAAATATCTATAACATAACTATCAAAAGGATCAAGTCAAATGATTTGAATCTTACCTACCTATGTCATTGTCGTCTAGGCCATATAAATAAGAAACACACTTCTAAACTCCATTAAGATGGATTTCAAAACACACTTGTCTTTGAATTATATGATACATTGGAATCTTGCTTATTAGGAAAGATGACAAAGGCATCTTTTACTGGGCATAGTAAGAAGGCTACTGATTTATTGGGCCTCATTCATACAAATGTATGTGGACCATTAAATACAACTGCCAAAGGAGCTTATCTATACTTTATTGCATTTATAGATGACTTTAGTAGATATGGATATATCTATCTAATAAAGCATAAATCTGAATCGTTTGAAATGTTCATTCCAAAATGAAGTGCAAAACTAACTTGGTAAAACAATTAAAGCAATTCGATCTGATCAAGGTGGTGAATATTTGAGCCAAGAGTTCATTGACCATCTTAGGAGTTGTGGGATAATCTCACAATTAACTCCTCTAAGAACACCACAATGGAATGGCATTTCTGAACGAAGGAATCAAAAACTATTAGATATGATTCGATTTATGATGAGTCAAACATATCTTCCAAATCCTTTTGGGGACATGCCCTAGAGATAGCTGCGTTCACACTAAATCGTGTTCCATCTAAGGCAATTAAAAGACACAATATGAGATATGGACTGGAAAGAAACCAAGCTTATCTTTTCTCAATATTTGGGGATGTGAGGTATATGTTAAGTAATAAGCCTAAAATTAATTAGCACCTAGACCCTTAAAATTCCTTTGGGTGGGGTATCCTAAAGAAACAAAAGGATATTATGTCTACAATCCCACTGATAACAAAGTATTTGTTATTTAAAATGGTAAGTTTCTTGAAAGAGAATTTATCTCTAAAAGAACCAGTGGCAGCAAGGTACATCTTGAAGAAGTTTGAAAGTCACAAGAAAGTACAGAACCACAGATGGAAATTAGAGAAGACTCACAACAAGTTGCTAAGCCTCCTCAAGTAACATAAGGTCCATGAAAATCTGATAGGACACAGCATCAACCTCGGAATATGGATTTCTGATTACTGGAAGCCGTGATGTGTTGCTCATTATTCAAAATAAGCTAACAACCTATCGAGAAGCCATAGTGGGACCAAACTCCGAGAAATGACTAAATGCCATGAAGTCTAAAGTGCAATCTATGTACCACAATCAGGTATAGACCTTAGTCGATCCACCTAAAGGTGTAAAAACCATCAGGTGCAAATGGGTTTTCAAGGAGAAAACTGACATTGATGGCAATGTAGATGTCTTCAAGGCATGACTGGTTGCAAAAGGATTCACTCAACCTATCGAGAAGCCATAGTGGGACCAAACTCCGAAAAATGACTAAATACCATGAAGTCTAAAGTGCAATCTATGTACCACAATCAGGTATAAACCTTAATCGATCCACCTAAAGGTGTAAAAACCATCAGGTGTAAATGGGTTTTCAAGGAGAAAACTGACATGGATGGCAATATAGATGTCTTCAAGGCACGACTGGTTGCAAAAGGATTCACTCAAACTCATATTGTAGACTATGATGAAACATTTTCCCTAGTTACAATGGCCAAATCAATCAAAATCCTTCATGCCATTGCAGCATATTATGACTATGAAATATGGCATATGAACGTCAAAATAGCCTTCCTTAATGGAAAGCCCCTTAAGGATGTATACATGACACAACCTGAAGGTTTGTGTGTCCAGAGGACTCTGGTAAAGTTTGCAAGCTTTGAAGATCCATTTATGGATTGAAGCAAGCATCTTGAAGCTGATCATTGTTTTGATAAAGTAGTAAAAGAGTTTAGATTCATTCAAAACATCAATAAACCTTGTGTTTACAAGAAGGTTAGTGGGAGTATAATTGTATTTCTAGTGCGTTATGTAGATGACATCCTACTCATTGGGAACGACATTCCTACCTTGCAGAGTGTCAAGTCTTGGTTAGGAAAGTCCTTTTTAATGAAAGACTTAGGTGAAACCACCTACATCCTAGGGACTAGGATCTATAGGGATAGATCCAAAAGACTAATAGGACTAAGTCAGAGCACATACATAGACAAGATACTACATAGGTTCAATATACAGGATTCAAAAAGGGGCTACATGCCCATGTCTCATGGCATCTATCTTAGGAAGGATCTGTGTCTTAGTACACCTGATCAACGAGATCGCATGAGTAATGTTCCATATGCCTTGGCTATTAGATCCATCATGTATGCTATGTTATTTACTCGACCAGATGTCTCATTACCTTAAGTATGATCAGTAGATATCAACAAGATCTTGGTAAGGGTCATTAGACTACCGTCAAGAATATCCTAAAGTACTTAAGAAGCTCTAAAGACTTATTTTTTGTCTATGGTGGATTGGATAATGAGCTCTGTGTAATTGGTTACACAGACGCAAGTTTTACAACTGACCAAGATGACCTTAAATCGTAATGTGGATACATATTCCTCCTAAATAGTGGAGCAGTAAGCTGGAAGAGCTCTAAACAGACTACTATAGCAAATTCTGTAACTAAAGCTGAGTATATAGCAGCATCCGATGGAGCTAAGGAAGCCGTTTGGATCAGAAAGTTCACTACTGAACTAGGGGTGGTGTCTACCATCTCAAATCCAATAGATTTGTTCTTTGACAATAATGGTGCTATTGCATAAGCCAAGGAGCCAAGGTTACATCAAAGGACCAAGCATATACTCAGGCGATTTCATCTCATTAGAGAAATCAATGATAGAGGTGACATAAAAATATGCAAAATAGAAGGAGAAGACAACATTGCTAATCCTCTTACCAAGTTGCTTGCACAAGCAAAGCATGAGCGTCATGTTAGGACAATGAAAATTAAGCAAGTAAATGATTGTACCTAGTACAAGTGGGAGGATGTTGGAAATTATGCCCTAAGGTCCAATCATTGTACTTTAAACATTATTATTTAATGAATTTCTCTATTATGTTATCATATTATTCGCATGTTCATTATGATCACTATATCCTTAGATAAATCATAAAGATTGTCCTAAATGTATGTGGGAGCTGTAATACCCCAAATTTTGAGATTTGAGGCTAGAAGAATAAGCCTGAGATTAGTGGACATCTAAGCCCCAATTTAGTGGGATTCCAAATTGTGATTAAGTGATAATGACTCTAAAAGCGGAAGTGATTAGTGATAAATAACTCTTTTGGAGATCATGATGTGATTTGAGATTCGTATGTGCTGTGAGTAGCGCCAAAACACTATATTTAAGTTCAATTATGGATTAACATCTAAATTGACTTAAAAAAGAGGGGAGGGCGCATTATGGAAGAAAAGGAATGAGATGGAATGATAAGATGAGTTTGGTGGTAATTCAGTGAGAATTGCCATAATCAGGGGAAAAACGGTAAAGTTACCGACCAATTGATCGGTTACTGAAGAGAAAGCTCCTTGGTAACTTAAAGATCAATAGTTGAGATTGATTTGTGTAGAGATCAAAGGGTGGAATCAAGTTTATGTGTGTGTATGTGAGCTAATGGAAGATGGCCTAAGAAAGTGACACTTGACAAGATATGGACCCTTAATCTTGGGTCAAGATTTCAATTCACTCTCCCTCTCTCCTCTCTTTTAATTTCAGCCAAGAGGCCATTTGGGCCCAAAAACTGATCCTCTTCTTCATCATCTTCGTCTCTCTCTTCAACAGCCATAGTCGACCAAGAGAGGGAGGAAAGAGAAAAGAATAAGGTGAGTTTTTGCCTATTTGTGGTCCTTTAATGGCTAAATCCTCTTCTTTAATCTTGATCATGTTGATGAGAGCTTCATCTCTATGGTTTTAGATTTTTGAAAGGGGATGTTTGGTGGCTTGAGAAAAAGTAGAAAGATGAAGAATCAAGGAATTTGTTTGGGAAAGAGGAAGACGTGAGTGTTTGCTCCCTTTTGATCTATTGATTGTGGTTTTTGGTGGAGTTTTGAGAATTGTGATATTTGCCCTGATTTTGTGTGATTTTCAAATTGGATGTTTTGAATGGTGAATTATGGTTAAATTGATGTCATAGTGTGTTTTGGTGTCATTAGAATTGGTTTGAGAACTTGGAATGTGAAATGGAAAGTGGTGCAATGTATGTTTTGTGTTATGAATTGTGTAACATGTTGTGGAAACATGTCAATATGATGTGAATTTGGTTGATTTAGTGTTTCCAATGGATTCCTTGTAAAAATTTGTGTGGGAATGGTGTTTGGTATGAAATTGGGACCATTGGTAGCAAAAGAGCCAAAACTGTGAAATTCTGGAATACTGGAAAATGGCTAAGTCTGAAATGCTGTGCAAGTGGCTAAATTTGCATGGTATTTTGACATAGCAAATGATGTTGAAATGTGATAATACTTTCCAGAGTTGTAGTTCGCATTGCAAGTTTTCTATTTATATAAAGTTTGAGTGATTCCGAGTTTTGTGGACCAAGCTATGGTCGTTGGAAAATAAGCCAGGAGTCAGGTCACACTGGTTGGCTACGACCCAAAACCTTCGACCAGTCTCTGGCCGCAGCCCAAGAGGGGCTGGCCGCGGCCCAAGACTTTCTGACCATCTGTTGGCTGTGGCCCAGGAGGTTGTTGGCCATGGCCAACCATTTGAAAAATGTAGTTTTGAGGTTTTTAAAGATGGTCTTTGATCAAGTGTTTTCCCAAGCCTTTAGGCATATGTTTAGGATTTGACTAGCCACCCAAAGGTCATAAATGGTAACCAACTTTAAGAGATATGAAAGTAAGGTTCTGGAATAAAGAATAACCCTATGTCCTTGCTTTGGTTATAGGGTTGATGTTCGCCCTGATAGTGATTCAACATTCGTCTGATCGTTAGTAAGCTATGCTGGAGCACACATGGAAGACTAAGGGTAGGGAACTTACTTCTCTTGCATGCTCTGATATTTATGTTAGTGTGTTGATGCATATTATTGCTTTGCATGATTATGTGATACATGTATGAATAATTTGAAGCTATGTTTCAATTTATGCTATGGCCATGAGTATGTTGTTCAAAGCATTGAGCTTACAGATTTGTCATTATGTGTGAGCATGAGTTATGCAAGCATGTCATGCATTAAATATCTATCTTGCATGCATATTGGTAATGTTTACCTAATGAGATCTTTTCGAATCTCAACCTCCCCTATCAACCATTTTAGACATGGTAGGTGGATGGTTGTCAAGGTGGATCTAGAAAAACTTATGATAGATTATGATGGGATTTTATAGAGGAATCACTTTATGATGTAGGTTTACTAGTGAAGTTTGTGCGAACTGTCATGCTTTGTGTTTGCTCTTGAAGAATCACTTTATAGAGGAATCACTTTATGATCTATTGGCTCTTTATTTAGATTAAATAAATAGGTTAAATTAAAACTGTTAGACAGATTTTGTTTAAACTGAATTTATTTAATTAGCTCATTAAAATAATTAAGGGTTAATTAATTTCAAAATTAATAAAGATTAATTTTGAAATTTGAATATAGCCCTCATGGGTTATAAAATTGACAGAACAGAAAAATTCATACATGGATAAGAATTCAGAGCCGCAAGGGAAACCCTAGGAGACATTGGAGGCTCTAGCACGTAGTTTGTGTTGGAGAGCATTCGTGTGGATACTAGTAGAGGGAACGAACCTAAAGTGTTGGCTCTTAGAGATCGAAAAATCCTAAATTAAAAAGGTACAAATCTTTCTAACTTGGTTTAAATACCGTTGATAGATCCATAATTCGGATTGGCGAAATTTTAAATTCTTCCGCTATGCCTACCGATCCTAACACTCACTTCCCATCGTGTGCCCATTTCAACCTCCAACCATACTTTCTTTACATTTTGCTATAAGAGCAAATGTTGTTCTTTCAATAAGGCCCATTGAAATCATTCCATCCATACTTACTACGCAAAATTTGCACCCATAATAAGTTTGGTCTAGTACGCAACTTAAAGGCTATTTTCATAATAAGCCTGGTTTTGCTCCTCAACTCTTTTAATACCACATGCTCCCCTCCTGAAAGGTTGACAGATTGCTTCCCACATACCAACTTACTTTCCGTCGTTCTTTTTAGCTTCCCTATATAAAATTTTGACTCAGCTTTTCAATTCTTGCACACAAACCACTAGGTAATTTAGTAGTTTGTATGGCGTATGTAGGAATTTCTGAGAGGACAAATTTGGAAAGTGTTATATGTCCTGTAAGTGAGAAAGTCTTCGCCGCCCAACCAGAAAGTTTCTTTCTTACTCTCTCCTCAATATACTCATATATACCTATCCAAACTGGTTTATGTAAGAAGGGGATCCCCTGGTGTAACCCCCTCCGTAATTATATCTGAAATATGCAATTAAAGTGAAATAGAGAACATTGGATAAACAAAACTCATTTAAAATCCCATCATTAACGATAAGGTTTTCACAATGCCTTTCAAATATCTAATACACCTGGTCTCATATTCATATTTTGAATGCAATTACATCACGTGGAATATCACATTTATACAAATATCAGAGTACACACAATATCATCCCGACAACTCCCGGGTTCATACCTTTACATAGAATTCCTAGGGCACATTACCCCTTTACAATTTCTCAAACGGGGATTACACAAATTCTCATTCCAAATACATATCCGAATATGAATCCAAACTTATACAACTCTAAATACATCCAAATTTGACACAATTATCCTAATTAGCAATGATAACCAGCTACTAAACTCAAATAATCCAAAAGGAAGTCCTCGCCACCCTTGAACGCTTGCTCCATCTTCGATCCACCTACCCTGTCTAAAATGTTGGTAGGGGAGGGTGAGATTCGAGAGAATCTCAGTAGGAAATAAATACCCATATGCATGAAAGATAAGTGTTTAATGCATGACATGCTTGCATCACAATAAAACATGCTCACATAATGACATATCTGTGTGCTCAATATTTCAACAACATACTCATGGCCATAGCACAGAGCTTCAATCATTCATATATGTTTCACATAATCAAGCAAAGTAATAACATGCATCAATACACAAATACAATATCAAATACATGCAGGAGAGGTGAGTTCCCTACCCTTATTCTTTCCACATATGCCCTAGCACCGGCTACTCACGAACACAGTGAATATTGAACCACGTTCAGTCTAGATATCGAACCCTATAAATCAAATCAAGGACATAGGGTCATTCTTTATTCCAAATCCTCAACTTCATAATACTTAAAGATGGTTACCATTCATGACCTTTAGGTGGCTAATCAAAGCCTAAACATATGCCTAAAGGCTTAGGAAAACACTTGACCAAAGACCATCTTTGGAAGTCCAAAATGTCATTTTTGGGGGTTGTTCGCGACCCAAGAATCCACTAGCCAAGGCCAAAAAAAGGTCAGAAACATTTGTGCCGCAGCCTAGAACCCACTGGCCACAGCCAAGAAAATCCTGTTTCTTTGTTGAACTTCCAAAAATCTTAACTAATTACAGACAAATCAAAATGAAGTGATTCTAAAGTCAAATGAAAGGTATTTAAGTCCTCTTTATAGAAAAAAAATATGGGCCATTACTAGAAATCCTCACAAAATTCCAAAATTAGCCAAAACTCAGCACTGCTCCAAAGTAGACTCTTGTTTACATCCCAAACTTTGGACAGCCATAATGCCCAGTTCACAAAATGAAATGACACAATTTATATGTCTATTTTGAAGCTTAGGATGTGAACTTTAAGACTGGAAAATTTCAAAATTTTTAGACACCATTTGGTCATTTAACACATCATTACAAACAGATTGCCTAGAACAGAACTCACACTGGATAGAATTTCCAAACTTTCACAGTTGCTTCCAATGGTTCCCATTTTCACATTAAACACCATTTTCAACAAAAAAACACAACCCAATTCCACCAATTACATTCCACATAAAATTATACCAAAATCATGGCAAAATTCCACAAATCATAAAACTCAACCACAAATCACAATACTTAGGTCAAAATGTTACAAATACTCACATCTTCCTCTTTCCCATGCCAATTCTTTGATTCCTCCACTTTCCAAATTCTTCAAGCTATCAAAAACCTCCTTTCACAAATCTAAAACCATAGAGATGAAGCTCTCATCACTATAAACAATGTTAAAGAAGGGTATTTGAGCATTAGAAGACAAATAGAGCACCATACCTTAACTTCCTTCTTTCTCTTTCCTCCTACACTTGGTCGCCCATGGAGTTTGAAGGAGAGGAAGATGAGATAATGAAGATAAAGATGGCAGCAGTTTTTGGCCCCAAAAACAGTCCAAATAAGGGAGAGAGGAGAGAGGAAGAGTGTTGACAAATTGACCAAGATCCAAGGGTCCAAAATGTGCTATGTGTCACACTCTTGTTTCATGTTCTTGGGCACACATGGACTCTCACACATGGAATTCCACCCCTTTTAATCACATAACAATCAATCTCAACCATTGATCTTTGAGTTACCAATAAGCTTCCTCTTCGGTAACCGATCAATTGGTCAGTAATTTTACCCTTTTGCCCCTAATTACGGCAATTCACACTGAATCACCACCAAACACTTCATATCTTTCCTTTTCACCAAAATATGCGCCCTCCCTCTATTTAAGTCAATTTAGAGGTTAATCCATAATTGAACTTAAATACAGGGTTTCAGCACTTCTCACAATACATACGAATCATATTCGAGTGCCAAATCACATCATGCTCTCCAAAAGGGTTTTTCTATCAATAATCACCTCCACTTTTGGAGTCATTAACCCTTAATCGCAATTTGGGATCTTGCTAAACCAGGGCTTAGCAATCCACTTATTTTAGGCTTATTCTCTAGCCTTAAGTCTCAAAATTTAGTGTATTACACTAGGTACTTGCCTAGGTCATGTGTTTGATTAAAACCCATTTGATCACTGATCCACTTTTAACGATCCTGCGGTGCATTATTAAAGAAATACACCTCTATCTTAGTATTACTTACTCTATGGTCAAAGCTAGTGCAAAATTCATTCAAGATTTTTTCACAAGATGGACTTGGCTCGTATCAGAAAAGCTGAAGAGCACCAAATCATTAGCAAAAAAATAGGTAAGATAAAGGTGGTCCTCCTCTCCCCATCCTCACAGGCTTTCAACGATTCTCCTGGACATGCTTAACTATCATCTGCGAGAGGTATTCCGTGCATATCACAATAATATATGGTGATAAAGTATCCCCTTGCCTAGTACCTCTTATGGGTTTGAATTCTGTCATTTGTACACCATTCCACAAAATTCACATACTTTAAGAGCAAACACAATGCATGACAGTTCACACAAACTTCACTAGTAAACCTACATCATAAAGTGATTCCTCTATAAAATCCCATCATAATATATCGTAAGTTTTTCTAGATCCACCTTGACAACCATCCACCCCTTTCGCCCATGTTTATTATGCATGGAATGTATCCCTTCTTAAGCCACCATAATATTATTAGTAATATCACAGCCTTCGATGAAGCTAGATTGATTGGGAAGTAGAAGTTGAGGCAGTAATTTTTCAAGTCTATTAGCCAGCACCTTGGTGATTATATTGTAGAAGACCGTATAGAGACTTATAGGGTGAATCCTTCATTTTTTCTGGCCTATCAACTTTAGGTATCAACATGATAAAGGTCTAATTAATTTCTTGATCAATATATCCAGTCTCAAAGACTTGTCGCAGCATATTGCACACCTAAGGGCCTACCTCTATCCACTATGTTTGGAAGAAAGAGGCATGGAGTCCATCTATCATAGGGCCTTTAATGGCTTCATTTGGAATAGTGCCCGATGTGTAACACCCATCCCTAGACCCCTTATATTGCACTGCGGAAGTATTACTGGATTAGGGGAAAATGTTACTTAGGCTCCCCAACCTAGACTTACTCTTTAACTCATGGGGTCTCTATTCATTTAGTAAAAATGTATTTACCGGATTACTAAACTTAATTCACGGGGTTACTAACTTATTTCCGTTCTTTATTATCAAAGTATTATTACATCGCTTCTCTGCTCATTCATTCACATATATATACAAGATGAGTAGCCACACAAAGCTACTAGAGTGTCTAAATCTAGTATATGAATAGTAGACACATTCCTGTCTTCATTCATCTTCGCATTTTCCTCCTACAATCCTCTTCTTTATTCTCATCATACCTAAATGGTTGGTTATAAAGGGTGAGATTCGAAGGAATCTTAGTAGTAAATAGTGCTAAATATTGCATACAAGAAATGCTTTATACATGACAGACTTGCTTACATAAATTCATGCCAACATAATGACATATATGCATGCTCAATGTTTAACACTTTACACCAATGGCAATAGCATAAGTAAAACAAAGCTTCACTCATTCACATATGCTTTATACAATTCATCAAAGCAATTAATACATCAATACACAAGCACACATATCAAGTTATGCAAGTTAGGAAAATTCACTACCTTTTGGACTTAGGTCCTCTTCTTGTCCCTTTTTCTTCCAACCATTGCAGTTGCTTGAAGATTCTTCAATTCTTCTTCTTTCTTGACATCTCATGGCCCTAAACACATAATCACATTATGTGGTTAATTCATTAGAACCATGGAAGTAAGTCATTACTCTTGACTTATCTTAACCCTTGGAGTTCAACTTTATTACCATTTACCCCAAGTACAATTTACCCTTGGACATCTATCTTATTACAATTTTTCCCAAGTATTAGACCATATCTCTACCCTTGGGTTTCATTCTTATTTACCATTCAAGCCATTATCTCATTTTCGCATGTTAAACTATACTGCCAGAATTTTCACCTATCTTTGAAAAATCATAACTTAATCTAGGAAACTCCAAATGGGGTGGTTCAAAGTCCTACATGAAGCTCTCTAAGTCTACTTTAAGGGGAAATATCACTTCCAGTTATATGCCCAGAATTCCAGAATCCTCTATTAACACAACTATGCTAGGATTTATTCCAAATTCAGTGTATAAACTTTAAAAATTCATATCTTACAATCTACTAACCCAAATGGTACATATTATATATCAAATTAAAGCTTAATGTGTCTACTATTATTCAAGAAATTATCAGGATCATCAGACATCATTTGTTCATCCAAAATCACGTCACAAGCTACCTGTCTCCTAGAAAATGCAATCTGGCAGCACTATTCCTTTAACTTCAATTTTTAAGTTTTCAATCCAACCCTTCTAAAATCACAACCATACCATGTTCCCACACAATTTTGCCCAAGGAATCCATTAGAAACCTCAAAAATGGAAAAAAAATCATTCTCCACCTTTATGCCCTGTTCTAACCGAAATTAGGGTTTCAAAACAACAATTCACAATTTCACAATTTCACGATTTCTTTACCAAACTAGTCTCATATGCTTCCCAAACATCAGATAACCACAATCATATGACCACAGCATGATAAAACCCTAAAAAACTGAAGATAACCAAAATTAGGGCAACCACTAAAATTCACCACAATCAACCAATCAACAAGATACTTGGTTCAAATCAAAGCTCATACTCACCTCTTGCCCTTTCTAAAGCTTGTTCTTTGTTTCTCCAACTTTGACGCTTTGTAGAGAGCACAAGACTCCTCCTTTTGAGAAAAAACCATAAAATTGTAACTCTTATCAAGGGGAACAATATTTATGATGAGGTTTTGAGCTAGAAAGGTGATTTAGGTGGTGAGAATTGAGCTAGAAGACATATCTTGCTTCTTTGTTCTTCCACTTTCTCTTTTCTCTTTCCTTTTTCTTTTTCACTTCTTTTTCTCTATTTTTGTTGGTGGTGGATGACTTTTAGTGGTGAGAGAGAGTGAATGCAATGGTTAAATATTAATCTTGCCTCTTGAATATTGCTTGGCCAAAATTTAATCCAAAGGAAGCAAGAAGAGTCCAAGTGTCATCAATTTGTGGCTTCTTCAAAAGTAATTTGGTTAATTAACCAAGTGTTGGTTGGGTTAAATGGGATGACATTTTGATCTCTTTCCCACTTTTGCTTGTCTTGACCGAAAATCACCATGAGAGAAGAAGGGAATTTGTTGACCAATTCCCTCTTGAAATGTTACTTTTGGTCAAAATTTCAACTTGATCAAAATGAAGACCATTGACTTTTCTTCTCTTCTTCTTCTTCTTTTCTTTTGACTTGGTCAATGGATTTTCATTTGCTTAAATTAAATACTCTTTCCTTCCCTTGAATCTTTTATCAAATTACTCCAATAAAAAGGAAGAAAGAATGTTAACCAGATGCCTATTAATATATGAGTTCAAGTTGACCAAAGTTTTCTTCAAAAGTGCTTTAAAACTTTGACCAAACTCTTCTTTCTTCCTTCTTTGCCCTTTTGGACGTTTTTTATGCATGTGAGAGGAGGTTAAATTTTGCTTTTTATCCTCATAATCACTTCTTACTTTTGAAGAGCAAATCCTAGCCCTTCATTTTGCTTTCCAATTTTGACCTTAAGATCAAGTGGCAATTGTCACTTTTTCCCTCGATTCTGGCAATATTATTTTGTATGCCATTAGTTGTTTTAGTTCTCTTTCTTACTTCTTTCAATTCTAGACACTATTCCCTTTTCCTTTGGATCCGGGTTAGATTTCATGCCATTCAGACACATCCAAAAGGAATTGGGTACTTTCGTTCAACTAATTCGCACCGAAATTCATATTCTATTTCGAGTGCGGTTTCTATACGCCCTTCTGTTTTTTATGTATCCCTGGGACTCTTACTAAACTAAACTTAGTAGTATACTTTATTTAGGCTTATTCTCAAGCATCTAGTCCCAAAATTCAGGATATTACACAATGAACCTCACCATTGGAAATATCGGCAACAAGAGATTGAAACAAAAGATTATCAATTTGGGGGAACATACCTACACCATTATAAGGTGGTTGTAACCCCCTCCGTAATTATTATCCAAAATACATGATTAAAATGAAATAGAGACCAATAATAATCAAAACTCGTTTATATTCCCATGATCAGGGTGAATATCGAACCGTATAAACCAAAACAAGGACATAGGGTTATTCTCTTTTCCAAATTCTCACTTTCATAACACTTATAGTTGGTTACCATTTATGACCTTTAGGTGGCTAATCAAAGCCTTAACATATGCCTAAATGCTTGAGAAAACACTTGACCAAAGACCATCTTCGGAAGTCCAAAATGTTATTTTTTGGGGTTGGCCGCGGCCCAAGAATCCACTGGCCATGGCCAAAAACATGTCTGAAGCATTTGGGCTGCGGCCTAGAATCCGCTGGCCGCGGCAAAAAAAAATCCTGTTTTTTGCCTGAAATTCCAAAAATCATAACTAATTCTATAAAAATTGAAATAAGGTGATTCCAAAGCCAAATGAAATATATTTAAGTCCTCTTTATAGAAAAAAAATATGGACTATTACTAGAAATCACCACAAATTTCCAGAATCACCCAAAACTCAACACTGCTCCAAAATAGAGTCCAGTTTTTGTCCCAAACATTGGCAAAGCATAACTCTCAGTTCAAAAAAACAAAATGACATGAATTATTTGACCATTTTTAAGCTTGGGATGTGAACTTTAATACTGGAAAGTTTCAGAATTTTTCAATATCATTTGGTCATTCAAAACTTTCGTGCAAACTGACTGTCTAGAACAGAGTTCACACTTGACAGATTTCCAATTTTCAACCAAAGTATCCAATGACTCTAAAATCAATAACCAAACCTATTCCTATACAATTTCTCACAAGGAACACAATGGCAACCTCAAAATGACTAAAATCACAACTTATCACCATGCGCTATTTTGACCAATACACAAAACCAAACACAAAGTTGCCAAACTTTACATTTAAGCTTCAATTCAATTCTATTAATTCAAAACACCAAACAAGGCATCATTTCCATGACAACAACATGCCAACAACACAATGACCCTCATTTTCAAAATTCAAGGCAAAATTTCCAAAAAATCCAAACTCAACCAATGGCTACAAAACCTATATGAAAAGGTTTGTCTTACTCACCTCTATAACTTTCCCAAAAGGAGTTCCTTGGTTCTCCAAACTCCAAAATCCCTTGAGAGCTCAAACAATAGCAAATGACCAATCTAAAACCATGAAATTGAAGCTCTCAACACAAGAAACAAGTTTATATAAGAGAGTTTTTCCATTAGAAGTCATTAAGAAGGTCAAAAGCTCACCTTTTACACAAAGTTCTTCTTCTTTCTCTAGGCTACCATGGCTACACGAATTGTGAGCTTGGAGAGAGAAAAATGAGAGTGATGAGGATGATGAAATTATCACTCATCCACCCTCCCATACCCATGCCAACAAAAATGAGAGAGAGAGAGAGATAATTTTATAATACATTTGACTTTTCTCACTTCACTCTCTCTTCACCCACCAATGTTAATTGTCCAACACTAAATTGTTCTCATAAAGTTAAGTAACCACTTGGTTACTCTATTCATTCCATTAGTCATTTAGTTACATATATCATTTCTCCTTAGTTAGTAATTAATCTCTCTATCAATCACTAACTTATGACCGTTATTTCAATTTTTCACTGATTTTGGCATATTAACTTAAATTGTCACATAATACATAATTAATTTCTTTTCCTCTTCCATGCGCCATTTACCCTTATTTTAGCCCAATAATTATTTCATCACATAATTATGCTAAAATAAGGGTGTTAGGCATTCCCAATAACTGATTCATGTCTCAAATTAACTTTAATTCCCAGATCATTTTCAATAATTGTCATTAGCCCTTAATCAAAATTTGGGGCATTACAGTGGTACTGTTTGTCCTCTTCAGAGTATAGTGACTTGAACAAAAACGCAGCCCACTCTCGGAGAGTATTCTCATTCATACACCACTCTCCATTCATACATCACTCTTTAGAAAGTTTATATTTAATACTATTCGAATTTGTGTTTATGTTGAAGTATTAGTTTGGCATAACAATACTCTTTGCTTGAATCATGTTTTTCCCTATGCTAAAAAAAGATTAATGTTTTTCCTAGAAAAATTTGTTTTTTCGTAAAACCGAACTAAGATAATTTGGTTCTTTTGGTTTCAGTTCAGTATTTCAGTACTGAATGATCACCGTTAATATACATGCGTATAATTATTGTCCACATTCCATAATATAATACTAGAGTAATCTCCCCGTGCCTGCACATGCAGGACAATGTTTATTATTAGATGTTGTATTCAAAATATAAATTAACCAAAGCCATGCATTTTCCCCTCCATCTAGTGGAAAAGAATTAATAAACTAATTATACAACAGTCAAATCTTATCTTCATGTTTTGTGTAATAAATTTTAAGGCAACAGAAAAATTGTAGCACAGAATTATTCCGTTGCATAGCCAAGAATGATCGTATTGGCGACACCTGCAAAAACACAACAAAATGTATAATTCAAATTGTGTCCAATGACATTATTCTTAAGAGATATTCCATAACCCATCAATAAATAATGAACCGTTCCTACAAAAGTAGGATGAGGGAACAATAGAAAGATACTCTCTCTTGTCCTTTTTATAAGTAATTTTCTCTATCTTAGGGTAGATCCTTAATATAAACAACTTTCTTTTTATGTCTAAAAGGTTAAACTATCTTTTCCTTTTCTATTCCTATTAAATACATAACTTTATATTAATTATCCCCTACTCACAACTAATTCTCTTTCATTTAATCATTTGTTACTCATTCTCTCTCATACATATTTTTTTATTCATTATCTCTCCTATACTATTTTCATAAATAGGGGTATATTTGGAAAAGACATGATATTTTTGACACATTGTTTTTTACTAATCTTAAAGACCAATTCATTTTGCGCTATCAAAAAAAAGTTATTTATAAAAAGGATTGGAGGGAGTGATAGAGTAACTCAGGAGGAAAGAAGGGGAGCTCAGGATGGAGTTTGGGGTCACCTAACCTTGGTACATCCTGACCATGCACCAAATATTGCCTTTTATAGGCAGAGGACTTGTATTCACTGGAAAGTCATTTTAAAAGGTTTCATGACAATTAAAATGATGACAATTACAAAATATTAATTAATGGTGGTTTAATGCAATTAAAGATATTAAAACTTGTTAAAGACAGAGAAACAACATCATACATTAGACTTCAAGTTTTGTCTTAGTAAATTGTAATTAGGGTAATATTTTTTAAAAAATTATTAAAGATCCATTAAGAGACATACATTGTGGATCAAGAATTTCTCTTGACAACGTCCTATATTAAGGATCGAAGGAAGAATTTATTATTTTATATTGAATATCGATTGAATGCTCTATCATAATACTAAATAAAAAAAGTAGTGCCTTAGTATTTTCCTAATTAATGCCCCCATAATTTTAAATATTTTTTTAATATCTTATTTAAAGAAATTTAAATTTTAATGGTAATAACTTATAATAATACTCTTATAAGTAATGTTCTCTCATACGGGAATGGTCCTAAATACAAGTAACAATTTGTGCTTCTTTATAAATTTAATTACATATCTTTCACGTTGGCAAAAAAAAATTACATATCTTTCTCATATATTTTTCCAACTCATTCTCTCTAATATTTTTCTAATATTTTTCCCTATCTGCTTTCTCTCACTCACCATCTTCTTAAAGAATGATATAATTAGAAAAATATCTCTTACACATTTATTACTTTTAAATTTTTAACTAATTCTAAACAATATTTTATCTATGTGATTTGGGTAGTCATTAGTTAAAAAAGCTGGAGGCGTAGCTTACTGTTCTTCTAATTAATCCCCATATTATGTATTTCTAAATGCCTATTTTTTTAATAATGAATTTCATCAAGAATTATAACTGAATTATCTATGTGATTTGGGTAGTCATTAGTTAAAAAAGCTGGAGGCGTAGCTTACTGTTCTTCTAATTAATCCCCATATTATGTATTTCTAAATGCCTATTTTTTTAATAATGAATTTCATCAAGAATTGTAACTGAAATATCAGTGCCATTGGTGCAACACAAATGGAGTAATCAGTTTTTTTTTTATTAATAATATATTTTCCGACCTCTTCCTTAGTTGTATTTAACGATCCTCCCTTACTTAGATAGCGGTGTTATTAAAATGTTTGGTAATCAAATGTTTCAAATTGACACCGTTATTCATGCCGTTTGTACAAGTTTTATAGTAATATAAAATAATAGATAGATATAAGTTCATCCACAATATATGTTCACACAACCTGCAAGCTTGGCATATAATATGCTTATTTTGTTATGAACTGACGTAAAAAAATACTCCCCCCGGTCCTAAATATAAGACATAGTTTGTAGTGTAATTTACACTATAAAATATGTCATATATTTAAGACCGGAGATAGTATTATTTAATAGTAGTCGGCGTTTGAAAGTAACTTTTTTTACATTGATCAAGTCATTTTTAACTGATGTTAAAATCTAGTGTATGGCTAGTTGGGGGGGGGGGGAGAAAAAGCTAAAGCTTCAATCTAGTAAGCTTCAACTTTATAAGCCATTCACAAACCTTCAGAATCTATAATACAAAAAAAAAAAAAAAAAAAAAAAAAAAAAAAAAAAATCTCTTTTTTGGCGCTGGATATGACAATAATACGATTATTATAAACCTTTTGCAAGTGAAAAATTAAAGACACAAATATTAAACAGCAAGAATGCAAGCTAAGTTGAGTTGTCAAAAGATTTTTTATTTAGCATTTTCTTTGACTATGTAGCAATTTATATGGCTTATAATTTTTATCAATTTGATTTTAATTTTTGGTGACCAACCGAATTACCTTATATTGAATATAAAAAATTACAACTAAAAAAAGAGAGAGAAAAATAGACCATAAACTATAATTAGTTGCAACAATAATCATATTTATAAATGTAACTTTCATTTTCTCATATTATATTTTTCTCAAAATAATATGAGTCTATAAAAATAGTTTAATGACTTTTGATATAATAAGGCAATGATAAATATATAAGTTTATAAGTTAGACAAACTAATTTAGAGAAAAATGATAGATATATAAATAGTTTCCTTAATCTCTCTAAAAATGAATCAACTATCTCTTAAATTGAGGATAATATGAGTAGTATTTCATGTTTAAAATTTGATGAAATTTCGTTATCAAACATAACCTAAGAATCCAAATTAAAAGTGTAATTGAAGTTCTTGCTTGCTTGATATTCAATTCCTCTGAAGATTTACACCCCTCATTGGAATCATAAGAAGTATGATATACATACATTAATCATCAACAATCTGTAAATTTAATTACAATTTCTTTTGTATTGGTTAGCATCTTCTCTCGAAGAAACCAGATCATAATTAAAAACATAAAGAGCAAACAGAACGAGTAAAAGTAACCAAAAAAACAAATGGAAAAGTTGCTGAAAAATATATGATTACAAAATGTTTTTTCTCAAAAGTACCTAATTTAAGAACCCATGTCCTTATTAAGCAGGTGCAATTTTTCTTTTGCTGTGTACAACATATCTTCAACTATGTGCATATGTCTTCTATTTTGCACCATAGGCTGCACACACAACTGAAGATGAGTTGTATTCATCGAAAATAAAAATTACATATGGCTTCTTAAACAAATTTCAGATAACTCTGAGCAATAGATTTTGTAATGGAGATAATTCAACAATTTTTTAAAAAAAGAATTGCGTGTTTCACGTATCATAACTTGTGAAAATGAAAGATGATAGTGTGAAAAGTCATAAACATATCACTCACATAATAACCAAATTTAGATTTTGTTTTTGCATAAGAGAAAAGACACCGGCCGATCGATGATCAAGGGCTCAACCGTCTTTTCTGGCTCATGAATTGTATGTTCATGAGCCAGGCCCTAATTTGATAGCCATTTAGATTCAAACAATTGCACAATCGGATGTTCTTCTTGCTTAATTACCCTCTTGCCAATATCTCTGAATTTAACAATACTTTCACTTTCTCTGGCCCTATCTATATCCTTCTCTTCTCTTTCACTTGCACCATCATCGTAGTCAATCCGATCCAATATCTTCCCTATATCCTTATCACTCTCAGCTGCAGAGCAGAAACTGTCAATTGTACATAAAGAATCTGAGGACTCTGGTGGAAGAAGCAGGTTACGATTATCAATTGCTATATCTTTCATCCTCGAATCTTCCTGATCCATTTGATTCAACGTTAATATCAAATAATTCAACCACGAAATCAAATGAACCAATGTCCATCGTCTGATTGAGAATGAGTATTGGTAAATTATTGCCAGCAATTTGTCGATGGCATCGGCGAATTTTTCCGGTAGGGACTCGATCATGAGCACGATTTCTCCAATCTTTTTGTCAAGTGCATGTGATGAGGAAGGGCAAAATTGCTCCATCGTCTTTAAGATCCCCTTAAAGAGGTAATCAAGGAAGAAGACAATGATTGACCATTGATATTTCATGGCGTAGATGAGAGGACTCATCGCAATTTTGGCCAATTTCGCTGTTGCTCTTATTGTTGAGCCTAATGGTCCGTTGAGATGATCTTGAGATTTTATGGCGGCAATGTCAGCCATTGCTGAGATCGATACGGTGAATGCCAGTAGTGGTCGATGCCTTGAACTCATTCTGAGAAATGAAAAGAGAATCAAGAAAGAAAGATAAAAAAGATTACCACAATAATATATGTATACCAGTTACTTTTGGAAATATTAAGTTAATGAATTGTAATTATTAAATTATTTTTTTAGTGAACTTGAGGAAACAGGAGACGCTAGGAATTCCGAAGATCACGGAGCAACCTCTCCTTCTCAGAAGAATTAAGTACGGAGGTTATTTCTTGTATCTTTGGTGGTTGAGGATTGAACGGCCGAGAATTTAAGAAGGAAGATTGAAGGAATAGTTGTGGAATATAGTTCGCGCAAAACCTGAAAGTAGTTTGTGATGCATCTGATTTACCGTTACTTTCACTTTGAAAGGGCTACAAGTTATATAAGTTTTCAATTTGGTCCAATGGTCCACTAAATTTAAGTTTTCACTTTGAAAGGGATGCAGTAGGTTGTGCTGATACTAGGGATAGAAATAGACTAGGCTGAGCTAAGCTTTAGTTAAATAGGTATAAGCCTGTAATAGAGATCTAAAGCATGGGCCTGGGCTTGAGCCTGCATATAGGTTTTTTTTAGACTCGGGTCTGAGCCTTCAAAAGGCCTGAAATCTATTTAAGGGCCTATTTGAGATGTAAGCATTTAAATAGGCTTAAAGCCTATGCCTTCATATTTATTTACAATCTCTCAAACATATTTGAAAACCTACATTATGTCTTAAAAATTTAATTAGGATGTATTCTCATCGGTAATAGTTTAGTAAGAAAAAGAATAAACCAATTAGAATAAAAAAAAAAAAACCAATCTAAAAAAATGTATTTTTAAAAATCAACCAAGTATAAAAAGTAGTTGCATGTAAAAAAAGGATTTTACCTTTTTTTCCCTATAGAAATTGAGACAAACTTCTCCTATTGAGATTATAATATTTTATTTGGGCATCACTAGCAATGATTATGTTTCAACGAATGACGCAAATCAAGGGAAATGGAGTGAGCTAACATTGCAACCTTGGGCGATTGAAGAGAAGAGAGGTAAATGTGTTCGACTAATAAATAAAAAAGTTAAGTTTGGAGGTAAATGATAAGATGTGAAACCTAAGGTAAAAACTAAATTTGTAATTGCATAAATAATTTATAAAACTGATTTAGATATAATTATATATAATAGTATAAATTAAAAAACATAAAGAGGTCAGGCCTATAGGCTAGGCTTTATGAAAAAAAGCTTGGCTTGTTTACCTAAATAGGCCTGACAAAGGGCCCGAGCCTTGGCCTGACCTATTTAGTAAATAGGTTAGGCTAGGCTTAATGTAGGCTAGGCTATAGACCCCCGATAAAAACCTAGCCTATTTCCATCCCTAGTCGATACTCTAATTTTATTTAAGTTTTCAATTTCATCCCTAATTTTATAAAGTATTTTTCAATCATTTAACCCTTGCATAATTAGTTACAAATAATGATTTTTTTAAAAATTTTATTTTTAATTTTATATAAGTTTTATCGTAATGCTCACTAACTACATAATCATTAACATATAACGTCCAATATTTTAAAGTTTTAGGAGAACCATAAAATATCAAGGGGCAGAGATTGTCCAAGGCAATACTTTATGGTCGTTAATATAACTTGTGAAGTATTGTGACAAACGTTTTACGGTGTAACCAAACAATTGTGAAATATATGTTTAATTGTTTATTGGATAAAATATTCTTATCTACTTGACGATTAAGTTTAAACAATCGTGAAACATACATATTCCACAATTGTTCAAAATTGAATCGTCACTATCACAGAAAGCACTTTTAATGTTCTTTTTAGACCCTTTCTACATTCGTTTTCAGGGGAACGCATATGTGAATGACGTTGTAATGTTTGAGAACAATGTCCGTTATAAAACAGACGTTGCAAGACATTTACAGTGTCCGTTTTTGACAAAATGGATGTTGTAAGCCACTTACAAGATGCCACTGTCCGATTATAAGAAAACGAAGGATAAAAGTAATGCAGAAAATTGCAAAAATGCCACCCCTTTTTATTTTGATGTCCGTTTTTCTAAAACCGGACATTAATGATGAACGTTAAATTTTTCCTCTGTAGTAGTGGATGAAGTATTGGCCATTAAAAATCCTTTTTGGCTCCGTTAACTCACAATTTCAAAATTCTCACCATTCCTCTACGCTCTCATCAAACACCTCCGACCACTCTTTTCTGACATCTCCACCATTATTTCGCTCTTTGTTGTTGCTAGACTGATCATTCTCCTACATTCCGCATTTATTGCAGTTCGTGAAGGTGTTTGTCGTTTGTCCTGTTTTGAGTCGCATGTTCATAAAGGTGAGTACTTACTGGCCTTAATTCATTGTAAAGTCCAAATGTGAACTCTTAAATTTCTATTTCTAAATAATTTGTTTAGTTATGGTGCTTATGGGTACGTTCTGATTTCTGGGTTTAGGGTTTGAAGTTGCTAAATTGGTTTGTGGCCTAGTTTCTGGTTTATCTTGTTTTTGGTTTCTAGGTTTGTTTTGGAAGGTTATATTTATCTCTAGAGGTTATTGTGCTGAATTTGTGGCTGTGATTTTGGATTCATAGCCTTTATGAGTTCATGTTTTACAATTATATATAGAATTGGAACATTTTTCTTCTTCCCTGTTCAGCCACCCAACTTTTCAACATGAAAAAGATGAATTTTGTTGAATATGAGCTTTCCAATAAGTTTAGAAGAGTTAATTTGTGTAGGAATAGGCCCCTAGAGCAAGCTTGAGGGTATAAGAAGTGAAGATGTAAGTTTGTGTTTGTGCAAGATTGAATGTAAAATCAATTTTGAAGGATTGAGATTAAATTTTCACTATTTTGATGTTCAAAAGTATGGTAAAGATATCCTAATTAAAACCAAAAGTTACACCTACAAAATACCTAGAGGACTCTATAACATGTTTGTATGTAATATAATTAAGTTTCATGGTTGTTGCTCTTTACCCCTATTTTGTCCAGCCTTATTTAAACAAACAAGGATTGAGCTTGGCTTAATTTGATGCTTCTAGACTTATTTTCATGTGTTAGAGTGTTGATTTGCTTCTTAATGTTGTTACAGGTTAGTATGGCAACTTCTGAGAGTAGATCAAGTACTAAGGGTCTTAACTACACCAGCCCCTCCGTCATTCCCTCTAGTGCGACGAATTATAGATGTATGGCACAAATGAAAGCCCTTATCAATTTTGACTGTCATTAATTTTTTATTGTCTTGTTAGAGTTGTTTACTATTACTCCACAACTTAAGGCCTTCGTTGTTGGGATTGGTAGACACAGTGGAAAATTAAAATTCAAAAGTTTTCCAATCCCTACTACAAATCTGTTAACAACATTTAAATCAAATAGTAGAGAAACATACATTTTATATGTGTTCAGTCTTTCGTTTCGATCTTATAGAGCTAACAACTCGGATTAGCTCGCTCTACCGGTATTCACACTGTTACCACCCATTTTCATTTTGATAACCGAAGAGTAATAAAAACGGAATTCCATGGGCATACAGAAAAGTACAACTATACTGATAAAAGTATTCATTCGCAATCCCAACGTCGTTCGTCAACGAAATACAAAATACAGCGGAAGTTTCCAATAATTACAGGATATCCCAAAAAATCTAAAGCATAAACTAATTATAACCATTGTCTTCAACCTTGCCTTGAGACACATGCAAATCACTTCTCCGTATCTGTACCTTTGCCTTTCGTCCCATTGGCACACGCTGAGATGTTTATTTTTAAAAAAGGGTGAGATTTCAAGAATCCCAGTAGAAACATGCTATCGTTCATAGAAAATGCGGAAGTAAATATGATATGCGCCAAGGTATATACCAATTAATAAACAATATAAACACATCATCATAACACATAATCATCATGTATACATGAGTAGGGACCAACCCCACTATCTACATCTGGTTGGACTATCACCAACTCCTAGTGTAAGTGCACCTCTGGCACTAATTGCCCCTCTCTAGGAAAATCATATTGATTAATAAAGCGCATTTACAAACAATGGCATCCACATAAGCATATAACTATAACATGATGTATAAAGAATAATGTTCCTACCTCAAAGTTCTTTCAATCCCTTTTTGGTGTGCCTCGTAAAACATGTCGCTTCCAGCTTCCAGCTCGATCCTAAAATATTAAATGTATAAGAAATAAATCATAATCTATCCAAGCATCATTTTAGACTCTTTCATAGAGTTTCTTGTGGTTATATTAGTCTATGGTGAAAATTTACCCAAATGTCCCTGGAACCTCGGCCCGGCCTTGCTATGCCCAACCTGATGGTATGTTTTTCCAAAATTTTGACTAGGGCTATCCTAACTTATTTTCATCCAAGGAATCCATTTCCGGGCTCAAAATCATCAAATTCAGTGTTAAATTATGAAATACCCTTGACAGCCCCGATTTAGGGTTTCAGGGGCGTTTTCGTAATTACGTTTTTCCGGCCTTTTCCAAAAACGTGGCCAACTGTAACCCCACTTATTTTTGCCCACTGAATCCAATGGAACCATCTATCTTATGACAATTCAGCTCCTTCCCCCCAGAACATGCTGGCCGAAACTTTGGTAAAAAAAATGAAAAAATTGGACTTTTGTGTTTTAGCTTCCAAAGCTTGTACTTTGCCACTTCTAATCCTTTATTAACTCATTTAAACACATCCTAACTATGATTCAAAGAAATTTGGGCAGCATAACCCATTAGGGTTAGGGTTTTTTCCAAATTTACAACTCAACCAAAAATCATTAAATCCAACAACCAACATCAACAAGAACAACAAACTTGTATAGATCTTAAGATTTATGAAGTTACCTCTTGAGATCTTGGATTTTATCTCTCTAGGCGTCTTCTCTCTCTCTCTCTCTCATTGAGCTCAAACTGTGTCTTCAAAACCATAGATTCCATGAAGAAGAGGAGTTAGAGAAGTTTTCTAACAAGATCACAAGGGAAAATGCTTAAGAATCACTACATACCGTAAGCTCATTTTTCTTCCTTCTCTCTAACTCTTCAAGTTCCTTAAACTCTCTCTCTCTCCTTTCTTTCTTGTCGTGGCCAAAATGTGTGAAGGGAAGGGAAGAGAAAGTGTTTTATGAAATGGCTCTTCTTTCTTGTGAGCCCTTGATTTCAAGATGCTATATTGTGTTGACACATGGCAATTGATCTCATCTCTTTCTAACTATGTCATTTGCCTTCTAGTTAGCTTTGAACTATCTTCCTCCCTCTTGGTTAGCATAGAAAACCACCCCCTATTGCTCTTCTAACTACATGAGTTCTCTTCCAATTTATCCAAACTTGCACTCAACCATACACTAAGTTTGACTCAACCATACGCTAAGTTTGCACTCAACCATACACTCAAGTGGTATACCCTTATCACCATTCCTTGTCCAAGAGGAAATACTCAATTGCAATTAGACATGTGCTCTTGGAAAATCAATTATAAACTAATCCCATTCCATAGGATAATGACACTTGGCATCTTTAATTCCATTAATCAATTTTTAACACATTTTATTTTCAATTTTTGGAATAATGCCAATTCTGGAAGATTTTCTGCCCTAACTTTAAAAAATCATAACTAATTTTGTAGACGTCATTTTGGAGTGATTCTAAAGGCTATGGAACCCTTGTTGAGTCTAGTTTCAAGAAAAAATATGGTCTTTAGCCAAATGGAAACATATCATTCTCAGATTTTATTTCTTTGACCGCTGCTCCAGAGACTTTCTAGACTTTTTAGACTAAATTTAAAAATTCATAACTCTTTGTTCATAGCTTCAATTGATTCATATAACCCATCAAATTAAAGTTTATGATGTTAACTTTCACCCCGTAACGTGTCATAATTTTTGCCCATCATTTGGTCTTCCAAAACCACATGATATACTCATTGTCTTGCAGGCGATTTCACTGAAAACACTGTTCACTTTCAATTTTCAATATTTAATTCTTTTGGCATTAAATATTCACCATTTTATTGAATATATAAAATAATCACAATATACTCTTAGTTAATAAAATTTGAGGTGTTACACACACCAATAGGAATCCAACATAAACAGCGTGCTAGCACCACCAACATCTCTCTCTAGAGTTTTCTTTTCTCACGGTTCTCTATCTATCTTCATCACTCGTAGAAAACCCAAGCTTACCTTTTAAATAACTAGTCAGGGCTTTCTATTTTATAATGGATATTGGATTTCTAAAATTACTCTTAATTAATTTCAAAATCCATATCATATCAATTAACAATTAATTGTTCTTTGATAAGCAAATTAAATAAATATAGTTTAATTAAATTTGTCCAACAGTTTTAATTTGATCTATTTATTTAATCTAAATAAAGAGCTAACGGAAATAGATTTAATTTATATTTATACATTAAATCTGAGATATTTATTTATCATGTTAGTTATTAAATTTAATTTAACAGATAAAATTAAATTTAAAACCAACATAATATAATATTATTATGTTTGTATTTCGAATATATATATATATATATATATGCATATATATATATATATATATAATATTATTAATTTTCTTTTTGAATATATATATTTATATTCGTCCACCCAAAATTAATCATTATATTCATTAAGTCTAGACATATCTTAGATTTAATAAATCTGGACATTATAGCTCGTGTTTGGCTATTTTTATGCACAACTATGTAGGGCCATATGAAGTTGGCAGTGGGCAAATGACTATACTAACCCACAAGTCATAAGCGGTCTCTAGCAAGACATTACGATAACCCAATTCATATGAGGATCGATAAACTGATGCAACCTATTATACAATCATATCACGTCCCTTTTATCACATAATATTTTGATAAAGGATGAGACATGGAGAATGTCATCCTTTTCACACCCCATCTTTACTTTGCCATTTCTCAAAGTGTTTGTACGCAGTTCAGTGGGAACACAAAAATAGCGTAAATATATTGATATAAAGTACATGATTGTATAACAAGAATTCCTACATGGACTTGTACATAATATTTACAAACTTTAAAATAATAAAAGCATGCAGATAACCAACGTCAGCACTTGAATTGCACTGGAACCTTCAGTTACCGGTAATTACGACTTTACCCTTAGAGCCGCTTCCTGTTACGGAATCAATTATACATTTGTGAAAAGGGGTGAGATTCATATGAACCAATAGTAACAAACTATCAATCATATAAAATATGATAAATAAATATGCAATGCTCTACATAGTGTAATAGAAAATTCATACGGTTACGTGTGTGTGTGCACTATTCAGGGCTAAGTGACTGTTTGGACCCCTATTTGTCTGTCACCTCAGCTAGGGGACCACAGTTGGGTGCTGTTCATACTGTGTGTATCATAGCTGGGTCCCCACTAGGCCGAATAGTAATTATGCTTTTTCCCACCGGATGGTATTTGTACTTTTCTCACACCACAACTAGTATTGTACCCTAGCCACTGTGTCTATCATAGAATATGGCATATATATAACATACAAACAATTATATAGTTTATGAGAGATAGAGTTACTGCCTGAATGCTCCTTTCCTACTCAACTGTTTGTCCACTACCTTTGATCCGACTCAAGCTACTGACAAGTCCTAAAATGCCACATTTACAATAAATGAGTTATTACTCATTCATGTCTTATTCCAAACACATGTTGTTGGTTATATGTACTAAAAAATGCATGTTGACCAAAATACCCCTAGGGAACCCAGTCTAAGCCTCTTTGTATCTAGTTTAACTGTACTTTATCAAAAATTATGACCTAGGCTATTCCTACACAATTTCACTTGCAGAACCCTTTTTTGATCTCAAATTTGTCAAATTCAAACCCAAATGATGAAAATACCCCTTGACAGCCCCTATGTTAGAGTTTTAGGGGTAAAATTGTCATTTCACACCCTAAAGCCTTCACACTTCATATTTTACATGTTTCCTACACAATTTTCCATTATAAACATAATAGAATCATCAAATTCATGAAATTTCATCTCAAACACTGCCAAACAGCCCCTGGATGAAATTTGGAAAATTTGGGGAAAATGGAAGTTTCATGATTTCACTTAATTAAACACTTCTTTTTTACTTGTAATCCCTTGTATAACCACCTATACACCTATTGATCATGATTAGTGTCAATTTGGGCTACACCTCCCTTTAGGGCTAGGCATCCCAAATCACAAAATCAAGCCAATACAAAGCCATAAATTATCCACAACAACAGTAATCACCTTGAATCCAACAAGAAAATCAAAGTTTATGGCTTTACCTTTGTCTCTCTCTCTCTCTCTCTCTAGCTCTCAAAACCGTCACCTCTTTCCTTCTTTCCCTTAAGTTGTTGCTTGTTACATGTGTGTTTCAAGAAGACATAAAGATTAGGAGAGAGTTTCCATGAATTAGAAAGCATAAACATAGAGATTTTGCAACCAACTTACTTTGTTTGGTTTCTTGATCTTGCTCCTTCTCTCTTGTTCTCTATGTTGTCGCTACAACAAAAAATATTTTTAACGTCACTAATTAATGTCCGTTTTTAAACAAATAGAAGTTAAAAAGAAGGCGGTGACATTTTTAAAAATTTAGTTTGTCTTTCAACAAAAATTTAAAAAAAAACAGTTGTTGAAAGCAAAGTTCTGGAACCCGTACCGGATAGGCCGCTTAGGCCTGGGAACAGGTGAACTGGTGCCTAAACCGGTTCGGTCCGATGATCGAACAGGTTCACTTTTTTTAAAAAAAATTGATGTTTTAATATTTTTCCTTAGAATTTCATATTAATAAACTTAAAATATTCAATTTTTCATCGGTTTAGTCCCGATTTAATTTCAGTTTGACTCAAATCTAACTCACTGACCTTTAATCCAATACCCTAACCGATTCAATATCCTATTCGAATTTTAATAGCTGAATTGAAAGTACAAACAGTTGTTACCAGGTCCTTTCTACGACTCCTTTTACAAAAACTGATGTCGAAGGGGATTTCAGGCGAAGGCAATCTGGAAAAAATAAGGGAGAGCTTCTTCTCAAAAAGAAAGGGAGCTGCGGCAGTGAAAGGAGAGGGACCTTAAGCTTGAACTTGAGCTTGAGAGGACTATCACTTCTCTGTGCGTCGCTGAGAGCCTTCAATCGCCGGAATCCCTTCACTCCCCGCCATCGACGCTTTCTTTGCCTTCAGTCGACGCTACATCGTCATCCTCCTCTTCCTCTCACCCCTCTTCTTCTTCCTCTCTCTTACAAACTCTAACCTTCATCATCAACGCTCCTCTTCGTCTCTGTCTTCGTACTCTCTTTCTCCTCTGTTCTTCTCTGCCAACACAGATTTGAGGGTTGGGTTGCATATTAATTCTAACGGTACTATATATATCGAATTAGGGCGATTCGGCTGATACATTCTAGATCTATTCTCTACTATTCATTGATTTGCTGTTGTTGGGAGAAGCTTGATTATTCGTCATCCACAATGAGAGCTAAGGTAATCTCTTTTTCCTATTTGATTATTCTTCGATCTGTTGTATCATTTACGAATTCAAGGTCTCTCAATTCTGTATATCTATTTTCAGACTTCAGCTATTTTATGTTTTTATTCTTTCTATCTTGTAGACCCATCTCTCTCTTCTCATATTTACTCTGCACTAATATTTAAGGCCCTGTTATTATTATGATTTTGCAATGATATTATTTGTTGCTTAAATGTTTCATACCCGTTCCCAAGAGGGACCAACTGCAAATCTCTTGAGGCCATGGTGAGTTTGTTTATAATCAACCTTACACTCAAGAATAGTCAAAAAGAGTCCTTTCAGGGGGTTATTCAATCTCGTGTGGTTTTATATAACAGTCTTTTTAATGAAACTTATATATGATTAATGGCAATGTTAAATTTGTCTTTTAATGTTTCTCCATGTTGAAAAATTTATACTTGCCATAAGATATGAAATCTGATTGTAGGGTTGGCTGCAAGATTATATTCAGGTCTCACATATGGCCTAAAGGAAGCTCATGGGATTCATGATTGGGTAAATTTTCTCAAACATCCATTTGCCTCCTTGTTTGTATAAAGCATGATCTTAGGTTACATTGGAAAATGTTGTTTTATTGATTAATGATGTTGCTACCACCCTTTGCTATTATGAGGCTTGCCACTTGATTCACTTTTAACCTAATGACAACCTGGCTCCACGTCTCTATTATTTTTGTAGTTTGAACTGTTTGGTTGAAGTATGGAAGGCTAGGAAAAGGCTTGTGAATACCGCATCATCAGTTTTGCCTGTTACTTGTATTGTGTGAACATTGATGGGTTTTTTCTTGTAAATCTAACATCATATAATATACTGTGTCAATGGAAGAAGAAGTGCATGAGGAGGCTGAAGAGGGCGCTTTAATTGAAGGTGTCCATGGTAACATGACATACTATTTTGACATTTAAAATCTTGCTGTTTAAAGCATTTTTCTTAGTGAAGAACAAGAATCAGATAGGTTAGATCATAATTGCTTAACTAATATGAGCAGGAACCAGTGAAACCGTATGATGTGGATAAATCCGGAATACTTTATAACTTTTTTATCTCTTCTGATCCTTTACTCGTTTCTTATAAAAATTAGCTGTTGATTTTTGCATTTCCAAGGAACTGTGCCTCTTCCATGGTCCACTAGGGTAAACGTTGCACTTGGTGCAACTGAAGGGTTGGGAGATGAGCTTAGGAAAGGAGCATATGGTCAGGTTTACAAAGGTTTGAAGTTGGAGAATGTGGACTTTGTTGACATTAAACAAGTTTCCTTGGAGAATATTCCTCAGGAAGATCTCAACTTCATCTTGGTATGAAAACTTGATTAATCTCATCTTATTACTGAATTTTTTTCCTCTTTATGCCTTTATGGTAGCTGTTATTTTCTACTGCATTTATCTACGAATTGGATTCTATTTTGCCTGTCATGACCATATCATTGGATGGTTTATGATACTTGGTATGGATTAAGCTGAGGAAGTTCTAATATATTATTAACATTACGATCTCTTTTTTTGGGCTAGTTAAAAAATTGGTAGCTAATTGGACAGAAGTTTCATGCTTGGATGAAGTATAGAATTTGTGCATCGTGATTGATATTTTTTTTATCTGTGAATTTCCTGAACAATTGAGGAAGTGGCCACTGAGATAATCTTTTTGATGTCTTGTGTTGATCTTGGGCTTTTTTGTTTCACTCTATTTAGTGCAAGTATATATCGGCATGCAATGTTTGTAGGCTGGAAATTTTGATGAAATCTATGCCTCTTGTTGATTCTCTCCGTACTCCATTAGATAATAACATTGTTAGATATTGTTTGTCAAGAAAGTTTTGTCCGAGTTTCAGCTTAGTGAATTGGAGAATATGGTTCTTAGCGTATACTCTACTAAGATTCAAACCAATATTGTTGGGCTTCATAGGCAGGGGCATTTTAAATTTATGAAAACCAATATTGGTGGTTTAGTTTGTACTTAAAAAGTGAAGTTTATAGGTCAAATGGCTCTTTGATATATCATACAGGTAACCTTATGATCTAAGAAGTGAGTAAGAACTGATCGTCAAGTTCAAATTAAAACTGTGGTTATATATTATGGTGGGGACGGAAGATGATGAAATTGTGGTGGCAGAAAATGAGGAATTATCAAGTGCAGATGAGTTGAATAGAAAGTTCAAAGAGTTCATAAGGAAAATGAAGGAAGAGATCAGGATTAAAGCTCAAAGGCAGGTAATTGCAGTCTAGTATATATTATATTATATGAAAGGAAAAGCAAAAGGGTGATAGAGCTCAAGCCAAAATGATGAAAATGTAACACTGGTTTTGTATAATTATCAGAAATAGGTAGAGTTACAGCAGAAATTTGCTAACCCTCACTGGAAATAAGCTACTCAAGCACTAAATAAAATGATAAAATGATGAAGCAAGATAAACTTCCTCCACCCCTCAGTTTGGTATTCGAGAGACCAAACCACCTCTCCTCACAATACTCAAGGTCTGCTTCATAAAAACCTACCAAATCCCTCTGCCCAATTATATATCTCAGTACATTGCACAGCCCCCCTCTCACTCATACGCACACTATACTCACAAACCCCACACACTCCTCACTGAGGCTTGGCCCACTAATTTTCGGTCCATTAGATACGGGCCCATCATTTAATTTTCGGTCCATTAGCTACGGGCCCATCATTACCCCGCCCTTTAAGCTTCACCTTGTCCTCAAGGTGAGGACTGGAAATAGAAGCTGGCAGTTTCTATTCAATGTCTTCTCTTTCTAGGCTCATCCAAGATGGAAAGTGAGCTGATCTCACAATAACAAAAAAGAGAAAAACATTAGCAAGCATTTTATTCCCATTCCAACAACACCTTGAAACCAGGACTGCAAATGTGCCCATAATGAAGTCAAAGACAGCAATAAAAACATAAATGCCAAACAGACCATTCCAATTATTAGCTCTTAATGGCTTGATATTCTCCATATTTACAATGACCACCAAACCCTGGCCTGCAGTAGGCACAATTGATATGTCTTCTTCTTTGTTGAACTTCACGAGAGTCTTGTTAGTTGCAGTGATAAATTTAAAAGAAGCAGCAGCAGAATTTCTGAAATAAATCAAGCTGAAAACGAATTCCCATATTAGACATGACATTCCATAGGAATTGAGATGGCTAGAATGAACATAATTCCCAATTTGTTTCCACCTATGAACAGCAAGATTTTCAACATAATAATTAAGGTTTATCAAATCCTTGGGATAATTGTTGTGCTCAAAGCAAAGCAAATCTTCCTCAGAATCCTTCTCAGAATTTTGCCAGCGACGAGAATTATGCATGAGATAAAAAATCATTGGGCACCTGAGTTCTTTAGGTGAAAGGAGTATTTTGTTTGTCTTCATAGGGTTTGACTCCCAGTCATAAGAAGAAAGTTTCGACAAGGCTATGTCAACAATCAAATAGCAGTCACTAGCATCATTATGAGTAAAAGGCTGAATATGGGAATTACAGGGTGATGAAACTTCAAAAATCTCAACTCTTCTAATTGTTTCATCATCAAACGAATGAAGGAATACCAACTCATATTCACTGCCAAGACCATCCTGAACAAGAACCCACAGCATATATCCCCAAACATAGTAGGAAGCAACTCTTACCTCACTATCTCTTGTGGTGCCATGGCAGAACAAGGAAGAAGATTTTTTTGGCCTACTCGGCACTACTGAAAGAAATGAGATTGCAGTAGCATTGACGAGAGAAAATACCTCTGGTTCACCTAACACTACCAACAGAAGCGAGATCACCTTCTTGTTTGCATAATTAGGTCTATTAGTGTGCTCGGCTTGTGTGTCTCTGCCCCTATAGTTCATTATACCCCATATTCGAAGTACAAAGCAAAAGCATTGTGCTGCCTCTTTATCTATAAAGAGCATCTCCCAAGCTTCAGATTGCCCGATCAAAAATAATGGAGGCACGGACTGTATGTAGTACACATCGGACTTGGGTGGTTTGGCGTTGCAGATTTGTTTGACCGGAGAACAACTACCATCATGTACCTCTCTCTTGTGCACCGTTGCGAAGAAGAATGAAGACCCCCTCTCCGACAATGAACTCTGCGTTTCAGCGTGACTTGGTGGTTTCTTATATTGGGCAGGGCAAAAAATACAATAGCCAAGCTTAATTAATTTTTGGGCCCAACTTTTATTGCTAGGGCTTGTAAAATAAGTCCCAATCAATTCCTCCTCCCAGCAGCCCTTAGGGCTTCTGCTCCAATAGACTCGGTTGACCCAATCCATAATCCATCTTCTTCCCATATTCTTCCCTTCCTCGTCGACATTATTTGCAGTCAAGCAATGTTGCAGCCATCCATACCGACAAGATGTCTTCTTCTCCTGGAAGCAACGACTTCGTCTCCTCTTGTTTATATTTCTAGGTTCAGAAATACAATTAATTTCTGCTTGAGCTTCCTCTTCGGACTCTCCTGCAAGGTGTGTTGCTGAGAGATATTCATCATCCCAACCGTCATCTTCAACAACAATATCTCCGACGAAATCATCAACTTCAGAAAACCCTTCTACTATTTCTTCTACTTGAGATGTCTGAACCTCTTCAGTTCCCATCTCTACCAGAACTCCATGAAATTGCAAGGAACCTTGGGCAAGCTCTCCATCTGCCTTCTCTTCGGTCTTCACCTCTTCCCCATCATCCTTCTCTCGCATTCTTGCATATAATGCTTCTGCAGACTCATTTTCTTCTCTTTCTTGTATTAGCACTTGTTTGGCAGAGAACATCTCATGAAACCGTTTTATGATCTCTCTTTTGAACTCACTCCAGCTGTGTATGGTTGCTCTATTTTCAAACCAAATACACCAGTTCATAGCTTTTCCCACCAGACATGCCACAACAACCTCTATCTTCTCATCCTCCTCTACCATGGAGTTGTCAAGAAAATACTTTTCCATCTGAAAGAGCCACCCAAAAGGATCTTCTCCATCAAACTTGGGTAGTGTTATATACCACATCTCATCCTTCTCCACCATTTTTTCCTACTTAAAGCCCTTGGATCTTGACTGCTCTGATACCAATTTGATAGAGCTCAAGCCAAAATGATGAAAATGTAACACTGGTTTTGTATAATTATCAGAAATAGGCAGAGTTACAGCAGAAATTTGCTAACCCTCACTGGAAATAAGCTACTCAAGCACTAAATAAAATGATAAAATGATGAAGCAAGATAAACTTCCTCCACCCCTCAGTTTGGTATTCGAGAGACCAAACCCCCTCTCCTCACAATACTCAAGGTCTGCTTCATAAAATCCTACCAAATCCCTCTGCCCAATTATATATCTCAGTACATTGCACAGCCCCCCTCTCACTCATACGCATACTATACTCACAAACCCCACACACTCCTCACTGAGGCTTGGCCCACTAATTTTCGGTCCATTAGCTATGGGCCCATCATTTAATTTTCGGTCCATTAGCTACGGGCCCATCAAAGGGCCAACAAATTAGAAAAATGATATTGCTAAGGCTTAATTATGCAGAAAATTTCAGCCAAACTTCTAAAGTCATTGTTTTGCTCCCTTGCTCACAAACCGCTGTCTTCATGGGTTGCAACAATGGAGAAATGGAACTTGGCTACCCAAACATGTCTCAAGTAAGTAAACCAATCCTTATTTCTGATGATATATGTACAAAGTTTCAGAATAATATAATGATTCATCTCTCTGATATGATATGCTCATGAAGTTTAATTTTTTCAGTTCAAGTAGATGATATTCAAGTAGCACTAAGGAATTGGTTCCCAGATGAATTTTCCAAATCAAATCAGTAGTAGCCAAGTATGGATCAGAGTCAAAGCCCACCTTCGTCATCTTCATCTTCATTAAGATCACTCTCATTATCTGCAGGAAGCCTTGAATATTCATCCCTTCTGTTCGAAAATGAAGCCATCGTGAGAGCAAATGAAGATTTTGAAATCCTTCCCATTTGGGTTGTTAGAGAAGTAGGCTTTGGGGCTATGCAGATGATTTCTGAAGCATTCATGTTCTTTGCTTGTTGAGACCTCTAAAATGTTCTCGTAAAATTTTCAAACTTGTGATCTGCATTGCGTGCTAGTAAAAATTCAGAATTTATTTTTTGGCTACACATTCTTTTCTGGTGTTTATTTGCAGGGAATAAAAGTACAAGGGCATTTTTTTTTGGATTGGAGGTGATTCCAATTAAAAAAAGGGGCCTTTCTTTTTTTAAAAAAATGACTTACAATTTCTGTTTTTGGAAAAATAGTAGTTGTATGTGTCAGACTTGCAACGACTGTTTTCTAAAAAAAATGACTCAACGATTGTTTTCTTAAAATAGTCATTGTAAGTCACTTACAATGTCTGTTTTTAAAAACAGACATTGTATGAGTCAGATTTGCACCGACTATTTTCTTAAATCAGTCGTTGTACTTACAACGACTGCTTTGAAACAGTTGTCTATTTCAAAACATTCAATGACACTTGCATACGCATACACCTAAAAACGGTCGTCTAAAGGGTAAAAAAATAGACGTTCAAAGTGTTTTTTGTAGTAATATGTCAAGACACTCACTTTCTTGCTTCTTGTGTTGGCCGAAATATGCCTCTTGGAAAGTAGAGCTTGGGATTCGGATCAAGCCCGTCAGGCCGGCCCATTTAGGCCCGAGCCCCTCAAGGGCCGAGTTTATGATTTAGATGCTAAAACAGGAAGCAGAGCCCCTTTTAGGCCCGTTTAATATTTTTTAAAAATAAATTAATATATATAATATCATTATATCAAATTATCAATATGAGAGACATCAAGTACTTAATAAAGTATTAATAACAGGTAAACATTTATTAAATGATTTGATTTATTTTATTTTCTTCAATAGTTTATTCATTTAAACTTTAAAAAAGAGGCTAATTTGGACTTTAAATGATTATTTTAACTAAAAATTTATGAGTTTTAAAAATAATGTATATCAATTTAAGGTAAAATAATAAATAAATGGTAAAATTTGAAAAAAGATTTTTTTTAATTAAAATGAGTTCAAGCCCGTTTAGGCCCGACCTCGTGAAGGGTAAGCCCTATAGGGCCGCGAGCTTTAAAAATTGAGGGTTTTTAGGAAGCGGGCCTAAACGGGCCGACCCGTTTTGGCCCCAGCCCGTGAAGGGCTGACTCGTATTCCCGGCTCTATTGGAAACGGATAAGAGCTCTTGAAAAATATCCTCTTACACCTCTTTAACAAATGATATTTTAATGGCAATGAACATGTGAACATTGACTTTTGCTTCTTGCTTTTACTTGGCCCAAAAATGTTTTCTCTTTGAGCTCTTTAACTTGACCGAAATATGGCCCTTCAATGGACAAAAAGGCCTTCTTGAATTATCATCGTCCACCTCCTTGAATGATACTATTTAATTGCTAATTACCATGTGTTTACTTTCTTGACTTTCCTACTCATTTTACTTGGCCACAATTTCTCTATCCTTTGATATATTTATCCAACAATATTTATTTCCTCTTGATTTCCCTTTTAGGCCAAAATTTGGCCTAATAAAAGGAGAAAATAATTGCCCCTTGCTTTATTTGTCAAATGACTATTTTACCCTCACATTTTTATAATTAAATTGGCCCTTCTTCCTTTTCTTCTTGTTTGGCCGAAAATTCACAATATATTGGGCCCAAAAATTATGATATTCCATTCTCCATGTTTCGGCTCCAATAATCGGCTTTTATGAAGGTAAAAATTGAATTTTTATGTCTTATGTTGGCCCAAATTTCGTGTGGTCACCTCTCATATTATTTTGTCATCCCAAGTGTACCATAACTCACCATTTTATTCCCTTTATTGTACCAATTGTATATGGGATTTTGGTGATTGAAATTTGGGATATTACATTTCTCCTATTCCTAACCATTACTTTCTTGATCTATGAGTAGTCTGACTGTAGAAATGGAAATTCCTTTCAATCGTAGTATGGCTATACATTTTTCAGACTCACTCATTGAGGGGGCCTACTAATATCTCTCTACTAATGTGAGGGATAAATTACATCTTGACTATTTTCATTCCTCTGCATGAAAACCACCAAGCCTGAACATAGCTTTTATCATCACCTGGTCAAAGGTGACTTTTGACTAGGTCAAAGTTGAGCGACTCTCATGTAGAAATCCATGATGATCTCAGGTCAAAAGGGCATAGTGATGTTGTTATATATTAGACAAGCTTATGACTTGATCCGTGTAGCTTTCTCATAGCGGGTCGGTCCAGCACCATATACTCTTACAAGTGCCTAGGACTTTGATTCATATCTCCGTACCTCTTCAAAGTCATACTGGTCATATTTCATCTTTACTCTCACATAGATGACCGACTATGGACATTTAGGACAATCATTATGATTTATCCAATGATAATTATTACAGTGGGCATGCAAATAATATGATAACAAAATGGAGAAATTCATTAAATAACAATGTTTAAAGTACAATGATTGCCCCCTAGGGCACAATTTCCAACATCAGTTGCCCCTCAGTACTTGGTCGCAGCTATGGATCCATTTACACATGGAATAAAGTAGAGGTAATTCACCAAAAAAAAAAAAAAAAAAAAAAAAATATATATATATATATATATATATATATATATATATATATATATATATATATATATATATATATATATATAATTTTTGTTTCTATACTTGTCAAAGTTGTTTATTTGTTTTCCTTTTACACAAATGAAAGCATGGACTAATACTGAGGTATGTATATATAGTGTCTGTGGCAACCAGATAAAAGCTTTGATTGTGGGTATTGTGTCATGAAGTTCATGAAAGACATAGTCACCCACAATCCCGCCTCAATCAATACTAAAGTATGTATATATATGCATGTATGTGTTTAAGTTACATGAAAAGTCAACTAATATATATTTTAATCTATTTAATTTTTTTGTCTACAGTACTTTAGAGACAGTTATTGTGAGCAATATTCACCCTACTAAATTGAAGAAGTCATAGAAGAGTTGATTATGACTATTTTTTGTTAGTGGGTTGCTGCAGAACAAGTTGCTGGATAATGAAGTTAGCTAGAGTAACCATTTTTTGTTTAAGTATATGTTAGGTTCTAGTTTTTTTTTTTTTTTTGACCTGGATGTTAGGTTCTAGTTTAGCTATTTCAGATTTGGATAATTACATTGTTTTAATTTGCTGGATATGTTAGATTCTTATTTCAGATTTGAAAAATTACTTTGTTTTAAATTGCTATATATGTTAGGTTCTTAGTTTCCTCTGTGTGTGTATAATTTGTTGGAAATATGGATCTCTATTTTGGTTAATTTCTTCTTTATAGGTGTCTATATGGCCCATACATGGGGGCTGATAAAAAATGAACCCCTTTTTTTTAAACAAAAAAAAAAAAAAAACTGTTTGCCAATACTTCACGGTTATTCTCTAATAATCATAATATATTGAGATATATATAATAGTTCTTTCAAAAAACTATGAAGTATTTTATGGTTATAGTCTAACAATTGTCAAATAAACTCCTTATAGATGATTAAAACTGATATCAAATACTTTATAGCTCAGCTTTAGAATCATAAAGTATTCTATAATATATTTTTAGGTTATTTGTGAATAATCGTTGAATATTGTGACTATATTTAACAGTCATTAACTAAGAACGGTTATGTTTACATCAAATAAATAAATAATGGTTTTATTTGAATAACTATGAAATACAAAGCCATATACCTATATTTTACAGTTGACAATAAAATATTAATACTTAGTGCTAAGAAACCATTAAATATTGCTAAAAATAATTGTGAAATATAGATAGTGGCTATAAGACCATTAATGCTTTATTATAATGAATGTTGATCTTTGAAGGGACAACATGAGTATAAAATGGGGTAGTCGAGATGAGGATGCTGAGATGAATGTACTAGTCATATAAGAAAGGATAATGTCTATAATTCATAAAACAAGGATAAGGTTTGTAATGAACATATTCATAGAAGAGTTAAAATAGCATCTATTGAAGAAAAAATGGTAAAAAATTGTTTGAGGTGGTTTAAACACTTTCAAAGAAGGCAATTGGATGCGCAAGTGAAAAAGTTTGATCAAGGAGTATGAAGTCCTTTAAAAAAATATTGAGTAAGACCCAAAAAAACAATCAATAAAGTTATTGTGCGTGATTTTTTAGTTAATAATCCATTTAAAGATTTGTTTGTTGTTAGAATACACTAACGTCATGTAATTCATATAGTTAATCCCACTTAATAAAATAAGACTTTATTGTTGTTGTTGAAATTTAATTTGTTAATATTTAAAATTTTTGTCAATGTTTAAAATTTTAGTTTGTTCATAGCATTAGAGTTATTAAACAATTCAACTGATATTTTGTTCTTTTACAAGGGTTACAAAATAACATTAGTATTAGAATTTATTTGTTATCTTTTATATCTAACAGGTATTAATTTTCTTATAAGTTCTCCCTTTGTCTCTTATAATGAGATCAAAATAATCAGATAGCTTAGTTCAAGAAAACTGTTAAAATTAGTTTAAAATAAATATGTATAAAATATACCTTCTTTTTCAAACATATCCTTATTTATAAGTGGGTCGGTGAGAGTGAGCAAGAAAAGATGAGGGAGAATGCAGGAAAAAGATGAGGGAGCAAATCCTTTCAGAATCTTTTTTCTTCTTTTCTTCTCAGGATCTTATATCCACCCTGCCTAAAAGAATTGAATGACTTACATTTAATATTTTCTAAAACTATTATTTTAGGAATTTATAAATTATATTTTAATTTTTCTATATTGTAGTTATGAAATGTGTATATCAGAATTTTTTTTTTAATTTTTTCTTCATGTATCTTTTAAGTCATAAATAAATGAATGGCTTATATTTAATATTTTCTAAAACTATTATTATAGTATTTTAAATTGTTTTTACATTTTATCTGTATTATAGCAATAAATTGTGTATATCGGAATTTCTTTTATATATATATATTGTCTTCTTGTATCTTTTATTTTTACTGGATCTAGTCCCCAATGTGATCGGCGGGGCTTTTTTTTTTTTTTTTTTTTCTTCTTGTTTTCGGGAAAATTAAATTTGTAAGTTTCAAAGATAACTTATATGGGCAGTAAAAGAAAGTATCGGTAATGATGCGATCTTGAATAGTTATATTTGTATTTTTTTTGTGTGCATTTATTTGTATAGGAATGAAAGACGAAATAACTTCTATGTATAATGCTAGCTAAATTATTCATTCCCAACAAATATGAAGTTGCCATCACACTTATCTTCTCCATTCATTTTTTTCTCAACACTTCTCCATTCATTTACCCATATTGCAAAAACATCTAGAACATGGATTTCAAACATGTCATCATAATAAACAAGTATTAATAATCATGCGTTGCACAGGAAAGTTCATATATAGCATTTTGATTTTTCGAAGTTTCTGCAGGCATAGAAAGACAATTTATGGTTCTAAAGCTTTGGTTTATGAGGTATGTAATATTTATTATATATTTTAGTTTTTATGATTAGCTAGGCAATTTTCTTATTGTATACACAATTAAGCAATATTTATTTATAATCATAATAAATCATATAATTATTTTATAATCATCTATTTCAAATGACATGCATACTTTTATATTGAAAGTTTCAAATGTATTTCTTGTTGATAAATATTTATCAGACCAATATTGAAGACACTTATTATAAGAGTGAAACAGGGGAAACGGCATGGTCTGAAAACAAAAACATTGGAAACAAAATCAGTACTAGTCAATGTGAATATAACAAAACAATTGAAACCTGCAACACTCTCCAATGTAAATTAGTGTTTGGTTTTTTGGCCTAAATCAAGATGTTATCATAATTCAAAATTATGTCAATAAATCAAGGAGTTATTATGTAATGCCCCAACATGTGTATAAGGGTTCATGACTCCAAAAGTGAACGTAATTAATGTTAGACAAACACTTTCGGAGGATATAATGTACATTATTATTGAATGACTTGAATTAGTAGTAGAAATTGCTAAACCTAGTATTTAAGCTCAATTATGGTGAAAAAGCCTAAATTGAATTAAAAGAGAAAGGGAGGGTGTATGTCTTGAGGAAGTGGAATCAGATAATGTGTTAAGTGGTAATTCAATAGAAATTGCCATTGTCAAGGCCAAAACGGGAAGAAAAAAATTTATCAGCTAATTATTCAGTAATTGAAGAAGAAATTGACTATCAACTAAAAGAATAAGATGTGTGACTAAATGGCCAATAGAATTAGTTATATTAACTACATGGTTGCTTGCTTTATGAGAAGGCTTAAAATCATGACACTTGGCACCTTAAGATGAAGTCAAATGGTCAAAATTGCAAACTCTTCCTTCCTCGCTCTTTCTAAGTCGGCTAGGGCATGGAGAGAGTTGAAAAATCTGATCACTCATCATCATCTCTCTCTACAAGCTCTCTTTTTAGTTGGCTGAATTTGGAGGAAGAAAGAGAAGAAGTTCAAGGTTGAAGGTGAGTCTATTTCTTGAGTTTTGACTTAGAAGATGACTCCTATTGCTAAAAACCTCTTCTTTAATCTTGATCATCTTGATGAGAGCTTCATACTTATGGCTTTAGATTTTTAAGAGGAGGTGTTTTGTGTACTCAAGTGAAGCTAGTGCTTGGAGTTAAGAATTGGTGTAGGGAAAAACTTGCCATCTTTGATTATGATTTATAGGATTTGATATCTAACCTAAGCGTAAGAAACCAGTGTAACCCCTTGCCTTGAAATCCATAATTACAATTCGAAAATGCGTAATTTACACAAATTAGAGACCGATGGATAGTTTAAACTCATTTCAAATTCCTACCTGACAGTAGGGTTTTCAAAAATGCTTTTAAAAACTTGTCCCTATCCTGGGTCTCAATTTTACATTTCAAATATAATTACCTGCGCAGTTAATTCACATTCATACTGTAATATCCTGAAATTTGGGATTGGAGGCTTGAGAATAAGCCTAAATTAAGCGAACTGCTAAGCCCCAGTTTAGCAGGTGTCCCAAATATATTCTCTAATGTTTTTTATATCTTTGGGGCATTAAAGAAAATAAAATGGTTAATTTTGAAGAAATTGATTATGCTTATGGTGAAATTGCCTATGAGGTAATGAGCTTGTCATGTGACTTTTAATGACCAAATAATGAGCAAAAATTATGAAATTTTACAGGATGAAATTAGACATCCTAAGCTTTAATTTGATAGGTCATATGACTCAATTAGAGCTATATACAAAAATATATGAATTTTTGAAGTCAGCAGAGAAAAATTGTGAAGTTTCTGGAACAGCAGGCAAAGATTAAAATTCTGAGACTTTTGTGATTCCATCTAGCAAAATTCTATATTTTTCCATGAAACAAGACTCAATAAGGGTTCTTTAGGCTTTAGAATCACTCCAATTCGATTTTTCTAGAATTAGTTATGATTTTTCAAAGTTTGGGCAGAAAATCTGCCAGAATTTCTAATTAACCCGAAAATTTTGGAAATTGAATAAATAATTCCATATCATATAATATATGATATAAAACATTTCCTCCCCCTTCCAGCAGCCATAACTGACGGCATTTTCAGTTTTAGAGAGAGAGATAAGAGTTGAGATTTTTAGAGAGAGAAGGAGAGGAAAAAGCTTGTAAAGGTAAGTGATTTCTTCGATAAATCGGTTCCTAATGCGTATAACTCCATTCCTAAGCTTCCTTTTCATATGATTTAAGGTTTGGAAGCTCAAATTTGAATGTTGAGCACCTAGGGTTCAGCCATATCAAGGGAGAGCCAGTGGGAGCTTGAGGTAACTTCCAAACCTTTATATATTGACTATTATGGCTATTGTAGACAATTTAATCAGTGAAATTTTGCCGGATTGTTCTTGGTTGTAAAACTGGAAAATGGGTTTTCCTAGGGGTTATGCTGTCTAAATTGGTACTAAATGATAGTTGTAACCTAATGGAATAGTCAATAAAGTGGTCAGGAGTAGAAAGAAACGTGTTTACAGAGCCGAAACCGAAAAACCCCAATTTTCCCCAGAGTTCTTATAAGTTTCAGCCAGCTCTAGAAATGTGTCTAAGAGTTGAATTTTCAGTGATTTGATGATTCCATTGAGTTCAGGAGGGAAAATTAGGTGGGGTTACAGTTAGGCACTTTTTCGAAAAAGGCCGAAAAAGCATAATTATGAAAATGCCCCTAAAACACTGAAATAAGGGCTGCCATGGGCAATTTTGTCTTTTGGTAGTGAATTTGGTAATTCCAAGTCTGGAAATGAATTTCTTGGGTGAAATTATGTCAGGATAGCCTAGGTTAGAATTTTGAGAAAAGTACAGCCAGACCGGGTACGATAGGGCCGAGTCCCCGGGCGTATTTTAGTAATTTTTAAAGATAGACTCATATAACCCCTAGAAACACTATGGAAGTGTCTAAATAGTACATTTGATATTGTAGGATCAAATATGGAGCCCTGAGCTGTTGGCACGTAAATCGAGGAGAAAGATTGGAGGTAGGGGACTTGCCTTACTTACATGTATTTGGTATCTTTGCTTGTGTAGTGATGTATGTGATTGCTTTACTTGGTTGTATAGTGCATATTTGAATAAATGAAGCTCTGTTTCTGTTTATCCTGTGGCCATAGTTTCGTTACATGAAACATTGAGCATGCATAAATGTCATTATGGGGCATGCATCTAGTAAAGCTAACATGTCATACACATAGCATCTATCATGCATGCATTATGGTATCTATTTCCTACTGAGATTCTCTTGAATCTCACTCTCCCCTACCAACAATTTAGACAGGAGAAGACAAAAGATATGCTGAGAGCAAAGAAGAGAACTACACGAGAGGATTGCAGTGGTGGATAACCGAGCCCTATGCGGCTACAAGGTTTATAGCTTTTATCTATGAACCCCCAATGGGGAATTTATGTAATCATGTGTTTATTATCAGTATATTTATGCTATTCCTGTGTTGCCCACCAAACCGCATGTCGTTTTCCACAAATACTCTGGTAAAGGTGAAATTAAAATAAGGGCGTGACACATACATATCAGAGTGTACAACAAAAATTCTGGCAACCCCCGGGTTCATATATATAGACTAAGGGTTTCAGAATTCTCTACTAGGGGATTACACAATCATGACTAAATATTATTTACATTCCAAAAGAGAATATACAGTAATCCCACTTCAAAGTAGATAACTAACAATCCCATATCTGAATAGTCCTCTTTGACTGTCCATCCGTTTAAGGATGATAGGCTATGATGAATCTCAATTGAGTTCCCAGGGCTTCATGCAACGCCCTCCAAAATCTTGAAGTGAATCGGGGATCCTAGTCGGAAATGATATTCTTCGGTATGCCATGGAGCCTCACAATTTCTCGAATGTAAATCTCTACTAGCTTATCTGGAGAGTAATTAGCATTGATTGGTATGAAGTGCGCCGACTTCGTTAACTGATCTACAATTACCCATATCACATTGTAATTCTTCATCCTGGGCAATTCCACAACGAGATCCATGGTTATACTTTCCCATTTCCATTCTGAAATCTCAGGGCACTGTAGCAACCTCGGTGGTCTTTGGCGCTCAATCTTTACTTTCTGACATGTAAGGCACCTCGCCACGTATTTCGTCACATCACTCTTCAGTCCTAGCCACCAATACACAGATTTTAGATTATGATACATTTTGGTCATACCAAGATGAAGAGTGTACCGGCTCTTATATGCCTTATCTAGGATCTTCTGTCTCAATTCTGCCTTAAGTGGAACACAGATTCTCTTCAAATAGCGAACCAACCCACTAGGCGACGGGTCATAGCCCTGAGCTTCTCCTCATTCAATTCTAACAAAATTACGCTATATCCAGCCATCTTGCCTTTGGGCTTCTTCAATCTCAGTTCTCAAGTCACTTTCCCCTTGGGAAACAGTGTAGTTAGCACAGATAATCTGGTTCGATAAATTCAAATCTCGGAAATCAGCAATCATCTTCCCCTCCTGTATCATCATTGCTGCCACAAGCACTGTTTTTTTACTAAGAGCATCTGCGACTACATTTGCCTTACTCGAATGATATTTGATTTCCAGGTTGTAGTTCTTAAGCAACTCTATTCAACGACGCTGTCTCATATTCAATTCTTTCTAGTCATATAAATACTTAAGACTCTTGTAGTTGCAGTACAGTTCTACCGTTACACTATACAAATAATGCCGCTAAATCTTCAAAGCAAACATAATGGCTGCAATCTCCAGATCATGAGTAGGATAGTTCATTTCATGAGGTTTGAGCTGTTGGGAGGCATAGGCCACCATACATCTCTGCTGCATAAGGACACACCTTAATCCCTGCTTACTCGCATCACTGTACACAACATAAGTCAAGCTGGAATCAGGTATAATCAATATTGGTGCCGTAGTCAACCTCTCTTTCAACTCCACAAAGCAATTCTCACATTTCTCATCCCACAGAAATGACTGATCCTTCCTCGTGAGATTGGTCATTGGCAAAGCAATACGCAAAAAGTTCTGGATGAATCTCTGGTAGTAACCAGCAAGACCTAGAAAATTGCATATCTCAACAACAATTTCTGGCCTCTTCTAGTCTAGTATTGCTTCCAATTTACTGGGATCCACAGAGACCCCTTCTTGCAAGATGACATGGCCTAAAAATTTTACTTTTGATAGCCAAAACTCGCACTTACTCAACTTGGCATAGAGCTGCTTTTCCCTCAATAGGTTTAACACAACTCTCAAGTAATGCTCATGTTCATCTTTACTCTTAAAATAAATCAGGATGTCATCAATAAACATAACAACAAACTGATCCAGATATTATCGAAAGACACTATTCATGTAGTACATGAATACTGCAGGTGCATTGGTTAGCCTAAATGGCATCACCAAAAACTCATAGTGACTGTACCTGGTCTGGAAAGCAGTCTTCAGAACATCTTCTGCTTTTACTCACAGCTGATGATACCCCGACCTTAGGTCAATCTTCGAAAACACACATGAACCGGATAGTTGATCCAAAAGATCATCGATTCTGGGAAGAAGGTACTTATTCTTGACAGTAATCTTATTCAACTCTTTATAGTCAATACACAAACGAAGACTCTCATCTTTCTTTTTCGCAAACAACATAGGAGCTCCCCAAGGCGACACACTGGGTCTAATGAACCCTTTCTCAAGCATGTCTTCTATTTGTTTCTTTAACTCCGCCATTTCATTTGGGGCCATACGATATGGGGCTTTATATATCGAACCAGCTCCAGGCATAACCTCTATTGGGAACTGAAATTCCCTTTTAGGAGGCAATCCTCTAAGGTCATTTAGAAATACCTCAGGGAACTCATTTACCATGGGTATATTACTCAAAGTTTCATTGGTCTCCCCTTGCATAGAGAAGAACACCATATACCCCTGGCAACCCTATTCAAGATATTTTTCAGCTTTAGCTGTAGAAAGGAAATTCATACTGACATTTATAACTTCGATACTCTGAGAAACAGGATATACTATCCTCTTGTTCCCACAATCTAATACACATTATTCACTGTCAACCAATCAAAACCCAAAATGACTTCTAATTGATGGAGCGGAAGACAGATCAAATCAACAATTGATTCATGGCCCCCAACAACTATTACACAATTTAAGCAAACTTCAGTAGTCAAAGCCTTGACACCCATCAGTGTAGACACAATCAAATCAAAAGGCAACTTATGCACATGCATACCCAGGCGCTTTTCATAATCATAAGCAGTAAAGGAGTGACTTGCACCCGAGTTAAACAACGCTTGTAATAAATTGCCGTTGAGAATTACATTACCTTGGATCAAGTCAGGAGATTTCTGGGCTTCCTCATGAGTCATGCCGAATACTCTCCCCTAATTCTTAGGTCTCTGTTCTGTCTGTAGTGGTGGGCACGCAGCAACAATGTAACCCGTCTATTTACAGTTATAGCAAATCACTAACCCTGTACAAGTCCTACTAGGATGGTATTTCCTTCTCTAAGGGCACACTAGCCTGTTGGAGGTCTCTGGTTACCACGACCCTCAAGTTGATAGGACCTCTTACTACCACCTCCTGAAGACGGTCCCTGTCCCTTTCGCTTTTGCTGGGTGTTTGCCTTGCTAGGCTCATTGTGACTGCCACTACCCTTGGCCCAGCCGAACCCAAATCTCTCAGATTATTTTCTATGATTCTGTATTCTTCAACCGCTTTATTGAACTCGGTGAATAGATGAGTGGCCAACCTCTTCCTCAATTCTCATCTCAGATCACAGATGAGCATGTCTGAACTCCATTCTTCATCATCCATTTTTCAAAGATAGGAAGAATACTGGGACAACCGGATGAAATGGGACAGATAATCATCAAAGGTCTCTGTGTCCCCTTGTTTAATGTTCAAGAATTCAGTTTCCTTCTCAAGCCTAACTGACTTAGGGAAATATTTCTTGTTGAACTGCTGTTGAAACACTTCCCAGGTTAATGGTACATTTCGGCTCCAAAGTGTTAGGGTGATATTCTGCCACCAACGGTTTGTGTCACCCTCGAGCATGTAGACTCCCAAGTGTGCCTTCACCTTATCCGGGCACTCAAGGACTTCAAATATCTTCTCCAGCTAGTTTAACCAATCTTTAGCTGTATGGGGATCAAATCTACCTCTAAACACTGGAGGCAGGTGTTTACAAAATGTTGAGACCCAAAACTGAAGATCCCTTACTTCTCTAGCTGGAACCCCATGTGATTCCTGGTTTGGTCCAGCATGAGGAGGTGACTCGAGTGGTTGCACCAACCCTTCTGCAATTACTTCTTTATAGGTCCCCTCTTGGGTCTTCTCTTGTGTGGACTGACCCCGGTCTTCTTTATTCTTTCCTCTCTCTATTCTGAGCTCTTCTCTTAGCTCAGTGATCATATCGCACTGATCTCTTATCAAACCCATCAACTCTTGCATAGGATATAGTGGATTGTTATTAACTTCTTCCATCGTAGGATCTACTTGCTGAACTCTGGGGTGACCTTTTGTCTTTTTCATTCTACAAATCATTCGCTACGTCAGTTCCACAGACAATGTATATGCATAGTTCACAAATCTCATATATATCCACAACACCAAAGCATATATGTGTATACACAATAAACCAATAGGATCTATCTTTTATTACTATAGCCAAGACTAAGGGAACTATCCTAGCAAACTCTACCCTTACCAGGAACTACAGCTCTGATATCAAAAATGTAACCCCTACCTTGAAATCCATAATTATAATTCAAAAATGCGTAATTTACACAAATTAGAGATCGATGGATAGTTTAAACTCATTTCAAATCCCTACCTGACAGTAGGGTTTTCAAAAATGCTTTTAAAAACTCATCCCTATCCTGGGTCTCAATTTTACATTTTGAATATAATGCAGTTAATTCACATTCATACATGTCAGAGTGTACAACAAAAATCCTGGCAACCCCTGGGTTCATATATATAGACTAAGGGTTTTAGAATTCCCTACTAGGGGATTACACAATCATGACTAAATATTATTTACATTCCAAAAGAGAATATACAGTAATCTCACTTCAAAGTAGATAACCAACAATCTAATATCTCTCAAAATTTCTAACCGCTCTTGGTTGGCCGCTTCCTAGAGGAACTACTTGCCTTGTTTGTAGGTTTAACAATGGAAAGAATGAGATTTAAAAGAACCTCAGTAGTAACAAATCACTTATACAATATTTAAACATATAGCATGTAAGCAATCATTAACAACAACATCACAGCAACACAATGATACATGGCTTCCATCACAACGACATCACTCACAACTATTTACATAATCACGACAACTTTCACTGTATAACGCTAGTTTACATTGGATAACGACAGTTTTCACTGTATAACGCCAGCTTACGCTGGATAACATAGCTTCTACTGTAGAACGCCAGCTCGCGCTGGATAATGATAGCTTTCACCAGTTGTATAGGCATCAATGTCACATAGCATCTCAAATAATGATACACTCATATACAATACATCTATATATGATATAAGAGAATATTCACTACCTTGTTCCTTGCTATAGTGACCAGGCAGAGGCTTCTCATGGCCAGGGCAAAGGTCGAATTCTATAATACAATCAAGAATGGTAGATTAATTCTCTATTCCAATTCTTACTTTCATCATTCTTAAAGTTGGTTATCATTTGGACTTTCTTTAGGTAGGTATTAGAAGACTAAACACATGCCTAAAGGGTTGGGATAACTATCCCCAAAGATCCCTTTTTTAGAAGAATAATACTGATTTTGGGCCGACTCACTTGAGCGAAGATGGCCTCACTCGAGTGATGCCCCCAATCACACTCGAGTCCCAGCAAGTGAGACGTAGAAAGTGTGTACCCGAGAGCACCAACACACCCTGGAGTAGCTAGTTCACTTGAACACTATCCTTGGCACTCGAGTGATGACACATATTCACCTGAGTCCCATCAAGCGAAGTATAGGAAGTGACAACCCAATAGCAACTAAAACCCTAAAGTGACAAGTACACTCGAGTACTAGCCCTAGCACTCGAGTAACTTCCCAACACTCGCGAGTGCCCACGCACACTCTTGACAATTTACCTATGATTGCTAACCTGAGACTCATGTCTATAGTGCTACATGCACATTCACTCGAGTGATACCTTATGTACTCGAGTGGAAACCTTTATCACTTGTAAGTGAAGAAAGACACTCGTGGTTTCTGCTTGAGGACTTAACTAAAACGCTGAAGAGAAAGGGAAAATATCCCGCTGCACTCGAGTAAGACCCCACCTCACTTGAGTGAGGCTTATCAGAAGCCAAAACACAGCTGCTGATATAATTTTCCAGACTTGCCCAATTCGTTTCCAATGGTCCTAAAACTTATACCAAAGTTTATTCCCACCTAAAATTCCATAAGAAACCTATTGGTAACCTCAAAAAACCCAAAATCACATTCTATTAACAATTTTAGTGTTAGGCCAACACATTGGACACAAACCAACCAATAGCCCAAACTTAGTCTTTCAAGTTCCAATCAAACCAATGACACAATGATACATCCTAACACTATTTCCCACACATTACCATATCTAACTCATCCATCTTCAATTCTCATGAAATCAGGGCAAAATTCCTCAAATATCAAAACTTAACTAATAATTACAACACATATCAAAATGCCACAAATGCTCACCTCTTCAACTTCCAAAGGGTAGTTTCTTTATTCTTTAGCTTTCAAACTTGCTTAAGCTTTAGAACACCTTCTTTCCAAAAATCTAAAGCCATCAAGATGAAGCTCTCATCAAGGTGAATAACATTAATAAAGAGACCTAGAGGATTAGAGGCCAATAAAGATGTCAAAATCTTACCTTTGATTTTCTCTTTCTTCCTTCTCTTGTGCTAAAATGGAGGACAAGGAGAGAGAAATGAAGAACTAAAGATGATGATATGAATTTTCCATTTTTCCCATGCTCAAACCAACTTTGGAGGGAGAGAGAAGAGAAAATATGTTAAAAGTTTGACTTTTGATCAAATGGTCCATATCTTGCCACATGTCATGTTCTTGCTTTCTCACCATGACCACACATGAATTCTTATACATAGAATTCTACCCCCAAGGATCACTTGGCAATAAATCACTCCCGTTGATCTTTAAGTTACCAATGAGTATCCTCTTCGGTAACAGACCAATTGGTTGGTAAATTTACCATTTTACCCCTGATTATGACAACATATACCAAATCATCCTTAAACACATTTATATCACAATGCACATTATATTCTTCAACAGTGTTTGATTAACATTAATTACATCACCTTCAAAGTCATTAGCCCTTAATTACAATTCAGGATATTACAATCGGTGTTCGACCAGGAACAAAAAGAATAAGGTAATGACTCTTTATCTTATATCATGTATAATGCCTTGTCTGTATGTGCCTATCATTGAATTGTGATGCACGAGAATGCTGCTGTGCATGCTACTGTGAATACAACTGTGAAAGATGTCATTATTGTGAATACAGCTATAAAAGATGTCGTTGTTATGAATACAACAGTGAGAGCTGTCGTTAATGTGACAAAAGTCATGAATGTGCATACAACTATGAAAGCTGTCGTTATTGTGACGAAAGTAACAAATGTGATTGCTGTTATGGATGCTATTGTGATGCTGCTTTGTGATTTGCTTACATGCTTTACTATTATATATATCATATAAGTGAAATGTTACTACTGGGATTCATTTGAATCTCACTCTTTCCAATGACTAACCTATAGCTAGGGCAAGCGGATCGAAGGAGAAGTAGGTAGTCAAGGGCAGCTAGTGCTCCCAGCTGGGAAATTTAGCTTCTTGTGTTGCTTATCAATTTTTGGGAACAACGTATATATTGATATATGATGTAAACTTGTCTATTGTTTTGTAATCCTCAGTGTGGGAAACTCCTGTAGACCTTACTAGATATTGGATATGACCCAAGAGTCATTGGGAAATTTTGTTGAGTACTCTGATATTTATGAATGGAACCAAACCAAACAAGCCAAATAGATTCGAAAAGTGTCAGTGAGACTGTATTAAACAGGTTTTGACAGTTTTTGAAAACCTGCTTTATCACAAGACCAAACCCTATCTTGAAGTCAGGATTTTTAATGAGCTTTAAGTTATCCTTTGGTCTCCTGTTTAATTCATAACACGTTTTTGAATCATATTAACAAATTTTAAGGTAAGGGGTTACATATCATAATTTAAATTATAGCTTTTTTTTTCTACCAAAACATATGTTAAATTTCATTTATTATTGATGCAACTTATTGATGTGATGATTTTATATAGAAATAGTGACATCTTTGTCTCACATTATAGATGATTATTTCTTATTTTTCTTGTTTCTATTTCTTCATAATTGATTAATGAAGTAATCATATTTGAACATAATTTTATTATTTCTTAAATTTCCTTTATTATTGAGGCAAAATATGGATATTGATTTGATTTAGAAATAGTGACATTACAATCCCACATTATAATTTATAGATGATTATTTCGTAATATTTTCTTACTTCCTTTATATATATTTTCTCATATTAGATGTATTATGCAATTATACTAGTTCATGCCTCTCTTTTTATATTGATAATCTACTCAATTATAAATTTTCTCTTTACTTTTTTTTATGAAGTGCTAATTTTAACATTTTGATTTGGGTTAGTTTTCATTTTTACATTACATTTTGTTTGTTGATTTTGGTGATTCTTCTCTTTTGTTTAGAGCATCTGATTTCTCATTTCTCAAGTCAAGAATAGTGCCCTACGCATCCTCATATTTGACCCAAATCAATTTTCATTAAATATTCACATAATTGCCTTTCAATTAACATATTGCATACTTAGAATTATTAATCAATATAACTTCAACCAAAAAAGAATTATTCAACAATATAATATAACTAATAGTAGCCCGGTGTATATATTCTGACCAAAGGATATTCACAAGTGGCAAAAAATTATAAAATAAAACATAAGTAGGTAGGTCCAAAAATATCACGCTATAAGAGTATAGCCTAATAAAACATTAAAACGCCTAACACAATTGAAAGTATAGTATACTCGAAACCTAGACTGCTAAAATGACGTATTCGAAAAGGGAACTCATTTTTTCTATTTTTATGTTCTCGACGATTGCTTTGTCGACTCTGAAGGTAGGGATGAACATATTAGACAATCGCACATCCATCCCTATTATCAGCCAATGGAGTGTCATCTTTCTTCTTTGTCTTTAAAGGAGCTGTTGAAGATCCTAGCGACTGAACTATTAGAATGCCATAATCTTTTAAACTTTTTTTGCTGACATCAATGTCGTCAAGGAGCTTGAGGCATGTGTTTCTACTTCGGAGGGTTGGAAAAAAGACACAAGGAATAAATGGAATGGCAAACAGATGAATATATAATCAAGTAGTTAATCACAATATGTGCCATTATCCACTAAATCATTTTCTTACCGTTAATTCTGAGTATGTAAACTGTTGCAAAAAATCTTCTTCCTCATAAAATTGCAAAATGCCTAATTATTGGATAGGTATTTAGTTTCTCTTCCAACACAACGCTCTAATTGTTTTTGAAAAGTTTCAAACTCTTCTTTATGCAGTTAGTTAAAGATGAATCTTAAAAAAGAAAAATATGGAGGAATATAGAAAAAAGAAATTTAAATTAAAAAATTAATAGACTACAAGGCACAAACAATCAAACAAAAGGAGGAAAAGAAAGAATTGAGGTAAGTGTAGCTACTATCTTTTCATCAAAAGGTTACGTCTTTTTAGTCATTGTCCACTTCTTGATAACCTGAGCAACGATAGCCCCATTATTCTTGCGGTCGCTAATATCCCTAATGATTTCATAAAGCCAACCTGCCATGATATTGTGGATGAAGAATTGATATCACTAACAATGAAGAACGGAGAACACAAAATAGAACACATTGGCAATATTAATATATAACCATTACCATAATCTCGGGGGTCAACTATATTTCTTGAAAATTAAGCTTTTTGCATATTTAGTTTAAATTATGATTATGACAACTCTTTGATTTATGGGCTGAATTATTATTATGATAATTCTTTGAATCATAGGGGCCAACTAATAATTTATGGGTATAATATATAAAATATTGATATTCAATTATAAAATAGAGTGATAAATAATTATGATAGCCAAAAGAGGGTGATAAATAAGGATATTGATATTTATTGGTGTCAAAGTAAATGGAATACACTAACGGTGTTAATATAAACACAACTATTTTCTCAAAGAATTGTTGCTCACATAACAGTTTTTAATAGTATTACTACGAGTATCATATAAGATATAGATTTAAGGGAACAAACCCATTGAAATATATTAATGATGAAAAATAAGAATTGAAAAAAAATCAATTCAACCCATTTATTATTAATTGAACAAAGTACCTTTATTTCCTAATATATTCCGCGTATATATTTATTCTTAAGTAATTACACCATGTAGGAAAAAATAAGGAGAGAGAGTACTAGTATACTGGGGTGAATCCATGTTCGGATCTGAGTCAAAGCTCCAATGCTCCATAATAGTACCCACACAATTATTAGACTACTATAGCCTAATTAGGATTAACATAGCAGATCACCAAAACAAGAAAGATGGTAGGAGAGAAGAGATTTCTAGAAAACTTAATAGAAAAAGTGAGAAATAACTGAAGGAGACACCTCCTATTTATAGTGGTTAGGGTGGCCACTAATTAAGAAATGACATCCTTCCTTCTTGCCTTCTAAGTTAATAATCAGGAGAATTAATTCTCAACTAATTTCCTGAATTATGATGACTTGTTTCTCAATTAACAATATCATAATTAATACTAACTTATTCCCCAATCTACAATTAATGCTGATTTGATTCTTATTTGATTAAGCTACTTATATCCTAATCAAATAGTTTGGCCCATCAATGTTGGACTTGGACCCAAGTCCAACATTTCCTATTCGCACTTGATGGGCCTCCCATCGTGCCGCCGTTACTCTTTCCTATTTCATACTTGGCATCTGCCATGACCATGTGGGCAAAAGTGTGTTCAAGATTTGGTGCTTGTGATACTAGAAATCTCTCATATCGGATTAGAAGGACACCCTTTATATATGTCTGTAAGCTATATATTCATTGCCTCAGATGCCCCAGATTCTCCCATACATATTACTCATGGCATATCTAATCCCTCTTGAGTTAATATATTGATTAACTCAGATTGCTTTCCATACATATAGTATCCACACTTACAAGTTACACATAGAGCTAGTAAGGGGTCGACCACAGACACTAGTACATTTATGTATCTAGGAGTAAATCTTCCTTTTTGACTAAACATCAGTCCATCTTGACTTGGTCACTTTCCTAGTTTTCACTCTTTTGACTGATCATGTGTGATCATAGAGCTTTAGCTAAAGTAGCTGTTACCAAACCAAGATTTCATGATGCCGCCTAAGTCTTAAGGGATTCCTGAAAGGATTATTCCTTCTTGGGACTCACACTGCAGTAAACTAGGGATCTTTCACCTACATCCTATGTTGCAGTCTAACTCTCAAGCACATACAGTATGAATTGCATGCTATGGTGAACGGTTTGTGGTGTACGTCGATTTCTTTTTCTTTCATCGTACATACATTAGTTCCAAAATATACTTAACATCCAAACCATAACTTTCTTTTTCACAATATCTCTTTTACAATCTCAATTGTGAAAAAGAGTTCTTTGCTTGGCTACATGTCTATATTCAACCTTCGATCCATTTTTTGTGTATACACACACATGTGGATTTCATCTCAATTTTTGGTGTACGTCGATTTCTTTCTCTTTCACCGTACAGATATTAGTTCCAAAATATACTTAACATCCAAACTAGAACTTTCTTTTTCACAATATCTCTTTTACAATCTCATTTATGAAAAAGAGTTCTTTGCTTGGCTACAGGTCTATATTCAAGCTTCGATCCATTTTGTGTGTATGCACACACATATGGATCTCATCTCAGTTTTTAACTGAGGTGACGCAAATGCAAAGATTCTTCTTAACCATCTCATGGTGATTATTTGCTCGTCATACCCTCTCATGCCCCTACAAAACATGGGAAGATGGTTGTTCGTGTGAGTGAACCAACCTCTTCGAACTTGTACAACATACAAAATTGTATACCTTATATGTATTTACTCATAACATATATACTATTTCTTTTATCTTCATATAAAAGAAGTTCGCAACCTTATATTTTATTTGCACCCCCAGATTTTCACTCACTCAATAAATATCAAGTTAAGGGCTCAATAAGGGGATCTACCAACATTCCGTCAGCAAAAGGTCATTGAATTATTGCTTTCCCTCTTTGAAAGTATATCTCTGATAGAGATATATCAAATGTATTTTTTGTCTTGCTATTATACTTAGGATCCTTATCATAAGATGCTATCGTTTTGATCCTTCTATCCACCATTCATTCCTAATCACTCATAGGAACTACTTTAGCCATATAGCACCTTGAATGATGGTAGAACATGCTTTGTGCTCTAATTCCATGGATAACAGAAATACATTGTATATTTCCTTACTCCATTATCATTTGCCTATGCCTTGTAGTAGAGTATCCTTTCAAAGGAAAGTTGTTGCCTTAATAACTTAATCCATAGTTATTCTCATAATCTATTTCACAGCAGGACCAAAAATAGCTTTCAAGTCTGGTAAAAAACATTTGATCTTATATACACCAATGTGTATAATCATATTACCAACCATAGTCTTACATGGGACTCTATCCACTTTTTCTATGTTGGATTCCTCATAGGACATATAACCTCTCTAGGTTTGTGCCCTAAACTTCAAGGGTGTCCATGGGTTTGCAGTTTGGCATCCAAAGATGCCTAAGGATCACACTTGTATATGTCTTAGGTGGCAAAGACTGTATCTTCCTTGTGCAATCTCTGTTTACCTTGTCATTCAAGATATTATTTGTTCAACCCATGATTTTTCAATTCAGAATTTAAGGATTCTCTGATACTTTATTCCTTTAACTCTCTTGACACTTGTTTCAGCTAAACATATGTCATTTGACAAAGGATGACTTCACAAAGAATCATCACTAGACCGTTTGGCACTCATATAGTATTCATTGATTATCTCAAAGTTGGTAAGGCTTTTACCTTGTGAAACCTCATATATTACTATCTAGGTGATTGTTTCTACAAAGCCCTTAAGCTACTTCATGTAGAGTTCATCATCCACTTTCTAAAATTCCAAATTGGAAAGCAGTCTTCACATCATCTTAATGTAATTTCAGGACTAAGCTTGTTGACATGGCCAAAGTTCAGAGTTAAAACGCACAATGGATAACCTTACATTGTAGTACCCCTTAACCACTATGTGTTTTAGGTTTTACATGCCCCTAACAGATTTGAAAACCTACTTGTTCCCAATCACCTCTTGGTTAGGTGACAAATTGCCTAAACATGTACTTGGCTAGTTTCAAAAAGAATCCACATCCTCCTGCATGACACTTTGCAATTCTTCTTAGCAGGTCCTTCTAGTGTCTTTCAGACACTTATTGGTAGTCATAATCACCTTCTAAAAGATGAAGAGATCATTTAATCCATTAGGAAATCTATCCCCTTATAGTCATTTGCTAGATAACAATTTACTCCAAGGTGGATTTCATAGGATTCTTTTCCAATGTATAGGTGAGGTAATTCTCTCGTAACTTACATCTTACCTCTTTTGTTGTGAAAATGGTCTCAACCCTCCCACTCAGATCAGTGAACTTAGGAACACTTGGTTATTCCATGTTACTGTTGATGTAACTGCCTTCGTAATTATGATTCGAAATACGTATTTTAAAATGAAATAGAGACCAATAATAATCAAACTCATTTACAATCCCTTCCTTATGGAAGGGTTATCACAAATATTTTCAAAGTTTCTACCTTACCCTGGTCTCAAATTCCACAACCCGAATATAATTACCCTATACAGTTACATCACATTTACATATCAAAGTGTACAACAAAATCCCAGCAACCTCTGGGTTTCATACATAAATTAAAGGTTTATAAATTCCCATTAGGGGATTACACCACTGTCTCCAAAACAACATTTATAAGAAATACGGTGATCTCCCAACAAAACATGACATCCAACAATAAAATATAAATCTCCCTAAGGAGCCCTATCCACCCTTGGTCGTCTCCTTTCACTTGGAGCCACTTGCCCTGTCTGAAGGTTTATCAATGGAAATAATGAGATTCAAAAGAATCCCAATAGTAACAAATCACTCATACCACATGTAATCACAAAGCATGCAAGAAAATCATCAAGCAGCGTCACAGCATAAAGCACAGTAAGCTGGCTACCACATATGCACATAATCACATAATCTCATCCCCCGTATTCCACCGCCCTAAAGGCATGGTCCTCCCACCGTCAACACCGATGGGCCGCGAGTGAAGATTTCACAAATAGCCTTTCGGCTTGCACATAGTCTCATCCCCCAGATTCCACCACCTTGAAGGTACGATCCTCCCATCGTCAACATCGATGGGCTGCAGGTGATAGACTCACAAACAAACATACCATGTATCACAAATACTATAAGGGAAAAGAGTCACTACCTTGTTCTTTCCGATTGTGCTTTAGTGTAGGTGGATCACGAACAGGGCAAATATCTAATCCTATAATTCCAAATGCACCATTTAGACACTTCCATAGTGTTTCTTGGGGTTATATGAGTTTATATTGAAAATTTACAAAAATACCCCTGGGGACCCGGCCCGGGCCTGCCGTACCTTGTCCGGTTGCATGTTTCCCAAAATTCTAATCTGGGCTATCCTAACATATTTCCGCCCAAGGAATCTATTTCCAGACTCAGAATTATCAAATTCAATGTTAAATTATAAATTTACCCTTGGCAGCCCTACTATAAGGGTTTTAGAAACATTTTCGTAATTATGTTTTTTCGGCCTTTTTCGAAAAAGTGACCAACTGTAACCCCACCTAATTTTTGCTCCTGAACTCAATGGAACCATCAAATCATTGAAAATCCAACTCAAACCCTTCCAAAATAGCCTTGGCTGAAATTCTCAGTTCCCCAGAAAAAATTGAGGTTTTCGGTTTCGGCTCCGCAGACGTGTTTCTTTCTACTCCTAATCACTTTATTTAGCATTATATTATGTTACAACTAACATTAAGACCCAATTTGGGCAGCATAACCCCTAGGCCATATCATTTCCAAACTTTAAAACCAATGGCAATCCGGCAAAATTTGACTGATTAAATTGCCTACAGCAGCCAGAATAAGCAATATACGAAAGTTTGGAAGTTACCTCAAGCTCCCACTAGCTTTTCCTCAAGGTGGCTGAAAACCCTAGCCTTAGAACACCCAAGTTTGTGATCCACAAACCTTGAAGAATGTAGAAGAATAGCTTAGGAGAGGAGTTATACGCATTAGGTAAGGACTTACCGAAGAAATCAACTTACTGTATAAGTTCTCTTCTCCTTCTCTCTCTAGAATTTCTCACACCTTCTCTCTCTTGTTGCAGCTGAAAGTCACAGTTTTGGGCTGATGGAAGAGGTGGATGATGATTTTATATGATATAATATTATTTTCTAATTATTTACTAAATTTCCATCAATTTCTGATTTTTACAAAATTCTGGCAGATTTCTGCCCAAAGTTTGAAAAATCATAACTAATTCTAGAAAAATCAAAATGGGGTGATACCAAAGCCAATGGGAAGCTATTTAAGTTCTCTTTATTGGAAAAATATGGATTACTGAATTTAATAACTGCAAAAATACAAAATTGCACAAAAGTCCATACTGCTCCAAAACAGATTCCAGTTTCCATCCTAAATTTTGGAAAATCATAACTCTTAGTTCACAAATTGAAATGACACAAATTATATGTCAATTTTGAAGATTGGCATGTGAAATTTAAGATTGGAAAATTTCAGAATTTTTAAACACCATATTCCTATTTAAAACGTCCATACAAATCGACTGCCCTGTATAGAGTTTCAATGGATAGCAGAGTTTCCAACTTTTGCACAATTGTTCCCAATTGTTCCAATTTCACAATAAACACTCTCCCCACATGAATTTTCACAAGGAAGACATTGGAATCATTAAAACATCCAAATTCCTATCACCCATTCTCCAAAAGTGTTTATTCAACACTAATTACATTCACTTTTGAAGTCATTAGCCCTTAAATGCTTTTTGGGATATTATAGTTGACCTCTTATTGAGATTCAGTATGATTATTGCTTATGTCCTGCTAGGACATTTGAGTTTTTATGAATAATATGTCCCTCAATTTTTTCTCAGTTACTGAACCACCATCATTTTCACTAATGAAGACATGTCTTGTCAAATTCTCAGGTCATCTCACAAAGAGATACCTTGTTTACCTTGGCCTCAATCTTCCTTACTCATAGGAAGAATTATGGAATGAAGTTGCTGACCCTTATGGTCTTAACGAGCTTGGGCCTATTCTAAGGTCTATCCACAATTCACTGGGTAAGGTCATGACTAACTTAAAGGACATTTGGTTAAGTGCGTAAACAATAGCCATAAGGGTACATGTCAACATATGACTGATAGTTTCACTTATGCTATTATTTACTCAACTAGGTCAAGAAGAGATCTATCTCTCTATTTCAACAAATCTATTGTGTTGAAGGATTCTAGGTATTGAAAGTTGCCTAACAATCTCTTTCTTGTACATAAAGCAGCTTGAACTAATCATGTGGGTGTTCTTAACGTTGTTAGTTCAAAAAAAAAAGGTCCTATCCTTTTAGTTTAATTTATTCCTACCTAGATTTAGCCATTATCTAACAGCTTCACATTTGCCAAAAATCAAGTAAACATAATTGTATTTCGAGTAAATGTCCATGATGTTAATGAAAGACCAAGCTCTGTGTTTTGCCCTCACGTTCATTGGTTCACAAACATCATAGTTTGCTAATTGCAGAGGATATCTTCTCAAAATGTTTCTTTGTCTTTCTTGCTAGGAAGACTAAATTCTCAACTTACTCACAAGGGTATTAGCCTTCTAACATAAATTACTTAGCAAATTATCTTTTACTAGTTTGATACTTTCTTTTGATCAATGTGTGTATGTGGCAAGAAATGGATTTATTATCCCAAAAAAGAAACATCAAAATCCAACAAAGGATTTGAGAGTCACAGTCCCATCGATCCTTAACTAAAGAGATAACAAAGATGTGATTTTGTCAGTTGCAATTGCATGGAGTGAGTCAGGGTGGTTTATCTATGCAGAGTTAACGTGCAAGTCCCAATCTCTTGATTCTTTCTCTTTCTTGCTTTGCATCTGACATCAAGCCATATACTTCTGTCAAAACATCCACTACTTATGTGGATTAATTCTTCTACATCCCTTAAAGGATTATCAATGTAGCATTTCATCTGTGTAGAAACCATTGACCTCCTCTAGATCAAGTTTACCCCATAAGTTTTTTGCCCTTAGGCTTAGAGGAGGAATCCTCCCACTCTTTAGCTAAGTTCGTCTGGCTGATAGATCTTGAATCCTTCAATATGTCATACTTAAGTTCAATGTGGCAAATCACATTGCTGAAAGTCACAATATGCATATCAGGAGTAGTACTTGCTTTCGTATATGCCCACTCACTGGAAGACGTGGCTTATCCCACTCACTAGGAGACATAGCTTACTCCCACTCACTGGAGACGTCTTATCACAACATACACTTGTTGTTTGTTAGAAAGAACTTGGCATTTTATTTGTCTCAACTTCTTGGTCTGACATTTGCCTCAAGTGTTGCCTAAATGACATATGAGGACTTAATACACTATGGTAAAACTTAACTTAGTTTAACTTTATAGAAGAATATTATCTATTCCACTATCTTCCAACACTATCATATAGCTTGGATAAAGTTACATTGCTTGTTCCATCATAAGTCTGAGAAATCTTGTTCTTTCTATAGCTGATAGCATAAACTTTCGGTATCCTTTAGTTGCTTCAGCCTTTGAATGCTGAATACTAGTTGGTAATATGTTCCTGACATTTCATTCTTCCTGAATGAAGGAGATTTGAGAGTTTCTAACTCCATAGCCATCTTTATTGAGCCTATCTTCATAAGCTCAATAAAAAAGACTTGGTCATAATTGGTCACTTAGATGATTATGGTAAACAAATCATATTCTTTTGTTCAAATAAGACATATGATAATTAGATAATAAGTTCACTAGTTTCGTGTTCAAGAGACAACTATATTGACTCCCATCCCACTCATGCTAGTTAGCTTATCATCCTTTTAACCATAGTCTTCATTGAACACATTCCCCTTTAGATTTCTAGACACATTCTAGAAACTCCCACTCAATCAAAGATAGTTATACTAAGAAGATAATAACACAATATCATCTAATCAACATGAATGTTCATGAAAACAAGAAGAGAATATGCTTAATTTAATTCCAAAAACAAAGAATTTAATCATAAATTCAATAAAAAAAGAACATTAAAAAATTTATAAAACTTTGCCTTATATTGTTGTCTCTTAACTAGGTTTTCCCTCTCATAGGCCCTTTTGACTATATGAACTCATGTAGCGTCTAGCTACAATGTCAAACTCTTCTTTTTCATGTTTACATCCACTCACTTGGATGTATTTGCATCATACCTCCCACTTGATGAGATGATTCTCACATCTCTATCTGTCTTGTCCTTTGTCACAACATTTGTGATAAAGGGTTGACTTTAGAAGTCACTGCTTTAATCCCAATTGAATCAATGTGGTTAGAAGTATGGGAAGACTTATTATTATTTAATAATTTCAAGTTGCTGCAAGTTTTATGTTTTATCTTTAAGAATTTGAGTTAAGGTTGAATAGGGCCTTTTGTTCAAAACTTATTTGAACAATTACTCATTTTGAAGAATCTTTCAACATTAACCTTATGTTGCAGCTGAAATACTCCTGAAAAGGTAAACCATTTTATCCCAAAAATAATAGAATCAACATAGACTCAATTTCAACATTTTTAGGAATCTCTAATTGCATATAATCACCTTTTTGACTCAAATCAAATCCAAACGTGCTTCAAATATATACAAATTATATATCAAATTGAAGCTCTCGAATTTAGAAATTTTTAGGAACAAACCGTGTCTCAATTGGAGGTCCCACACTCTATCACGATCCCTTAGAAGGTGTCTGAATCAAAAAATTCTAAAAAATTGAAAAAATCCAATGAAGGCCACTCTCAGCTGAGGCGCGTGTGTGTCACGCACCGCCTTGCAGCCATTTGCCAGTGACACGCGCCGGCATCTCTCTAACGGTGCCCACCACTTGTCAAATAGTGGTCCCTATAGGCCTCACACACCACTTGTCATTTTTTTGGAATATTTTTTCTTATCAACAGTTGACCGTTGACTAGTCAACGTTGACTGGTCAACTGCTAACATGGTGATGATATGGTGCTGATGTGTCTCGATCAATGGATGACGTGGCCTGCGTTGACCTACACTGACGTGGCACTCCCTCGTTGGTGCCGCGTGGTTTGGTTGACCGATGACTTGGCAGTTGATTGCCACGTCATCATCTGCAACCTCCAGCTGAGTCAACTTGACCCGGTTGGAGCTCTGGTGGGTCATCGCAACCAGCCAACTTTGGAAGGCCATATCTCCCTTGTTTTAGCTCCGTTTTTTGTGTTCTTGGTGTGTGAGTCAAGAAAGCAGAGTTGCCTATATTTTGAATATTTTGGATATTTCGGACAGTTTGTATATATATTATCAAATCGTGGCTTAAATGGCGGCATTGACAAGTGACCTACCATCTTCTTTCCTTCGCTTTTCCCTCATCCGAACTCTGTTTGATGTGTTCTAAGCATTGTTCGAATTATTTCTTCAAGCTCTACACATCCATGGCCTTTCTTTTGGGAAAAAACTCAGTTTTAAACACCCAATTTTTCTTGACGCCGTCGACGGTGCTCCATAATGTGACTTGGATGTGTGTCCTCTATGTTTTAAAAGGTCTCCTACCTTTTGAAGGTTAAAGTTTATTACTTTTGATTCCACACAGGTTTCAAAAACAAAACTTAACTTTTGAGATTGACAAAGTGAGGAGAAGAAGTAGAAGGAGATTGATTAAAAGAAAAGGAGCAAAATCTTTACAGATATTAACATGTGCATATTAAAATCACACATTCTCACATAGAGTAGAGACAAATGCATCTGATATGCTCATGGATTTATGCATTTGATCAAAAAAAAAAAAATAGAGAGCAACTCGGTCATTCGAAAAAAAGTGCACTGTTTTGAGACATGGAAGGATGCTGTAATTCGACGCAAATCCAAATAACCAAAAATATATATACATGCATATGGACCGAAACATATATAATCTCATATATATATATGAAGACATAGCATAGAACATTGCACCATGTATATTCACACGCATATACTTCAAAAGGAAGACATTATAAAATCCTTTTTTTAATAATAAAAAAAACATGTATATGTAGAGAAGAAGAAGTCATACCATTAATACGTATACATATATTAACATCATATAATATATGATAGCACATCGGAAAAAAATTGTGATGGAGAAATAAACAAATTATATCATTTAGTTATTCACAAAGAATAAATCACACAGCCATATGATCAACCTAGCTTTGATACCAATGTAGGAAAAAATAAGGAGAGAGAGTACTAGTGTACCGGGGTGAATCCATATTCGAAACCGGGTCAAAGCTCCAATGCTCCATAATAGTACCCACACAATTATTAGACTACTAGAGCCTAATTATGATTAGCACAGCAGATCACCAGAACAAGAAAGATGGTAGGAGAGAAGAGATTGCTAGAAAACTCAATCTCAAGAGTGAGGAATAACTGAAGGAGGCACCTCCTATTTATAGTGGTTTAAGGTGGCCACTAATTAGGAAATGATGTCCACCCTTATTGCCTTCTAAGTTAGTAATCAGAAGAATTAATTCTCAATTAATTTCCTGAATTATGATGAATTGATTCTCAATTAACAATATCATAATTAATACTAACTTATTCCCCAATCTACAATTAATGTTGATTTGATTCTTATTTGATTAAGCTACTTCTATCCTAACCAAATAGTCCGGCCCATCAAGGGAAAACTTGGACCCAAAGTCCAACACACCACATTGAAGAGAATTAAGCCTATTTATTCTTAATTAAAAAAAATACCTTTGTTTACCTCATTGTTATCTAATTTCAAGCACAAGGTTCAGTATTAGCATCTTCTCTGGACGTGAATCATGGGCCATCCATTAACTAAAAAAAAAACAAAGAATCGTGGGCCATCTCCATGACTTTACAAAAATGGTGATTTAAATTCATTTAAAATATCATGATGAGGATGTACCAAAAAAAAAAATACCATGATGAGGAATGAGTAGCTGGTAAAAAGGGTTAGTCCCTCAAATATAGTGAACTAAGTTTTAAATATCCGTTAAAAGGGGTGTTCAATTTTTTGTGCATAATAATGCCTCAAACATGATTCTCTCTTATAGGAGAACGCCTATTCCTATTAAAATACTCTAATTAGAAATTACACTTATAATAATTATATATAAGGGGACCAGTAATCTAATTAGTATGTTTTCAAAATAGAACCATCTATCTGTCAATTATATTATTAAAGATAATGTAGAAATGGATTAGACTAACACCGTGTAGCACACTTGGTTATCAATCAAGGTATTAAAACTCGGACCGGGTAGTGAACCGGTCGGGGTACTGGGTTAAGGGTCAGTGGGTTAGACCGGAGCCAAACCGGAGCTCAATCCGGGCCAAACCGGTGAGAAATTGAAAATTTTAGACTTATTAGTATGAAATTCTAAAGGAAAAATTAAAAAAATTGATTTTTTTTTTAAAAAAAACCCAGACCGGACCGGGTGACCAGACTGAACCGGTTTGATGACCGGTTCTGCGGTTCCCGGGCCGGACCGGCCGGTCCGGTCCGGTTCTGGGAACAATGTTATCAATACACTTTTCAATGTTGTTAAGTTTAACACCATTTAATGATTAATTAACTATATTAATAGTTATCAACAGAATGGCAAAGGTTAATTGCGACTGATTAATGTATAGTTATTAATAATTATTAATTGACAATTGATGAATATAATTAATAATACAAAACAAAGTCCACCACTAATCTTACCTTCTAAATTGTAATTGTAAGGAAGGGAGACTCATTCCGCTAAATTCATTCATTCTGCTAAATTCATGTTGACCAAAAAAAAAAAAACCTGTACATTCATGTTGGGTATTATTTTTTGTTTGGGAGAATTGCCTAAAAATATATTGGAGGTAAATTAATTGCTGATTGCTGCCAAGCGTGCAAGCGATCTTTCGTTTTGTTCAAACCATCTTCTGTGTATGTAAAAATATTCCATATAAATGTGCAAATAATATTCCGTTGTGTGTAAAATATCTTCTGTTATGTGTAATAGATCTTCTATAGCAGCAATCAGCAATTAATTTGCCTCCAAGATATTTTTGGGCAATTCTCCCTTTTCTTTTTCTGGTTTCTAAATTACTACCAAAACTTATTGTTGAAAGTTTAATGTGAATGTATCAAAAACAAAATTCTTAGGACTAGGGAAACTTTTTATATGCTAAGATATAAGGTTGAGCTAATAAACTGTAAAAAAAAATTGAGCAAACAAAAAGGGCGAAAAAGATGAGTACTTGAAATTGTTTTAAAGGGACTCCCATCACTTATCAACAACCACATTCTGTCATTAATGGTTAATAGGTTGAGGAGTCTATGTTGATGGTTAATAGGTTGAGGAGTACAACCTTCAAATTCTGGACGATTCGTACAATATTTTATATATTATTTATAGCCCATGTGCACACTGCTTTCTAAACACGCCAATAAATTAGTAGTACTACAGGGCAATTGCAAAACCATAAATAGAGCACCAAAACTTAAGGCCTCGCCAAAATGAATAATAAAAATCTCATTCCGCACCGTATCAAGATCCAAAATAATAAAAAGCTACAGTAGTGCCACGAAGTCACTAATGATCCTCAACTCAATCATGATAGCCAATATCCTTTTCTGTTGGGGAAGGAAACCAAAGAAATTGCAAACCAAGAATCACCAAGCTGATAAACTTCATTTGTCATCTTTAGATGGACATGTCAACTCCACATTAATCTATACAGTCCGTGAAGCTTCTTCTATATTAGCGAAGATCCCAACAACGATGTATTTCATGATTTAAGTTATATGCCCTCAGTCACAATGTGCACGTCATATTAATCAATGAAATTAGTGAGCAGCAACACTAGCCAGGGTAGACTACATACATTAGCTATATACTTCAAAAGCATAAACTTTATTTTTGTTCTTCTAGTGAAAGTGTACTGCTTTTGTTATTTTCCATTTGAAACAACTTTCATTCACATATATCATGAAAATAATTTATTTTTAATGTATTCAGTATATAGACATAGTATCTATAACAAATCCTTTGATTAAGATCATCATTTTATTTGTATCAAATTAGTAAATTTATATTTTGAATATGACATGAACAATAAACACCGCCTTGTGCACCACACGGGGAGAATGCCAAGTTTATATCCTATTTCCTATAGAATCTGACATCATTGCTGACCATCAATGAAAGAAATCATTCAATGAAAATTACAATAATAGCCTTATAGCTTAATGGCATAAGAGTTCCCTTATAAGTGGGAAGTTCTGGGTTCGATCCCGTTTGTAACCTCATGCTGTTAATGTCTACCTTTTTTAATTCTTCACTATGCAAATTGCTAATTGCATTTGACAACTCCTCAATTTGAATATGTAGAGCTTGAATCTATTGTCTACGCTGCAGTTCCCCTTCTACAAATTTGTCTAGTAGGATTTTCCTCATAACACCCATCTTGTTATGTAAGTTTGAGTCCTCATCATGAATTGGTATAGTTTGATTGACATATCCAAGATTTGAGTGATCATGTCATTCAAGATTATATGCACTTGAATATGGATCGTACATTTGCTCAACACCATAGTCATAATGATAAGGTAGATAAGTGTAACAAAAATTTCCATAAGGTGAAGTATTCTAAGCTATCATACGATCAAGTTCAAATTTCTTTTAAAGATACGATTGAGTTATGCAATAAACAACTATCCAAAAAATCACCTAAAAACTCAAACTTAGAGACTAACCATTGCTCCCCAGCAATGGTGCCAAAATTGATGTCGCTTTTGTCGCTAAAACAATCAATTAATAATTAGGACAACCTACTAATGTAATATAGTGGCAACCTAAGTCATTATCCTAAGTTACAATCTATGGGTTTTCTCTAGAATTGAATTTAGGTGATGAAAAATACAATGAAATGGACCAAAACTAAAATGCAAGACTCTACTACCTAAATGCAATTAAACTAACTAAATGCAAGATGCAAATAACTCTAAAATCTATAAGAGAATAAAACTAACCTAAATGAATGCAAATGCAATTTAGGGGGGGTCCCCTTATGAAAAGGGAAATTAAGAAAAGAAATAAACTAATATCTAGGAAAATAAAATAAGAAAAAATACAAAGGTTTTCTTCAAATATGGTGAAGGGAACAATTTAGGATTTACTTATAATTAGCTTTTTAAGCCCAAATTAATTAATTAGACCAAAGGGAGATTGATAAAAGAGAGGAATTAATAAATTTAATCACCTAATTGAAGCATGGAAAACCCTCAAGTTCAATGACACTTAATTCACTAAAAAATTCATAATGAAAGAAGAGCTAGTTAATTAAACCTATTAAAAACAACCCCAATTAATTTCAAATAAATTCTAGAAATCATGTCACAATTATCTAATTAAGCAACTAGACAATTAACTAACCTAATTAAACAATCAAGAGGAAAAACCAAATTGACAATTAAATTAATAATGAAAAATCAATTAATAATTTAGTGACAATCTTTGGCGACCCAAGGAAGAAAGAGAAAGAGAAAACTTGTTTTTTGGTGAGTAATGGTTCTCATATGCTCAAATACTCTTCATTAAACTTGTTCATAGTGTTAAGAGCTTTATCTTGGTGGTTTGATAATTTTGAAAAGTGGTGATTTGGGTGTTGGAACAAATTTGGAAGTTGAGAATCAAGGTTTTGGCTTTGGCAAATTGAAGAGGTGAGCATTTGGATTATTTTGGTATATTTATTGTGATTTTTGGTTGAGCTTGATGAATTCTGGAATTTGCCCTGGTTTTATGCCAATTTTTGAATGCATGAATTACATGGTGAAATGATGTTGGAACTGGTTTATTGTGAAGTCATTTGAGTGTTGGAGATAGTTTTGAATTTTGGAAGTGAGTTGAATGAAATTAGGTATGGTGTGTTATAGAGACCCAAAAGTACGATTGTGGTTAAAATGAGTTTTTGGGTGTTTTGAGGTTATTAATAGGTTCCTTATGAAATTTTAAGTGGGAATGAGATTTGTGTTGTTTGGGAATCATTGGGATCAATTTTGGCAAATCTGGATATTTTTGTCAGTTGCTGTGATCTGGCAATCTGATAAGCATCACTCGAGTGAGGGGGTTTCACTCGAGTGCTGCAGTATAATCTCCCTTTTCCTTCTGCATTTCTTTTGGTTTTCTGATAAAAAGCAAGATTGCACTTTTTAACCTATGAGTGATATTGGTGATCACTTGAGTGAGCATAGGTTCACTCGAGTGAAGGTGTGAGTTCATGTTAAGGGTTGCTCTTGGGTATGCACTCTCAGGCCAATTTTCAAGAGTGTGTTCGACACTTGCAAGTGTAGTCTTCTCACCCGAGTGCTAAGGGTTGTGCTCAAGTGAGCCTTTTTCCTCTAAAGTTGACTGTGCTCTCGGGTTGTCACTTCCTGTGTTGCACTTCCAGGGACTCGAGTGAATTGGGAGTCATCACTCGAGTGTAAAACCTCATGCTCGAGTGTTATGAGCACTTTCTGGCCATAGTTGTTGCTCACTATCAAACACTCGCGAGTGAGAGCCATTCTCATTAGAGTGCAAGTCTCTTATCACTCGAGTGAGGTCATCTTCACTCGAGTGAGTCAAGCAAAAATAAGTGTTCTGCTTCCGAAAATGGGGTCTTCAGGGTAGTTTCTTCCAACCCTTTTGGCATATGTGTAGGCCTCTAATAGTCACCTAAAGAGTTCAAATGATAACCAACCTAGTGTATTATGGAAATATGTATTTGGAAAAGATATTGATCGGTTGTCCCTAATTTGGTTATAGGATTTGACATTTGCCAGACTCATGAGCCCACTGTGCTGAGTAACGTCAGGAAAGAACAAGATAGTGACTCTTTCTTTTATACTATGTGTAAATCATTGTATGTATGTTTATCATGCATTGTGTTGCTGCTACTTTGTGATGCCTTGTGAAGCTTTGTGATGCTGCTGCATAGTATTTATCGTGGAAGCGTGCATAGTGATTACAGCGAAAGCTGGCATAGTGTTTACCGTGAAAGCGGGCATAGTGATTATAGCGAAAGCTGTCATATTGTGATTACAGCCGTGAGTGCTGTTGTGTATGGCGTGAGCTATACATCATTGTATTGCTGCTGAACATGATCTTACATGCTATGTGTTTACATACTGTATGAGTGATTTGTTATTACAGGGATTCTTTTGAATCTCATTCTTTCCTTTGACTAACCATCAGACAGGGCAAGTGGCTCCAAGGAGAAGCGGCTAACCAGGAGTGGCTAGGACTAGTAGGAACATTTTAATTTTTGGACTGTTGGTTATCTGTTTTGGTTTAGGATTATTGTATATATATGGAATGTAATTATTATTTTTAGATATTTAATCCCCTATTTTGGGAAACTATACATCCATTTTATATATACATGTAGCCCGTGGTTGCTAGGATTTTAGTTGGGCACTTTGATATCTATGAATGTGATTTAACTGCACAGGTAATTGTATCCTAATGTGAATGTGAGACCAGATTAATTATATTTTTGAACTGCTTTTCTGGACACCTTATCTTGAAGATGAGGGATTATAAATGTTGTTTTTATCTTATTGGTATCTATTTCACTTAAATTTCATAACCCGAATATAATTACGGTGTCGGGGTTACATCTACAATCTAAAGCTAGATTATTCTCAAGAAAACAACTCAAAATTATCTAAAACTAAATAATCTCAAGTCTTAAAATAAATTGATAAAAAGGAAAGACACTCTCTTATGGTTTTCAAGTACAAGCTTATAAGCTCTAGCTTTGTCCATACTCCTCCCAAGTTACCTCCTAAGCTAGCTCAATCTTACATGATCATCTCCCTAACTCCATAGAGAAGTGTGAGTGTGGGCTCTTAATGAAGAGCGTGAATAATTATGTGGTATTTTTTATAGGAGAATGAGAAAGCTTAAGGTATAAGATTTGAATCATTAGAATTGGATTGGCCCATTCAAATCTTTTGATGTGTAATGATTTTTGATTGTATGAACTCTCCAAGGTAACTTGGCCATCTATGTATCAAAAAAAAAAAAAAAGAATTGGATTGGCCCATTCAAAGTCAGTCATTAGATCTTATTTAAACTTCCAAAAAATAATTTTGCATCATAAGACTTCCTAATATGCTTTTCCTTATTTTGCAAGATTTAAAAAAAATCGTGATCTATCATATATTTAAAAATATTATTTAATCACAAGATAAGCAATCAAAATACTAACAATTTAAGCCTAATAATCTCAATTAATTCAGATTTATATTATGTTCTAAAATTGACTTACAATCCAAATATTATCTAATGAATCCAAATTAGCCTAAAATAGTCCCCAAAATAAATGAATAAGGTAGGATAAAATAAATAAAATTTGGGATTTATCACCTTTAATTAAAAAAATGTAAACCGCAACAAAGATGTTTGCTAAAAAAAATACAAAAATGATGAACATTAATAAAAAAAAAGTATCATGCAATTTATTGATTACAATTTTCCTAAAGATCAAATAATCTGAGCCCTGTAACACATACAATAATATATGAATTATAAGCAATGGATACAAAAAATCCCAGTCAATAGCTAAGGAAAAATAATAATAAAGGTTTCACTACAACTATCAAGTTAAATAATGCTTTAAAAGTTACTCATTTGATTTTTAATGCAAGACCTAATTAACTAAGGGTTAAGATCAAACTTTGCCCCACAAGTTGTCAAAAAAGAGCAATATTACTCCGAAAGTTTTTTTTTGGAAGCAATGTCACCGCAGAAGGTTCCAAATTGTAACAATTCCACATAGGCGTTATCCATATTAAGTTTGACCGTTAGTAGACTAAATATACTAAGTTTGCTATCCTTATGACATCCACGTTATATTTGTTTAGGGTCTAGGTGCAAATTTGATCAACAAGTTTTCACTCAGAAGCTCTAAATTGTAGCAATTTCACCCTGGTTGTTGTCCTAGTTAAGTTTATCCATTAGTTGGTCAAATATATTTATCTAGCAGGTCTATATGCCATCCACTTTACTTTTTTCCAAGTTAGATCTATAAATAAGAAAAAAAATTGGAAAAATGCATCCTGTCTGAACGATTGGAGAAAATCAAAGAGGCACCTATTTATATCAATGTCGCTGGGGTATAGTTACAAAGGTTTACTGGTAACCTTGTTCTTGGCAATTTCGCTCAATGTATCTTGTATTTGGTAATTGAATCTTTTTCTTTATTACACTCTAGCAAATGTGAGCTCCCACTCCTTCATCTATGGCTTTTTCTTCAATGTTGATCAAGCTAACAGCTTAGTATATTTGGTCAACTAATAACCAAAATGGTTAGGGCTACATTGCTACAATTCGAAAACGTTTGGGCAATATCGAACGTAAAAGGTTTTTAGGGAAACATTACTCCTTAGTGAAAACTTCTAGGGTAAATTTGAACCCTAACAAAAATGACGTGGATAACATATGGACCTACCAGCTTAGCTTATTTGGTCAATTAATGATCAAACTTAACCTGTATAATGGCCAAGGTGAAATTGCTCTTTCATGACAACTTTGGGGCAAAATTAGACCTTAACCCATTAATTAATTTAAGTAGATTGACGATATTAGTTAAGTTAGTTAATATGATGTGTTTTTTCTAAACCACCTCAATCATCTTCTCTGATTCATCTCTCCCTCTCTTATTTTATTATTATTGAGGGAATATTAATATGGTTAATTTAGAAAAAAAGTGATAAAAATGTGAAATAGGTCTTACATTTAAGATCAATATCAATTTTCTAATTAGATCTTACATTAAGTAATGGAGGAAGTAAAACTATATTTCACAAAATTGACATAATCACATATACCACCAAAATGAACACAAAAGAAGTAAGCTTTGTTACGTGAAGCAAAAAATGACAAGTAAACTAACATATAGCAAGTAGTTGGAGGGTAAAAATGACAAGTGAGTATCTTTCAAGTGACAAAGTATTGCTACATGATGCATTATATTGTTACATTGGGAGGCACAACACAATTTTGAACATTTTATCAATTAAGGCAGTAAGTCAAAACAACAAAATCACAGGTGTCAATTCTTGTTTTTTGTTAAGGAAAACAAAGAAAAAATTGTGGACTATCTATATGATTGGTTAAATACATAAAAGATTACATAGCAGTTGTCTCACTATTATGCAAAAAAAAAAATCAATACACAGTTCTATATCATTATTAGCAAATAAATTGCATAAATAAAATATGCCTAGTGTTAGATCCAATATTTTGATGATAACAAAACTTAAAGAAAGTTATTTACGGGAGTTACACTATTTTTCATCTTTAGAAAATTGTTTTAAAACAAACAAAGGTGAATCACTCAAGTGATGTGAAAAAGTTTGATCACATGAGAGATGCTTTCAAACTTTGTCAATCTCCCTTACTAACAATGCTTGAGTGAGTTGTGGACTTTTTAGTTGATCACTCGAGTGATATGTTTTGAAAGACACCCACACCACAATAGCTACTGGAAGTGATCAAGTTCTTTCATTGAAGATCACTCGAGTAACAACTCGAGTAATGTATCAATTCCTAATCACTTCTACTTCACCATGGTGTTTCTACTAGTGATCTTATCTTTGAAATACATATGCCAAATGGATCACTCGAGTGACCACTCGAGTGATGTGTTATAAATCTTATCATTTTCAGTTTTCCAAAGTGAAAGTAGCTAGTGATCAGTTTTCTGAAAAGAATTTCAAAGTTGATCACTTGAGTGACCACTCGAGTGATTTATCCAATTTCACACCACTTCCTTTACACCACGGTGATCTGTCCAAGTGGTCAAACCTTTAGAAACTATGTTTAAAAAGATCACTTGACAGACTACTCAAGTGACCCTAGAATTTTAACATTATTTTCACAGCACCATAGTGACTTAGTTAGTGCTCATTATTTTTGAAAATGGTTTACAAAGGGATCACTGGAGTGACCACTCGAGTGAAGTGAGAAAAGTGCCTCACTTCTACTGCACCATATTGAGGTATCTGGTGATAGGTTTTTCTTTTGAACTTAGATAAAGCATGACCACTTGAGTGACCCTACTAATGGTAATCACACTCACATCACTGCAAAGAACCAAGAAGTGATCTATTATGTTTTTAATGTCAACTTTCTGAATAGAATTAAGGTCACTCGAGTGACCGCTCGAGTGATTCAGTCTCAGAAATAAAACAACATTTCAGAAATCTTGATTCTTATTCAAATAATCTATAACCTTGTTCCTTTTACTTCTAATTGACTTCATACATTGTTATATCATTGTCTAAACATATTATAAGTGCTTAATCAAGGATTAACACAAGATTAGCAAGAAGTGTGTTTAAGTTAGAAGCATTTAATACACCGAGCTTCAAACCTTTTCAAATCATCTTTGTCTCTGCGGCTAATTCAAAAGACAAAAGGAATGACTTGACACACTCAACAGACAGAAGCAATGACCTCACACACTCTCAATGGCTACATTCAAAAGAGCAACGATCATCAACTATCATCACACTATAAATAAAAGAGCATTGAAGATGAAGCAACTAACTCCCTACGCATATTTACTGTTGCATTCATTGCTAAGTCTTGAACTATATTTTTGTGTGATTATATAGTTTAGTGATTATTCATTACTCTTGCGAAAGACATTACCAAATCATTTATTATAGTCAAGTTACTCTAGGTAGTAGGACATTGATTGTAGGCATTGATTACAAAATGTAAGGGGGAGTGACTTCTTATACTGAGGCACTAAATGCCCTGTGGATCTTGAGACAATAGTGAAAATCTCATAAAAGATTTTAAGGACTAGATGTAGGTCAAATGGTTTGGACTGAACCAGTATAAATATTTTGTGTCTTCTTCGGTGATATCCTTCTAACTCTATTCTCTTCATTAATAAGTATTTGAGTTATAAAATTTTTAATATCGCCTAATTCATGCCCTCTTTGGTGAAAGGCTTAAACTAACACCTAGGAGTTGCAAGTGGTAGATAAAACACATAAGTAGTAAATTTTATTTTCATTAACAGAGAAAAAGATGATTAGTGAGACCTTTTCAACATTTGCATTGTTTTTTGGGTTTTCTTAAATTAATTTATGCTTCATTTGTTTATGATTTAGTTATATTGATTGATGTACGACAAATATATAATTCACTAAAAAAATGATAATTCAAAGCGGTAAATTTGTAGCTGTAAAAAAACTGCTACAAATGTGTGTATTTGTAGCGATTTTATGTAAAACTGCTACAAATTTGCAACAGGTCACTTCACACCAAGTGGTGTGGGATAAGGGAATAGATTTTGCTGTGGTTAATAATTTTTAACCGCTACAAAAATAGGCTCCAAGCTGGCATCAAATTTGCCATGGTTCTTTTGTAGCGTTTAATTATATAAACCGATAAAATTGGCGCAAGCTTGGTGCCACCTGTCATGAAGATTGTGGCGGTTATTTTGTAGCGCTTATATCAAAGTAACCGCTATAGAATGCAAAAGCCACATATTTGTAGCGGTTAACCATAACCGCTACAAAATGTGCTGAAACTTTATAGCGGTTTCAAGCTATAACTCTACAGAATGCAAAGAGTTTGTCTTTTTGTAGTGGTTACAGATAGAGCCGGTAAAACGGGGCGGGCTGGCGGGCCAGCCCGCCAATCCGGAATTTTTTTTTTGATTTTTTTTGATTTTCTTCTCATCAAATGCCCTCTTAGTATCCATTTTCTTCTTTCCTTTGATGATGTGTTTAATTAATTCCCCATATTTTTTATTTGACACTTATTTTCATATTATATTTATTTATTCTACTATTATCAAATTTAAAAAATATGTGTTTATATAGTTTTATGATGTGAATAGATGAAACAAAAAGAAAAGTAAGAATGAAATTGACTTTATAATATAAATGTATAAAAAAAAGAAGTGTGATATGAGCGGGTGAAAAAGAAAGAGGGTAGATTTTTTTAAAAAAAGAGTGAAATTAAAAAAAAAAATTGGCGGCCCGCCAGCCCGCCTAAACGGGCTCGAGCTGGCAAAAGCGAGCTCGCGAAGGGGGTGGGCTACTTCAGCCCGCCCCGTCTAAATCCCCAACCCGCGGGCTAGCCCGCATTCCCGCCTCTAGTTACAGATAACTACTACCAATGTTCACGTTAAACGAGGTAGGGTTTCCAGATTCGTAGCGGTTTATGTAGCTATTTATCTTATAACTGCTACAAAATTTGGCACTAAAAAACCTGTACACCTCCTCCTCTCCTTATTTTGCCATTTTGATTTCTCACACGCCTTTTGAGATTTAGCTCGAGATCTGAGGTTCTGCTGAAGCTTTTGAGAGAGTTTGTTACACGAGGTTAGTAAAGTTAGGAACAATATGAAAGAAGAAATCAAGATAGGGATCGCCGGAAGAGATGAAGGTGGGGGAATTATTCTTTATGAAGCCCATGTTTTGACGCTTTGATGTTTGAATTTTGTTGAAATCAGCCACCATGTGATCTATTGAAGTATCGCTAGCAGAAGTGGTATCAAAGGTGGATGATGATGGGGCATTGTGGCTGTGGGTGGTGGAGTTATGGATTTCAGGAGGACCTAGCAGAATTGCCATGTGACTAACACTGAGAGGCGGTGGAACTAATTCGGAGGAAGTGAATGAAAGAAACAGATTTCAATATAAAACTATCTTGGGAAAAAAACAAGAGAATGGAAGAAGATGAAAGAAAGTGACGAGGGCTTTAAAGTAATGGGCATATTTTTAAAGTCTACGCTTTCTTAGTCCCCAAGGAAAGGTAATAAAAAAATAAATTAGCAAGCGGCGAATAAATTCAGAGAATATGCGCATTAGAGTAAGACATGGTGGAAATATATTTAATTAGGGTAAGAAGGTGCAACTCGAGGCACTATGTGACGTGAGGCACTCCCTTATCGACGACAGTCTAACGGATTAATAGTATTATGTTAACATTAATATTTTAATAAAATTTTGGTTAAAAAATACTCACTTTAATGAAACACCCACTTTAGGGCATGTTTGTTTTGACGGGAAGGGAGTGGAGGAAAAATGAGTCACTCCTTTCATTTAGTTTAAAATTTAGGAGGAAAGGGGATCCCAAAGTTTTCATGCCTTTTCTTCCAACACTCTTGTTTTGGCTCCCCTTCAAGTTGGGGGTTTTGGAGGGGAGCTAAAATTTTGGACTACTTTATCCTTATAACATAATATTTGAATAATGTCCATGATGAAAAATATTATGATAAATAAAAATATTATTGTTATTATTATTATTAAAATATTTTATTATAAAATAAAATATATTATTAGTATACAAAAATTATTATAAAAAATTATATTATGAAAAAAATAATTTAATAGTAAAAGTATATATTTATGAATAAAAAGTTATTATAAGGGAAATTTCCAAAAAACCACATTGGAAATTGTAAAAGGACAATTCAGTACATTGAATTTGGGAAATGATAGATTAGGTAGGTGTCAGACGGGCAGAGGAATCTAGGATTTTGATATCTCGGCCAAATGGCGAAAATGCCCTTCAACCCTCCATCCCCTTACTTCAGAATAACAACATGATCCTCAGAATTAACAACTTCAATTCTTCTTTTACAATTAACAAGTTTTAGGGCCAATAACAAAACCTATCTCTTAATTAACAACTCCGGATTCGACATTAATAACTCCAATTTCTTCTTTCACAATTATCAAGTTTCAGGGCCAATAACAACACCTATCTTTTAATTAACAACTCTAAATTCGACATTCACACTAAACAAGTTTCAGGACCAATAATAACACTTATCTCGCCATTAACAACTCCGGATTCACCATTAACAACTCCATTTTCTTCCTCCACTTTGAAATAATAGCATCTATCTCTTGATTAATAACTCCTGATTTAACATTAATAACTCCAATTTCTTCTTTCATACTTTATAAGTTTTAAGGCCAATAACAACACCTATCTCTTAATTAATAACTCTGGATTTGAAATTAACAACTCCAATTTCTTCTTTCTCAATTAACAAGTTTCAGGGCCAATAACAACACCTATCTCGCTATTAACAACTCCAGATTCGCCATTAACAACTTCTATGTTGTTATTTCGACTGAGGGCTGAAGGGCATTTTCATCATTTGGCCGAGATTTCAAAATCCCAGATTCCTCTGCCCGTTTAACACCCGCCTGATATGTCCTTTCCCATTTTCAATATACTGAATTGTCCTTTTATAATTTTCAATGTAGTTTTTTTGGAATTTTCCCTTATTATAATTATAACATATGCTGATACAAATTTAAATAAAAAAAATCGTATTTATAAATAAAAAAAATTATTATTAAATTAATTTAAATAAACATATATTTTTATTAAGATAATTAAACCCGGACCATTCACTGAACTGGTCGGGGTATTGGGTCAAGGGCCGGTAGATTAGGTCGGAGTCAAACCAGAGCTAAGTTGGGACTAAATCAGTGAGAAATTGAAAATTTTATGACTACTAATATGAAATTCTAAAGAAAAAATTTTAAAAAATTGAGTTTTTAAAAAAATAAAAAAAAAATTGACCCAGATCGATTCACTGGATCGGATCGGCCGGTCCGGGTTTGAGAACCTGGATTTTTTTCATTAAAAAATATTATTATGAAAAAACTTTAAACAAATTATATTTTTACAAATAAAAGTATTATTATAAAGAAAAATATATTATTATGAAATTAATTTAAAATGAAAATATGTTATTATAAATAAAAAATACTATTATAGTTAAAAAATATATTATTATACAATTAATTTAAAACAAAATATATATTATTATATTAATTATAAACAAAAATGTTATTATATTAATTAGATAAGATGTAAATTATTTTATATAACATATAAATAAAAAATATAATCAAATATGTTAGGGTAGAATGGTAAATTGCCATCATTCCTCCTCTCCAATCCTATCTTAAACCAAATATGGGATCATTAAAAGCTTTTCACCTCCTTCCTCCATCAACTAAATCAAACAAGATAATCCTCTACTTTTTTCTTCCATCCTTTCCGCTCTATCTCCTTCCTTCTAATCTAACAAGCCCTTAATAAGACCAACTTTAATGAAGAATTTGAATTTGAATTATATAGTATATTTTTTTGCCAACTACATAGTATATGTTTTATATTAAAGATAGGAGGGAATATTTAATTTTGACTTTTTTAAATGTTTACAAGTCTTGTTACCCAATCAAAACCACAACGTGTAACATTAACCAGTTATCCAACGTTGATTTTTTTTACCATGGTTTATCAAATTTTATTGGCTCGTCTAAACATTTTCCCCCTCATTTTACAAGTCATCTCTTAAAATTATTGTTCACAGCAACTGACTTCTATATTGTTCATCTTCTTCTTTATTAGATTCAATGAGCAAAATCGAGGAGGGGCTGTTGATTGAACTAGAGGACACGCATCGGGCTGGAAGAAGGGAGCTATTAGGATCAACCATCTTCATCTTCATCACTGAGGAGAGAGGAGGCAAGCTATTCCTCATTCAACTTCTTCACGGTAAAAATTTTCATGACACAGGATCAAGATAAGTCAGCCCATAACAAAAAAAAACACACATGGAAAACCCAAACTAGAAGGGAGATCGATCGAAACTACAGGCAAGTTATATTGCTGACAGAGTAAAGAGTGGAAGGGAAGAAGACAAGGGGACAGAGATGATTTTCTACCAACATTTCCCACAGAATATTGTCAATTTGTCCCATAGATGATTTTCTGGCAGCAAAGCAAGAAAAATAGTACAAGAAAATTGATGAAATTAGAAGAGGAAAAGCTGCTACGAGGGAGAAGGGGAAAAAGGAAAAAAAGGCATTTTAAACAGGAGGGGCAAGTTTGAAATATTTAAAAGTAGGCATGGGTATTTGTTGCACTTTGGGTCCAAGTCCACGGATCAGAATTTTGATTAGGATATAATTAACCTAATCAAATAAGAATCATATTAGCATTAACTGTAGATTGAGGAATAAGTTATTATTAATTATGATATTGTTAATGGAGAAACAAGTCATCATAATTCAGGAAATTAATTAAGAATTAATTCTCCTAATTACTAACTTGGAAGGCAAGAAGGGTGGACATCATTTCCTAATTAGTGGCCACCCTAAACCACTATAAATAGGAGGTGTCTCCTTCAGTTATTTTTCACCCTTGTTGTTGAGTTTTCTAGCAATATCTTCTCTTCTACCATCTTTCTTGTTTTGGTGATCTGCTGTGCCAATCCCAATTAGGTTCTAGTAGTCTAATAATTGTGTGGGCACCATTATAGAGCATTGGAGCTTTGACCCGGATCCGAACATGGATTCGCCCTAGTATGCTAGTCCATTCTCTCCCTCTTTATTTTTCCAACATTTTCATTAGAGCGTGTTGATCCTGTGGTTGTGATTTATTCTTTGTTAATAACTAAATGATATAATTTGTTTATATCTGCATCACAATTTTTTTATTTCCACTGTGCTATTATATATTATGATAATATATATGCAAGTTTTCTCAACTCATTAGTGAGCAAGCATGTTTACTGGACGAATATGTAATTCATATTTTTGCTGCTTTTTGGGTCTCTTGATGTTACTTGTACAAAAAATAAATATAGACACTGCTTGATTTTTGGATGTGTATCATGCCATAATATATTTTTTATTTTGGATAATGTTCTCCATAATATGTATGTTATGTCAAAGAAGTATGTATAAATGTGTGCATATATATTTGAACATGTATCACTCACTCTCACTCTCTCTCTCTATCTATCCTTCGTCTCTCTCTCCTCTACTACTAAGTTGCTTTTGGAAAGTTTTTTCTTTCTTTTTTCATTCAAGCATTGTGTTTTTTCACTTACATTCAGGAGTCTAATCTTATTCCCATGAAGCATGTTCTTTGATAAACACTCTATATGTTCTCTCTCTCTCTACACATTTGCTCTGTAAATGATCGTTCTTCTGAAGCTGTGTGAATCTGAAAAAAGACAACTTTAATGTATAAATAAGTGCATGAGATCACAAATGTAAGAAGAAAGATCTGGACTGTGTTTTCTGTTTGAATCCAACAGTGACTGATGTTCTTCAAGAATTGGGTCTTCAAAAGCACAGGTTTTTGAGCAAACAAAAGTGACGAATGTGAAGTACTTGAGGAGACGGTTCCAATGGCACCAGAATAGCTTGAAACAAAGGTCAGATGAGGGAGATATTAGGTAAAGAACCTGGGTAGGTTATGATGACCTGGCCAAGGTTGAAGCCAATGTCCTTTTGGCCTATGCTTCCCTGAACGTAGTCATTTCATTAAATGAAACGATGGCATTTTGCACTGGCGTCATTTTGGCCAGTGGGAGGCATTGCGTTTCGGGTCTCCCAACCCGAAATCCATCCAAAGGATGGATGGGCCAATTCAACCAACTCGTACCAGCCTAACTTGATTTCCTAAAAAAATGAAATTCCCAGAAATTGACATGTGGCACGTGGGGGCCCATAGGGGCCACTGTTTGACACGTGGTGTGACCCCTTCCGTAATTATATCCGAAATACACGATTAAAATGAATCAGAGACCAACGATTAGCAAAACTCATTTTCAAACCCATATACACGATATAGTTTTCACAAATACTTTTTGAAATCAAAATAACCTGGTTTCATATTCACATTTAGAATATAATTACACATAGCACATCTAATCACATTTATATATCAGAGAACACAATATAATTCTTGGCCAACCCTGGGTTCATACCTTTATTAAGGATTTATAAATGCCCATTAAGGGAATTACACAATATCCTTTCAACTATATATCCAAATATACATATCCAAAATATATACAATAATTACAACCAACATTGATAACCAACTACCAAATCAAATATCCATAGGGGGTCTTCGCCGCCCCTGGTTGCTTGTCCCCTCCTTGAGCCTTTTACCCTGTCTAAATTATTGGTAGGGGAGGGTGAGATTCGAGAGAATCTCAGTAGGAAAATAGTACCAATAAGCATGCAAGATAAATGTTTAATGCATGACATGCTTGCTTTACACTAACTCATGCTCACACAATGACATATTTGTGTGCTCACTGTTTCAAACAACATACTTATGGCTACAATAAGCTCAACGAAAGCTTAAAGGATTGTGACGTACTAGGTTGGAAATCACCTTTTAAAATCACAAAGTGCTGAAATAGGATTTTGGTTGCAACCAAGAATTCTTTGGCTGTGGCCGAAAGCAGCACAGAAGGTTTTTGGCTTTAGCCAAGATTTTCAGGTTGCGGCCAAAATGTGCACAAAAAATTTTGTGCTGCAGCCAAGAACTTTTGGCTACATCCAAGGAAACTTCGGAAATTCATAACTAATTCCAGAAAAATCGAAATAAGGTGATCCTAAAGCCCATTGAAATCTCTTTAAGTCTTCTTCATAGGAAAAATATGAGCCATTACCAAAAATCACCACACAATTCTAGAATTATACAAAATTCCCTTGCTATTCCAGATTTGCACCCAGGTTTAACATCAAACTTTGGAAAACCATAACTCCCAGTTCACAAAACGAAATGACACAAATTATATGTCCATTTTGAAGCTTGGAATGTGAACTTTTTGACTATAAAGTTCATAATTTTTAGACACCATTTTCCCATTTCAAACGTCAATACAAATAGACTGCCCAGAACAGAAATTTAATGGACAGATTTCCAGATCTTCACAATTGCTTCCAATGGTTTCCATTTTCACATCAAACACCATTCCCATGCAAATTTTCACAAGGAATCCATTGGAAACACCCAATCAATCAAATTCACATTATATTGACATGTTTTACCAATAATCACAACATGTCATCACAAAACTACAATATAAATCACACATTGCCATTCTCTCGATTCCAAGTTCTCAAATCAATTTTAATGACATCATAACACCATATGACACCATTTTCGACACAAAACATAATGCAAATCTCCCAATTACATGTCACATGAAATTATACCAAAATTAGGGCAAATTCCACAATTCACAATACTCAACCAAATATTACAAACCTTAGTTTAAAAGGCATCAAATACTCACCTCTTCCTCTTTCCCAAGCCAATTCCCTGATTCTTCATATTTCCAATTTTCCACAAGCTCCCAAACACCTCCTTTCACAAATCTCAAACCATAGCAATGAAGCTCTCATCACTATGAACAACATTAAAGAAGGGTATTTGGGCTAAAGATAGCATATACAAGGCCAAAAACTCACCTATAGCTTTCTCTTTCCTCCTTGCCATGGACGAAAATGGAGAAATAGAGAGTGAGAGAGAGAGAATGGAGATGAAGAAGATGAAGGCAAATTTTGGAGAGCCCAAAAAGGTCCAAATAAGGGAGAGAGAAAAGAAAGAATAGTTTGAGCATTTAACCCAAATCCAAGGGTCCAAATGTTGCTATTTGTCACACACTTGCTCCATCTATCATAAGCTCACATACACACACCCACATGGGATTCCAACCCTTTGATCTCTTACATAAATCAATCCTAACCATTGATATTGAAGTTACTAATAAGTTTCCTTTTCGGTAACAGATTAATTGGTCGATAACTTTACCGTTTTGCCTCTGATTATGACATTTCCTCCTGAATCACCACCAAACACATTTTCTCATTCATTTACACCATACATATGTCCTCCCCCTTATTTTCATTCAATTTAGATGTTAATCCATAATTGAACTCAAATACATGGTTTGGGTATGAATCACAACACATACACACATTCGAATCCCAAATCACATCATATTCTCCAAAAGGGGTTCATTTATCAGTAATCGCATCCACTTTTGGAGTTATTATCCCTTAATCAAAATTCGGGATCCCGCTAAATTAGGGCTTAGCAATCCACTTATTTCAAGCTTATTCTCTAGCCTCAGTCTCAAAATTTAGGGCATTACAGAGGAGGATGACGTGTGGAGTTAGGGAAGTTGGCACGTGTCGCTGGTAGACGGCTACAAGGCGGCGTGTGACTCAAACGGGCCTCCACTATGAGTGGCCTTCATTGGATTTTTCCAATTTTTACAGGATTTTTTTAATTCATACACATTGTAGGGGTGCGTGAGGGAGCGTGGGACCTTCAATTGAGATGTAGTTTGTTTCTAAAAATCCCTAAATTTGAGAGCTTCAATTTAATATATAATTTGCATATATTTGAAGCATGTTTAGATCTGATTTGAGTAAAAAAGGTGCTTATATGCACTTAGAGATTCCCAAAAACTATGAAATTGAGTTAATGATGATTCTATTGTTTTTGGGATAGGTTGACTTACTTATTAAGAGTATTTCAGCTGCATCATAAGGTTAATGTTGAAAGATTCTTTAAAGTGAAAAATTACTCAAATGAGTTTTTGAATATAAGATCCTATCCAAACCTGACTCAAATTCTTAGAGATAAAAATTGAAAATTGCAACAAGTTGAAATTATTGAATAATCAATAAGTGAAAAACTGGACCGGACCGGCTGGTCCTACCGAAAAACCGGTGAACCGATCCCTAGTCTGGTCCGGTACATTACTGAAAAGGGGAGAAAAGTCAAACCGGTGAGTAACCAGTCGAACCGTGACGAACTGGATTGACTTGGCCAAACCAGCAGGCGGCGCTGTTTGGCCGAGTTGGAATTTTTTTAAAAAAATCCCAAAACACCGTCGTTTTTAGGGTCATTCTGGAGCAGCCCAAAGCTCCCTGCCCGACCCAAATTTTTTATGGCCCTAATTGAATTGGGGCTTGACTCCAGGTGAATGAGAATCTGAAATTTTCTCAAATCCTCCGTCGATTCCTCCGTTCTCGGCCTGAAAGTCTGAATCAAAACCAAATTTATTCATCTGTTCTCCGTGATTGGTCATCGAAACCTAGAAATGAATTCAATGATGAGCTTTTACGATGTCAATCGGTGAATATGAGTACGTGAGCGGCAAATGGTGACATGAAATTTTCTCAGAATCCTCCCTCGATTCCTCCGTTCTCAGTCTGAAACTCTAAATCAAAACCAAATCTCTTCATCCGTTTTCTGTGATTAGTTGCAGAAACCCAGAAATGAAGTCAACGGTGAGCTTTTGCAATGTAAATCGGTGAATGTGTGTCCTGGTACGGCGAATGGTGATCTACGATTGTGATAGCTAAAATTCCAAAACTGATCTAAACTCTTATTTGGCCAAGACTGTGATTCATCTGCGACTGTGAGAGGTAAATTTTTTTTGAGTTTTGATTCATTTATTGTTGGCTTGTTATGCTGTCGTCACTATTCTAAATCCGATGAGCTACAGTTTTTCATTCATTAGTAGTAAAACTGAGGTTCTGTAATTGTTATTCTGAGTTCTTACCTGTGAGCTCATTGGTAGCTGAATTGTTGTTGGCTTGTAAAAGTAAAACTGAGCATATGTAATTGTAAAACTGAGTTTGAGTTTTGATTAATCTGTTGTTTGCAGTTGTAATTGTTGTTGGCAAGTTGCTCTTTGTAGTAATAAAATATTTCACATAAGAAATTTACAAACTGAAAGGGTGCCTATAATTGAAGCTATTTGAATGAACTTGTTATTGAATGAACTTGTTGTTTGAGTGAACTTGTTATTGAAGATTTTTTAGTGATTAATTTTTTTATATACTTCTTAATTTAATGCCTTATTAGAAGTGATAGTTTAGTAATTTTCCCTTAGTTTAGGATGTAACTACCTTACTAGAAGTGACAGTTTAGTAATTTTCCCTTAATTTAATGCCAATATAGTGATAGTTTAGTAATTTTCCCTTAATTTAATGCCTTACTAGAAGTGACAGTTTAGTAATTTTCCCTTTGTTTCTTTGTGTTGGAAGGATGGATATATCTAGTTCAGGAAATGAAAATGTCACTTCTAGTTCTAATATTGAACCTAATACTCTTAATACCGAACCTCACACTTCCAATTCCAATAGTAATCCTACTTCTACTCCTAACACCACAATTCATGGTAAAATTGATCCAGCATGGGCACATGTTGCCTTCAAAAAAGAGGGGACACAGAATGTATACACATGCCTCTTTGTGGTAATAGCTGTAGAGGAGGAGGCATAAACAAGATGAAGCAACATCTTACTGGTATGTCTGGTCAAATTGCTTCTTGCAAAAAGGTTACTTTTGATGTGCGTTATATGATTGCAGAGTCTTTGAAAGAAAGTTCAAAGAAAAAGTCAATTGAAGATATAAGAGAAGAGGAAGTTGAAGAAGAGGAGGTTGATAGTGTATCTAAGAAGAGGAAACATCTTGGGACAATGGATAATTATTTCACTCCTAGGACAACTCCTAAAGCTCAACCAACTATCAAGATTGACTTATCATCAAAAGAAGCACAACACAATGTGAAGATGGTTATTGCTGAATGGGATATAGTCAACTGCATTCCATTTAAAGCATTGGAGTGCCCTTTATTTCAAAGAGCTGTGGATGGAATTTGCTCTATTAGGCCTGGGTTTAAAGCCCCTAGTTCTTATGATTTTAAAACCAACTTGTTAAGAGATTCGAAAAAGGAATGGAATTTACTCATTGATGGTCATAGAGCTAAATAGACGAATAACGACTGCACACTTATGGCAGATGGATAGACTGATGTGAGACAATAGACTTTGATAAACTTCTTTGTTTATTCTATGCACAGAATGGTGTTTGTTAGGTATATTTACACATCAGATTTAGTGAAAGATGCTAAAACTTTGTTCACATTGTTTTCTGAGGTGATTGAGTGGGTTGGTTCCAAGAATATAGTTCATGTGGTGACTGACAATACTACCAACTATGTGGCATATAGAAGGTTGATCAAGGAGGAATATAGAAATATTTATTAGTCTCCTTATGCTGCTCATTGTTTAAATCTTGTATTGAAAGACATTGCAAGCATGCCTCATGTGTCGGACATTACAGTAAAGGCATCAAAGATAATAGTATTTGCTTACAATCACATGATATTCTTGTCTTGGTTGAGGATGAGGACAGGTTGGAAGAAATTGTACATCTTGGTGCTACAAGGTTTGCTACTACCTTTATTACATTGCACAGCAAATACATGCACAAGCATGACTTGCAAGCTCTTATTGTTGATAAATACTTTATGGACCATAAGCTATCTAGGACTACAACAGGAAAAATTTTTAGTGCGCTCATATTAGATAGTTGGTTTTGGAATGAGTGCTACCAAATTGTGAATATTGTAACTCCTCTGACAAAATTGTTGAGAATTGTTGACTCGGATAAGAAGCCTGTTAGAATCTGGCTGACACCCAAGAGGGGGGGGGGGTAAATTGGGTGTATAAAAAAAACTTAAGGATTTTGAAAATTTTTTTGTGTCTTGATGAAAGTGGTAAGTATGAAGGTTGTAACCCCCTTATCGTAATTACATTTGGATTATAAAATTTAAGTGAAATAGAGACCAATAAGACAACGTAATAAATTATAATTCCTCATCTAAGAGATGGGGTTTCCTGAAAAACGGTTCAAAATCATAATTCATCCTGGTCTCGCATTCACATTCGAATATAATTACTTGAGAAACCAAATCACATTAATAACATCAGAGTGCGCAACTAAAATCCTGTCAAACCCTGGGTTACTTGCATATATACAACATAGGTTTAAAGTTCCCAAAATGGGGATTACATATCCAAAATTTAACATTTACATCTTATGTACAAATGGTAATCCCAAACCAAAATAGATAACCAACAACCACTAAAGTCTTAGAGTAATCCTAACTACTTCTGGTTGTTGGCTTCCCTTTCGAGCCACTCTACTTGTCTGGAAAGGTTAGTCATTTGGAAAGAGTGAGATTCTAAAGAATCCCAGTAGTAACAAATCATTCATACCACATGTAATCACATATCATGTAAACAAATCATCACATATCAGCAACACACAAATCACACTCCATCCTCATCCCCTTTTACCGCCGAGAAGGCACACCGTCCTAACCCAAACCGTTGTTAGCGACTCAGGGACTGTTGGTATGGCAGTGCATACGAATAGCCTTACTGCTCACATATAGCCTTTCGGAGCACAATTAGCTTTTTGACCCACATAATCACATATATCACACCCTAACCTCATCCCCTTTTACCGCTGGAAAGGCACACAGCCCTTACCTGAACCATTGTTAGCGACTCAGGGACTATTGGTATAGCGGCGCTTCCACAATTTCATAAATATTGTAGCATACGAATCCATTACAAACCAATGATATAATACGCATACAATGTATCACATAAGGTATAAAGAAAGAGTAACTACTTGTATCTTTCCTGACTGGCTCTGGTACCGTGGTCTCACGAGGGCGACAGATATCAAATCCTATACCAAATTAGGGACAACCGGTCAATCTCTTTTCCAAATTCCTTATTTCATAATACTCTAAGTTGGTTATCATTTATGACTCTTTAGGTGACTATTAGAGGCCTAGACATATGCCTAAAGGATTGGGAGAAACTACCCTGAAGACCCCTTTTTCGAAAGGTAAAACAGTGATTTTAGGTTGGCTTACTCGAGTAAAGACGACCTCACTCGAGTGATGAAAGACTCGTGCTCGAGTGAGACCGACTCTCACTCGCGAGTGTTTGACAGTGAGCGACCATCATGGCTAGAAAGTGCTCACCGCACTCGAGCATGAAACTTTGCACTCAGGTGATGACTCCAAGTATGCTCGAGTCCCCAAAAGTACAACACAACGAGTGATAACCCGAGAGCACATGCTACCATCAGAGGGGCAAGCTCAGTTAAGCATACCCTCCAGTGCTCGGGTGAAACGGCCGTGCTTGAGAGTGTCAAAGCACACTCTTGAACAATGGCTAGCGAGTGACAATCCAAGAGCAGCCCTAACCAAGCTCTCACACCATCACTCGAGTAATCCTTTGCTCACTCGAGTGATCTTCAACCTCACCCACGGATACAGAAGTGCACTCGAGCTCACTTCATGCAAACCCAGGCAAGACACAACGCAGAAAGGGAAAAATACACGCAGCACTCGAGCATGATCTTCCCTCACTCGAGTGTTGTGCATTAGAGACCAAAAACATAGCAAATGACATAAAATACCAGATTGGTCAAAATCATACCCAATAGTTCCTAAACTTCTCACAAAGCCCATTTCTACTTAAAATGACCTAAGGAACACATTGGCAACTTCCAAAACACTCCAAAAACCCTTTCTACTACAATTTATGCCTTTGGGTCTCTATGACACACAATACCCCAATCTCATTCAACTTAAATCCAAACTTCCAAACTATATCCAATACTCAAATGGCTTCACAATAGGCCATTTCCAATATCAATCACAATGAAACTCATACATTCAACATTTGGCATGTAACTAGGGCAAATTCTAGATTTTACCAAACTTATCCAAAACCACAAACAATATATCAAAATGCATCAAATCCTTACCTCTTTGCTTTGAAAATCTAGAACCTGATTCTCAATCTTTCAATTTTTGACCAAAACACAAATCACCACCTTTCAAGATTCTAAAATCACCAAGTTGAAGCTCTCAATGAGATGCACAACATTATAGAAGAGGATTTGAGCATAAGAGGATCAATACTCACCAAAGATTCAAGCTTTCTCTTTCTCTTTCTTGCCTCAAAATCGCCGAAAGCAATGGAGAGAAGAGAGAGATGAGGAGATGAAAATGGTGATGATGTTTCTCTTCCCTTGTGCCCATGCTCCACCGAAAAGAGAGAGAAGAGAGAGGAAAAAGTGGACTTTTGTCCTTTAGCATGATCTCATGGTCCACTTTAAGCCACATGTCACTATCCTATACACTCCTCCATGAGCTCACACAACCGCAAAGCATAGGATTCCGACCCATAAACAATAAATCTCAACCCTTGATCTTAAATACCACACATATTTGTACCAAATTTACATCACATTAATTCCAAAAGTGCTTAATTACACACTTACAATTAATCTTAAAGTCGTTATCCTTTAATCCCGAATTGGGATATTACAAAGGTAATGAATTATAAATCAACAATTATATTAAATAATATATGCTGGAAATATAAGAGCTTAGGGAAGAGAATATGCAAACTGTGATTTATCTTGGTTCGGTACAATCTGTGATGGCCTACGTCCAGTCCCCAGGCTCTTCCTGAGATTTTCAAATTCACTATCTTCTTGTTTAATCTGGGCACAAGAAAAGCCTTTACAAACCCACAAGTTTAGTCGGGTATTTGTGAAACCTTTCACAAATGTCTCACCGAAAAACTCCCCCTTACGGCAAGTCTTACGAGCAGAGCAATCCCGAAGATCTTCCTCTCCTGCTTACTCATGCAAGTTTTACAAGCAACAACGTTCTCTCCTGCTTATACCCCTGTAAGTTGTATGAGCAGCAACATTCTCTACTGCTTGCTCCTTGTAAGTCTTACGAGCAGAATGTCTTACTGGCAATTCTCTCTACAGCTTACCCTGTAAGGAAATCAACCCTCTCAAGGTCCCTCTACCTTGATATCAATTCAAAATTACAGATAAAAGTGTTTATAGATCCTCTCACAGAGTGGATATAATGCTCACTGAAGTACAATACAAATAACCACTCTCTCAATGATAAGTAATATAGAAGCTGCAAAACAGAGAGTGTTTTGGTAGAAGGAGAGGATTCATGTTTCCATCATTTTTCTCGTAGTTGCTCATTGTCTCAGTTACCCATTGACTTTGAATGCTCTCTCATTTATAGTTGATGAAGATGATGCCCGTTGTGAGCGTTCATCCGTTGGAGTCCTATTGCTTCAATTGACCGTTGTGTGCATTGGAACAACTAGTTACTGTCCGTTGCAGAGCAGAGCATTCAACTGAAGAGTGGGATATTTCATTATAAGCTGCACATCACGTTGTGGAGCGTTGGTGTTTTAGGCATTCGTTCATGGTGCGTCAATCTTTTATCGTGGTAGGTAACCGATATTCAGTGAGTAATGATGCTGCCCGCCATAATTGATTCTTTTATTTGAATATGTAATCTCAATGTTAAATTTCCTATTTCACACTGCAAAATGCTTAATCACTAATATGATGAAGTGTTAGTCATGGGTATATTGGATCATTGGTTAAAAGCTAAATTTATGGCTTTTGGGACTCATCACGTTGAGTGACAATATTTGCCATAAATGACCTCCATTCTTGAAGATGCAATCTAAATGTTTAATCTCCTATTTTACACTTAAAATATATGTTAGTTAATGTTTAGGAATAATAACAAGTGAAAACATAATGAATGTATAACATTTAACCACATTTGGATTGATAGCTGTGAGAGTCTGAACTTTTTGCATTTTGGTTCTGTCAGGACTTCACTTGAGTACAAAGAAGCCTCACTTGAGTGCATGTATAGTTTCACATTTTGGCTTGCTCTTGGGCAATCACTTGCTTCTCTTCACTCGCAGAACTTGAGTGCAATCCCTCTCATCACTCGAGTGTTACCAGTTATGGGTCGAGTGCTCTTCACGTTTCTTTGGTCATATTTCTTCTCGGGTTAACACTTTCATGTCAACACTTGCATGAATAGAGTGCAATTCTAATCCTCACTCGAGCGTGTTGTTCAATGCTCGAGTATTGCTAAATTTCTCCATGCTTTAGCCGCTTCTAGACAACACTCGCATGACATTTTTCAAGAGTGCGTTTCTAGAATCGTGAGTGATGTGGGGCCACAACAGACTCAATTTATTCATTTGATTCTAAATATGGAAAACGATGTATCATAAGAAAGCTCTTGCATATGTATTCCAATGCAAAATGAATCAGCTCCAAACTCCTTGTATTCTGCAAGTTATGATAGAAAGAGTGTCTATCGCACTAGACTGCACAAGCGTCAACTTCTAGAAGGCATAGATCCTAGAATATAATTTCAAATTAGGCAAATTACCTATCCATGGAAAGCGCTTTGAGTGTAGTTTCATATGGCACTGGTTTCGTCTCAATCCAATGTGTCATTTTTGAGTTATGCTCAAAATACCGAACCTGTCTTGAAAAGTGACGGTGATTTCAGTGTCAAATTCCACGGATCATATCTACTTCATCTGAGCTTCTTTCAATGTGATCTTGGTGTAAATTTTTTGTGTTGTGAGTCTTCTTTCATATGCCACTAGTCTCAGGTCAATCAGACGTGTGGTTTGAGAGATATGGCCAAAACACTGGACCTCTATCAGGCTGAATGTAAAACAGAGGTGAACAGAGTAGCATGACACTCGAGTGTGTTCTTCCTTCACTCAAGTGGTATAGTGCCACACTTGCTAAAGTGATTTTTCAATTTCAGTCTGCACTTCAAGTGCTACAGTGCTTCGCATGCTACAGTACCTGCATGCTACAGTGTCAAACAGTGCTCGATTGCTACAGTAATGACCGCTAAGTGCCAAACAGTACCATCTGCTAAAGTGCAAAATAGTGCCCGTCTAATTTCCTTCTGATCATAGAAATCTCAGAGAACTTGAATCTTGATATTTCCATTAGATCTTGCTAGTTCTTCTTTCTTCAATATCTTTCTTCTTGATTTTCCTCTTGATAATAATTCTCTATAATCCGAGTAGGCAGCTTCTTAACTATCTTCAGTTTTTTTCTTCTTCTTCCTTTTGTTCATTCTCATCAATTCAATCACTTCTTTGTATATTTGATAATTTAGTCTTCTCATTCTTCCTCCATAATTCAACTTAATTAATCTACAAGATATTTCACATTAAACACAAGAAGTAGTCAGAGAAATAAATTATATAAAATTTTTGCTCTTATCATTTCATGTCTATATTTGACATCATCAAAACTAATCATATCTAACATTCTCACCCTTTTTGATGATGACAAATCCTGCAAGAAAAATATGTGTATGTATAACAACAATTTGAATACAAGATATTTGTCTTGCCTTTCTCTCCCCCTATTTACATCATTAAAAAGTTTGAAATATATAAAGAAGTAAGGTTTGTGGAAAAGTAAATTTAAAAAAAAAGTAGAAATGAATTTGTCAAGAAAACAGTTTACTCCTCCCCTTTTTGAAAGTGATGGAACTAAAAACGGATTTGGAGAGGTTTTCAAGAAACCTTTTATAGTCAAGACAATTTGAAAATTGAAGATAGGAAACGTATTCTTAAAATGTAAAGAGTAAGGATTAGAAATGCTCATGTATATTTTGAAAAATGATGAAGCACTCTGTGAAGTCCGTTGCTTTTTTGGCAATGTTGGCTTATGATGTTGTGTTATGTACAACTCTGATATATGTTCATGTTGTTGCCAGGATTCTCCAAGTGAGCTAAGCTTCTATTCATCATGCTCAATGCTCAGTTATATTGGCATATGTATTTGTTGCTCTGAACGTTGCAGCCAATATATTTTCCTAGTTTAAACATTGAAGTATCTTTCCTCAAGTTTGATAGTTTCTTCTTGTAGTATGTTGAGGAACGTTATTGGGCAAAGCAAATTCTCCTGTTACAAATTTAATCTTTCTTTGCAAAGAGAATTGTTAGTTTAATCAAGTAATAAAGGTTCCTTTCCATATGGTAGGTTAAGATTAAGATTATGAAAAGAACAATATAAGTGTAACACATCATTAAAACTAATCAAGACATGGTGCATACATATGAGTATGTTAAAATGATTTTTTCCAATAAAGGAGATGAGCTTTCAAGATATAAAACACAAGTGAATATGAAGCTCCCCCTTAATTGATGCATGGATTGAAAAAAATTTCATTAGGAAGATAGTTAATAACTCTCCTGGGTTTGAAAAACAATTGGAAACTTTTATAGAGAAAATGATTTTGAATGTATGAATATTTGGAGAGAAATCAAATTTGAAATATGATAATGTTATTTGGAGGTTTTAAGAGATATAATCCAATATCACTTGAGTAGTCACTTGAGTGATTCTACTTGACCATTACTTGATTGTTTACTCAAGTGGTGGAACTCAAGGAATTTGAATTAAGCAAGAATACAATACCTTACTTAAGTAATATCATAATCACTCGAGTTATAATCCTAGGTAGTCCAGTGAGTCACTGTCTAATGATGTGAGCAGTACTGAGGGGTTTTGAAGTGTAATCTCAGTAGATGTTTAAGGATACCAAGATGAGCTTGAAATAAGGCCTTAGCGTAGTATGTGCCCCTTGCTTAGCAAACACCATCGAGAACCTTTGATTTCACTATAGCACATTGCTCCCTTATTTTTGTCATCCATCATCTCAAATAGAACTTTAAAGTTATGGTTCACTAAGTCACATAGCTGCTTCATCTTATCATTGAATGATGATCTCAGCATTGTTTGCAGCAAGTTTTGTGTGAAAGAATTGAACCTCCTTTTTCGGATAGCCCCTAATAGATGGACTAAAGACTAATGGATCAGGAGGACCAGTTCTGGTAGAATACCGTGTCATCCTTTGAACATCTGTTTCTCTGACTGGATCAATAGCTAGTCACTTGCTAGTACTGGGGTGTCATTTGAGCAATATCACATATTCTACTTTCGCTCACACTACAACACTATCAGTCATGTCTCTTCTGTTAGACTCTGATCTTTGTATGTTAAAGCAGAGCATTTTAGTTAATTCCTGCAAACTTATAATTATATGCTCTTTGGTACCCAACTTTCTCTTGGGTCCATATGATATTAGACATTATAACTCTTATGCTGTTATATAATTAAATCATATGATATTTAAGCAAAGAGTATCATAAACCAACAATGACCAAGGTATAATTTTATCCAATAAAATCAAGTCATTATAAAGCATAACAAACAAGTGATACCAGGAATGATGATGATCAATGACAATTTGTAAATACACTTTATATAGAAAATATGTCATTGATAAGATTTTCATGCAATCGATGTAAGTCAGATCAAAGAGAGTATAAACTTATCCACAATGATCAACTTTTATAAAATGATAAATCATGAATGAAATCAAGTTTTCCAAGAATGATAATGAAATAAGCAATTTGTTTCAAATCTCAAATGTAATTTCAAATCATAATAATGCATTGTGAAATTGAGATTCTAAATACATGCAAAACACATTTTTAAAACCTATTTAGAATAAATGTTTGTGTTAAAAATGGTGGAAGCTAATAGTTATAAAATATGTATAAGAAAGCTTCACTTTGGAGTTCAACTAAGATAAAATGTTAATTATCAGAGTTAACATGTTGGAGAATTTTCCTAGGTGCTAAAGTCATATAAATAACCAAAAGTATTAGTTGATAAACCTATATGAGCATCATGACTTTGCAAATGATTCATAGATTATCTTGACTCTTAGAATTGTGTCATGAAAGATATGAATATTCAACTCAAGGATTCAGATATATGACACTGGTTACTCAAAGATAAATCATATCAATAGTTAATGTGTTTGAGCAACGAAATGAGTACATTGATTTATGGATGATGAAGGACATACTCATTAGTCCAAATGACTAGAGTTTAAGAATATCAGTATGTTATTCCACAATAATGGTTAATGCATCAACATTCAATGCACTAATGAACATTCATAATGCTTGGAATAACATGATTAGCTAAAGATTTGTGCATCTAGCATAAGGCTTTCACAAGTTGAATTCTTTTCAAGGAAATACACTTGGAACTTATATAGATAGTTAACTTGTTAGACGTAAGGTCTAGCATGTTAGAGAATGAAGACTAAAGAGAGTTCAAGTATTGGATCGCACATTTAAGATCAATATGTCAATGATGGGAAAATACTTTGGTAAATGAATTTGAAGCATTTTTTACTTTCATTATACAAAAATATTAACTTCCAATTTTGAAACCGATTTGAATGAAAACAAGATATGAATAATTTTCAAGTAATATGTATATACATTTTATAAACAGGATGAATTGAAATCCAAGTACATTAGTGAAATGTGCATTTCAAATTTCCAATGCATAGAAAAATTAGGAACAATTTTATTTCAATACATTTAGCAATCTGAAAATATTTTGAAAACCATAAATCATTAACTGCTAATGGTATGTAGTAATGAGCAAGAATTTACCACTCAAATTGAGTTGGAAAGATTGGGTACGATGGTTGAGTTTTGAAATTACTGATACAGCGTACTTGGCTTGAGTGTAACTTGTAGACACCCAAGTTAATTTCCATATCATTGTATCTTTGTACTCAAGTCCTCTAAGATCACTTGAGTAATACATGTTTTAAAGCTAATTCATGCATTTGTACCTGTGGCATTCGTGAGTTCTTGCTGCACTTTCAAGTGAGTTCTTCATGCACTCAAGTGTGCTCACGTCTCACTCGAGTGTGTGACATTATTCTTGATGAACTCGAGAGTGTCCGTAGAGTTTCTACATACTCTGTTAACCCCTGTTTTACAAACTAGAAATAGAGCATCGGATTCAAATCTGCACTTGAGTGACCAACCAGTACTCAAGTGTTAACATGCATTATACTCGAGTGTTCACTTCTGCACTCAAGTGTCATGCTTCTTTTTCAAATTATTCCTGTAAAAATCATATAGCCCTTTTTCTTCTTTCGGTATCCAATTCTACTTGGATCCACTCATGGTTAGCTTGAAAGAGTCATAACTCACATGCTTTAAAAACATAATCAATTCAAGGAATTTGAACATAATGAACTAAGCATGACTTTATGCATAAAAATATTTTCTCATGGAGTATGCGTATATGCATAAAATATTAAGCTATTGAACATTACGCATTTTTATTAATGAATTTTCTAAAGATTGTGAAAAAATATGTGCAATATTCATTCATAAGGTAACAAGGTATAAACCTCAGTAAATATTAAAGATGACAGTGTATGAGGTTTTACTGTTGATTACTTTTACATTGGGTGCTTAGAGAATTGCCTTTGCATACCCACTGCATCTTTCTTTGAAGCTCTACTTTTGCATGTTTGGCTTTAGGATTATGTAAAACCTTCTCATATGATATAGACTTTTAGATTATTTTCCTTTTTATATGAGAAATCCTCCTCTTCTTGTTCTCCTTAACATAGTTGAATGGTACATTATGGTAGCTCTTCGTTGAGGTGAAACATACTCCTTTTATCCATTGCTTCTTTCTAGGGTTATACTCTGTAGCTTTGGTAATGGGTGCTCCGAGAGTTTTCATTTTTGATATAGACGATATGAATCTCTTTATTGGTGTATGAGAAACTCTTGGCTTCTTCTTCATTTTCTCCATACCTTTATATCCATTCTTCTTATAATCAATCTGCACATATAAAGTACTAGATGGACATTTTGGTACCCACATATACTTGGGTCCTTGATTGTTAGTGTTAATTCTTACATGTCTCTTCAGCACCCAAATATACTTATTTCTCACATGGGAATTTCTTCTAATATAGCATATGTGAGAAATATGACCGAATTTGCCACAATAATTGCAAATTGTATGAAGATATGCATTATGGGATATCATGTAAGTATTATGTCGATTATGAGAGTAGAAACTCGAATGGATTTTATTTGAACATTCTTTCTTCCCAACAAACTTTTTAGCATATTTGAAAACATTTTTGCTTTTCTCAATAGAATCAACAATTGGTTGAGAAACAAACTTTTGTAGACTCTGAAAATCAGTTTTATGAAAATCACATGAATAATTGGAACGTTTTACCTTAAGTTCATCTTGAGCTCTGGAGAGTAATTTTTTATGTCCGTCCATAATGAGCTCTTTTTGGGAATCCTCTTCTTCTTGTCTATCCATGTTGACTGTATGGAAGTGTTCTATGATTTCTCCATCTTCATCATCAACTTCCAATTGTTCATGCACAGTAGATGGGTAGCGTTTAGTTTCATATGAACTGTCAACACTTCCAACTTCAACACAATTGTTAGAAGTATATATAGAATCAAGAGCATTCCATATAAGTTTAGCATTAGAACAAAATCTAATTTTCTCAAAATCATTTGCTATCATAGCACTATAGAGAATGCTCATTGCTCTAATGTTTAATGAAAACATTATCGTTTCTTTTTCAGTCTAATCCTTCCTCGGTTCGAAATCAAAAGCATTTGTAAAAACATTCCACATATCAAAATCATAAGATTTTATAAAACTAGTCATTCTAGCTTTCCAAAACCAAAAATCAATATCTTTCAAAATAGGTAGGATGGAATAATCAAAACCTTCTAAAAATATAATACACCAAAAATCAGCCATTGTAACTCTTGAGATGGTTAAGTCCTTTAAACAAGAGCCCAGGCTCTGATACCAAATGTTAGAATTCGGCTGACACCCAAGAGGGGGGTGAATTGGGTGTATGATAAAAACTTAAGGATTTTGAAAATCTTTTTGCGTCTTAACGAAAGTGGTAAGTATGAAGGTAATGAATTATAAATCAACAGTTAGATTAAATAATATATGCTGGAAATATAAGAGCTTAGGGAAGAGAATATGCAAACTGTGATTTATCTTGGTTCGGTACAATCTGTGATGGCCTACGTCCAGTCCCCAGGCTCTTCCTGAGATTTTCAAATTCACTATCTTCTTGTTTAATCTGGACACAAGAAAAGCCTTTACAAACCCACAAGTTTAGTCGGGTACTTGTGAAACCTTTCACAAATGTCTCACCGAAAAACTCCCCCTTACGGCAAGTCTTATTGCCAGAGCAATCCTGAAGATCTTCCTCTCCTGCTTACTAGTGCAAGTCTTATGAGCAGCAACGTTCTCTCCTGCTTACACCCCTATAAGTCTTATGAGCAGCAATGTTCTCTACTGCTTGCACCTTGTAAGTCTTACGAGCAGAATGTCTTATTGGCAATTCTCTTTACAGCTTCCCCTATAAGGAAATCAACCTTCTCAAGGTCCCTCTACCTTGATATCAATTAAAAAATACATATGAAAGTGTTTACAGACGCTCTCATAGAGTGGATATAATGCTCACTGAAGTACAATACAAATAACCACTCTCTCAATGATAAGTAATATAGAAGCTGCAGAATAGATAGTGTTTGGGTAGAAGCAAAGGATTCATGTTTCCATCATTTTTCTCGTAGTTGCTCGCTGTCTCAGTTACCCATTGACTTTGAATGCTCTCTTATTTATAGTTGATGAAGATGATGACCGTTGTGAGTATTCGTCCATTGGAGTCCCATTGCTTCATTTGATCGTTGTATGCATTTGAACAACTAGTCGCTGTCAATTGCAGAGCAGAGCATTCCGTTAAAGAGTGGGATGTTTCATTATGAGCTACACGTCACATGGAGCGTTGGTGTTTTAGACATTCGTTCATGGTGGGCGAATCTTTTGTCGTGGCAGGTAACCGATATACAGTATGTAATGATGTCGCTTGCCATAATTGACTCTTTCATTTGAATATGTAATCTCAACGTTAAATTTCCTATTTCACACTGTAAAATGCTTAATCACTAATATGATGAAGTGTTAGTCATAAGTATATTGGATCATTGGTCAAAAGCTGAATTTATGGCTTCTGGGACTCATCACGTTGAGTGACAATATTTTCCATAAATGACCTCCATTCTTGAAGATGCAATCTAAATGTTTAATCTCCTATTTTACACTTGAAATATATGTTAGTTAACGTTTAGGAACAATAACAAGTGAAAGCATAATGAATGTATAACATTGAACCACGTTTGGATTGATGGCTATGTGTAATACCCCGAATTTTGAGACTCGAGGCTAGAGAATAAGCCTGAGATTAGTGGATTACTAAGCCTCAGTTTAGCAAGATCCCAAATTTTCATTAAGGGTTAATGACTCCAAAAGTGGATGTGGTTAGTGATAAATAACCCTTTTGGAGAATATGATGTGATTTGGCACTCGAATATGATTCGTGTGTGTTGTGAGCAGTGTCGAAACCCTGTATTTGAGTTCAATTGTGGATTAACATCCAAATTGACTTAGAATAGAGGGAAGAATTGAATGGGGTATTGTGTTGGAAATGGTGTCATAGTGTGTTTTGATGTCATTGAAATTGGTTTGGAACTTTGGAATGGAAATGTTGCAATGTTAGGTTTTGAAATGTGAATTGTGTTGACATGTTGAGATTGTTGTGAAAACATGTCAATGAGATGTGAATTTGATTTATTTGGTGTTTCCAATGGACTCCTTGTGAAAATTTATGTGGGAATGATGGTTGGTATGAAAATGGAACCATTGGAAGCAAAGATGCAAAATCTGAAATTTTGTCCAGTGAAACTCTATTCTAGGCAGTCTTCTCGTGTGGATGTTTTGACTAGGCAAATGATATCAGAAAGTTATGAAACTTTCCAGTCTTAAAGTTCACATCCCAAGACTTAAAATGGACAAATAATTTGTGCCATTTCGTTTTGGGAACTGGGAGATATGACTGTCCAAAGTTTGAGGTCAAAAATGGACTCTGTTTTGGGGCAGTGATGAAATTTGTGTAATTATGGAATATTTTGGTGATTTCTGGTAATGGATCATATTTTTCCAATGAAGACGACTTAAATACATTTCATTTGGCTTTAGAATCACCTCATTTTGATTTTTCTATAATTAGTTATGATATTTCAAAATTTGGGCAAAAAATCTGCCAGAAAATCCGAAAATGGGAATTATGACATCATCTCAATAAAAGATGACATCAGCATGGAATTAAATATTTTCTCATCTTCTTCAGCTCTCATTTCGTGCTGAACCAGCTAAAACTAGTGAGAGAAAGTTGAGAGCTCTTAGAGAGAGAAAGAGGAGAAATCTCGCAAGGTAAGCCGATTTCTCCGATGATCTAGCTCCTAACGTGTATAACCTTGCTTCTAAACTTCTCTTTCATATTCTTTAAGGTGTTGGAAGCTCAATTTTCATGGTTTAAAAGGGGCTAGGGTTCAGCCATATTGAGTAAAAGCCAGAGGGAGCTTGAGGTAACTTCCGAAACTTCAATATTTGATTGTTCTGGCTGCTGTGGTTGATTTAATCGGTGAAATTTCACCGGATTGTCTTTGTTTGTAAATTTGGAAAATGGGTTGGCCTAGGTGTTATGCTGCCTAAATTGATACTAAATGGTAGTTCTAACCTAATGTAATGGTCAATAAAGTGGTTAGGAGTAGAAAGGAACGCGTTTACGGAGTCGAAACCGAAAAACCCTAATTTTTCCTGAGGAATTAGAATTTCGGCCAAGCCTAGTTTGGAGGGGTTAGAGATGAAATTTCAATGATTTAATGATTCCATTGAGTTCAGGAGTGAAAATTAGGTGGGGTCACAGTTGGTCACTTTTTCGGAAAAGGCCGAAAAACTATAATTACGAAAATGCCCCTGAAACCCGTAAAGTGGGGCTGCCAAGGGTAAATTTGTAAATTGACATTGAATTTGATAATTCCAAGTCGGGAAATGGATTCCTTGGGTGAAAATATGTAAGAATAGCCCATGTCAAAGTTTCAAGAAAAGTACAGCCGGACTGAAATGGATTCCTTGGGCGAAAATATGTAAGAATAACCCATGCCAAAGTTTCAAGAAAAGTACACCCGGACCAGGTATGGCAGGGCCGGGCCGGGTCCCCGGGGGTATTTTAGTAAATTTCAATATAGCATCATATAACCATCATAAACACTATGGAAGTGTCTAAATGGTACATTTGACATTGTAGGATCGAATGTGAAGCCCCGAGTTGCTGGCACGTAAATTGAGGAAAAACGACTAGAGGTAGGGCACTTACCTTACTTGCATGTATTTGATATCTTTTCTTGTGTAGTGATGTATTTGATTGCTTTACTTGATTGTGTAGAGCATATTTGAATAAATGAAGCTCTGTTTCTATTTTACTATGGCCATAGTTTTGTTACATGAAATATTAAGCATGCAGAAATATCATTATGGGGCATGCATCTAGATAAAGCTAACATGTCATACACATAGCATCTATCATGCATGTATTATGGTATCTGTTTCCTACTGGGATTCTCTCGAATCTCACTCTCCCCTACCAATAATTTAGACAGGTTAAGTGGCTCGTGGAGGGAGCAGCTAGGACTCCTTTGAGATGAGATTGTGTAATCCCCATTTGAAGAATTGTAATGGGCAATTGTACCCTGTGTATCTTTAGTGAAGGTATGTACCTGGGATTGCCGGGATGATTATGTTGTGCACTCTGATATTTATATGAATATGATTTATCTTTGTGAAGTAATTGTATTCGAAATGTGAATATGAGACCAAGTTTATAAATGACATCATGTGATGGGTTAGTAAATGTTATTTGATTATTATTGGTCTCTATTTCATTTTAATCGCATACTTCGGATATAATTACGGAGGGGGTTACACTATCAGAGTCTGAACTTTCTGCATTTTGGTTCTGTCAGGACTTCACTCGAGTGGAAAGAAGCCTCACTCAAGTGCATTATAGTTTAACATTCTGGCTTGCTCTCGGGCAAACACTTGCTGCTCTTTACTCGCAGAACTTAAGTGCAATCCTTCTCCTCACTCAAGTGTTACCTGTCATGCTCGAGTGCTCTTCACGTTTCTTTGGTCATTTTCTTCTCGGGTTAACACTTTCATGTCAACACTTGCGTGACTTGAGTGCAATTCTGATCCTCTCACTCGAGTGTGTTGTTTAATGCTCAAGTATTGCTAAATTTCTCCACGCTTTAGCCGCTTCTGGACAACACTCGCATGACATTTTTTTAGAATGCGTTTTTAGACTCGTGAGTGATGTGGGGCCACAATAGACTGAATTAATTCATTTGATTCTAAATATGGAAAATGATGTATCATAAGAAAGCTCTTGTCATATGCATTCCAATGCAAAAAGAATCAGCTCCAAACTCCTTGTATTCTGTAAGTTATGATCGAAAGAGTGTTTATGACACTAGACTGTACAAGCGTCAACTTGTAGAAGGTATAGCTCCTAGAATATAAGTTCAAATTAGGCAAATTACCTATCCATGGAAAGCGCTTTGAGTGTAATTTCATATGGCACTAGTTTGGTCTCAATCCGATGTGTTGTTTTTTAGTTATGCTCAAAATACCAAACCTGTCTTGAAAAGTGATGGTGATTTCAGTGTCAACTTCGATGGATCATATCTCCTTAATCTGAGCTTCTTTCATTGTGATCTTGGTGTACATTTTTAGTGTTGTGAGTCTTCTTTCATATGCCACCGGTTTCAGGTCAATCGGACGTGTCGTGTGAGAGATATGGCCAAAACACCGAACCTCTGTCAGGCTGAACATGAACAGAGTAGCCTGACACTCTAGTGTGTTCTTCCTTCACTCAAGTGCTACAGTGCCATACTTTCTACAGTGATTTTGCACTCTTGGTCTGCACCTCGAGTGCTACAGTTATTCGCATGCTACAGGGCCAAACAGTGCTCGATGCTACAGTACGACCGCTACAGTGCCAAGCAGTATCGACTGCTATAGTGCAAAATAGTGCCCATCTAATTTCCTTCTGACCATAGAAATCTCAAAGAACTTGAATCTTGATATTCCCATTAGATCTTGCAAGTTCTTCTTTCTTCAATATCTTTCTTCTTGATTTTCCTCTTGATAATAATTCTCTATAATCCGAGTAGGCAGCTTCTTGACTATCTTCAGGTTCTTTCTTCTTCCTCCTTTTGTTCATTCTCATCAATTCAATCACTTCTTTTTATATTTGATAATTTAGTCTTCTCATTATTCCTTCATAATTCAACTTAAATAATCTACAAGATATTTCACATTAAACACAAGAAGTAGTCAGAGAAATAAATTATATAAACTTTTTGCTCTTATCATTTCATATCTATATTTGACATCATCAAAACTAATCAGATCTAAAAAAGCCCTCACTTCCATATGTTTATGAAGGCATGTAAAGGGCAAAAAGTGGGATTAAGGAGATGTTCAAGAGAAATAAAGACTACTACAAGCCCTACACAAGTATCATTCAAGCGAAATAGGATAAACATTTGAAGACTAATCTCCATGCAACTGCCTATTTATTGAACCCGGCATTCGTATATGGTCTAAGCTTTGTTTACAAGGAAGGGTTATTGCAAGCTTTGATTGACGTGGTGGAGGCTAACTCAAATGAAAAAGTTGATTGCTTTAAGGTAATGAAGCAAATGACATTATATCTTGATAGCAACGAATCTTTCAGCAGAGAGACATGTAAAAAGGGAGCTAAAAAACTAGATCCTTGTAAGTAACTAAGTATTCATATTTATTGTTTATTGTTTAATTTACAACATATTAATTGATTGCAACTAATATTATGTACATGTTTTATTTTGAAGATGAATGGTGATTGTATTATGGCTATTTAGTTCCAAAATTGCAACATGTTGCAACACGTATTCTTAGGCAAATGTCTGCTTCTTATAGTTGCGAGAGAAACTGGAGCTTATTTGAGTGCATCTATACAAAAAGGATAAATAGATTGCAGCATCAAAGGCTAAATGATTTGGTTTACACTAATTAGAACTTGCAATTAAAGCATAGGTAACTTTAGATATTATGAACAATGCTTTTAATTAATATGGATTAAGTTTTAAATTTTAACTAAAATCATTTGTCATTGGAAAATTGAAGGATTGCATTGAATAAAAAGAAGACAAGTTATGATGACTATGAGTCTATTGATGAGGTGGATTTTTGGGTGACTGAAGAAGATCCCATTCTAGAATTTAATGATGAAGATGTAGTAAATCTTAAAAGTGTTCTTAATAATGAAGGCATTGCACTTTCATCAACTCTGGATAGGATTAATGAAGGTCTATATGATTATGTCCTATTAATATCCCGCTACTAATTTATTATCCATTGATATAATTATTTGTTATACAAACCATTGATATTAATTATATTGTTGTGCATATGCGTAGGTGACGAAGATAGGGACATTCCTGATCCCCCTGCTTTAAACGATGACGTTACTACTAGTTACCCTTTCCCCAATCTAGCACCTATTGACTTAGCTCTATTAGATCAGCTTGATGAGTTATAGAGTTTGTTGAATGATGATTTACTCATTTGGCTATGGTTGATGAATGATGTTATTGCTTATCTTTTTAACTATTTTGATGTTATTGGCAATGTTTGATGAATGATTATTGATATTGTTATGTTTTGATTATATTTTGATGTTACTTATGGGTTTGCTTTGAAGAACTAACTAAGTATTTTAACTATTTTGATGTTAGTGATGACTTATGAGTTATAAATGTTGATTATTTTGTTATTTTCAATTAAATTGTAATATTTTAATATGGCTGGTTCGACCACCGATCTGACCTCAGTTGACAATTGACCCTTTAACCTGTGCCGCGACCGGTTCATTTATCGGTCCTATTTCTTTTTCTGGTGATTTGCTGTGCTAATCCCAATTAGGCTCTAGTAGTCTAATAATTGTGTGGGCACCATTATGAAGTATTAGAGCTTTGACCCAGATCCGAACATGGATTTGCATTGGTACGCTAGTCCATTCTCTCCCTCTTTATTTTTCCAACATTGGCATCAGAGCATGTTGATCTTGTGGCTGTGATTTATTCTTTGTGAATAACTTAATGGTATAATTTGTTTATATCTCCATTACAATTATTTTTATTTCCAATGTGCTATTATATATTATGATAATATATATGCAAGTTTTCTCAACTCATTAGTGAGCAAGCATGTTTACTGGACGAATATGTAATTCATATTTTCGCTGCTTTTTGGATCTCTTGATGTTACTTGTACAAACAGTAAATATAGACACTGGTTGATTTTTGGATGTATATCATGCCATAATATATTTTTTATTTTGGATCATGTTCTCCATAATATGAATATGTTCTGTCAAAGAAGTATATATAAATGTGTGTATATATATATCACTCTCTCTCCCCCCCTGTAATATCCCAAAAAGTGATTAAGGGCTAATGACTTCAAAAGTGAATGTAATTATTGTTGAATAAATACTTTTGGAGAATGGGTGATGGGAATTTGGATGTTTTAATGATTCCAATTGCTTCCTTGTGAAAATTCGTGTGGGGAGAGTGTTTATTGTGAAATTGGAACCATTGGGAACAATTGTGCAAAAGTTGGAAACTCTGTCCATTGAAACTCTGTACAGGGCAGTCGACTTGTATGGACGTTTTAAATAGGAAAATGGTGTCTAAAAATTCTGATATTTTCCATTCTTAAAGTTCACATGCCAAGCTTCAAAATGGACATATAATTTGTGTCATTTCAATTTTTGAGCTAAAATTTATGATTTTCCAAAGTTTGAGATGGAAACTGGAATCTGTTTTGGAGCAGTATGGACTTTTGTGCAATTCTGTATTTTTGAGGTTATTAAATGCAGTGATACATATTTTCCCAATAAAGAGGACTTAAATAGCTTTCCATTGGCTTTAGGATCACCTCATTTTGATTTTTCTAGAATTAGTTATGATTTTTCAAAGTTTGGGCAGAAATCTGCCAGAATTATGTGAAAATCCGAAATTGATGGAAATTTAGTAAATAATTAGAAAATAATATTATATTATATTAAATCATCATCCACCTCCTCCATCAGCCCAAAACCGTGATATTCAGCTGCAACAAGAGAGAGAAGGTGTGAGAAATTCTAGAGAGAGAAGTAGAAGAGAATTTGTACGGTAAGTCGATTTCTTCGGTAAATCCTTACCTAACGCGTATAACTCCTCTCCTAAGCTATTCTTCTATATTCTTCAAGGTTTGTGAAGCACAAAATTGGGTGTTCTAAGGCTAGGGTTTTCAGCCACCTTGAAGAAAAGCTAGTGGAAGTTGGAGGTAACTTCTAAACTTTTGTATATTGATTATTCTGGCTGCTGTGGGCAATTTAATCGGTGAAATTTCGCCGGATTGCCATTGATTTTAAAGTTTGGAAATGATATGGCCTAGGGGTTATGCTGCCCAAATTGGGTCTTAATGTTAGTTGTAACCTAATGTAATGATTAATAAAGTGGTTAGGAGTAGAAAGGAACATGTTTACGGAGCCGAAACCAAAAAACACCGATTATTCCCAAAGTATGCCAAGATTTCGGCCAGAGCTAGATCTGAGGGTTAGAGTTGGATTTTCAATGATTTGATGGTTCCATTGAGTTCAGGATCGAAAATTAGGTGGGGTTACAGTTGGTCACTTTTTCGGAAAAGGCCGAAAAAGCATAATTACGAAAACGCCCCTAAAACCTCAAAGTGGGGCTGCCAAGGGTAATGTTGTAATTTGACATTGAATTTGACAATTTCTAGTTTGGAAATGGATTCCTTAGATGAAAATATGTCAAAATAGCCCATGTCAAAATTTCAGGAAAAGTACAGCCGGATCGGGTACGGCCTGGGGTCCCCAGGGGCATTTTTGTAAATTTTCATAATATGCTCATATAACCCCCAGAAACACTATGGAAGTGTCTAAATTGTATTTTGGAATTGTAGGACCAAGTTGTTAGTTAGCACGTTTTACGATGCACACTAAAAGGTGGTCTTAGAGATAGTGCTCCTTAACCCTTTAGGCATGTGTCTAGACTTCTAGTAGCCACCTAAAGAGTCCAAGTGATAACCAACTGTAAGTGTTCAGAATGTGAGAATTTGGAATAGAGAATAACTTGTCGTCTTTGACTTTGGTTTATAGGGTTCGACATTTGCCCTAATCGCAAGCAACCTGTGCCAGCACACGTCAGGAAAGAACAAGGTAGTGACTCTTTTCCCTTATACTATATGTGATACATGGTATGTTTGTTTGATCATTGTTTGTGAGTCTATCACCTGTGGCCCATCGGTGTTGACGGTGGGAGGATCGTACCTTCGGGGCGGTGGAATCCGGGGGATGAGACTATATGAAAGTCGTGAGGCTATATGTGAAAGCCGAAAGGCTATTTGTGAAACCTTCACCCGCGGCCCATCGGTGTTGACGGTGGGAGGACCGTGCCTTCGGGGCGGTAGAATACGGGGGATGAGATTATGTGAATATGTGCTTATGTGGCAGCCTGCGTGTTGTGCTTTATGTTGTGATGCTGCTTGATGATTTTCTTACATGCTTTGTGATTACATGTGGTATGAGTGATTCGTTACTACTGGGATTCTTTTTAATCTCATTCTTTCCATTGACAAACCTTCAGACAGGGCAAGTGGCTCCAAGGGAAAGGAGACGACCAAGGGCGGATAAGGCTCCTTAGGGAGATTTATATTTTGGTGTTGGATATCATGTTTTGTTGGGAGATCACCGTATATCTTATAAATGTTGTTTTGGAGACAGTGGTGTAATCCCCTAATGGGAATTTATAAATCTTTAGTTTATGTATGAAACCCGAGGGTTGCCGGGATTTTGTTGTACACTCTGATATGTAAATGTGATGTAACTGCATAGGGTAATTATATTCGAGTTGTGGAATTTGAGACAGGGTAAGGTAGAATCCTTGAAAATATTTGTGAAAACCCTTCCGTAAGGAAGGGATTGTAAATGAGTTTGATTATTATTGGTCTCTATTTTATTTTAAAATATGTATTTCGAATCATAATTACGAAGGGGGTTACACCCCCTTCATCTCTCTCCCCTCTGCTACTGAGTTGCTTTTGGAATGTTTTTTATTTTTTTTTTCATTCAAGCATTGTGTTTTTCACTTACATTCATGAATCAGATCCTATTCCCATGAAGCATGTTTGTTGATAAACACTCTATATGTTCTTTCTCTCTTTACAGGTTTGCTCTATAAATGATCATTCTTCTGGAAACTGTGTGAATCCGAAAAACAACAACTTTAATGTATAAATAAGTGCATGAGATCATAAAATAAAGAAGAAAGAGCTGGACCATGTTTTCTATTTGAATCCAATGGTGAATGACGTGCTTCGAGAATTGGGTCTTCTAAAGCACGAGATTTTGATTGAACAAAAGTGATGAATGTGAAGTACTCGAGGAGACGGTTCCAATGACACCGGAATTGCTTGAAACCGAGGTCAGATGAGGGAGATATCAGGGAAAGAACCTGGGCGGGTCACGATGACCCGGCCAAGGTTGAAGACGACCCAGGGTAGGCCAAAACGATGTCATTTTGGCCGATGCTTCCTTGAACACAGTCGTTTCATTAAATGAAACAATGCATTTTGCATTGGCCAAAACGGCGTTGTTCTAGCTAGTTGGAGGCACTGTTTTTCACATACAGCGTTTCGGGTCTGCCGACCTGAAACCCATCCAAAGGATGGATAGGCTGGTTCAACCGACTCGTGCCGGTCCAACCCGATTTCTTAAAAAAAAATGGGAAATTCCCAAAAATTGACATGTGGCACGTGGGGGCCCATGGGGGCCACTATTTGACACGTGGTGGGCACCGTCAGAGACAAGACGATGTGTGGAGTCAGGGAAGCCAGTGCGTGTCACTGGTAGACGGCTGCAAGGTGTCGCGTGACTCAAACTCACCTCCGCTGAGAGTGGCCTTCGTTGGATTTTTCCAATTTTTTAGGATTTTTTGATCCAGACATATTCTAGGGATGAGTGAGGGTGCGTGGGACATCCAATTAGAATGTGGTTTGTTCCTAAAAATCCCTAAATTTTAGAACTTGAATTTGATATATTATTTGCATATATTTGAAGCATGTTTGGATCTGATTTGAGTTAAAAAGGTGCTTATATGCACTTATAGATTCCAAAAAATGTTGAAATCGAATCAGCGATGATTCTATTGTTTTTGGGATAGGTTGGCTTACTTATTGAGAGTATTTCAGCTGCAACATAAGGTTAATGCTCAAAGATTCTTTAAAGTGAGAATTATTCAAATGAGTTTTTGAATATAAGATCCTATCCAAACTTGACTCAAACTCTAAGAGATAGAACCTGAAAATTGCAGCAACTTGAAATTATTGAATAATAACAAGTCTTCCTATGCTTCTAACCACATTGATTCAATTGGGATTGAAGCAGTGCCTTCTAAAGTCAACCCTTTATCACAAATGTTGTGACAAAGGACAAGACAGATAGAGATGTCAGAATCATCTCATCAAATGAGAGGTATGCTGCAAATACATCCAAGTGAGGGGATGTAAACTTGGTAAAGAGGATCTTGACATTGTAGCTAGATGCTACATGAGTTCATATGGTCAGAATGGCCTGTGAGAGGGAGAACCTAGTTAAGATACAACAATTTGAGGCAAAGCTTTTATAAATTTTTTGAATGTTCTTTTTCCATTGAATTTATGATTAAATTCTTTGTTTTTAGAATTGAATTAAGCATATTCTTTTCTTTTTCCATGAACATTCATGTTGATTAGATGATATTGTGTTATTATCTTCTTAGTATAACTGTCTTTGACTGAGTGAGAGTTTCTAGAATTTGTCTAGAAATCCAAAGGGGAATGTGTTCATTGAAGACTATGGTTAAAAGGGTGATGAGGTAACTAGCATGATTGGGATAGGAGTCAACATAGTTGTCTCCTGAACATGAAACTAGTGAACTATTATCTAATTACCCTTTGTCTTATTTGAACAAATATGATTTGTATACTATAATCGTCTAAGTGACCAATTATGACCAAGTCTTTTTGACTGAGCTTATGAAGCCAATCTTAATAAAGATATCTATGGAGTTAGAAACTCTCAAATCTCTTTCATTCATAAAGAATGAGATGTCAGGCACATCCTACCAGTTATTCTTCAGCATTTAGAGGTTGAAGCAACTGAATGATATAAAAAGTTTATGTTATCAAGCATAGAAAGAACAACATTGCTCAGACTTATGATGGTACAAGCAATGTAACATTATCTAAGCAATTTGGATTGTGTTGGAAGATGGTGGAATAGATAATCTTCTTCTATATAGTCAAAACTAAGTTAAGTTTTAACATAATGTACTAAGTCCTAACATGTTGTTCAGAAAACACTTGAGGCAAATGTCAAACTAAGAAGTTGAGACAAATATAATGCCAAGTTCTTTCTAACAAACAACAAGTGTATGTTGTGATAAGATGTCTCCCAGTGAGTGGGAGTAAGCCACATCTCCCAGTGAGTGAGAGTAAGCCACATCTTCCAGTGAGTAGGCGTCTACGAAAGCAAATACTGGTCCTGATATGCATATTGTGACCTTCGACAATGTGATTCGCCACATTGAATTTTAGTATGAAAGACTAACGGATCCAAGATCCATCAGTCATATGAACTTAGCTAAAGAGTGGGAGGATTCATCCTTTAAAGCCTAAGGGTAAGAAACCTATGAAGTAAACTTGATCTAGAGGAGGTCAATTGTTTCTACAAAGATGAAAGGCTACGTTGATGATCCTTTTAGGGTTGTAGAAGAAACAATCCACATGAGTAGTGGATGTTTCACAGAAGCATATGGCTTTCATGTAGTATGCAAAGCAAGAAAGAGAAAGAATTAAGGGATTGGAACTTGCACGTTAACTCTGCATAGATAAGCCAACTTGATTCACTCCATGCAATTGCAACCGACAAAATGAAATCTTTGCTATCTCTTTAGTTAAGGGTTGATAGGACTACGACTCTCAAATCCTTTGTTGGATTTTGATGTTTCTATTTAAGGATAATAAATCCATTTCTTCCCATATGCACACATTGATCAAAAGAAATGATCAAACTAGCAAAAGAAAATTTGCTAAATAAGGAATGCTAAAGGGTTAATACCCATGTGAGTAAGTTGAGAACTTAGTCTACATGGCAAGAAAGACAAAGAAACATTTTGAGAAGATATCCTCTACAATTGGCAAGCTATGACATTTGTGAACATGAGGGTCAAACATAAAGCTTGCTGTTTCATTAACATCATGGACGTTTACTTGAAATATAGTTATGTTTACTTGATTTTTGGCAAGTATGAAGCTATTAGATAATGGCTAAATCTAGTCAGAAATCAGTTAAACTAAAAGGATAAGACATTTTTTGAACTAATAAGGGTTAAGAACACCCATGTGATTAGTTCAAGCTGCTTTTTGTATGAGAAAGGGATTGTTAGACAACTATCAATACCTGAACTCTTCAACATAATAGAATTGTTGAAATAGAGAGATAAACCTCTCCTTGACATGGTTGAGTAAATAATGGCATAAGTGAAACTATCAGCCATATGTTGGTATGTAAACTCACAGTTATTATGTTTACACTTAACCAAATGCCCTCTATGTCAGTCACGACCTTACCCTGTGAATCGTGGATATGTCTTAGATCATACCCAAGCTCGTTACGATCCATAATTCTTCCTATGAGTAAGGAAGATTGGGGCCAAGGTATATAAGGTATCTCTTTATGAGAAAACCTGAGAATTTGACAAGACACGCCTTCATTAGTGAAAATGATGGTGGCTCAATAACTGATAGAAAACTGAGGGACACAATATTAAAAAAAACTTAAATGTTCTAGCAGGATATGAGCATTAATCATATTGAACCTCTCTAAGAGGTTTACAGAAATAAGGAATAACCAAGTGTTCCTAAGTTCACTAATTTGAGTGGGAGGGTTGAGACCATTTTCACAAGGAAAGAGGTAAGAGGTAAGTTAAGAGAGGATTACCTCACCTATACATAGGAAAAGAATCCTATAAAATCCACATTAGAGTAAACTATCATCCAACAAATGACTATAAGGGGATAAATTCCCTAATGGATTGAATGCTGTCTTCATCATTTAAAAAGTGATGATGACTTACCTATAAGTGTCTGAAAGACACTATAAGGACCTACTAAGAAGAATTGCAAAGTGTTATGCAGGAGGATATAGATTCTTTTTGAAACTAGCTAAGTACATATTTGGGCAATTTATCACCTAGCCAAGAGGCCATTGGGAACAAGTAGGTTCTCAAATTTGTTGGGGGCATATAAAACCTAAAACACTTAGTGGGTAAGGGGTACTACAATGTAAAGTTGTCCGTTGTGTGTTTTAACTCTGAACTTTGGCTATAATAACAAGCTTAGTCTTGAAATTACATCAAGATGATATGTAAACCGCTTTCCAATTTGAAAATTGGATGCTGAGCTCTACATGAAGCAGCATAAGGGCTTCATAGAAACAATCACCCATATAGTAGTATATGAGGTTTCACAATGTGAAAGCCTCACCAACTTCGAGATAATCAAAGAACACTACATAGTGCCAAATGGTCTAGTGATGATTCTTTGTGAAGTCATCATTTATCAAATGACGTATGTTTAGTTGAAACAAATGTCAAGGGAGTTAAAGGAATAAAGCATAAGAGAATCCTTAAATTCTGAGTTGAAAAATCATGGGTTGAACAAATATTATCTTGAATGACAAGGTAAACAGAGATTGCACAAGGAAGATACAATCTTTGCCACCTATGACATGTACAAGTATGATCGTTAGGCATCTTAGGATGCCAAACTGCAAATCCATGGACACCCTTGAAGTTTAGGGCATTAACCTAGGGAGGTTACATGTCCTATGAGGAATCTAACATAGAAAAAGTGGATAAAGTCCCATAGTAAGAGTATGTTTGGTAATATAAATATACATATTAGTATATGTAAGACCAAATGATTTTTGTCAGACTTGGAAGCTATTTTTGGTCTGTTGTGAAAAAGATTATGAGAATAACCATGGATTAAGTTGTCAAGGGAACAACTTTTCTTTAAAAGGATACTCCAATACAAGGCCAGGCCTAGGCAAATGATAATGGAGTAAAGAAATATACAATGTATTTCTATTATCCATGGAATTAGAACACAGAGTGTGTTCTACAATGATTTAAGGTGCCATATGGCTAGAGAAGTTCCCATGTGTGATTGGGAATAAATAGTGGATAAAAGGATCCAAATGATACCATCTTATGATGAGGATCCTAAGTATCATAGCAAGGTGAAACATACATTTGATATATCTCTATGAGAGATATGATTTTAGAGAATGAAAGCAATAATTCAATGACCTCCTGCAAACGGAATGTTGGTTGATCCCTTTACTGAGCCCGAGCTTGATATTCATTAATTCAATGGAGATCTTATGACATAAATAAAATATAAGGTCTTGAACTTCTTTTATATAAAGATAAAAGAAATAGTATGTATGTTATTTGTAAATACATATAAGGTATACAATTTTGTATGTTATACAGGTTCGAAGAGGTTGGTTTACTCACACGAACAACCGTCTTCCTATGTTTTGTAGGGGCATAGAGGGTAAGATGAGCAAATGATTACTATAAGATGGTTAAGAAGAATCATTGCATTAGAATCTCCTCAGTTAGACTGAGATGAGATCCTTATGTGTATATATACACATAAAATGGATCGAAGCATGAATACAAACCTCTAGCCAGGCAAAGAACTCTTTTTCACAAATGAGATTGCAAAAGAGATATTGTGAAAAAGAAAGTTTTGGTTTGGATGTTAAGTACATTTTGGAACTAATATCTGTATAGTGAAAGAGAAAGAAATTGATGTACACCACAAACCATTTCACCGTAGCATGCAATTCATACTACATGTGCTTAAGAGTTAGACTTTGACATGGGATGTAGGTGAAAGATCCCTAGTTCACTATAGTGTGAGTCCCAGGAAGGAAGAATCCTTCCACAATGCCCTTAAGACTTAGGTGGCATTATGAAAGCTTGGCTTGGTGATAGCTACTTTAGCTGAAGCTCAATGATCACACTTGATTCGATCAGATGAGTGAAAACTAGGAAAGCGACCAAGTCAAGATGGATTGATGTTTAGTTTATGGTCCACCCCTTACTAGCTCTATGTATAGCTTGTAAGTACAGATATTATATACATGGAAGGTAATCTGAGTTAATCAACATATTATGTAACCCCCTCACCGTAATTATATCCGTGTTATGGAATTCAAGTGAAATAGAGACCAATAAGACAAAAACAACATTTATAATCCCTCTCCTTCAAGATGGGGAGTCCAAAAAAGCAGTTCAAAAATATAATTAATCTAGTCTCACATTCACATTTGGATACAATTACCTGTGCAGTTAAATCATATTCATAAATATCAGAATGCACAACTAAGATCCCAGCGACCCTGGGTCACATATATATATAATGGATGTATAGTTTCCAAAATAGGGGATTACATATCCAAAAATAATATTTACATTCCATATATATACAATAATCCCAACCAAAACAGATAACCAACAGTCCAAAAATTAAAATGTCCTTACTAGTCCTAGCCACTCCTGGTTACCCGGTTCTCCTTGGAGCCACTTGCCCTGTCTGATGGTTAGTCAAAGTAAAGAATGAACTTTAAAAGAATCCCAGTAGTAACAAATCACTCATACAATGTTTAAAAACATAGCATGTAAGATCATGTTCAGGAGCAACACAATGATGCATGGCTCACGCCACACACAATAGCACTCATAGCTATAATCACAATGCGACAGCTTTCGTTGTAATCATTTTGCCTGCTTTCACGGTAAACACTATGCCAACTTTCACTGTAATCACTATGACCGCTTCTGTGGTAAGCACTATGCAGCAGCATCACAAGACACAAAGCATCACATAGCTTCATAAGGCGTCACAAGGCATCACAAAGCAGCAGCAACACAATGCATGATAAACATACATATAATGATTTACACACAGTATAAGAGAAAGAGTCACTACCTTGTTCTTTCCTGACATTCCTTGGCACAGTGGGGTCACAAGTCTGGCAAATGTCAAATCCTATAACCAAATTAGGGACAACTGATCAATATCTTTTCCAAATACACATTTCTATAATACACTAGGTTGGTTATCATTTGAACTCTCTAGATAACTATTAGAGGCCTACACATATGCCAAAATGATTGGGAGAAACTACCCTGAAGACCCCTTTTTCATAAGTATAACATTGATTGTTGGCTGACTCACTCAATTGAAGATGACCTCACTCAAGTGATGAGAGACTTGCACTTGAGTGAGAATGGCTCTCACTCACGAGTGTTTGACAGTGAGCAACATCCATGTCTAGAAAGTGCTCATAATACTCGAGCATGGGTTTTTACACTCAAGTGATGTCTCCCAATTCACTTGAGTCCCGGAAGTGCAACACAGGAAGGACAACCCGAGAGCACAGAAAACTTTAGAGGAAAAAGGCTCACTAAAGCACAACCCTTGGCACTCGAGTGAGAAGACTACACTTGCAAGTGTTAGAACACACTCTTGAAAAATTGGCCAGCGAGTGACAACCCGAAAGCAACCCTTAACATGAACTCACACCTTCACTCAAGTGAATCCATTCTCACTCGAGTGATCACTAATATCACTCGTGGGTTAAGAAGTGCACTCTTGTTTTTTATCAGAAAACCAAGTAAAATGCAGAAGGAAAAGGGAAATTATATTGCAGCACTTGAGTGAAACCCCCTTACTCGAGTGATGCTTATCAGATTGTCAGATCGCAGCAACTGACAGAAATTCCCAGATTTGCCAAAACTGATCCCAATGGTTCCCAAACTCAACAGAAAGCTCGTTCCCATTTAAAATTTCATAAGGACCCTATTGGTAACCTCAAAACACCCAAAAACCCATTCTAACTACAATCTTATTCTTAGGTCTCTTAACACACACTATACCCAATTTCATTCAACTCACTTCCAAAATTCAAAACTATCTCCAACACTGAAATAACTTCACAATAAACCAGTTCCAACATCATTCACCATGTAATTCATGCATTCAAATTTGGCATAAAACCAGGGCAAATTTCCAGAATTCATCAAACTCAACCAAAAATCACAATAAATATACCAAAATAATCCAAATGCTCAGCTCTTCAATTTGCCAAAGCCAAAACTTTGATTCTCAACTTTCAAATTTGTTCTAATACCTAAATCACCACCTTTAAAAATTATGAAACCACCAAGATGAAGCTCTTAACACTATGAACAAGTTTAATGAAGAGTGTTTGAGCATATGAGAACCATTACTCACTAAAAAACAAGCTTTCTCTTTCTCTTTCTTCTTTGGGTCATCGGAAATAGAGGTGAGGAGAGAGAGAGATGATGGAGATGATGAAGCAAGAAAAATTTTCTCCCTTCCCAAGGCTCCTATCCGATTTGAGGGAGAGAAGATAGAGAAAGATGAGTTTGCAACATTGACCAAATCCCTTGGTCCACATGTAGCCACTTGTCAACATCTTGCTCCCTCCTTCCATGAGCTCACATAAGCTCAAAGCACATGATTCTGACCCATAGACAATAAATCTCAACCATCGATCTTTGATCACCATTGAGTTTCCTCTTTGGTAACTGACCAATTGGTCGGTAAAATTCCAATTTACCATTTTGCCCCTGGTTTTCACAATGATTATTAAATTATCAACAAGTACATTTATATCAAATTCGCGTCAAACTTCTCCAAAAGTGTTTAATTACACTAATTACAATAATTACAATCAATTTCAAAGTCGTTAGCCTTTAATCTCAAATTGGGTCATTAAATATTAACTTGAGAGGGATTAGATATGCTATAAGTAATATATTTGGGAGAATCTGGGGCATATGAGTTAATGAATATATAGCTTACATATATATATAAAGGGTGTCGTTGGATGCTGATATGATATAAGGGATTTCTAGTATCACAAGCACCAAATCTTGAAGACACTTTTGCCCACACCGTCACGGCAGATGCCAAGTATGAAACAGGAAAGAGTAAGGAACGCACGATGGGAGGCCCGTCAAGTGTGAGTGGGAGATGTTGAACTTTAGGTCAAAGTTTACCCTTGATGGGCTGGACTATTTGATTAGGATACAAGTAACCTAATCAAATAAGAATCAAATCAACATTAATTGTAGATTGGGGAATAAGTTAGTATTAATTATGATATTGTTAATTGAGAAACAAGTCATCATAATTCAAGAAATTAATTGAGAATTAATTCTCCTGATTACTAACTTGGAAGGAAAGAATGGTGGACTCCATTTCCTAATTAGTGTCCACCCTAAACCACTATAAATAGGAGGTGCCTCCTTCAGTTATTCCTCACCCCTGCTATTGAGTTTCTAGCAATCTTTTCTCCCCTACCATCTTTCTTGTTTTGGTGATCTGCTGTGCCAATCCCAATTAGGCTATAGTAGTCTAATAATTGTATTGACACCATTATGGAGCATTAGAGATTTGACCCGGATCCGAACATGGATTCGCTCCGGTACGCTAGTCCATTCTCTCTTTCTTTATTTTTCCAACAGTATTTTAGTCAGGGTGTGAAACAATGTTTCTCTCCCCTTTAAAAATCCCCTATTTTTGAGGGTAGATAGAGGAGGTGAGGTGAGCAAAAAAGGACAAAAATTTTAACCTCATCTAATCTAACTTTTCTTTCAAAAGCCTCCAGCCAAACACACCCTTGCAGCTTTCTCAAGAAACAAATGGTTTGATTCATCAAATGTTTTTTTAACACAGTGAAATGGCAAACCGAGTTAGATAAGTGGTAAAGGAGTACCCAAAGCTTCGTGTTACCCCTGGACTGGAGGTGGGATCCAGCTGGGTCTGTATTTTTTAATTTTCTTATATTTTCTTTGAGGATATTTGATTTTGTGGTTATTAATTGGAAGGTCAAAGATGCATTTCAAAGAAGGCCAATCAAGGATTGAATGTCTCACTTTCAAAGCAATTGTGTTGATAAAGGTATTTAACATTTGCACCCCAATATAATGGTGAGAGGGGTATCTCCATTTACTTTACTTTCCATTTACTATCCTCACTATTGGTTTAATTTTTAATGGTTGGTATGTAATATTATATATAAATACTTCAACTCTATAGACTTCTATTAAAAGGTTTTATAATTTTTTAAAATTTTATCTCCTGTACTTCTAAAATGTTTAGGTTGAATTTTAACAGTTTAAATTTATTTATATATTTTTTACTATTTAAAATTATAATATATTTTTATATAACATTAAATCTCAATAGTTGGAAGTTAATCTAATGTTGGATAGAGCATATGAAAAGGAAGTACAATGAAATTTTTTGTTTAGACTCACTTGGTGAGTGCACAATAATTTCAAAACTTGATTTTCAATTTTTGTTATTGTAGATTTTTTTGACATGTGGTTATTATAGATTTATAATGAATGGCCATGAGCATCATAATGTGAGTATTAATTGTTTTTTCCTTCTGCTTCATGGATGTGCTGCTAAAATTTGAATAATAAATACTCCAAATATTTCAACAGTTTTTGCCAAAATTTGATGAAGATGCATTCAGGCCTGTTTGGTACAAAGAAAATTTGAGACAGGAATAGGAAAATGTTAGATTTTCTATCACTGCATACGTTTGGTTGCACCATTTTCCTATAAAGCAAATGTCGGCAGCTGGCAATTTTCCCTCATCCATAGGAAGCCATTTTCCTTCTAGTACTCTTGGTTGGAACCAAATTTCTTGGGTATAAAATTTTGAAGTAGCCCCTTTATCTTCTTCCCCTTCGAAGGTCCTCTTCCATCCACTGCTCAATTGTTGTCCTTGTTTTGGTTGCTCATCCCCATAAATCTTCCTGTCTTTTGTTGGTTGGTCCATCACATTGTTTTCATATCTACTTGTTGTCGCCTGTGGCTTCTTCTTTGGTTATGGTTGTTGCCACTGACTCTTCTTTGCCTCTAACTTGGTCTGATGCTGCCATCTTTCAAAAAGGTCATTTCCGGTCAAGTCGCTCACAAGCAAGAAAGACAAGGCTGCCGAAATGTTGATAATTTCAATATTAAATTCTTATTTTTATGGATTTATGGTGTCTTGTGTTGTATAGTAAAGATTGTTTGAAATTGTGGCCTAGGGGCCAATCATTGTACCTTAAACATTATTAATTTAATTAATTTTCTTCATTATGTTATCATATTATTTGCATGTTCACTGTGATGAATGTATTCTTGGATAAATCATAAAGATTGTCCAAAATGTCCCTGGTTGGTCATCTAGGCTGGAGCAGAGATGAAAGAAGACCAATATGACTTTGATAAGATATGGAGATACGAATCAAAGTCTTAGGCACTTATAAGAGTACAAGATGCTGATTGAGAAAGCTGCATGGATCAAGTAATAAGCTTATCTCATATATAACCACGTCACAATGCCCTTGACCTAAGGTAATCATGGATTCCTACATAAGTGTTGCTAAGCTTTGAACTAGTCAAAAGTCACCTTTGACTAGGTGATGATAAAGGTTACGATCGGGCTTGGTGGTTTTTCATGTAGAGGAATATGAATGGTCAAGATGGAATTTGTCCCTCACATTAGTAGAGAGATATTACCGGGCCCCTCGATGAGTGAGTCTGAGCAATGTATGGCCATACTATGATGGTAAGGAGTTTCTATTTATATTGCCAGACTACTTAGAAATCAGGAAAGTAATGGTCAGGACCAGGAGAATGACATCATCCATGCCTCATCCTTGACCGAAATATCATGTGACAAAAGGGATGTGATATAGTTGTATGACAGGTTGCATTGTGTTAACAATCCTCATATGAATTGGGTAGTTGTAATGTCTTGCTAGAGGCCTCTTGTGACTTGTGGGTTAGCATAGTTATTGGCCCACTTAGAACTTCGTATAAGCCTATAGGGTTGCACATAAGAATGGCCCAACATGAGACATTGTTTAATCTAGGGTGGACGAAATTTATATTTATAGATATATATAATATAAAATTAGTGAAAAGAAAATTAATAATATTATATATATGTATTTTCAAAATACATAAATATATGATAATATTATTATATTGTGTTAGTTTTAAATTTAATTTTATTAGATAAATTAAATTTAATAACTAACATGATTGAGATATAATATCTCATATTTAATTTATAAGGATAAATTAAATCTATTGGCTCTTTATTCATATTAAATAAATAGGTTAAAATAAAATTGTGTGACAGATTTAATTAAACAGAATTTATTTAATTAGCTTATCAAGATAATTAAGGGTTAATTAATTTGTAAATTAATCAAGTTTAATTTTGAAACTCTAATATAGCCCTCATGGGTTATAAAACATAATGGAGCAGAAAAACTCATGTACGGATGAGAATTCAGAGCCATAAGGAAACCCTAGCAAATATTGGAGGCACTAGCACGTAGTTTGTGTTAGAGTCGCGTTCATATGGATACCGGTAGAGGGAGTCGATCTGAGGTGTTGGCTCTTAGAGATTGAGAAGGGCAAAAGATAAAAGGTACGATTCTTTCTGACTCAATTTAAATGCCGTTGATTGATTTACAATTGGGATTGGTAAAATTTTAAAGTTTTTCTGCTTTGCCAGGCAATCCCCACAGTGGCATCAGAGCCAGGTCAATTATGTATTTAAGTTGTGTTTGTGTGCTTATATACATGATATATAAGTTGTATATGATTATAATTAATTTTGTTTCCTTATAACCTTGGAATTCTACAAGTAATGATTTAAAGGCAGAGTTTCTTAGGATTTTGGTATATTATCTCAAAGAAATTCTAGATACAACTTCTTAAGCTAAGCTGGGTGACTTCATAAGTGCTATCGTGTCACATACTAAGGATACGAGACTAAGGAAAATCTGGCTTGGTTTTGGTGCTCTTATGTTATGAGATTGTTAGATTCAAAATCTCATGAGCAGCACGTTGAGTAGAAACATGTGGAAATCTCTTACATGAAATGTTAGGGATGATTAAATTAAGAAGATTCATAACTATTCTTGGAGACAGGCTATGCCTCCACTGCTAATGTCAAAAAGCTTGAAAGTCAAGCAAAATATGACTTGAAGTTTAATGCATGCTTCTCTATACTTTAAATAAGGGTAGAGTTGAGAAATTGCTCCATTCCTAGGAAAAGTTAATGAGTCGACCATTGGACCTTAATTCTGGTATGGATGTTAATTAATTAGAGGTTACTTATACTATTGGTTTGAAAGAGTAGTAATATAATTTACTAATGTGTGACATAAATAAATTAAATAAATATTAATAGTTTGTTATGGCTAACTATTCATAGTTCGAAATAATCATAACATTTATTATTTTTCATATTGTATGAATTGTCTTTTTTTTGTGGTTTTAATTTCTAAAATTTTTTGGGTATGGTGAACAACATGGCTCTAGTTTTACAAGGGTTGTAAATTTTTAAATATGGCCTGCATGCCCTACCTTCCTCGACATAGTCTGGATGTACATTCTCTTCTCATTTCACTCCCCTCGTATGTTTAAATGAGATTTCTCTCAATGTATTTCTTTTCTTATTTAAAGAAGTCATCTCATTGGCATGGGAGGATTGTAGGTTAAGTGAGCCATGTTATGTCACGTTTAAATTATTCTTTTGATTAGATAATTGCATATATACTTTTGCATTTATATGTATTTATCTATATGAGATATGACCATGATTGCATTCATATAAAGAAAACTAATTGATTGAGCCCTCCAAATCAAATCTTAAGTCATAATGCCGTCAATTAATGAATACTTTTCAAAACCTAGATTGCTCAATTGTGGGAACTACCAAAGTGGATGCATTTGAGTTGTCTTGTTGAGCGAAGCGTGAGTAATGGTGCTACTCACAAAATTCATTATTGTTTTCACTTAATTGAGATTAACAAAATGGTTTTAGATATCATGGCATTAGATGGGATTAAACATGCCAAATTATATGATGATTGAATCCTATAAAGATCTAAGAGTTACATGTGATGCAATTGGTAAATAGGTTATCTACCTAAATAACTTGAATTTAAGCGTCCTGCTAAAGCGAACTTAAGTTTAAGCAAAGTATAGATCTTAGCCCACTAATTATTATATTGAGGGTTGTTAATTTAGTGAGAGATTACTAATTAACTTTGCATATTTTAATTGTAGAATCATGTCGACTAGTAATATTACTACACTAGCGTTGCGATCGGTCTTTGAGAAAGGCAAACTCAATGGGACAAACTTTCTTGATTGGTTCAAGAACTTGAGAATTTTTCTAAAGCAAGAAAGAAAGGCTTATGTCCTACATCAACGTATTCCTAAGGAGCCTGCACCTAATGCTCTAATAGTTCACAAAGATGGTTACACGGCTACAATGATCACATTGAGAGGCTTGGATTTCTCATGAACTAGGAGTTAGCTACAGATTTGATCTTGAACTCACTCCCAAAAAGTTATGACTAGTTTGTCATGAACTACAACATGAATAAAATGGAGAAATCAATTTCTGAACTGCATGAGTTGCTTAAAACTACTGAGCAGAACATCAAGAAAAAGCCCATCATTGTTTTGATGATTCAAAAAGGAAAGGGTTTGACAAGGAAAGGGAAGGGTAAATGGAAGGGTAATGGCTCAGGTGGTAAAACCAAAGAGTTAAACAAGCCAAAAACCAAGCCTGTACCTAAGAAGGCAAAGCCTCAAAAGGAAGGAGTTTGTTACTTCTGAAATGAACCTGGTTATTGGAAGAGGAATTGCAAACTTTACCTAAAAGATCTGAAAAAGAACAAAAAGGATAACAAGGCTATCTCTTAAGTTATTTATGTTATAAACATTCATTTTTTTACTTCCTTTACATGGGTATTAGATACTGCATGTGGTTCTCACATTTGTACAAAGGTGCAGGGTTTAAAGGATAGTAGAAAGTTGAAGAAGGCTGAGGTTGAATTATGAGTTGGAAATAGAGAAAGAGTTGCTGCTTTAACTATAGGCACTTATGAATTAGTTCTGCCCAGTGGACCTTTGTTAGTTTTGAACAATTGCTTTTATGCTCCTGCTTTGAATAGTAACATTGTTTCTCTTTCTTATTTGGATAAGGAAGGTTATACTTCCATTACTAGGAATGGTAAATGTTCTATTTATCATAATGATATTGTCTATGCTAATGGTGATTTGCAAATTGGTCATTATATATTAAATTTGGAACATCCTAATAGTGGAAATATCTATAACGTAACTACCAAAAGAATAAAATCAAACGATTTGAATCCGACATACCTTTGGCATTGTCGTCTAGGCCATACAAATGATAAACACATTTTTAAACTCCTTCAAAATGGATTTCTTAACTCATTTGATTTTGAATCGTATGATACATGTGAATCTTACTTATTAGGAAAGATGACATAGGCACCTTTTACTAGACATGGTGGAACTGTACTACGACCACAAGATCTCAAGTATTTGTACAACTAGAAAGAATGGAACATGAGACAACATCGCTGGATGGAGTTGTTGAAAGACTACAACCTGGAGATTAAATACCATCAGGGTTAAGCTAATGTCGTCGTCGATACTTTGAGTCGAAAGACGGTGCTTGTTGCAGCAATGATGATTCAGGAAGTGAAGTTGATAGAAAACTTCCAAGGGGAAAGTGATTTGAGGGCTAAAATTGAAGAAGCTAAGAAGTAAGACGATTGGGTGCAGTCAATTTGGGCTATGATTGAGCAAGGTGAGGCTTGAGATTATGATTTATTGCCTAATAAATTGTTTTGCTACAAAGAGAGAATCTGTGTTCCATTGAAGACAAAATGGAGGCAGAGAATCCTTGATAAGGCACACAAGAGCCAGTATAGTCTTTACCCTGGGATGACCAAATGTACTATGATTTGAAGTCTATGTATTGGTGGTAGGGACTGAAGAGCGATGTGACCAAATATGTGGTATGGTGTCTTGCCTGCAAGAAGGTGAAGATTGAACACCAAAAACCATCGGGATTACTGTAAAATCCTGAGATTCTAGAGTGGAAATGGGAAAGTGTGACTATGGATCTTGTTGTGGGATTGCCCAGGATTAGGAACTATAATGCGATCTGCATGATTGTTGACCGGTTAATGAAGTTGGCGCATTTATACCAATCAATGCCAGCTACTCTCTGGACAAACTGGCAGAAATATATATTCGAGAGATAGTGAGACTACATGGCACACTGAAGAGTATCATTTCAAACAAAGATCCTCGTTTTAGTTTGAGATTTTGGAGGGCTTTACATGAGGCTCTGGGTACAAAATTGAGATTTACTAGAGCCTATTATCCCCTAGACAGACGGACAATTAGAAAGGACCATTCAAACATTGGAAGATATGTTGAGGGCATGTATCCTAGACTTCAAGGGGAATTGGAACTACTTTCTTTCACTTGCCGAGTTTGCCTACAACAATAGCTATCATGCGAGCATTCATATGGCTCCATATGAAGCACTTTATGGAAGAAAGTGCCAATCAACTTTGTGTTGGACAAAGTTGTCAGAGAGATGATTGTATAGGCCAGATCTTGTCGATCAGACCACAGAGAAAATTAAAATCATTCGAAAAAGTCTCCTTGTAGAGTAGAGTTGACAGAAAAGCTACGCTGATAAGAGGAAGACCTCTAGAGTTCAAAGTTGGTGATCATGTGTTCTTGAGGGTGTCTCTGGTTACATGCATTGAAAGAGCGATCAAACAAAAGAAGTTGAGCCCATGGTATATAGGCCCTTTTGAGATTCTTACAAAAACTAGACCTGTAGCGTATCGAATAGCCCTATCCTAAAACTTAGGCAGGCTCTATGACATGTTTTATGTTTCCCAACTGAAGAAGTACCAACCAGATCTTTCGCACATTATTGACTATGAAGATGTCGACTTGCAAGACAACTTCACCTATGCGGTAGATCCAGAATGAATCATTGAACGATAAGAAAGACGGCTCAGACACTGAAGTATACCATTTGTGAAGGTGGTCTGGAAGGGGCTGTCTCTGAGGGAAGCAACTTGGGAAGCAGAAGTAGACCTGAGGAAACATTATTCGAAGTTCATGTCTTAAGAGGTGTAACAAATTTTGGGGATGAATTTATTGTATTGGGGGGAGAATTGTAATATCCCAAATGTACTTAAGGGCTAAATGTATAAAATAGATGGTGGGATTAATGACAGAATTATCTCTAGAAATTTTGTCATGACTTTATTTCCAATTAAATTGAGATAGCTATTTAGTCTTTTTACCTAAAGTAAAAAATGACCAAAGGACTAATTGGAACATGAGAAGAAGGGGAAAATGGTACAGGGAAGAGAAATATGAGGAAAATATTTATTTGTCGATAATATGAGACACATGGAAGCATTTTTGGCCAAGTAAAAAAAAAAAGATGATGACTTTAGTCAAGTTTCACATGCAAAATTTGGCAATTAAATACTATATTGCAAGATGATATTTTATAAGATCATCATCTCCTTCAAAGGGCCAAGAATGACGTATGACAAGAGGAAAAAGCAAGAGAAAATACATATTGGCTATTAAATATGACATATGGAAGCAATTGGACCAAGTTATAAAAAGATGAAGACTTGGTCAACAATCTCATGGTAATTGGTGAATTAATGTTATTATTCAAGGAGATATTACAAAGGATCATCATCTCTTTTCCTAGGCTCCATTTTTGTGTAACGTGAGGCAAGAAAGAGAAACAATTATATGACTAATTAAAAGGAGAAGACTTGGTCAACAATTTCAACAAAAAAGTAACATGTGAGGAGGTAAACAAGATAATTGAAGAAGGCTTCTTTTAGCTCCTTTTGGTCATTATTTTTGGTCAACAATTGTAGGCCAAATAAAAGATTATAACTTGAATGAAAAGGACCACATATTCGTATGTCATCAAGAAAGAAAGAGCAAAGATGAAGCAAAGGTTTATTGGCACATGTCACTTGCAATTAAAGTGCTCTCTCTCTCACACATGTACTCAAACTGACTTAAGCTCTACATGAATGCTTGGCTATTTAATTAAAAAAATTCTCTCATCTTATTCATTCATTTCAAGTTGGCCAAGTGGAAAAGAAAAGGAGAGAGGAAGAGCTAGACTGAAAGTTGAAAGCCAAGGGGAACAAGAAGGAAAGCTAAGCCATTTATACCCTCAAGATCCCATTTCTAGCTCCAAAATTCCTTCATAAACCTTGTTCCTCTCCCTAAGAGCATCATTCCTATGGTTTTTATTTCTTGAAAGGAGGAGTTTTGAGCCAACTTGTAAGAGTAAAAATTGAAGAACTAAAGAAAGAACCTAAGGAGAAGCAAGATGTGAGTATTAGCTTCAATTTAAGCTATGGGTTGTATAGGTTGAATGAGTATTTTGACATATGTAATTTTGTCTTGATTTTGTCCAAGATATGGTTTGGAGAATTCATGGTGTTTTGGTTATGTATTTGGTGTTTTATGACGATTAGAAGCCATATGACATAAGTTTGATGCTCAATTTGGGAGTTTGGTATTTTTGAATTTTGTTGATTTTTCTGCCAAAATAGGACATGGGGAATGAGTGAGAATTTTTTCATTTTGATGTTACCATTGTGTTCTACATGAAAAAATGTGTGGGTATAGCCTCAGGTTGTGAATTTTGGGTCACTCAAACTCAAAATGCAAAACTAGATTTTCTGCCGAACAGAATTCCAGCGAGTTACCCTAATTGTGTGGTGTTTTTGGATAACTAAATGATCTCTAAAAATTCTAAAAATTGTTAGTTAAATAGTAGACATATCAAGCTTTAATTTAATAGGTCATTTGCATCATTTGGATTTGCACACTGGGAGTTATGAATTTTTGAAGTTAGGTCATGGAAACTAGGTTGAATTCTGATAGTGTGCAATAGAAGAATATTCTTGGAATTCTTGTATCCAACTGGCTGTGATATCTTTCCTTGAAACAAGACTAAATAAGGGTCACATAGTCTTTATAATCACCCTATTTCCTTCAAAAATTCTGGCAAATTTCGCATCTTGTGCAAAAATTGAAGATGTTATGGCATAATGTAATATTGTTGAACTCTAAGGTTAAAAATTGATCTTTTAGGTTAATTGACCACTTTAGCTCCTTAGTTGACTTGATTAAATGACCATAGTGATAACCAAACCAAGTATTATGAGTTATTAAAGAATTGGAATAGGTAATAACTCATTGTCCTTGATTATGATTGATAAGATTTGATATTTTCCCTACGTGTGATAAACTAGTGCTAGAGCACGAGCAAAAAGAATAAGGTAGTGACACTTTATCTTATACTGTATGTAATGCATTGTATGTTTGCCATATCATTGGATTATGTATTACAAATGCTGAGGAGCTTGTTGCTGTGAAAGCTGTGTATGCCGTGAAGGCTATGTGTATACAGCTGTTGTGCTGTCGATTGTGACACTAGTCACGCATCATGTGTAAATAGCTATGAGTGTTGTCAATTATGATGTTGGTCACACATCATTTGTGTACAGCCATGAGTGCTGTTGTTTGTGGTGAAAGCTACGCATCACTGTGTTGCTATTACTGTTGGTGATTTACTTGCATACTCTGTGATTATATATTGTATGAGTGATTTGTTGCTACTGGGATTCTCTTGAATCTCATTGTTTCCATTGACTAAACTACAGCCAGGGCAAGCGGCTCGAAGGAGAAGCAGGTAATAAAGGGCGGCTAGTTCTTATTTTTAGGTTGTTGGTTGGTTGTTATATTTTGATTGAGATTACTGTACATTTTGTAAATGTTATTTTGGATAAAGATATGTAATCCCCTGAATGAGAAATTGTAAGGGGGCGAGTAAGCCCCGTAAACCCTTTAGTTATTATATGAAAACCCGAGGGTTGCCAGGAATTTTGGTTTACACTTTGATATGTATGAATGCAACTTAACTGCGCAGGTTAATTATATTCGAAATATGAATGTGAGACTGGCTTAAACAGATTTTGGAAAGGTTTTTGAAAACCTACTTTATTTCAGGGCGGTTCCTTGTTTTAAAGTTGGGGCTTACAAGATTTTGAATTAACCATTGGTCTATAATTTACCTTAATTGTTCATTTTTGAATTATAATTATGGATTATATGGTAGGGGGTTACACTTTAGGCTTTCAGAGGACTTTGGTAAAGTTAGCAAGCTTCAAAAATCCATTTATGGATTAAAGCAAGAATCCTAGAGCTGGAATCATTGTTTTGATGAAGTAGTCAAAGCGTTTGGATTCATGCAAAACATTGATGACCCTTGTGTTTATAAGAAGGTTAGTAGAAGCACAGTTGTATTTTTAGTGCTTTATATAGATGACATCTTATTCATTGGGAATGACATTCCTACATTGTAGAGTGTCAAAACTTGGTTAGGAAAGTCATTCTCGATGAAAGACTTAGGTGACGCCATATACATCCTAGGGATTATGATCTATAGAGATAAATCTAAGAGACTAATAGGCTTAAGTCAAAGCACATACATAGACAATATATTGCAAAGGTTCAGTGTATAGGATTCAAAAAGGGGTTATATGCCTATGTCTCATGGCATCTATCTTAGCAAGGAACTGTGTCCTAGTATGCCTGATTAGCGAGATCACATGAGCAAGGTTCCATATGCCTTGGCCATTAGATCTATCATGTATTCCATGTTATGTACTCGACCAGATGTCTTATTTGCCTTAAGTATGACTAGTAGATATCAACAAGATCCTGGTGAGGGTCATTGGACTACTATTAAGAATATCCTAAAGTACTTAAGAAGGACTAAGGACTTATTTTTGGTATATAGTGGATTGGATGATGAGTTTTGTGTAACTGGTTACATAGATGCAAGTTTCCAAACTGACCAAGATGACCTTAAATTGCAATCTGGATACGTATTGCTCCTGAATGGTGGAGTAGTAAGCTGGAAGAGCTCTAAGCAGAGCACTGTAGCAGATTCTACAATAGAAACTGAGTATATAGTAGCTTCGGATGTAGCTAAGGAAGCCGTTTGGATCAGAAAGTTCATTACTGAACTAGGGGTATGCCTACCATCTCAAATCCAATAGATTTGTTCTCTGATAATAGTGGTGCTATTGTACAGGCCAAGAAGCCTAGGTCACATCAAATGACCAAGTATATACCCAGGCAATTTCATCTTTTTAGAGAAATCAATGATAGATATGATATAAAAATATAAAAAGTAGTAGGAGAAGCCAATATTGTTGATCCTCTTACCAAGCCATTTGTATAGGCAAAACATGAGCGTCAAGTTGGGACAATGTGAATTATGCAAATTGATGATTGTACCTAATGCAAGTAGGAGGATTTTGGAAATTATATCCTAAGGGCCAATCATTGTACTTTGAACATAATTAATTTAATGAATTTTCTCCATTACGTTATCATATTATTCACATGTTCACTGTGATGACTGTATTCTTAGATAAATCATAAAGATTATTCTAAATGTCCCTAGTTGGTCATCTTTGTGGTAACAGAGATGAAATAAGATTAGTATGACTTTGATAAGATATGAAGATATGAATCAAAGTCTTAGGCACTTATAAGAGTACAAGGTGCTGGACCGACTCTTTATGAGAAAGCTGTATGGATCAAGTCATAGCTTATCTTATGTATAACCAAGTCACAATGTACTTCGACCTTAGGTCATCATGGATTCCTACATGAGAGTTGCTAAGCTTTGAACTAGTCAAAAGTCACCTTTGACCGAGTGATGATAAAGGCTACAATCGGGCTTGGTGGTTTTTCATGCAGAGGAATAGGAGTGGTCAAGATGGAATTTGTCCCTCACATTAGTAGAGAGATATTATCGGGCCCCTCGATGAGTGAGTCTGAGTAATGTATGACCATACTATAATGGTAAGGAGTTTCTATTTATATTGCCAGACTATTTAGGAATCTGGAAAGTAATGGTCAGGACCAAGAGGATGACATCATCCATGCCTCATCCTTAACTGAAATATCATATGACAAAAAGGATGTGACATAGTTGTATGACAGGTTGCACTGTGTTAACAATCCTCATATGAATTGGGTAGTTGTAATGTCTTGCTAGAGGCCTCTTGTGACTTGTGGGTTAGTACAGTTATTGGCCCACTTACAACTTCGTATAAGCCTACAGGGTTGGACACAAGAATGGCCCAACATGAGACAATGTTTAATCTAGGGTGGACGGATTTTATATTTATAGATATATATAATATAAAATTAGTGAAAAGAAAATTATTAATATTATATATATATATATGTATATTTGAAATATATATATATATATGATAATATTATTATATTTTGTTAGTTTTAAATTTAATTTTATTAGATAAATTAAATTTAACAACTAACATGATAGAGATATAATATCTCAGATTTAATTTATAAGAATAAATTAAATCTATTGACTCTTTATTTGGATTAAATAAATAGGTTAAATTAAAACTGTATGACAGATTTAATTGAACAGAATTTATTTAATTAGCTCATCAAGATAATTAAGGGTTAATTAATTTCAAAATTAAGCAAGATTAATTTTGAAATTCGAGTATAGCCCTCATGGGTTATAAAAAATAATGGAGTAGAAAAACTCATGTATAGAGGAGAGTTTAGAGGTGCAAGCAAACCATAGCAGACATTAGAGGCACTAGCACGTAGTCCATGTTGGAGTCACATTTGTGTGGATACTGGTAGAGGGAGTCGATATGAGGTGTTAGCTCCTAGAGATCGAGAAGGGCAAAAGATAAACGGTATGATTCTTTCTAACTTGATTTAAACGCCGTTGATAGATCTGCAATTGGGATTGGTAAAATTTTAAAATTTTTCTGCTATGCCTGCCAATCCAAACAGATATGGTGGCTGCTTATTTTCGCTGACTAGAATGGTGGCTAACCGATGAGATGAAGGTCGAAGGGATAGTTTTATTTCTTGGTGAAATAGGGGTAATTTTGACATTTGCATTTTTTATTTTAGTTTTTATTTTCTTTAATTTGTAATTTTCCTTTTCATTTTAGGGCCTACCAAACATGTACATGGTTAGAAATTTTCCATTCATTTCCCCCTTCCAATCCTTCCATTACACTCAATAATTCTTTGATCTAAACGACCCTTAAGGTATCCAATGATATTTGTTTGATTCCTTCCCCTTATTTTCTTCACATTTCTTTATTCTAGTTCTCCAAAACTCTCATAGTCACTTTAGTAATCTATACATCACCTAATACCTCTCCGCCATGCCAAGTGCTCAAAGTTGGCTCCCCATCAACTTCAGACACAAATAACTATAGACAATAGTGACCCCACTTGGATTTCCAAAAAAAAAACCTTGGGCTCCATTAAGCTACTAGCTTATAAATTTTACATATGGATTCGTGAAAAATTGAATTCCTCGTTGATCATTCCCGAACAAATTTCCCCAACCTTCTTTACCCTCCCTCTCATTCATCATTTTGAATTTAAAATTTAAAAAGATAAAATTCACCTTTTTTGACCCTTTTCTCTCCTTTCATTGATATCATTGTCTTTTCCTTTCTTCTCTCTCCTTACCTTACTTTGTCCTCTTTTTTCTTTAATTTCCCTAGTTTAAACCCTAGAAGTAATCACACAGTCGATGGGTAGATTTGACGATAATACCAGTAGAGAACCATCCATGAGGATAGCAACGATAGGGTGGACAAAAAGATGAGGAAGCGATCGTGATAGAGAACCATCCATGACGATAATACCAGTAGAATCTATCGTGATCGTGATAGATTTCAAGGTAATCCTCTTTCTCATGATTCTCTCAAGATCTCATTCTTTTTATTACTATATCTTGCCTCTCTATCCTTTCCTTTGCATTCTTCATTTTCCTTTCCAAAATTTGTTGTATTGACTTCAAAGTTTTTAAATTTATGAATTTGATGCAGTTAAGAATCAAATGGACTCTCAGAGACAAATGCAACAATGGTGATATCTCCTTCTCCGAGCAAGCATGCAAGTCCTTTCATGAGTCAATAAAATCCCCACCATATTGCTTCACCATTTTTGCAAGTCCTTACAAGACATTTTGTAAATTTCTTGGTTGAGCCTGAAAATTAAACTTCTGGATGCTTATGTTCCCCGTTTTAATACAATGCTCCTCCCTCTCTCTTTGCTTTTCAGTCCCCTTTGTTTCTTTGGCATATTATCATTTTTTCCTTATATTGAAATGATGCTTTTGTTGTAAGAAGAAGCTCTAACTTAATACCCTTTTATTGTTCTTTGGCATATTCACATTTTGCTTAATCACTATCTTCTGAAGTTGAGTTGTTAAAATTATCTGGATTTTGGAGTTATTCACTAGTTGTGATCCTTAAAATTAAACTTCTAGATGCCTATGTGTTTCCAATTTGAGTTCGATGAATATTTTCCTTTATGAGTGCCTTTTACACTGACAAACCAACAATGGTTTAAACCATGTGCAAAAGAGACTATAAATATTTCATCTTTATATCTGTATGGTATATTTTCTAATATTATACCTATATATTTTATAACTATTCTTATTTAAAGTATTTCCTCTTCATGTTATTTAGCACATGTCAGTTTGATATATCATTCCATTAGCTATCCTTAGCACTTGTGTTGACATTTTTCACTTTAAAGTACCTTAGTTTCATTTTGAGGTGTTTAGTGCTGAATAATGGTGTTAGTGCAAGCATTTCATCCAAGAGGGGGGTGAATTGGGTGATATCAAAAATTTTGTTGCGAATATATAAATTGATTGTAAATTTAAAACAGTTAAGAACAAGGAAAACTATCACCGAAGTGTACACCGAGAGTTAGACTGGTTCTACCACAACAACTTTGACCTACCTCCAGTCCTCAGAGCGTCTCTGAGAGTTTCACTATATCTTCCAAGATTCAGTGGGTTCTTGGCACCTCAGTACACAACAAGTTCCTTCACTGGATACTCACTCCCCCTTACACGTTGTAACCAAATACCCAACTCAAGGTTCCAAAACCTTAAGTTGTCTCAATAATAAATATTGAGTTTGTAATGAAAAACTCCCTCACAGAGCAAATATATAATCACGAAGTATAATGAATGAGTATAAGAAAAAAGAGCACAAAGAATGTATTGATCGATACAAGTTTGCTTGTTCTCATTTGTTGTTTTCTATTCTTTGAATGCTCTATATATATAGATGATTTGTGGTGTCCGTTGGAAGCATTTCAAAATGTCTGCTAGACTTGTGCAGCTACGATTGACCATTATTCAAATTTTAAAACCATCCATTTACGATAGGTAGCGGTAGGTGAGATCTCGGACATTTTATTTGATTTTTCTATCATTACATGATTTCTTCATTGCTTCTCTGCAAACATACTTAGAAAAATAATACAATGAAAGGTTAATCATATAGATAACAAACCAATAAACATAAGATTAAAATTATGCTTTCTAGACTACCTTACTCGAGTGGCAACTCGAGTGATCATGTCCATTATTTGAGTTGTCACTCGAGTAATCTTATTCAAAATATGGCACAGAGTAAGTCAATGTTTTCTCACCATATTACTCGATTAACACATGGAGTAACTTACTTCACAAAACTTTTGAATATGGTTGAGCTCATGGGCATGTCCATTTCATTTGCTTCATCCATTCCATACTTCTTTAATAGTTCTTTCAAATACTTCGTTTGAGATATATTCTTTCTTTGTTTGATTTGAAAACCAACAAAAAATTAAATTCTCCTATTATTGACATCTCAAACTCCCCCTACATTATCTCAGAAAATTCTTTACATAAGGTTTCGTTAGTAGCACCGAAAACTATATCATCAACATAAATTTGCACGATTAATATGTCATCTCATTTTCGTTTTGCAAAAAGTGTTGTATCAACTTTTCCTCGTACAAAACCTTGATCAATGAGAAATTTATTGAGTCTTTCATACCATGCTATATGAGCTTGTTTAAAACTATATAAAGCTTTTCACAATTTGAAAACATGGTCAGGTTTGGTTATATCTTCAAAACCTGAGGGTTAATCTACATACACATCTTCCATGATGAAACCATTTAGAAATGCAATTTTTATATCTATTTGATAAAGTTTTAATCCCTTGATGCATGCAAAGGCTAAAAGTACTCGTATAGCTTCCAATCTAGCCACTGGAGCATACGTTTCCTCATAATCAGTTCCTTCTTCTTGATTGCAGCCTTTGGCTACCAATCTTGCCTTATTTTTGAAAATGATTGCTGATTCATCAAGTTTGTTCTTGAATACCCATTTAGTGCTAATGATTGGAAGATCCTTAGATCGAGGTACCAAATCCCAAATTTGATTTTTTTCAAATTTGTTTAGCTCTTCTTGCATTGCTATTACCTAATCATTGTCTGATAGGGTTTCGTCAAAGTTAGAAGGTCCAATCTCAGAAATAAAAGCAGAGAAACTATCTGCATTGAAGATTCCATTTCTAGTTTTGACTCCTTTATTCACATCTAATATGACTTGATCTAGGGGATGACTTTTATTGTATTTCCATGCTCTAGGTTGTCCTAGTGACTGATCTTCTTCCTTGGTTTGATTAACTTCTGGGATGAGAGATTTAGAAATAGATTGACCATTTTCTTGATTTAAAAAACTTCCTGCTCATCGTCAATAGTTTTGTCAGAGGATTCAAATTCATCAAATACAACATGAATTGATTCTTCAACAACACATGTTTGTTTATTGAAACCTCTGTAAGCTTTGCTCTGATTAGAATAGTCTAGGAAAATTCCTTCATCTGTTTTAGAATCAAATTTTTCTAAGTTATCTTTACCATTATTATGAATAAAACACTTACAACCAAAGATGTGCAGATGAGCAAGATTTGGCTTCCTTCCTTTATACAGTTCGAATGGTGTCTTTCCAAGTTTAGTTCTGATGTAGGCTTTGTTGACATGAGCTAGCCTTTTATGCCAAAACCAACTTTCATTGGCATTACTTAGAAAACAATTTTTAGAATAATTTTTACTGATATCAAGAGTATGCAGCTACCTTCCCTTTTTGCTCTGAGCTTTGCTTTAAGATTTTTCTTATCTAATTGTAAATCTTTCTTGTTTACAATTAGACATTCCTCTGAGTCAAATATTATCCAGTTGTCTTTATCTGCACTTTGACTCACGCTCTGCAAATTGTGACACAATCCTTCAATGTAGTATACGTCTTGGACTTGTATGCCTTTATCATTTTTTATTTCACCAAGTCCTGCTATTTTTTTAGAGTGATTTCCTCTAAATTTTTCCTTTCCACCTTCTTTAGGTTGTATCATGATAAAATTTTTGAAATCACCGGTCATATGTCTCGAGCATCCATTGTCTATGTACCACTTGTTGTTTTTAGATGCTTTAAGACATATCTCTTCTTCTGTTTCTTCTTAAGCAACTAGACAGATATTGGCTTCTTCTTCTTCGTCGCTATATTCATCAAAAGAACTATCTCCCAAAATGGCAGATACGAAGGCTTTCTTTTTGTTGTAGAATTTGCCTTTTCTCTTTTCTTTATTCTTCTAAGCTAATTCTTCACATTCTGATTTGATATATCCTAGCTTTCTACATTCATAGCAGATGATGTGTTCTTTACTGCTTGTTCTTCCTTTCTAAAAGTTTTTGAATCCTTGGACTTTCTTATAAAACTTTCTGAATCATTTTATTATTAGGCTCATTTCATCATCGTCAAGCTCTTCATCTTCAGCTTGATCTTCTTCTTTTGCTTTTAGTGCTAGACCTCTCTTCTTCTTGTCACCAATATCATATAGTTCTCGTTTGAACTTTAATTTACTTTCATATTTAGAAAGACTTTTGAATAGAGAAGCAACCGATCGCATTGATTCACTATTTGCTTCCTCAATTGGAGTGACTTTGGCTTCCCAGTCTTTAGAAACAATATTCAGAATCTTTCTTACTTGGGTATGTTGATCATAGACTTTCCTAAGTGTTGCAAGTTGATTAACAAGATGAGTATATCTAAATTCAGATTTAGCTATAGACTTACCTTATTTCATTCGAAGCATATCAAACTCCGCAACCAGAGTTTTGATCCGATTTTCTTTCATTCCTGAAGTTCCTTCATGTGCTATTTCCAGGGCTTCCCATGTTTCTTTAGCCATTGAAGTGTGAGATCCTGAAGTACTCATTTGACTCAAGGCATTTTGAATCATTAAAATTTCCTTGCTGTTGAGTATGATGGGTTTCTTGTTATTGTCATCATATTCTGCTAGTATCATAGGAATCCTCTGTGAATCTACAATCTTTTTAGGTTTGTAGTTTCTACTTTCAATTACATCCCATTGTCTGTATTGTATAGTTATTACGAATACTCTAAACTTGGATTTTCAAAAAGACAAGTATTTACTACTGAATCCTGGAGGTCTGGTGATAGAAGCTCTGTCGGGAAGAATTCCTTCACCTATTCTTGCCATTGGATCCTTCTTAGGTTGTTATACCTTAACAAGAAGACCTACACTCTGATACCAAATGTTAGTGTAAGTGTTTCACTCAAGAGGGGGGGTGATTGGGTGATACCAAAAATTTTGATGTGAATATATAAATTGACTGTAAATTTAAAACAGTTAAGAGCTAGGAAAAATATCACCGAAGTGTACACTGAGAGTTATACTAGTTCTACCACAACAACTTTGACCTACCTCCAGTCCTCAGAGTGTCTCTGAGAGTTTCACTATATCTTCCAAGATTTAGTAGGTTCTTGGCACCTCAGTACATAGCAAGTGCCTTCACTGGACACTCGCTCCCCCTTACACGTTGTAATCAAATCCCCAACTCAAGGTTCCACAACCTTAAGTTGTCAGAAAACTAAGCATAAAGAATGTATTGATCGATATGAGTTTTCTTGTTCCTAATTATTATTTTCAGTTCTTTGAATGCTCCATATTTATAGATGATTTGTGGTGTCCGCTGGAAGCATCTCAAACATGTCCGTTAGAGTCACGCAGCTATGGTTGACCATTATTCAAATTTGAAAACTATCCGTTTACGGTAGGTAGCGGTAGGTGAGATCTCGGATGTTTTATTTGACTTTTCTATCATTGCATGATTTCTTCATTGCTTCTCTATAAATATACTCAGAATACTAATACAATGAAAGGTTAATTATATAGATAACAAACCAATAAACATAAGATTAAAATTGTGCTTTCTGGACTGCCTTACTCGAGTAGCAACTCGAGTGATCATGTCTATTACCCGAGTAGTTACTCGAGTAATCTTATTAAAAATATGGCAGAGAGTAAGTCAATATTTTCTCACCATATTACTTGATTAACACATGGAGTAACTTACTTCACAAAACGTTTGAATACTTGGTTACTGTAATCCCCTACCTTGATAACCATAATTAAGATTCAAAAATGCGTAATTTAAAGGAATTAGAGACCGACGGAACGTTTTTCTCAAATCTCTTTTCTAAAATTTGTTCAACATGGTCTCAGATTCATCTTCTGAATCTAATTACTCTACGCAATTCAATCACATTCATACATATCAGAGTGCATAGCCAAATTCTCGGCAACTCCCGGGTTTCATACATGTATAAACTAAGGGTTATAGTTCCAACTAGGGGATTACATGACCAACATCAACGTAACATCTATATTTCAAAAATAAATAGTAATCCCAAGTCCAAAATAGATAACCAACAACCTAACAACACATCTCTACAAGATCTTAGCTGCTCCTGGTGGTTCGTTTCTCCTTGGAGCCACTTGCCCTGTCTGAAATGTTAGTCAATGGAAAGAATGAGATTCAAAAGAATCTCTGTAGTAACAAATCACTCATACAGTGTATAAACACATAGCATATATGATCATGTTAAGCAGCATCACAATGTATCATGGCTTTCCCCATAAACGACAGCACTCATGTCTGTAATCCCTATGCGTCAGCTTTCGATGCGATCTCTATGTATCACAAAGTATCACTCTGCGTCAGCTTGCACTGTGAACACAAAGCATCACAATATATTCACAAAGTATTCTCAATGCATGACAAACATACATACAATGTTTCACATATAGTATAAGAGAAAGCATCACTTCCTTGTTCTTTCTGATTGTGTTTTAGCACAGGTGGATCACGAATAGGGCAAATATTGAATCCTACAATTTGAAATGCACCATTTAGACACTTCTATAGTTTTTCTTGGGGTTATATGAGTCTATAATGAAAATTTACAAAAATGCCCCCGGGGACCCGGCCCGGGCCCGCTATACTCGGTCCGGTTGCACTTTTTCCCGAAATTCTAATATGGGCTATCCTAACATATTTCTGCCCAAGGAATCCATTTCCGGACTCAAAATTATCAAATTTAATGTAAAATTACAAATTTACCCTCGGCAGCCCTACTTCAAGGGTTTCAAGGCCGTTTTCGTAATTATGGTTTTTTGGCCTTTTCCGAAAAAATGACTAACTGTAACCCCACCTAATTTTCACTCCTGAACTTAATAGAACCATCAAATCATTGAAAATCCAACTCTAAGAATCATTTCTAGAGCTGGCCAAAATTCATGAGCTCTCCGGAGAAAATCGGAGTTTTACGATTTCGACTCCGTAAACGCGTTCCTTTTTACTTCTAACCACTTTATTAACCATTACATTAGGTTACAACTAAAATTAAGACCCAATCTGGGCAGCATAACCCTGAGGCCATATCATTTCCAAACTTTAAAACCATTGGCAATCCGGCAAAATTTCACCGATTAAATTGCCCGTAGCAGTCAGAATAAGCAATATATGAAAGTTTGGAAGTTACCTCAAGCTCCCACTAGATTTTCCTCAAGGTGGCTGAAAACCCTAGCATTAGAACACCCAAATTTGTGCCCCACAAACCTTGAAGAATATAGAAGAATAGCTTTGGAGCGGAGTTATACGCGTTAGGTAAGGATTTACCGAAGAAATCGACTTACCGTACAAGTTCTCTTCTTCTCTCTCTACAATTTCTCACACCTTCTCTCTCTTGTTGCAGCTGAATGTCACGATTTTGGGCTGATGGAAGAGGTGGATGATGATTCAATATGATATAATATTATTTTCTAATTATTTACTAAATTTCCATAAATTTCGGATTTTTACAAAATTTTGGCAGATTTCTGCATAAATTTTGAAAAATCATAACTAATTCTAGAAAAATCAAAATGGAGTGATTCTAAAGCCTATAGAACCCTTATTGAGTCTAGTTTTAAGGAAAAATATATACTTTTTCTGTATGGAATCACAAAATTTCCAGAATTTCAATCTTTGCATACTATTCCAGAAAATAATTAATTTTGCTGGGAAAACTTCAAAAATCCATAACTCTTAGCTCAAAAATCAAAATGATACAAATTATATGTCCATTTTGAAGCTTGATATGTGGACTTTAAGACAGGAAAATTTTAGAATATTTTGACACCATTTTCCTTTTTAAAACGTCCATACAAATTGGCTGCCTTGTACAGAGTTTCAATGGACATAGTTTTCCACTTTTGCACAATTGTTCCCAATGGTTCCAATTTCACAATAAACACTCTCCCTACACGAATTTTTTCAAGAAAGCCATTGGAATCATTAAAATATCAAAATTCCCATCACACATTCTTCAAAAGTTTTTATTCAACAAAAATTACATCCACTTTTGAAGTCATTAGCCCTTAATCACTTTTTGGGATATTACATTTCTGCCCCCGTAAAATAAATTTCGTCCTCGAAATTTGTCACACAACTTGAGCCATAAACTCTGGATATCGTCTTTGCATATCTGCTTCCGCTTCCCAAGTTGCTTCCCTCTGAGTCATTCCCTTCTAGATCACCTTCACAAATGGAATGCTTTGGTGTCTGAGCCGTCGTTGTTCTCTATCAATGATCTGTTCTGGCTCTATCACATATGCGAAGTTGTCTTGTAACTAAACTTCTTCATACTTAATGATGTGAGAGGGATCTGGTTAGTACTTCTTCAATTGGGAAACATGAAACACGTCATGGAGCCTGCTCAAGTTCAGGGGTAGGGCTACTCGATAAGGAATAGGCCCAATCCTCTCAAGGATTTCAAAAGGACCTATATACCTTGGGCTCAGCTTCTTTCGCTTGTTAGCTCTCCCGTAGCCAATGACTGGTGATACTCTCAGAAATATATGATCACTAACCTCAAACTCTAGAGGCCATCTCCTCTTGTTAGCGTAGCTTTTCTGTCGACTCTATGCTGCAAGAAGCCTCTTACGAATAATCCGAATCTGTATTGAGGTTTGATCAACAAGATCCGGTCCATACAGCTTCCTTTCAGATAACTCATTCCAACACAAAGGCGATTGGCACCTCCTTCCATACAACGCTTCATTTGGGGCCATCTGGATGCTCGTATGATATCTATTGTTATAGGCAAACTCAGCAAGTGGAAGAAAGCGATCCCAATTCCCTTTGAAGTCTAGAACACAAGCCCGTAACATGTCCTCCAGCATCTGGATTATCCTTTCTGACTGTCCATCCGTCTGAGGATGATAAGCCATGCTAAATCTCAATTGAGTACCCAGGGCCTCATGCACCGCCCTCCAAAATCTCGAAGTAAATCAGGGATCTCGGTTAGAAATGATGTTCTTTGGTACACCATGAAGTTTCATGATTTCTCGAATATAAATCTCAGCTAGTTTGTCGGGAGAGTAACAGCATTGATTGGTATGAAATGCGCCGATTTTGTTAACCGGTCTACAATTACATAGATGGCATCATAACTCCTGATTCTGGGCAATCCCACCACAAGGTCCATGATCACACTTTCCCATTCCATTCCGGAATCTCAGGACTTTGCAGCAAACCAGGCGGTCTCTGGTGCTCAATTTTTACCTTCTGACAAGTGAGACACCTCGCTACATATTTCGTCACATCACTCTTTAAACCCAGCCACCAATACATAGACTTCAGATTATTGTACATTTTGGTCATACCAGGATGAAGAGTATAACGGCTCTTATGCGCCTCATCCAAAATTTTCTGTCTCAACTCCACCTTAAGTGGAACACAGATTCTCTTTTGATAGCGAACCAATCTACTAGCCAATAAATCATAGCCTTGAGCATCTCCCCATTTAGTCTGAGCTAGATTATGATGTGTCCAACCATCTTGCCTCTGAGCTTCTTCAATCTCAATTTTCAAGTCACTTTCATCTTAGGAAATAGTATAATTGGCATAGAGGATTTGATTTGACAGATTCAAATCACGAAAATGCGCTATTAACTTCCTCTATTGAATCATCATTGCTACCACCAATACTGTCTTTCAACTAAGAGCATCTACGACTACATTTGCTTTACCCGGATGATATTTGATTTCCAGGTTATAGTCCTTAAGCAACTCCATCCATCGTCGCTGTCTCATATTCAATTCTTTCTGATCATACAAATATTTGAGACTCTTGTAGTCGCAGTACAGTTCTACCTCACACCATACAGATAATGCCTTCAAATTTTCAAGGCAAATACAATGGCCGCAAGCTCTAGATCATGTGTAGGATAAATCATCTCATGAGGTTTGAGCTGTCGAGAGGCGTATGCCACCACACGTCCCTGCTGCATAAGGACACACCATAATCCCTGCTTACTCGCATCACTATACACAATGTATGTCAGCTGGGATCAGGTATATTCAACACAGGTGCCGTAGTCAACCTCTCTTTCAACTCCACAAAGCATTTTTCACAATGTTCATCCCATACAAAAGGTTGATCCTTTCTCGTGAGCTTGGTTATCGGCAAAGCAATACGTGAGAAATTCTGAATGAATCTCCGGTAGTAACCAGCAAAACCCAGAAAACTGCGTACCTCTACCACAGATTCTACCCTTTTCCAGTCCAGTACTGCTTCCACTTTACTAGGATCTACAGATACCCCTTCTTGTGAGATAATATGGCCTAGGAATTTTACTTCCGATAGCCAAAACTCGTATTTACTCAATTTGGCATAGAGCTACTTCTTACGCAATGTATTCAATACAATTCTCAAATGATGCTCATGTTCTTCTCTACTCTTAGAGTATATCGGAATATCATCAATAAATACCACAACGAATTGATCCAGATATTGTCGAAAGATACGGTTCATGTAATCCATGAAAACTGCAGGTGCATTGGTTAGCCCAAATGGCATCACCAAGAACTCATAATGACCATACCTAGTCCAAAAAGCAGTCTTTGGAACATCTTTTGCTTTCACTTGTAGCTGATGATACCCTGATCTTAGATCAATTTTTGAGAATACACACAAACCGGATAGTTGATCTAAAAGGTCATTGATTAGGGGAAGAGGGTATTTGTTCTTGATAGTAATCTTATTCAGTTCTCAATAATCGATACATAGACGAAGACTCTCGTCTTTCTTTTTCACAAACAACACTGGAGCTTCTCAAGACGACACACTGGGTCTAATAAACCCTTTCTCCAGCAAGTCTTCTATTTGTTTCTTTAACTTTGCCATTTTGTTTAGGGCCATACGGTATAGGGCCTTAGATATATAACTAGCTCCAGGCACAATGTCAATGGGAAACTAAACTTCCCTTTCTGGAGGTAATCCGCTAAGATCATCCGGAAATACCTCAGGGAATTCATTTACCACGGGTATACTACTCAAAGTTTCACTAATTGCCCCTTACACAGAGAAAAATACCATATACCCCTTGCAACCCTTTTCAAGATATTTTTCAGCTTTAGCCGTAGAAAGGAAATTCATACTACTATTTACAACTTCGACCCTCTGAGAAGCAGGATATACTATCCTCCTGTTCCCATAATCAAGCATCACATTATTCACCGTTAACTAATCAAAACCCAAAATGACTTCTAATTGGTAAAGCGGCAGACAAATCAAATCCACAGTAGATTGGTGCCCTTCTACAATTATGACACAATTCAGACAAGCTTCTGTAGTCAAGACCTTAACACCCATTGGAGTTGACACTATCAAATCATATGGTAATTTATGCACATGCAATCCCAGGCGCTTCACGCAATCATAGGCAAAGAAGGAGTGACTTGCACCCTAGTCAAACAGAACTTGCAATAAATAACCATTAAGAAGAATTTTACCTTGTATCAACTTAGGAGATTTATGGGCCTCCTCATGGGTCATAGGGAATAGTTGGCCCTGAGTTTTCGGCCTCTAGTCTAGTCGTGGCTCTTTGCATTCGACAGCAGTATGCCCCACACATTTATAATTGAAGAATATTATTCGACCCTCACAAGTCTTACCATGATGTGACTGATTACAACGAGGACAGATCCAAGGTGTAAAAGAAGTTCTCTGCTGATCACGGCACCCAGACTGGTAGGGCTTTTTACCAATCCTAGATGAAGATCCCTATCCCTTTCGATTTTGTGAAGTACCACCCTTACAGGGTTCACTGCGATGGCCAGTAGCTTTAGTAGGATATAGTTCTCTTAAATTATTTTCTGTGATCCTACACTCTTCAATAGCCTTGTTGAATTTAGTGAACATATGAGTGACCAACCGCTTCTTCAGATCACGTCTCAACCCCCGAATAAGCATGTCAGAACTCCACTCTTCATCATCCTTATACCGGAGGTAGGAGGAATATCGAGACAAACGGATGAAACGGGACAGATAGTCATCAAAGCTTTCCGTGTCCCCTTGTCTAATATTCAAGAATTCTGTTTCCTTCTTGAGCCGCACCGATTTGGGAAAGTATTTCTCATTAAATTCTTGCTGGAACGATTCCCAAGTCAATGGCACATTTCTGTTCTGCATAGTGAGGGAGATATTCCTCCACAAGCGATCTGCATCACCTTCTTACTTGTAGACAGCCAGGCTTGCCTTCACCTCGGACGGGCATCCTAGGACCTTGAAGATTTTCTCAAGGCGATTCAACCAATCTTCAGCTACTTGTGGATCAAACCTCCCTTTGAACACCAGAGGCATATGTTTACAAAATCTGGTAACCTAAAACTAAAGGTCCCTTTCCTCTCTTACCGGTACCCCGTGCAACTCTTGATTTGGAAAAGTGTGAGGTGGGGACTCCAGGGGTCATGCTATTGTCAAAAATAAACAGTAATCCCAAGTCCAAAATAGATAACCAACAACCTAACAACACATCTCTACAAGATCCTAGCCGCTCCTGGTGGTTCGTTTCTCTTTGGAGCTACTTGCCCTGTCAGAAATGTTAGTCAATGGAAAGAATGAGATTCAAAAGAATCTCTGTAGTAACAAATCACTCATACAGTTTATAAACGCATAACATATATGATCATGTTAAGCAGTATCACAAAGTATCATGGCTTTCCCCATAAACGATAATACTTATGGCTGTAATCTCTATGTGTCAGCTTTCACTGCGATATCTACGTATCACAAAGTATCACTATGCGTCAGCTGCGCTGTGAACTCAAAGCATCACAATGTATTCACAAAGTATTCTCAATGCATGACAAACATACAGACAATGTTTCACACACAGTATAAGAGAAAGAGTTACTACCTTGTTCTTTCCGATTGTGCTCTAGCGCAGGTGGATTACAAACAAGGCAAATATCAAATCCTAGAATTCCAAATGCACTATTTAGACACTTCCATAGTGTTTCTTGGGGTTATGAGTCTATAATGAAAATTTACAAAAATGCCCCCGGGGACCAGGCCCGGGCCTGCCATACCCGGTCCGATTGCACTTTTCCTGAAATTCTAATATGGGCTATCCTAACATATTTCCGCCCAAGGAATCCATTTCCGAACTCAGAATTATCAAATTCAATGTAAAATTACACATTTACCTTTGGCAACCCCTCTTCAAGGGTTTCAGGGGCGTTTTCATAATTATGCTTTTTTGGCCTTTTCCAAAAAAGTGACCAACTGTAACCCCACCTAATTTTCACTCCTGAACTCAATGGAACCATCAAATCATTGAAAATCCAACTCTAAGAATCATTTCTAGAGCTGGCCGAAATTCATGAGCTCTCCGTAAAAAATCGGGGTTTTACGATTTCGGCTCCGTAAACGCGTTCCTTTATACTCCTAACCACTTTATTAACCATTACATTAGGTTACAACTAATATTAAGACCCAATATGGGCAGCATAACCCTAGGACGTATCATTTCCAAACTTTAAAACCAATGGCAATCTGGCAAAATTTCACTGATTAAATTGCCCGCAGCAGTCAGAATAAGCAATATATGAAAGTTTGGAAGTTATCTCAAGCTCCCACTAGCTTTTCCTCAAGGTGGCTGAAAACCCTAGCCTTAGAAAACCCAAATTTGTGCTCCACAAACCTTGAAGAACATAGAAGAATAGCTTAGGAGCGGAGTTATATGCGTTAGGTAAGGATTTACTGAAGAAATCGACTTACCGTACAAGTTCTCTTCTCTTTCTCTCTCTAGAATTTCTCATACCTTCTCTCTCTTATTGTAGCTGAATGTCACAGTTTTGGGCTGATGGAAGAGGTGGATGATGATTTAATATGATATAATATTATTTTCTAATTATTTACTAAATTTCCATCAATTTCGGATTTTTACAAAATTTTGGCAGATTTCTGCCCAAACTTTGAAAAATGGAGTGATTCCAAAGCCTATAGAACCATTATTGAGTCTATTTGTAAGAAAAAATATAGAATATTTCTGGATGGAATCAAAAAATTCCCAGAATTTCAATCTTTGTATACTATTCCAGAAAATAATTAATTTCACTGGGAAAAATTTAAAAATCCATAACTCTTAGCTCACAAATTGAAATGATATAAATTATATGTCCCTTTTGAAGCTTGCCATATGAAATTTAAGGCTGAAAAATTTCAGAATTGTCAGACACCATTTGCCTATTTAAAACATCCATACAAATTGGCTGCCCTGTATAGAGTTTCAATGGACAAAGTTTTCAACTTTTGCACAATTGTTCCCAATGGTTCCAATTTCACAATAAACACTCTCCCCACACGAATTTTGTCAAGAAAGCCATTGGAATCATTAAAATATCAAAATTCCTATCACACATTAGCCCTTAATCACTTTTTGGGATATTACAGTTACTCGAGTGCTCCCTTGAGTAAGCATGCCTTTTCTTCACTAGTTACTCGAGTGGCCCCTCTAGTAAACTTTCAAATAAGTGTGCAGATTACTTGAGTGGTCCCTCAAGTAATGAGACTCAAATTTTGGCCGAGAGTACTTGTTCTTTGCTTTGCCTGATTACTGGAGTGAGCCCTCGAGTAATGCTTTAAATAACTTTGCAGATTACTCAAGTGGTCCTTCGAGTAATGCCTTTTCTCTATGGTTACTTGAGTGGTCACTCGAGTAAATTGTGACATTTCTTGGCCAAGAGCTACTAGATGATTTCTCCTTCGGTTACTTGGTGGCTACTCGAGTAATAGTTCATATAACTTTGCAGATTACTCGAGTGGTCCCTCGAGTAACTTCATCTAAAATGTGACAGTGCTTTACTGGGAAATTTTCTCCATCATTACTCGAGTGATGCCTCGAGTAACAAGGTTTATTACTCGAGTGCTCACTCTAGTAACCCCTTTAAAAAATTGCCAGTGATATTTTCCTTGTGCTCTGTCTCTCAGTTCTTCTTCATTACTTCAGTGCTTACTTCAAGTAATGCTTTTGTCTGCCATTTAGTTACTTTGTTCAAATTCTTTTGTTTGTTATCAAATCCTTTTGTATTATAGATCCAATCTTTGTTATCATCAAAACACATAGGATCTAACAAATGTGTCTTTGTTGGATTAGTGTAGAAAATTAGTTTATCTTTTATATGTATACAAAGCATATAAACCTTTATATAGTTTATGAAAGATAATGTAACTACATTAAAGCCCTTTTGGACACTTAACTAGTCCTTAATTTTGATCCAGCTTGGTTATGACTGTCCGATCCTAAAATTCAAAATTTAACAAGAATTGAGTTAATACTCATTCATGTATAATTATAAACTCCTTTAAACTCATTTTGTTAGTTATATTAGCTTAATACTGCAAAATGACCAAAATACCCTTAGGGACTCGGTCTAAGTTACCTTGTACCCTGTCTAACTGTAATTTTTCAAAAGTTATGATGTAGACTAATCCTACACATTTTTGTCTGTAGAATCCATTTTTGACCACTGAATTGCCACACTCATTGCCAAAAGACATATTTGCCCCTGGCAGACCCTATTTATGGTTTTAGAGCTCATTTTGTCATTTCACATTCTAATTGCTTTTCACACTTTACAATCAACATATACCCTACACAATTTTTCCTTCTAAACCTAATGGAACCATCAAATTTATGAAATTCCAGCTCCTTGTCTTATTTCTAGGTCTGGCCGAAACATTGGGAAAGAAAAGAAAAATGTGATTTTCTTGATTCAACCCTTAACACTCCTTCCTTTTCACTCTTAATTCCTTGTTTAACCATTTAAACACTTATTACACATGATTTGTGGAAATTTAGGTGGCATAACCCCTTAGGGTTTTATCATCCCAAATTTATAAAAACAAACAAAACAACCACAAATCAAGCCAATATCAACAACCACAACAACAACCACATATTGATCAAGAGAATCAAGGTCCTTGAAGTTACCTCTTGATTCTTCAACTTGCTCTCTCTAGGCCGCCTCCTTCTCTCTCTCTCTTCGCTTGAAATTTTGCTTGCTACACATGATTTTCATGATGAAGAAGAGATTACAAAAGGTTCTATATGAATTAGAAGGCTAAAATACAAGAACTTCACAACCTTACCTTCAATTTTGACCTTCTTGAACTCTCTTGGCTCTCTTGTTCTTGAAGCTCACTTTCTCTCTCTATTTTCTCTAGTTGGACAAAAATGAGATTTTGGAAGATGATGATGATTTAAAAATATCCTCTTGTGAAATAATATAGTTTAATGCCAAATTACCATGTGATTTTCCTTTTACCTCTTTATCTTTTTACATGGCTCAAGGTTATGACACATGGCATGTTTAATGTCCAACTAAATATTTTTCCCTCCTTGTTTTTCCCTTGGCCGATGTTTATAAGAGGAAATGGGGAATAATAATTGCTTCTTGCATTTTCATAATTCTCTTTCATCAAATAATTAATTTGCCACTATTCACTTTTTGACTTTCCAACTTAATTTACTTGGCTAAGAATGCTCCAAAATTGCATATTAATCTCCAAATATATATTTTCCTCTTTATTTCCTTAATCAATCAAAATTTGCTTCAATTAATGGGGAAAATAATTAATTTTGTGCTTTATTTGCAAATTACAATTTTGGCCATACATTTTTGGATTTAATTTAGGCCTTCTTCCTTTTCTTGCTTCTTTGGCTGAAATTCCTTTTAATATTGGGCCAAATATTGTGCTATTTTATTCTTCTAATTTGGGCTTTAGTAATGGGCTTTTTGGAACATCCAAAAATTAGTTTCATGACTTATTTTAGCCCAATTTTCATGTAACTTCAACTACTAAGATTATTTTTGTCATTCTAAATGCACTTGAATCCACCATTTTATTCCTTTAAATGTCATAAATAATTACAAGGCATATTAGTGAATAAAAACAGGGTGTTACAACTCTTCCCCTTAAATAAATTTCATCCCAAAAATTTGCTACATGTACATAGCCATAAACTCCGGGTAACGCTTTTGTATATCGACTTCTGCTTCCCATGTTGTTTCTCTAGGAGTTAATCCTTTCCAGGAAATGTTTATAAATGGGATACTCTTGTTTCTAAGTTGTTTCTCCTACCAATCAATAATTCGGCCAGGCATGACTTCTTACATCAAATCATCCTGTATATCCACATCTTCATATTCAATCATATGTCCTAGAGTAGGTTGATATTTCTTCAACTGGGAAACATGGAAAACATCATGTAATCTACTTAAATTTGGCAGTAAACTTATCCGGTACGCTACTGGCCCAATGTTTAACAAGATCTCAAATGGACCAATGTACCTTGGATTTAGCTTTTTCACTTCCAGTGCCTTGTTGATACCTGTGACCGGTGAAACTTTCATAAGCACATGATGACCGACTTTAAATTCTAGAGGTTTCCATCTCTTATTAGCATAGCTCTTTTGTCAGCCTTGAGCAGTTAACAACCTTTCTTAATCAGCTTGATCTGCTTGATTGTCTAATCAACTATATCTGGCCTAAGTAAGTGACTCTCAGATAATTCTATCTAGAACAAAGGTGACTGTCACTTCCTTCTATATAATACCTCATAGGGAGCCATCTGAATGTTTGAGTAGTAACTATTATTATAGGAAAACTCTGCCAATGGAAGGAACTTGTCCTAATTGCCTTTGAAATCTATGACACATGCCTCAACATATCCTCTAGTGTCTGAATTATTCTCTCGGTCTGCCCATCTATTTGAGGATGATAGGCTGTGCTGAACCTGAGCTTAGTACCCAAAGCCTCGTGCAACGCTCTCTAAAAATTAGAAGTGAAGTGAGGATCTCTATCAAAAATAATATTCTTTGGAATACCATGTAACCTCGCTATCTCATTAATATAAATTTCTGCTAGCTTATCAAGAGGGTAGTAAATGTTGATAGGTAGGAAATGGGTTGCCTTTGAGAATCAATCAACTATTACCCATATCGAGTCATGATTTCTAATCTTGGGTAATTCTATAACAAAGTCTATAGTAATGCTTTCTCATTTCTAGTCAGAAATCTCAGGGTTTTGCAGAAGTTCGGATGGTCGTTGATGCTTAATTTTTACCCTCTAACAGGTGAGACAATGAGTAAAGAACTTCGTTACATCTCTTTTCATCCCAACCACTAATACATAGACTTCAAGTCATGATACATTTTGGTTATTCTTAGGTGCAAAGTACATTTACTCTTATGTGCCTCCTTTAGGATTTGCCATGTTAACTCTATTTACGGTAGAACATATACCCTCTTCTTGTATCTGACTAATCCACTTGGTTACAAATCATGTTCTTGAGTTTTCGTTTCTCAATCAAGTCTCTGATAGGCTGTGATTACCTGTCTTGTGTCTAAGCTTCCTCAATAGCTGCCCTCAGATCATTATACGCCTCACTAACATTGTTATTGTTGATCAAAATCTAATTTAATGGATGAAGATCTCTAAAATCCTTGAACAATTTATATTCATGTATCATAGGGTTGCAACCTGTACTATTTTATGGCTCAATGCTTCTGCAACTACATTGGCCTTCCCTGGATAGTATTTAATCTCTAAATTGTAATATTTCAGCAACTCTATCCATCTACGTGATCTCATATTCATCTCTTTTTGATCATACAGATATTTTAAGCTCTTATGGTTGCAGTACAGCTTCGCATTCTCACCATAGAGATAATGCCTCCAGACTTTCAATGCAAACACTATAACTGCCAACTCAAGATCGTGAGTAGGATAATTCAATTAATGAGGCTTCAATTAATGAGATGCATATGCCACTACCCGACCATGTTGCATTAAAACACAACCAAATCAAAGACCACTAGCATCAATATAAACAAAAAAGGTAAACTGCAGATCTGGGACTGCCAGCACTAGTACTATCATTAATCTATGTTTTAGCCTATAAAGCTCCTTTCACAACTATCATCCGACACAAAATGTTGATTTTTCCATGTTAACTTTGTCAAAGGCAAAGCTATTCTGGAGAAATTCTATATAAAATGCTGATAATAACTAGTAAAACCCAAAAAATTGAGTATCTTTAGCACAGTCTCTGGCCTCTTCTAATTGAGTACTGCTTTCATTTTACTAGGATCTACCGAGACCCCTTGTTGTGAGAGTACATGGCCCAAAAATCTCACTTCTAAAAGCCAAAACTCGCATTTACTAACTTGGCATAGAGTTGCTTTTCCCTTAACATGTTTAATACTATTCTCAGATATTACTCATGCTTTAGTCTACTCTGTGAATATACAGGATACCATCAATAAAGACTACCATGAATTGATCAAGTATGGATAGAAAATTCTATTCATGTAGTCTATGAACACAGCTGGTGCATTTGTTAGCCCAAATGGCATTACAAGAAATTCGTAAATAGTCGTATACGGTCTTAAAAGTAGTTTATGGTACATCTTCTGCTTTTACCCTGAGCTGTGATACCCTGACCTCATGTCAATCTTTGAAAATAATAGGAACTAGATAATTGATTGTGTAAATCATTTATTTTGAGAAGTGGATACTTATTCTTGACAGTCACTTTATTCAACTCCTTATAATATAGACAGAGCCATAGGCTCTCATCTTTCTTCTTGACAAAGAGCACTGGAGCTCCCCATGGCAAACACTGGGTGGGATACAACCTTATCTAGCAGCTCTTCAATCTACTTTTTCAATTCTGCTATTTCACTTGGAGCCATTCTGGATTGCGCTTTTGATATTGGTTCTATCCAGGCTTAAGGTCAATAGAAAACTCAACTTCTATGTCCGGAGGTAATCTACTATATCTTCTAGAAATACATTTGAAAACTCATTTAGTATAGGGATACTCTCCAATGCTGTTCCAACTTTCTAATTCTATGGAGAAAAATACCATATAACCCTGACAAACCTTTATGCAGGTATCTCTCTGCCTATGCTGCTGAAACAAAGTTAAGGTTTATTTTTGTTCCAGTCTTTGATTACAGATTAAAATAGATAACCCTTTTTCCTCTGCAGTCTAGCAAAACACTATTTTCTATCAACCAATCAATACCGAGGATCACTTTTAAGCCGTACGTGGTAAGCAGATCAAATCCACTATTGATTCATGTTCCTCGGTGTTTACTATGCAATTTAGATAGACATTGGCTGTGACAAGTCTAACACCTATGGTTGTAGACACAACCAAGTTATATGGGGATTTGTGTACCCTCAGGCCTAGCCGTCTCACACAATGATATGTAATAAATGAATGGCGACACCCATATCATACATGACTTGTACTAAATTGTCATTAAGGTAAACAATACCTTCTATTAGTTTTGGAGACTTTCTAGCTTCCTCCTACATTATGGCATAGACCCTGCCTAGAACTCTGGGCCTCATCTCATCGAACTGGTGCTTCTATGGGCAATCTCTAGCAAAATGCCCTGATTTATGGCATATATAACAAGTGGACTCTATAGCTAGATCCTGCCTTAATAGAGCGCCAGTACAGGTTCTTTCAGGGTGGTATGACTTATAACAAAGCTAGCAGTTTCTACTTCCTGATGAACTCTGGCCTCTGTGGCCTCTAGCTTGATTTGGCCTTTTATTGTCCCCTATAGATGGTCCATCCTGATCCTTATGTTTCTGGGATGAATGCTCACTACCAGATGCACCCTCTGTTGATGTTTCTGTTAGAATGCAAGCTCAACAAGTTATTCTATGTAATGACATTCTTCAACGGCCTTGTCAAATTCTGTAAAGTGCTTAGAAACCAATTTCTCTTTTAGCTCTGGCTTTAGCTCTTGTATCATCATGTCGAAGCTCTATTCCTCATCGTCCCAATATTTAAGGTATACAGAATATTGAGACAATTGGATATAGCAAGCCAGATACTTGTCAAAACTTTCTCTGTCATGCTATTATATGTTAAGGAACTCTTTCTCTCTTTCCAGCTTGACTGAAGGGGTAAAATATTTCTCATTAAATTTCTCTAGGAATAATTCTCATGTTACCAGAATATTTCTTCCATAAAGAACGAGCTTAGTATTCTTCTACCATCTATCAGCTTCACCTTCCAGCTTATAAATTATCAACAAGACTTTAATTTCATCAGGGAAAGCCAAGATTTTAAAAAGTTTCTCTAACCGTGATAGCAAATCTTTAGCTTGTTGAGGATCAAACTTCCCTCTAAATACAGGAGGTTGCTGTTTAGTGAATCTTCCTACCCAAATCTGGAGAATATTAGCCTTAAGATCAGGTAAAGGATCTTCTAGTTGAGGTCCCTTAGTTGGATTAGGTTCTCTGTCAACCCTCACTAGATCTTCCAGACAATGCTATCTTTGCTACACTTCTCGCAGCTCCACCCTGATATCATTAATTATTTCTTGTTGTTGTGCTTGCATACCCAATATTTGTTGTATTGGGTCTGGTATGTGATTGTTATGTCCCCCTCATGGTCCACCGCTTGTTCGTACCATCTTTGTATTTCACTATATGAAAATAGAGAGGAAGTAAATTTCATATGAACACAAGGGTACTTTTGTCATTTCTCAAAATGTCAAGTACACAAGTATGCCATATATATCATACATCAAATATTTACAGTAGTTAAGGAAAATATTAACACCATACACCTTATAACTACTATACAATATGTCTTTGTCCTCTTTTACACACTATGTCATAACTACAGATATGACTTCCCAGGGGGTCACATATCCTAAGATTTCATAGGGTTAAACATGCTTACTTTTGTAGGCCCCTACAAAAATACAAATACCGGCTCTATCTTTTTCTATCCACCGATACCCTATGATTGCCCTCATCATGAAAGTCATGCCAGTTGCCTCTAGACACCAAAATACCACTCTTGGACTGCTAATTACTCCCAACACATATATCTCTAGCCATAATCCAATATGTGCACCATAAACTTCCTAAAGTGGTCATTTGGTCCCTGATCAACAATAGCATTCTTCTTCTAGTTCCAGAACACCGTATCTGGGAAAAGTCCATCATGGAAAAGATCTAGAACACATCCAGATAATCTTACTCCACAGAACCTTCTTCTACTACAAGGAATCAATGACATCTAGATAAGCAAGGTACTGATCAATAGGAGTGGCATGTGCTTGTACAGCTCACCGATATCTACCCCAGATATACTCCTATAACTCCTCATCTGGTTGCAGGTCATATGGTATGTGCACAGTCCCAGCACCAGAAAGGTCAGCGATACTTGGTTTGACTCCATAGCATCTAATAGTAGTTGTGCAATATTTTGTTGGTTATTTTCTTTTAAAACGGCAAAATGACTAACATATCCTGAAGGACCTGATCCAAAACCTTTTGTACAGCTTCAACTGTACTTTTTCAAACATTATGACCCAGGCTATTTCTACACAATTTCGTGTGTAAAATAGTTTTTTGACCTTAAAATTGCCAAAAGACAATTTTACCCTTGGAAGCCCCTATTTAGGGTTTTAGGGATAGTTTTGTCATTTCACATTCTAATACTTTTCACACTTCACACTTAACATATACCCTACACAGTTTTCCCTTCCAAACCCAATGGAATCATTAAATTTATGAAATTCTAGCTCCTTCTCTGATTCTTTGTCTGGTTGAAACATAGGGAAAGAAAAGGAAAATGTGCTTTTATTGATTCAACCCTTAAATCTCCTTCCTTTTCACTCATAATCCCAAGTTTATCTATTTAAACACTTATTACACATGATTTGTGGAAATTTGGGTAGTAAAACACCTTAGGGTTTCATCATACCAAATTTACATAACAAACAAAACATTTATAAATCAAGGCAATATCAACAACAACCACCACAACAACCACATATTGATCAAGAGAATCAAGGTCCTTGAAGTTACCTTTTGATTCTTCAACTTTCTCTCTCTAGGATGCCCCCTTCTCTCTCTCTTCTCTTGAAAGTTTGCTTGCTACACATGATTTTCACAATGAAGAAGAGATTACAAGAGGTTCTACATGAATTAGAAGGCTTAAACACAAGGATTTCACAACCTTGAATTTTGGTCTTCTTGAATTCTCTTGGCTCTCTTGTTCTTCAAGCTCACTTTCTCTCTCTATTTTCTCTAGTTTTACAAAAATGAGGTGTTCGAAGATGAGGATGATGATTGAAAAATATCCTCTTGTGAAATAATATAGTTTAATGCCAAATTACCATGTGATTTTCGTTTTACCTCTTCATCTTTTTACTTGGCTCAAGGTTATGACACATGGCATTTCAAGGTCCAAGTAAATATTTTTCCTTCCTATTTTCCTCCGTTGGCCAAAATTCATAATAGGAAAAGGGGAATAATAATTGCCTCTTGCGTTTTCATAATCCTCTTTTATCACTTAATTAATTTGCCACTATTTACTTTTTGACTTTTCCAACTTAATTTACTTAGCCAAGAATGCTCTAAAATTGCATATTAATCTTCAAATATATATTTTCCTCTTTATTTCCTTGATTAACCAAAATTGGCTTCAATTAATGGGAAAAAGAATTAATTTTATGCTTTATTGGAAAATTAAAATTTTGCCTATACATTTTTGGATTTAATTTGGGCCTTCTTCCTTTTCTTGCTTCTTTGCCCGAAACTCCTCTTAATATTGGACCAAATATTGTGCTATTTTATTCTTCCATTTTGGGCTTTAGTAATAGGCTTTTTGGATACCCAAAAAATAGTTTCATGACTTATTGTAGCCTAATTTCCATGTAACTTACACTAAAATTTTTTTCTCATTCCAAATGCACTTGAATCTACCATTTTATGCCTTTGAATGCCATGAATAATTACAGGGCATATTAGTGAATAAAAATAGGTGTTACAGGCTTCATCATAATGTCTGCAATCTGATTCGCAGATTATATATGAGACAAATTCATAATTCCTGCTTCAATCTTTTCTTTAATGAAGTGTCTATTGATCTCAACATGTTTTGTTCTATTATGATACATTGGGTTCTTGATGATTTGCATGCTATCCTTGTTGTCACACCATAGCTATATTTTTCACTCATCTGGAATTTCTAACTCCTTCAATAACTTACTCCATAAAAAACAACTCTTAGTTTGCTTCTGCACTACTTCTTGATGCCACGGTTTGTTCCTTGCTTCTACATATAACCATATTTCTCCACACATGTGTGCAATACCCAGAGGTTGCCCTCCTAGTTTCTCTATAATTTGTATGGTCTGCATCGATGTAGATCTCGATATTTCTAGATGTGCCTTTCTTAAGGAAGATCCCCTTTCCAAGATTAAGTTTTAGATAGCTCAGAATTTTGTATATTGACTCCATATGCTCTTCTTATCACTAATACATAAACTAACTAACAATTCTAACAGCATAGTTGATATCTGGATGTATGTGGATTAAGCATTACAATTTTCCCACTAGTTTTCAGCATCTTTATTAGTCAACCGGAACACCTTATGGCTTGATCTCGAGGTGACACCCTTTTTCCATTAGTTTCCCCTCAGGTTGAGCACCCAACATTCTTATCTCATGCAATAGTCTAGGGTATACTTCCACTGAGATACATTAATTCCCTTCTTAGTTCTTACTACTTCCATGCCTTGAAAATACCTCGTTTGTTTGAGATCTTTCATCTAGAATTTGGTAGACAAATCCTATTTTAGTTGAGCTATAGATTCTTCATCATTTCTTGTAATAACAATGTCATCAACATAGACGATCAAGATAGTGACATTTCTATTAGCACGTTTGATGAACAATGTGTCATTTGCTTGTCTCTGGATATACCTAAGTCCTTTAACTGCTTTGGTGAATTGCTTTAGGAGATTGTTTTAGTTTGTATAAAAACTTATTGAGTTTACATTCAAAGTTGTTAAGAGCTAGAACTCCATATGGGATCTCGATATATACTTTTTCCTCTAAATCTCTATTCAGGAATGCATTCTTCATGTTTAGTTGGTGCAATAACCAATTCAAGTTGGTTGCAATTGAAAGCAATACTTAGATGACATTGAACTTAGGTACTGGAACAAATATCTCATGATAATCAATCCCATATGCCTAGGTATATGCTTTTGTAACAAGTTTTACCTTGTATTTATTGATACTACGATCTGGATTGAATTTTGAGGTGAAGATCTATTTGCATCTTACTAATTTCTTTCCTTTGGGAAGCATTATAATCTCCCACATTTTATTCTCCTTGAGTGCCTTCAACTCCTCTTCTACAACTTGTTTTCAATTCAGATCAGCCATGGCTTACTGAAATGTGTTTGGAATTTTAATCTATGCTTTGTATGGAATAAAGCTTTACAGTTTTGTAGACAAATTACCATATGAGACAAACTATTGAATTGGATGCTGAGTCCAAGATCTTACTCATTTGCTCAAAGTAATAGGCCAACCCAGTTCTTTAGGAATTAATCCCAAATTGGAGTCATGGTTGTTCCTTTTAATGAGAGAGATAGTTTTACCAATACTTGGTTCCTCTTGAACTCGCTTGCTAGACTCTCCTTCTCACCTTGTTTCAACATCAATCCCTAATTGATCTCAACATTTTTTTTGGTTTATTAGGTGTGGGTTTAGGTTCATGATTAGGTTGGGTAAATTTGGGCTAGTTTATTGGGACAAATGAGTCAAGGTCGGCTGTAAGGTTATGCTGTAGTTGTGATGATGTGCCTGGTAGGACTTTGGAGTGAGATTCTTTCGAAATTTTCCATTTACCATTAGTATACTCCCCTTAAATGGGTAATTTGGGATAATAAGCTTCTTCTTCAGAGAAGACAGTACCTCAAGAAATAAAAAGTTTCTTGGAAGTAATGCAGTAGTATTTGTACACTTTTTGAGTAGGGGAGTAGCCAAGGAATATACATTTGTTAGCTCGAGTAGTTAATTTTTTGCCACCATTTTTGTGATTAAAGATAGCACAACTAAATACTTTTAGTGGTAAGGAATTGATTAGTGGGCAAGTTAGAAAGTGTCCAAGGAGTTTTTGGATAGGAGTGACGTAATTGAGGTCATTAGAGGGCATGCAGTTAATTAGATAAGTGGTTGTTAGGACAACATCACCCTAGAAGATGGTGGCAATACTTAGATCCATTAATAAGGTTTGTGTTGCTTCTAACAAGTGACGGTTCTTACGCTAGGACACTATTCTGTTGAAGGATGTAAGAGGAGGAAGTTTTGTGATGAATTCCTTGCTGATCAAGGAATTCCTTAAAGACTCTGCTTGTGTATTCCTTGGCATTATTACTTTATAGTTCCTTAATGGAAGTATTGGATTAGGTTCGCACAAAGGTATAGAAGCTTTGAACCACTTTAGCTAGTTTAGACTTTTCTTTCATTAAATAAACCTAGGTGATTCTTGTGTGGTCATCTATAAAAGTAAATAACTATCTAGCATTAGTTAGGGTTTTCATTTATGTAGGTCACCAAATGTCACTGTGGGTTAGTGTGAATGGTGTGGAAGGGGTATAGGGCTGTTTGGGATACGAGATCAAGCTTGGTTTGCATGTTGGCAAGTTTCACAATGAAAAGGAATATAATTTTTATTGAATAAACTTAGAAATACATGTGTCATATAATCAAAACTAGGGTGGCCTGAACAAGAATGCCATAACAATACATCATTGTTATGAGAATTGGAGCTAACCAGTGCTATACTTGCCTTCTATGCATTTTTATTCCTCATATTTGATCCTTTAAGATAGAATAGACCGTCCTATTATCTAGAAGTGCCAATCATCCTCCTTGATCTTAAATCCTTATAAACATAAAGATCATTATTTAAGATTACTCGGTATATACGACCCTTAGTAAACTTGCTCACAGATATTAGATTATAAGTTAGTGCAAGCACAAATAGGACATTGTGAATTTCCAAGTAATTAGATAATGTGGCTAAGCCAATTCCCTCAACCAGTGTGAAAATACCATTAGCTATATTTACTTTGAGGTGTTTGTGACATAATTTAAGGTTGTGGAATAAGGTTTTGTTATCAATCATGTGATTTAAGCTCCTGAGTCAATAATCCAAGTGTCTTTACTAGTCATCACTGTATTGAGAGCTACAATGGAATTACCTGATTGTACCTGATTCACACTAGCAACAGAGTTTGAATTATTTTTCTTCTCAGGTATCTTGGGAAGCACTTGTAGTTCCTCTTGACTCAGTGATGAACCCATGTCCTGTGAGTTCTCAAAATAAAACTAGGTTTGAAAATGTAGCATAGTAGCTCAACCTATGTCGTTCTTGTAAGGAGATTAATTTCCAAGTTCCTAAGTAGTAAAGTGATAAAAAAACTTAAAGTTGTGAGAAATCATTTTGAGAATTTGATTTTTAAACTAATGAAGTAATATAAGCTAAAGCAATATTTTTGTATTTTCCAGTTTTTTAAAACAAAGTAGCAAAAGGAATTGAAATTAACACTAATAACAAGATAAATTCAATTAGCTAAGATAATGATGAAATGTGATTCCCTTGAGTTGAGGTCTTAATCATCCTTGCTTGCTAATTTATGAATTCCACAATATGAGTCAAGAGGATGGAACTAAGTTACCACTAGCTCTATACTTGCAATAATCATTTAATTCATTCTACCGAAGCAATTAAATGAATACCACCAAATAATTCAGACTCAAGGAGATGAATAATCAACTTCCAATTCTAGCTTGTAATTACCATTACAACAATTCAAAATATTCAGTTTAATCATTTAAATCCACTTAACCAAGTTGGAATAAACAATTCAACTTACTCCTAATATGAATCATACAAAGCTTAATTAATCAACTCCTAGCTCAACCACCAAGTTTATTCACTTGGCATAGAACAATCTAGATCACAATTACATACTTAACCAAGCTACATAATCATGAACTAAAAAGAAAGCTTAAAGGAATTCCATTGAAGTTTAGAAGCTCAAACCATTACCCAACTCAAGCAAATCACCAAAGCTTAGCTACTCATGGAAGAGAAAGATGAAGCTTGATGAATAATAAAGAGATTGGCTATAGAGAATACTGGAGAACACCGAACAGCCCCTCTAATTCTTTTTGCCCAGCGCCTCCTCTCTTCACACTCTTCAACTTGGTCAAGGTCTTCTCTCATGATGCCTCCCTTTTCTCTTCCACACGGTGCTTTCTTTAATTCTTTTCACACCAGCGCCTCTTCCTCCCTTTTCCTCTATGTCGCATGTCTCTTCCCCTTCTCACACTATCCAGCTGCCATCCTTACGGTCGCCCTCTCTTTTTATTTCATCTTTTTTCCCCTCCAATCATAGCCGCCTCATGCCTTCTTCATTCCCTTTCACCTTCCCTTTTCTCATGCCATCCTATTACATGCTTCTTAACCCTTTTATTTGCGCGGTCTTCATCACCTTTTTTCCACACAACCGCTGCTCCCTCTTTTTTATTAGTCCCAGCTGCTTTATCTTCATTTCGGCTTGCTTCTTCAAACCACTTGTGTCAACAATTTCGGCTGCCTTTCTTTTCCATTCCCTTCTCAATTTCGGTTCAGCAATCTCCCTTTCTTCATTCAACTATTTCGGCTCCTTCAATCAACTCGATCAGCTCTTCTCTAATTCGGTCAAGCGTTCTTCTTTTCCCTTATTCTATTCGATCCAATAAGCTAGTTTAGTTCAGCTGCTCACTTTTTTTTATTCCATTTAGTGTGCTTCTCTTGAATCAAACAGCCGCCTCCTCCTTCCACAATGGTCCCCATGTCCTTTACTTCTTCAATTGTCTTTAGGTTAAAATGTGAGTTGTGCCTTGTTTGGATAAAGTGGTGAAAATATGTTTTATGATATGTACAAAATTGCAATAACCAAACAAGGCCCTTACTCATTTAACCTCTTAGAAAAAATGTGAAAATAAATTCTGTACTTGTGATGTTCCACTTTTATCCTTCATTAAGCTCTAAAATAACATCTTTGACCTTGACCACTCAAGTTGTGCCACATCATCACCTACAAAATTATATTCACAAAGGTAATATCTTTTGTTCACAATTAAAGAATAATGGGAATAAAAAATATTAATTAAAAATATAACAATTTAACCACTTTAATCCCCAAATTATTCATTCACTAAAATCTCACATTAACACTTGATTACACTCAAAATATCCAATTAAGTCCCACAAAAGCCCAAGATTAATTACTAAAAATATATAAATATTGAGCTCTATCACTCAGGTGTTCGTCATTCTCAATTTTTTTCTCAGTTGTCTTAAGGTGACTTTAGGAGGTATGTTTTCTGTTGGATGGCTAGCCATGTAGCTTCCAATATTCTTTTTTGATATGGCCCTTCTTTTTGTAGTAGTTGCTCCATTTGTTATTCCTTTGTTTTCCTTATGGTCTTCTAACAGCAAGTGCTGAGCTCTCAATTTGACTTCGAGCACTTTGGTTTAGGAGTTTCCTAGTTTTTTTGAATTGTACAAAGTTGACAACATCAAACAAAAGTGGTAGAGGGTGCAATCCCATGATTTTCCCCTTATCTCCGTAAAAGAGTCATTTAGGCCTAGCAGGAAATCATGTATCTATTTGTCTTCCACTATTTTCTTGTATAATTGAGCTTCCTCGATTTTCTTCCATGAGTGGACCTCAAACAAGTCCTATTGCTGCCACACTTTTAGTAAATCATTATAATATTCAGTTACCAACATGATACCCCTTTTTAAATCATGAAGTTACCTTTTTAAATGGATCAAGGTAGCAGTAGGAAAAAATTTATGAACATGTAACAGAGTATGCATGGCAGATTATACGTGAGTATATATCATACATTATCATGGCAGAACACACATATACAATATATAGGCATAAGTTCATTGATCCGAGTGGGATGGTTGAGACTACTTTCATAATGAAAGAGGTAAGAGGTAAGTTATGAGAGGATTACCTCACCCATATATAGGAAAAGAATCCTATAAAACCTACCTCGGAGTAAATTGTCATCTAGCAAATGACTATAAGGGGATAGATTCCCTAATGGATTGAATGTTCTCTTCATCTTTTAGAAGGTGATGATGGCTACCTATAAGTGTCTGAAAGACCCTGAAGGACCTTCTAAGAAGAATTGCAAAATGTCATGCAGGATGATATGGATTCTTTTTGAAACTAGCCAAGTACATGTTTAGGCAATTTGTCACCTAGCAAAGAGGTGATTGGAAACAAGTAGGTTCTCAAATCTGTTGGGGGCATGTGAAACCTAAAATACTTAGTGGTTAAGGGGTACTACAATGGAAGGTTGTCTATTGTGTATTTTAACTCTGAACTTTGGTTATGACAACAAGCTTAGTCTTGAAATTACATCACGATATGTGAAGACAGCTTTCTAATTTGGAAATTTGGAAATTGGATGATGAACTCTACATGAAGTATCTTGAGGGATTCATAGAAAGAATCACCTAGGCAGTAGTATATGACGTTTCATAAGGTGAAAAGCCTCACGAACTTTAAGATAATCAAAGAATACTACATAAATGCCAAACGGTCTTGAGATGATTCTTTGTGAAGTCATCCTTTGTCAAATGACATATGTTTAGCTAAAACATGTGTCAAGGGAGTTAAAGGAATAAAGGATAGAGAATCCTTAAATTCTGAGTTGAAAAATCATGGGTTGAACAGATAATATCTTGAATGACAAGGTAAACGGAGATTGCACAAGTAAGATATAGTCTTTGCCACCTAAGACATGTACACATGTAATCCTTAGGCATCTAGTATGCCAAATTGCAAACCCATGGACACCCTTGAACTCAAGGGCACAAACCTAGAAAAGCTACAGGTCCTACGAGGAATCCAACATAGAAAAAGTGGATAGAGTCCCATAGTAAGACTATGGTTAGTAATATGAATGTATACATTGGTGTATATAAGACAATATTTTTAGTTGGACTTGGAAGCTAATTTTGGTCCTACTATGAAAAAGATTATGAGAATAACCACGGATTAAGTTATCAAGGCAATAAATTTCCTTTGAAAGGATACTCCAATACAAGGCTTAGGCAAATGATAACAGAGTAAAGAAATATACAATGTATTTTCTGTTATCTTTGGAATTAGAACACAAAGTGTGCTCTACCATTATTTAAGGTGCCATATGGCTAAAGAAGTTCCCATGAGTGATAAGGAATGAGTAGTAGATAGAAGGATTCAAATGATAGCATCTTATGATAAGGATCCTAAGTATTACAGCATGGCAAAACATACATTTGATATATCTCTATGAGAGATATGCTTTTCAAAGAAGGAAAGTGACAGTTCAATGACCTTCTGCTGACTGAATGTTGGTAGATCCCCTTACTAAGCCCATAGCTTGATATTCATTGAGTTAGTAAAAATCTTGGGGCATAAATAAAATATATAAGTTTGTGAACTTCATTTATATAAAGATAAAAGAAATAGTATGTATGTTATGAGAAAATACATATAAGGTATACAATTTTGTATGTCGTATAGGTCTGAAGAGGTTGGTTCACTTACACGAACAACCATCTTCCCATGTTTTACAGGGGTATGGGAAAGTAAGAGGAGCAAATGATCACCATGAGATGGTTAAGAATCTTTGTGTTTGAGTCACCTCAGTTAAAACTTAGATGAGATCCATATATGTGTATATACACAGAAAATGGATCACAGCATGAATACAGACCTGTTGCCAGGTAAAGAACTCTTTTTCACAAATGAGATAGTAAACAAGATATTATGAAAAAGAAAGTTATAATTCGGATGTTCAGTACATTTTAGAACTACTGTCTATATGGTGAAAGAGAAAGAAATCAATGTATTCCACAAACCGATCACTGTGGCATGCAATTAATACTGCATGTGCTTGATAGTTAGACTTAGACATGGGATGTAGGTGAAAGATCACTAGTTTACTATAATGTGAGTCCCAAGAAGGAAGAATCCTTCCACAATGCCCTTAAGACTTAGGCAGCATCATGAAAGCTTGTTTTGGTGACAGCTATTTTAGCTGAAGCTCTATGATCACACACGATTTGGTCAGATGAGTGAAAACAAAGAAAGTAACCAAGTCAAGATAGACTGATGTTTAGTCAAAAAGGAATATTTACTCCTAGATACATAAGATGTGCTAGTGCCTATGGTCAACCCCTTACTAGTTCTATGTGTAGCTTGTAAGTGTGGATACTATGTGCATGGAGGGCAATCTGGGTTAATCAACATTTTAACTTAAGAGGGATTAGATATGCCATGAGTAATATGTATGGGAGAATCTGGGGCATGTGAGGCAATGAGTATATAGCTTACAGATATATATAAAGGGTGTCCTTGGATGCTGATCCGATATGAGGGATTTCTTGTATCACAAGCACCAAATCTTGAGATACTTTTGCCCAAGCGATAATAGTAGACGCCAAGTATGAAATAGGAAAGAGTAATGGACACACGATGGGAGGCCCATCAAGTATGAGTGGGAGATATTGGACTTTGGGTCCAAGTCTGACCTTGATGGGACAGACTATTTGATTAGGATACAAGTAGCCTAATCAAATAAGAATCAAATCAGTATTAATTGTAGATTGGGGAATAAGTTAGTATTAATTATGATATTGTTAGTTTAAAAACAAGTCATCATAATTCAGCAAATTAATTGAGAATTAATTCTTCTAATTACTAACTTGGAAGGCAAGAAGGGTGGACTTCATTTCTTAATTAGTGGCTACCCTAAACTTCTATAAATAAAGGGTGTATCCTTTACTTATTTCTCACCCTTACTATTGAGTTTTCTAGCAATCTCTTATCTTCTGCCATCTTTCTTGTTCTGGTTGTCTGTTGTGTCAATCCTATTTAGGCTCTAGAAGTCTAACACTTGTGTGGTCACTATGGTGGAGCATTGGAGCTTTGACTTAGATTCGAACATGGATTCACCTTGATATGCTTGTCTATCCTCTCCCTCTTTTTTTTCCTATATTAGTATCAGAGCTTGTTGATCTTGTGACTGTAATTATTCTATGTGAATAATTAAGTGATATAATTTGTTTATATGTCCATAATATTTTTCGCTGTGATACTGTACATATGTAAATAAATATCGAACATATTTCTTCTCCTCTCATTCACGCATATATACATACATATAATTAAATGCTATTGTCATATGCATATTCTTCAGCCTGCTCTCCTCTCATATTTAGTTAAATAAGAGGTTGAGTTTTATTGCTTCATGTCAATATGTAATAATGTGAGCTTATGAATATGAAATTCCTACAAGTGAATTTTTCAAGCTTTATATCCTTAGATTCTATTGCTTCAAATTTTTTGATATGCATGTTCTCTGCTTCATATGTGAATACATACTAGTTGGATATTGTTTGCTCCTCTAGTTATTTTAGATATTATATATAATTTGCGTATATATATAATTCATGGCGCAATTCTTCTTCTTCTCCTCTTCATATCTTTGATTTAATTAAAGTTAAGTTTTTGAAACCTATGTGTAATAAAAAACAAGAGACTTTAACCCTCAAAATGTTGAGAAGTTTTTTGAAACATAAAGGACAAACATCGAAGTCACGTTATTGAGCGCCGTCGATGTCTAGAAAAAATTGGGTGTTCAAAACTAAGTGTTTTTTGCCGAAAGTAAAGCTGTGGATGTGTAGAGCTCGAAGAGATGATTTCAACGATTCTTAGAAACCGTCAAATGGAGTTCGGATGAGGGAATAATGAAGTAAAGAAGTTAGCGGGTCCCTTGTCACTGCCGCCACTTGACTCATAAATTTGATCAATGAAAAAGATGTTTTTAGATCAAATAAAAGCAATAAATTTTTTTTTTCGTTTAACTACGATTCCAACAACACCAAGAACACAAAAAACAGAGCTAAAACTAGGGAGATATGAACTTCTGAAGTTGTCGGGTCGCGATGACCAAACCAAACCTCCAACCGAGTTGAGTTTGCCTAGATGGAGGTTGAAGATGATGATGTGGCAATCAACTGCTGGTCATCGGTCAACCAAACTACGTGGCACCAATGAGGGAGAGCCATGTCAGTGTAAGTTGCCACGTCATCAAGGCGACGTCATCTGTTGACCAACCATATTAGCAGGGAAGGTTAAGGGTTTACCAGTCAATACTAAATGGTCAATGGTCAACTATTCACTGTAAGAAGAAAACAAAGGAAAATTGCCAAAAAATTGACAAGTGGCGTGTGGGGCCTGTAGGCGCCACTATTTGACATGTGGCTGGCACCATCGGGAATAGGACAACACATGGCATCAGGTAAGCTAGAGCGTGTTGTAGACTAAAGTCCGTAGGGCAGCGCATGGCTTACACTTGCCACCTCTAAGAGTGGCTTTACTGGAAATTTCCAATTTTTCAGGACTTTTTGATTTAGACACCTTCTAGGGGCACGTGAGAGCACGTGGGACCATGTGGGACCTCCGATTAAGACATGGTTTGTTCCTAAACATCCCTAAACAAGGTAAGGAATAAATTGAATAGATGGAGAGAAGAAACACATACCGGGTCGAGTCGGATCCGGTATTAAGAGCTCACGCAAATATTAGACTACAAAAGCCTAATAGGGATTGGCACAGCAGTACATCAAAACAAACAAGATGGTAGGAGAGAAGAGATTACTAGAAAACTCAATAGCATAGGTGGATTGTAGCTATGGAGGCACACCCTATTTATAGTAGTTTTGAGTGGTCACTAATTAGGAAATGTGTACCCTTTTTCTTGCCCTCCAAATCAGTAATTAGGTTAATTGATTCTCAATTAATTCCTAATATATGGTGACTTGTTCCTCAATTAACAATCTCATAATTAATAATGACTTGTTTACCAATCCATAGTTAATGCTGATGATTTATTATTTGATAAGGCTACTTGTAACCTTAATCAAATAGTCCGACCCATCAAGGGTGGACTTGGACCCAAAGTCCAACATCTCCCACTCACACTTGATAGGCCACCCATCATGTGACTACTTCTTCTTGTTTCATACTTGGTGCCTGCCGTGACCGTGTGGGCATAACATCTTCAAAAACTTTGGTGCTTGTAATACTAGAAATCCTTGATATTGGATTAGCATACAAGGATACCCTTTGTGAGCTTGTAAATTGTTGCCTCAAATGCCCTAGGTCTGTCCATACACTCAACTCATGGCATATCTGATCCCTCTCGAGTCAGAGTTTCTCATGTTTTTGTTTTTGACCTAGATTGCCTACTATGCGTGTGGTATCCACACTTACTGGTTCTTCCTATAACCTATAAGGGACATGTCACATATGCCACCGCAAAAAGTGTACTCCAAGATAGACCTTCCTTTTTGACTAAAAACATTGATCTGTCTTGACTTGGTCACTTTCCTAGCTTTTACTTGTCTAATCGAATCGTGTGTGATCATGGAGCTTTAGCTAAAGTAGCTGGCCCCAAGTCAAGCTTTGATGATAACTGCCTAAGTCCTGAAGGCATTATAGAAGGATTTTTCCTTTTTGGGACTCATACCACAGTGAACCAGGGATCTTTCATATACGGCCCATATTGCAACCATTCTCTCAAGCACATGTAGTATGAATTGCATGCTACAGTGAATTTTATGACTGGTTATACATAAAACCAGTCTTAAAACTTGAATTTTAAGACCGGTTTCATAGGAAACCGGTCTTAAAATAACTTTAATGACCGGTTATATTTATAACTAGTCTTAAAAGTATCATAATTTTTTTTTTAATTTTCTATGATTAGGTTAGTTATCAGAACGCATTCTAGAATTGCTACTTCCAATGCCATACTTATTAAGTGCCATAAGGTGTTTAGTTTGATTCCACTTACCATTTCCTTTTTCTTTAACCATCTCATTGGGAACTTGTAACATAACATGTCATATATCCTCATGTAATGTGTTGTTTAAAACCATCTATATATATCTGCATAATTGTTTAAAACACATGCAGGCTAATGACATGGCTAAAACTTCACATGTATAAATGAATGGTTGCACATAATCACAAAAACAACAAACATGTCAAATCATGCAACCAACAAGTTTTGCAACCAACCAACATGTCAATTCATCAACAATATATACAAAAAATTCCTTAGTTTTACAAGAACTCACTGTTGTAAAGTTCATAAATAAATTTAGCACAACAATTGCGAATGTGATCAATATCTTCTTTTAGAAAGGGGTCAGCAAGATCAAACATCTGAAACACCAAGGCTAGGAAAAACATTAACTTCACTTAAAAAAATAAAAGTAATACAAAATTTTTGAAATATATATACATTTACCTCTTGAGTAAATTCTGTCGTGCCTAGGGTAAAAATATTATAAATGTACCTCAGAACATACAACCTACACAAGTTGGACCTCAGTGGTTGCCCACGGGTTTGAAAAATAATATGATACCACTAAAACAAGTATAAAATTAAAGCATGGCTTATTGTTGAATACATTTTTTAAACAAACCAATATGTAACTAACCTTTGGCAAGATCCATATAGGGTCTTTTAGTTCATGAATAGGCTTACCACAAGCAGTGTGTAGGAATGTCCGCATAGCCCTATATCATCAAAATCACAAAGGTTACTTATTTTATGCAAAATTCCAAAAATTTTGGACACGAAAGGTAATTAATATTGCAAGAAAACTTACAAGTTCGAGGACTTTTTCAATACACTAGTTGGCTTGCTGAAGTAGAGCGAGCATAAGAGGAAGACAGAATAACTCTTCTTAAACAAAATAGCCAATTGCCAATTATCACTGAAAAAAGGGAAAACTTTGAAGCAAATATAAAATATAAATTTGTTTCTTACCCATGCAAATATGGAGTCAAGAAACACTCAATTGGGGTTTCACTAAGCCTGTGCGATAAGTATGTGTGTCTGATAGCAGTAGTGGTCCCTTTGTCATAGAGTTGAACTGGGTATAGGAGTCTAAATTTATTTGTTTTTGCATAGTCAACCAACCTACGATTCATGTACCTACAATATGCAAGCATACAAATCAAAGTTTGACGGTGTAATTTGTAAAATATTTACTTCCAATTTGAGAAGATACTTAGGTCCTCCAAAGTAATCCCTTATGCCTACCCATCCTCTAATCCCCCTGATGTCACCCCCTTACATTGTTTTAACTTTTTCTCAGAGTATTCACAAAAAATGATATGCGGTTTGATGGGCAATACAGGAATAATATGAATATACTGATAATAAGTACATGATTACATAAATTCCCCATAGGGGTTCGTGCATGATAACTACCACTGCAATCCCCTCATATAGTTCTCTGCATTGTTCTCAGCATATCTTCTGTCTTCTCCTGTCTAAATTGTTGATAGGGGAGGGTGAGATTTGAGAGAATCTCAGTAGGAAAATAATACCAATATTCATGTATGATAAATGGTTATTGCATGACATGCTTGCATCACATAACTCATGCTCACACAATGACAAATCTGTAAGCTCAATGCTTCAAACAATATACTTATGGCCATAGCATAAATTGAAATATAGCTTCAAATCATTCATACATGTTTCACATAATCAAGCAAAGCAATAACATGCATCAACACACTAACACAAATATCATATACATGCAGGAGAGGTAAGTTCCCTACCTTAACCCTTTTTTGCCTTGAGACGTGTTCCTCGTAAAGCGTGTCAATAGCTTAGGCTTGATATTCGATCCTACAATGCCAAAGGTACTATTCAGACACTCTGATAGTGTTTCTAAGGGTTATATGGGCCTATTACAAAAATTTACTAAAATTGACTGAGGACATGGGCTATTCGGACATTCTTTTGCCTAAAGAATCCATTTTCGGACTCGAAATTGTCGAATTCAATGTTAGATTACAAATTTACCCTTGGAAGCCCTACTTTAAGGGTTTTAGGGGCGTTTTTGTAATTATGCTTTTTCGGCCTTTTCCAAAAAATGACCAACTGTAACCCCACCTAATTTTCGCCTCTGATCTCAATGAAATGTTCAAATCATTGAAAATCCATCTCTAACTCTCCAAACTAGCCTTGGCTGAAATTCTAAATTCCCTGGGAAAAATTGGGGTTTTTTGGTTTCGGCTCCACAGATGTGTTTCTTTCTACTCCTAACCACTTTATTAACCATTATATTAGGTTACAACTAACATTAAGACCTAATTTGGGCAGCATAACCCCTAGGCCATATCATTTTCAAAATTTAAAACTGATGGCAATCCGGCAAAATTTCTTCGACTAAATTGTCCATAGCAGCCAGAATAAGCAATATACGAAAGTTTGGAAGTTACCTCAAGCTCCCACTAGCTTTTTCTCAAGGTGGTTGAAAACCCTAGTGTTAGAACACCCAAATTTGTGCTTCCAACACATTACAATACATGAAAGAGAAGCTTAGAAACAAGGTTATACGCGTTAGGTACGAATTCACCGAAGAAATCGATCTACCTTGCGAGATTTCTTCTCTTTCTCTCTCTAAAATTTCTCACACCTTCTCTCTCTTGTTGCAGCTGAATAGTATGGTTTTGGGCTGATGGAGGAGGTGGATGATGAGTTAATATAATATAATATTATTTTCTAATTATTTACTAAATTTCCAACAATTTCGGATTTTTACAAAATTCTAGCAGATTTCTATACAAACTTTGAGAAATCATAACTAATTCTAGAAAAATTGAAATGAGTTGATTACAAAGCCAAATGAAAGCTATTTAAGTCCTTTTCACTGGAAAAATATGGACCATTACCAGAAATCACCACAAAATTCCAGAATTATACAAAATTTACTACTGCTCCAAAACAGAGTCCAATTTTGACATCAAATTTTGGACAACCAGAACTCCCGGCTCACAAAACGAAATGACACAATTTATATATCCATTTTGAAGCTTGGAATGTGAAATTTAAGATTGGAAAGTTTCAGAATTTTCAGACTTCATTTGCCTATTCAAAAATTCAACACTAATAGACTGCCTAGCAAGAAGTTTCAATGGACAGAATTTCCCAACTTTCCATTAAATGTTCCAAACCAATTCCAATGACCAAATAACACAACATGACATCAATTGCACCACATTACACCATCCAATTCCACCATTTTGAAATTATACAAAATCATGGCAAAATTCACAATTCTCATCATCTAGTGTTCATTTATCACTAATCACATCCACTTTTTGAGTCATTTGCCCTTAACCGAAATTTGGAATCCGGCCAAACCGGGGCTTAGCAGTCCACTTATTTTAGGCTTATTCTCTAGCCTCAAATCTCAAAATTCAGGGTATCACACCTGACACGGCCGAGATGCTCACATTTTCTTGTAGCTATGGTCAGGATGTCATTCCTCCCATCCGACCTAAACGATCCCTCGGCTTGTTTTTTTTGAAGCTCCTCCTATAAGACACAGATGACAAACATTAGTAATGAAAATTTTTTACCAAATATTAATAACAACAAGTTAACAAAAATACTTACAATTTTCATGATGTATCAGAAATGGTGGAGAAAGAAGAATAGAAGGATCGGATTGAGCTGCTTCTTCCAATCTCTTCCATTTGGCCGCTAACAAGTCCTTTTCGGCCTATGCATAACCCCCACGAGACATTGTATAGGGGCAATCATTCTTTCTACAACTGTCTTGGGCCTTTTGTCTTTTTTCTTGCTAATAAGAAATCAAAATTAAGGTTACAATCAATAAAGACAATTCACAATTCATAATAAATCAAATGCAAGATAAGTCAAATCATGAATGCTTCTAGAGTAGTCCGAAGTCGTCTAAATTCTTGCCAATTGTGTTTGTCGATATAAGAATACTGGTTGCATGGATTAGGATGAGGCTAACTTTCTTCCACCTCGATATACACGTAATTGTTGGCTAGACTTGTCTTAAACTTCCTCCAGCGTTCATCACAATACGTCATTATCTTATTATACAGGTCTTCATTCTTAGGAATGTCGTAAGTGAGCTAGATAGTTTCCTAAATATGTTGCTTCACATTTTTATCCACATTTCTCCACTGCTCTAATATCTATCAAACTCAATCGGAATCTTTTCCCCGATATGCCAATTAAGGGGAATGTCTCTCAATCGGGTGCCTCTTATACCCCTTCTCTGGGTTGATTACCACTTTGATTCTAGCTCAGAGCATTGCTAGGAGTACCCTCACTTTGATTAACACTAGTTGGCTCCAGAGTACCCTCAGTAGGACGGCTAATTATGCTCACTTGAAATTGAATGAGCTAATTTATATTCCTTTGTGGTCATGACACTTTAAATTTCAGCCTCTAATTTTCATTTCAAGCATTATATTGACATTCTAGACTATTCTATATCCTTGTTGGCACTTAAGTATCGTACAGGCAATCAAATTGCGCAATACAATTCCACTTTAAAATTTGGAATTTTCTAGCAACTAACTTATAACAATTTCTTTCTCATGCTCTCCCTATACAATTCCACCTCCTAAACTCATTGGAGCTATAAAAGGAATAGAATCTAATTTTGTCTAACACATTACTGGGATCCACAGAGTTCCAAAATAAAATCTAACACATTATAATTGAACAATACAGAGTTACAAAATCAAGTTTTAGAGACATTATTCACATTATAATCCAACAATACAAAGTTATAGAATAGAAAAGCTCACATTATGATTCAACAAAACAGAGTTAATAAAGGTCGAGAGACATAGAACTAGCTCTAAGAAAGGAAAGATAGGCTTTGCATCCACATATAATTTTCACAAGTTCAGATAAATCAAAAGGCAGAACAATACGTCAGAGCAAGCAATGGAAAAAGTAAAATTTATCACATAAAAACCTGGAGTTGGAGCTTGAGGAACAAAACCATGGGAAGCAAGCAACAGAAACGAGGGAATGCAATCCACCGTAGCTCTGTGTCAATCGGTGGCGTTGGTAGGAGAGACGTGGGAAAGACAAGGTTAAAGACAAAAACCCAGGGGAGGCAGAAACCCAACTTGAAGATGAAAACAATCAGAGGAAACAAAATCCCAGCCATACGGTAATGTTTCAACCGAACCTCTACGTCGACGGCCGCGAAGGTTAAGGACAGAGGAATGACGTGGTAAGGAGGAGCTGCCACGAAAGGAAGGAGGGGTTTGTAAGAAGCTTGAAGTGACGGAGTTGAAATGTTTTAGAGTAGAAATTAGGCGTGATGTATTTTTAGGGCTTTTTAAAGACCGGTTTTACATAACAACCGATCTTAAAATTTATATTTTAGACCAGTTATTTAGTATAACCGGTCTTAAAAGTATTTTAAATTGGTTCCTATCAACAACCGGTCTTAAAAGTTCAAAATTTAAGACTAGTTATTTTTTAAAATCGGTCTAAAAATATGTTTTTAATTTTCTTTATTTCAAAAAATATATTAGATCGGTTACATTTAGAACCGGTCTAGAAAATACATACATATATTAATATTTTTTAATGATTAATTTTTTAAGACCGGTTGTTTATAAAACCGGTCTTAATAAGATATTTAAGATTGGTTTTTAGTATAATAGGTCTTAGAAGTTTATCATAATCACAAAAATGCCACCGATTACTTTTTTAAGACCTTATCCGCTATAACCGGTCTAAATACGCCGGTCTTAAACACCATTTGTGTACTAGTGTGTTGATTGTATTGTTCTTGGGTTAAGATGGTTTACTTATTAAGAGAATATTTAGCTGCAACATAAGCTTAATGTTGAAAGATTTTTCAAAATAAGGAATTGTTCAAATAAATTTTGAACATAAGGCCATATCCAACCTTGACTCAAATTCTTAGAGATAAAATCTGAAAATTGCAGCAACATGAAATTATTGAATAATAATACATCTTCCTTTGCTTCTAACCATATAGGTTCAACTGGGATTGAAGCAGTGACTTCTAAAGTCAACCCTTTATCACAAATGTTGTGACAAAGGGGACAAGACAGATAGAGATGTGAGAATCATCTCATAAAGTAGTATGCTGCAAATACATCTAAGTGAGTGGATGTAAATATGGCAAAGAGGAGCTTGACATTGTAGCTAGACGCTACATGATTTCACATGGTCAAAAGGGCCTATGGGAGGGAGAACTTAGTTAGAAGACAACAATATGAGGCAAAATTGTTGTCACACCCAAAGTCCAATATCTCACACTTGTACTTGATAGGCTTCCCATCATGCATCTGTTACTCTTTCCTATTTCATACTTGCCTTTTGCCGTAACCACGTGGGCAAAAGTGTCTTCAAGATTAGGTGCTTATGTTGCTAGAAATCCCTCATATCGGATCAACATCCATGGAGATCCTTTATATATATCTGTAAGCTATTGATTCATTGCCTCAAATGCCCTAGATTCTCCCATACACATTGCATATGGCATATCTAATCCCTCTCAAGTTAATATATTGATTAACCTAGATTGCCCTTCATACACATAGTATCTACACTTACAAGCTACACATAGAGCTAGTAAGGGGTCAACCACAGACACTAGCACATCTTATGTATCTAGGAGCAAATCTTCTTTTTTGACTAAACATCAGTCTATCTTGACTTGGTCGCTTTCCTAGATTTCACTCGTTTGATCGAATCATGTTTGATCATTAAGCTTTTAACTAAAGTAGATGTAACTAAACCAAGCTTTCATGATGCCGCCTAAGTCTTAAGGGCATCGTGGAAGGATTCCTCCTTCCTAGGACTCACACTGTAGTGAACTAGGGATCTTTCATCTATATCCCATATTGTAGTCTAACTCGTAAGCATATGCAGTATGAATTGTATGCTACGGTGAACGGTTTGTGGTGCATGTCGATTTCTTTCTTTTTCACCCTACTGACATTAGTTCCAAAATATACTCAACATTCAAACCATAACTTTCTTTTTCACAATATCTCTTTTATAATCTCATTTGTGAAAAAGAGTTCTTTGCCTAGCTACAAGTCTATATTCATGCTTTGATCCATTTTCTGTGTATATACACATATGTGGATCTCATCTCAATTTTAACTGAGGCGACTTAAATGGAAAGATTCTTCTTAACTATCTCATGGTAATCATTTGCTAATCTTACCCTGCCATGCCTTTGTAAAACATGGGAAGATAGTTGTTTGTGTGAGTTAACCAACCTCTTCGCACCTATACGACATAAAAAATTGTATATCTTATATGTATTTACTCATAACAAACATACTAATTCTTTTATCTTTATATAAAAGAAGTTCAAGACCTTATATTTTATTTATGTCATAAGATCTCCATTGACTCAATGAATATCAAGCTCGGCTCAGTAAGGGGATCTACCAACATTCTATTAGCAGAAGGTCATTGAATTGTTGCTTTCATTCTCTGAAAGCATATCTCTCATAGAGATATACCAAATGTATGTTTTGCCTTGCTGTGATACTTATGATCCTCATTATAAGATGTTATCGTTTGGATCCTTCTTTCCACCATTCATTCCTAATCACTCATAGGAACTACTTTAGCGATATGGTACCTTTAATGATGGTTGAACACACTCTATGTTCTAATTCCATGGATAACAGAAATACATTGTATAATTCTTTACTCCTTTAGCATTCCTAGGCCTTGTATTAGAGTATCCATTCAAAGGTAAGTTATTGCTTTGACAAATCAATCATGGTTATTCTCATAATCTTTTTTATAGCAGAACCAAAAAACAGCTTCCAAGTCCAACCAAAAACATTTGGTCTTATATATACTAATGTGTACATTCATATTACTAACCATAGTCTTACTATGGGACTCTATCCACTTATTCTATGTTGGATTCCTTGAAGGATATGTAACCTTTTTAGGTTTGTGCCCTTCACTTCAGGGGTGCTTATGGGTTTGCAGTTTAGCATCCTAAGATGCCTAAGGATCACACTTGTATATGTCTTAGGTGGAAAAGACTGTATCTTCCTCGTGCAATATCCGCTTACCTTGTCATTCAAGATATTTTCTATTTAACCCATGATTTTCTACTCAGAATTTAAGGATTCTCTGATCCTTTATTCCTTTCATTGCCTTGACACTTGTTTTAGCTAAACATATGTCATTTGATAAGTATGACTTCACAAAGAATCATCACAAGACCGTTTAGCACTCATTTAGTGTTTTTCGATTATCTCGAAATTAGTGAGGATTTCACCTTGTGAAACCTCATATACTACTATGTGGGTTATTGTTTCTATGAAGCCTTTAAGATGCTTCATGTAGAGTTCATCATCCACCTTCCAAATTTTCAAATTGGAAAGCGGTCTTCGCATCATCTTGATGTAATCTCCAGACTAAGCTTGTTGTCATAGCTAAAGTTTAGAGTTAAAATGCACAATGGATAACCTTCCACTACAGTACCCCTTAGCCACTAAGTGTTTTAGGTTTTACATGCCCCCAATAGATTTGAGAACCTACTTGTTCCCAATTGCCTCTTGGCTAGGTGACAAATTGCCCAAACATGTACTTTACTAGTTTTAAAAAGAATCCGCATCCTATCGCATGAACTTTGCAATACTTCTTAGCAGGTCCTTCTAGTGTCTTTTTGACACATATAGGTAGTTATCATTACCTTCTAAATGATAAAGAGAGCATTCAATCTATTAGGGAATTTATCACTTTATGGTCATTTGTTGAATGACTATTTACTCTAAGGTGAATTTCATAGGATTCTTTTCCTATGTATGGGTGAGGTAATCCTCTTGTAACTTACCTCTTACCTCTTTCATTGTTAAAATGGTCTCAACCCTCCCACTCAGATTAGTGAACTTAGGAACACCTAGTTATTCCTTGTTTCTGTAAACCTCTTAAAGAGATTTAGTATGATTAATGCTCATTTCCTGCTAGGAAATCTAGGTTTTATGAATGTTTTGTCCCTCAGTTCTCTCACAGTCACTGAGCTGCCTTCATTTTCACTAATGAGGACGTGTCTTGTCAAATTCTCAAGTCATCTTACAATGAGTTACCTTGCATACCTTGACCACAATCTTCCTTACTTATAGAAAGAATTATGGATATGAAGTTGCTGACCCTTGTGGTCTTAACGAGCTTGAACCTATTTTATGGCCTATCCATGATTTATAAGGTAAGGTTATGACTGACTTAGAGGGCATTTGGTTAGTGTAAAGATAATAGCTGTGAGTGTACATAACAACATATGGCTGATAGTTTCACTTATGCCATTATTTACTCAACCATATTAAGGAGAGGTCTATCTCTCAATTTCAAAACTCTATTAAGTTAAAGGGTTCTAGGTATTGACAGTTGCCTAACAATCCTTTTCTTGTATGCAAAGCAGCTTGAACTAATCATGTGGGTGTCCTTAACCCTTGTTAGTTCAAAAGGGCTAGTCCTTTTAATTTAACTGATTCCTGACTAGTTCAACCATTATCTAACAGCTTCACACTTGCTTAAAATCAAGTAAACATTACTGTATTTTGATTAAACATCCATGATGTTAATGAAATACCAATCTTTGTGTTTAGCCCTCATGTTCATTAGTTCACAAATGTCACAATTTGCTCATTGTAGTGGATTTTCTCAAAATATTTCTTTGTCTTTCTTGCCAGGTAGACTAAGTTCTTAACTTATATGGGTATTAACCTTTTAGCATACGTTATGTAGAAAATTCTCTTTTGCTAGTTTGATCATTTCTTTTGATTAATGTGTGCATGTGGTAAGAAATGGAATTATTATCCCAAAAAAAGAAACATCAAAATCCAACAAAGGATTTGAGAGTCACAGTCCCATCCATCCTTAACTAAAGAGATAGTAAAGATGTGATTTTGTCGGTTGCAATTCCATGGAGTAAATCAGGGCGGTGTTTTTGTTATGCAGAGTTAACATGCAAGTTCCAATCCCATGATTCTTTCTCTTTCTTGCTTTGTGTTCTACATGAAGCCATATGCTCCTGTGAAACATCCACTACTCATGTGGATTGCTTCTTCTACAACCCTTAAAGGATTACCAATGTAGCCTTTCATCTTTGTAGAAATCATTAACCTCCTTTAGATCAAGTTTACCTCATAGGTTTCTTGCCCTTAGGCTTTAAAGGATGAATCCTCCCACTCTTTAGCTAAGTTTGTCTAACTGATGGATCTTGGATCCTTCAGTCTTTCATAATCAAGTTCAATATAACGCATTATATTGCCAAAGGTCAAAATATGCATATCAAGAGTAGTATTTGCTTTTATATATGCCCACTCTCTAGAAGACGTAGCTTACCCCTACTTTCACTAGAAGACATAACTTACTCTTGCTCATTGGGAGATATCTTGTCACAACATACAGTTGTTGTTTGTTGAAAAGAAATTGACATTTATTTGTTAAAACTTCTTAGTTTGACATTTGCTTCAAGTGTTGCCTAAATGATATGTTATGACTTAGTATACTATGTTAAAACTTAGATTAGTTTTAATGTTATGGAAGAAGATCATCAATTCCACTATCTTCCAACACTGTTCAAAATTGTTTGGATCAAGTTATATTGCTCGTTCCATCATAAGTCTAAGCAATCTTGCTCTTTCTATATCTTTCAGTTGCATCAGCCTCTAATTGCTTAAGACTAGTTGGTAGGATGTCCCTGACATCTCATTCTTCCTGAATGCAAGAGATGTGAGAGTTTCTAACTCCATATATATCTCTATTGAGCTTGTCTTTATAAGCTCAGTCAAAAAGACTTTGTCATAATTGATCACTTAGACGATTATGGTATACAAATCATATATGTTCAAATAAGACAAAAGATAACTAGATAATAAGTTCACTTGTTCATGTTCAGGACACAACTATGTTGACTCCCATTCTAATCATGCTAGTTAGCTCATCATCCTTTTAACCATGGCGTTTATTGAACACATTCCCCTTTGGATTTCTAGGCACATTCTAAAAACTCTCAATCAATCAAAGACAGTTATAATAACAAGATAATAACATAATATCATCTAATCAACATGAATGTTCATGAAAATAAGAAGAGAATATGCTTAATTCAATTCCAAAAAGAAAGAATTTAATCATAAATTCAATGAAAAAAGAACATTCAAAAATTTAATTTTTTTTGCCTTATTTTGTTGTCTCTTAACTAGGTTCTCCCTTTAGAGACCCTTTTGACCATATGAACTCATGTAACGTCTAGCTACAATGTCAAGCTCCTATTTGCCATGTTTATGTCCACTCACTTGGATGTATTTACAGCATACCTCCCACCTGATAAGATGATTCTCGCATCTCTATCTATCTTGTCCTTTGTCACAACATTTGTGATAAAGGGTTGACTTTAGAAGTCATAGCTTCAATCCCAATTAAATCAATGTGGTTAGAAGCATAGGAAGGCTTATTATTATTTAATAATTTCATGTTGCTGCAATTTTCAGGTTTTATCTTTAAGAGTTTGGGTTAAGGTTGGATAGGATCTTATATTTAAAAACTTATTTGAATAATTTCTCACTTTAAAGAATCTTTAAGCGTTAACCTTATGTTGCAGCTGAAATACTCTTAACAAGTAAGCCAACCTATCCCAAAAACAATAGAATTAACATCGACTCAATTTCAACGCTTTTGGGAATCTCTAAGTGCATACAAGCACCTTTTTGACCCAAATCAGATCTAAACCTATTTCAAATATATGAAAAATATATATCAAATTGAAGCTCTTGAATTTTTAAATTGGAAAGCAGTCTTCACATCATCTAGATGTAATTTCAAGACTAAGGTTGTTGTCATAGCCAAAGTTCAAAGTTAAATAGACAACCTTTTGTTGTAGTACCCCTTAGCCACTAAGTGTTTTAGGTTTTACATGCCCCCAATAGATTTGAGAACCTACTTGTTAACAATTACCTCTTGGCTAGGTGACAAATTGCCCAAACATGTACTTGACTAGTTTCGAAAAGAATCTATATCCTCCTGCATTACATTTTGCAATTCTTCTTAGTAGGTCCTTCTAGTGTCTTTCAAACACTTATAGGTGGTCATCATCACCTTCTAAAAGATGAAGAAGGCATTATAGGTAGTCATCATCACCTTCTAAAAGATGAAGAAGGCATTCAATCTATTAGGGAATCTATCCCCTTATAGTTATTTGCTAGATGACAATTTACTCCGCGGTGAATTTCATATGATTTTTTTCCTATGTATGATGAGATAATCCTCTCATAACTTACCTCTTACCGCTTTCATTGTGAAAATTGTCTCAATCATCCTACTCAAATCAGTAAACTTAGGAACACTTGCTTATTCCTTGTTTCTATGAACCTCTTAAAGATATTTAGTATATTAATGCTCATTTCTTGCTAGGAAATCTGAGTTTTAAGAACTTTCCATCCCTTGGTTCTCTCGCAGTCACTGAGCCCCGTCACTAATCAAAAATGTGTCTTGCAAATTCTCAGGTCATCTCACAAAGAGATACCTTGTATACCTTGACCCCAATATTCCTTACTCATAGGAAGAATTATGGACATGAAGTTACTGACTCTTATGGTCCTAAAGAGCTTAGGCCTGCTGTAAGGCCTATCCAAGATTCACAGGGCAAGGACGTGAATGACTTAGAGGGAATTTGGTTAAGTGTGAAGATAATAGCTGTGAGTTTAGATACCAATATATGGTTAATAGTTTCACCTATGCCATTATTTACTCAACCATCTTAAGGAGAGGTCTATCTCTCTGTTTCAACAACTCTAATATGTTGAAGGGTTCTAGGTCTTGATAGTTGCCTAACAATCCCTTTCTTGTACACAAAGCCACTTGAACTAATCACGTGGGTGTTCTTAACCGTTGTTAGTTCAAAGAGGTATTAGTCTTTTAGTTTAACTGATTCCTGACTAGTTCTGCCCTTATCTAACAGCTTCGTACTTGCCTAAAATCAAGTAAGTACAATTGTATTTTGAGCAAATGTCTATGACGTTAATGAAACACCAAGCTATATGTTTTGCCCTTACATTTATTGGTTCACAAACATCATAATTTGCTAATTGCAAAGGATTTTCTCAAAATGTTTCTTTATCTTTCTTGCCAAGTAGACAAGTTCTTAACTTACTCAAAAGGGTATTAACCCTTTAACATATGTTATTTAGCAAATTCTCTTTTGCTAGATTGATAATTTCTTTTGATAAATGTGTGCATGTGGCAAGACATGGAATTATTATCCCAAAAAAGTAACATCAAAATCCAACAAAGGATTTGAGAGTCACAGTCCCATTGATCTTTAATTAAAGATAACAAATATGTGATTTTGTAGGGTACAATTTCTTTCTTTGCATATGACATGAAGCCATATGCTTCTGTGAAACATCTACTACTTAAATGGATTGTTTCTTCTGCAACGCTTAAAGGATTATCAATACAGCCTTTCATCTTTTTAGAAACCATTAACCTCCTCTAAATCAACTTTACCTCATAGGTTTCTTGCCCTTAGGCTTTAGAGGATGAATCCTCCCAGTCTTTAGCTAAGTTTGTCAGAATGATGGATCTTGGATCCTTTAGTCTTTCTTAGTCAAGTTCAATATGGTGAATCATATTGCTGAAGGTCATAATATGCATATCAGGAGCAATATTTGCTTTCACATGTGCCCACTCACTGGAAGACGTGGCTTACCCTCACTCACTAGGAGACATAGCTTACTCCCACTCACCGTGAGATGCCTTGCCACAACATACGCTTGTTGTTTGTTAGAAAGAACTTGTCATTTTATTTTTCTGAACTTCTTAGTTTAACATTTGCCTCAAGTGTTGCCTAAATGACTTGTTTGGACTTAGCACACTATGTTAAAAATTAACTTTGTTTTAACCTTATTGAAGAAGATCATCAATTCCATTATCTTCCAACACTATCCAAATTGCTTGGATAAAGTTACATTGCTTGTACCATCATAAGTCTAAGCAATCTCATTCTTTCTATACTTGATAGCATAATCTTTTTATATCCTTTGGTTGCCTCAACCTCTAAATGCTAAAGACTAGTTGGTAAGATGTCCCTGACATCTCATTCTTCCTAAATGCAAGATATTTGGGAGTTTCTAACTCTATACATATTTCTATTGAGCTTGTCTTAATAAGCTCAGTCAAATAGACTTGGTCATAATTGGTCACTTAAACGACTATGGTATACAAATCATATTTGTTCAAATAAGACAAAGGATAATTAGATAATAAGTTTACTAGTTTCATGTTCAAGACACAACTATGTTGACTCCTATAACCCCTTTCGTAATTATGATTCGAAATGCGTAATTGAAATGAAATAGAGACCAATAATATGAAAACTCATTTACCACCCTTCCTTACGATAGGGTTTTCACAAATTCTTCCAAAATTCCTACTTTCTCTTGGTCTCAAATTCAGTATTCCGAATATATATACCTGTGCAGTCAAATTGCATTTATATATCAGAGTATACAGCAAAATCTTGGTACCCCCGGGGTTCATATGGATACTAAGGGTTTATAGATTCCTATTTAGGGGATTACACAAAATCATTTTAATATTTACATCCCAAAGTAATCCCAATACCAAAATTGATAACCAACAACCAAAATATAAATCTCCCTAAGGAGTCCTATCCGGCCTTGGTCGTCTCCATCCCTTTAGAGTCACTTGCCCTGTTTGAAGATTATTCAAAACAATCCTAGTAGTAACAAATCATTCATACAACATGTAATCACAAAGCATGCAATGACATCATCAAGCAGCATTGCAGCATAAACACAGCACACAAGCTACCACATATGCACATAACCACATAATCTCACCCCCTGTATTCCACCGCCCTGAAGGCACGGTCCTCCTACAGTCAACATTGATGGGCCGCGGGAAAAGATTTCACAAATAGCCTTTCGGCTTTCAAATATAACCTTTTTGCCTTTCACATAGTCTCATCCCCCGGATTCCACCACCCTGAAGGCATGGTCCACCCACCGTTAACACCAATAGGCCGCAGGTGATAAACCCACAACAATGATAAATCAAACATACCATATATCATATATAGTCTAAGGAAAAGAGTCACTACCTTATTCTTTCCGAGCGTGTTTCGGAACAGATGACTCAGGAGCAGGGCAAACATCAAACCCTATAACCAAAATCAAGGACGATAGATTATTCTCTATTCCAAATTCTTATCTTCATAACACTTAAGTTTGGTTATCATTTAAACTCTTTAGGTGGCTACTAGAAGCCTAGACAAATGCGTAAAGGGTTGGAAGAACTACACCAAATTACCCTTTTTCAGAAGTGAAGATACTAATTTTTGACTCATGCACTCGAGTAAAGAAGATGTCACTCAAGTGATAATGAGATGTGTACTCGAGCATGGAAGCTCACTCATGCGAGTGCTTGCCCAAGAGCAACCACAGAGATAGAAAGTAAACACAGTACTTGAGTCTGTACAACAATACTCGAGTGATAGCCTCTTGCTCACCCGTGTCCTACCAATTAAGCGTAGGAAGTGACTACCTAAGAGCAACAAAAACCCTAGAATGAGAAGTGCACTCGAGCACTAGTTTTGGCCCTCGAGTGATGTCACAATACGTGTGGGTGTTAAGACACACTCTTGAAAAATAGCCTGCAGTAACAACCTGAGACGCAGCCAAAAAGTGCAAAATACTCTTACACTTGAGTCATGCCAGGTTCACTCCAATAATGACCCATATCACTCACAAGTGAGAACGTGCACTTTTGCAATCTGACATGGAAGTATAACCCAAAACTGAAGGAAAAGGGAAAACAGGATGCTGCACTAGAGTGACACCCTTGTGCACTCGAGTGAGGCTAATCAGAAGCCAAAAATATAGCAACTGACAGAATTTTCCATATTTTATCTAATGTGTCCAATGACCTCTAAAATTACAACCAAACCTTTTCCTACAAAAATTTCCATAAGGATCCTATTGGAGACCTTAAAACAACCAAATTCTCATTCTTACAACAAGATTTGGTCTTGGTCATCACATTCCCATACATTAAACAATTACACCACTTTTCCTTCCAAAATTCTAAACTAACTCCAATAACGCAAAGACACAATAAGACACCAAATCCAACATAATACACTATCCAAATTGTCCATTTCTAAATGCCACCAAAACAAGGGCAAAATCTCAAATTTCCAAAACTTAACTAATGATCATAATAAATATATCAATAGAGAGCTCTTCCTCTTCCCAAAGTTAGATCCTTGTTTCTTCAACTTCAAATTCCTTCAAGTACTCAAACTCCACCTTTCAAAAAATCTAAAACCATGAAAATGTAGCTCTCATCACCATGATCAAGATTAATGAAGAACATTTAAGTTAACGAGGACACCAAACTAGCCAAAAGCTCACCTTTTAAATTCTCTTTCCTCCTTGGCTTGAAACGAAAAATGGAGAATGGAGAGAGAGATGAAATGATGAAGGTGAAACAGATTTTTGGCTTCCCATAGTCTACTTGCCTGTCTTGGAGGGAGAGAGGAGAGAGGAAAAGAGATTTAAACTTTTGACTTAATCCATCGTCCACAAAATGCCACTTGTCAAGATCTCATGACTTCTCACATGGGACACATGAAATCACATACATGTAATTCTACTCTCTTGCTTAATGAATCTCAACCATTAAACTTTAAGTTACCAAGGAGCTTTCTCTTCGGTAACTGACCAATTGGTCGGTAACTTTACGTTTTCCCATTTTGCCCCTGGTTATGGCAATTCTTACCGAATCACCACTAAGCACATTTTATCATTCCATTTCCTCATTCATGTGCCCTCCCCTACCCATAGGGTTTATTTTAAGCTTTACCACACAATTAAGCTTAAATGCAGGGTTTAGGCACTGATCAGAACACATTCGGATCAAAATTTGCATCATATTCTTCAAAAGTATTTATTAACAATAATTACATCTACTTTTGAAGTCATAAGCCCTTAATACCATATTTGGGTCATTACAACTCCTATCCCAATCATGCTAGTTAGCTCATCATCCTTTTAACTATGGCCTTTATTGAACACATTCACTTTTGGATTTCTAGATACATTCCAGAAGCTCCCACTCAATCAAAGATAGTTATACTAACAAGATAATAACACAATATCATCTAATCAACAGGAATGTTCATGAAAAAAGAAGAGAATATGCTTAATTCAATTCCAAAAAATAAAGAATTTGATCATAAATTCAATGAAAAATAACATTAAAAAATTTATAAAAAACTTTTTCTCATATTGTTGTCTCTTAACTAGGTTTTCCCTCTTATAGACCCTTTTGACCATATGCTCATATGGTGTCTAGTTATAATGTCAAGCTCCTCTTGGCCATGTTTATACCCACTTACTTGGATGTATTTACAGCATACCTCCTACTTGATGAGATAATTCTCACATATCTATCTGTCTTGTCCTTTGTCACAACATTTATGATAAAGGGTTGACTTTAAAAGTTACTAATTTAATCTCAATTGAATCAATATAGTTAGAAGCATGGGAAGACTTATTATTATTTAATAATTTCAAGTTGCTGCAAGTTTCAGGTTTTATCTCTAAGAATGTGAGTCAAGGTTGGATAGGTTCTTATATTCAAAATCTTATTTGAATAATTTCTCACTTTAAAAAATCTTTCAGCATTAACATTATGTTGTAGCTGAAATTCTTTTAATAAGTAAGAAAACATATTCCAAAAGCAATAGAATCAATATAGACTTTATTTCAATGTTTTTAGGAATCTCTTAGTACATACAAGTACCTTTTTGACTCAAATCAGATACAAACCTGCTTCAAATATATCCAAATTATATATCAAAATTAAAGCCCTTGAATTTAGGGATTCTTAGGAACAAACCGTGTCTCAATCGGAGGTCCCACACAATCTCGCGCTCCCTTATAAGGTGTCTGGATCAAAAAGTCTTGAAAAATTGGAAAAATCCAATAAGGTCCACTCTTAGCAGAGGCGTGTATGTGTCACGTACCACCTTGCAGTAGTCTACCAGTGACAAGCGCCAGCTTCCGTAAGTCCACACACCGTCATCTCTTTAACGGTGCTTGCCATGTGTCCATCAGTGGCCGCAGTGTTTCCCTCACCCCACTTTTCAACTTCTAGGGTTTTTTTTGTTTATTGGTCAATGATTGACCGTTGACTAGTCAACGTTGACTAGTCGACTGCTGACATGGTGATGATGTTGTTCTGACATGTCTTGGTCAACATGGCTGGTCAACGGATGATGTGGCCTGCTTTGACTGATTTTAACGTGTGATTGAATGCTTACGTGGTACTCTCTCATTAGTGCCACATGGTTCGGTTGACTGATAACATGGCAGTTGACTGACACATCATCATCTTCAACCTCTAGCTGGGTCAACTTGGCTCGGTTGGAGCTCCAGTGGGTCATCGTGGCCTACGAGCTTCGGAAGGACAATTCTCCCTTGTTTTAGCTCTGTTTTCACGTTCTTGGTGTCATTGGAATCGTAGTTAAGCAAACTATAAATCCATGGCTTTATTTGATCTAAAAACATCTTTTTCATTGATCAAATTGTGGCTCAAATGGCAGCGGTGACAAGCGACTCACCATCTTCTTTCCTTCGTTTCTCCCTTATTCGAACTTCATTTAACACGTTCTAAGCGTTGTTGGGATCGTCTCTTCGAGCTCTACACATCTATGGCCTTTCTTTAGGCAAAAACATTTATTTTCGAACACCCAATTTTTCTCGACGTTGTCGACAACGCTCTGTAATGTGATTTGGATGTGTCTTCTATGTTTTAAAATGTCTCCTACCTTTTAAGGGTTAAGTTTTATTACTTTTGATTCCATATAGGTTTCAAAAACAAAACTTAACTTTTGAGATTGAAGAAGTGAGGAGAAGAAGTAGGAGATTGATTAAAAGAAGAGGAGTATAATCTTTATAGATATTAACATGTACATATTAAAATGACACGTTCTCACATAGAGTAGAGACAAAATGCATATGATATGCTTATGAATTTATGCATTTGATCATAAAAAAAATAGAGAGCAACTTGGTCATTCAAAAAAATGTGTACAATTTTTTAGACATGGAAGGATGCTGTAATTTGACGCAGATCCAAATAACTAAAAAAACATATACATGTATATGGACTGAAACATATATAATTTCACTTGTATATATGAAGACATAGCATAGAACATTGCACCATGTATTCACATGCATATACTTCAAAAGGAAGGCATTATAAAATCCTTTTTTTTAATAATAAAAAAATCATGTATATGCAGAGAAGAAGTCATACCATTAATATGTATACATATATTAACATCATATAATATATGATAGCACAGTAGAAAATAATTGTGATTGAGATATAAACAAATTATATCAATTAGTTATTCACAAATAATAAATCATAGCCATAGGATCAATATAGTTGATCATATGGCTATATATTGTATATGTGTGTTCTGCTATGATGATGTATGATAATATACTCACGTCTGATATGCCATATGTTTTCTGTTACATGTTCATAAGTTTTTTCCTTCCATTACTATGATGAATATATGAATGTTTCCTTTGTTTTGATTCTGTCCAGTAACATGAATAATTATATGAACATGTATTGATTTTTCTCTCTCCTTCGTCTCTCTCTCATTTGTTACTATTGTTGCATCTAGAATGAATATGCTTCTTTTTTTCTCCTGTTCATTCCCGCATTGTGTTTGTCATCTTTGAATGTGAGCCTATTCCCATAAAGCATATTCTTTTATTTTTCAAATATCAATATTCTATATGCTCTCTCTCTCTCTCTTCTCATTTTCTCTGAGTGTCGTTTGCTTCTAGAAACTATGTGAATCCAAGAAACAACAACTTGAATGTATAAATAAGTGTATGAGATCATAAAATGTAAGAAGAAAGAGTTAGACTGTGTTTTTTGTGTAAATCCGATGGTCACCGACGTGCTTCAAGAATTGGGTCATAAAAAATGTGAGTTTTTATGTGAACAAAAGTAACGAACATGAAGTACTCAAGGAGACCGTTCCAAGGGCACTGGAATCGCTTGAAATGAAGTTCGGATGTGGGAGGAGAAAGGGAAAGAATATTGGTGGGTCACGACGAACCCGCCTGAGCTCCGGCCAGGTCACTTCGACCCAGTTAGAGGCTGGAGAAGGGGCGAGGGGGCCAAAATGATGTCCTTTTGGCCAGAACCCATAAACATATCATTTCACTTATGTTTCACACTAGCTGAAATGACGTCGTTTCAGCCAGTGGGAGGTGTTGCGTTTCAACTTAATGAAATACAGCATTTAGGGTCTGCCCGACCTGAAACTAATTCAAAGGACAGTGGGCCAATTCAAACGACCTGAATCGGTCCAACCTGATTTCCAAAAAAAAGTATTATTATTATTTTAAAAAAATGGAAAGTAATGTGCCTTTGTGTCATGTGGGACCCACCCTAAGGCCATATAGGCCAATTTAAGACACCATTGAACTCAGTGCGCTGAGACAAGTCTAATGACGTTGTCACCGTGTCAAATGGAGGTGCTCATGGTGGCGCGTAAACGTCACGTGCCCCCACTCAAGAGTGAACTTCTTTGTCTTTTATTTTCCATGAAATTTCCACCTAGAAACCTTTAGGGGGCATGTGCAAGGTATTTTTGGGATGTTTTTGGCCCTAAATATTTTTAAATTCATGATCTTTAAATAGGTATGCTATTTGTCTATTTTGGAAATTATTCAGAACATTTTTTATATGTTTTTGAGTTGTTTTAACCCTAAACTATTTAAAATAATTTCTTAAAATTGTTTTTCTTCATGTAGAACAATTATTGGTCAGATTGACAAGTATTGAGACTAACCATTCCTTTGATAGCCCCCTGAATATTCTTCGGTTTCTAATGATTAAAAAGAGGTAAAGACCTCAAGTGGAGTTGGTAGCACCAACAAGAAAGGTCCCCCTTTGTCACTATAAGACTCCAACACACCTGACGAGGTGAAGCAAGAAGAGAAAGTGAAGTCCATATTTAATGAATTCGAAAAGGAAGAGGTCAATAGACCAAAAACTAGTCTTCTAATCAAATCTATTGCTAGAAAAGATGTTGATAATTATGTTCAAATCAAGACCGTCTATAGGGTCAGTTGTGGATAAGGAAGACAAGTCACTAATGTGAGTGACGCTAAGTTCTATGCAAGAGCTATGGTGGAATACCACGAGCAAGTGACAAAGAGGGGTCATCTTCTTGGCATAAGATTTTGGAAAGACATTTTCAAGAGAGGCTTAGATAATATAGATGTAGAAGCTCATAGAGCCAAGGCTAGGAGAACCTTACAAGATTTTGGTATTGATGTACCTCATTATTGAAGCTTGATTATCCATATTATAATTTGCTTATTTTGAATTTGATTTTCATTGCAACTTATATGAACCTCTCATGGATTATTGCACAATGAATAAATTATTTTTGAATTATATATTCTACTCACTTATGATGTTTTGTTTGAGTGGGAGTTTTTTTCGGAATTATGTTTTCTTGAAAATTCAATTTATGGGGATATTTTTGAATAAGAATAGAAATTAAGAAAAATGAGCGGTAAACTAGAATAAGTGGGATGGGGGTCAACCTAGTTGATTCCTGAACACAAAGCTAGCAAACTCTTATTCTATTAATTTCTCTTCTTAATTAAAACAAGAGATTGTATCTCTAATGAAATTGCCTTACCTAATGAAAATGCATGTCTATATGATAGAAAAATGACTCAAATGACAAGCAAGACTTTTATTGCTGATCTCATTAGAGGAGCAAGCTGCATAGTGAGAACTTCAGCCTGTGGCGCCATAAGATCTCGCATGTCTTGGAGGAGCAAGATGTCATGGGCATCTTAACCACTATACTTTAGCAACCCGATGCTAATGCATCACGAAGGGAATAGGAATCTTTTGCAACCTAGAAAAGAAAGGATACTATTGCTCAAATAATAATGCTTGTGGCAATGACTGATGATGTGATATATCAATTTGAAGGACATGTTACTGCCTCTGCCATGTGGACAGCGTTGAAAAAGGAGTTTGACGGTACCTCTGATGTGAGGCTCAGGAGAATTACCGTCAAGCTTGACAATTATAAGATGGGTCTAAACACTACCATCAGGCATCATTTGAGGAAAATGCAGAACATGATAAAGGAACTTATCGAGGTAGGAGGAACCCTTTCTGAAGCACAAGTACAAGCTATTGTGAGTTTACTCCCTATAAGTTAGGATCACATGAAATGTATTAGAGCAAGCGTTTCACCCAAGAGTGGGGGTGAATTGGGTGATCTTAAAAATTTCGTTGCAAATATAAAATTTGATGTTGAAATTAAAATAGGAAAGAGTAAGGAGAAATATCACCGAAGTGTACACCGGGAGTTATACTGGTTGGGCCACAACCACTTTGACCTATGTCCGTCCTTAGAGCTTCTCTGAGAGTTTCACTATAACTTCCAAGATTCAGTGGGTTCTTGGCACCTCAGTACAAGCAAGTTCCTTCACCTGGACACTCGCTCCCCCTTACAAGTTGTAATCCTATCCCAACTCAAGGTACCACAACCTTAAGTTACCTCAATAACAAGTATTAAGTTTAAATGAAATATCTCTCTCACAGAGTGAATAAGAATCACTGAAGCATAGAATTACAAGTATAATGTAAAACAGAGTAATGAACTTGATGATACGTTCGTGAGTGTGTTCTTGTTTTTTTCTCTATTTAGATGTTCCCATATATATAGATACGTTCGTAATGATTGCTGGAACATATTTCTTCATGTCCGTTGGAGCGTGCGTAGCCACTATTGACTTTTCCAGTAGTTGAAAAACATACGTTTGCGGTAGGTGGCGGTCAGTGACATTTGAGCGTTGCATTTGACTTTCCTTATTTGGTAAGATCTCTTCATTGTTTATCTGTGGATATGCTAAGAATACTAATATAATGAAAGGTTAATCAAATAGGAAACAAAACAATGAACGTTGGAATGATTTCAAACTTTTTGGGTTTCCATACTCGAGTAGCTACTCAAGTATTCATTAAAGTTTACTCGAGTACTTACTCGAGTATCATCGTGAAATCTTTGATGGACTCCCAGTTAACATATAAATATAAGATTACTCGGGTAGTACATGGAATAAGCAAAATATCAAACCTTTGGAAATGCTTGTTTACTCGGGTACCTACTCGAGTAATGCACTCTTTTCTTCATAGGTTACTCGGGTACCAACTCAAGTAAATTTCAAATAAACTTATGTTACTCGATGCTTTACTCCAGTAATGTTGGCAGGATTTCAAGGCCGAGAGCACTTCAAGTTTGATTACCTTGTTACTCGAGTACATACTCGAGTAAACTTACTTTTTGTGCATAACTTACTCGGGTAATGACTTGAGGTTTTCCTTCAAACATAACACTGCATACTCGAGTACATACTCGAGTAATCCACTTTAAAAAAAACCATTAAATCCTTGCATACTAGAGTAACGACTCGAGGAAAGTGAGATAAAATTAAATCAAGTTTATCGAGTACTACCTTCAAGTTTTTACTTACCTCAGTGTGTTACTCGAGTAACATTGGCAGTGGTACAAAGTGCCAAGAGCAACACATTTTCTGAAACAGAGTTACTTGAGTATCATTGGCAGGCCGAGAGCAACTGGAAGATTTTCGCATGGTTACTGGAGTAGCTACTCGAGTAATGTTGGCAGGCCGAGAGCAACTCCAAGTATTTACCTGGTTACTCGAGTAACTACTCGAGTAACATTGGCAGGCCGAGAGCATCTTGAAAACTTTTACACTATTACTCGAGTACTTACTCGAGTAACGTTGGCAGGTTACTAGAAGGTATCTCTGGTAACTTCAAGTTTTGTCTCATTACTCGAGTACATACTTGAGTAATGCCTTAGAAAACTTGCTTCTCATCAAGTTTCTCAGCTTTTTCTCTTTGCCTTTCTTCATTACTCCAATGCTCACTTCAAGTAATACTTTTCCCTGTGATTACTTTGTTCAATCTTATTTATTACTCAAGTCTTTTTCATACCATTCTTTGTTATCATCAAAACATGAGATCTAACATTCTCCCCCTTTTTGATGATGACAAAACTTGATGATTTTGAACAAGATTTTTTAAAGTAAATTCTCAATTAAATACTTCTTGTATTCAAAGATTATTTTGAAAAAAAAAAACTTATTAAGTTTAGATTCAAAGTGTAAAGTGAATGAAATCATAATATGCATTTTGCATACACAAAAAATTCATTAGTCCAACAATGTAATCATAATTTAAAACTTGAATAGACTTGAAATAAACTTGCATTAAACTTAAAAATTGTATTACAAAATAACACGATAAAAGCTTGACAAGTTCAAAAGACTCCCTAAAACCCATATACACCCAAATACCCAAAAATACTCAGAGACTTCCACAAAATCACTCTCAAGTTCTTCTCCCCCTTTTTGACTACAGAAATAGGATTCACTGGAAGAACTAAGCCATCTTCGGAACCAGAAGAGTCAAAAGAGCTAAAAGAGACTGGTTCAGGAAGATGTAGTGGAGGAATGTGGATGTCATCTGTGGGAGGAATAGGAGGAGACTAGTAAACAACCATAGTAGAGGTCTCAACCTCTGGAGTGGTCTCAACCTCTGGAGTATGATGTTCAGAGGAGGAGGAGGGAGATATTTCCTCAGTGTGGGTAGGAGATGGAATAGGTTTAGGAGTGAGCTCAGGCTGAGGTTTGGAAGGTGAATCATCAATAACGATATGTATGGTCTCATGGGTGTCGGGGTTGTCCACTGAATATAAGATGTCTTTGGCTTGTGGCTCAGGTGGACTAGAGATTCTAGGGATAGAAGGTTCAGCCTCAGTGAAAGGAGTGTCAGAAAGGGGGTTCTCTGGAGGTGGTGGTGGTGTAGAAAAAGATGGACCGGCAGAAGGTCCAAGACCCAATGAATCCAAACGTGCCAGGATCAATCTCAGTGTCTCACCCTAGGCACGTTGCTCAGCAAGCAACTCCTTGTGCTTCCTTTCCATTTTCTTAACCAACTCTGTCATCTTGTAGTTCATGTTGGTTATCAGTTCAGCATTCGTGTTGGTGATATCAACATGGAATCCCCGGAGCATATTCTCCATGAAATGCTGAAGTGTGGTATTGAGGAAGGAGGGTGATGATGTGGTGGCAGCTGGAGCCGATGACTGAGTGTCATCCATTTTGCTGGTCTCTGTCTCAGTAGTCTTCTTCTTATTCTTTGACCCAGACTCCAGAGGGCTTTTAAGAGGAATATCAATATTCAGCTCTCCAATCTGGTTTCTCCCAACCGGAGTCATCCTCTCAATAGGCTCCTTGCTATCCAGATAATTCTCTTTTAGAATAAGTGATACAATTTGAGGATATGGCATCGGTGTGGTAGCCTTTCCATCTACTCTGTACCTCTTCATTTCAGAGAAGATATACTCCCCCAAATCGTTATGTTCCTTCAGGAGAAGTGAAGCAAACCACCTAAAGTCCCTATCAGAGAAGTGGGTATAGTTGTTGGCTTTGTTCACTAGGGATCTAGAGTAGATGTACCATAGAACCCTGTGATGATTGCACATATCACTTGGTTTGAAATTTAAAGGTCTAACTAACTCACCAGGTTTAAGGACAGAGAATATCTGGTTTGGCTCAAGTTGGGAGTAAATATCATCTGGAGGGTTCTCTATCCCTAACCACATGTTTATCCTAGAGGGGGAAATAAGAATCTTTTGCCCTCTCACAACTGTGGTCATCTCTTCCTCAACTGATGTTCTGTTTGGCTCATCTAGGATCTCCAGATTACAGTAAAAGTGTGTGATCACTTTGGTACAGAAAGGTAATCTAATAGATAGCCAAGGTATAAAAGGATCTAAATAAGGACTAAGGTCATGCTTCAATACCTCCTAAAGAATCTTGAGGTCTATATAGTGTGTCTTACACACTTTCCTCCTGGAGAACTGAGACAAATACTTCAGAGACTCCACCAACTTGTTGACATTGAACCCTTTTGGAGGGTTGGTGATCTCTTCTTCTGGCAATTTGGATTTCTTGGAAGACTGTCCCTTTTCCATTTGATCTAGGATACCAGCCATAGCCTTAGCCACATTTTTGTCATACTTAGGCTTTTTAGAAGGCTTTGGTGTGAAGGAGGAGGTAGAGGAATTAGAGGGAGGAGGTGAGGGAGATTTGGTACTCTTCCCTTTCCCAGTTGAGGTACTCTTTTTGGATTGAGCCCTTGTAACAATAGGCTCTTTAATCACAACTCCTTTGGGTTTCGGTTGAGATTGAGATTGAAGTTGAACTTTGGCTTTTGATTTTGGGGCAAGTTTTCTTCTCTTTCTGGGAGGAGAAGAAAGAAGATTAGGATGTTGTTGGGATTCAGAGGAATCCGTGGGAGTAAGATTCTTGGTTCTAACCATTTTTAAACACAGAAAATTGGAAATCTCAGAGAAACAGAGTCACTGACGTGAGTTAGGGCACAGAGAATCTGAGCAAAATAGGAGGTTTTTGGGACTGAAATCTGTTGGGTTTTGACGGAAATGAGGCAAGGAATTGATTGTGAAAATTTTTTGTAAGAGTGTATAGTGATTTACTCGAGGAGATTTTATGGAAATGACTGAGTTTGAGACAGATAAAGACCTAAAACCCGACGTTACTCGAGGCCTTACTCGAGTAAACTTCAAGTTTACTCGAGTCCTTACTCGGGTGATCATACAGAAAATCTCAAAATAATTTATTTAAAATGCGTATCTGGTATGAATAATATTGTAATTATCCATGTATGTTCCCTCTATCATTGGTAACCAATTTTGAACAGATTTGAGTTGCTTTTTCATCAAATTGAAAATCTGGACTTGCAGTTACTCGAGTGCTTACTCGAGTAAGCTTCAAGTTTACTCGAGGCTCGCCTCAGGTAACCTATCTTTTCAACTTCTGACTCTTCAGTTATTTGTAACTGAACCGTTTGATTTAAATTCTAGGTAACTTGATCCTTTACTTCCATTTTTGAAGACCATTACTCGAGTAGTTACTCGAGTAAAGTGCTTCTTTACTTCAAGTTATTCCTCGGGTAATGCTTCTCTGTCACACATTACTTCAAGTTGGTACTCCAGTAAAGGTGTCCTCTGATAACCTCTGTTTTTATTTCTCAAAACAGAGTTTCAACCTTCCTACAAAACAAGTTTCTATATACTCCGATGCTTAAGTTAGTAATCATCAAAACTCTAACAAATGACTTCATCTAATATTATGAGAGACTGAATAACTTACAACTCATTGGGATTTACCATTCCCAATTCTCTTCTAATGTATAGAAATTGATCTTTTGCAAGGGGTTTTGTGAAAATATCAGCTAATTGAAGATGAGTAGGAATGAATATCACTTTCACATCTTTCTTTTGAACATGATCTCTGATGAAGTGATGTCTGACATCGATATGCTTGGTTCTAGAGTGTAGAATTGGATTCTTTACCAAGCTTATCGTACTAGTATTGTCACAATAGATTGGTATTTCTTTGAGATAATTACCAAGATCTTTAGTTGTTGTTTTAACCATATTACTTGTGCACAACAACTTGAGACTACAACATATTCAGCTTCCGTTGACGAAAGAGACACTGTATTTTGTTTCTTGCTGAACCATGATACAAGAGATCCTCTAAGAAATTGTCCTTGTCCACTAGTGCTCTTTCTGTCTGTTTTGTATCCTCCATGATCTGAATCTGAATATGCAACAAGATATTCACTTCTTCCTTTGGGATACCACAGACCCAATTCGGGTGTGTCAGCAAGGTATCTAAAGATTTGTTTGACCGTTTCAGCATGTGATTCTTTTGGTGCCGATTGATATCTTGCACATATACCAACACTAAATTGGATGTCTGGTCTACTTGCCGTGAGATAGAGTAATGATCCAATCATTCCTCTATACTTTGTGATGTTGTAGTCCTTTCCTTTGACATCAGCATCAAGCAACGTAGTTGAGCTCATAGGAGTGTTCGTGCCATTTGCTTCATTCATTCCATACTTCTTCAACAATTCTTTCAAATACTTTGTTTGAGATGTGAAGATTTCATTCTTTCTTTGTTTGATTTGCAAACCAAGAAAGAAATTTAATTCTCCTATCATTGACATCTCAAATTCTCCCTGCATTATCTCAGAAACTTCCTTACACAGAGATTCATTAGTAGCACCGAAAACAATGTCATCAACATATATTTGAACAATTAAAATATCATCACGTTTTTGTTTTATAAAAAGTGTTGTATCAACTTTACCTCGTACAAAACCTTGATCAATGAGAAATTCACTGAGCCTTTCATACCATTCTCTAGGGCTTGTTTTAAACCATATAAAGCCTTTTTAAGTTTGAAGACATGGTCAGGTTTGGTAACATCCTCAAAACCTGGAGGTTGTTCTACATATACTTCTTCCATGATGTAACCATTTAGAAAAGCACTCTTTACATCCATTTGATAGAGTTTGAATCCTTTGATGCATGCAAAGGCTAAGAGTATGCGTATAACTTCCAATCTAGCCACTGGAGCATACGTTTCCTCATAATCAATCCCTTCTTCCTGATTATAGCCTTTGGCCACCAACCTTGCCTTATTTCTGACAATAATTATGGATTCATCAAGTTTGTTCTTGAATACCCATTTAGTTCCAATGATCGGATGATCCTTGGGTCGAGGTACCAAATCCCAAACTTGATTTCTCTCAAATTGATTTAGTTCTTCTTGCATTGCTATAACCCAATCATTGTCTGATAGGGCTTCATCAATGTTTTAAGGTTCAATTTTAGAAATAAATGCAGAAAAACTTAATTCATTGAAAATTCTATTTCTAGTTTTGATCCCTTCATTCACATCTCCTATGACTTGATCTAAGGGATGACTTTTATTGTATTTCTAGGCTGTAGGCTGACCTGGAGATTGCTCTTCTTCCTTGGTTTCATTAACCTCTGGAATAAGAGTTTTAGAAATAGATTGACCATTTTCTTGATTTAAAACAACTTCTTATTCTTCATCAATGGTTTTGTCAGAGGATTCAAATTCATCAAATACAACGTGAATTGATTCTTCAATAATACATGTTCTTTTATTGTAGACTCTATATGCTTTACTTTAGTTAGAATATCCTAGGAAGACTCCTTCATCTGTTTTAGAATCAAATTTTCCTAAGTTATCTTTACCATTATTATGAATGAAACACTTACAACCGAAGATGTGTAGATGAGCAATGTTTGGCTTCCTTGCTTTGTATAACTCATAAGGTGTCTTTCCAAGTTTTGTTCTGATATAGGCCCTATTTGAAATATAGCATGTTGTACTCATAGCATCAGCCCAGAACACTTGAGACACATTCTTTTCATTCAACATTGCTCTAGCCATTTCAGTGAGCACTCTATTCTTGCGTTCCACAACTCCGTTTTGTTGAGGCGTCCGTGGAGCAGAGAAATTGTGATCAATGCCATTAGTATCACAATATTCTTCAAAAGGCTTGATTTTCAAATTCTCCACCATGATCAGTTCTAATACCTGTAATGGACATACCTTTCTCATTTTGCACTTTCTTGGCAAAAACAATAAACTCTTCAAATGTTTCATCTTTTGTTGATAGAAAAATAACCCATGTAAATCTAGAGAAATCATTAACAATGACCAATGAATATAAGTTTCCACCAAGACTCTTTATTCTTGCTAGGCCAACTAAATCCATATGCAATAATTGTAGTGGTCTATTTGATGAAATCTCATTTTTCAATTTGAAAGATGATTTAGTTTGTTTACCCTTTTGACATGCGTCACAAATCAAGTCATTTTTGAAAGTTACTTTGGGTAATCCAATAACTAAATCCTTTTTGAGTAGTTTGCCTAATTGATGCATATTGACATGAGCCAATCTCTTATGCCATAGCCAACTTTCATCAGTATTACTCAGAAAACAGTTTTCAGACTCATTTCTACTAATATCTAGAGTATAGCAGTTACCTTCCCTTTTTGCTCTAAGCTTAGCCTTGATATTCTTCTTATCAAGTTATAAGTCATTCTTGTTGATAATTAAGCATTCTTCTGAGTCAAATATTACCCAGTTGTCTTTATCTGCACTTTGACTTACACTCAGCAAATTGTTACACAAGCCTTCAACATAATATACATCTTTGACTTGTATTCCTTTGTCATTTTTTATTTCACCAATTCCTGCTATCTTTCCGGATTGATTTCCTCCAAATTTTACCTTTCCACCTTCCTTAGGTTGCAATGTGGTAAAACTTTCAAAATCTCCGGTCATATGTCTAGAGCATCCACTATCTATGTACCACTTGCTATTTTTGGATGCTTTGAGACATACCTACAATCAAATGACTAGGTCTTAGGTACCCACATCTTTTTGGGTCTTGTTGGGTTAGTACAAATAATTTTCTGAACATATGAGCCTTTAGGTACCCATTTGTAGGTTCCTATTGTTCCTTTCTTCTTATGAATGCATGAAGATGTATAATGACCTTTTCTATTACAGTAATTACAAAATGCAAATGGATTCGATGTATGCACAGAATGCTGGAAATAATTCACATATGACTTACCTCCTGCTTTCTTTCTTCCTTTCCTTTTTTCTGATTTTGGATCATATCCAATCCCAGATCGGTCATTTACAAATCGTTGAGCTTTTAAAATAACATTTAGCATCTCACTCCTTGAGTAAATTTTTCAAGAGTTTTTATAAGATCAGTGTTCTTCTTTTTCAAGGAAGAACAATTTTCACAATCCTTTTCTGAACTTTCTTTAAGTTCAATTTCAAGAGCTTTGTTTTTCTTTTTGAAAACAATTAATTCTTTAACTACTTTGATGAATTCAGAATGTAAAGCATTATATTCAGAAAGTAATTCATCATAGGTAGGATCAGAATCATTTACCTCCTCTTCTGTTTCTTCTTGAGCGATGAGACAGATATTAGCTACTTCTTCCTCATCACTTTCTTCGTCAGAGGAGCTATCACCCCATATAGCAGATACGAAGGCCTTCTTTTTGTTGAAGAATTTGCCTTTTCTCTTTTCTTTGCTCTTTTGATTCAGTTCTAGACATTCTGATTTGATATGTCCTGGTTTGCCACATTCGTAGCAAATGATATGATCTTTGCTGCTAGTTCCACCTTTTTGAAAGTGTTTGAATCCTTGTCCTTTCTTGTAGAACTTTCTGAATCATTTTATGATTAGGCCCATTTCATCATCGTCAAACTCCTCATCTTCATCTTGATTCTCTTCTTTTACTTTTAGTGCAAGACCTTTCTTTTTCTTGTCACCAATGTCATCTAGTTCTCGTTTGAACTAGTTTGCTTTCATATTCAGAAAGACTTCCAAATAGAGAAGCAACTGATCTCATTGATTCTCCTTTTGCTTCTTCTATCGCAGTGACTTTGGCCTCCCATTCTTTAGAAAGAATATTTAGAATCTTTCTTACTTGGGTATGCTGATCATAGACTTTCCCAAGAGCTGCAAGTTGATTAACAAGATGAGTATATCTAAGTTCAAATTCAGATATTGATTCACCTGATTTCATTCAAAGTAAATCGAATTCAGTGACCAAGGTGTTGATCCGATTCTCCTTTATTCCCGAAGTTCCTTCATGAGCTATTTCCAGAGCTTCCCACATTTCCTTTGCTATTGGAAGTGTGCAAATTCTCAAATACTCACTTTGACTCAAGGCACTTTGTAACATCAGAATTGCCTTGCTTTTGAGAGTGATAAGTTTCTTGTCATTCTCATCATATTCCGTTGGCGCCTTGGGAATTTTCTAAGAATCTACAATCTTTGTAGGTTGATAGTTTCCATTCTCAATCACATCTCATAACCCATATTTAGTAGCCATTACGAATACTCTGAACTTTACTTTCCAGAAAGAAAAGTGTTCGCCACTGAAACATTGAGGTCTAGTGATGGATGCACCGTCGGGAAGAATTCCTTCACCCATGCTTGCCATTGGATCCTTCTTAGGTTGTTATACCTTCACAAGAAGACCTATGCTCTGATACCAAATGTTAGAGCAAGCGTTTCACCCAAGAGGGGGGGTGAATTGGGTGATCTTAAAAATTTTGTTGCAAATATAAAATTTGACGTTGAAATTAAAACAGGAAAGAGTAAGGAGAAATATCACCGAAGTGTACACCGGGAGTTATACTGGTTCGGCCACAACCACTTTGACCTACGTCCAGTCCTCAGAGCTTCTTTGAGAGTTTCACTATAACTTCCAAGATTCAGTGGGTTCTTGGCACCTCAGTACAAGCAAGTTCCTTCGCCTGGACACTCGCTCCCCCTTACAAGTTGTAATCCAATCCCAACTCAAGGTACCACAACCTTAAGTTACCTCAATAACAAGTATTGAGTTTAAATGAAATATCTCTCTCACAGAGTGAATAAGAATCACTGAAGCATAGAATTACAAGTATAATGTAAAACAGAGTAATGAACTTGATGTTACGTTCGTGAGTATGTTCTTGTTTTTTTCTCTGTTTAGATGTTCCCATATATATAGATACGTTCGTAATGATTGCTGGAACATATTTCTTCATGTCTGTTGGAGCGTGCGTAGCCACTATTGACTTTTCCAGTATTTGAAAAACATACGTTTGCGGTAGGTGGCGGTCAGTGACATTTGAGCGTTGCATTTGACTTTCCTTATTTGGTAAGATCTCTTCATTGTTTATCTGTGGATATGCTAAGAATACTAATATAATGAAAGGTTAATCAAATAGGAAACAAAACAATGAACGTTGGAATGATTTCAAACTTTCTGGGTTTCCATACTCGAGTATTCATTAAAGTTTACTCGAGTACTTACTCGAGTATCATCGTGAAATCTTTGATGGACTCCCAGTTAACATATATATATAAGATTACTCGGGTAGTGCATGGAATAAGCAAAATATCAAACCTTTGGAAATGCTTGTTTACTCGGGTACCTACTCGAGTAATGCACTCTTTTCTTCATAGGTTACTCGGGTACCAACTCGAGTAAAATTCAAATAAACTTATGTTACTCGATGCTTTACTCCAGTAATGTTGGCAGGATTTCAAGGCTGAGAGCACTTTAAGTTTGATTACCTTGTTACTCGAGTACATACTCGAGTAAACTTACTTTTTATGCATAACTTACTCGGGTAATGACTTGAGGTTTTCCTTCAAACATAACACTGCATACTCGAGTACATACTCGAGTAATCCACTTTAAAAAAAACCATTAAATCCTTGCATACTAGAGTAATGACTCAAGGAAAGTGAGATAAAATTAAATCAAGTTTATCGAGTACTACCTTCAAGTTTTTACTTACCTCAGTGTGTTACTCGAGTAGCTACTTGAGTAACATTGGCAGTGGTACAAAGTGCCGAGAGCAACATATTTTCTGAAACAGAGTTACTCGAGTACATACTCGAGTATCATTGGCAGGTCGGGAGCAACTGGAAGATTTTCGCATGGTTACTCGAGTAGCTACTCGAGTAACGTTAGCAGGCCGAGAGCAACTCCAAGTATTTACCTGGTTACTCGAGTAACTACTCGAGTAACAATGGCAGGTCGAGAGCAACTTGAAAACTTTTACACTATTACTCGAGTACTTACTCGAGTAAGTTGGCAGGTTACTGGAAGGTATCTCTGGTAACTTCAAGTTTTGTCTCATTACTCGAGTACATACTCGAGTAATGCCTTAGAAAACTTGCTTCTCATCAAGTTTCTCAGCTTTTTCTCTTGGCCTTTCTTCATTACTCCAATGCTTACTTCAAGTAATACTTTTCCCTGTTATTACTTTGTTCAATCTTATTATTACTCAAGTCTTTTTCATACCATTCTTTGTTATCATCAAAACATGAGATCTAACAAAATGTTCCATAACTTATATCAATATCATCAAGACTTTTATTGACGTTGCTCATCACATCGAATTGGAGGATGACCATATGTATGATGCAAATACCAACAGTCAAGTACTCTTAATTGAAGAAGAAAGAGCTTCATTCTAGAAGTGGAAGCCCTATAAAGGTAAGGGACCTCATAAGAAGAAGGGGAACACAGGGGCCAAGAAGGATAAGAATGCCTTCAAGAAGAACAAGAAACCTTCAATGAAGCAAGACCTTTCAAAGGTCAAGTGCTTTTATTGCGAAAGTAAAGGCTATTTTGCCAAAGATTTCCCTGAGAAGAACAAGGTAGTATGTGATAATTCTTCTAATTTTTCTTTTGTTTCTAGTACTGCCTTTATAGTTGAGGCTAATCCTGTGTTGGTTGTAGACTCAGGGGCCACATACCATGTAAGCAGAGATCATGGGAACTTCACGGAGTTTCACAAGTTACCAGGTAGAAGCAGATGTCCTTATGTTGGGAACAATGCGATGGTAGAAGTCAAAGGGATCAATACCTGTAAACTGACTTTTCAAGGCGGGCGAACCCTAATTTTGCAAGATATCCTCTGCGCTCTAGAGATCTGACGAAACCTTGTGTCTATTATTTATTTAGTTAAATTCAGTTTTAATGTTAACTTTCATGATCAAGTTGTTGACATTTCAAATGGGACCGATTTTTTCAAATTTTGTTGTATTCCGGATGATTTCTTTGTTTTAATGAATTATGATTTTGATTCTAGCACTACTAGAAAAAAGGGTTTTAACGTCCCTTTTTTTGGCCTTTTAACGTCTGAAAACAGAGGAACGTCCATCTGAGGGTCATAGAAAAAAACATCAATAACGTTCGTAAAACTGGGGAAGTCTAAAGTGGGACCTTAGACGTCCCCAGTTCCAATTGGGGACGTCTAAAGTGGGACCTTAGACGTCCCCAGTAGAATTGGGGTCGTCTATTATGGCCTTTAGACGTCCCCAATTCCAACTGGGGACGTCTAAAGTGTCGCCACCCACTCTACCACGTCCCTTTTTTATTACAGACGTTGAAAGTTTTTTTTTAAAATAGACTTTTTATATATTACACTGTCTGGAAAATGTAAACTGCAGAAATAGGATTCCAACAATAGAATAAAACAACAGCAATTCGGCAGAATGGAAACAACAACAAACATAGTGATCAACCCAAGGCTACTACATGCAATAAATTTAAGGAGTAGCAAACTAATTAACTAACAAACCACACAAACTATACAACAATCTATATCCAAGTCCCCAGTTTGTACAATAACCAAGACTAAATCCAATCTATATCCAACAACAATAACACTAATTATATGTACTACCACAAAAGTATGTCCTATACAAACTACTAAAGACTTTACTCTTCTGGTATACGTTGAAGAAGATGTCCAGCCAAAAAGTCTCTGATCATATTTAGGTCTTCATATGAGTAGGCATCTTCATTGTCAAAAATATGTAAATTAGAAAATAAGCTTAGATGAAATAATGAATGAAGTGAATGAATTGCCATTGAATTACAACACCAAGAATATTCTTCCCTGATAGATAATCACTGCAGAAGTCCATAGCCTCTTCAACAACATACCTTTCAACTATTAAGGCTTCTGGTCGATAGGGTTTTTTAGAGTACCCTTTTAAGATCTTCATGTATCGCTCGAAAGGGTACATCCACCTCAGGTAAACTGGACCGCAGAGCCTTACCTCCCTTACCAAATGAACTATCAAATGCATCATTATATCAAAAAATGAAGGAGGAAAGTCATCTCTAATTGGGACAATATGATATAACCCTCAGCTTCCAGTTCATCCAGCTTTTCAGTGTCAATGACTTTGTTACAGATAGCATTAAAGAAAACACATAATCTTGTCACAGTGCTTTGTACTTCATCTTTCATAATCATAATAGCTACTGGTAACAGTTGTTGCATCAACACATGATAATCATGGGACTTCATTCCCACTAACTTCAAATCGTCCATTGACACACACCTTCTCACATTTGAAGAATATCCTTGTGGTACCTTAATTTCATGCAAACACCCACACAAACTTATTTTCTCCGCTTTTGAGAGTGTATACGCTGCTGGCTCCATATATGCCTTCCTACCATCATCTCTTAGCTGTGGATGTAACTGTTCTCTTATTCCCATATCAACAAGGTCTAGTCTTGCATTAATCCCATCCTTGGTCTTCCCTGGAATGTGCAAAAGTATACTGACAAGGCTATCACAAACGTTTTTCTCCACATGCATTACATCAATACTGTGTCTCACGTCAAGACTAAGCCAATATAGAAGATCAAAGAAAATTGATCTCTTCTTCCATATGTTCTTCTCACCCGAAGTCCTCTGATTCTTACTGAGTAAGACATTGATACGTTCAACCCGACTATAAACTTCCTCCCCGGTTAATGCCTTTGGAGCTATTCCATGCTCTGGCAAGCCATTACAACCCTTTCTTAACCTACGATACTGGTGGAACCTAGGAAGGAACCTCCTGTGACCGAGGTAGACCATTTTTATTCCATGTTTAAGTTGGTGGAAGTGAGTGTCTGCTTCACAGATTGGACATGCTTTATGCCCCTTCACACTGTATCCTGAGAGGTTTCTGTACGCAAGAAAGTCATTTATGGTGGTGAAAAGCATTGCACATAGCTTGAAGGACTCATTCTTATACGCATCAAACACATCTACTACTTCCTCCCACAACTTCTCTAAGTCCTCAATCAAAGGTGCCATGTAGACATCGATATCGTTTCCTGGCTGTTTTGGTCTAGAAATCATCATAGAAAGCATCACATACTTGCGTTTCATACAAAGCCAGGGAGGCAAGTTGTATATTACAAGGAGTACTGGCCATGCACTATGTGTGCTATTAAGAGTTCCATATGGATTGATGCCATTTGTACAAAGCCCAAGCCGAAGGTTTCTCTACTCGCTGCCAAATTCAGGGAACATTTTATCTATTTTCTTCCACTGTGGAGAGTCAGCTGGGTGCCGAAGATATTTTCTGTCGGATATTCAATCATCCGAATGCCATCTCAACTTCTTCACCTTTTTTGCAGTGCCAAACAAACGCTTAAAGCACGGTATTATTGGAAGATACCACAAAACTTTTACAGGTTGCCTTTTAGTTCTCCCATCGCCACAACCACCATCTTTCTTCACTTTGTATCGTGCGGTTTGACACTTAGGGCACTCACTCAGACCTTCATACTCCTTTCTATACAGTACACAGTCATTAGGGCAAGCGTGTATCTTTTTATACTCCATACCCATTGTAGATAGGATTTTCTTGGCCTCATACATACGATTTCGAAGTACATTATCATCTGGAAACATATCACACAACAGTTCAAGCAGTAATGTGAAACTACTATCGGTCCACCCACAAGTTGCTTTTAAGTTAACCAAATGTAATGTTCCTGTAAGCCGTGTGTACTTACTCCTAGGGTACAACATTGTCTCTGCATCACTTCGCAGGCTGTCATATTCATGCGACTGCGCAAAGGATTCTACCTCAACATCGTGAATCATTCTCTCCATTATATGTTCATCTATGACATCTACAGCTTCCTTCTTGTGCGACGGACAATCAGTTACTTCCTCACCATGCCATATCCATCTTGTGTATCAAAGATTTATTCCATCACAAAGTAGGTGATCCCTTATAACTTCAACATCCCATTTTCTCTCATTTAAACAATTGACATAAGGACAAAAATACATCCCATTTTTGGCTGGAACGTTCCTCCTAGCAAATTCAATAAAGTTTTCAACCCCATTCTCATATTCTTCACTTGTTCTCAAAGCATTCATCCAACTATGATCCATTTTATTACCACCTATGCCATTTCCATTTACACTCAAGTTTAGAATAATTGTCAACATGGGAAATTGCCTTTTACACGCATGTTTTTCAAAATTTTGGCAGCATTTCCCCTAAAAAGTGAGACATCCCAAAATCAAAATAACAAACCATCTCAAATTAATTTAAACAAAACTAAATTTTAGCTGAGGAATTGAGGGCTCATAGTATAATAGTCATTAATTGGTAAGATTACATTGCATTAACCGTAACTTTTTGTCTACTCCTATTATTTACATGCTTGAAAAGTCCACAAACATTATTGGCAAGTATAGTTGAGAACTTCCTTGATGAATGCGCTGCTTACTAGTTAAATACAATGTTGCATTACAACTTACAACTTAATATACTAGAAAGTTATGAATTCTTATAAAATTTTATTGATTAGTGACTGAAGTGTCAAATTAGTCATGTTTTCACAGTAATTTTCTTCATAAAGAGAACTTGTAATTTTCTTTGCAACTGACTTCTTTTAATAAAAAGCAAACAAAATCATCACCAAATTTGAAACAAAACATCATCTTGAAAATTTTATTTCAAATAAAACATTCAAATAATTCAATAAGTACAAAATATTAGTATATTATTCAAATAAAATCAAATTAAAAAAATTAAGATTGCAAATGCAAATTTGTTTCAAATCAAATTAATTATTTAAAACAATTAGATAATGATTCTTCAATCTTCAAATCAACCAAAAAAATTTAAATTGCAATCATCAACTTGTTGTGAAGACAAGTAACATACACAATTATGATGTATTGTAATTAGGATATTGATATTAGTGTTATTTGTTGTCGTTTTGTGTTTATGTGTTCAATGTTTAGTATTGTCGTATTGCTCAATATGCCCCTCATAGTTGTATAAATATTAGGCACTTGCATAGCTTCAAGTTGTGGATTGATATTTTTGAGTTAATGAGAATTTCATGTTTCTCAAAACAATGCAAAAAGCAAAAGATTAAAACTTGATGTGGTACATCTTAAATTTAGCAAAATAGCAAAGATAAAGCTCAAGCACAAACCACACTTAAATTCCAGCAGAGAATCAAATGCATTTTGCTAATCATTCACAAGTTCATTCACAAGTTTAGTTTTAGCTAGCTAACTTATTGCTGCAACTTTAGAGGCAGATGACCCACGGTGGTAAGAGGAGGTCGACTGTGGAGAGAATGAGAGAGAACAGTACAGACCCAGCAGTGCGACTAGTAATGGTCTGGATGAAATAGAGGCTAAGAAGGACTAAGAAGAAATAAGGGAGAGGAGAAATAGCGTATTTGATTTGGAGAAACAAGAAGAAAAACAAGAAGCGCAGCCCAAGGGAGAGGGGACGGAAGTGATGAAGATGGGAGAGTGAAAGAGTAAAGTAAAGCAAGTGCAAAGTTTCAGAAAAAAATTCTAACACTTCATATGCACTGGTCATGTCGACCAGTGCATGTGTATTAGCTTAAGACATCCCCAGCTGGGCTGGGGACGTCTAATGTAAGCTTTAGACGTCCCCAGATGGCCTGGGGACGTCTAATGTGAATCTTTAGATGTCCCTAGACAAGCTGGGGACGTCTAATGTGAAGCTTTAGACGTCCCCATGTTCATTGGGGACGTCTAAAACAGTATTTAGACATCCCTAATGAAGATGGGGACGTCTAAAACTGTCTTTACACGTCCCCAATGAACATGGGGACGTCTAAAACACATTCAGGCGCGAGATTCAATTTTATTTGACGAGCCAACCTTTTCAATTTTGATCTATAATTACACATATGCCACCGCCCAATATTTTAGACGTCCCTTTTTCAAAAAGGGACGTCCTTTAGGGTCTTTATAAGTATATTCTGTAGTAGTGTAGTCATTGCTATGTGATTTCATCTAATGATAATTATGATACATGGCACGCTAGATTAGGACACATTGGTCAAGAACGCATGACCAAACTAGCAAATGAAGGATTGCTAGGAGAAGTGTCAAAAAAGGAAATGTCTCTATGTGAGCATTGCATTGCTAGCAAAAGCACAAGGAAACCTTTCAGAATGGCAACTAGAGCAGAATATCCTCTTAAACTAGTATACTCAGATATCTACAGACCTATGAGTATGAGGGCACGACATGGAGCGTGGCACTTCATTACATTTATTGATGATTCTTCATGATATGGGCTTGTATACTTGATCTCTCACAAGTTTAAAGCTTTAGAATGCTTTTGGAAGTACCTTAATTTAGTTGAGAATCAACTAAACTGCAAGGTTAAAACCTTGGGAACTGATAAGGGTCGAGAGTACCTCTTAGAACAATTTAAAATGCTTTATAATGAAAATGGAATTGTCACAAACTACCATCCTTGAAACTCCCCAACAAAATAGGGTGGCCGAGAGAAGGAATAGAACTCTTCTCGATATTGTTAAGTCAATGATGTCACAATCTAAACTACCAATTTCATATTGGGGCGACACATTGTTTACTACGACATTCATACATAACCGAGTGCCTTCCAAATCAATCACTTCTATGCCTTATGAGCTGTGGACAGGATGTAAGCTAGATCTAAGTGTCTTAAGACCTTGGGGATCGACGGCTTATATACATAACTCATCTCATAAACATGGAAAGCTGGGACCTAGAGGTAGGAAATGTATCTTTATAAGATACTCCGAGCAATCAAAAGGATATGTCTTCATTGGTGAAAATGAGGACGACTCAATGACTGAGGTAGAGTTAAGAGACGCAGTATTCTTAGAAGCAGATTTTCCTAACAGAGGAAGCCTTAACCAAACTGAAACTCTATATGAGAGTGGGGAAGTTGAAGGCACTGCTTAGATCACTAACCCGAGAGGGTGAAATAAGTCATTTTCACAACGTGGAAATCATGTTCAATCACAGGAAGAGAATCCTAAAGAGCTCCCACCCCGGAGAAGCCAAAGGGATAAAATCCCTAGAAGACGGTTCTCTATTAAAAGGGAAGTACTCATTGTCAATCTAAAAGATAATGAGGAAGATCTAAAAAGTGTTAAAGAAGCACTGACTGAACCTGCTAAGGAAAAATGGCAAAAGGCCTTAGAAGAGAAGATGAATTCCATGAAAGTTAACCATGTTTTGGAATTAGTTGACCTACCACCTGGCCGAAAGAAAATTAGGAACAAATGGGTTCTCAATTACAAATGAAAGGTAGATGGATCAATTGAAAAACCCAAAGTATGCTTGGTGGCAAAGGGGTACACCCAGTGAGAAGAATAGATTATAAAGATACATTCTTACTAGTGGTGGTTTTAACTCAATATGACTTATACTTGCCATAGTGGCAAGTATGGACTTGGAGTCACATCAAATGGATGTAAAAACCACATTTCTTAATGGAAAACTTGATGAGGAAATATATATGGAGCAGCCCGAGGGCTTTATAGAAAAGGGAAGTGAACAAAAGGTTTTCAAACTCCTAAGGTCCATTTATGGACTAAAACAATCATCTAGACAGTGGTATATAAGATTTCAAGAGGCAGTAACCTCATTCAACTTTGAAATGTCATTTCTTAATAGGAGTTGCCTTTTTAAATGTAGGAAAAATATAATGGGAGAGAGAATAGGACTAGCATATCGGGGCAAATCCATGTTCAGATCTGGGTCAAAGCTCCAATGCTCTATAATAGTGCCTACACGAGTATTAGACTACTAGAGCCTTATTAGGTTTGGCACAGTAGATCACAAGAACAAGAAAGAGGGTAGGAGAGAAGTGATTGCTAGAAAGCTCAATAGCAGAGGTGAAAAATAATTGAAGGAGGCACCTCCTATTTATAGTGGTTTTGGGTGGCCACCAATTAGGAAATGACATCGGTTAGATATGATTAGTTTTGATGACATCAAATATGCATGTTAAATATTGAGAGCAAAAAAGTTTACTTATTGTATTTATCTCCTACATTGACTAACTATTGTGTTTAATGTAAAATATTTTTTAGATTAGTCAAACAATGAAAGAAGATATCAAGTTAGGTTGAAAAGAATCATGTGATTTAATACTGTGGATTATTCAAATAGTAAAAATTATTTTTAGTTAAGATATATTTGAATAACTCTCAGTTTATCTAAATAAGCAAAGTATTATTTGAATAATGAATATGCAATTCGAATAGAGAAGAACTGTTAAAAGTTGAAAGTATTCGGATAAACACATTAGTATTCGAATAGTATGCCTAACAAATTTTTCTAAAAATAATTCAATTGAAAAAGTATTTGAATAGTCAAGGCACTATCTGAATAGCCATTGTGATTTCAAACTCAGTTTCTAAATATGTTATTTGGATAATACCATAACTATTTGAATAGTAAGGGCACTATTCGAATAGTGTGATGATTATCCGAATAAGTTTTTGATGAATTTTAGCATCCAATATCACAAGACTATTAAGATAGTAAGGTTACTATCAGAATAATAAGATTACTATCAGGATAGTAAGGAGACTATCAAAATAGTCTTTGACATATTTCAAAAAGACGATCAGAATAGTAATGAAACAATCAGAATAGTCTCAGTGCAAAATAATCAAATATCATTCAAATAGTGAAGTGACTATTCAAATATCACAAGACTACCAGGATAGTAATGGAACTATCAGAATAGTCTCAGTAGAAAATAATCAAATACTATTTGAATAGTGAAGCGACAATTCGAATAGTCCATAACTGAAAAAGGGTGTTTCTATTCAAATAGAAGCAATGTTATTCGAATAACAGCAACAGACTTTGTTTCTTTCAGCATGGGCGATGTTCAGTAATTTTGTCATATCTCCCAAACCACAACTCGAATTGAGGTAAAACTAGTGGCATATGAAACTAGACTCCCAATGCGTCATTTTGACTCCAAAATCAAGTTAAAAGGAGCTGAGATGAAGGAGATATTAATTTTGGAAGATGACATTCAAATCAATGTCATATTTCAAATAAGTTTAAGTATTTTAGACATAACTCTCAAACTACAAATCGGATTGAGATGAAACCAGTACCATATGAAACTGGCCTTAAAGATCTTTCCATATATAGGTCATGCATAACATTTAGAGTTATATTCAAAGAAGATATGCCTTCTAGAATTTGTTGATCGAAATCAAGCTTTATTCTGTTCCAAACCAATCGATGCACGTTAAATCATAACTTTTGAAATACAAAGTATTTGTGATTTGATTCCAGTTGCTATGTAATGAAGACTTAAAGAGCTTTATAAGGATAGTTCATTTGCCATAGATTTATATCCAAAGAGTACACCCTCAGAAGTTTATTCAAAATATAGAGGTTGCAGTATTCATTTGTGAAGATTCGTTATCAAAGGTCTACTATTCGAATAGAGAAAGAACTATTCGAATATTATCATATATTTTGTGTGTGAAGCTATTTGAATAAGGGATTGATTATTTTGATACACTTCAAGTTCTAAAAGCTTATTCAAATAGAGGATAAAGTATTCGAATAATGATTACTCATTATCAAAGAATGCTATTCAAATAAAATTCAATCTTCTACAAAAGGAGTTATTCGAATATAGAAAAGACTATTCAAACAAAGGACAAGCTTTTTGAATATACTTCAAAAGAATCTAAGTTCTTCTATTCGAATACAACAGATGTTATCCAAATAACTGATTTTCCAGAAAATAGAGTATCAACTTGAAACTTTTGAAAATCATTAAAATTTTGTGTGACTTGTTCTTATTGATTCTAATCATTCTAACACTTCGTTATATTAGTGATTAAGCATTTTCCAGGTGATCAACCAAGGATTAACACACAAGACGGAGAAAGCACTTTTGTGTCAGAAGCTTTCAATGGCTAGTTCAACAGTAATATTTTAAGCCTTAAGCACTTTTGTTAAACTTGAAGGAGATAGTAGATTGAATTCTTAGGAGGAGCCTAGGGACTAGACGTAGGTCATCGTGGATTGAACCGAATTAGGATAAATCACAATTTGCATCTTCTCTTCCCTAAACTCTTATATTTGCATCATATATGATTTCAATAACTGATTATGGTTTTATATTTCATTACTTACATACTTATTAATTTTATAAGATGTGAAAAGAATTTCAAATTTGTTAAGTTTTTTAATACACCCAATGCACCCCCACTTGGGTGTCAGCCTGTTCTAAAATTTGGTATTAGAGCCAGTCTCTTGTTGAAAAGACTTAACCATCTCAAGAGTTATCAATAGCTAATTTTAGGTATTACTCGCTTTTAGATGGTTTTGATTATACAATCCCACCTTATTTAAAAGATATCGATTTTTGGTTTTGGAAGGCTAGAATGACATCATTTGTAAAAAGCCTTTGATCTTGATATGTGGAATGTCTTTGCAAATGATTTTGATTTCAAACCGAGAAAGGATTGGACTAAAAAAGAAAAGAAAATGTTTTTGTTGAACATTAGAGCAATGAAAATTCTTTATAGTGCTTTGAGTGAGAATGATTTTGGGAAAATCAGATTTTGCTCTAATGCCAAAGATATTTGGGATACTCTTGATTCTGTTTATGCTTCTAACAACTATAATGAAGTTAAAAGTATTGCCAGTTCATCAGAAACTATAAGCTGTATATCTATGATTGATGAACAATTGGAAGTCAAGAATGAAGAAGGAGAAATCATAGAACACTTCTATGATCTAGTCAACATAAAAGAACAAGAGGAAGATGATTCCAAAGAAGAGCTTATTTCAAATGAATTTGATGGGTCATCCTCTGGAGCTCAAAATGCACATATGGTAAACAATTCCAATTCTTCTAGACTTATTTTAAAAACTGGTTTTCAAAATTTGCATTAAATTATTTTTCAACCAATTATTGATTCTATTGAGAAAAGCAAAAATGTTTTGAATCATGCTAGAAATTCTTGTCGGAAGAAAGAACTTAGGCAAACTAACCATTTAAGATCATGTTTTCTTGATCAATACAATTCTTACATTGAATCTCATAATGCATATCATTATATTATTTGCAATTATTATGGTAAATCATGTCATATTTCTCATACTTGCTATATTAGGAGAAATTCTAATGTGAGAAATAATTTTGTTTGGTTCCCTAATATGCAAGTGAGTTTAAATGCTAACGTTTAAGAAACCAAAGCAAAGTAGGCACCAAAATTTCCATCTAGTGTTTCATGTATGTAGATTGATTCTAGAAAAAATGGACATAAGGGTACAGAGAAAATGAAGAAGATTCCCAGAGTTCTTAATCCACGTGAAAGGAGATTTACATTAATTAGGAGAACTCTTGGATCACCTATTGCTGGAACTACAAAGTCCAATAACAAAGAAAGGCAATGGAGAATAGGAGGATGTTCTACATCAAGAATGAACTACCATAGAGTACCATTCAACTACCTTAAAGAGAACAAAAGATGGAGGACCTCTCAAGATTCAAGAAAAAGACTTTCAGAGTTTGCATCATATGAGAGAGTATTGCATGCACCCAAAGCTAGGAATTCAAAAGTCGAACATAACAGAAAAATGCATTGGGTAAGAAAATGCAATCCTCCAAGAACCTAAAGCAAGGTATACAACGGTAAAACCTCCTGTACTATTACCTTTAGTATTTATTGAGGTTTGTATCTTGTTACCTTAGAAATGAACATTGAAAACTTCTTGGAAATATGGTTTTCACATCCCCTAGAAAGCTTATTTTGTAAATTTATTTATGAAGGGATTGCAATGTTCAGAAGTTTAGTTCTTTATCCATACATGCATATTTCAAAAATATCCCCTATTTTGCATAAAGTCATTGATTGATTCATTGTTCTCAAATTGGTTTAATTTAATTATCCTTTGAACATGTGAATTTTATATTGATTCCTACAAGATAAATAAGAAATGGATCTAAGCAAGGTTGGATACCAAGAAAAAAAAAGAAATTTATACAATTTTATAGGATAAGATAAAGCTTCTCAAGGCTATGGCCACATGAAAACAAATTCATATCTTGGTGATGCTAAATTTTGGAGTTTGGATTTTGGTGCTGAGTGTGCAAAAGGAGGAAAATCAATATTACTCCATTAAAACCAGGCAAGCTATTGCAAGGGCAAGAGGAATTACAGTGATATCTAATCCTTCCATATATTATGCTTATATGAATGATTTAATTTGGTTAATTAATATTTATCCATTATTGCTTCCCTTTAGCAATCAATCTTTGATGATCGTTAAATCATATTGCTAAATGAACCAAAAGTGTAACTGTACATAGTTTTTCTATCGGTTCATGTTTCGAAGTGCACAATCCAAAATTGTATTTTGGTTTCAATTCATCCTATTTATAAAAGTGAATACACATGGTTTGAAAAAATTTCATATTTTGTTTGCATTCAAACTTATTTCAAATTAGAAGTTAATATTTTCGTGTCAGAAATGCTTCTAATATGACCACTACGTTTTTCCCATCATTGATCATAAATGTGCTATCTTGTGCTTGCACTCCTTAGTCTTTATTCTCTAATGAGTTAGACCTCATGTCTAACAAGTTGATCATCTATATGAGTGTCGAGCCTATCTCTAAGAAAAGAATTCAATTCTTGAAAAGGCTTGTTCCTAATACATAGGTTCTTATTGGTGCAGTTATTCCAAGCATTATGAATATTCATTAGCACATTAACCATTGATATGATCTATGTTTGAATAACCAATGTCATGTATTTGAATCTTTTAGTTGAATGTTCCGATTCTTCAAGATAAAACTCTAAGAGTCAACCTTATCTCTTAGTCAATAGCAAAGTCAATGTGCTTATATATGTCTATGAAGCTAAGCCTTTTTAGCAAATTCTTTTTCCATATGACTTTTGCTCTTGGGAAATATCTCAAACATGTTAACTCCTATGTTTAACATGTTATCTTAGTTGTTCTTCAATTGAAGCATTCTGATATATTTTTAAACTTGTTGACTTCCATCATTTTTAACATGAGCATTGATTTTAATCATGTTTCAAAAATAAGTTTTGAATACATTCAAAATCTCAATTTTACAATGCGTTGTCATGATTTGAAATTTGAAACAATTTGCAAACTTGATTCAATTCATGATTTATCATTTGATACAAGTTGATCATTATGGATGGATTCTCTACTCCCTTTGATCCAATTTACATGGATTGCCTTAAAATATTTTCAATGACATATATTCAAAATCTCAATTTTACAATGTGTTGTCATGATTTGAAATTTGAAACAATTTGCAAACTTGATTCAATTCATGATTTATCATTTGATACAAGTTGATCATTATGGATGGATTCTCTACTCCCTTTGATCCAATTTACATGGATTGCCTTAAAATATTTTCAATGATATATTTTCCATTTAAGAGCAAGAGAGCTATTATGTCTAATATTGAGTGGACCTAAGAAAAGTTGGGTACCAAAGAATATATTTATACTTTTGTAGAATTGTCCCTAAGAAGGATGCTCTAAGAAAAGAAGTGTTATTCGAATACTAGCCACTGTATTAGAATACCCAAAGAAGTTTTTAAAAGGATTTTATTCGAATACAAACTATTTATTCGAATATAAATATTATTATCTCAACTTGTTTGTTGACAACTATTCGAATAGTGGAGTAACTATTCGAATACAAAAGAAATGTTTGCAACATATTTATTCGAATAAATAGCAAACTATTCAATTAGTATACAGTTTCTAGAAAACTATTTGAATAACTGATTTTCTATTCAAATACAAAAACAGATTTTACAAAGAGACTATTTGAATAATGAATAGAGTATTTGAATAGTAGGATGATTTTTACAAAGCATAAAAAACCTATTCGAATAACAGAGTCATTATCCGAATACAAAAACAAGTTTTACAGTGAAGGTATTCAAATAGTGTATTCATTATTCGAATAGCAGAAGACTATCTTCAAATTTTACTTCAGGGATCTATTCGAATACTACTTAAGCTATCGAATTGAGATAGTTTATATTTTGATAAACTATTTGAATATTTTGAGAACTATTCAAATAATGTTGTTTGTTAAAAATGTATTCGATTAATGAATCTTCTATTTGAATAATCTCTGTTAAGTTTTCAAATTGACTATTTAAATAGAATAAACTATAGGTATTCATAGGGTAGGAAGAGTATCAGAATAATAAAGTTTCTATCTGAATACACCATGGAGTTAAAGATATAAGACTATCCAAATAGTGGTATACTATTCGAATAAAACAAATGGGGTAAATGGACCTAAAGAGACTGTCGGAATACTACTCCTTCTATTCAGATAACAAGTGTTTCAAATCAATAGAGACTATTTGAATACTCTGTTTACTATTCGAATAATTGAGGAGATCAATGAAAAAGATAAGGGATTAGCAAAACACATCATCATATGATCCATCCACTGAGATAGATGATCTTGAAAAACAATAAGGAACATTGTAAAAGAGATTTCCAAAAATTTTGAAGTTGGACATAGTAGAGTCAATCACGAGGAAGGCGACAAGATTAATCAAGGACTTTGATAGAAGAAGTTGCAGAATCACCCCCTGAGTTCAACACAAAACCTCTGCAACACCCTGATGAGAAAAGTGGTGCTTCAACAATGTCATACTTAGCTTGCTACATGTAATATCACAAAATGTACTCAAGGGCTAAATGTAAAGAATAGATGGTGAGATTAATGACAGAAATAGCTCTGGAAATTTTATTATGACTTAGTCAAGTTTCACATGCAAAATTGGCAATTAAATATTATATTGCAAGATGAGATTTTACAAGATCATCATCTTCTTCAAATGGCCATGACTTATGTATGACAAGAGGAAACAATATAGGCTACTAAATATGACATGTGAAGGCAATTTGACCAAGTTGTAAAAGATGATGACTAAGTCAACAATTTCAACTCAAGAAGTAACATTTGAAGAGTTGAAATTATGATTAGTTCAAGAAGCCCTTTTGGCTATTCTAAGGGCTACAATTTGTATGGCATAGAGAGAAAAGAAAACTATGCTGACTATGGTCAATTATTGCAACTAAAGTAAGAAGGTAAAAATTGATAATTCAAGAAGCATTCTTTTGGTTACTATATTCGTATGGCATGAGGGAGAGAGAATTAATAAGATACACTTCATATTTTCCATATGAAAAGTCAATAAAAGTGGTTAGGGATATAAGAGAAAAAGAGAGAAAGTTTTATCAACATATTTCCTCATCCTTCTCAAACTCTTCGTCCAAGTATTCTAAAGACAAGAGAGGTGAGAGAATTAAAAGGGAAGTCATCTTGTATTTATCATTAACTTTTACAAAGAACGAATAATTATTCACCACACATATTCTTTATTTCTTTTGGCCCATATTCAGTCAAATATTAAGGGCCAAGGGAAGATAATCTCTGAATGCATTCACTCCCTCTCATTTGTCTCAAAGTCGACCAAGCAAAACTTAAGGAAAGAGAAAGAAGAACAAGTGAAGGTGAGCATCTCTACTTGAATTTTGACCTTGTAAATGGCTTCTTTGGCTCAAATGACCTTCATGAAACTTGTTCCTTTCTTCCTTAGCTTCATTTCTATGGTTTTGTTTTTGAAGAAGAGGAGTTTTTAGCCACCTTACAAGAACAAAATTGAGTAATCAAGAAAAGAACACAAGAAGAAGCAAGAGGTGAGTAAGAGCATTATGTTGATGTATATGATGCTTTAATTGGCTGGGTTATGGTGTGCTATTGTGACAGCCCTAATTTTTGTTTTTAGGGTATATTAGGGATCATGAAGCTTTCATCCTATGTATGTGCTTATATGTTGGTTTGGAGGCAAAGGAGCTAAGATTAGTGATTAGATAGTGAAGTGGTTGTTTGTTGTGAAATACCCTAAAATTCTGCCAAAACAGGACATGGGGAATGAGTAGGAATTTGTTCATTTTTGTGTTACCATTTTGTTCTGCATGAAAAATTGTGTGGAAACAAGGTTAGTTATTGATTTTAGAGCCATTGGACACATTGGTTGAAAATTGGAAAAACTGTCAAGTGTAACTCTGTGCAGGGCAGTCAGTTTGTAGGGACATTTTGAATGGGCAATTGGTGTTTAAAAATTTGAAAACTTTCCAGTCTTAAATCTCACATTCCAAGCTTCAAAATGGACATATAATTTGTGTCATTTCGGTTTTTGAGCTGGGCGTTCTGGATGCCCAAACTTTGATGTGTAAACTGGACTTAATTCTGGAGCAGTGTGGAATTTTGTGTTGATTTCTGGTAATGATTCATATTTTCCTATGAATAGGACTTTAGGATCTTTCAAAAGGCTTTAGGATCACCTCATTTTGATTTTTGTAGAATTAGTTATGATTTTTCAAAATGTCAAAAAATTTTGGCAGATTCGTCACCTATGCGAAAATTGAAGATTTTATGGCATAATGTAATATTGTGGAACTTTGAGATTAGAAATTGGCCTATAAGGTTAATTGACCACTTTAGCTTCTTATTTGACTTGATTAAATGACCATAGTGATAATCAACCCAAGTATTATGAGTTATTAAAGAATTGGAATAGGTACTAATTCGTCGTCCTTAATTTTGGTTTATAGGATTCAATATTTGCCCTGCTCGTGATCCACCTGTGCCAAAGCACAATCGAAAATAACAAGGTAGTGACTTTTTCTTTTATACCATATGTGATGCATTGTATGTGTGTTATATCATTGATTTGTGATGAATTCGTATGTTGCGACATTTGTGGATATGTGTAAGCACCGCCATGCGAATAGTCCCTGAGTCGCTAATAATGGTTCGGGTTAGGATGGTGTGCCTTCCCGGTGATAAAAGGGGGTGAGGATAGGGTATGACATGTGTGATATGTGAAAAGCCGAAAGACTGTTTGTGAAGGCCGACGGGCCAATCGTGAAAGCCGGATGGCTATATGAGCTATAAGGCTATGCGTATGCACTGCCACGCCAACAGTCCCTGAGTCACTAACAATGGTTCGGGTTAGGACGGTGTGCCTTCCCGACTGTAAAAGGGGATGAGGGTGGAGTGTGATTCATGCTGCTGCTATATGATGATTTGCTTACATGCTATGTGTTTAGGTGTGGTATGAATGATTTGTTACTACTGGGATTCTTCTACATCTCACTCTTTCCTATGACTAACCTTTCAGACAGGGCAAGTGGCTCCAGGGAAAAGTGAATAACCAAGAGCGGATAGGACTTCTTAGAGATATTTGACTTGGAACTGTTGGTTATCTATTTTGAGAACATGATTACTATATATATTTGGGGTTGTGAATACTTCTTTGGTTATGTAATCACCATTTTTAGGAAAAATGATACACCCAATATATATGTAACTTAGGGACTTGCTGGGATTTTAGTTGTGTGCTCTGATATTTATAAATGCGATTAACCTGTCTAGGTAATTATATTCGAAGCTGAATGTGAGACCAAATTACTAGTATTTTGAACTATTTTGTAAATACCCTATCTAGAAGATAGGAAATTGTAAATGTTGTTTTGTAATTATTGGTCTCTATTTTACTTTAATTTCATAATCCGGATGTAATTACGGTGAGGAGGTTACACTACAAAAAAGAATGAACTCATCGCTTCTGTAAATGGAAAGATTAGATAGCTCTGTGACTTGATCAACCAAACCTTCAATGTCTTAATTGAATAGCAAGAAGCTCAGAGCAGGATGCTATAGGAGCAAACTAGCATTATGAGAATTTTAAGTGTTATGATTGTTTACTAAGAAAAGGGGCACAAACTAAGTTAATGGATGCACATAAGGCCTTATTTTAAGCTCATATTGGTATCCTTAAGTGTCCATAGCTTCAGAAGCCCTCAGTACCGATCATATCATCTAATAGTGACTAGCCAACGATGCATCAATGGACTACAAAGGACTATGACTCGAGTGATTATGACATTACTCGAGTGAGGTATTATATTATTTATTAATTCAATTATCTAAGTTGCATTACCCGAACTAAACACTTGAGTGATGACTCAAGTGATATTGGTGTATTGTTGTTAAAACCTCTAAATAGTATCGTCATTTTCAAAACTTGATTTCTCACTAAATCTTTTGACTTTTATACTCGATTTCTCTACAAAGGTTTTCCAATGGTTTTTCAAATCCATGAGAGTTTTTAACTCTATTCCTTATAATATGCTCGTCTTACCCTCCCATAACCCTGTAAAACATGGGAAGAGGGTTGTTCGTGTAAGTGAACTAACCTTTTTAGACTTGTATGACATACAAACTTATATACCTTATATGCATCTACTCATAACATACATATTATTTCTTTTATCTTTATATAATAGAAGTTCATGACCTTATATTTTTATTTGTGCCTCAAGATTTTCACTAATGCAATGAATATCAAGCTATGGGCTCAGTAAGGGGATCTACCAACATTCTGTCAGTAGAAGGTCATTGAACTTTTGCTTTCCCTCTTTGAAAGCATATCTCTCCTAGAGATATATCAAATGTATGTTTTGCCGTGCTATGATACTTAGGATCCTTATCATAAAATGCTATCGTTTAGATCCTTCTATCCACCATTCATTCTTATTCAATCAAAGGAACTACTTTAGCCATATGGCACCTTGAATGATGTAGAACACACTTTGTATTCTATTTCCATGGATTACATAAATACATTGTATATTTCCTTACACCATTATCATTTGCCTAGGCCTTGTATTAGAGTATCATTTCAAAGGACAGTTGTTGCCTTGACAACTTAATCCATGTTATTCTCATAATCTATTTCACAGCAGGACCAAAAATAGCTTCTAAGTTTGACCAAAAACATTTGGTCTTATATATACCAATGTGTACATTCATATTACCAACCATAGTCTTATATGGGACTCAATCCACTTTTTCTATGGATTCCTCATAGGACATGTAACCTCTATAGGTTCGTACCCTGAACTTCAGGGGTGTCCATGGGTCTAATGTTTGGCATCTTAAGATGCCTAAGGATCACACTTGTACATGTCTTAGGTGGCAAAGACTGTATCTTTCTTGTGTAATCTCCGTTTACCTTGTCATTCAAGGTATTATTTGTTGAACCCGTGATTTTTCAACTCAAAATTTAAGGATTCTCTTATCCTTTATTCCTTTAACTCCCTTGCCACTTGTTTTAGTTTAAACATATGTCATTTGACAAAAGGATGTGATAAGTAAAATATTTACATATTTATTTTCTCTTATATGATGATTTTATGGACGTTATTTGAGCTTAATATAAAAAATTTGGATGTAATAAATAAATAAATAATGCTTTTGGAATAAATAGTATTTAAATATAAAAAAAGGAAGTTACTGTAGTAATATCAGCATTGTAGTGATTCACTGTAGCAGCCGCCAGATCACTATAGCAGTTACTGTAGCACGTGGTTTTTCCCCTATAAATAGAGATCAAGGCCAAGCTCAAGGAGGGAGGAAGAGAATTAGAAGTCCTTCTCTGACGGGGAGAGATCTTTTCTCTAACAGTTCTGAATAAATTATTATTTTCTAGATTTAATTTCATGCATTGTATTACATTTTGCATGCCTCCATCTTGGAAGGCTTAGGATTGTATTACATTTTGCATGCCGCCTACCTGGAAGGTTTTTCCTCCTAAATGGATGCTTAGATTTCTCAATTTTTCATGCATCTTTTGGTAGTGTATTTATGTTTCAGAATTTAATATTCAAATTTTATGCAGTATTAGGATTTCATTCAAGCTTTATGCAATGTTAATTTATTTTTGTTTTGTTTTTAATTTTATCATGAGCTAAATTTTCATTTTCCTAGGGTGATGATATAGCTTACTAATGACGGATTGAATCTTAACTTATTAAATCGAGTTTGAATTTCTCCTTCATGATTGAGTTTTAATTAGTATTCTTAATGCTTTTGATTGACTGGCCATCTTTTGAATGATCTCAATATGTATGTTGAGACCGGAAGGAGATACATGTGTGTAGACCCTATAATTAAAACCATGACTTGCATATGAAATAGGAATATATTCATGAGTTGTGTAGTCTTACTGCGTTCCATAAATCTTGATGCATAATTAATTGCTTAAACTCATATAGGAATATATTGGATTAGCAATTGATTATAGAATTGCTTGACCTTGGAAGAGGCTAGTAATTAAATTAGAGAAACTCGACTATCAATCATATAGAATATAAAATTTGTTAAGTGAAATCTAATCCCTAGGACTTTTTCTCATATTTGCTTTTATATCATTTGCACTCATATTTAATTATTTTTATTTTATTTTGTACTCTCAATCACCAACTAATCGATCGACTGAATAGAGTTAAAATTACTCATTTTGGTACTTAGTGATCAATCATCGTGGCAATGATACTCTACTCACTTTTGTATTTCTTGATTACAACAGTATACACTTGCACTATTTAATTGATCTTCTGCACGCATATCAAGTTTTTGGCACTGTTGCTGGGGATTGTAGTCATTAATATCAATACCAAGTAATTTTAATACTAACTTTGTCTTTATATTATACTTGTATTTCTTTTTTGTGTTTTGTGTTTCTTTTCAGGCTATTGCTTAGTGTATGACCAGATTGAAGGAGACTGAACTACAACCTCTTGATTCTAAGATCGAAATAACTTATCGAAGAAATTGAAGGGTTCGGAAGCAGTCTACTCCAATCCTAATCAATCTGATGGCAAATCCGGGGGGAGAAACAATAGATACCAAAATACTCCGTGACTATGCAACACCAACGGTCATGGGGACAAATTCTGGAATCAAAAGACCACCAGTAGCAACTAACAACTTTGAAAGCAAGCCTGCAATTATCCAGATAATGCAAGCAAATTAGTTTGGTGGTTTACCAACAGAAGATCCTAATGCACACATAGCCAACTTCTTAGAAATCTGTGACACATTCAAGCATAATGGTGTTACTAATGATGCCATTAGACTTGGACTTGTCCCTTTCTCACTTAGGGATAAGGCTAAAAGTTGGCTACAATCACTATTAGTAGGAAGCATAACTACCTGGGAGATCATGGCACAGAAATTTTTGGAGAAATACTTTCCTTTAGCAAAAACTACTAAATTGAGGAAAGAAATTGCCTCATTTACCCAGCATGAACCAGAAAGCCTTTATGAAGCATGGGAAAGATACAAGGAGTTGTTAAGGAGATGTCCTCATCATGGGTTACCAGATTAGTGGCAACTGCAAACTTTCTATAGTGGGATGACACACATCTCAAGAATTCTTGTAGATGTTGTACCTAGAGGATCTTTAATGGGAAAAAATATAGATGATGCTTATAATCTACTTAAGGAGATAGTAGCCAATACATATCAATGGCCTTCTGAATGTAGCAATTCAAAGAAAGTACTTGGAGTGCACGAGCTAGATGTCCTTACAACTTTGTCTTCTCAAGTTGCATCTATATCCAAGCAAGTAGGATCATTGACAACCCAAGCAAATGTAATCTGCACTCCTACGGAAGCTTGTGATCAATCTGGAAATCAAAGGAATGACCCATTTTCAAACACCTACAATCCAGGTTGGTGAAATCATCCAAACTTTAGTTGGAGGAATAATCAAAATGCATTCAAGCCATAAGGAAACTACCAGCAACAAGCTCTTTAACAATCAAATCCACCATAACAAAAAATAGATGTGGAAGATGCATTGGCTCAATTCATAGCTAGGACTGATGCAACACTAAAAAACCAAGATTCCTTAATAAAGAACTTAGAGATCCAGATGGGCCAAATTGCAAATATGCTAAATTACAGACAACCAGGAACTTTACCAAGTGACACCAAAAGAAACCCTAGAGAGCATGTGAAGGTCGTTGCACTAAGAAGTAGGAAAGAATTGAAAGATCCTTTAATAAAAAACAAGGACGATAGAGAAGAACAGAAGGAGGAAGTACAAGAACAGAAGAAGGATGACGTGATACCAGGAAGAATCAGCTTTCCAGATAATCCTTCTCCTTATATACCACCAGTTCCATTCCCTCAGAGACCCATGAAAGCAAAGTTAGACAAACAGTTTGGCAAGTTTCTGGAGGTTTTCAAAAAGTTACATATCAACATTCCATTTGCAGACGCTCTTGCCCAAATGCCCAGTTATGCAAAATTTATGAAGGACATTCTCTCAAATAAGTGTAAGCTCGAGGAATTTGAAATAGTTGAACTTACTGAGGAGTGCAGTGCTATTCTCTAAAAGAAATTACCTCTAAAGCTGAAGGATCCAGGAAGCTTTTACATACCTTGCACCATAGGTCAATATCACTTTGAAAGAGCACTTTGTGACCTCGGCACAAGTGTAAATCTTATGCCTCTATCTATCTACAACAAACTCAGTCTTGGAGAGGTGAAGTCGACTACAGTTTCATTACTTTTGGCTGACCAACCAATAAAATATCTGAGGGGTGTCCTAGAAGATGTACTAGTGAAGGTCGACAAACTCATATTCCTAGCTGATTTCATAATACTTGACATGGAAGAAGACCAAGAAATTCCTATCATTCTTGGGAGACCATTTCTAGCAACAGGAAGAACATTAAGAGATGTGCAATAGGCGAAGTTAACCTTGTGAGTTTAAGATAATCAAGTATCTTTCAACATTTTCAAGGCTTTGTCCTTTCTAGATGAAGGTGACACTTGTTACAGAGTGGATACATTGACCAGCTGTACAAAAGACATGATGGACAAAATTTGCATGGATCAACCATTAGCAATAAGAATGGTAGATCTATCAAAATCTACTAATCCTAAAGTTTTGGAGCAAATTAAGTACCTGGAAGCAAATTCCCCAACTTTTATCAAGAAACCATTTGAAGACTTGGGGGAAAGGTCGAGTAAGCCGGTACCATCAACAGAGAAACCACCAGTACTAGAGTTGAAAGTACTGCCATCCCACTTGAAGTATGCTTATCTGGGAGGAAATTCAACATTACCAGTAATCATCTTACTCCTGATGAAGAAGAAAAGTGATTAAGAGTCCTAAGGGAGTACAAAATAGTATTTGGATGGTCAATAGCTGATATATGAGGGATTAGTCCTTTAATTTGTATGCATAAGATCTTAATGGAGAACAACTACAAGCCATTGGTCAAGTACCAGAGAAGACTCAATCCGAACATGAAGGAGGTGGTGAGAAAAGAGGTAATAAAGTGGTTGGATGGTGGCATAATCTACCCAATCTTTGACAGTCAATGGATAAGTCCAGTTCAAGTTATGGCAAAGAAAGGTGAAATGATAGTAGTGCCCAATAAGAAAAATGAACTAATTCCACAACGAATGGTGACTGGATGGAGAGTGTGCATCAACTACAGAAAACTTAATAAAGCCACCAGAAAGGATCACTTTGCTCTGCCATTTATAGATCATATGCTTGACAGACTTGCTTGAAAAGCCTATTATTGTTTCCTGGATGGGTACATAGGAAATAATCAAATTACAATTACACTAAAGGATTAAGAGAAAACAACTTTTACATGTCTATACGGTACCTTTGCCTTCAGAAAGATGCCATTTAGTTTATGTAATGCACTAACAACATTTTAAAGGAGTGGCGATCTTTTCAGACATGGTGGAAAGGTTTATTGAGTTGTTCATTGATGATTTTTCAGTTTTTGGAGAATCATTTGATCATTGTCTTTCAAATCTGGAAAAAGTCCTGCAACGTTGTGTGGAGACAAATTTGGTTCTAAATTAGGAGAAATGCCATCTCATGGTGAAACAAGGAATCATGCTAGGTCACAAGGTATCTAATCGAGGCATTGAAGTGGATTGAGCTGAGATTGAAAAAATTGAAAAGCTACCATTTCCTTCCTTAATCAAGGGCATTCAGAGTTTTTTAGGACATGCTGCCTTTTATAGAAGATTCATCAAGGACTTCTAAAAAATCACAAAGCTTCTTTGCATGCTGTTGGAGAAAAACACTTCCTTTAGGTTTAATGAGGAGTGCTTTCAGCCTTCCAAACTTTGAAAAGTGCCTTGACTTCTGTACCATTCATCATAGCTCCAGATTGGAACCTTCCATTCAAGATGGTGTGGAATGCAAGTGATTATGCAATTGGAGTTATTTTGTGCCAATGAAAAGACAAGGTCTTTCATACCATCTATTATACTAGTAGGACACTCTCAGATGCACAGCTAATTATGCAACAACACAAAAGGAGCTATTAGCAGTTGTGTTTGCATTCAAAAAATTCATAGCCTACTTGATTGGGTCAAAGGTCATTGTCTAGATAGACCACTCAGCAATCAAATACTTGATTGAGAAGAAAGAAGCTAAACCTAGACTGATCAGATGGGTGCTTCTACTACAAGAATTTATCTTGAAAATCAAAGATAAAAAAGGGATCGAGAATCTCATTGCAGATCATCTTTCTCTATTAGAACTACCTAAATGAAAGAGAGAATCACCAACCCAGGAGAATTTCCCAGATGAGCAACTTTTTATCATGCAGTCACAACCTACCCCATGGTATGCTAATTTTGTAAATTATTTGGCAAGTGGAGTAATGCCTTATGAACTTTCTAAAGTGTAAAAGAAGAAGTTTCTGGCTGATGTAAGACATTACTTTTGGGAGGATTTACTCTTATACAAACACTGCCTAGATCGAATTATCAGGCGATGTGTTCCTGAAGAAGAAATGGACAACATCTTAAATCATTGCCATTTATCCCTATATAGTGGTCATTTTGGAGCAAACAGAATAGCTACTAAAGTCCTTCAATCAGGGTTTTACTGCCTACATTCTTTAAGGATGCTCATAGAATTGTGGAAACTTGTGACAGATGTCAAAGAATGAGAAATATTTTAAGGAGACATAAAGCCCCTTTAACCAATATCTTAGAAGTTGAACTCTTTGATGTATGGAGGATTGATTTTATGGTGTCTTTTCCTCTTCATTTAGCAACCAGTTCATTTTAGTAGTTGTTGACTATGTCTCTAAGTGGGTTGAAGCAGCTACCTTTCCTGTAAATGATTCTCGAGTAGTTGTGAAGTTCTTGAGGAAGAATATTTTTACAAGATTTTGAGTGCCTAGAGCTATTATCAGTGATAGAGGAAGGCATTTTTGCAATCAGCAGCTTCAGTCGGTGTTGGTTAAGTATGAAGTAACTCACAAGGTTGCAACTCCATATCATCCACAAACTAGCGAACAAATGGAAATATCAAACAGGGAACTGAAATGGATATTAGAGAAAACGGTGAACTCCAATAGGAAAGACTAGGCTCAAAAGTTAGATGATACACTCTTGGCTTATAGAACTGCCTTCAAGACACCAATTGGTACATCCCCATATCAATTGGTCTACGGAAAAGCATGCCATCTTCCAGTAGAAATGGAGCACAAACCATATTGGGTAATAAAAGCCTTAAATTTTGACTTAAAGGCAGCTGGTAAGAAAGACTTCTCCAACTTAATGAGCTTGAAGAATTCAGACAACAAGCTTATGAAAATGCCAAGTTATACAAGGAGAAGACAAAAATGTGGCATCACAGAAGAATTTTGAGGAGAGAGTTCACACAGGGACAAAAAGTGCTTTTATACAACTCAAGGCTAAAGCTCTTTTTAGGAAAGCTGAGATCAAGATGGTCAATTCCTTTTACTGTGATTCAAGTATGGCCATATGGAACTATAGAGATTCAAGATGGTGATCGAAAATTCAAAGTAAATAGGCAAAGGCTCAAAGAATACAATGAAGGTGTACTCAACACTTTGAAATCTACCATCACGTTTGAGGAACCAACAGGTAAGTCCTCAATCTAATAATTTTTTTTAAAATATAAATAAAAAAAATTTAAAAAATTTGTGGTTTTATCTTTGTCTAGTTAAAGACGTTAAAGAAGGGCAGCTATTTGGAAGGCAACCAAAAAACTTCTCTTTCCTACTTACTCATTTCTTTCCTACTCTCTCAAAACTTCTTTCCTACTCTCATATTTTTTCTTTCTTACTCACCAAAACACACTACCCTGTGTTGAGATTTTAGTTTTTATCATTTTCATTTTAAGTTACCATGGAGGAATCTCTTGTAAAGCTTAAGAACAGGTTCTCTACTCTTCCCAAAGATGTGCTCAGGAAGATCTATAAAGCCGACTTAAAAGGATGATGAAACATATAAATAATTGTATAACATGTTTATTCTCAAAGAATAAATCACATCCTCAAGGATCAATTAGCTCTGATGCCAATATAGGAAAAATATAATGGGAGAGAGAATAGGACTAGTATACTGGGGCGAATCCATGTTTGGATCCAGGTCAAAGCTCAAATGCTCCATAATAGTGCCCATACAAGTATTAGACTAGTAGAGCCTAATTAGGATTGGCACAATAGATCACCATAAAAAGAAAGATGGTAGGAGAGAAAAGATTGCTAAAAAACTCAATAGCAGGGGTAAAAAATAACTAAAGGAGGCACCTCCTATTTATAGTGGTTTAGGGTGGCCACCAATTAAGAAATGACATCCACCCTTCTTCCTTTCCAAGTTAATAATCAAGAGAATTAATTCTTAATTAATTTCCTAAATTATGATGACTTGTTTCTCAATTAACAATATCATAATTAATGCTAACTTATTCCCCAATCTAAAATTAATGCTTATTTGATACGTATCTGATTAGGTTACTTGTATCCTAATCAAATAGTCTGACCCATCAAGGGCGGACTTGGACCTAAAGTCCAATAATTCAATTACCAACATGTTACTCCTTCTTAAATCATAGAGTTTCATTTTTAAATAGATCAAGGTAGTGGTGTTATCAAGAGAGGAGTAGGTTCTCCTAGCTATGTCCCAGATTTCTTTGGCAGTGTTTGCTAGAAGATAGACTTCACTAATGTCTAGAGTCATCAAGTTGCACAACCAACACATTACCTGATTTTTTTTTTCAGTAAGCCAGGTGTCAAAATTGGGATCATTAGGAGCTGGTTAAGGAGCTTCACCATTAATATACTTCTCCTTTCTCTTGCCACGTAAATATCTTAGTACACATTAGGACCACTGATAGTAATTCTTCCAATTAAGTTTTTGATTATTAATTATTCCTTGTTTTTCGGTAAGGGATACAATTTCGGATGTCATCTTAAGGGTTTTAGAGTGTCCAGTAGTGGTAGATGAAGAAGAAATAGTGCCACCTTATGATAAGTACTAGTATCGGACATGAAGGCCATAGGAATGACTCCAGAATTTGTTGGGATGTGAGGAACATATTCTAAAAGAGGAGGAGAATCACGAGAATCCATGTTTTGGATGAAGAATGATAGAAGGGCATAGGTAATAGTGGCAGCTTGTATGGCTCACGCTCAGCTTAGATTAGAGTTGGTTCACTGGGCGTTCACCGATCGGCATTTTTTGGTCCCTTTGGTGGTGGTGGTGAGACGTCACTTGCTCTCCTGCTAGAACCTTAGGTGTCGATCCCTCTCTGCCTCTCTCTTTCTCACTAAATTCTCTATCTCTCTATAAGTCTAGGTCAGATCAAGAGCTCTGATTATAATATCCCAAACTGTACTTAAGGGCCAAATGTACTGAATATATAGTGAAATTAATGGACGAATTGTCCTTGGAAATTGTGCAATAACTTTAGTCCTAATTAGCTATCGGTAATCACCTGGTTTTTCACTTAAAGTCGGAAATGACCAAAAACCTAAATAAAACATAAGAAAGAAAGAAGTGACACCATTTATATGAAGACAAAGGGAAATAAAAGAACTAATGGCATCTAATTAATTTTTCCATGATCAAGGGTAAAAGAGTCCATTGCGACTTGATCTTGAGGTTAAAATTAGAAGACAAAATGAAGGGCCAAGATTTTCTCTTCAAAAGTAATAAGTAATTATGAGATCAAAAAGCAAATTAACCTTCATTACATAAGGGTTAAATTTCAGTCAAGAAGGGTAAATAAAGAAGGAAGACAAGTTTAGTCAATTGGTCTAAGTTTTGTCAACTTTTCCAACTTGGAAAATTATTGACTAATGGTAAGACAAAGGCAATTGGTCAACAATTACTCTTTCATTTTCAAGAGAAAAATTTTAGCTAAAAGAGGAAGAAAAGAGGAAAGAGAAAAGGTTACTCAATTAAATTAACCACACTTGGTTAATTAACTCCAACTTGTGCAAGAAGCCTAATTCTTGGCCACATATGTTTCTTTTTCTTTTTAGCCCAATTTATTAAGAATATTTCATACTCTCTCTTACAAGCAAAATTTGGCCAACAAGCTAAGAAAGAAGAGGCAAGAAGAGTAATTACAAGGTAGTCACTTTGAGCTTGATTTTCTTCTTCCTAATCCCTTCTCTGGCTTAAATGATCTTCATGAACCTTCTTCTCCTCTCTAAGAGCTTCAGTTCTATGGTTTTTTTTAAAGAGGAGGTATTTTAAGTCTTCTAGTAAGAGCTAAAATTGGAGAATCAAGAAATGAGCTCAAGAAAGAGCAAGAGGTGAGTAAGAGCATCATTTTGACATATATGTTGTTTTGTTTGGTTGAGTTTTTGGGGTTTGTTCTTGCTGCCCTAATTTTTGGCCATTTAGTGTTTCTAGGGTTCAAGAAGCTTTGATCATATACATGTAATTATATGATGTTTTAAAAGCATATGAGCTAAGTTTGGTAGTTAAAATGTGAATTTGTAGATTGTTATGTTGAACCCTGATTTCTAGTCTAAACAGGACATCAAGAAGGAATAATAATTTGATCAATTTACTGTTATCATTGTGTTCTACACAAAAATATATGTGGAAATAGCCCCCGATAACAAAGTCTAGAACATTAGAACACAGTTTGTAAAATTGCATATTTGCTGCTAATTAGGGTTTCCTGCATGGTAGTTTGTTTGCATTGTGTTTTTGTGAAAATAAACAATGTCCAATGATCATGAGATTCTCAAGATAAAAGTAGACTAATCAAGCTTTAATTTGATAGGTCATATAGGTCAATTGGATTTGTATACTATGGGATATGCATCTTTGAAGTTGGTCATGTAAAACTGGCATGTTTCTGAGGCAGTGTCCAATGAATTGTAATTTTGGAATGATGTGCATCCAATTGTCTAAGAGAAATATTTTTGCCTGAAACTAAACTTAAAAAGGGTCACATAACCTTTGGAATCATTTCAATTGGATATTGGTACAAAAAGATATGAATTTTCAAAGTTGGTTGAAAATTCTGCCAGCTTTTAGTTAATATGTGAAATTAAGAAGGTAATGGCAAAATGTAATTACCTTGAACTCTAAGGGTAGAAATAAGCACTTTGGCCTAGTTTGGCCACATTGATTCCTTATTTGACTTGGTATACTAGCTCTAATGATAACCAACCTAAGTGTTTGAATTATAAAGAATTGGGATAAGTAGTAACTATCATCTATAAATTCTAATTTATAATATAACTTATCCCTCATGTACTATGTATTCTTTTTCAAGATTGTTTTACCATCTAGAATTCTGCATGAGAAACACGGGATAGGCAGAATGGCCTACTAAGCATTCTGTAACAGAAGGGCAGAAGCCCATAGAATATCCAATCTCTTGAGAATGGATTGTATGTTCTGAGTATGTGCATGTTGCATAGAATAAACTGAATGTTGAATGTGTATTGCTTTATTGAACAATTGGTTTGCCTAACATGTTCTATGAATTTACATTTTATTTGAGTGATATCTATTACTACTGAGATTCCTTTGAATCTTACCTCTTTCTAATAATCAATAATTTATAGCAAAGGTGATTAGCTCCAAGGGCAAGAGGTAACCACGAATGGGTGAAGTGCATGCCAAATAGTTAGAATCCCTTTGATTACCTCTCATATTGAATAAATGTATAACTTGTGAATGTAACCAAATAAGAATAGCAGTGACAGTAGCGCTAACTACATTAGCTATGAACTGTACACAAGCATAACAACGCGCACATTATTATTTTAATATGATAAGTGAATTAGAATTGGGTGACTAAACACTAAAGGCCTAGAGGTTAACCACTATTATGTGAGCTATTGCCAGAAAACGCTTTGTATTTTAAACAAATGGATTTGGAACCAATGAGTGATAATGAAATTGCAAATCGGTTTGAGACTACAATAAAGTCTTTTCAAAAGTTTTCAAAAATTCCACTCTAGTGTAGGTTTAAACGCTGTATTGAAGTTGGGACTTTAATAACTTATAATAGAATAATGTCTCGGGTTTGTAATAATTATATGTCCAAAACTCATCTAATTGTTTATAAAATACGGTGTTACACTAATGCCAAGTTAAATTAGAGACCCATTTTACTCTAAATATGATGTTTTTTCCAACTAGGAAGGGTACTATATATAGGCTAAAGAGAGTAATTAGAGGAGTAAAAAAAGGGATTACAATCAGAGGTTATTTCCTAAACAGTGAAGCACTAAATCAAGGATTATGATCAATGGGAGATAATTGTGGTATCTTCAAATTTGAATTGATTTGATTTCCAACAAGTTGAAAGCCAACCATATGCCTTAACCAAAGCCTAGTGGTTTGTAGCCATTCTGCTCCAATGAACTTGCATGGTTTTGATTTTACTGCATTGATAAGAAGCATAAATTAATTTTCGGACATTGTACACCTAAGCAATAAATAGATGAAAATGACATCTCATTGCTTTTTGAGTTGATACTACTATGTTTATGCCTCAAAAGCTTCAGCAACCTAGAAATGAAAAGTAACATATACTACTACCTTGATCTTGATGCACACAATTAATATATACCTCTTTAAATCTTACATATAATGCTTCATTGTTGTCTGACACTTTAACAGTTCTTAGCACAGATAACGAGGCAAAAAATGAAAAGAAGCAGTCATGGTAATTAGTAGGCAACAATATTGAATTGTCTTATTTAATATACTAAAGAGGAAAGGTTTCTGTAAAGGGCTACCATATATTAAATAAACTCCATAGTTGTATATGCTTGGGCAATTTCATTCTGATATAATAAAAGTTTGTGAGTAATTTTCTTATTTATTATACTAAAAAGGAAATGTTTCTGCAAAGGGCTTCCATAGATTTAAAAAACATTATAGTTTTAGAGATGCTCTTAACCCCTATTTATTTAATGGATATGTTTTTTATTTGTCATTTCGAATTTAGCGAAAAATCAAATATTACTGCTAAAACTGCCATGATCATTAAACGAGGGTGAACTTTTTTTATCTTCTCTCATAGATTCTTTCAAATCTTTGTTGTTGTAAAGTGTGATATTGTCTCAAGTATGTCTCAAGTAAGCAATAGGAAATGTTAATAGAAGCATTTCTTCTACGATCTTGCATTCAATCATTCAAGGGGAACTAGGGCTTTCAAATATGATACGGTAGCTGCTTTTTTGTCTTTTATTGGATGTACCTTGTGTTATAGGTAATAATATAGTATATAGGATGATGTGTTGTTGTTTTCTTTTGAAGACATAAGCTGTTCAATATAATTATTTATTTAGCCAATCATTATGTACATAAAATATTGTAAGCTTCCAACTACAAGAATAGCAAGGGACAAAAATTAAATTGTCTCTAATTTAATATATTTATATATATTTCATAGATGGGAAAAAAATCTATTCCATGTAAGATATTTCTAGCAGGTGGTCTTACTAATTTGTATTAAATATGCTATAATCTAATCATCTACTCATAAAATAAATTAGAAAAGGGATGATGAATGAACTAAATGAGAAGAAGGACAAGAAATTGACAAAGGTAATTGGAAAGGCTGAGACCTAAGAGAGTGATTATGTCATGGGCTTAGTTGGTCTTATTCCATGATAATGTAGTTTCTATAGTGAATATGCATAGTAATCTATGAATTAATATGAATAGCATATTAATGTATTTTGGTCTATCCTTTTACAGATTCAAGTCTGAAATAAATTGGTCATTATCTATTCCTCTAAAGAAGAGAAAAAGCAACTTTGCAATGCTAATGGATTTCTATAGCCATAGATACTTTTTCTATAAGAAAACATACTTGTAACAATTAAGAACACTTTCCATTTTCATGATATACTTCTGGTACTAGCAGTAAAAGTTGAGCAGTCTTTGACAAATTAGTGTTAGCAACAACATCACCATTCATGTTCCATCCATCTACCACACTTATCTCATTTAAAGTAATTTTACATAGTTTTTTTCCACTCAAACTTCTCTAGAAAGCCTCAATAGGTTAACCATATGGTGCACGTATTAATCATATATCTTCTTCATTTGGACTTGAATGTGTTTTTCTCTTCACATGGTCTCTCATATTTACACAGGGACCTTAGAAAAGGGAATTTTGTTGAAAATGATATTTTTTATCCCATATATCCTATGATTTTCTCAATTCTTTGTAGATGCCAATGGCTTGTCATCATTATGTAATTAAATACTTTTATTTCTTAATAAGGTTTATTAATGTTTTAAATCCATCAATGCTCAGATGGTTTCTGTCTCTACCCTGTTAGAACTAGCTAACACCTAAGAGGGGGTGAATTGGGTGTAAGATAAAAATTTAAGAACATTGAGAAACTTTTGCATCTTAGTGAAAGCAATAAGTATAAGAGTAATGAATTATAAATCTCTAGTCAGTTATTCAAATCATATATGCTGGAAATATAAGAGCTTAAGAAAGAGAAAATGTAAATTGTGATTTATCCTTAGGGTTTGGTCTAATCCACAAAGACCTACGACCAGTCCCAAGGCTCCTCCTGAGATTTCAATCGCTATCTCCTTCAAATTTAATAGGGTATTTGAGAACCACTACAATTCCACAAGTTTTATCTAGAAACTTTTGAAGCCTTTTATAAACCTCTCATCGAGTTACTCCTTTTAACACACTATAAGGATATAACCTTGATGATGAGGGATTACAATCAATCTTATCTCTCATAAGTAAAAAATATGAACACTAAAGTACAATACAAATAATCTCTCTCTCTAAGGTAAATGATATCAAAGCTAGAAAACAACAGAGAGTATTCGGGTTGAAGTAGGTGATTCATGATTTTTGCATTTTAACATTGTTTCTCTCTCCTTAGGTTTTGATTGCTCTTCTATTTATAGTTGATGAGGATTGATTACCATTGAGCTTTTCTTATTCCTATTAAGACTTACAAAATATAACCATTGAACTAGTAGTTGGAAGCTTCTAACACAAAAGTGTTTTTCCAATTTGTGTGTTAATACTTAGTTGATCACCTAGAAACTACTTAAGCACTAATATAAAGAAGAGTTAGAGTGATTAGAAGCAAGAAGAACAAGTTACACAATCATTCCAATGATTTTTAGAAGCTTTTAAGCGATGCTCTATTTTTTGGAATCCATCACTTGAGTGATTTTCTCTAGAAGATTTAAAACATCACATATCATTGGATTAGATTACTCAAATGTTGTGCTAGTGATCCACAAATGGCATCACTCAAGTAATCATTAGAGTGATTTGAAATAGATAAGTTGATGTATCACTCGAGTACTTTGGTAGTGATGTTGTTTGACATATTACTCAAGTTGTCACTCGAGTGATCTAAGTCATCACTCAAGTGGTGGCTTAAGTGATGTTTTCTCCAAAAACTTTTAGAGTAACATCGACTTATCATCATAAACTCATGAAGTCTATATTTCATAGCAATTGGAATCAATCCCATATACATTATATTCCAAAAGTTATTATCTAATTTATAACGTCTAGTCTAGAACACAATGTTGATTTCAAGCACCAACTTTCAAAGTTCATATCTCTTTCATATGAAACTCTTTCAGCATAAACTATATGTCTTTAAACCACGTTAAATGCTAGCTTCAAATTAAACAAGTTTTAGCTCAATCAAAGTTGTGGTATAGGAGCTATATCTATATTACTAAACCTATTTTGAAATACAATATTGATTTTGAGTGTTATCTCCAAAATTCATATTTGTTTCATCTGAACTTCTTTGATCTTGATCTTGGTGTTTGTGTTGTATTTGAAGTTTATTTTCATATGAAACAAGTTTTATCTCAATCGGATGTGTGGTTTGAGAGATATATTCAAAATACCGAAGCTTTATCATGCTAAACGAAAATAAAGCAGAACAGAATGGTCATCACTATGACATCACTCAAGTGATGCTGCTAATGGTGAGGAAAATCACTTGAGTGGTCACTCGAGTAATAATCTCTGAAGATGCCACTCCAGTGATTACTTGAGTGAAGTTGGCATAATTTGTATATAAGTCATTTTAGCTTCAAATTTACCAATTCCAACCTCTATTTGACTATAGAGACCTCCAGTATCTCATCTAAGAGCTTGAATCTTTGATATTCCTACTAGATCTTGCAAGTTCTTATTTTTTCAATCTCTTCTTCTTCTTCTTCTTGATTAATTTGCATAATCTTTTTTGACAACTCCTTGTTTTTCTTAACTATTATCTTCAATTTCTTTTTTATTCTTCTTCCTTTTAGTCATTCTCCATAATCTAACTCAATAACTTCTTTCTTTTCTTAGCTTCTTCTCATTATAGTTGATAACTTCAATGTTCAATATCTTCTAATCTTTTTCTTGTTCATTCACTATAATCCAACTTGATATCTTCTTTCATTGCTTGACTAATATACAAGATATGTCACATTAAATATAGCGCATATTCTAACCTCCACGGTATTCAAGTAATATCCTCAAAACATTACTGAAGGTTCAACCTCATCCACAAGGTTCATAAGGTTCAACTTTCTTCATGAAATAGAACCATATTGCAACCTTATTCATATTTTGACCTAAGCAGTATTTCAGCTTAGATCTGATTCAAACCTATCCTTAACCTTCAGTATTATCAGATGGGATCCTCTAGGATCAATATGCGTCATAATCACTACTCTTCTGCCTCAATTTATCTCATAAAGACTTCAAGATTATATTTGTTAAATCATTCCCTTAATACCCCGAATCACCTCAAATTATTACTCAGATAACGTAACATATCATTCTAAGTAAAGAAGCAACATATAACATTCTTTTATTACTTCTTAATCTCAAGATCATACTCAATTATCACCAGAGCATTCTTAACTATAGTCTATGCCTCATCAAATAAAACTTGCTAGGCAATACTCACTCCAACAAAATGTTTCGAATTAAAATCAATACTTACATAATCATAATCTCTATGCTTCTAAGCATTATTTAGTTATCTAACTAAGATGACTTTTAACCATGGAGAAATCTCAAGGCAATCATTATTCTTCAAGTCTCCATAACCCTACCAACTTAACTTACCGGGGGGTCACCTATCCTGAGATTTTCCTGGGTTGAGCACGCTTAACTTTTGTGTACTCATGCCAAAATGCAAATACCAGCTCTATCTGCTTCCAACCTCCGGTAGCCCGTGGCCACCCTTGTTCCATAGAGTCATTCGACTATCTCCGGTTGACTAAATACTGAGTGTGGTCTGTACACTAGCCATTGTCGTACCCAATTCATTGAGTTTCAAAATATCCTTGGATCATCCTTAGTCCGATATCACACTACTTGCTGCCCTTCGGGTATTCGCTGATCCCTCGGGGCTAGTTCATAGACAAAGGTGTTTCACTCCTTTGATACCCCTTTCTATGCATATTTCTTGTATTGTATAATCAAGGCCATATCAATATACTATTTTGTTGCCTGAACTGCTTTTAGCTCTGAGACCAAAAATGTCAAAGTCCTTACATTTCAATATTTGCCTGGGTAATAAGGGTATAGCTATACAAGCATACAGAAATAGCACAAATATACTAATAACAAGTACTTGTTAACAATACAGGAAATCCCCATATAGTTAAATTGTCCAAAACTACTATGAGATTTAAATATTGAAAAGGGTGAGATTTAAATGATCACAGTAGTAACATGCAATCAATCATATAAAATGCGATGAATAAATATGTCAAGCACCATATAATGCAACTGAACAATAACATTGTAATCATAATAATCGGTATGTGTACGAATTCAAGGACAACCATTGTTAGAACCCTTACTTGTGTTACCTCAGCTAGGTTGAGGACCACATACTGGGCAATGTACCTTCTTACTACTATGTATCATAACTTGGTCCCCTTTGGGCTGTTGGGGTACTTGTGCTTTTCCCACACTAGTTAGATAATGTGTGTGCATTATACGTACCATAGAAAATGACATACACAAAGTATATAAAAGATCACATAGTGTATGAAAGATAGATTTACTACTTGGAATCCCCTTTTTCTGCCTAACTGTCTAATTGTCCTGATCTGGCTTTCGCACAACTATTCGGTCCTAAATTTTCAAATTTACAAGAATTGAGTTATTACTCTTTCATGTACTACTCTAAACTCTTTTAAACTCATTTTGTTCGTTATCCTAGTTTAAAATTGCAAAATGACCAAAATAACCCTAGGGACCCGGTCCAAGTCCTTTCGTACCCGCTTTAAGTGTAATTTTTAAAAAATTATGACTTGGGCAATTCCTACACAATTTCACGTGTAGAATCATTTTCTGACCTCAAAATTGCCAAATTCACTGCTAAAAGAAGCTTTGCCCTTGACAGCCCCTATTTAGGGTTTTAGGGATAGTTTTGTCATTTCATATTCTAATGCTTTTCACAATTCACACTTAACACATACCCTACATAATTTTCCCTTCTAAACAAAATGGAGCCATCAAAATTGCAAAATTCTAGGTCCTACACCCTGAACCATGTCTGGCCAAAAGTTTCAAAGAAAGTAGGGAAAATGATGTTTTCTTGATTTAACCCCTTAAACTCATTCCTTTCTACTCTTTCACATAGTTAACATCTTAAACACTTATTGATCATGATCTGTAGAAACTTGGGCAGTATAACCTCCTAGGGTTTCATCATCACAAAATTACAAAATCAATCAAAACAACCACAAATCAAGCCAACAACCATAACAACAACAACATAATCAACAAGATAATCAAGGTTCTTGATATTACCATTTGATTTCTCCTCTTTCTCTATCTAGGCATCCTCTTTCTTCTCTATCTTTCTCTCTTGGATTTTTGCTTGTTACATATGGTATTCATGAAGGAATAGAGATTAGGAGAGGTCCTATACAAATTAGAAGGCATGAATACTTGAATTTCCACTAACTTACCTTAGATTTGCCTTCTTGAGCTCTCTTGTCTCCTTATGTGTTCTTCAAGCTCTTTCTCTCTCTTTCTCTCTTGTGTTAGATGAATATGGAGCTTAAGGAAGAGGATATGAAGCTTTTAAAATATCCTTTCCTCCTTCTTACTTTATTGTATTTTATTGTAATTGACACATGCCAATTTTAATTGTCATAATTTTTTTCCATATAACTTATCCCTAGGTAACTTAACATAATTGTTTCTCTTTCCTCTTGACTAAAGAAAATTGATGAAATAAGGCTTATAAATAACCAAATAAGCTTCTTGAATTTCTTTCATCCATTCCCGTACAATTAATTATAAGATGACTTTTTGGACTTTCACCTTTTTGCTTGGTTTAATTACTTCAACTTGGCAATTGTATTTCAATAATGATTTCCCTTTGGTTCTTGCCCAAAAGTGATGAAATAAAGGCCCTTGAAATAACCAAGTATGCTTCTTCAGTTATCACAATTTACCTACAATTGTTGACTTTTCAACTCAATTTTACTTGGCCAAGATTATTCCAACTCTTATCATATGTTTCTCAAACTTCAATTTTTCTCTTGCTTTCACTCTTATCAATGAGTTGTGAAGACTGTATATGATTCAGTTGAATATAGGGTTATAAATTTGAGATGAGATTGTGTAATCCCCATTTGAAGAATTGTAATGGGCAATTGTGCCCCGTGTATCTTTAGCAAAGGTATGTACCCAGGATTGCCGGGATGATTATGTTGTGCACTCTGATATTTAGATGAATATGATTTATCTTTGCGTAGTAATTGTATTCGAAATATGAATATGAGACCAAGTTAATTAGATTTTAAAAGGTACTTGTGAAAACCCTATCTCAAGGATGGGATTTTAAATGAGTTTTGATTATTATTGGTCTCTATTTCACTTTAACCACGTATTTTGGATATAATTATGGAGGGGGTTACAGTTAACCTCTTAAACACTTATTGATCATGATCTATAGAAACTTGGGCAGCATAACCCCATAGGGTTTCATTATCCCAAAATTACAAAATCAATCAAAACAACCACAAATCAAGCCAACACTGACTACAACTACCGCAACAACAACATAATCAACAAGATAATTAAGGTACTTGATATTACCTTTTGATTTCTCCTCTTTCTCTCTCTAGCTGTCCTCTTTCCACTCTCTATTCTCTTTGATTTTTCCTTGCAACATATGGTATTCATGAAGGAATAGAGATTAGAAGAGGTCCTATATAAATTAGAAGGCAAGAACACTTGAATTTCCACCAACGTAGCTTGGATTTGCCTTCTTGAACTCTCTTGTCTTTTCGTGTCCTTCAAACTCTTTCTCTCTCTTTCTCTCTTGTGTTGGACGAATATGGAGCTTAAGGAAGAGGATATTGAGCTTTTAAAATATCCTTTCCAGCTCCTTACTTTATTGCATTGTATTCTAATTGACACATGCCAATTTTTAATTGTCATCATCTTTTTCCATATGATTTATCCCTTGCTAACTTAACATAATTGTTTCACTTTCCTCTTGATTAAAAAAAGTGACAAAATAAGGCTTTAAATAACCAAATAAGCTTCTTGAATTTCTTTCATTCATTCCCTTACAATTAATTGCAAGATGGTATTACAAACTCAAATTTTTGACTTTTCAAATTTTCACCCTTTTTCTTGGTTAATTACTTCAACTTAGCAATTGTATGTCAATCATGATTTCACTTTGCTTCTTGCCCACAAGTGACAAAATGAAGGCCCTTAAAATAACCAAGTATGCTTCTTCAATTATCACAATTCACCTACAATTGTTGACTTTTCAACTCAATTTTACTTGGCCAATATTATTCCAACTCTTTTATATGTTTCTCAAACTTCATTTTCCCACTTGCTTTCACCTTTATGGATATCCCAAGCCTCTTGAAAATGGGAAAATATGGGCTTTTTAATTGTATTAGCTAAATGACTATTTTGCCCATACATTTTTGTGATTTATTGTATTAAATCATGTCTTGCTCTTTTTCCCTTTATTTTAGTCGAATTTCTCATGAATCATTAGGCCAAAATTTATGCTCTTCTATTCTCCAATTTAGGCTTCAACAATAAACCTTTTGGAAGACAAAATTGGTTTAATGTAACAAGTTGGAAACTACATCTGGATTAGGTGCTCTTAGTTTTCTCTCCGTATGATGACTTTGGTTCTCACTGGGAAAGCTAAATCGCAGGTTCCTTCATCATCTCGGGAGGAGGAAGTTTGCTATTACGAAGCTCAAAGAAGATCAAGAATGCTCTAAAAGGGAAATGGTGATAGTATATTGCATGAACAGTGGCCTAAGCTGGGTTTAAAAGGTTCTAAGTTCTTAAATAGAGGACCTTCCTTTGTGGATAAACTCAAAGGCATAGACAGACAGAGTATTATATTTGAGGACAAGTTGGAAGATGATAATAAGGTGCTATCTGATGATAATATGTTAGAGGATTTAGATGAACAGGAGCCTCTTTGTAAAACCATTGAGGATCTGAAAAGGAACTTTCCTTATTCTCCTTTTCTGAAAGAATGAAGAAAAAATTATACAGGTCCTGGAGCAGAGCAGTAATAGTGAAGTTATTAGACAAAAAGATTGGATGTAAAGCTCTCTACGCTCATTTACAGTCCTAGTGGGCAAAAAAAGGAGTTATTAGCTTAATCAATATTAGGTTTGGATATTTTGTAGTTAAATTATCCATTAGAGAGGACTATTTTAATGTTTTAACTAGGGGACTGTGGATGATTTATGATCATTACCTAACAGTAAGGCCATAAGAACCCAATTTCAAACCAGCAAGAGCAAATATCAATAAGGTGGCAGTATGGGTAAGAATGCCTAAAGTGTCTTTGGATTATTATAACAATGAAGCCCTTACTTTCATCGAAGATAGGATAGGTGAAACCATAAAGGTCGATGTGAATACCTCCTACCAGTTACGTGGCCACTATACTAGAATTTATGTTCTTATGGACTTAAGCAAAAAACTTATGTTAGGTTTACCTTGGATAATGAAGACTATTATCTGGAGTATGAGGGCCTTCATTTGTTGTGTTCTCAATATGGAATTTTATGGCCACAAGGGGCAAGTTTGTTCACAAAAAAAGAAGTTACTTGTACAAAATGAAAAAGACTCATATGGAAGGGACTGGTAAGCAGGGGGTAGATAGTTTAAAGGAAAATATCGAGGTTGAACAACCTGACCAATGGCGAGTGGTGCAAAAGATGAGCCGGGTAACAGAAACCTAAAGATCAAGGTGGAATATCCAGACCAAAAAATAGAGGATCATAGTTTACAGCATTAGCTGACATGGAGGAGTCGGTGAAATCCTTTGACAAGGTCAGTACTAGACTAAAGGATTTTATACAGTCGGGTGTGACTCAACAACCTTAATACCAGCGCATTACGGGAGTACGGAGAATCAAGTAAAAGACAAAGAATGTCGAGAAAGGAAAGAATAAAAATAGTGAAATTATGGAGAGCTTATTAAATAAGGAGTCCAATGAGTCAGTAAAAGAAAAGGAGGGTCAGAAACGAATTGAGAAAAGAAAGAGGGAGGTGCTATGAGACAAAACAAAAAATTGAGGCTCATGAAAGGTCCAGATGGAGGAAACTCATGAGGAAGAAGTTGACAATGACTAATTAGAGAATGAGATAATACATGACACTGGGGGTGATGATGGAAAGGATTATATTGTGTTAGACCAAGCCCATCGGTCTTGCACCAATAATCCACATAACCTACAAAGCCAAGGAGAGAATAGGATGGAAGACTTAGGAGGGAAGACTTAGACCCTGGAGATCAAGATATTAGGCATTTTACCAATAGCCCTCTAGTTGGTGAGGATGAACAAGTGGGAATAAGTGTTGAGTCGGTGATACAAGAGACTCAATTCCAGTGAGATTTTTATTGGGCTATAATTGTGCCTAATAATTTATTTTATTATCATAGATAGTATCATTTATTGGAATGAATGGGGGGCCTATGCAGAAGGTTCCTTAGATATATCAAAACTGTGTGTAGTGACCCAAAACCAATTATGGTAATTTTAGCATAAACAAAGTGCAGCATTGTAAATAAATTCCATTCCCTGCAACTAATGGGGTTTGATGATCTAAAAATGGTACCTAGTGTTAGGCGTTCGGGTGACCTAGTAGTAGCATGGAAACGTAGCAAAATTCAGGTGCTAGTGATTGCAGAGGACTGATAATTTTTACACCTGGAGTACGAAATTCTGGGGAAGACTCTCTTCCTTTTAATAGCAGTTTATACTATGCCTTACTCAAATCTAAGAAAGGCCTTATGGGAATAAATTAAAGTCAATTTGATTGGTAATATGATTACCTTGGGTGGTCTATAGAGACCTAGATGATATCTTATCACCGTCGGAAAGAATTAGTGGTGCATCAGGAAATTTGTACCATATTAACTAGTTCAGAGACTATGTGGAAGAATGTGGATTAGTAGACTTAGGAGCTAAAGGTCCTAAGTTCACATGGAAAGGACCAAATATCACTAGGTTTGCTAGACTATATGAAAGGCTAGACCGAGCATTGGCAAATAATCAATTTTTGACTCTCCTTCCAGATTGTTGGGTAAAGGTACTTCCTCATACTACTTTCTCTGACCATAATCCCCTTTCTTTGCAGATTACTTTTGATAGTTTACATCTTGGAAGAAATACTCCATTTCTCTTTGAATCTATGTGGTTAACCCATAATAACTTCAAAAAATTTCATAATTCCAACTGAAGAGACAATAATGACCTTAAAAAATTGTTAGAGGAGCTTCGTAATTCTTTGCTAATCTGGAATAAAGAAGTCTTTGGCTATGTAGAACAAAAGAAAAGAAGAATTTTATCAAGATTAAGTGGAATTCAAAACTCACCTGCGTATCCTTATTCTAGATTCTTATGCAACTTAGAAAAAATTTGCAGTTTGAGCTTGAGGAAATCCTAATATTGGAAGAGATGAAGTAGTTTCAAGAAGCTCGTAGAGAGTGAATTGCTAAGGGAGATAGGAATACAAGATATTACCATTTAAAAACAACAATGAGAAGAAGGAAAAATAGAGTTTTAACTCTTAAAGATGATTTTGGTAAATGGATTGATGATGATAATGATCTCAGGGCTTTGGTTATTAGCTACTTCAAGAAATTATTCTTGGATGATGTGGATATGCCTTGTGATTTGCAAACGAAGACTAGGTTTCTTTGCCTGTATAGTACTCTATTTCAGTTTTCTAGTTTGGGTGTTTTGTCTTTTGATGATGAAGTTTAAAATGCTCTATTTTCTATGGGTGCGTATAAAGCCCTAAGGGTTGATGGCTTCTCTCCCATTTTCTATTAATCAAATTGGGATATGGTTGGTGCTTCCCTTTGTAGATTTGTCAAGCAGGCTTTTGAAAGGAAAAGTATTAAAGAAGATGCCAATAGAACTCTAATTTCCTTCATTCCTAAGAGGGATTGCCTTGAAATTGTAGGTCATTTCAAACCTATATCCTTATGCACAGTTCATTATAAGTGTATCACCAAAGTAATTGCTACAAGATTGAGGGGTGTTATGGATGATTTAGTTTCACCATTTCAATCTAGTTTCATCAAAGGAAGAAACATACAAGACAATATCATTGTGGGTTAGGAAATAATGCACACAATGTAAAAATCCAGAGGAAAGAAAGGCTTAATGGCCTGGAAGATTGACCTAGAAAAAGCATATGATAGAATTTGATGGGATTTTCTACATCAAGTCTTATTTGATACTCGATTTGAATTTGATCTTGTCAAACTAATCATGTCTTGTGTGACTACAACTTCCTATAATGTTCTATGGAATGGTAGTAAAACTGAATTCTTTTCTCTGAAGTGTGGTCTTCATCAAGGTGACTCTTTTTCTCAACTTTTGTTCTATTATGTATGGATAAACTGTCTCACATGATAAGTGATATAGTAAATGAAGGGAAATTGAAGCCTATCAGAGTAACCAGAGAGGGCCCATCAATATCTCATCTTATGTTTGTAGATGATCTTCTTCTTTTTGGTGGGGCTACTGAGCAACAAGCTTTTTGTATGATGGATTACTTAAACAGATATTGTAATGTATCGGGAGAGAGGATTAGTCAAAGTAAATCTTCCATGTTTTTCTCTCCAAAGGTTCCAAATGCAATAAAAGGAAGAATCAAGAATATTTCTAGCATAAACATAACTGCAGAAATTGGTAAATAGCTCGGGTTGCCAATTAGCAAAGGAAGGAAATCAACAGATACTTTTCAATACATTATGGAAGCAGTTAAGTCTAAATTGGCAACCTGGAAAGAGAATTGTCTTTCGATTGTTGGACGAGTTACTCTGGCTAAGTTAGTACTTAGTACTATTCCCTTGTATCCTATGCAAGTTGCTAAAATATCGGCAACTATTTTGAATGAAGTGGAGAGACTACAAAGGAACATCATATGGGGTAAAACCCAAGATTCTCATAGTTTCCACCCAATTGAATGGGAACAAACTACGCTACGAAAGAATTCTAGAGGCCTTGGTTTTAAGAAGCTATCTAGCCTTGATCATGCTTGTAGAGCTAAATTAGTATGGAGGCTTATTTCTAGTTTAAAAGGGCTATGGGCTGAAGTGTTGCTTAATAAGTACATGCTTAGAAATGAAGAGAATTTGATTGATTACCAAAAAGATGACTCAACCCTTTAGAAATTTATAACTCAAGAAAATGATTTTATTGAGATAGGGACCAAGTGGAATGTTAGAAATGGTTGCTTAGTTTTGTTCTTCAATGATCTTTGGTTATTTCCTGATAAGACTATCAAAGAGATATGCTTAAGACCACTAACTATAGAGGAAGAAGAAAGCAAGATTGCTGATTGGGTTGCTTATGGCTCATGGGATTTCCACAAACTAGCAACAATTATTCCCAGCAATGTGTTCCAAAGATCTTATTATTTCCCTTCGAAAAGGATCCTTGCCCCTTTCATTTCTGAGAAGTATTCCCTTGACTAGATCCACCACGGTTGTTCGCATTTTTGCTCATATACATTCTCCTCAAGTTCCCTCTATCAGCCGATACACTTCTACTGCCTTGTTCAATTTGGTGAATTGCTGGGCAACTAGCTTCTCTTCCATCTTGGGCTTCAGTCTCCCAATTAACAAATTAGAGCTCCATTCCTTATCATCTTTAAATTTTGAATAAGAGGAGTAACGGGATAACTAAGTTAACCAGGATAGGTAATCATCAAAAATCTTTTTATCACCCTGTTGTATAGCCAGGAATTCTTTCTCCTTTTCGAGCCTCACAGACCTCATGAAGTATGTCTCGTTGAACTCATTTTGGAATAACTCTCGGGTCAATGGAATGTTTAGAGCATTTAGTATTATTGTTGTATTTTTCCACCAACAGCCAGTATCTTCCTGTAACTTATATATAGTCATTCTAGCTTTCATTTCTGTAGGGCACCCAGCACCTCAAATATTTTCTCTAATCGTGACAACCATTCCTCAGCAACTTGTGGATCAAATTTTCCCTTGAATGCCAAAGGCTGGTATTTAATGAATTTTTAGGAATCAAGTATTGGAGGTCTTCTTCTTTTAGGCCAGAACAATAGGAATCCCATGACTAGATTCATGCGTCTGTGAGTGCTTACCATTCCCAGATGGTTCCTCCTCCGGATCCACCTCAGTGTCTTTAAGCAATGCCTCATCTTCATTATGCTTCTCTTTCACCTCCCAGATTTCCTCATGCAATTCTTGAATCATAGTTTGTTGTTATGCCAGCATTCCAAGAACTTGCTGCATAGGGTCAGGTGGGTTTCCGACTTCCTCAACTTCCGGTACTACAGGTCTTTTCTTTGGTCTGCCCTTTACCATTATTTCTTTTCACTATTACATAATTAAATTCACAACATTAATATGAAACTTATCATATATATATATATATATTATATATACATATATGTATTCATTAAGCTTTAAATACCATTGCACAATAGGATATATATATGATAATATTAAAGAGTCATATTTACAACAAAAGTAGCTTAATATTTACACACAAATGTAGCCTTTTCTATACTACCATAATCAGTCTAGCTAGCCTTACAATTACCAGTCCATGTTCTGCACTATATATGATTCTATGTGATCCAGAAAAGTTCAGAATTCAAAGGGACCCCACAATACAATCTCATTTTTTTCTTGATCCAAAAAGTAAAATCGGGAAGGTAGGCTAGTGTGGTTCAGATCCAGATATCATTAATCAACACTAACCCAAGCTCAGCCCTCTGCCTATATAGATTCCTTACTTCCCCGAAAAATGCTACATGTTGGGTCATGGAGGAAATAAATTTATTGAAACGTATCAAGTATATTCCCCTAAACTGCTCCCACAGTTTATGGTCAGGATATGGGTCAAAGGCTAACTCAATTACAGGCATTCTAGATTCAATATCAGAATCGACGTCTTGTAAAATCTCTTCATTCTCGGGATTACTAGAATTGCCTATAGATGGCTCTATACTGGGAGTAGCCTATCTAGCCTTTGTCTTTTTGTCACATGGTTAGGAACTCTTTTCCTTTCCATACGAACCACCCTGAATCCACCATCCGTATAATACACCACACAGATTTTCCCTTCTGGTATACATTGCTCTGGAGGAGGCTAGTTAACACTTCTATCAAACATGCTTCCTATCATAAAGCAACTAACAAAAGGTTAGAACTGATCAACATAAGCAGAGGTCTCTAGCAAATACCTACCATTGCCATAATCAACATTCTGATACCAATAAATGTAATACCATACTTTCTTATGGTTCAAAACTATTAAAAACATGACATGAAGTCAAACCGGACACTAGAAACAGTTTTTAGACCATTTGAGGTCCCAACTTTGATATATGGTTTGGTCCTGTACTTAAGTGGGTTTTCAAAAAATTCTCAATCGTTTGTGCAGTGGTCTCATTTTCAATTTTCAAATCCCTTTTAAGTCATTTAGTTCTATTTCTATTTGTTAATATTAGAGTACATAACACAGTTCTCAACAGAAGTATGGGTTAGGTTTGCTAACCTAAGGGTCTGCAATTCATAGAGAGACCATTATAGTCCATTTACAGCCTTAACATATAGTACATATAAGTACAATTACTACTTCTACTGTTTAGGCTAGTATTTGACTATTAAAGGTTACATATACATTATATATAGTTTTCCAAAAAGAAACAGATAACCAACAGATAATAAACTCTAAATCTTCAACTCTAATTGTTCGTGACTACCTTATTCCATGCGAACTAATTGCCTGAGCTGCAGATTTGTTATTTAAAAGAGTGAGATTCAAAAGAATCCTAGTAGTAACAGATAACACTCATATAGAGTGCATACAACAAACATGACATATTAACCATCACATACCAAATAGTTCAATATTCATTCAACATTCAGTGATATGCACTGCACTGAACAAAACTATTCAAGGACTTATTGTCCCTTCCCATAGTGCTAGGTATTTTACTGGGCCTAAGCCCTTCTCAACTGAATACTTAATAGGCAATTCTACTAAATACAAATTCACATATCAAGTATGGATAATGGCAACATATGCATGAGACAAAACACATAGAATATGAGAGTAAAGTTACTACCTTAGCCTTTTTGGTCCCAAACTTGTACTGGTTTTATCGCCCAGGGCAAATATCGAATCTTATAATTAGAATTAAGAATGACAGGTTATTACTTAATCCAATTTTCCTTTAGCTTAAACACTCAAGTTGGTTAACATTACAAACATTTAATCAATTTAACTAAGGATTTAAAGTGGTCAATTAACCTAAAAGGCCAATTTCTAACCTTAGAGTTCCACAATATTACATTATGCCATTGCATCTTTAATTTTCGCATAAGTGACCAATTCTGTCAGAATTTTTCATCAACTTTGAAAAAGCATATCTTTTATGTACAAAAGTCCAATTGTAGTGATTCCAGAGTTTATGTAACCCTTATTTAGTCTATTTTCAAGGAAAAATATCACCACAGCCAATTAGACACACAACATTCCCAGAATTGTCATTTATTGCACACTACTATAACTTAACTAAGTTTCGATGAGCTAAATTCAAAAATTCATAACTCTCAATGTACAAGTCCAAATGACACGAATGACCTATCAAATTAAAACTTGATATGTATACTTTTATTTTAGAAAGTTTCACATTCATTGAACATTATTTGGTTATCCAAAAACACAACACTAACAGGGTACCTTGCTGGAATCCAATTCTAGCAGAAAATCCAGTTTTTCATTTCTAGTTTCAATGACCCATAATTCACAACTCGGAGCTATTCCCACACAATGTTTCTTGTAAAACACAATGGTAATGTCCTAATGAACAAATTCCCACTCTTTCCCCACATCCTGGTTCGCTAGAAAATTCCAGAAATTACCAAACTCCTAATTTGAGCATCAAATTTGTGTCATATGCCACCAAATACATAACCAAAACACCAAATACATAACCAAAGTACCATGACTTTTCTATACCCTATTTTGGTTGAAATTAGGGTAGATTTATACTTGCCAAAATACTCATTTAACTAACACAACCAATAGCTCAAATTGAAGCCAATACTCATCTCTTGCTCCTCTTTAGCTCCTTTATTTGATTCATCAGCTTTTGTTCTTAGACGATGGCTCAAAACATCTCTTGAAATTCTAAAACCACAGAAATAAAGCTCTCATCATGAGGAACTATGTTTTTGTCACACATTTCTATCCTAATTTCAACCAAACTAGGGTTTAGAAAAGTCATGCTGTTTTGGTTATGTATTTGATGTTTTGGTTATGTATTTGGTGGAATATGACACAAGTTTGATGCTCAAATTGGGAGTTTGGTAATTTCTGGAATTTTCTAGATTTTTCTGCCAAACCAGGATGTGGGGAAAGAGTGGGAATTTGTTTATTTGGACATTACCATTTGTGTTTTATGAGAAACATTGTGTGGGAATAGCTCTGGGTTGTGAATTTTGGGTCATTGAAACTCAAAATGAAAAACTGGATTTTCCGCTAGAATTGGATTCCAGCGAGGTACTCTGTTAGTGTTGTGTTTTAGGATAACCAAATAATGTTCAATGAATGTGAAACTTTCTAGAATAAAAGTATACATATCAAGCTTTAATTTGATAGGTCATTTGTGTCATTTGGACTTGTACACTGGGAGTTATGAATTTTTGAATTTAGCTCATCGAAACTGGGTTGAATTATGGCAGTTTGCAACAAATAACAATTCTGGGTATGTTGTGTGTCCAACTGGCTATAGTGATACTTTTCCTTGAAAATAGACTAAATAATGGTTGCATAGCCTCTGGAATCACTACAATTGGACTATTTTTCTAAATACTAAAGTGATAAATATCTAAAAGTTGTGAGAAATCATTTTGAGAAATTGTATTTTTAAACTAATAAAGTAATATAAGCTAAAGCAATATTTTTGGATTTTTCAGTTTTTAAATCAAAGAAGAAAACGGAATTGAAAGTAACAATAACAATAGAGTAAATTTAATAAACTAGAATAATAATGAAATGGGATTCCCTTGAATTGAGGTTTTAATCTTCCTTGATTGCTAATGATTTGAATTCCATAATGAGCCAAGAGGATGGAACTAAGCTACCACTAGCTCCATACTTGTAATAATCATTTAATTCAATCTACTGAACCAATTAAATGAATACGACCAAATAATTCAGAATCAAGGGGATGAATAATCAACTTCCAATTCTAGCTTGTAATTACCATTACAAAAGTTCAAAGCATTCAGTTTATTCATTTACAATCCACTTAACCGAGTTGGAATAAACAACTCAACCTACTCCTAATTTGAATTAAACAAAGCTTAATTAATCAACTCCTAGCTCTACCACCAAGTTTATTCACTTGGCATAGAACAATCTAGATCATAACTACACACTTAACAAATTCCTATAATTATGAACTAGAAAGAGAGCTTAAAGGAATTCTATTGCAGTTTAGAAGCTCAAACCATTACCCAGCTCAAGGAAATCACAAAAGTTTAGCTACTCATAGAAGAGGAAGATGAAGTCTGATGAAAGGATGAGTAAAGAGCCATGGAGAACAAAAGAAAGCACCGAACAGCCCTTCTAATGGTCATCACCTTTTGATTCATCGATCAACTCCTCCTTTTTATTCAATTCTTCCATTTTCCATTATAAGCTAAAGCTCTCCTTTCTTTATTCATTTTATTCCAGCTATTCCCCATACAACCGTCTCTTCCTTCTATTCTATCACTTTCACATTTGGTCCTCCCCCTTATATCAGCTCTCTCTCCTTTTCTATTCCTATTCTGTCCAAGATTCTTGTTCTCTTCAATTCGGTCCACTCTCCCTTTTTCTCCATTTTCCCATTTTGGTCCAGTCGCTCCTCCCTTTCTCCTCAAGTTGGTCCAGCCTTTTCATTGGTCCTTTATCTTCAATTTGGTCAATAATTCCCTTATCAATTTTGGTTCAGCAATTTCCTTGATTCACTCTTCAATTCTCCATTCACTTGGCCAACCCTCTCATCTTAATTCCATTTGGTTCAGCGTGCTCTTTTCTCTCAATTCTATTATTCCCTTTTTTTGGTTCAGCACTTCTAACACCTTTTCCGTCTTTATTTCCAATTCGGTTCAAGCCCTCTTTTCTCATCAATACGGCTCTTCAATTCTTGTTTTTTTTCATTTCAGCCGCCTCTCACCAAAACGATGGCCTCCACTTCCTTTGCTTCTTCAATTGTCTTTAGGTTAAAATGTGAGTTGTGCCTTGTTTGGATAAGAGGTAAAAATATATTTTGGCATTAGGAAAAAAATTGCAACTACCAAATAACTCCCTTACTCATTTAACCTCCCCTTTAGAAAAAATATGAAAATAAATACTGCACTTATGATGTTCTACTCTTATCCTTTATTAATCTCCAAAATGACATCTTTGACCTTGACCACTCAGGTTGTGCCACATCTTTTGCTTATAATTAAAGAATAATGGGAATAAAAATTATTTATTAAAAATATAACAATTTAACCACTTTAATTCCTAAATTATTCTTTCACTAAAAGCTTATATTAACACTTGATTATGCACAAAATATTCAATTAAGTCCCACTAAAGCCTAAGATTAATTATTAGAAATATATAAATATTGAGCTCTATCAATTCCACCACACTTAAGCTTTTTCACTCCTGAGCAAAATATTAAACTCATCACTAGGTAAAGAAGGATGAAAGTTGAAAGAATAGGCAAGATCAAGTTTCAAGGATCACACTTAGTCAAATAACAAGGTATCCTCCAATCCAAATTCAATGAACATACCAAAAATTGAAGTAGCTAAAGTAATGCAAGGTTTAATTACAAGGACCTTAATTGAAAACCTTAACTTAGTCAACTACCAAAATGTTTAACCCAAGTGTTTTCAGCTGCCTCTCACCAAAACTAGGACCTAGAAATATTACAAGCCTAGGTTGACTCACATATCTCTTGGGTGAAGTGAATGTTGTGAAGTCCAATTCAAGATTAAAGCATAATACATCATCGTCACAAGGAGAGAGGGAATACAAGACATAAGTGGAAATAGTTCTTAGAAATTAGGCATAAGGATATGGAGAAGAGGGTAGTGGTAGATAAGGTTAAGCACAAGAGTATGATTCAAAATGGAATTTAATCAATTGGAAAATGCAAACAAATGAACTACTTTTGACTACTGATAAGTCCCTCCCCCACACTTGAACAATAGCATATATCATCAAATAAAACAAGGAACAAGGTAAGGAAAGAGACTATAGTGTGTATTAAGGTGGCTTGTAGCTAGATAGGAAAATCAAAAGGAAGCTCAGTGTTTTGCTTCTCAATAGTTTAGGCCCAAGTAGGAGTAGAGTTTTCCAAATGCAAAGATAATAAGAATGAGGGTAACCACCAAGAAGATTAGCCTACAAAAAATTAACAAAAAAAAAACAGCAGTACCTACTCCAAATATGCCACATGATCAACATACTTAAATCCATAGAAAAATTAGGACAAATAAAATGGCATAATGGTGTATGTAATGTGAGAAGACTGGAGTCGAGTGCATTTGATAACAAGTGCTTCTCACAACCAATAAAGTCAACTAGTGGCATATAGCAAGCAACACTAGATATCAAAAAATCAATTTGGATTTTAGTAACAGTAGTGAAATACTCAAGCACCACTCTATCATGTATAGCAGAATCCAAGTTAATAGAATCATTAGCACTATCAAATCCTAATATATCAGAAGGTAAATTACATGATAAGATTTGGGAATAGGATTCATGAATATGCTTGACATCATCTAGTAAAGAAGTATGATCATCGCATAGCACAAAACTAGGCCCAAGCAATTCTAGTGAATCAAGGTGAATCTCACTTGCTAAATCAAAAGCACTATCAATTGAAACAATGGGTACATGCTTGTCAACATAAAAAACGTGCAAATTGAACTCTTGCAAATAATGATTGACCTTAAGATTAGTGATCAATTGTGATTTAACATCTTTATCTTCACTTTTATGTGAAGTGGAAAGTGCAGAACCCAATATAGAATTGGAGTGCATCAAGTCACTTTCACAAGTAAGAGAGGGAGATGAAGAGAAAGATAAAGGAGTTTGATTCTCAACATCAAGCATGGCATGCATATCACTAAGTTCTAGAGAATGGTTATCTCTATTTCTATGCATTTCAACAAATTTAGGATATTTCTCATCAATGGAATCCATACACATTGTATTTCCATCACAAGAACATGTAATTTCATTATTAGCATCATCATTATCATGCAAATCATCACTCAAAGTATCACGTAAAAAAGTAGAATCATTACAAGGCATAGGCTCATCCAAGCTACCACTACTTGAATCAATGGGTGGAGTAATTAAATGTTTGAGTATTAGAAGGAATTCAACAATTATTTCCTCATACACCTCATTATTGCTCAAATCATGAATTACTTCATCAATCAAAGTATAGGAGAGTCAAATTTTATAAGGATAGGATTGTTACTAAAGGTTAAGAAAGACTCTTCATTGCTCGTTTGTACTTGCTTCACTTCTTATGCTTGGATGGATGCATTTGATGGAATCATCGAAGGTTTATAAACTCTCCACATGTGAAGTAACATAAAGCTCTTGATTTTGGGTTCCTTGTTCCTCCTTTTATAGGTCTTGAGTGCAGTGGGTTCCAACTTCACCTCCCGTCTTTACCCATAACATGTGATCATAGTATGCCTTGAAGAATTCATTAAAATCTTTCAATTTCTCTTCTATCTCCTTATAGCTATCAATTGCTCCTTGATACATGAGTAACTGAAGGTATTGCTCTTGGAGTGTCTCATAGTTTCTTGTTAAGAAATTTGTTAGGGAATCCATGTTGTGAGGTGAGAAAATGGTATCCAATCTACTAGGTTGTGGCTTATAAAATAGAGGTGGAGGTTCAAGGTAGGATGGTCGGGAAGGTTCATAAAGTGGTGGGTGAAATGATTAGAATAAAGATTGAAATGAGGGTTGGTATGGGGAGTAAGAGGGTAGATGGTGTCGAGGAGATGGTTCTGTTGGAAATTGTGCCCAAAGGGCCAATCATTATACTTTGAACATTATTAATTTAATGAAATTTCTCCATTCTGTTATCATATTATTTGCATGTTAACTGTAATAATTGTATCCTTGGATAATTCATAAAGATTGTCCTAAAATGTCCCTGGTCAGTCATCTATGCGGGAGCAGAGATGAAATAAGATCAGTATGACTTTGATAAGATATAGAGATACGATTCAAAGTCTTAGGCACTTGTAAGAGTACAAGGTGCTAGACCGACCCACTATGAGAAAGCTACATGGATCAATTCATAAGCTTTTCTCATGTATACCACGTCACAATGCCCTTTGACCTGAGGTCATTATGGATTCCTACATGAGAGTTGCTAAGTTTTGAACTAGTCAAAAGTCACCTTTGACCGGGTGATGATAAAGGCTATAATCGGGCTTGGTGGTTTTTCATGTAGAGGAATATGAATGATTAAGATGGAATTTGTCCCTCACTTTAGTAGAGAGATATTACTGGGCCCCTCGATGAGTAAGTCTGAGAAATATATGGCCATACTACAATGGAAAGGAGTTTCCATTTCTATTGTCAGACTACTCAGGAATCGAGAAAGTAATAGTCAGGAATAAGAGGATGACATTATCCATGCCTTATCCTTGACCGATATATCGTGTGACAAAAGGGACATGACATGGTTGTATGACACGTTGCATCATGTTAACGATCCTCATATGAATTGGGTAGTCGTGATGTCTTGCTAGAGGCCGCTTGCGATTTATAGGTTAGTACAGTTATTGGCCCACTGCCAACTTCATATAGGCCTATAGGGTCGCACACAAGAATGGCCCAATACGAGATAATGTTTAATTAGGGTGGACGAATTTTATATTTATATATATATGTATATATGTAATATAAAAATTCGTTAATAATATTATATAGATATGTATTTTTGAAATACATACTATATATATATGTATATATATATTATATTATATTATTATATTGTGTTGGTTTTAAATTTAATTTATTAAGATAAATTAAATCTAATAACTAACATGATAGAGATATGGTATCTCAGATTTAATTTATGAAGATAACTGAAATCTAATGGCTCTTTATTTGGATTAAATAAATAGGTTAAATTAAAACTGTTGGACAGATTTAATTTAAACTGAATTTATTTAATTAGTTCATCAAGATAATTAATAGTTAATTAATTTTGAAATTAATGATGATTAATTTTGAATTTTGTATATAGCCCTCATAGGTTATAAACTTGATAGAGCAGATATACTGAGATACACATTAGGATTGGGAGCCACAAGGGAAACCCTAGGAGACATTAAAGGCGCTAGCACGCAGTCTCGGTCGGAGAGCATTCGTGTGGATACCAGTAGAGGAGTGGACTTGACGTGTTGGCTCCTAGAGATCATGAAATCCTTGAATCATAAAAGGTATGAATCCTTCCAACTTGGTTTAAATGCCGTTGATAGATCCTCGATTAGGATTGGTGAAAATTTTTAAAATTCTTCTGCTGTGCCTGCCAATCCTAACAGGTTCATAGGGTGACCTTTGTAGTGAAGGGATAGGGTCAAAATTTAGGTTGTATGGTAGGGAACAAAAGGCATGTTGAGGTATATATGGGGTTGTGGGGAAAATGAAAGACTATGAAAGGGTTGGTGTTGTGAAATAGATTATTGGATATAGGGTTCATGGTATAGGTTGTGGAAGGATAAATCATATTCTTGACTATTGGAACCTCTCTCTAGACTTTCCAACTGGGCTTGAACAAGCTCTAATTGATGTTGTATGGCTTAAAAACTTTGTGAAAGAGGATCTTCTATTTTGGTAGCATTACCAAGAGCCTCTCAAGTGACTACTACATAACTTTTGAGTGAAACATGTGAGTGGAGTGGTAAGGTTCCATATTACTATTTTTCCCCATCTTTGATCAAACTACCATTTCAGGTTCAAGATGAATAAAAAAGAAACACTTGCAGAATTCAAGTTGTTCTTGGAAAGCATGACAAATGACATCTCTAAGCTATATAAAGAGGTGCACAAATTGAAGGCATCATCCTGTTTTAGGCTTTACAAAGAATTGCAGGAGCTCAAGCAAGGTTCCATGAGTGTCAAAGAATACTTCGATGAGCTGCACATTGCTAGGCTTCGAGCTAAAGTCAAAGAAAGCTCAAGGGCAACTATGGATTGATTTCTACATGGGCTTAATCCAGATATTGCTAAACAAATGAAGTTGTACCTGTATAGTGATATTCAAGGAATGGTCTCTATAGCCATTGAGATAGAAAAAATCATGAAGAAAAAAGAGAGAAGTAAAGAAAAAGAGAGGATAAAAAAAGAGAAAGAGGCAAATGAAAAAATGCTTGAAGAGAAAAGTAAAATTGAGAGTGAATGAGCAAATGAATTTGAGGTGACAAAAATAATGGAGAGTGACTTTAGTGAAAATAAAAAGAATGAGAGTGAGTATAAGGAAAAAGGATATGTAAAAGAAGAAACTTTTGTTGATACTAACTATCATTTTTCTAGTGTTGTTTTATCATCTCTATAGGAGCAGAATTATGATAACTGGACAATGATTGTTCCATATGGCGAATATAACCCTCAAGAGTTGAGGATGACTCTTTTTCAAGAGGAGGAGAATGATAGAGGTGCAAGTGGCGTCTTATGTGGTGTCTAACAGAGCATCAAAGTTGGCATCCAAGGCGGCGACAAAGTACTACATTGCAGCTTAGGTGGCATCTACAATGAACAAGATGTTATCTCTACTATCCAACAAGATTCTAAGCAAGCCCAAGATCCTCTTCATGACATTGATGGCCCAATTACTAAAAGCCCAGAAAAGAGTGAAGTGTTCGAGAGGTTGGAGAAAACATTTAGGCTTGCTTTTGCTTCATTAATGGCCCATAATGTTAGTATATATGTTGAGGGTGCAAATGAGGCCTTAACCATGCCTATTCAGGTCCATATACATGATTTTACAACACATAGAAGCTTAAGCACGTGGCAAAGCATGAAGATCCATGAAATTGGTCTAACATAACGCAATAAGTCCAACAAGATGATGTATAAGGCCCATGTGCAGTCCAGATTAAAGAATTCACTTAAAATACCATGTGACAAGGATGTGCCTTAGAAGAGGATCATAAGTGACATCCAAGACACCTCAAGAAGCATCTAGAAGGCGTCCTTATGCAGCAAATATGAATTAATTTTGTTTTTATTTGTTTCCTTTTTTTATTTGCATTAAATAAGGCCTTTGGTCAAAGATCGCTCTTAAAGACTTTGTTTTATTTCCTATTTTTAGATAGTTGACTTAGTCTTGAAGAATAAGTAATTTCCTAATTCCTTTAGGCTTGAATGGTGCCAACCAAGACAATCAATCATCATTAAGGCATCATTTATTGCATTCATGACTAGGTCTTCAAACTCTAGAGTGTTCTTTTGTGGCCTTTATATATGGCTGCATTTTTGTACTACATTTTCAGACTTGAATGATAATTGAGAGTTTTATTTCTCTTGTGTGGCCTTTGCTTGCATCATTGTATTTTCATGTGAATACTCCGACTGTATCAAGAATGATCATCCTTGTGGATCAACTATCCAACCATCTAGTTCTCACCTTTGTGATGAAGACAAAAAGGGGGAGAAGAACTAGAAGTGATTTTTTTAAGGAGCACAGTTATAGCATAGGCTTATGGGTGTACTGGGCTTTAGGGAGCATTTGACTCTTGTAATGTAGTTTAACATATGTATATTTTTTCAAGTTATCAATTTAGTAATCTAATTCTGTTATGGACTAATGAACTTTTCATTATGTATGTCAGAAGATTACAAGCTTCAAAATAAGATATTAGTTTAAATGATTTCAAATGCTAAATATTTCAAATCCAAAATGATTTTAAACTATCAAAGTTTTACATCAAAGGAGTCTTAAAGTTGCAAAAGATTCAAAGACATTGATTTGAACTTAAAGCATTTTCAAAAGGATTCAAAGTTATTTGATTTTAAAGAAGTTTTGAAATATTCAAGTTTGGACAAATGATACGTGAAAAGAGACCAACAATTTTAAAAGAATATGATATTAACGAAAACTACAAAATGCTTTCAAATATCTTGTTCAAAAATCACCAAGTTTTGTCATCATCAAAAAGGGGGAGAATGTTAGATCCACATGTTTTGATGATAACAAAGATTAGGTTTATCCTACAACAGGTTTTGATAAAAAAAAAACAAGATTTGAACAAAGTAACTAAGTAATTGGTGATAGGGAAAGCCATCACTCGAGTAGGCACTCGAGTGATGAAGAAAAGCTGAAAGTTAGAGAACAGGAGAAAGCATTACTAGTAGATTTCTAAAGAGATCACTCGAGTGATCACTAGAGTGATGTTCTTCATTACTTGAGTGACCACTCGAGTAATGTGTGTGAAATAGTTCCAGAAGTTCTTTGCCAAGTTTTTCAAGGTGTCACTCAAGTGTAATGACAAAGGATCACTCGAGTGACCACTTGAGTGACCAAGTAAGATTTAAGGCAGTGAAGTCTCTACCAATATTTTGAAGGGATCACTTGAGTGACCACTTAGTGATGCCTCTGAATCACTCGAGTAACCATTCGAGTGATCAAGTCAAAATCGTTGACTTAAGTCTCGACCAAGTTTTTCAATGGATTAATCGAGTGACCACTCAAGTAATAAAAATCAGAAAGCATGATTTTAGTCTATTACTTATTGATTTTATATCTATATGATTAATCTTTCATTGTGTTAGTATTCAGAATATATTTACTGAGAAACAATAAAGAGATCATATGTTGAGAGAAAAGTCAAACATAACCTCCACAACGTCCGAACGATCACCTACCGTGCAATGTAAAGTTTTCAAATTCGAAGAATAGTTAAACATGGTTGCGCAACTCTAACAGACATGTTGAAATGGTTCCAACATCTATTACAAATTCAACTATAAATATCGGAACATTCAACAAAGAACAAAACACATAACGGAGAAAACACGAACATACATCGATCAACATATTCTTAATGCTCTATTTTTCTTATATTCAATCCTGTACTATAGTGATTATATATTTACTCTGTGAGAGAGATTTTCATTACAAACTCAGTATTTGTTATTGAGACAACTTAAGGTTGTGGAACCTTGAGTTGGGGATTTGATTTCAACGTGTAAAGGGGAGCAAGTGTCCGATGAAGGAACTTGCTATGTACTGAGGTGCCAAGAATCCATTGAATATTAGAAGATATAGTGAAACTCTCAGAGAAACTCTGAGGAATGAATGTAAGTCAAAGTGGTTATGGTCGAACAAGTATAACTCCTGGCGTATACTTCAGTGTGTTTCTCCTTGCTCTTAACTGCTTTAAATTCCCAGTCAATTTTTATATACAAAATGACTTTTTTGTAGATACCCAATTTACCCCCTCTTGGGTGAAATGCTTACACTAACATATATATATATATATTAAAGCTTACAAAGAATGAAGACATGAGTATGGACATGGAAAGCTTAAAAAGATTGAAGCTTGCAGATCCATGCTTGCACTACTACAAAAATAGGGATTAATAAAGCATCTTTTGTGGCACTACAACTTCTTTCTAGATTTTTTTTAAAAAAATTCGATTTAAAAAAGCACCTTAGGTGGCGCTTCTTGAAGGAAGTGCCACAGCTGCTTGATGACATTAGGTGATGCTTCCTTGAAGATGGCCACCTAAGGTGTTTTTTTTTAAAAAAAATTGAAGTAGCAGCTATGGCATTTTCTCAAGGAAGTGCCACAGTTGCTACTTATTTTGTGTGGTACTTGGCTTAGGAAGCGCCAGACAAAGTAATTTTAAAAAAAAATTTTCAAATGATTATCTGTCATGCAATCTGCTTCTATCACCTTTATCCTCTTAATCCCCACTCTTCATCTAACACGTGCCATCACTTCTTATCCTCTTAGTCCCCACATTTTCTCCTTCTCCTCTTTTTGTTATTCATCATTGTCCCCACTTCGATCGGCACTTTCTCCTTTCTCCTTATTCCTTTGTCACTCATCACCTTTGTGAGAATTTTCTTTTGGAAAATTTGTGGTCTGTCATATTTTTACATCTATAAATAATAGATCTTCAATAGCCTTCCCTTTCCTAAATCTTATGAAGATAGTGACACTTCCTTCCTTCACACACACCTGCACTCTCTCTTTTCACTTGTTTCTTCTTCCATTATTTTTATACCAAGCTTTAGATTTTAGATCTGCGTCTTCCAACTTAGCATTAGCCATGAAGTAGTAAGTTTATTTGGTCTAATTGCTATTTTAGCTACATTATATCACAGATATAGCCTACCAGTTTATTTTGAATAATAGTTTCTTACTATTATGTTGCATATGTTTCTACAGGAGAAGAATCTTTGGTTTTTTATAATGGAGGAAATGGTGTTCGTATTGTTTTATCAATGGTAGCATTGGTAAACAACAGTCATATTTACTTTCAAGTTTCATGCTTTTAATTGTTCTAATTTTCCTTGACGAAAAATGCTTCTAAAATTTCTTTTCTCATTTTATTCCTGAAAATATTATTCTCATTTTTATATGTTGAAAAATAAATAAGATAAAATTAAAGGTTATTATATATAGGTTGTATTTATGTAGTAGTTATAATTTTTAGTTGTTGTAGTAATTAATAACATTGATGATTTGCATAAGTAAAATAATTATTTATTTTTAACACTTGTATTTTACTTAGTAGTGATTTTGTTAATTAGTTATTTGTTAATTTATATCATTTTGGAGTTATTTGATTGTGGTTTACTTTTTTTTCTTTATTTTGTTGTGGATATGAAAATGTGTTTAAAGTGTATTATCAACTATAATTATAGGGTTCTAAAAGAAAAATACGAAAATAATTATTTTTTAAAAAAATACTTTAGGTGACATTTCTTTGAAGAAGTGCCGCCACATGAAGTGCACCTAAAGTATTATTTTTTTTAAAAAATATCATTGACTTCCTGTGGCACTTGTTTAAGGAAACGCCATAGGAAGTGGACACTTCATGTGGCCCTTCCTCAAAGAAGCACCACAGGAAGTGTTTGTTTTAAATATATATATATATACATATATATATGTTGTGGCACTTTCAAGCGCCACAGCTTCTTTTAGTGGCGTCTTAATATATGGCACTTACTAAGCGCCACAGTTAGTTCAAATATAAGCACCAACACTTTATTTTTTGGTAGTAGTGTTGGAAGGTAGTGACAGAGGCTACCTGCGATGACGGAGGCTGTGAGAACAGAAACTACGATGACAGAAGCTATGGTGATAAAGGCTAGTAGCTGAAGGAGGTTGGTGGTAGCTGAAGAAAGAGGGAGAGGGCAAAATGATCCCAAGGAACTAGAACTGGTTCTCATGGGGGAGTAAGCAACTGAGTTTCACCAAATTTGGTGGAAGTGGGACTTTCATGATACCAAACATCCAAAATTTGAGTTCCACTTCCCACCCCGCCATTTCTTGCTACTAAACAGAGCATAATGATAAAATAGAAATTGTGTGTGCAACAACCAAAAAAAAGATAAAGGTGTTGCTAACACCCTAAACTATTTTTGAAGATGCAGTTAGCACCTTAAAGTATTTAAGGGTGCAGTTTTGACCTTGAAGCAATTAAATGGGGCAATTGTGCCTTCACCCTAGCAGAATATTAACTCCATTAAAAAAACACGTGCACTTTGACCATGGAAACCTCACCCACCCTCTCCAAATCTCCCTGTCCGTCTTCACCATCCTCTCCACCTAAAGGGTGTATTATTCCTGGGCAAGAAAATAAAGTTTGCAAACTTGTTAAATCCTTGTATGGTTTGAAACAAGCGCCTAAACAATGGCATGAAAAACTGGATCAAGTTTTGTTAAGTGGCGGTTTCTCTACTATTGAGGTAGAAAGATGTGTTTATACAAAACTTGTAAATAATGATTGTGTGATTATTTATTTGTATGTGGATGACATGCTTATCTTTGGTACTAGTATGGATGTTGTGCTTGAGACAAAACATTTTCTGTCTTCTAATTTTGATATGAAAGATTTGGGTGAAGAGAAAGTGATTTTAGGTGTAAAGATCATAAGGAATGATAATGGTATCATACTTTCTTAGGAACATTGCATCGAGAAAATCCTAAGAAAGTTTGAACTGTTTGGTGAGTCTCCTATGAACACTCCTTATGATCCTAATGTGCATTTAAAGAAAAATAGAGGAGAACCGATTGCTCAATCTAAATATGCACAGATTATTGGGAGTCTGTTGCATTTAATGAACTATACCAGGCCAGACATAGCATATGATGTGTGTAGATTGAGCAGGTAGACTCATTGTCCAAGCAATGAGCATTGGAAGGCTCTGGTAAGAGTATTGAGATACTTGAGAGGTACCATGAATTATGGTATTCATTATAGTGGATTTCCTGCTGTATTAGAAGGATACAGTGATGCTAACTGGATCTCAGATTTAGAGGAGAGCAAATCCACTAGTGGCTATATGTTCACTCTTGGTGGTGGTGCCATAACGTGGAAGTCAGTCAAACAAACTATTTTAACTAGTTCCTCAAGGGATTCTAAGTTTATAGCTATGGAGTTGACTGGTACTAAGGCTGAGTAGTTGAAAAACTTCTTGGCAAATATCCCACTAGGTGAAAAACCAACACCATCAGTGTCTTTACATTGTGATAGTCAATCTGCGATAGCTACGGCTAAAAATAAAACCTTTAATGGTAAAAGTAGACATATTCGATTGAGACATAATATAATAAGGCAGCTGCTCAAAGATAGTGTAATCTCAATCGATTATGTAAGGTCAGCTGTGAACCTTGCGGATTCGTTTACAAAACCCCTGGGAAGGAAACAAATCCTCGATTCATCGAGGGGAATGGGACTTAAACCAATAAGAAATTAACAGCGATGGCAACCCAACCTCTGTGATTGGTGATCCCATGAAGGAGGTTTAATGGGTAAGAACAAGTCGTGAGTTAGTTCTACTAGTACTAAAGTAAATTGTTAGTCTATTCCTATGATGCCGAGAATGTGCTAGAATGCATTTTGGTGAGGATGAGCAAAGCTCTTAATGATTTCATAATTCTACGGAATGGTGTGCTCATTACAGGTACATTTCATGAAATCACCTCAACGAATGTGGAGTGGGGCCGCTCCTATGAGATCGTGGCAAAATCTCTAGAGCATTCGTTATGAACCAGGCACGCGCATGGCCGTCTTACATTAACAGCGAAATGTGAGGGTATAACCTGACTTTTAATACCTCTAGTATACACATAAGAGTTGTTGGTTTAAAGTTCATAGGACTACTAACACCTCTGTGTACTAAGTGTTAACTGTCTAAGTCTAGTTTTAAGTTCAAAGGACCACTAGATACAATGGTTATACCCATGTGTGCAACTAAGCTAAAGGTGTTCCTTTTGACACATGTGGGGGATTGTTGGAGATACAAACTACATGTGGGTGTGTGAAATGGAACAAGTCCCATATTGCTTGGCAAAGAGAGAATGCTAGTGTATATATTACACCTTGTGAAGTTGGGCTAGTAAATGGGCCAAGAGGAAGAGTGGGCTCGCGCGCACAACAAAGGGCCACTAAGAGGCAAACATAGTGGAAATCCGGTGATTCCCCCCACCCATGAATTAAATGCGGACTGGGCACTTTTTATCAAATAATTTTTTAGAAAAATCTACAATTTATTTTTGTGAAAATAGCTTACTGGAAAAACCCAGTTTTGAGGCATCTGAATTTTGAAGCAAAAGTATTTTCATTAGAGAGGTCATGGGTCAGATTTTAAATTGCCAAACGTATGTTTTAAATTGCCAAACGGATATTTTAAATTGCCAAACGGATATTTTAATTGCCAAACGTATCTGGTCCTTCAATGTTCTGAAACGGCCTCATTATGTGGTTTTATTATTGTGTAACCGGCAGTTTAATGGTGTTTATACGGATTAAAATGTTGCCCAACGTTCAGATGCATGGAGGCCTATAAAAGGCACTGCCTGCAAGAGGTTCAGGCATCGAGCTCTATCTTGAGCCCTCTCTTCCTCTCTGACATTCCTCTGTTCTCTCTCTGCCTTATAGTTGTTTTCATTTTGCTGTTCTGTTCGCCCTGTTCTCTTTGCAGGAGTTCGCCAACACCTAATACTTCAAATCTGTATCTAAATTTTGTTTTGTAGAAAATTAGATTAGAGCAAAATCAAGAAGAAATGAAAAAAGGCAAGCAGTTTTAATGGTCATTCATTAAAAACTAGCCGTCATCTGATCAGAAAATTCAAACCCAAATATGAACTACTTTGTCTTGAGAAAAATAGACTTGCCTGATCTTCCCAGGCTTTTCCTCAAGACTAACTTCTTTTTTGTCAATGAAGGCACAGAAACATGTTGAAGCTTCCCAAAGCTATTAACGAATGAACTGGGCAAGAAATTAAAATCTTTTGTGGTAGAAGAAAGTCCCTTCATAAACAAAAATCCAAAATCAATCAATCTATATATACTTGAGTACATTATGAATTAAAATATTATATCCTAGTTCTAACGGAGTCAACAATCAAATCGTCGAAGCAACATAAAAGTTATTATGCAGGCATGAATTTTGCAAGAGACATAAAAGTTTTAGTATAGAGCATACATGGAGTAGACAGGCACAAAACTACTTGTTCATATACAAGTAAAAAAAAATCAGTGAATTGTACAGCAGAGACAGAGGGGCATTTTGCATACTTTAATGCAACTATTTGCATGTAAAACACATAAGAATAGCACACAAGAATCAAGACAGCAGCACCTAGAAGTATATTAAGAAAGTGTTTTCCGTAATATTATTGAAGATGACAATAAGTGATACAAGTTTATAGTAATTCTCACAGATAAAGTTGCAACAGTTTCTATATACTTCTTTATTCACAAATATAGGAGTCTGTTGTGCTTTGAGTTTCTTCTTTTCATTTGAAGGTGGAATTAAAAGCTGTAAATAAGGGCAATTAATAACATATAACAGTTAGTTAAAAGGTTTTGCTTCCAATCTTAATTAAGGAATAGATAATCAGAAGCTCTTGACAGCAACTGTGGTTTGTTAAATGTTAAAAATGCAAGTCAAAATCTGTCAGAGACACATGCCCAGTGCTTAGGAGTAACACATTTCCTGGCTACAAATCTTGATATATTATACCTAAAAATTGTCGACAAATAATATAACTAGTGTGAATGTTATGCCCCCATCTATTAGAACACAAATATAATATAAAAGCTTACTAAGATGTAGTGGACATCGTGGAGAAAAGGCCCAAGTAAAGAAACCAAGTCCTGCATTGCCTCCTTCTTAGAAAAGAAGCGATGGTGGACTGCCGCAGGAAGAGGAGTAGAAATGGTGGAGACTGGAGAGGAACTCCAAAGCCAAATAGAAACTAGTATGAGTTGGGGCAAATTTTCGAAAGGCAAGATTCTGAGGTGGTCGACTTAACTACATGTTTACCATAGCTTATTTTTGGTTATAAATGTTTTTTATATAAATTGAGATAAAAATTTTCTCACATATTTATCTCATATATTATAAATTATGATTTAAAAATATTTATAAATAAAAAATAAATTATCTCAAATAAGCACTGTATTGACAGAAATATTCTTAGCGTTCGTTTTTCAAAAAATGGACATTAAAAGGCCGCTTTTAACGTCCCTTTTTAAAGATAAAGGTTAAAAATTTTCGAGTTAAAGAGCAAAATACCCATAAACTTTTTTAAAAGTACATCTACCACTATAAGTTTTTTTGGGTGTAAAAGTAACTATAAACTTTTTAAAGGGGGTAAAAGTGACACGTCTATTAAAACTAACTAACAACCATTAATTCCAATGCAAAAAATCAAAATACCCCTATCTAAAAAAAGGTTATGGTGGTGGACAGTTTTGAAAAAAGTTTATGGGCTTTTTTGTCCCTTAACCTTCTTTTTAGATAGGGGTACTTTTGGTACTTTTGTACTGGAGTTAATGTATGTTAATTAGTTTTAACAAAAGTGTCAGGTTTGCCTCCCCTTTTGAAAGTCCATAGTTACTTTTACACACACACAAAAAAAGTTTATGGTGGTGAATGCACTTTTGAGAGAAGTTTATGGCCATTTTTACCCCTTAACCCAAAGTTTTTCAAAAGCCATCTTTTAATGTTCTTTTTTAAAAAAGGACATTAAAAGTTTTGTTTTTAATATCCCTTTTTTTAAAAATGGACATTAATAAGTATTTATAAGTCTATTTTTAAAAACCGACATTAAAATTCAAGCAAAAATTTAAAAAATGCTACCGCCTATTTTGTAACGTCTGTTTAGCGACGTTAAATTTGTATATTGTGATAGTGTTTTTAACAAAGAACCGTGATAAATGTATAAAAATAAATAATTTTTTACAATAAAATCATTAACTATAGGCTTTTCAAAAGATAACATGCCTCACAGTTACTAGGAACGAACAGTGATGTAAAGCCCTAGGTACGACAACCCACAAAATCCTATTATTCCACTTTTATTTAAACATAAACAAATCATGCACTTAGGACTAATTGTCTAGTTGAACGTAACCCTCCAACCTCAAAGCCCTACTACTTCAGTTATCTTTTCAGCCCATCCAGAATCATTTTCAGTCAAATCTTGATGTAAATCTTGGGCATGATAACCCACACAAAACCCTACCATTCCACAGCCACGCTAGTTGCTTTTGCTTGTCCTAACTCACCTTTTCAGTCGTGAGCCCTAGATAGGTCGCATTGCTATGGTGCTCTCCTCAAAGCAAGATTTTGAAACCTGGACCAGTCAGTAAACCTATCATGGTACTGGGTCAAAGGTTAGTGAGTCAGATCAAAGTCAAACCGGAGCTAAATTGGGACTAAACCGGTGAGAAATTAAATATCTTAGGCTTATTAATATGAAATTCTGATGAAAAAATAAAAAGAATTGATTTTTTTTAAATAAAAATTGCTGACCTGGACCGGACCCCGAACCAGACAGGTTTGCTAGTAACATTAAAAATTGCTGACCTGGACTTAAGCCAACTAACATTTCAGTATTCTACACCCTCATTGTCAAAGGCCTTGAGATTTGCTAACTGACCAGATTTTGGTAAGATGTTTTTGCTTACCTAATTGCTTGCAATATATCTTGCTTTTATACTATTTTTGTTGTCCAATTGATTATTAATTTATTTTTCTTTACTGTACAATTACTTATGGTTGGTTGCAGTGGCGACACTTCAATTATTTTTTTAGCTATTGGAATGAGATTGACCATTTCATCTTGTCCTTAGTTATCCATATCTCTAGAAGTTACTTCCAAAAAGATCAATAGGGATGTGATGAATAAATTAGTTCAGTTGTACCAAGAGTCATACATGAACAATAAGACTAACTTTCTAAAGTCATGATGTGATAAATCATTTAAGAGGACATTAAATTGCTTTTGTGAAGTCATGTTTTTTTTAAAAATCATTGCTTTGATTGAATGTTTCACTCCTGTTTTTGTATTAAGCAGGTGGCACCAAGTTAAAGCTCTAAAATTCAACAATCTAACATCAGTTATGGGCTCTTTAATGTGAGAGTTTATGAGCTACTTGGACTTGATTGTATCTTATATAGTAGTACTTCCCATATCGAGTAGCCATGCAATTTGGGATGGATCAAGATTTTCTATGCTTTGTGACTAGAATTAACAGCACTACTGACCCATTTATATATAATGTAACTATTTACCTATATATTTCACCTCTTCACAATGTTGAAGCCAGGTAGACAAGAAGAGGGTGAAAAAAAATATCCCTACTAGCAAAAGGGTTATCAAACCTTAACCAAGACATGATAGAGAAGGGGGATCATATCGAGGTTTGCACACTATTTATGTCCTTAATTGTCTTTATCTAAATGTCTACATTTACTAGTAAACAATATCAGAAATCCAAACAACACATGTCAGATGAATATTATGAAAGTTGACAAAAGAATTTGTGCTATAGTAGTATGGTAATTAATTGTGAGATTATGGGTGTACCTAGAGTGTAATCTATTACCAAGAAAACCCACACTAAACCGAATCAAGGTTGGATATAGTTATGGAAACACAACAAGTACACCACTTAGATGGGAAGAGAAATAGAGAGTACACATACTTGTGTTATAGGATAAAGACTGTTTTCTTTAGTGCTTAAACACTAAGAGCATGAAGTCCATATATATACAAAAACTAATTTGTGTAACTACGCTTGTGGTTTTTATTGCATAACTCATGCTTGTGCGTTATGGTCTCTTAAATAAGAGTATAACTCATGCTTGTGAGTTACAATTTGTTAAGTAAGAGGAAACAGACGACCTCAATCTTCAGTTCTACTCACTTAATCCACATACACAATGTATCTTCATGAACATTAAATCAAAGGAAATATTTCAACTAGTCATATGCAATTATTATCATTTGCATTTCTATCCCATGGCTTAATGGAATTAAGCTAATCTACTAAGGGTGGATCGGCCATAATCCAACATCTTCCTCTCACACTTGGTGGATTAGATACCAATTTGATCTCTTTCTCTTCATTCTTTCATACTAGGTGTTTTACCGTCACTGCATGGGCATGACATCTTCATCTAGATGCTTGTATTAGAAATTCTTTTTATGGGATCAGCACAAGACAACCTTCTTTGTGTAGTTCGATTTTAAATATTATGCTTCAGATGTCCTCGATTTACTCATATATACTTTCACAAGGCAAGTTTAATCCCTCTTGAGCCAACATGAGGCTCAGATTGCGTTTCTCGTATGCATAGTGTGTTGAAAATTGTGCCCTAAGAGCCAATCATTGTACTTTAAACATTATTATTTTAATAAAATTTCTCCACTCTGTTATCATATTATTTGTATGTTAACTGTGATAATTGTATCCTTGGATAATTCATAAAGATTGTCCTAAATGTCCCTGGTCGGTCATCTATGTGGGAGCATAGATGAAACAAGATCAGTATGACTTTGATAAGATATGGAGATACGAATCAAAGTCTTAGGCACTTGTAAGAGTACAAGGTGCTGGACCGACCCACTATGAGAAAGCTACATGGATCAAGTCATAAGCTTTTCTCATGTATAACCACGTCACAATGCCCTTAGACCTGAGGTCATCATGGATTCCTACATGAGAGTTGTTAAGCTTTGAACTAGTCAAAAGTCACTTTTGACCAGGTGATGATAAAGGCTATGATTGGGCTTGGTGGTTTTTCATGCAGAGGAATATGAATGATCAAGATAGAATTTGTCCCTCACATTAGTAGAGAGATATTACTAGGCCCCTTGATGAGTGAGTCTGAGAAATGTATGGCCATACTATGATGGAAAGGAGTTTCCATCTCTATTATTAAGCTACTTAGGAATCAAGAAAGTAATAGTTAGGTACAAGAGGATGACATTATCTATGCCTTATCCTTGATCGATATATCGTGTGACAAAAGGGACGTGACATGGTTGTATGATAGGTTGCATTATGATAACGATCCTCATATGAATTGGGTAGTCGTAATGTCTTGCTAGAGGCCACTTGTGACTTTTGGGTTAGTATAGTTATTGGCCCACTGCCAACTTCATATGGGCCTACAGGGTCGCACACAAGAATGGCCCAACACGAGATAATGTTTAATTTAGGGTGGACGAATTTTACATTTATATATATAATATAAAATTCATTAATAATATTATATAGATGTATATTTTTGAAATATATATATCTTATATATATATATATTATATTATATTATTATATTGTGTTAGTTTTAAATTTAATTTATTAAGATATATTAAATTTAATAACTAACATAATAGAGATATAGTATCTTAGATTTAATTTATGAAGATAAATTAAATCTAATGGCTCTTTATTTGGATTAAATAAATAGGTTAAATTAAAACTGTTGGACAGATTTAATTTAAACTGAATTTATTTAATTAGCTCATCAAGATATTTAATAGTTAATTAATTTCAAAATTAATGATGATTAATTTTAAAATTTGAAAATAGCCCTCATAGGTTATAAACTTGATAGAGCAGATATATTGATATGCACATGAGAATTGAGAGCCGCAAGGGAAACCCTAGGAGACATTAGAGGCGCTAGCACACAGTCATGGTTGGAGAGCATTCGTGTGGATACCGGTAGAGGGAGCGGACCTGACGTGTTGGCTCTTAGAGATCGTGAAAACCCTGAATCATAAAAGGTATGAATCCTTCCAACTTGGTTTAAACGCCGTTGATAGATCCTCGATTAGGATTGATAAAATTTTAAAATTCTTCCGATGTGCCTGCCGATCCTAACATAGTGTCCACACTTATGAAATTACAAAATTAATATCATAAGGGACATATCTCAGACACCAATATAGATATGTATATTCCAAGTAATCTTCCTTTTGCTTACATATCACTTCAATATGCATCAACTGCTTTCCTAGCATAATACCTTAGATCGCATCCATCATGGTCATAGGACATATGCTAAAGTAGCAGTCGCTGAAGCGTACCTCTGTGATACTGTCAAAGTAAAAGAACACCGATGGAAGGATTGTGCCTTCATGGGACTCACACAACACTAAAGCAAGAATCTATTTCACTTGTTTACCATTTGCAGTTCATTTAGCACATGCAGTATGAATTACATGCTATGGTGTTACTCTTATACCATAAGAGCATATGTCAAATTGAGTTTCGTTATTAACATCGTACAGACTTAAGTTTAGATACTCCCAGTATCTAAACCAAAATTCTTCTACTCTACTCATCTCATATGACATCAATATTGAAGAGTTTATTGTCTGACTACTTGCATCAAGAATGTGGCTAAGTAAGCTGTTTGGATCAGATAGTTCATTGCTAAATTAGGGGTGGTGCCTACCATCTCAAATCCAATAGATTTGTTCTGTGACAATAGCAGTGCTATTGCACATGACAAAGAAGAGCCTAGGTCACATCAAAGGACTAAGCATATACTCACGCGATTTCATCTTATTAGAGAAACCATTGATAGAGGTGATATAAAAATATTCAAAGTAGCAGGAGAATATAATGTTGCTGATCCTCTTACTGTAACCCCCTCACCGTAATTACATCCAAATTACGAAATTTTAAGTGAAATAGAGACCAATAAAATAAAATCAACCATTATTAATCCCTCGTCACAAGATGAGGTGTTTCAAAATCAATGCAAAATATAATTAATTCTGGTCTCACATTCACGTGCGGATATAATTACTTACATATATAACATAGGTTTAAAGGTTACCAAAATGGGGATTACATATCCAAAATATTCATTTACATCTCATATACACTTAGTAATCTCAAAACCAAAATAAAGATAACCAACTACCACTTAGTCTCAGAGTAATCCTAACTACTCCTGGTTGTCCGCTTCCCTTTCGAACCACTTTCCCTGACTGAAAAGGTTAGTCATTTGGAAAGTGTGAGATTCTAAAGAATCCCAGTAGTAACAAATTATTCATACTGCACGTAATCACATAGCATGTAAACGAATCATCTCATAATAACAGCAACACGAATCACACTCCACCCTCATCCCCTTTTACCCCCGGGAAGGCACACCGTCCTAACCCGTACCGTTGTTAGCGACTCAAGGACTATTGGCGTGGTAGTGCATACGAATAGCCTTTCGGCTTTCACAATTGGCCCATCGGCCTTCACAAATAGCCTTTCGGCCCACATAATCACATATAACACACCCTAACCTCATCCCCTTTTACCGCCGGGAAGGCACACAGCCCTTACCCGAACCGTTGTTAGTGACTTGGGTACTATTGGTATAACGGTGCTTCCACAATTTCACATATCTTGCAGCATACGAAATCACCACATCACAATGATATAGCACACATACAATGTATCACATAAGGTATAAAGAAAGAGTCACTACCTGTATCTTTCCTGACTGGCTCTGGTACCGTGGTCTCACGAGGGCGACAGATGTCAAATCCTATACCAAATTAGGGACAACCCATCAATCTCTTTTCCAAGTTCTTAATTTCCTAATACACTTAGTTGGTTATCATTTAGGACTCTTTAGGTGACCACTAGAAGTCTAAACATATGCCTAAAGGGTTGGAAGAAACTACCCCTAAGACCCCTTTTTCAAAGGCACAACACTGATTTCTGACAGCCTCACTCGAGTGAGGTCGTCTTTACTCGAGTGATGAGAGACTTGTGCTCAGTTGAGGACAACTCTCACTCGCGAGTGCTTGACAGAGAGCAACCTTCACGGCCAGGTAAAGCTCACATCACTCGAGCACCAAGCTGTGCACTCGGGTGATGACCCAAATTATGCTCGAGTCCCCGAAAGTGCTACACCACGAGTGACAACCTAAAAGCACCAACCACACCAGAGGCACCAGCTCAATCGAGCATCACCTTCAGTACTCAGGTATGATGACTATGCTTGCGAGTGTCAAAGCACACTCTTGGCATCAACCAGCGAGTGAAGACCCAAGAGCATCCCCAACTCTTGGCTCCCACCATTACTCAAGCAAACCCAAGCTCACTCGAGCATGATCTTCCCTCACTCGAGAATAAAGAAGTGCACTCAAGCCTCATTCATAGAACTCAAGCAAAACCCAAAGCAGAAAAGGGAAAATGCACACAGCACTCGAGCATGTTCTTCCTTTGCTCGAGTATTGTGCATCAGAGACCAAAAACGCAAAAAATACCAGATGGTCCAATTCTCACCCAATAGTTCCCAAACTCTCCCAAAAGCTCACACACACTTAGAACTAACTAGGGAACACATTGGCCACTTCAAAAACACTCCCAAAACCAATTTGACCACAATTATACTCTTAGGTCTCTATAACACAACAAATGTCCAATTTCCCTTAACACATTTTCAATATTCCAAACTAAATCCAATACTCAAATATCTTCACAATGGACCATTTCCAACATCAAACACAATGAAACTCATATATTCAACATTTGGCATAACTAGGGCATTTTTCCAGATTTTACCAAACTTATCCAAAAATCACAAACCATACATCAAAATGCACTAAATGCCTACCTTTTTACTTTGCCAAATCCAGAATCTTGATTCTCCAACTTTCAAATTTTGACCATCTCATAAATCACCACTTCTCAAGATTCTACAACCACCACAATGGAGCTCTCAATGAGATACACAACATTAGAGAAGAGGATTTGAGCAAAGGAGGATCATTACTTACCAAAGATCAAAACTTTTCTTTCTCTCTCCAAGCTTGTTCAGCGAAAATAGGGAAGGAAGAGAGAGAAAATGTGAGATGGAAGAGATGATGATGAAGATGCACATTTGGTCCATACTCCCTCCTTTAACTAAACAAGAGAGAAAAGAGAGAGAAATGTGTTATTTTGTCCTCTTGTGCCTCATCCAACGGCTCACCAAATGCCACATGTCCATATATTAAGCACTTCTACCATAAGCTCACACAAACAAAAAGCATAGGATTCCGACCCTTGATCAATGAATCTCAACCCTTGATCTTAAATACCACACACATTTATACCAAAATCACATCACATTAATCTCAAAAGTGCTTAATTACACTAATTACAATAATTATCAGAGTCATTATCCCTAATCACAAATCGAGATATTACACTTACAAAGCAGCTTGCACAGGCAAAGCATGAGCATCATGTTAGGATAATAGGAATTAGGCAAATTGATGATTTTACCTAGTACAAGTGGGAGGATATTAGAAATTGTGCCATAGAAGCTAATCATTGTACTTTAAACATGATTATTCAATCAACTTCTCCATTTTTTAACATATCATTTGTATGTTTACTGTCATAACTATCCTTGGATAAATTATAATGATTGTCCTAAATATCTATGGTCGATCATCTATACAGGAGCAGAGATGAAATAAGACAAGTATGACTTTGATAAGACTCAGAACGAAATGATCCTCAATTCGGATTGGTAAAAATTTTAAACCTCCACTGTACCTGCCAATCCTAACAAAAATTGGTAAGTTGAAAGCACGTCATGGATGGAGCGACAAGAGTTTTTTAGAAATGCTTGAGGCTTTAAGGATACGCTTCTAGATGATAATGTGTTGCCTTGTCGATACTATGATGCTAAGAAAATATTGTGTCCACTAGGGATGAAGTATAAAAAGATCTATACATGCCCTAATGATTGCATTTTGTATAAAAAATAGCATGAGGAGAAGCAGTAGTGTCTGATATGTGAAACCCCGAGGTACAAATCAAATAAGGCCCCTGCAAAAGTGTTATGGTATCTTCCAATCATACTAAGGTTCAAGCACTTGTTTGCTAATAAAAATTATGCAAATTATTTGAGACAGCAAGCAAATGAGAGGATTTCTGATGGAAAGTTTCAACATCCGACAGATTCTTCTCAATGAAAGAAAATTGATAAATTATTTCCTAGCTTTGGTGAAGAACCTAGGAACCTTAGGCTTGGGATTAGCACGGATGACATGAATCCTTATTGTAGCCTAAGTAGTATACATAGTTAATGGCATATTTTGTTGGTTATTTACAACTTATCTTCTCCGTTATGCATGAAATAAAAGTATACCATGTTGTCTATGTTGATTTTGGGACCTAAACAACCCAGAAACAACATAGATGTTTACCTAAAATCCTTAATTGAAGACTTGAAAAAGTTGTGGAACGAAGGTGTCAATGTTTTTTATGCAAACAAGAAGATTATTTTCAAAATGCGAGCCATGATCTTTTGTACTATAAATAACTTTCCTCTATATGGAAACTTGTCAGGATATAGTGTTAAAGGTCATAAAGCATGTCTGATTTGTGCAAAAGGCACATACTACCATCAACTTCAACATGGAAGAAAGAGGATTTATCTTGGTCATAGGAGATTTCTTAGACAGTGTCACCCATATTATAGATTAAAGAAAGTTATTTGAAGCATTACTCGAGGGATCACTTGAGTAACCATGTAAGCAAACTCTCGGCCAAGATTTGAATGACATTACTTGAGGTAATAATCAAGTAATCTACAAACTTATTTGAAATCTACTCAAGGGAGCACTCAAGTAACTTCTGAAGAAAACACTTGGCCACTCGAGTAACCACTTAAGTAATCAGATTACTAGAGTCAGCACCTGAGTAACTTGTAAAGGAAAGATATGACCACTCGAGTAGCCACTCGAGTAATAAGTTATTTCTAAGGTTTGTGATGTATTAAACTCCATGTCTTATCCGAGTAATATCTTATGAAAAATGTTGAGTTACCCATTGCCATATTTTTTATAGGTTTACACGAGGGACTACTCGAGTAACACACATGATCACTCGAGAAGCCACTCGAGTAATGAAGTCCAGAAATCATGTTTTTAATCGAATGTTTATTAAATTGTTTTCTATATGATTAATTCTTTATTGCACTAGTATTCTAAGTACATTTGCAGAGAAACAATGGAAGATCATGCTAGAAGTGAAAAGTCAAATAAAAGTTCGAACGTTCACCTACCGCTACCTACTGTAAACGGATAGTTTTCAAATTTGAAGAATGGTCAACTGTTGTTGCGTGACTCTAATGGACATGTTTAAATTGCTTCCAACAGACACTACAAATCATCATATATATGGAGCATTCAAAGAAAAGAAAACAACACACAAGAACTGAGAACACACGAACATATACTGATCAACACACTCTTAGTGCTTTGTTTTCTTATACTCATTCATTATACTTCAGTTATTATATATTTGCTTTGTGAGAGAGTTTTTCATTACAAAGTCAATATTTGTTATTGAGACAACTTAAGGTTGTGGAACCTTGAGTTGGGGATTTGATTACAACATGTAAGGGGGAGTGAGTGTCCAGGTGAAGGAACTTGTTGTGTACTGAGATGCCAAGAACCTACTGAATCATGGAGATATAGGGAAACATTCAGAGATGCTCTGAGGACTGGACGTAGGTCAAAGTGGTTGTGGCTGAAAAAATATAACTCCTGGTGTACACTTCGGTGATATTTCTCATTGCTCTCAACTGCTTTAAATATTCAGTTAATTTTCTTATACGCAACGAAATTTCTAGTATCACCCAATTCACCCTCCTCTTGAGTGAAACACTTGCACTAACACCGACCCACTATGAGAAAGCTACATGATCAAGTTATAAGTTTTTCTCATGTATAACCACGTCACTATGCCCTTAAACCTGAGGTCATCATGGATTCCTACATGAGAGTTGCCTAGCTTTGAACTAGTCAAAAGTCACTTTTGACTGGGTGATGATAAAGGCTATGATCGGGCTTGGTAGTTTTTCATGCAGAGGAATATAAATGATCAAGATGGAATTTTTTCCTCACATTAGTAGAGAGATATTACTGGGTCCCTCGATGAGTGATCTGAGAAATGTATGGCCAAACTACAATAGAAAGGAATTTCTATTTCTATTGTTAGACTACTCAGGAATCAAGAAAGTAATGGTCAGGATAAGAGGATGACATTATCCATGCCTCATCCTTGACCGATATATTGTGTGACAAAAGGGATGTGACATGGTTGTATGACAGGTTGCATCGTGATAACAATCCTCATATGAATTGGGTAGTCGTGATGTCTTGCTAGATGCTGCTTGAGACTTTTTGGTTAGTACAGTTATTGGACCACTACCAACTTCATATGGGCCTATAGGGTCGCACACAAGAATGGCCCAACATGAGATAATGTTTAATTTAGGGTGGACGAATTATATATATATATAATATAAAATTTGTTAATAATATTGTATAGATATATATTTTCAAAATACATATCTTATATATCTTATATATATGTATGTATATATATATCATATTATATTATTATATTGTGTTAGTTTTAAATTTAATTTAGTAAGATATATTAAATTTAATAACTAACATGATAGAAATATAGTATCTCTGATTTAATTTATGAAGATAAATTAAATCTAATGGCACTTTATTTGGATTAAATAAATAGGTTAAATTAAAACTATTGGACAGATTTAATTTAAACTGAATTTATTTAATTAGCTCATCAAGATAATTAATTGTTGATTACTTTCAAAATTAATGATGATTAATTTTGAAATTTTAATATAGCCCTCATAGGTTATAAACTTGATAGAGCATATATACTCATATGCGCATGAGAATCCAGAGCCGAAAGGGAAACCCTAAAAAACATTGGAGGCACTAACACGCAGTCTCTGTTGAAGAGCATTCGTGTGGATACCGGTAGAGGGAGCAGACCTAACGTGTTGGCTCCTAGAGATCGTGAAAACCCTAAGCTAAAAAAAGGTAAGACTTCTTTCTAACTCGATTTAAACGCCGTTGATAGATCTTGGATTAGGATCGGTGAAAATTTTATAATTCTTCCGTTGTGCCTACCGATCCTAACAAATCTAATCACTAAATCCTTTTTGAGTAACTTGCCTAGTTGGTGCATATTGACATGAGCTAGTCTCTTATGCCATAGCCAACTTTCATCGGCATTACTTAGAAAATAGTTTTCAGAAAGATTTCTGCTTATATCATGAGTATAGCAGTTACCTTCCCTTTTTGCTCTGAGCTTTGCTTTGAGATTCTTCTTATCTAATTGTAAGTCTTTCTTTTTTACATTTATACATTCCTCTGAGTCAAATATTACTAAGTTTTCCTTATCTACACTTTGACTCACACTCAGCAAGTTGTGACACAAGCCTTCAATGTAATATACATCTTTGACTTGTATACTTTTGTCATTTTTAATCTCACCAATTCCTTCTATCTTTCCAGAATGATTTCCTCCAAATTTTACCTTTCCACTTTCCTTAGGTTGCAGCGTGGTGAAACTTTCGAAATCATCGGTCATATGTCTGGAGCATCAACTATCTATATACCATTTGTTGCCTTTAGATGCTTTGAGACATATATGTATTTAAATACAATTAAGTCTTAGGTATCCACATCTTTTTGGGTCCTTTTGGGCTAGTACAAATTATTTTCTGAACAAAAGAGCCTCTAGGTACTCATTTATAGGTTCCCATCTTTCCTTTCTTTTTATGAATGCATGACAAAGTATAATGACCCTTTCTATTATAGTAATTGCAATATGCAAAAGGATTTGACGTATGAATAGAATGTTGAAAATGACTCAAATATATCTTACCTCTTGTTTTCTTCCTTCCTTTCTTTCTGTCTGTTTTTGGATCATATCTAATACCAGATCGATCATTTACAAATCATTGAGCTTTTAAAATAACATTTAACATCTTACTACCTTTAGTAAATTTTTCAAGAGTCATAGTGAGATTAATATTTTTCTTTTTGAAAGAAAAGCAATTTTCACAAACTTTTTCTAAATTCTCTTTAAGTTCTTCTTCAAGAACTTTGTTTTTCCTTTTGTAAACAACTAGTTCTTTAACTACTTTGATGAATTCATAATGTAAAGCATTATATTCGAAAAGTAATTCATCATAAGTAGGATCAAAATCAGTTACCTCTTCTTCATTTATTCTTGACCAATTAGATAGATATTGGCCACTTCTTCTTCATTGCTATCTTCGTCAGAGGAACTATCTCCCCATATAACAGATAAAAAAGCTTTCTTTTTGTTAAAGAACTTGCCTTTTATCTTTTCCTTGTTTTTCTAGATCAGCTCTAGACATTCTTACTTGATATGTCTTGGTTTTCCACATTCATAGCAGATGATGTTTTCCTTACTACTTATTCCTCCTTTTTGAAGATTTTTGAATCCCTAGCCTTTCTTGTAAAATTTCCTGGATCGTTTTATTATGAGACCCATTTCTTTATCATTGAAATCTTTATCATCTTCTTGGGTTTCTTCTTTCACTTTTAGTGCAAGGCATTTCTTCTTCTTTTCTCCAATATCTTCTAGTTCTCGTTTGAACTTTAATTTGTTTTCATATTCAGAGAGACTTCCGAATACAGAAGCAACTGATCGCATTGATTCGCCTTTTGCTTACTCTGTCTAGTGACTTTGGTCTCCCATTCTTTTGAAAGTATGTTCAGTATCTTTCTTACTTAGGTATGTTGATCATAGACTTTCCTAAGTGCTGCAAGTTGATTAACAAGATGAGTATTTCTAAGTTCAAATTCAGTTATTGACTCGCATGATTTCATTCAAAGTAAATCAAATTTAGTAACCAAAGTATTGGTCCAGAATTCCTTTATTCATGAAGTTCCTTCTGAGCTATTTCTAAGGCTTCTCACATTTCTTTAGCCATTTGAAGTGTGCAGATCCTGAAGTACTTGTTTTGACTAAAGGCACTTTGAATCATTAGAATTTCCTTACTGTTGAATGTGATGAGTTTCTTGTCATTCTCATCAAATTATACTGGCATCTAAGGAACCTTCTGTGAATCTATAATTTTCATAGGTTTATGGCTCCCACTCTCAATCACATCCCATAATCTATATTTTGTAGCCATTACGAATACTCTAAACTTTGTTTTCCAGAAAGAGAAGTGTTCACCATTGAAACCTGGTGATCTGGTGGTAGAGGCTCTATCAGAAAGTATTCTTTTACCCATGCTTGCCATTGAATCCTTCTTAGGTTGTTATACCTTAACAAGAAGACCTATGCTCTGATATCAAATATTAGTACAAGCGTTTCACCCAAGAAGGGGTGAATTGGGTGATTACAGAAAAATTGTTTATATAAAAATTGGTTGGGAATTTAAAGCATGTAAGAGTTAGGAGAAATATCACTGAACTGTACTTCTAGAGCAAACTGGTTCGGCCATAACCACTTTAACCTATGTCCAGTCCTCAGAGCTTCTCTGAGAGTTTCACTATATCTTCCAAGATTCTGTGGGTTCTTGGCACCTTAGTATGTAGCAAGTTCCTTTACTGGACACTCGCTCCCCCTTACACGTTGTAATCAAATCCCCAACTCAAGGTTCTATAACCTTAAGTTGTCTCAATAACAAATATTGAGTTTGTAATGAAAATCTCTCTCACTGAGTAAATATATAATCATTGAAGTACAAAGAGTGAATGTAAGAAAAACATAGCACTAAGAATATGTTGATGGATGTATGTTCGTGTGTTCTCAGTTGTTTTGTTATGTTCTTTGTTGTATGTTCCCATATTTATAGTTGAATTTGTAATAGCTATTGGATCCATTTTAACATGTCCGTTAGAGTCACGCAGCTCCGTTTGACCATTCTTCAAGTTTGAAAACTATCCGTTGTGTGGTAGGTGAACGTACGGATGTTTCATTTGACTTTTCTCCCAAAGCAAGATCTCTTTATTAATTTTTGCAAATACACTTAGGAAACTAATACAATGAAAGATTAATTATGTGGATAACAAATCAATGAACAACATATTAAGATCATAATCTTTGTACTGCATAACTCAAGTAGCTACTTGAGTTATCATGATCCATTACTCGAGTGGCTACTCGAGTGGCCCATTGAAAAACTTGACAGAGAGTTAAGTCAATAACTTATGACTTGATCACTAGAGTGGTTACTCGAGTGATCATTATCCATCACTTGAGTGGCTACTCAAGTGATCCATTAAAAAACTTGGCAGAGAATTAAGTCAATGACTTCTGACCTGATTACTAGAGTGACTACTTGAGTGATTCAGTAGAATCACTCAAGTGGCTACTCGAGTGATCCTATCAAAATATTGGCAGAGACTTTACTGTCGCAAAATTTACCTGGTCACTCGAGGGGTCCCTCGAGTGGCTACTCGAGTGACACCATCAAAAACTAAGCAGAAACTTCTCTAGATGATTTTTGTACGTATCACTTGAGTGGTCACTCGAGTAATGATGGATCATCACTTGAGTGGTCACTTGAGTGATCCCTTCAGGAATCTTCCAGTGAAGCTTTCTCCTGTTCAGCAACTGTTTGTTCTTCTTCATCACTCGAGTGATGGCTTTCCTTACCACCAAAGACTAAGTACTTTGCTCAAATCTCTTTTGTTCATTATCAAAACATTTTGTAGGATGAATCCAATCTTTGTTATCATGAAAACATATGGATCTAGCAGAATTGGTCTCTATATTTCTAGATATATATCAAACTTATATATGACCCATTCAAATAGCATGTAAACCATATAAATGTTCAATAATTTTGATAGATGCATCTATAAGATGGTTACATGTGATATTACTATTAGCTTGCAACCTAAAGTTTGCTAGAATGTTTGAATAAATTATTATGTTAAGTATAATTTTCAGATTATACCATTTACTAATTGAAGTCTCCAAAAATAACTAGAATATTACTTATGAGAACAAAATTTAAATTTCAGTATTGGCATATTTGAATGGATGAAAAAGAAAACAAAAGAAATACATTATTACTATCAATTATAGATCCTCAAATATAGCAATATGAACCAAAGGTTCATTAGGTTGCATTCATGAAATATTGCATAAATATGCCAGATGCAATTACTGACCTAAATGGGAATTACTAAATCTCATATTCCAGCTAAAAATGCTCTAATCAGCATAAATGAAAGTGAAACATGCTCGAAGTATGAGAAAATAACCAGTTTCGAAAGAAAAGAGAAAGAAGCAAATAATCAAGATGAACATATTAAGGAGGAAGATACTCCAAAAGAGGTCAAGACATAACTAATTGCAAAAACCTCAAAAGAGGTTCAAATAATTAAAACTAATAAACAGATCTTAATGGATTATGTCACAACAAGAAAAATGGAATTGAAAAGACAAAGTTGTCGACAACAATTTTAGTAATAATATCATGTGATCAAATGATGATCATATACATAAATATGTTGGTAGAAAAAAAAGGCAATTGGCCAACTGAAAAGGGGAACAAGTAGCAATGAAAAATGTTCTTTCAATATGTGAAATTTATGAACATGCAGTTCAGAACATTTGAAATATAAAGTTATTTGTAATATATGATTATTCATGTGAAAATAAAGATTTTCACAAAGTCTAATGATGATTATGATGAGCAACAATATTTGGTGGTGGATACAATAATTATTGCATATATTATTAGTTTGGTAGTATATGCAAATGAAATAATGCGTCTATTAGATATCATTATATACAATATACGCATATGAATAGTGAATATTATATGAGAATTCTTGAAGAGTCCAAAATGTTGAAAGCATGTCTAAGAAAAGTATTCAGTATATAAAATGTTACATAGATTAAAATGATTTGAGTATATATATAATTGATTGAAAAATATATTAAAAAATGAATAATTTTACATATCAAATTATTGGAAAATTTAATGATTTCAAAATCATATATTTTTGCTATGTTGATGTTGTTATTGAATTTAATGGTCTATAAGTATCACATATTTATGAATATTTACATCATGCTAATATTGTAGTTACTATGTTCTTTCTAGTAAAATCAAGATGCTGCAGGTACACTATAGATATTATGAAACTAAGATTTAGTGTGATAGTTTTATGAAACTATTCTATAAGTACATTTTGTTCATAACAAATTGAACATGTGGATATAAGATATATCATGGTGATTTTCAAGATATTTTTTTTATTTTATTATTTCCACAATGCATAGAGGAAAGTCGAGAATATATTCTAATTTAACATATCCAGAAGATATGGTAGATAATTATGTTTCAACATATGATTTGATGACAATGCATTATGCATAGTTTAGATAAAAAGGACATAAATTGTTTGAAAAATTATTGATGAAAGTTGCAATTGAGAAATCAATATAATGTCTTGAGATATGACAATCTAATCACAATGAGTGATGTTGCTATTAGGGCTAGTAAAGATCATGTTGTACACTTTTCCTTAACCAAGATTTTATCCTACTGGGTTTTCCTAGTAAGGTTTTTAATGATGCAACTTCAATATGTTTTGTGTACTCTTTTTTCTTCACTGGGTTTTTGTCCGATTGAATTTTTCCTAGTAAAGTTTTAATAAGGCACAATATTTGTTCATGGACATCCAATGGGGAGTGTTGTAAATATTATACTCCTTCCGGTCCTGATTATAGGATAACATTTGAGAGTTGATCTTGGTCCTAATTATAGGACAAAGTTTTAATTTTTGTCAATTTCTTCCCAAAATACCCCCTATTGATACTTTCTCAATAATAATTAAACACAATAATAATTTAATAAGAGTAGATCGAAAGTTGTTGAGGGAGATTGACGACGCCGGATTGTGTGAGAGCTTGGAGAAGTTGTGTGTGAGGCAGGATTGGTACAAGAAAAAACATAGAATTAACGTAATTGGATGCTATTTTAAATTTTAAATAAGGGTATTTTAAGAAAATAAATATGATTAACTAATTTAACCACTATCCTTAATTTCTCCAAAGTTAGGTAAATATGTCCTATAATTAAGACTGAAGGGAGTATGATGGATGTCCATAAACTATCCAACTATTGGCCTTTCATATGTCCTTCACTTTATAACCTCTCACTCTTAAGATTCCATATGTTCAATGCTATAAACCTATAACTTCCCCAATGAATGGTTTGTGGGAGTTTCTTATGATTAATACCATTATGCTAATCTTTATTTCCTTGTAACCATATATAGAGTTCGATAGTTAAAGGCCTATAAATAGAGGTCATGTACAATGTATTGGTATCAATAATGAAGTGAATGAGAACTCCTTCATATTTCTCCTCCAACTTTCTTTCAATATTCTCTATCTCTCTCATGTCAATCTCTTGTATTTTTTTTTTATTTTTATAACAAGAGTTCTTTATTTAGCTTTCTTAATCTTAAAATTAGTCAAGTCTAACATTAAAAACAAAACTACCGAAGTAGGAATATTTAACTTCATATTTTAATTCAAAATATCTAAAAAAAAGTGCATTCCATTTCAAATTTCAACCGTGGACTTTTTCTTTTCAATAATAAACATAAGGAAACAGACTATATCTCTCACTTCTATTCTTTTTGTAACTTTGAAAAAATTAATAAATATAAATACTTTAAAGTTATTTATTTAGCTTTCTTAATCTTAAAATTAGTCAAGTCTTAAGAATGGAACTAACATAGTAGGATTATGTAACTTAATATTTTAATAATTTTAATATTTTAATTCAAAATACCTAAAATAAAATAATTTAAAATGTGAAAATAATTCAAACTAATGAATAAAGAAATGAATTTGTAGCTTTCCAGTTTCCACACTTGTAAACTAATTCAATCATCAAAAATTTCAAATTGAAATAATCGATCATGGATTCACAAGTTACGATTCTTAAAATTTTTCAATCTTTTTAAACTAAACGAATACCTAAGAAGTTGACATTGGTAAAGAAAGTTGCATAAAAAAAGATATTGGTAAAGAAAGAGTGAAATTTAAACAATAAAAATATATATAAATTCTAAAGGTAAAATTTGAAAATAATTCAACCAATAAATTCAATTAAAAATTACTAATTAGTTATGATTTTTGAGCTATTTAATATATATATATATATCATATCATATGACAAATATATTGAAACACGTTCACGATCATATCATATGATAATGATAAATATATATATATATATATATATATCATATGAATATCATATTGTACCATTTATAGATACCATGGGAAGAAAAGTGAACTTTTTAAGAGAATATTTATCAGATAAATGTAAGTAAGCTTGAAGAAATATGAAATATTATAAAACCAATAATATGATATTAAAATGCGGAGAATTAGAGACATCCCATAGATGGCGATGCAAACCAAAAAAAATGAAAAGACGAAGGAAAGACAAATACAAATATAAGTTCAAAAAATATTCTAAAAAATTTTTTTATAAAAAGTATAAACCTAGAAAATATTTTAAGAACGGGAAAAAAGAACAAACTATAACAAAAAACCAATAAAATATATGTTATAATTGTGGAGAAATAGGACATATATCCACTAAATGTCCAAAACCTAAATTAAAAAGACAGACTAGTTATATGAACATGGAGATAGTCTTCCAGAGTTTTGACCAATAATGATTCGGGTGATAGAAGGATCTCTGTCATCTTTCATACATAGATACTATTTCAGACCTTCCCCCTTTTCCTTTCATCATCTCACCACAACGCCACACTAATAGACCCTAGGCATAGGTGCTTTTCTTCTTCTCTCCATTTTTCTTGTTCGTCATGTAAGATATTTTGATATATTATAATTATTGTTAGTTATTATTAATTAGGTAATTAAAGTATCCTGAGTGTGGCCAGATTTAGGCCCAATTGAGGATTAAGGTTACTAGCTATTAATGTGATTTTTCTAATGGTGGAAAATACACATTGAGTTTAGGGCCAATTGATAGGAGTGTAATATCCCGAATTTTGGGCTTAGAACTTTGAGGATAAGCTTATATTAGGCAGGCTACAAAGCCCAATTTAGGAAGAGTCCTAAGAATGACGAGAGATAGAAAGACTCTTGGGGACTATGTGGCCCGATCCTACCGGACAGAGGGCCTAATATATGTAAGCAGTAGGATCAAAGTACCAATGTAGATATGCATAAGACACATATATGGTGCCATTGGGTTAGTAGAAAGATGCTACCCAGCTATATCATGAGGCAAGGGCCTGATTAGTCAAGCCAAATAGGATGGTGTAGGTGTGCACATGACATTTTCAGGGCAGATAGGTTGCCCTGCATTTTAGGTAAAAGACATTGGAATGTGGTGCCATGTGGGGCCTAGATACATACTCTGACTTGGCATCATTTGGCGGGGCTCGGTGTATGTGAAGTAGTCTTAAGTAAAAACCATAGTGGAATCCCGTGCAAACACCGATAAAGTAACATTATTAAAGTAGCTTTAGTAAAGTAAGTCATGATAGCTAATGGTGACACAACTTTTATGTTGGATGAATAAGAGAGTGACAAATGTCCTCTGTAACACCCCAAATTTTGATTAAGGGCTAATTACATTTATTGAGAATGATTTTGTGAATTAAAGTTGATTTGAGACCCGAATTAATTATTGGAAATACCCAACACCCTGTATTTTAGCATAATTATGTGATAGAGTAATTTTTGGGGCTAAAATGAGGGAAGTGCATATGTAATAGATAAAGAAATGAGAAAATGTATTATGTGGTAATTTAGTAAAAATTTCCATGATCAGGGGAAAAATTGAAGAATGGAAAATTATCGGCCAATTAGTTAGTGATTAATGGAGATTGTGTTCCTGCGATGATTGTGTTCGTGCAGTGATTGTGTTTTTCAGTGTTAGTGTCAAAGTTATGGTGCCATTGCCTATGTGGGGTGACGGTGGAACAGTATGGTGACAATTTTTATCCTAAGTACTTTTTTATCAGAAAGAACTGAATGTATGACAACAAGAGTGAATGGAGTTACTGGAAAACTTTCAACCTGGAGAGCAAATACCATCTCGGTAAAGTTAATGTCATTACAGATGAGTTTAGCTGGAAGGCGATATGGTTTGTTACAGTAATAATGGAGAATTTTTAAGGTCTAAATCTCTTGAACTAATTGTATGTGTTAAGTATAGTGTACCCTAAGGGGAAAGTGACTTGTTGACAAAGATTGAAGAGGCTTAAAGCTGGGATGAACAAGCGCAGTTTACCTGAATCATGATCGAGTGAGGTGAAGACCTCTAAAGTTTAAGTCAGAGATCATGTATTCATGAGAACGTCTCCTGTCATGGGAATCAATAGAGCGATCAAGCAAATGAAGTTGAGCCATGATGCAATGGTCCGTTGAAATTTTTGTGAGAATCGGACCCGTAGCATACTATTTGTGCAGTGGTTTAGAAGGGATTGTTCCCAACGAGAAACAATTTGAGAAACAAAAGCCACCATGAAAAGGCATCTGAAGTTTATGTCCCAAGTGATGTAACAAATTTCGAGGATGAAATTTATTGTACGAGGGGAGAATTGTAATCCCCCAAATTTTGATTAAGGGCTATTGCATTTATTGAGAATGATTTTGTAAATTAAAGTTGATTTGAGACCCGAATTAATTATTGGAAATGCCCAACACCCTGTATTTTAGCATAATTATGTGACAAAGTAATTTTTAGGCTAAAATGAGGGAAGGGTGTATGGAATAGAGAAATAAATGAGAAAATGTATTATGTGGTAATTTAGTAAAAATTTCCATGATCAGTGGAAAAATTGAAGAATGTAAAATTATTAGCCAATTAGTCAGTGTTTAATGGAGAAATTATTTACTAAGTAAAAGAAATGAGAAGGGTAACTAAATGGCTAATTGAGTGGTTAGAGTAACTAATTAGTTACTTATTTTATGAAAACCAATGAAAATTGGACACTTGGCAAGATGGGATGATGAGAAAGTGCATTGGAAAGTCAAAGTAATGATATTTTATCACTTTATCTCTCCCTCCCTTTCTCTTATACGTATAGTATGGCCAAGGGGGCAGAAATTCTGCTCCCATCTTCATCTTCATCATCTCATTTTCTCTCTCTTGTTTTCTCCATTTTCGTTCAAGTTGAAGATAGAAAGAGAAAAGAAAAGCTTGAGATTAAGGTAAGATTTTGACCTCAAATGCCAAAACTCTCTTTTTTGAAGTTGTTCCTCTTGTTAAGAGCTTCCTTTCTGTAGTTTTAGAATCTCAAGGGGAGGTGTTTTTGTGGTTGAGAAAATTTGGAAGTTGGTGAATCAAAAAACAAGTTTGGGAAAGTGAAAGAGGTAAGTGAAAGCTTCATTTTGGTATATAAGTTGTGACGATTTGTTGAGCCTATAATTTTTTGAATTTTTGCACTATTTTCATTGGATTAGGGTCTTAAAGAGTTTGGTATGTTGTAATCTTGGATAGAATTGGGAATACGGGCCGGCCCTTCACGGGCTCGGGCCTAAATGGGCTGGCCCGTTTATGCCCGCTTCCTAAAAATTCCCCTCAATTTTTCAAGCCCGTGGCCTTATAGTGCTGGCCCTTCACGGGCTCGGCCTAAACAGGCTTGAACTCATTTTAATTAAAAAAATCTTTTTCAAGTTTTACAATTTATTTATTATTTTACCTTAAATTGAGATACTTTATTTTTAAAACTCATAAATTTTTAGTTAAAATAATCATCTAAAGTCCAAATTAGCCTATTTTTTAAAGTTTAAATGAATAAACTATTGAGTAAAATAAAATAAATCAAACCATTTAATAAGTGTTTACCTGTAATTAATACTTTATTAGGTATTTAGGCGTCTCTCATATTGATAATTTGATATAATGATATTATATATATTAATTTATTTTTAAAAAAATATTAAACGGGCCTAAAAGGGTTGGCCCTACAGGGCTGCAGGGCTGACCCTCCAGGGCCGGCCATTTTAGGGCCGCTTCCTGTTTTAGCCTTTAAATTATAAGCCCAGCCCTTGAAAGGCTTGGGCCTAAACGGGCCTCGGGCCGGCCTGAATTCCCGGCACTAATCTTGGAAATGGTGTTTTGTTGTGTGTTTTGGATAGATAGAATTGAATTGAAGCTTAAATGTCAAGTTTGGCAATTTTGGAATCTGTGTTGAATGTTGCCTAAAACAGAACATATAGATGGAGTGCGAATTTGGTTGTTTTAATGTTTCCATTAGTTTCCTTGTGGAAAATTGTGTGGGAGTGGTGTTGGATGTGAATTTTGAACCACTGGAAACTTAGGTTTAAAAGTTGCAAGTTTTGGTTAGTGAGAACTCTGTGCTGGCAGTTGTTTTGTGTGGGTGTTTTGAAATAGCAAATGGTGTCAAAAAAAAGCTGAAATTCTCCAGTTTTGTAGTAGACATTTCAAGCTTTCCAATGACATAATGTTTGTGTCATTTTAATGTGTGTGCTAAAAGTTATGCATTTCTAAAGTTTGATGTTAAATCGGGGATCAAATCTAGAACATCAAGGAGATTGGTGCAATTTTGTATTTTTGTGATTATAGTCAGTGGTGATTCATATTTTTCTTGTAAAGAGGACTTGTAAAGCTTTAAGTAAGACTTGGGATCACCTTATTTCGATTTTTCTAAGATTAGTTATGATTTTTGGAACTTCAGCCAAGAAATTGAAATTTTCTTGGCCGCAGCCCAAAAGTTTCTGACTTGCTTTTAGCCACAGCTAAAAACTCTCGGACCTGATTTTGGCCGTAGCCCAAAAGTTTCTGACCTATTTTTGGCTGCAACCAAAGATTCTTTGCCATGGACAACACCCAAAAATCAGAACTTTTCTCTAACGTGAGGTGGTATTTGAGATAGTACTTCCCAACCTTTTAGGCATTTATTTAGGCATTTAGTAGCCACCTAAGGGACTTTAATGATAACCAAATCTAAGTGTTCTGGAGTCATTTGACTATTGGGATAAGTGATAACCTGTCGTCTTTAATTATGACTATAGGATTTGATATTTTCCTGGAGCGTAAGAGGCCTATGCTTGAACAAGAACAGAAAAACCAAGGTAGTGACACTTTCTCCTATATCATGTTAATGTATTGCTTGTTTGTATTTATCATTGAATGATCGATTGGGTAGTGGTAGGTAGCCCAACCTTGAATCTTTGTGAGTTGTGACCTGCGGGCATATGGGGGGATCAACCCAAGGTGGAGGATCATGCCTGCAGGGTGGTGGGATTACGGGACATTATAATAAATCTTGAATCTTTATGAGTTGTGACCTGCGGCCACATGGGGGGATCAACCAATGGTGGAGGACCGTGCCTATGGGGTGGTGGGATTACGGGGCATGACAATAAACCTTGAATATTACTAATTAGGTAAGTGGCGGTTAGCCTGGCCTTCAATGAATGAGGAGTCGTAGCGAGTAGCCTAGCTTTGAATATTGATATTGATGCATTGTGATATGTACTTACATGCTTTGTTTAATAATGCATCATATACGTGAAATGTTACTACTAGGATTCTTTTGAATCTCACTCTTTCCAATTAACAATTTTAGCCAGGGCAAGCAGGTCAAGGGACAAGCAAGTGCACAAGGTTGGCAAGGATTGCCAGTGGTAGTCTCAGCTTTTGGCTTTTGGTTTTTGATTATCATTTTAGACAATTGTATATATTGGATTAACCATAGTTTGTGGTTATTGTGTAATCCCTAGTATGGGAAATCGAGATGGGCAATGATGCCCTGTAAAACTCTTGGATTAATGATATTATCCCGGGTGAATGTTGGGAAGTTTACTAGCAATCTGATATTATGTATGTGACAAACCGAATAGGCTAAATGTTTTTATTTCAAAATGAATAGAGATCTTATTTTACAGGATTTGTAAAAAAATTTTAATAATCCTTCATCTCTCATTTATTTATTAAATGTGTTTAAACACTAATTATGGCCTTGATGACGACGGGGGCTACATCTCTTATCATGACAAAGTATAAATTGCCTTTAGTATTGGCTTGCCAAGAAGGTGACAAGTGTCCCTTACGATGACATTTGCTTTTTGCTTTTGAGGTGGCACTTTAAGAAGGTGTCACCTAGCTTTTGAGTCAAGGGAATCCACCAGTCACCAATCTGGTTAGGTACTTGACTTTCTCAAACAACGAACTCGGGAGTCAGGGGAACTCATCAGTCTTCCCTTCCCTTGATATGTGAAAGATCCCGCCTAAGAGAGAGAAAAAGAAGACAAGTTGCTTAGACAACACTTGGAAAATCTTGAGCTCTCACACTTTGACATATGGCAAGCCAAGAGATCACATGTGTGATTTAATCCGAACCCTCCATTTTTCTTCAAGATTTCAGCCAATGGCAAAAAAAAAATAGAGAAAAAACATGGAGAAAATGGAGAGAAAATAAAGAAGAGAGAAGGTGTGTGATTAGTGAAGTTCTTAAGCTTCAATGCCGACTCTAACCTTGAATCACCATTTTTTGCTGACAAAGCCTTCACATATGTTGTTCCTCTTGATGAAAGCAACATTTCTATGGTTTTTTTATTCTTGATTAGAGGTGCTTGATGCTATCTAACTGTCTAGAGTATTGTCAGAATTCCAAACCGGTTGTAAAATCACAAAGAGGTGAGTCTAAGCTTCGATTTGAACTGATTGTCTTGTGATTTCATTGAGTTTTCATGGACCTTAGGGCTGCTGTAAGTTTTGGCCAAGATGGGTTTTTAAGGTCATGTGTTTAATCATGAATATATGGTGTTTGATGATAATATAAGACTAGTTTAAGTGCTGTCATATTTGAGTTTTGTGAGGTAGTCTGTTTGTGACGCATTTTTGACTGAGCAAATGATATTCAATGGCTATGAAACTTTCCAAATTTAAAGTACACATCATAAAATTTAATTTGACAAGTTATTTGTTCCATTTTGATTAATATATTAGGATATATGAATTTTTGAAGTTGGAAATGTAAAACTGATGAAAATCTATGACGGTGTGAGTTTATTGGTGATTCTAGATTTTCATGTACGGAATTGGCTTGAGAGAACATTTTTCCATTAAAATAGACTTAATAAGTGACACATAGAATTTTGAAACACCTAATTTGTATATTTGTAGAAAAATATATAAATTTTCAAAATTTTTTGAAAATTTTACCAACTTTTGGAAATTGTGTGAAATAAAAAGGTTATGGCATTTGGTAATTAAGTTGACCTCCAAGGGTTAAGTTAAACACTTGGAGTTAATGTGAGCTCATTAAATGCCCATTGGGCTTAATGTGTTAACTTTAATGTTAACCAACCAAAGTGTCTTGAGTTATAAAATTGGGACAAGTATAGGTCCAAAGATAAGGGACATGTCCTAAAGGCTAAAGTAGCCCATTGGACATTTATTTGTCATGGCTCTAATAATATGGCTACTTATCTAAGGCCATGAGATGACAAAGAAGAGACAATGGAAGCAACTTTAGTTGTTGGAAGAAAAGGTACCAAAAAGGGAGTCGAAGATAAAAAGTAGTGGACTTACCCTACTTATATGTCCTTAATATTTATGCTTATGTATTGATGTGAGTGCTTGATTATACGATGAATATATTACTAATTGAAGCTCTGTTTCTATTTATGCTATGGTTATGAGTATGTTGTATGATACATTGAGCATGCATATATGTCATTGTGTTAGCATAAATTCATGTAAGGCAAGTATGTCATGCATTAAGCATTTATCTTGCATGCTAAGTAGTATTGTTTGCTACTAAGATTCCTCCGAATCTAACCCTCCCTCAACCAACCATATAGGCACATAAGCATAGAAGAGGAGTGCAGGACAATATACCAGATGAAGAAGTTTCAATGAGGAGATAAAGACTAAGACGTGCTAATCCTTTATGTATAATTAACATTTGAAAGGTTAATTTTATAACCTGCATGATGAAAGGACTTTTTTCCAAAGCACGATAATTGATCTAGTAATGGGTAATCACACAATACAAGCCCATTTGTTAAGTATGCAAAGCGGTTTAATAAACAGAGAGATACTCTGGATAATAAGGGATGAAAAGAGTTAAGTAACCCCTTGAATAAAGTTATACAATTGGTAAATACGTCCTTTACCAAATGAATAATACCCCAAGAACAAATGTGAAAAGGCGTTTTTTTATGTAAGCCCATACATAGTGGCTGGCCGGGACCACACAGCCATACAATACCACACAGTACACGGCAAGAATTGTCCTATCCTCTTGGGGATTTAAATCACCTCTCCAAAGGCTCAAGGCCATGACCTGAGGATAAGTCATGCCTTAAGAGCTCCATGGTAAATACTTGTACCACTGATACCAAAATGTAAGACCTCACCTTATATACCACTTATCATTGATATTAATCAGAGTACTTGAGTGCAGTTTGGTGTACAACACAGGAATAGCAAAAATATACTAAAATTATTGAAACAATATTACTTGATTACATTATAGGTTTCCCCATACAGGGTGTGTGAATAGCGATTACAGTCCTTGACATAATAAAAGGTCTTCAAATAACCAATGTCTTTACTCGATTTGGACCGGAACCTCCAACATACAATCATCCCTCAGAGTCAATTTTTGTTGCTGCAAACTTTATACATTTTATGGAAAGGGTAAGATTTGAGAGAATCTCAGTAGTAACATACAATCAATTATATAAAATATGAAAATTAAATATGTCATGCTCCATGTTATGCAAAAAATTAGCAACAATACCACGATTTGTATACATGAGTTAGGGGCTCCTTCCCCCACTATCCATACACCGCGGTCGTGTTCTTGCTCAACAACCAGGTAAGTGTGCCTCCATAGACAAATTTCCCTCCTTGGCAAAACCATTTCATTAATTATATCACAAAAGATGGCATACACAAATATATAAACATTGGCATGATGTATGAAAGACAGAGTTACTACTTGATATAGCCCTTTTTCGCCTAATCATCTAACTGTCTTAATCTTACTTGGCCACAACTATCCAATCCTAAAATTCCATGTCTACAATAATTAAGTTAATAGCCATTCATGTACTTCCTTAAACTCTTTTAAACTCATTTTGTTCGTTATCTTTGCTCAAAATTGCAAATTACCAAAATGCCCATAGGGACCTAGTTTAACTGTACTAATTCAAAAATTCTGAACCGGGCCATTCCTACAAAATTTCACCTAAGGAATCCATTTTTGACCTTAGAATTACCAAATTCACTACCAAAAGATGAAAATGCCCTTGGCAGCCCCTTATTTAGGGTTTTAAGAGTAATTTTGCCATTTTACATTCCAAGGCTTTTCACACTTCATGATCAATATAACCCTACAAAATTTTCCCTTCTAAGCATAATGGAATGATTAAAACCCCCAAAATCTAGTCCAAAGATAGCCAAAACAAATCTGGATGAAAATTAGAGAAAGTTAGGGAAAATGTAGTTTATTGATTCCAATCAACTTAACACCTTCTTTTCACCCTAAATCACTTATTTAACCACCTAATTAAACTTCCCACATGATTAATCCAAATCTGGGTAGCCCTTCCCCTTAGGGTTGAGCTTTCCAAATTTCAAAAATCAACCGAAACAAGCCACCAAACAATCAAACCACCAACAAGTATAAATCAATAAGAGAAACAAGGTTCTTGAGATTACCTTTGATTTCTTTTCTTGCTCTCTCTAAAACAATGGCTAGCTCTCTCTCTAACTTCTTGATTTTGCTTTCTAAACATAATTTCCAAGATGAAGAAGAGATTAGAAGAGGTTTGGCAGTGAATTTAGAGGGCAAGAATACTTAAAATCAAGCATCTTACCTTGATCTTTGCTTCTTGAACCCTATGACCTTCTTGCTTGCTGTTGTTTTTCCTTAAGCTTTTCCTCTGTCTTTTCCTCTTAGTTCAGTTAAAATATGAAGCTTAACGAAGAGATAAGAAGTCATAAAATATCTCTTTTGTAATATACTATTTTAATGAATTAATCACATGACCATTTTATTTTTGCTTCATCTTTCCTCTTTCTCAAATTGCTTGGCCGAAAATGAATGTTGGGAGGAAGTAATAATATGTCTTCTTTTATAACTTTTATCCTCCTCCATATAAGTTTTATTAGAGTTGCAATATTTGACTTTTCAAACTTTACCTTTTGCTTGGTTTCAAGTGCTTTAACTTGGCAATTAAGAATAAATCATGGATTCCCTTGCTTCTTGCCCAAAAGTGACAACATGAAGATTCCAAAGCAATCAAGCAAGCTTCTTCAATTTTCTCTTGGAGTTACATATATTAGCCCACAATTGTTGACTTCCTCGTCATCATTTTTTTTCTTTAACCATTGCCCTAAAAGTATTATGAATTCTCAATAAATTTTCTTCCCCCTTTTTATTCCTCTTTGTTTGGATGAAATGGTACTCTAGGGAAGGAAAAATAATCAACCTCTTATTTTATTGGCAAATTACCATTTTCCCTATACATTTGGTGATTTTCGTCCAAAACTGACAGCATTTTCACCTAACTTAAAAATTTATATCTTTTTTTAGACATTCAATTAAGGTGCTTCCAATGGCCATTTAACCCTTATTAATTCTAGTTTTATATAAAAATATAGCCTTTAGCCAACTGGAAGCTCAATATTCTCATAATTTAAATCTTTGGACGTTGTCCCAGAAATTGGCCAGTTTCACTAGTAAACTTCAAAAATTCATAACTCTTTGTGTACAAATTCAAATGACTTATATGACCTATCAAATAAAAGTTTGATAAGTCTACTTTCATAATGGAAAATTTCATAGGCATTGAACGTCATTTGCCTATTTAAAAATTTCACACAAGACTGTTACACAGGGAAAGTCATTGGTAGCAAATACAATTGTTTACACTTTGTGTTTTAAACATACTCATGTTGTTTGTGACCACCAATTGGAGTATTTATCCTTTTATGTACATCACCATTCACCACTTTATCCTATTAAATATCTTATTACATAAAGGGAATATTGTTGACAAAAATTGGGGTGTTATAGCTCTTCCCCTCTTAAATAAATTTCGTCCCCGAAATTTGGTACACATACATAGCCATAAATTTTGGGTAATGCTTTTGCATATATCTCACTGACATCATTATCATTGATCAAAATCTACTTAAACAGATTAAGATCTTTGAAATCCTCTATTAGTTTTTGTTTAATCCACCATCATGGCTGCCACCTACATTGTTTTACGGCTTAATGTGTCAGCACAACATTAGCCTTTCCTGGCTGATATTTACTCCTGAGGTCAAAATATTTTAGCAACCTTTTTTATGTAACAACCACTACCATATCAACCACCTAGGTGTGGAACAGTCAGGTGTTAGCTTGGGAAACACCCCTACGAGATTATCACCAAGCAAGAACTGCCTTCTCCTCTAGAGGATTTAAATTTCCTCCCCCAAGGACTTGAGGCCATGAACTAAGGATAAGTCATGCCTTAAGAGCTCTTTGGTAGCCACATTTCATGGTCTCATTTTTAGCTCTTTCTGATCATAAAATATTCCCTTACAGGATTGATTGAGGTGATAGCTCTCTGATAAAATGAGAGATAAAATTGATCTGCCTATTATTCCACTAACTTGAGGCTATACTAGGAGTCAATTGGTGGATGGCAAATAATGTGATGAAAGGAATGAGTAAGGATTACCAAGTAAATCATAACCCTGGAATCAACTAATTAAGTTTTGATTCCATAAAAATTTGAAATGGCCCAGAATGATTTAAGTTGAAATGGGCCAGGAACTGGAACAAAGAAATACATATTTCTAGTGCATTCAGGTGTTATAGGAAGTTCCTGTAGGACTCCTACTAAATCATCTTGACATTATTACAGCTCATATGAGGAGATAAACATCAGAGTGCGCAGTAGAAGACTATGACTCTGTATTGATTACAAGAGGTTGAATAAGGTGACCATTGAGATCAAGCATCCACTTCCTAGAATAGATGATTTACTCAATTAGTGTTCTGATTCCTATATGTTTTCCAAAGAAAAAAATGAATCGAGATTGGGTATTACTAGCTTGACGTAAAAGCAGAGGATGTTCCATAAACTTCTTTCAGGACCAGATATGGCTATTATGAATTTCTTGTAATGCCATTTGGGCTGACCAATGCACCTTTTGTGTTCATAGACTACATGAATTAAACTTTTCATCCATACCGGGACCAATTTGTGGTAGTCTTTTGTGATGATATTCTGGTATACTTAAGGAGTATAATAGATCATAAGCAACCTTCAAGAATGATATTGAACATGTTGAGCATAAAACAACTTTATGCCAAGTTGAGTAAATACGAGCTTTGGCTTTTAGAAGTGAAATTTTTAAGCCACGTAGTCTCACAGCAAGGGATCTTGATGGACCCTGGTAAATTAAAAGTAGTAAATTAAACAACTTTTTATTCCTCTGTGGTTATGATATGTAATGTTTTGGGTCTTGTTGATTATTATATTAGGTTTATGTAACTTTCCCCCAGAAAACTCAACATTATGTGTGGGATGATAATTGTAAAAGGAGCTTCATAGAGCTGAGATGGAAATTTGTTATAGCACCAATGTTGAGAATCCTATATACCAGTAGGAATGGATTGGGATGTGTTTTGATGCAAGCCGAGTGGGGCGTATGCATCTTGTTACCTGAAGCTTCATGAATTGAACTATCCCACCCATGGTCTTAAGTTGGTGGTAATAGTTTTTGTATTGAATTTGGAGACATTGCCTTTATAGTATAACTGTAAAGTTGTACTGTGACCACAAACATTTGAGGGCGCACATGGCTACCAAGTGGCTCTTAAGGCATGACCTCGAGCCCTTAAGGAGGCAAAATAAATCCACAAGAGGAGGGGACAATTCCTGTCGGGTATTGTGTGGTACTGCATGGATGTGTGGGCCCAGCCAGCTGCTGTGTGTGGGCTGTTACAAATTATCTCTCCTTCTCTCTATTAATTTCATTCAGCTATCCAAAAATAAGAGAAAAATAGAGAAAACCATGAGAAAATAAAAGAGGAAAAGGAAAAGGTGAATAGTAAAAGCTTTAAAGTTCCAAAGCCGATTTCACCTCTGATTTGGCTTTTCTAGCTCCCAGAGTCTTCTCTAACGTTGTTCTTCTCATAGAGAGCAACATTTTTATGGTTTTGGATTTTCAATTAGAGGTGTTGATTCCGTCTGCTCAGAGGAGGTGCTGCCGGAATCAAGAACAGATCACATATTTGAGTTCTGCTAAGTGTAAGCTCTGATCTGAATCGAATATTCTATGATTTTGTTGAGTATTTCTTGAGATACCCAAACCCTAAATTTTCGCCAGGGGGAGTCTTTTAGGTTATATATTCATATGATGATGATTATAATGTTAAAAGAGGTTTTATGATGATTTTGGAAATTGTGTTCAAAGCTACCTAAATTCGTTTTCTAGAGGCAGAAACTTGCAACATGTTTTTGATAAGACAAACTTAGCCTAAATGCTATTAAATTTTGCAAGATAGAAGTAAAAATCTTGGGCTTTAATTTGATAGGTAATCTAAGCCATTTGGACTAGTGGATTGAAAGTCTTGATTTTTCAAAATTTGACCTTGATTATGGAATGAAATCTGTAACAACCTATGTTTGATGAATTTCTAGAAAATGTGTGGCTGTAATTAATGTTCTATGATATTTTTCACTGAAATAGGACTTAAATAGATTTTTATAGAACCTAGAACCAACCCATTTGAATTTTTGTAGAATTAATTATGAATTTTCAAAGTTTAGTCAACAAAAGTGGCTGATTGGGCTAACCTACAAATTTATTTCAATTGTGTTGAATTGTCATAAGTATTGGGCCAAATATAAGAGACATGTCCAAAGGCCCATGTAGCCCCATTGGACATTCAATTTCATGGTTCTAATAATATGGATATTTATTTAGGGCCATGAAAAGTCAAAAAGAAGCATCTTTATTGGTTAGAAAAGAAAACGTATAAATAGGGAACTTGAAGACAAAAGTTAGGGAACTTTCCTGACTTGCATAAGTTTATATGTGTGCTTGTGTATTGATGTGCTAATTGCTTTGATGAATTGTATAAAGCATATGTGAATAAGTAAAGCTCTGTTTTACTTACACTAAGGCCATTAGTATAATGTGTTAAACATTGAGCATACATATGTCATTATGTTGTCATGAGTTTATGTAAGCAAGCATGTCATACACAAAGTATTTCTTGCATTCATTTGTTAGCACTGTTTGCTATTAAGATTCTCTTGAATCTCACTCTACCGCACCAACCACATAGGTAGGTAAGCACAGAAAAGGACTGTACGAGACAAATGCAGAAGGCTCTAGTTCAGTCCAGGAGAAGCAGTTGGTTATTTGTAGGCTTTTATTATATACAATCCCTATAGGGAGTTCCTGTAATATAATCGTGTACTTATTATCATTATATTTTCATGCTATTTCTGTGTGCCCACCAAACTATGCGAAATGACTTTGAATAATGAGGAAATAAGTTAAGGGCCTTATAGAGACTCCAGAGAAACAAAACCATGAGGGTGGAGGCTATAGCTAAGCACTAAAGTGGTGTGTAAGTTGCATAGGGTAAAGGCCCTAGGTCACTTAAGGGTAGTAAGACCTGTGAACCTAGCGGTGTGGTTGTTTCCTTGCGTCGTGACATTAGACCAGTATGTCTAGTGTATATCTTGAGACTGGTAAAACATTCAAATTGTACCAGGTTTAAGCTGAAGTCTTGAGATGCTAATGTCATAAGGGTGATTCCCTAGGCTGTAAGACTGAAATATCTAGCATTGTGGGGCTATAATGAGCCTCAAGGCTTGATATTCATATAATGTGATCCGGGAGAGTCCCAAAGAGGCTGGAAGGCTTGGTATGCATATAGTGTGATCTGGGAGAGTCCTGAAAAGGTAGTGAGGCCTGAGAAACCAAGTGCTATGAGAATAGACTAGTGGGTCTTGTGTTTGAATGCTATATACTGGGTATATAATGAATGAGAATGTTGTATGATGGTGGTTGAATGCTATCGGAGATCTAAGGATTTGATTAGTGTTGCATGTTTTACAAGTTTGCAAATGAAAGAGATAGACTGAGTGTCTAAAAATAATTCCCTAAAGTATAGATAGTACCATACGATGTTTGAAATTTTGAGGACAAAATTTATTAAACAAGAAGAGAATTATAATATCCTAAATTTTGAGGCCTAGGACTTTAAGGATAAGCCTATATCAGGCAACTACTAAGCCTAATTTTGGAAGAATCCAAAGAATGATGAGAGATAGAAAGACTCTCAGGGGCTATGTGATTTGGCCCTACCATAAGCCGTAAGATCAAAGTGCTGGCGCAAATGTACACATGACACATATACGGTGCTATGGGGTTAGTAGAAAGATGCCACCCAGCTATGTCATGAGGTAAGGAATTGATTAGTAGAGCGAAATAGGCTGGTGTAGGTGTACACATGGCATTTTCAGGGATAGGTGTACCCTACGTTTTTGGGAAAAGACACTAGAATGTGGTGCCATATGTGGCCTACACACACACACTCTGATATGGTGTCATTTGGCTATCCTCGATATATATGAAGCAGTCTTGAGTAAAAGCCTGAGTAGGATTCTTTGCAAACACTGATAATTTTTTTTATTAAAGTAGCTTTAATAAAGTAAGTCATGATAGCTAATTATGACATTACTTTGTGTTGGATGAATAAGAGAGTGGCAAGTATCCTCTTATCATGACAAAGTACAAATTGCCTTTTATGTTGGCTTGCAAGAAGGTGACAAGTGTCCCTCATGATGACACTTGCTTTTTACTTTTGAGGTGGCACTCTAAGAAGGCGTAACATAGCCTCTGAGTCAGGGGAATCCACCTGTCCCTGGTCTGGTTGGGTATTTGACTTTCTTGAATAATGAACTCGGGAGTTAGGGGAATTCATCAGTCCTCCCTTCCTCTGACATGTGAAAGGTGCCATCTAAAAGAGAGAAAAAGAAGACAAGTTGCTTGGATGACAATTGGCAAATCTTGAGCTCTCACACTTTGACATATGGCAAGCCAAGAAGAGATCATATGTGTGATTTAATCCCAACCCACCATTTTTCTTTAAGATTTCAACTAAGGGCAAAAAAATAGAGAAACAATTAGAGAAAATAGAGGGAAAATGGAAAGAAGAGAGAAGATGTGTGAATAGTAAAAGTTCTTGAGCTCAGGAGCCGATTCTAACCCCAAATCGCCATTTTTGGCTAATAAAGCCTTCATAAATGTTGTTCTTCTCGATGAGAGCAACATTTCTATGATTTTAGATTCTTGATCAGAGGTGTTTGGTGCCATCTTGCTGGCTGGAGTATTGCTAGAATTGCCAACCTATTGTAGAATCACAAAGAGGTAAGTCTAGTCTTCGATTTGAACCATTGTCTTGTGATTTCATTGAGTTTTCATAGACCTTAGGGCTGCTCTAAGGGCCTATTTGGTACAATGGAATTGATTTTGATAGAAAGAGAAATAGATTTGGATATGGAAATGGAAATGGAATTAGATATGTAAATGACATTTGGAAAGATGTTTGATATGTCATAGAAATGAAGATGGAATCCATATGTATTTTTTATTTGGAATGTATGTTAAAAATATGAAATTGTAAGAAAAATGACAATTTTGCCCCTAACAATAAGGAATAAAATAAATTGAATTAATCCCCCTTATTTTGCCAAAACCATTAAAAAAGCTTTAATAGCTTTCATTGTTAAGGCATGAAGCAAATCGAATAAACTTGAATCTGAATCAAAGTCATTCATTTCATCGCTGTCTAGTCTCTCATTGAAGTTGAATGTCATATCATTCTTAAAGGTGATTTGATTTGAGCATTTGTTCTTTTAGTGTTAACTTCATCGCAACTTTCCCCAACCCTAGAATTCTACGAAGGTGGCAGGCACCTCGATTGAGTGTTGCAAAGTTTCTTCCTTCGGTAGGGTTCTTTCGTCTTAACTACAACTTTTAATTTCTCGCAACATCAGGTTTTTTCCCGTTTGTTCTTTTGACTGAAACTTTATTCTGTTTGTTCTTCCTCCATGATAGGTTTCTTTCTCCAAATCAATATTATATAAGATGAAACCTGGTTGTTGGATTTAATGGGGATTGTAATGCTTATTGGATTTTCATGTTGCAATCAATTATCTTTAGTTGTTTTTTTTCCAAAATATTTTCAAGATCAGTTGGCTTGCTATGATAAATAGAACATAAAATCCAAAATACTTGTAAAAAGTTGTTAGATATGAATAGGTTTTTGATGATTTCAAATATGGATGTCAAGTATTAAGAGCAAAAAGATTGTATGACATACTTATTATCTTTATTGACTAATTACTATATTTAATGTTGTATATCTTGTAGATTAGTTAAGCAAGAGCAAGAAGGAGATTGAAGATATTCAAGAAGATATATAGTTAAGTTATGAAGAAAGATCATCAAGAGGAAGATATTCAAGAAGATGATATTAGTCAAGCAAAGAAAGAAGAAGATTGAAGATATTCAAGAAGACATCTAATTGGGCTATGAAGAATGATCATTAAGTGGCAAAACAAGAAGAAAGAGATTGAAGAAAGAAGAACTTTCAAGATCACATGAGAATATCAAGATCCAAGCTATTAGAAGTGATATCGGAGGTTTCTATGGTCAAACGGAAGTTGGAATGGGTTAATACGAAGCTAAAATGATGTATACGGAAGTTATGGTACCTTCGGGGATGATTAATCGAGTAATCACTTGAGTAATACGGCACTGCCACATTTTGGAGGTGATTACTCGAGTAATCTGCAGAGTTACTTGAAGATTACTCGAGCGACCACTCGAGTAATGACACTCTATTTTTTTGGTATTTTTATGATATCTTTCTAACCATATGTCAGATTGAGCTGAAACTGGTGGCATATGAAACTAGACTCCCAACACGAACTATGGACACCAAGATCACATTATAAGGAGTTCCAATGATAGAGATATGATCTATTAAAGTTGACACATGAATCAGCGTCTTTTACCAGAACAAGGTTCAGTATTTTTGACATAACTCTCAAAATACATATCGGATTGAGACGAAACTAGTGCCATATGAAATTAGACTCAAAGAGCTTTCTAAAGATATATAATTTGTCACATTTAACGTTATATACTAAGATATATACTTTCTGGAATTTGGTGCTCGTGATTTAAGACTTTGTCTAAATGCAAAAGATATTCTTTGGATGATAACTTTCTGTACAAAATGAGTTTGAAGTTGATTCTTGTTGCATTGGAATGTAGATGATGAGGGCTTTTCGATGATGTATAATTCTCCGTGTTTTGAATCAAAATCAAGAATTCACTTGAAGGGCTTACTCGAGTAATTTGCAGTTTTATTTGGAAGCTTACTCGAGTGAGCACTCAAGTAATGCAGTTGGAAATGCTCACAGCCAAGATTTGAATGATATTACTTGAGGGACCACTCAATTAATCTGTAAAGTTTTTTAAGAGCTTACTCGAGGGATCACTCGAGTAACCAGAGAAGAAATCTTCCAGTAGCTCTCGCCCAAGAAATGACTCACATCACTCGAGGGAATACTCGAGTAACCAGATAAGAAAAAGAAACATTACTTGAGGGATCACTTGAGTAATGAAGTAGGTAATGCTCTCGATCAAATTTTGAATGGGATTACTGGAAGGCTCACTTGAGTAATGACCAAGGCTTACTCGAGTGACCACTCGAGTAATGCTTCCCAGGAATACAAAGCAACATTCTGAAGCTTTCGAAAATCATGGGATTAATTATGTAACTCACTCTTCTTACTTCCAATCATCCTTATAGTTCATTATATTAGTTTTTAATGTATTTCCTCAGGATTATAATGAAGAGATGATGTGAAGAGACAAAAGTTGACTTTACGGAAGCGGAGCGTTCACCAACCACAACGGCTAGTTTTCAAAATTGAAGAACAGTCAAACGAAGCTACGCCACTCTAACGGACAAGTTGAAATGCTTCCAAAAGCTATCACAACTCATCTATAAATATGGGAACATTCAATGAAGAACAACACCAACGAGAAACGTGAAAAGATCATGAATCATCTACTCCAATCCAACTTCTCTCTGTTCTTATCCATTTTCTATATCATGTATATTTGAGAGAGAGATTATTTTCATTGTGCTTCAGTATTCATCTATTCACTTCTGAGAGAAAAGATTGACTGTAATCTTTCATCATTAAAGTTGTATCCTTATGGGGTGTGTAAGGGAGAGTAACTCGGTTGTAACCTTACGGTGTGTGAGGGGGAGTAACTCGGTGAGAGATTTGTAAAAGGCTTCACAAGTGGCCGGCTAAACTTGTGGGTTGTAAAGGCTTTTCTTGTGCCTGGATTAAACAAAAAGATAGTGGATTGGAAAATCTCAAGAGGAGCGTGGGGACTGGACGTAGGCTATTGCAGATTGGACCAAACCAGGATAAATCACAGTTTGCACACTCTCTTCCTTAAACTCTTATATTTCCAGCATATATTAACTGTTGATTTATGATTCATTACTTTCATATTTATTGCATCCTCTAAGATGTAAAAAGATTTTCAAAGTTCTTAAAATTTTTATCTTACACCCAATTCACCCTCCCTCTTGGGTGTAAGCCGATTCTAACAAAAGTAGTTAAGAATAACATAATTTAGACAACAAAAAGCATATTTTTCTGCTATAAACACTGACAATCTTTAAATGAAGAATGTTTGATAATGTGAAGGATTAGGCTTCAAGTTTGCATTTCCCATCTCACTAACCATGGTTAATGCTTCTTCATATATCCCATTTTGCGCATGTCCTATAATAACAGTGTTCCAGGAAACAAGATCCTTTATTGGCATCGTCTTAAAAAGCTTTCTCACACTATCTATGTTCACAATATTGATGCACATTCTGAATAATCAGTAAAACCTATTTTTCTACATATTGGGTATAGTAGTAAGTGGTAGAATTTATTCTGCACAAGTTGTTGATCACATAACTGATTTGGGGTTCTAAAATAATTATTCTTGGTTATTAAATACACGAATTACATTACAAATAAAACATCTTAAGCATAATTCATTAACAATTGACACATGTTGGGGGCATAAATCCTGAAAATGAATCAAACCAAACTATTTTTCAGCATATTTCCAATTACTTTGCTTCAGAGTCTGATATCTTTCTATATCTGAATCCATATTTTTTGTGACCTAATTACTGGTTCAAGAATAATATGAATATGAATTTTCATGTTGTAGATTTGTGAGTTCAATGACAATTTTTAAAAGAAAACTTGTACTAGTAGTTTCAATTAATATGATAAGTTTCATGAGAATATTGAAGGTGATCTGTACTATTCATATTGGAAGTTAATTTGTATGCTCGTCTTCAAAATATGGCTAATAAGAAGTTACACTTGTAGACTGCTGAGGAAGATGATTTGCTTATTAGGTGCTTGGCATAGATTAATGAAGAAGGAGCTTTGATGGGACCACTGTGGTTGAAGCAAATAGAGTTAAGGCTTAATGAAATGTTACCTGCACATGGGATAAAGGTGCTTGATATTAAGTCCCGTATAAAAAGCAATGAAGTAATATTGGCTCATGATATATGACTATGGTGCCAATAACCTAGGTTTTGGATGGGATCCTAATCAAAAGTATGTAACTGTAGAAGTAGAGATGTGGGATGAATACATCAAAGTACAAAATCATAAAATTATAATGAGCATTATTGTTTGTGATATTTTATTTTGGTACACTATATGACCATTATTACTGTTTATAGACTAACATGAAAGTTGTAATGGTTCGTTTAAAATCTTTCCCCTATTTTGAGGCTCATACCAAGATTTTTGAAACAAGTTCGACCGAAGTACAAGTTTACTGTGATGTTGTTAAAGAGTTTGAGGTTTTATATGATGAACTTTTGAAGGTAGATAGGATTAATGAGTAGGCGCACTATGATGCTTATCTTAAACTTGTTAAAGATAAAGTGCTGGTTGCTAAGTTTATTAACCTTCCACATGTTCCTAAAGAAGAAGTTGTTAAACAACTTATTTTATAGATCCTATGTTTTAGGAAGGTTTTGTAGTTGGAGGTTGTTGTTATTTCCCAGTTTAACTTGTCAGCATCTCATGTTGTAAGTTGGAGGCTTTTATTCTACTGTGTAGCCCTTGGCAACCTAAAAACATCTCAGTAGGTTATAAGGTTATAATTAAAGCCTCACGTCCTATTCATTGTGTGATATTATTAATGAAAAATCTTATCAACATTGAGCCTCTTATGTTTATGACTAAGTTGAGCATTTTGAGCCATTTCCGTTGAAAAATTCACTTTATTTCCCACTAAAAAGCTGAATTGGGATCTCTTGATTGCTCTTAGAATTGAATTGTACAACTTGAGGGCCAAAGATCATTATAAAGAGTACAACTTCTCCAAAACCATTTTTGATTGCTATATCTAAAGAATTGAATAATTGATTAATGAATATTATAGAAATATTTTCCTCAATATTAAATGCTTTATATGAAACAAATATATAGCTTGCAAAGAGCAAATAAAAAAAGTTGATTTTTGCGGGAAGAGTAACAAATAAGAAATAGTCATAGACTCAGTGCTAATTTTGAGTATTTAAAGCTTCTCTCATGTTCCTGCAACTTTGTATTCAATCAACAGAACCTAAAGTGCAGTGACTGTAATGCCCCAAATTTTGATTAAGGGATAATTACAATTATTGTGAATGACTATGTGGATTAATATGGATTTTAGTTCTGGATTAGTATTAGGATTGCCCAACAGCCTGTATTTTAGCATAAATAGGGGTAAATGGCCCATAGAAGAAGGAAAAGAATTTGATTATGTATTATGCGGCAATTTTAATTAACATGCCATAATCAACGAGAAATTGGAAGAATGACAATAAGTTAGTGATTAATGGAGAGATTAATTACTAACTAAAGAGAAACGAGATATGTAACTAAATGGCTAATGGAATGGGTAGAGTAACCAAGTGGTTACTTACTTTATGAGAATGCACAAGATGTGGACAAGTGTTATTTGATGATGAAGAGAGATGAGAAGAAAAGTCAAAGCACCATTTTTTATTCATTTCCTCTCTTTTCTCTCTCTTATGCGTATGGAATGGCTAGAGGGGGCAGAAATTCTGCACCTCACCCTCATCTTCATCATCAAACACTTTCTTTCTCTCTCTTAAGCTCTTGTGCACCATTTTTGAAGGAAGAAAGAGAAAAGGAAAGCTCAAGATTTAGGTAAGATCTTAACCTCAAATGCCAAAATCTCCTTCTTTAAAGTTGTTCCCCTTGTTGAGATCTTCCTTTCTATGGTTTTAGAATCTCAAGGAGAGGTGTTTTGTGCTTGAGAAAAGTTGGAGACTGAAGAATCAAGAATCAAGTTTGAGAAAGTGAAAGAGGTGAGTATTAGCTCCCTTTTGATATATATATATTGTGGTTGTTGGTTAAGCATTATTTTTCTGGAATTTTCTGCCCTATTGTCGAAAATTAGGGCTTTAGTGAGTTTGGCATGTTGTGATCATGGAAATGGTATATTGTTATGTCTTTTAGACAAATGGATTGGTTTGAATCATTAAAAGTGAAGTTTGGCAACTTTGTGTTTGGTTCTGTGTATTGGTCAAAACAGGGCATGGTGACAGGTTGGGATTTTGGTCATTTTGAGGTTACCATTGTGTTCCTTGTGGAAAATTGTATGGGAATAGGTTTGGTTAATGATTTTGGAGTCATTGGACACTTTGGTAGAAAAGTTGGAAAGCTGTCCTGTGTGAACTCTGTTCTGGGCTGTCAGTTTGCACGAAAGTTTTGAATGATCAAATGGTGTTGGAAAATTTGGAAACTTTCCAGTGTTAAATTTCACCTCCCAAGCTTCAAAATGGACATAAAATTCATGTCATTTCGTTTTGTGAACTAAGAGTTATGCTTTACCAAAGTTTGGGATTAAAACTGGACTCTGTTCTGGAGCAGTGATGAGTTTTGTGTAATTATGGAATTTTGTGGTTATTTATAGTAATTGTCCATATTTTTCCTATTAATAGGACTTAAATACCTTTCATTTGGCTTTGGAATCACCTTATTTCAATTTTTCTAGAATTAGTTATAAGTTTTGAAATTTCAGCCAAGAATCAGGGAGTTTCTTGGCCGCAGCCCAAGGTGGCTGGCCGCGGCCCAAACCTTTCTGTCCTGATTCTGGCTACGGCCCATGGGTGGTTTTGGCCATGGCCAGTGACCTTCTGACCATATTTTGGCCGTGGCCCATGGGACAGCTGGCCGCAGCCAACACCTGTGTTCTAACACTTTGAGTTTTTGAAAAGTGATCTTCAACCTATTGTTTGCCAACCTTTTAGGGCTTTTATTAGAGGCATTTGTGGTCTCTTAAGGGTCAATTATGATAACCAAATTAAGTTTTATGAAGTGAATTAAGTCTTAGAATAGATTATAACTCTTGGTCCTTAATTATGATCCTAGGATTTGACATTTGCCCTACTCGGGAGAGATTGGAGCTAGGACACGCATAGAAGGATCAAGGTAGTGACGCTTCTCTCATGTTGTGTATGATATTTTGGTAAGCATGACTTGTCATTATGTTTTGTGAACTGTATGTGCCATGGTCTATTACAGCGTTAGCACTTTAGCGTGAGCTGTTTAGGGAGTGACAGTGGTCATCTCTAGCTCGGCCATTGAACTGTCGTTGTAATCAACATGGATCTTTGTGAATCTGACCTGTGGGGCAGCATATTGTGAATCCAGCCATGGGTTGTGTGTTATGTATTTTGCCTGTATGGCTTGAGTGTGAAATGCTTTATATAAATCCCAGCTGTAGTGAAATATATTGTGTGAAATGTTGTGGTGCAATACAGCTTGAGCGAACGTAAGGGTGACATGAGTCATACCTGCCCTTGCCGCTGTAATTGCCCTTGTAGTTGCTATGTGTGTGTGATAATTTGCTTTCATACCTTATTATTGTGCATACTATGAGTGATTTGTTACTACGGGGATTCTTTAGAATCTCACTCTCCCAAAACATTTTAGACAGGGCCAAAGGATCAAAGGGAAAGCAGACGACGAAGAGTGGTTAGAGCTCCAGATTAGGAGTTTCATTTTAAATTATTTGGTTATCATATTGTATTTTGGATTATTTTATTGGGAAACCATTGTATATATTGGAATTTTAGTATAGTTTGTGTAATCCCCTAGATAAGGGAAATGAATTATGGGCATTGTGCCTTGTAGAACCCTTATTTATTAAATAGAACCCAAGTGTGTTAGGAATTTACATTGTACTCTGATATTGATGAATGGAATCCAATTGTACAGGCCATTTATGTATTTGAAACATGAATATTAGACCGTTGTGAACAGGTTTTGTAAAAGTTTTTGTAAACCTAGATTTTGGAAAATTTTACTTTGTCTAAGTCCCAAATTGTCTTATGGTCTCTAATTCAAACTTAATTATGTTTTTATGAACTAATCTCTACCTTGATCATGATGGGGGTTATATTTGTGGTATCAGAGTTGTAGTTCCTGGTAATGGTAGGATTTACTAGGATAGTTGCCATAGCTTGTTGCTTGTAACCCCTTCTATAATTATATCTGAAATACGCGATTAAAATGAAATAGAGACCAATAATAATCAAATAACATTTACAAACTCATCACATGACTGGGTTTTAACAAATACCTTTCGAAATCATTTATAAACTTGGTCTCATATTCACATTTCGAATACAATTACTACGTGAAGATAAATCACATTCATATAAATACCAGAGTGCACAACATAATCATCCCGGCAATCCCGGGTACATACCTTCGCTAAAGATACACAGGGCACAATTGCCCATTACAATTCTTCAAATGGGGATTACACAATCTCATCTCAAATTCATAACCCTATATTCAACTGAATCATATACAGTCTTCACAACTCATTGATAACCAACTACCAACTCTCATCTCGAAGGAGTCCTAGCAGCTCCCTCCATAAGCCACTTACCCTATCTAAATTATTGGTAGGGGAGGGTGATATTCGAAAGAATCTTAGTAGGAAAACATTATCAATATGCAGGCAATATAAGTGTTTAATGTATGACATGCTTGCAACACATAACTCATGCACACAAACAATGACAAATCTATAAGCTTAATGCTTCGAACGATACACATATGGCCATAGAATATATTGAAACATAGCTTCAAATCATTCATACATGTTCCACATAATCAAGCAAAGAAATAACATGCATCAACATAATAATATAATTATCAGAGAATGCAGGAGAGATAAGTTCACTACCTTAACCCTTTTATGCCTCGAAACGTATGCCTCAACCTACGTGTAAACAGCTCGAGGCTTCATATTCGATCCTACAATGTCAAATGTACTATTTAGACACTTCCATAGTGTTTATGGGGTTTATATGAGGCTATATTGAAAATTTACTAAAAGGCCCTCGGGGACCCGGCCCGGCCCACCGTACCCGGTCCGGCTGTACTTTTCCCTAAATTTTGACATGGGCTATTCAAACATATTTCCGCCCAAGGAATCCATTTCCGTACTTGAAATTATCAAATTCAATTTTAATTACAAAATTACCCTTGGCAACCCCACTTTAAGGGTTTCAGGGGCGTTTTCATAATTATGCTTTTTCGGCCTCTTCCGAAAAAGTGCCCAACTGTAACCCCATCTAATTTTCTCTCCTGAACTCAATGGAATCATCAAATCATAGATAATCCAAATCTAAGACCCATTTCTAGAGCTGGCCAAAATTCTCAAGTATTCCGGGAAAAATTGGGGTTTTTCGGTTTCAGCTCCGTAAACGCGTTCCTTTCTACTCCTAACCACTTTATTGACTATTCCATTAGGTTACAACTACCATTTAGTACCAATTTGGGCAGCATAAAAGCCCCCACACACCCATTTTCCATTTTTGAAACCAATGACAATCCGACAAAATTTCAATGATTAAATTGTCTATAGCAGCCAGAATAGTTAATACACAAGAGTTTGGAAGTACCTCAAGCTCCCACTAGCTTTTCTCAAGAGTGGCTGAAACCCTAGCCCTTATTATCCATGAAAATTGAGCTTCCAACACCTTAAAGAACATGAAAGAGAAGCTTAGGAGCAAGGTTATACGCGTTAGGAGCTAGATCGTCAGAGAAATCCGCATACCCTGTGAGATTTCTCCTCTTTCTCTTTCTAAGAGCTCTCAAATTTCTCTTACTAGTTTCAGCTAGTTCAACATGTCAGAAATAAGAGCTGAAGATGATGAGAAAATATTTAATTCCATGCTGATGTCATCTTTTATTTTGATGATATCATAATTCCCATTTTTGGATTTTCTGGCAGATTTTCTGCCCAAACTTTGAAATATCATAACTAATTCTAGAAAAATAAAAATGAGGTGATTACAAAGCCAAATGAAAGGTAGGAAAAATATGGACCATTACCCAAAATTACCACAAAAGTTCAGAATTACATAAAACTCATCGCTGCCCCAAAACAGAGTTCAGTTTCCATCCCAAACTTTGGACAGTCATATCTCCTAGCTTACAAAACGAAATGGCACAAATTATATGTCCATTTTGAAGCTTGGGATGTGAAATTTATTACTAGAAAGTTTCAGAATTTTTAGAGACCATTTTTCCACTCAAAAAATCAATACAATCAGACTGCCCAGAATAGAGTTTCACTGGACAAAATTTCAGATTTTGTATCTTTGCTTCCAATGGTCCCATTTTCATACCAAACATCTTTCCCATATAAATTTTCACAAGGAATCCATTGGAAACACCAAATCAATCAAATTCACATTCCATTGACATGTTTCACTAATAATAGGGAAAGATCTTGATAATAGAATATTCCCCTATTGAATAAAAATAGTTCTCGATAGAGAACAACGAGTGGCTATGGAATATAGTCTCAGGGTTGAGATAGAAAATTGAATATTCGAGCGGCTTTCAGATTTCCTGTGTATAGTAGTGAAGTACCCTGATAAGGCCAGTAGAATTTGTGAATATACCAGGCGTGAGCTAGTAATGGAAGCCCATATATAATAGCCCGAGATCATTTGAGTTGAAACAGGCAAAGAGTGGACATAGAGGAGCATAGATTGTGGGTACCATTAGGTGTAGTGGAAAGTTCCTAGGTGACTCTTATTAACCCAACTTGACTTAGCTAATGCACACATGAGAAAATAAACCCTAAGTGCATAGCGGAAGTTTAACGAAAGTAATGCATTTGGGAATTGCATTGAGTAAAGGCTCAAGGTGGTAAAGATGATGTGTCATCTTGATAGTGAAAAATTCAATTACTGTGTATGTGAACTTGATGAATCGCATCCTTCGATTGTGTTTAGATCGGTTCATAGTAGTTTTGTTGGTGATATTGTGATATACTGTATGAGTATGATCGAGGATACAGATTGGAAATGGCTACCTATGGAGAGTTTTGATCGAAGAGGTCCACCTACAGAGGATACTGATCAGAGAGAGCTACCTACAGTAAGGATTGATCGGAGAGGGCTACCTATGGTGAGGTGTGATCGGAGAAGGCTACCTACAGTAAGATCTGATTAGAGAAGGCTACCTATGGTGAGATCAGAGTGGAAAAAGCTACCTACGGTAAGATCTGATTGGAAAGGGCTACCTATGGAAGATGCTGACTGAAGGGGCTGACCAGTTAGGAGATTGAGTGAAGCATCGGGTACAGTACCATAGTATGGACCCACTATGATGATGAACCCTAAAGTGGAGCCACCATGATGATGAACCCTAATGTGGAGCCACTGTGACGATAAACCCTAGTGTACAGCCACCTTGATGACGAATCATAGAGTCCAACCACCGTGATGTTGAATCGTAGAGTAGAGAAGAGCATAAGCTTGAGGCAGTAAGTACGATGTGTGAGTATGACTTATGAAAGTAAAACTTTGGGGCCAAGTGATATTGTGAGAAGGGGTCTTAGAGGAACTCGGTATGATGAAAAGAGTTTAGGGTACCGAAGATGAAGTGTTTAAAGGCATCAGTGTTGTGAATATACCCAGTCCCAGCTTGATGTGATTGTGTATTGTGAGTCTTTCACTTGTGGCCCATCGATGGTTCCGGTAGGAGGACTATGCCTGCAGGGCAGTAGGATTATTGGGGATTGGCTATTTGTGTCTTTCACTTGCGGTCACATGGGGGGTCCCCCTAACGGAGGACTGTCCCGCTGGGGTGGTAGTTTATGGGGGATTGGGGTGTGGTTGTGCATCAGAGCAGAGCTAGTTCAACGGATGGCGAATTCGACTACATGATTGGGGGTTCTCACTTGTGAGGGCACTAACCTAGCATGGCCAGCATGGCCTGCCACCAAGCTGGTTGCTCCGGTGTTGACCTTGGGCCAAATGTCGATGCGTAAAATTAGAGTCTGTAATGTGTGTTGCTATGGAAGCTATGTGAATGATAGCTTGCGCATGTCAGCATGAGCCGTCGTAGAGAGTGACGCTGGTCATCTCTACCCTGACCGTTGATATACCGTTGTAAATATGAATGCTGGGAAGGCAATATGTATATGTGAATACAGCTGTGATAGCTTTCATTTTATGACTTATGAGTCACGTATAAATGGGGAAGTTGTTGTGGATATTGTGTTAATGCCTAAAAGCCTCGGTTACCACTAGTAGAGTCTCTAGTGGGTGTACAAGTAAGGATAACGCTGTGACGGTGCATACGGTGAAGTGGTGTTGTGTTAGCATCCAAAAGTCCCAGTTACCACTAGTGGAGTCACTAATGGGTATACGGGTGAGGATAATGTTGTGAAACTCAAAAACAGCAAAAGCTGAGGTAATTTTGCAAAAAGTGAAAACTGAGGTATATGTGAATGCAGCGGAAGTATTGTTTGATCAGAAAAGTTTGAATGTGAGATAGCACAAGTGAATAGAGTTATTGAAAACTAACAACCTGGAGATCAAGTATCATTTTTGTAAAGTTAATCTCATCACAGATATGTTTAGTTGTAAGGTGATGTGGATTGTTGCAGTAATAATGGAGAGTGAAAGGCTTAAAGCCAGGATGCAGTGCAGTCCGTCCAAATTATGATCGAATGAGGTGAAGATATCCAGTGTTTGAAAACGGAGATCACATGCTCGTGAGAGTGTCTCCGGGTACGGGAAATGGATAAAGTGATTAAGAGAAAGAAACTGAGCCACGAAGTATTAGTCTATTTTGTTAGAGCAAGCGTTTCACCCAAGAGGGGGGTGAATTGGGTGATCTTAAAAATTTCATTGCAAATATAAAATTTGACGTTGAAATTAAAACAGGAAAGAGTAAGGAGAAATAACACCGAAGTGTAAACCGGGAGTTATACTGGTTCGGCCACAACTACTTTGACCTACGTCCAGTCCTCAGAGCTTCTCTGAGAGTTTCACTATAACTTCCAAGATTCAGTGGGTTCTTGGCACCTCAGTACAAGCAAGTTCCTACGCCTGGACACTCGCTCCCCCTTACAAGTTGTAATCCAATCCCAACTCAAGGTTCCACAACCTTAAGTTACCTCAATAACAAATATTGAGTTTGAATGAAATATCTCTCTCACAGAGTGAATAAGAATCACTGAAGCATAGAATCACAAGTACAATGAAAAACAGAGTAATGAACTTGATGATACGTTCGTGAGTGTGTTCTTATGTATTTTCTCTGTTCAGATGTTCCCATATATATAGATACGTTGGTAATGATTGCTGGAACATATTTCTTCATGTCCGTTGGAGCGTGCACAGCCGCTATTGACTTTTCCAGTTTTTGAAAAACATACGTTTGCGGTAGGTGACGGTCAGTGACATTTGAGCGTTGCTTTTGACTTTCCTTATTTGGTAAGATCTCTTCATAGTTTATCTATTGAAATGCTAAGAATACTAATATAATGAAAAGTTAATCAAATAGGAAACAAAACAATGACCGTTGGAATGATTTCAAACTTTTTGGGTTTGCTTACTCAAGTAGCTACTCGAGTATCACCTGAAGTTTACTCGAATACTTACTCGAGTATCATCGGGAAAGCTTTGTTTAACTTCAAGTCAATAGACAAATACAAGATTACTCGGGTAGTGCATGGAATAACTAAATTTCAAACCTTTGAAAATTCATTTTTACTCGGGTACCTACTCGAGTAATGCATTGGCAGGCCGAGAGCAACTCCAAGTATTTACCTGGTTACTCGAGTAGCTACTCGAGTAACATTGGCAGGCCGAGAGCAACTTAAAAATACTTACACTATTACTCGAGTACCTACTCGAGTAACGTTGGCAGGTTACTGGAAGGTGCTTCTGGTTACTTCAAGTTTTGTCTCATTACTCGAGTACCTACTCGAGTAATGCCTTAGAAAACTTGCTTCTGATCAAGTTTCTCAGCTTTTTCTCTTGGTCTTTCTTCATTACTCCAATGCTTACCTCAAGTGATGATTATCCCTGTTATTCCTTTGCTCAAACTTATTTATTAATCACTTCTTTTTCATACCATTCTTTTGTTATCATCAAAACATGAGATCTAACATTCTCCCCCTTTTTGATGATGACAAAACTTGGTGATTTTGAACACAATTTTTCAATTTGAATTCTCAATTAAATGCTTCTTGTATTCAAAAATTATTTTGTAAAAACTTATTAAGTTTAGATTCAAAATGTCTTAACAAACGAAATGATGATGTACACCTTGCATACACAACAAACTTCATTAGTCCAACAATATATCATAATTTAAAGCTTAAATGGACTTGAAATGAAATCAAAACTTGCATTAATCTTAAAAATTGTATTACAAGATAAAAAGATAAAAACTTAATAAGTTCAAATGAAATAACAAAATAAAAGCTTAACAATTCAAAAGACTCCCTAGAATCCCATGTACACCCAAATACCCAAAATAAACTAGGACACTTCCAGTCGTGCCAGAATCAATCTCAGAGTCTCACCCTGGGCACGTTGCTCTGCTAGCAACTCCTCATGCCTCTTGTCCATTTTCTCAACCAACTCCTCATGCCTCTTGTCTATTTTCTCAACCAACTCCGCCATCTTGAAATTCGTGTTGGTAATCAATTCAGCATTCGTGTTGGCAATATCCACATGGAATCCTCTGAGCATGTTTTCCATAAGTGTTGGAGAGTGGCATTGAGAAAGGATGGTGATGAAGTGGTGGCAGCTGGAGCCGATGACTGTGTGTCATCCATCTTACTGGTCTCTGCCTCAGTGGTCTTCCTCTTCTTCTTTGACCCAGACTCCAGAGGGCCTTTGAGAGGGATGTCAATATTCAACTTCCCAATTTGGTTTCTCCCAACCGGAGTCATCCTCTCAATAGGCTCCTTGCTATCCAAATACCATATCTTATTCTCTTTCAAAATAAGTGATACAATTTGAGGATATGGCATTGGTGTTGTAGCCTTTCCATCCACTCTGTACCTCTTCATTTCAGAGAAGATATACTCCCCTAAATCCTTCTGTTCCTTCAAGAGAAGTGAAGCAAACCACCTAAAGTCCCTATCAGAGAAGTGGGTATAATTGTTGGCTTTGTTTACTAGGGACCTAGAGTAAATGTACCAAAGGACCCTGTGATGATCACACATATCACTGGGCTTGAAATTTAGAGGGCTAACTAACTCACCGGGTTTAAGAATAGAAAATATTTGGTTTGGTTCAAGTTGGGAGTAAATATCATCTAGAGGATTCTCTATTCCTAACCACAAGTTAATCCTACATGGTGATATAAGAATCTTTTGGCCTCTCACTGTGGTGGTCATTTCTTCCTCGGCTGAGGTTCTGTTTGGCTCATCTATAATCTCTAGATTACAGTAAAAGTGTGTGATCACTTTAGTATAGAAAGGTAATCTAATAGAAAGCCAAGGCATAAAGGGATCTAAATAAGGACTTAGGTCATGCTTCAATACCTCTTGAAGAATCTTGAGGTCTGCATAGTGTGTCTTGCACACTTTCCTTCTTAAGAACTGAGACAGGTACTTCAGAGACTCTACCAACTTATTGACATTGAACCCTTTTGGAGGGTTGGTAATCTCCTCTTCTGGCAATTTGGATTTCTTGGAAGATTGCCCCTTCTTCATTTGATCCAAGATGTTGGCCATAGCCGTAGCCACATTCCTATCATACTTAGGCTTTTTAGTAGATTTTGGAGTAAAAGAAGGGGTAGAGGAATCAGAGTGAGGAGGTGAGGGAGATTTGGCACTCTTGCCTCTTCCGGTTGAAGTACTCTTTTTGGATTGAGCCCTCGTAACAATAGGCTCTTTAATCACAACTCCTTTGGGTTTCGGTTGAGATTGAGGTTGAAGAGGAATTTTAGCTTTTGGCCTCGGAGTAAGTTTTCTTCTCTTTCTAGGAGGAGAAGAAAGAGGATCAGGGTTTTGTTGTGAATCAGAGGAATCTGTGAAGGAAAGATTCTTGGTTCTTACCATTTTAAAAACAGAATCTTGAAAATATCAGAGAAATAGAGAAACTGACGCAAGTTTAGGGCACAGAGAATCTGAGCAAAATAGGAGGTTTTTGGAACTGAAATCTCTAGGGTTTTGATGGAAATGAAGCAAGGAATCACTTGTGAAAAGTTTTTGTGAGAGTGTATAGTGATTTACTCGAGGAGATTTTGTGGAAATGACCGAGTTTGCGACAGATAAAGCCCTAGAACCCGATGTTACTTGAGGCCTTACTCGAGTAACCTTCAAGTTTACTCGAGGCCTTCCTCAAGTGTTCATACAGAAAATCTTTAAAATAATTTATTTAAATTGCGTACCTGGCATGAATAATATTGTAATTATCCATGGATGTTCCCTCGATCATTTATAACCCATTCTGAGCAGATTTGAGTCATTCTTCATCAATTTTGAAAATATGGACTTGCAGTTACTCGAGGTCTTACTCGAGTAAGCTTCAAGTTTACTCGAGGCCTTACTCGGGTAACCTGAGTTTTCAACTTGTGACTCTTCATTTCTTTGTATCTGAACCGTTAGATTTGAAAACCAAGTAACTTGATCCGTTACTTCCAGTTTTGAAGTCCATTACTTGAGTACATACTCGAGTAAAGTGCTTCTTTACTTCAAGTTGTTCCTCAGGTAATGCTTCTCTGTTAGTGATAACTTCAAGTTAGTACTCCAGTAAATGTGTCCTCTGATCACCTCTGTTTTTGTTTCTCAAAACAGAGTTTCAACCTTCCTGCAAAACAAATTTCTATATACTCCGATGCTTAAGTTAGTAATCATCAAGACTTTAACAAATGACTTCATCTAATATTATGAGAAACTGAAATAACTTACAACTCATTGGAATTTACCATTCCCAATTCTCTTCTAATGTATAGAAATTGATCTTTTGCAAGAGGTTTTGTGAAAATATCTGCTAGTTGAAGATGAGTGGGAATAAATATCACTTTCACATCTTTCTTTTGAACATGATCTCTGATGAAGTGATGTTTGACATCGATATGCTTGGTTCTAGAGTGTTGAACTGGATTCTTTGCCAAGCTTATCGTACTAGTATTGTCACAATAGATTGGTATTTCTTTGAGATAAATACCAAGATCTTGTAGTTGTTGTTTTAACCATATTACTTGTGCACAACAACTTGAGACTGCAACATATTCGGCTTCCGTTGACGAAAGAGACACTGTATTTTGTTTCTTGCTGAACCATGATACTAGAGATCCTCCAAGAAATTGTCCTTGTCCACTGGTGCTCTTTCTGTCTATTTTGTATCCTCCATGATCTGAATCTGAATATGCAACAAGATATTCACTTCTTCCTTTGGGATACCACAGACCCAATTCGGGTGTGTCAGTAAGGTATCTAAAGATTCATTTGACCGTTTCAGCATGTGATTCTTTTGGTGCCGATTGATATCTTGCACATATGCCAACACTAAATTGGATGTCTGGTCTACTTGCCGTGAGATAGAGTAATGATCCAATCATTTCTCTATACTTTGTTATGTTGTAGTCTTTCCCTTTGACATCAGCATCAAGCAACGTAGTTGAGCTCATAGGCGTGTCCGTGCCATTTGCTTCATCCATTCCATACATCTTCAATAGCTCTTTTAAATACTTTGTTTGAGATATGAAGATTCCATTCTTTCTTTGTTTGATTTGTAAACCAAGAAAGAAATTCAATTCTCCCATCATTGACATCTCAAATTCTCCCTGCATTATCTCAGAAAATTCCTTACACAGAGATTCATTAGTAGCACCAAAAACAATGTCATCAACATATATTTGAACAATTAAAATATCATTGTGTTTTTGTTTTATAAAGAGTGTTGTATCAACTTTTCCCCGTACAAAACCTTGATCAATAAGAAACTTATGGAGCCTTTCATACCATGCTCTAGGAGCTTGTTTTAAACCATATAAAGCCTTTTTAAGTTTGAAAACATGGTCAGGTTTGGTAACATCCTCAAAACCTGGAGGTTGTTCTACATATACTTCTTCCATGATGTAACCATTTAGAAAGGCACTCTTTACATCCATTTGATAGAGTTTGAATCCTTTGATGCATGCAAAGGCTAAGAGTACACGTATAGCTTCCAATCTAGCCACTGGAGCATACGTTTCCTCATAATCAATCTCTTCTTCCTGATTATAGCATTTGACCACCAATCTTGCCTTGTTTCTGACAATAATTGCGGATTCATCGAGTTTGTTTTTGAATACCCATTTAGTACCAATGATCGGATGATCTTTGGGTCGGGGTACCAAATCCCAAACTTGATTTCTCTCAAATTGATTTAGTTCTTCTTGCATTGCTATAACCCAATCATTGTCTGATAAGGCTTCATCAATGTTAGAAGGTTCAATCTCAGAAATGAATGCAAAAAAACTTACTTCATTGAAAATTCTATTTCTAGTTTTGATCTCTTCATTTACATCTCTTATGACTTGATCTAAGGGATGACTTTTATTGTATTTCCAAGCTCTAGGTTGACCTAGGGATTGCTCTTCTTCCTTCGTTTCATCAACCTCTGGAATAAGAGATTTAGAAATAGATTGACCATTTTCTTGATTTAAACCAACTTCCTGTTCTTCATCAATGGTTTTGTCAGAGGATTCAAATTCATCAAATACAATATGAATTGATTCTTCAATAATACATGTTCTTTTATTGTAAACTCTATATGCTTTACTTCAGTTAGAATATCCTAGGAAAATTCCTTCATCTGTTTTAGAATCAAATTTTCCTAAGTTATCTTTACCATTATTATGAATGAAACACTTACAACTGAGGATGTGTAGATGAGCAATGTTTGGCTTTCTTCCTTTGTACAACTCGTATGGTGTCTTTCCAAGTTTTGTTCTGATATAAGCTCTATTTGAAATATAGCATGCTGTACTCATAGCATCAGCCCAGAACAATTGAGATACATTCTTTTCATTCAACATTGCTCTAGCCATTTTAGTGAGCACTCTATTCTTGCGTTCCATAACTCCGTTTTGTTGAGGTGTTCTTGGATCAGAAAAATTGTGATTAATGCCATTAGTATCACAATATTCTTCAAAGGCTTGATTTTCAAATTCTCCACCATGATCAGTCCTAATACCTGCAATGGACAAACCTTTCTCATTTTGCACTTTCTTGGCAAAAACAATAAATTCTTCAAAGGTTTCATCTTTTGAAGATAGAAAAATAACCTATGTAAATCTAGAGAAATCATCAACAATAACCAATGAATATAAGTTTCCACCAAGACTCTTTATTCTTGCTGGGCCAACTAAATCCATATGTAATAATTGTAGTGGTCTATTTGTTGAAATCTCATTTTTCAATTTGAAAGATGATTTAGTTTGTTTACCCTTTTGACATGCGTCACAAATCAAGTCATTTTTGAAAGTTACTTTGGGTAATCCAAGAACTAAATCCTTTTTGAGTAGTTTGCCTAATTGATGTATATTGACATGAGCCAATCTCTTATGCCATAACCAACTTTCATCAGTATTACTCAGAAAACAGTTTTCAGACTCATTTCTACTAATATCTAGAGTATAACAGTTACCTTCCCTTTTTGCTCTGAGCTTAGCCTTGATATTCTTCTTATCAAGTTGTAAATCATTCTTGTTGATAATTAAGCATTCTTCTGAGTCAAATATTACCCAGTTGTCTTTATCTGCACTTTGACTTACGCTCAGCAAATTATGACACAAGCCTTCAACATAATATACATCTTTGACTTGTATTCTTTTGTCATTTTTGATTTCACCAATTCCTGCTATCTTTCCGGATTGATTTCCTCCAAATTTTACCTTTCCACCTTCCTTAGGTTGCAATGTGGTAAAACTTTCAAAATCTCCGGTCATATGTCTAGAGCATCCACTATCTATATACCACTTGCTATTTTTGGATGCTTTGAGACATACCTACAATCAAATGACTAGGTCTTAGGCACCCACATCTTTTTGGGTCCTGTTGGGTTAGTACAAATAATTTTCTGAACATATGAGCCTTTAGGTACCCATTTGTAGGTTCTTATTGTTCCTTTCTTCTTATGAATGCATGAAGATGTATAATGACCTTTTCTATTACAGTAATTACAAAAAGCAAAAGGATTTGATGTATGCATAGAATGCTGGAAATAATTCAAATATGACTTACCTCCTGCTTTCTTTCTACCATTCCTTTTATATGACTTTAGATCATATCCAATTCCAGATCGGTCATTTACAAATCGTTGAGCTTTTAAAATAACATTTAGCATCTCACTTCCTTGTGTAAATTTTTTAAGAGTTTTTGTGAGATCAATGTTTTTCTTTTTCAAAGATGAACAATTTTCACAATCCTTTTCTTTAAGTTTAGTTTCAAGAGCTTTGTTTTTCTTTTTGAAAACAATCAATTCTTTAACTACTTTGATGAATTCAGAATGTAAAGCATTATATTCGGAAAGTAATTCATCATAGGTAGGTTCAGAATCATTTACCTCCTCTTCTGTTTCTTCTTGATACGAAGGCCTTCTTTTTGTTGAAGAATTTGCCTTTTCTCTTTTCTTTGCTCTTTTGATTCAGTTCTGGACATTCTGATTTGATATGTCCTGGTTTTCCACATCCGTAGCAAATGATATGATCTTTGCTGCTAGTTCCACCTTTTTGAAAGTGTTTGAATCCTTGTCCTTTCTTGTAGAACTTTCTGAATCGTTTTATGATTAGGCCCATTTCATCATCGTCAAACTCATCATCCTCATCTTGATTCTCTTCTTTTACCTTTAGTGCAAGACCTTTCTTTTTCTTGTCACCAATGTCATCTAGTTCTCGTTTAAACTTTAATTTGCTTTCATATTCAGAAAGACTTCCAAATAGAGAAGCAACTGATCTCATTGATTCTCCTTTTGCTTCTTCTATCACAGTGACTTTGGCCTCCCATTCTTTAGAAAGAATATTTAGAATCTTTCGTACTTGGGTATGCTGATCATAGACTTTCCCAAGAGCTGCAAGTTGATTAACAAGATGAGTATATATAAGTTCAAATTCAGATATTAATTCACCTGATTTCATTCAAAGTAAATCGAATTCAGTGACCAAGGTGTTGATCCGATTCTTCTTTATTCCCGAAGTTCCTTCATGAGCTATTTCCAGAGCTTCCCACATTTCCTTTGCTGTTGGAAGTGTGCAAATTCTGAAATACTTACTTTGACTCAAGGCACTTTGTAACATCAGAATTGCCTTGCTGTTGAGAGTGATAAGTTTCTTGTCAATCTCATCATATTCCGCTGGCGTCTTGGGAATTTTCTGAGAATCTACAGTCATTGTAGGTTGATAGTTTCCACTCTCAATCACATCCCATAGCCCATATTCAGTAGCCATTACGAATACTCTGAACTTTGCTTTCCAGAAAGAAAAGTGTTTGCCACTGAAACCTAGAGGTCTAGTGATGGATGCACCGTCGGGAAGAATTCCTTCACCCATGCTTGCCATTGGATCCTTCTTAGGTTGTTATACCTTCACAAGAAGACCTACGCTCTGATACCAAATGTTAGAGCAAGCGTTTCACCCAAGAGGGGGTGAATTGGGTGATCTTAAAAATTTCATTGCAAATATAAAATTTGACGTTGAAATTAAAACAGGAAAGAGTAAGGAGAAATATCACCGAAGTGTACACCGGGAGTTATACTGGTTCGGCCACAACCACTTTGACCTACGTCCAGTCCTCAGAGCTTCTCTGAGAGTTTCACTATAACTTCCAAGATTCAGTGGGTTCTTGGCACCACAGTACAAGCAAGTTCCTACGCCTGGACACTCGCTCCCCCTTACAAGTTGTAATCCAATCCCAACTCAAGGTTCCACAACCTTAAGTTACCTCAATAACAAATATTGAGTTTGAATGAAATATCTCTCTCACAGAGTGAATGAGAATCGCTGAAGCATAGAATCACAAGTACAATGAAAAACAGAGTAATGAACTTGATGATACGTTCGTGAGTGTGTTCTTATGTATTTTCTCTGTTCAGATGTTCCCATATATATAGATACGTTGGTAATGATTGCTGGAACATATTTCTTCATGTCCGTTGGAGTGTGCGCAGCCACTATTGACTTTTCTAGTTTTTGAAAAACATACGTTTGCGGTAGGTGACGGTCGGTGACATTTGAGTGTTGCTTTTGACTTTCCTTATTTGGTAAGATCTCTTCATAGTTTATCTATTGAAATGCTAAGAATACTAATATAATGAAAAGTTAATCAAATAGGAAACAAAACAATGACCGTTGGAATGATTTCAAACTTTCTGGGTTTGCTTACTCGAGTAACTACTCGAGTATCACCTGAAGTTTACTCGAGTACTTACTCGAGTATTATCGGGAAAGCTTTGTTTAACTTCAAGTCAATAGACAAATACAAGATTACTCGGGTAGTGCATGGAATAACTAAATTTCAAACCTTTGAAAATTCATGTTTACTCGGGTACCTACTCGAGTAATGCATTCACAACTTCATAGGTTACTCGGGTACCAACTCGAGTAAACCTTCAAATTAATTTGATTACTCGATGCTCTACTCCAGTAATGTTGGCAGGATTTCAAGGCCGAGTGCACATCAAGTCTGATTACCTTATTACTCGAGTACCTACTCGAGTAAACTTACTTTTTGTACATAACTTACTCAGGTAATGACTTGAGGTTTTCCTTCAAACATAACACTGCATACTCGGGTACATACTCGAGTAATCCACTTAAAATAGAACATTAAATACTTGCATACTAGAGTAAAGACTCGAGGAAAGTAAGATAAACTTAAATCAAGTTATTCGGGTACTACCTTCAAGTTTTCACTTACCTTAGTGTGTTACTCGAGTACCTACTCAGTAACATTGGCAGTGGTACAAAGTGCCGAGAGCAACACATTTTTAGAAACAGAGTTACTCAAGTACTTACTTGAGTATCATTGGCAGGCCGAGAGCAACTGGAAGTTTTTCATATGGTTACTCGAGTAGCTCCTCGAGTAACATTGGCAGGCCGAGAGCAACTCCAAGTATTTACCTGGTTACTCGAGTAGCTACTCGAGTAATATTGGCAGGCCGAGAGCAACTTGAAAATACTTACACTATTACTCGAGTACCTACTCGAGTAACGTTGGCAGGTTACTAGAAGGTGCTTCTGGTTACTTCAAGTTTTGTCTCATTACTCGAGTAATGCCTTAGAAAACTTGCTTCTGATCAAGTTTCTCAACTTTTTCTCTTGGTCTTTCTTCATTACTCCAATGCTTACCTCAAGTGATGCTTATCCCTATTATTCCTTTGCTCAAACTTATTTATTAATCACTTCTTTTTCATACCATTCTTTTGTTATCATCAAAACATGAGATCTAACATATTTAAGATTCTTGTGAGAAACAGACAAGTAGCGTACCATTTATACGAGTGGTCTTGAAGGAACTATCTCAATGAGAAACAGTTCAAGGAACGGAAGCCTTTATTAAGAGGCGTCCGAGGTTTATGTTCAAAATGTTGTAACAAATTTTGGGGATGAAGTTTATTGAACGGGGGCAGAATTCTAACGGCCCAAATTTTGATTAAGGGCTAATTGCAATTATTGTGAATGACTATGTGGATTAATGTGGATTTTAGATCTAGATTAAGTATTGGGAATGCCCAACACCCTGTATTTTAGCATAATTATGTGACAAATAATTATTTGGGCTAAAATAAGGGTAAATGGTGCATGGGAGAAGGAAAAGAATTGATTATATATTATGTGGCAATTTTAACTAATATGCCATAATCAGTGAGAAATTAGAAGAATGGCAATAAGTTAGTGATTAATGAAGAGATTAATTACTAATTAAGGAGAAATGAGATATGTAACTAAATGGCTAATGGAATAGGTAGAGTAACCAAGTGGTTACTTACTTTATGAGAATGCACAAGATGTGGACAAGTGTCACTTGATGATGAAGAGAGATGAGAAGAAAAGTCAAAGCACCCTTTATTTTTATTCATTTCTTGTCTTTTCTCTCTCTTATGCATATGGAATGGCTAGAGGGGGTAGAAATTCTGCACCTCACCCTCATCTGATCTTATCATGACACACTTTCTCTCTCTCTCTCTCTCTTAAGCTCTTGTGCCCCATTTTCGAAGGATGAAAAGGAAAAGGAAAGCTCAAGATTTAGGTAAGATCTTGACCTCAAATGCCAAAATATCCTTCTTTAAAGTTATTCCCCTTGTTGAGATCTTCCTTTCTATGGTTTTAGAATCTCAAGGAGAGGTGTTTTTGTGCTTGAGAAAAGTTGGATATTGAAGAATCAAGAATCAAGTTTGAGAAAGTGAAAGGGGCAAATGTTAGCTCCCTTTTGATATATATATATATATTATGGTTGTTGTTTGAGCATTATTTTTCTGGAATTTTCTGCCTTATTTTCAAAAATCAGGGTCTTAGTGAGTTTGGCATGTTGTGATCATGGAAATGGTATATTGTGACGTCTTTTGGACAAATGGATTGGTTTGAATCATTAAAAGTAAAGTTTGGCAACTTTGTGTTTGGTTTTGTGTATTGGTCAAAACAGGGCATAGTGAGAGGTTGAGATTTTGGTCATTTTGAGGTTACCATTGTGTTCCTTGTGGAAAATTGTATGGGAACAGATTTGGTTAATGATTTTAGAGTCATTGGACACTTTCGTAGAAAAGTTGGAAATCTATCTTGTGTGAACTCTTTTCTAGGTCGTCATTTTGCACGAACATTTTGAATGAACAAATGGTGTTGTAAAATTCTGAAAATTTCTAGTCTTAAATTTCACATCCCAAGCTTCAAAATGGACATATAATTCATGTCATTTCATTTTGTGAACTGAGATTTATGCTTTGTCAACTTTTGGGATTAAAACTGGACTTTGTTTTGGAGCAGTGATGAGTTTTGTCTAATTCTTGAATTTTGTGGTGATTTCTAGTAACGATGCATATTTTTCCTATGAAGAGGACTTAAATACCTTTCATTTGGCTTTAGAATCACCTCATTTCATTTTTTCTAAAATTAGTTATAATTTTTGAAAATTCAGCCAAGAATCAGGGAATTTGTTGGCCATGGCCCAAGGTGGCTGGCCGTGGCCCAAACCTTTCTATCCTTATTTTGGCCGCGGCTGACCCCTGTGTTCCAACACTTTGAGTTTTTGAAAAGTGATCTTCAACCTATTGTTTCCCAATCTTTTAGGGCTTTTATTAGAGGCATTTATGGCCTCTTAAGGGTCAATTATGATACCCAAATTAAGTGTTATAAAGTGAATTAAGTCTTGGAATATAGTATAACTCTTCATCCTTAATTATGATTGTAGGATTTGACATTTGCCCTACTCGGGAGAGACTGGCGCTAGGACATACATGGAGTAACCACTCGAGTAGTGCCTTCTAAAACATGATAGAGAGCCAAAACTCAAAGGAAAGCCTTGGGGAAGTTCCATAACTTCCATGTAAGTTATTTTAGCTTCGTATTAACCCATCCCAACCTTCGTATGATCATAGAAACCTCCGGTATCACTTATAATAGCTTGGGTCATCATATTCTCATGTGATCTTGCAAGTTCTTCTTTCTTCAATCTCTTTCTTCTTGTTTTTCCACTTGATGATCATTCTTCATAACCCAACTAGATATCTTCTTGAATATCTTCAAACTTCTTCTTTCTTTACTTGACTAATCTTTCTTCTTGAAATTCCCATTAGTTCCTGTAAATTCTTCTTTCTTCAATATCATTCTTCTTGACTCCATAATCTATTTAGATATCTCTTTGAATATCTTCAATCTTCTTTTTTCTTGGCTTGACTAATCTACAAGATATCCAACATTAAATATAGTAGTTAGTCATTGAAGATAATAAGTATGTCATACAAATGTTTTGCTCTTAATACTTGACATCCATATTTGACATCATCAAAACTATTCATATATAACATTCTCCCCCTTTTTTATGATGACAAAACCTTTAAGAAAAATATGTATGAGTATGGCAACAATTTGAATACAGCATATTTTTCTTGCTTCTTTCTCCCCCTATTTGATATCAACAAAATGTTTGAAGTATAAAGAAGAAAGACTTGTAGAGAAGTAAATATGTCATGAAAATTTTCTCCTCATTAATCAAAATAAATGTGTCATGAAAACAATTTTCTCTTCATCGATTTGAAGGTAATTTCATTTATAATTTGATGTAAATAAAAAATGAGTTTCGTGAAAAATAACTTTCATAATCAAGGTAAATTAAAATCAAAGATATGAAAGTATTCTCAAAATATAAAGAGAGTGTTTAGAAATGCTCATGTAATTTTTGGAAAATGATGAAGCGCTCCATGAAGTCCGTTGCTTCTATGGCAATGCTGGTTTATAATGTTGTGTTTTGTACAACTCTAACAGATGTTCATGTTGTTGCCAAGTTTTTCCAATTGAGTTGAGCTTCTGTTTAGCATGCTCAATGCTCTTTTGTATTGACATATGTATTTGTTGCTCTGAATGTTGCAGCCAATGTGGTTTACTTGATTGAGCATTAAAAGCATCCTCAAAGTTGATATAGTCTTCTTGTAATATGTTGAGGAATGCTAATGCAGAAAACAAATTCTCCTGTCATATATTTAAATCTTTCTTTGCAAAGAGAATTATTAGTTCAATCAAGTAACAAAATGTTCCTTTCCATATGATATGTTAAAATTATGATCTTGAAAAGAACAGTATATGTGTAACTCATCATCAAAAACTAATCAAGACATGGTGAATATAGATGAGTATGTTAAAAATATTTTCTTCTAATAAAGGACATGAGCTTTCAAGATAGAAAACATATGTGAATGTGAAGCTCCCCCTTAATGAATGCATGGTTTTAAAAATCATTTTGAGGAGTAAATAATACCTTTCTAGGATTAATGAATGCATGTGTAACTCATCATCAAAAACTAATCAAGACATGGTGAATATAGATGAGTATGTTAAAAATATTTTCTTCTAATAAAGGACATGAGCTTTCAAGATAGAAAACATATGTGAATGTGAAGCTCCCCCTTAATGAATGCATGGTTTTAAAAATCATTTTGAGGAGTAAATAATACCTTTCTAGGATTTTGAAAAAAAAAATATCTAGAAACTTTGTAAAGAAAATGAGTATGAAAATCCAAAGATTTAAAGAGAAATCAAGTTTTGAAAATGATGATGCAATTCAGGGTTTTAAGGCTATAACCTTATATTACTTGAGTTACTACTCAAGTGTTCACTTTGAGTGATGCTGAAAGAGGCAAACTTCACCCAAGAGGGGGGGTGAATTGGGTGATGCTATAAATTTTTTGCTTGATGTGGAGATATGAAAAATAGAGTAGATAGAGTAGAGTTGAGAAGATTAGGACACAGAGAGTTATACTGGTTCGGCCTAACAACCAGGCCTACATCCAGTCCTCAGAGATCAAGGCCTACTGAGAATTTCACTATACCTCCAAGATTCAATGGGCTCTCAGAACGCCACAAACAACAATTGTCCTAGAAAGGACTACGAGCAGAAATATTCTCTCACTAAGAAATTTCTCTCCCCCTTACGACAAGTCTTACGTGCAGAAAAACAACCTATGACCTTACCCACTTGCTTATGTATACAAGACTTATGAGCAGCAACGTTCTCTCCTGCTTACTCCACTGTAAGTCTTACGAGCAGCAACGTTCTCTTCTGCTTGTATCTTATAAGGCTTATGAGTGGAAGGTTTAACAAGGAATTCTCTCAACTCCTTCTCTCGTAAGGAAATCTACCCTCTCAAGGTCCCAATACCTTGAGATCAAATAAACAGAATTTGAATTGTATAAAGACTCTCTTACAGAGCAAATAGATGAACACTGAAGATCAATATGTATACAGAGAAAAATATGAATAACAGAGACTTGTGTATATGCTTGTGAATTCTTGTGCTTCGTTATCTTTGACGATCTCTGAATCTCTGTATTTATAGATATTTTGTTTTTGCCCGTTTGAGTAATCACCGTTGAGGAGCAAGGCTTGCACTGTGGAATGACACGCGCATGTTTGAATATTCTGAATGCGGTAGGTACGAGCGTGCATGTAATGATGTTGTCTGCTGTTGTTTGACTTTCTTCGTGTCAGTTTATTTCAAACGTTCATCCTCCTGTATCACACTTATAATACAATCAAAATGATGTTAAGTAATGATAATAAGTAATGATAAGACAAATAAATAACATTAAACCATATTCGGGTTGAACGTTGTGAGACTTGGTGTTTTTGGTGATCTAGCAGAGCATCACTCGAGCATGAATGGGCTCACTCGAGTGATCTCCCTATTTTTCTCTTTGTGCTTTAGTTTTGAGATTGTGCTTGCATAGGATTTTAGAGAGACAAAATTCTCACTCGCGAGTGATGTGGGGCCTCACTCGAGCACACACACTCCTGCTCGAGTGCGACGAATATTCTTAAGAAATATACCCTTAATACCAACACTCGCATCAGGATTTGAGAGGGATAAATTTATCACTCGCAGGTGATGTGGGCCCTCACTCGAGCACACATACTCCTGCTCGAGTGAGAAGAATATTCTCAAGTAATATACCATTTATACAAACACTCGCATCAGAATTGGAGAGGAATAGATTTTTCACTCGCAAGTGCTGATGTGTCACTCGAGCATATGAAGCTATGGTTGAGCACACTTGTGCTTCTCTGAACTTCATGACTCTCGGCCAAGCACTCGTAGTCCCTTGCTCGAGTACAGAACACTCATGCTCGAGCATTGATGTCTTTGCTTGAGTGCATCAAGAGAGAATGACAAAACTTGCTCTCAGCCAAGTACTCGCAGACCTTCACTCGCATGTGCTTAAGTGAGAATGGCTTCTCTGCTTGAGTGCTATCTCCAGTGCTCGAGTGAATCAGTGAACAGAACAGTGGCATGCCTCTCGGGTAAACACTTTCTAGCTATCACTTGCACCTGCTCGAGCACACAAGGGATCCATGCTCGAGTGCTAGACTTATGCTCGAGCACACCAGTATATTCAGACAACAAACACCATGGAACATTGTTATATGCATTTGGTAACCTTGTAAACATTTCTTCAACTTATAAAAACATGAATTGTACACAATTGACTTTTGTTATCATCAAAACTTGGGATCTAACATTCTCCCCCTTTTTGATGATGACAAAACTTTTGTGATGGAGAAAAAAATTGATTATGATGGAAAATTTTTGAAGTACTTCAATGTTTCCAAATGCATATCAAGTTTTAGGTTCTAGTTCATGTTTCCCTGCAGTACTTCCTCTGGACACTTAACAACCAAGATAAGCATAGTATAAATCAAATAACTTGATAACACACTTTAACCAGAATAACTTGAATAATAGAAATAGTCATTAATATTAAACTTGATTAATAATCTTGATAGCATAAGAAAATAGATAATCCCAAATACAATCAGCAAAACCTACCCCATACAGAAAATCTACCCAAACACCCAATACATCCCATAAAAGCTCAGCTCAGAAACCATTACACATCCTTCTCCCCCGTTTTGTCAACATCAGAAGGGGGCTGAGGAAGAGTGACATCAGATGGGACAAAAGGCACCATGGCAGTGGAAGGGTCAATAGGTACAATAGGTGGAGATGATGGCTGTGGTACAGAGGTTGATGGAGGTAGTGAAGGCGACCGATCATAGGTGATATCAATATTAGAATCTGGATCGGTGAAGAGAACATGTGTCTGCGGATGAGGAGATGAGGTATGAGTGGTCTCAGGAGGCACCTTTGAAGATGAAAGTGGGAAATGAGAGCGTAAGAAAGTCTCCATATCAGTTATCCTCTATGACATCTCATCCTGAGTCTTGAACATCAAGTCAAAGTTGATATTGGCCTTGTCTACTAACTTGATGACTTGTGACTCCATCTTTTCCACAAGCTTCTCATACTCAGTCACTAATTCCTTCTTCAGACTGGATACGGCTTGATTGATTGCCTCAGTCAAGTGATGGGAAAGTGAAGCATTAAGGAAGGAAGGAGGAGGAATAGGACCTTGAGCAGAAGATTGGGCCTCGTCACCTATGGATGGAGTGGCTTCCCTCTGAGATATGGCTTTAGTTCGACTCACTGGAAGATTGATAACCATATGAGTTAACTGAGTCTTTCCAAACCTCGAATTAAGTACCCGCTCAGTTCCTTCTAAATACCATACCTTGCTTTTCAATAAGATGAAGGATACAAGTTGAGGGTATGGTATGGTTGCGGATTTTGATGAAGAAAATCAAAATCTTCTCATCTCATTAAAGATAATCTCCCCAACATTCCTTTGTTGCCCGGCTAAGAAAGAGGCCAACATATAATAGTCCTTTTGAGCAAAATGGGTAAAGTTTTTAGACTTATTGACTATGCTCCGGGAATATATATATATAGTGAAGGATTCTGTGAGAGTTAGGCATATCAATAGGTTTAAAATTGAGAGGACCTATTGGGTCTTTTGGTCTCAAAATCTGGAAGACTTCATTGGCAGAAAAAGAAGGTGGATCAGGGGGTGGTGCAACATATCCAAGTAGGTCATTTATGATCTTAGCAGATATCATAATAAATTTTCCTCTAACAACAGTAGACACTGCTTCCTCAATCAATTCACTAGACCTAGACATAATGTTATGGGTCTTCATGTTGTAATAGAATGTTTTCACGACAGAGGGTGAATATGGCATATGGATATTTAGCTAGGGAGCATAGTATTGAAGATAAGGATATAAATCCAAATGGCAATTCCTCTTCAAATAATCTAAATCCACATACATAACTGGACAGAAATGCCTATGAATATATTCATCATCGAATACTTTCTGAGACAATGCCTTTAGCTCTTCAACAATGAATCCCTTAGGAGGACTGGTAATGTGATCATCCACCGGTGCTTGTGAGGCAGAAGGTGCTCCTGAAGCAGTGGCACTGGATTGCCCAATGTGGTGTGAACTTGAAATACCGGCTTGAGAAGCGATCTTTCCAATTATCTTATCAAGCTTGGATTTCTCTATTGCTTCCTGAAGTTGTCTGTTGAATGAATTATCAAAGGAAGAAAATGATTGCTCAATCTCCTTTTTCTTCCCTTTTCCTTGAACCTCTTTGGATTGAGACCGGGTAACTATAGGTTCCTTGAACACCACACCCTTTGGTTTCTTTTGAGGAGGTTGGACTTTCTTTGCAATTTGAGGCTTAGGGTGAGGTTTCTTAGCTGGAGTTCTCTTTTTGGTCTTGGGTTTAGGAGGAGGTGAAGGTGTGGAAGACATTTTAGGAGATGGAGGAGTTGGTTCTGGGGTGGCAGATGCACTGGCAGCAGAATGAGTAGGAGAGGGAGAGTGAGATCTTTGAGGAATGGAGGGCAAATTAGTTCTTGCCATTGATGAACAAGAGAAAAAGAGGCAAGACTTACAGAATTTTTGAGAGAAAAGAAAAACACTACAGATTAGGGCACCGAATGTGAAATGCAGAGGATAAAAATCACCTTTTATAGAATATTGGAGAGTTGTAACGATGATTTGAGGCAAATGGACGTGATTGACTAAAGAGAAACAGTTGGAGGTGAAGAGTTGTGACCTTCGAGTGATGAGACACCTCGAGTGAGAGCAGGAAGTACGACGGTCTGAGCTATCGCGTAACTGATATAAGTGGCAGTGCTCGAACATAAACCCTAGTGCTCGAGTGATGTTCATACTGTGCTCGAGTGTGTTCTATCTGTGCTCGAGTGAAACTCTGGAAATTTTAATAAAACATATAAAGCGTACCTGGATTATGGATTTCTTGCCATATTTTGTATCTTTGTACTCAAATCCTCCAAAATCATTTGAGTAACCATGATTTGGATAGCTTTTGGAAAGAAACTCTTTCTTTCTACTCGAGCATACACTCTTCACCTCAAGCATGTTTATATCATGCTCGAGTGAATGTCCTTCATGCTCGAGTGAGCTCAACTTTTCACTGTTGCTTTTGAAATAGACTCTTGGTATTCTTATTTCCTCTGTTAACCTCTGTTTTACACAACAAGAAGCAGAGTATTTTTAACAGTGCTGTGCTCGAGCAGAGCTACTTGTGCTCGAGTGAATTAGCTTATCACTCGAGTGACACCCTCTGTGCTTCAAGTGACAGACCTGCAAAATGATTTTTAATACTCCGATGCCAAAGTCAGTATGGTTATCATCAAAAAGAACATTTAAATAAGATATTTAACAAGAAAAATTGCAACTCATTGGGATTAACCATTCCCAATTCTCTTCGAATATATAGGAATTAATCTTTTGCCATTGGCTTTGTGAAAATATCCACAAGTTGAAGATGAGTTGGTATAAATTCCACTTTGACATCCTTCTTTTGAACATGATCTCGAATGAAGTGATGTCGAATGTCAATGTGTTTGGTCCTTGAATGTTGTACAGGATTCTTGGCCAAGCTTATAGTGCTAGTGTTGTCACAATAAATTGGAATCTCATTTAAGTATATCCCCAAATCTTGAAGTTGTTGTTTCAACCATAATACTTGAGAACAGCAACTTGCTACAGCTATATATTCAGCTTCAGTTGAAGATAATGAAACTGTGTTCTGCTTTTTGCTGAACCATGATACTAGAGAACCTCCAAGAAATTGACATTGACCACTGGTACTTTTTCTGTCAGTTTTATATCCTCCGTGATCTGAATTTGAATATGCCATTAAATACTCGTTCCCTTTTCTCAGATACCAAAGCCCAAGTTCTGAAGTATCTCCTAGGTATTTGAAGATTCTTTTTACTGTCTCTGCATGTGATACCTTAGGAGTAGATTGATACCTTGCACACATTCCCATGCTAAACTGAATATCTGGCCTGCTTGCTGTGAGATAGAGTAATGAGCCAATCATTCCTCTATACTTAGTAATGTTGAAACTAGGACCTTTTACATCAGCATCCAACAACGTTGTAGAACTCATTGGAGTATAAGCTCCGTTAGCATTATCTAATCCATATTTCTTTAACAGCTCTTTCAAATACTTTGTCTGAGATACAAATATGCCATTCTTCTTTTGTTTGATTTGAAGTCCAAGAAAGAAGTTCAATTCTCCCATCATGGACATTTCAAACTCTCCCTGCATAATCTTAGAGAATTCTTGACACATAGATTCGTTAGTGGCACTGAAAATAATATCATCAACATAAATTTGAACAATTAGAATATCATTTTTGCTATGTTTGATGAAAAGAGTTGTATCTACTTTACCTCTGACAAAACTTTGATCAAGAAGAAATTTACTTAGTCTTTCATACCAAGCTCTAGGTACTTGTTTCAAACCATATAATGCTTTCTTAAATTTGAAGACATAATCAGGTTTTGTTTCATCTTCAAAACCAGGAGGCTGTTCTACATATACTTCCTCCATAATATAACCATTTAGAAAAGCACTTTTCACATCCATTTGATAAAGTTTAAAACCTTTAATGCACGCAAAGGCTAGGAGTACTCGTATTGCTTCCAATCTTGCTACTGGTGTATATGTTTCCTCATAATCAATACCTTCTTCTTGATTATAGCCTTTGGCAACCAATCGTGCTTTGTTTCTCACAATGATTGCTGATTCATCAAATTTGTTTTTGAAAACCTATTTGGTCCCTATAACCGTCTGATTTTTAGGTCGGGGAACCAAATCCCAAACTTGATTTCTTTGAAACTGATTTAGTTCTTCTTGCATAGCAATCACCCAATCATTGTCAGATAAAGCTTCTTCTATATTAGAAGGTTCAATCTCAAAAATAAAAGCAGAAAAAGTTACCTCATTGAGGATTCTATTTCTGGTTTTGACACCTTCATGAATATCTCCTATAACTTGATCAATTGGATGATCCTTCATATGTCTCCATGCTTTTGTTTGAGCATGATCATCGACATCCTCTAAATTTTGAAAATCATTTGTTTCAAGGTCATCTTGTTTTGAAATAGATTTGTTTTTCTTGATTGAATCCATTTCTTCTTCATCAATATGTTTTGTCTGAGATTCAAATTCATCAAACACAATATGAATAGATTCTTCAGCAGTACAAGTTCTTTTATTGAAAATTCTATAAGCCTTACTTCTATTAGAATATCCTAGAAATATACCTTCATCAGACTTTGCATCAAATTTACCTAAGTTTTCCTTACCGTTGTTGTGAATGAAGCACTTACACCTGAAGATATGTAGATGAGCAAGATTTGGTTTTCTTCCTTTGTAAAGTTCATATGGCATCTTTCCAAGTGATTTGCGAATATATGCTTGGTTTGAGATGTAGCATGCAGTACTCATTGCATTTGCCCAGAACACTTGTGACATTTCTTTTTCGTTAAGTAATGCTCTCACCATTTATGTAAGAACTCTGTTTTTTCTTTCCACTACTCCATTTTGTTGAGGTGTTCTAGGAGCAGAGAAGTTATGATTTATTCCTTCATTGTTGCAGTAGTTTTCAAATAATTGATTATCAAATTCTCCTCCATGGTCTGTTCTAATAGAAACAATAGAAATACCTTTCTCATTTTGAACCTTTTTAGCAAACATAACAAATTCAGCAAAAGTTTCATCTTTTGAAGCAATAAATATAGTCCATGCAAATCTTGTAAAGTCATCGACAATTACTAACGTATATAAATTTCCTCCAAAACTTTTTACTCTAGCAGGTCCTACCAAATCTATATGAAGTAATTGTAAAGGTTTTGAAGTAGAAATCTCATACTTTGTTTTAAAAGAAGATTTAGTTTGTTTTCCTTTTTGACATGCTTCACAAATCATATTATCTTTGAATTTGAGCTTGGGAAGACCAAAAACTAAATCTTTTCTAATCAGTTTGTCAAGTTGATTCATATTGACATGAGCCAGACGCTTATGCCATAACCAACTTTCCTCTGATCGACTAAGAAAACAATTTTCAGAAGAATTTGAATTTAAATTAATAGTATAACAATTACCGTCCCTTTAAGCTCGGATCTTTGCCTTGATAGATTCTTTATTTAGTGGCAGATCTTTCTTGTTCAGTATCAAGCATTCTTTTGAGTCAAAAATCACTCAGTTATCTTTGTCAGTGCTTTAACTTACGCTCAGGAGGTTGTGGCATAATCCCTCAACATAATATACTCCGTTGATTTGAACACCATCGGATTTTCCTACTTCACCAATTCCAGCAATACGTCCAGATTGATTACCTCCAAATGTTACCTTCCCTCCTTCTCTGGTTTCCAGCATGGTGAACATTTTTTTGTCACCATTCATGTGTCTCGAACATCCACTATCAATATACCATTTGTTTGCTCGAGATGCTTTGAGACATACCTAGAATAAGGTGATCAAGTTTTAGGTACCCACATTTTCTTGGGTCCTTTGTGGTTAGTATGTGATGTATGTGTTCCTTTCGGAACCCATTTATATGTGCCAAAAACTTGTCCCTTTTTGAAATAACATGATGAAGTATAATGTCCTTTCTTGTTACAATAACTACATGATGCAAAGGGATTTGACGTATACACAGAATTCCTGAAATATTTAAGATGCGTTCTACTACTATTCTTCCTATATCCTTTATTCTTATCATGAGCAGAATTATATCCAATTCCAGATTTATCAAATGAAACTTTTTGAGAATTTAAAATAACCTTAAGAGTGTCACTTCCCTTAGTAAATTTTTCAACAATTTTTGTTAAATCATTTATTTTCTTATCTTTCTCTTTACACATTTCACATGATGATATGACAGTACTTTCTAATTCTTTTACTTTCTTCTTATAGCTAATCATTTCTTTAGCTACTTTGATGAATTCTGTATGCAATGCATTATATTCAGATAACAATTCATCATAAGTAGGTTTAGAATCACTTACCTCGAAATCTGATTCTTCTTCCTTGGCTACCAAGCACAGATTTGCTACTTCGTCATTGTCACTTTCTTCGTCTGACGAACTATCACCCCATATAGATGATATATATGCTTTCTTTTTCTGCTTCTTTTTGTCTTTGTTCCTGAAGCATTCAGATTTGATGTGTCCAGGTTTACCACATTCATAGCATACTATATGTTGTTCTTTATTTTCCTTCTTGCTTGGTCCACCTTGATAATGTTTGAAGTTCTTTTGACCTCTTCTATAGAATCTCTTGAATTTTCTCACGATCATTCCCATTTCATCATCATTAGGGACATCTTTATTCTCGGAAGATTCTTCTTCTTCCTTGATAGCTTTAAGTGCAACTCCCTTTTTCTTTTTATCATCGAACTCTTCAAGTTCCTTTTTGAATCTCAACTTTCCTTCATACTCGGAAAGACTCCCAAAGAGAGCAGCTACGGATCTCATAGATTCTCCTTTAGCTTCTTCGATAGCTGTCACCTTTACTTCCCATTCTTTCATAAGAATATTAAGAATCTTTCTTACCTGGGAATTTTGATCAAACGATTTTCCAAGAGTAGATAATTGATTAACAAGATGAGTATACCTGAGTTCGAATTCTGATATACCTTCTCCAGGCTTCATACGAAATAGATCATACTCTGTGATTAGAGTATTGACTCTATTTTCTTTGATTCCAGATGTACCTTCATGAGCAATTTCAAGAGCATCCCACATATCTTTGGCAGTTGGTAGAGTACATATTCAAAAATATTCCTTTTGACCAAGAGCACTCTGTATCATTAAAATGGCTTTACTATTTAATGTTACTAACCTTTTATCATTCTCGTCAAACTCCTCTGGGCTCTTCTTAACGACTCTATCTTCGATTTTCTTCATTGGAACATAGTCACCATCTTGTATTACATTCCATAAGCTGTACTCGTTAGCCATCACGAACACTCTAAATTTAGCTTTCCAGAATGAAAAATGTTCTCCGGCAAACCTAGGAGGTCTAGTGATTGAAGCTCCGTCTGGAAGAATATTTTCACCCATTGTTGCCATTTATCGGATCCTTCTCAAGCTGTTAGGCTCTTTGGAGAAGACCTTGCTCTAATACCAAATGAAAGAGGCAAACTTCACCCAAGAGGGGGGTGAATTGGGTGATGCTATAAATTTTTTGCTTGATGTGGAGATATGAAAAATAGAGTAGATAGAGTAGAGTTGAGAAGATTAGGACACAGAGAGTTATACTGGTTCGGCCTAACAACCAGGCCTACGTCCAGTCCTCAGAGATCAAGACCTACTGAGAATTTCACTATACCTCCAAGATTCAATGGGCTCTCAAAACGCCACAAACACCAATTGTCCTGGAAAGGACTACGAGCAGAAATATTCTCTCACTAAGAAATTTCTCTCCCCCTTACGACAAGTCTTACGTGCAGAAAAACAACCTATGACCTTACCCACTTGCTTATGTATACAAGACTTAAGAGCAGCAACGTTCTCTCCTGCTTACTCCACTGTAAGTCTTACGAGCAGCAACGTTCTCTTCTGCTTGTATCTTATAAGGCTTATGAGTGGAAGGTTTAACAAGGAATTCTCTCAACTCCTTCTCTCGTAAGGAAATCTACCCTCTCAAGGTCCCAATACCTTGAGATCAAATAAACAGAATTTGAATTGTATAAAGACTCTCTTACAGAGCAAATAGATGAACACTGAAGATCAATATGTATACAGAGAAAAATATGAATAACAGAGACTTGTGTATATGCTTGTGAATTCTTATGCTTCGTTATCTTTGACGATCTCTGAATCTCTGTATTTATAGATATTTTGTTTTTGCCCGTTTGAGTAATCACCGTTGAGGAGCGAGGCTTGCACTGTGGAATGACACACGCATGTTTGAATATTATGAATGCGGTAGGTACGAGCGTGCATGTAATGATGTTGTCTGCTGTTGTTTGACTTTCTTCGTGTCAGTTTATTTCAAACGTTCATCCTCCTGTATCACACTTATAATACAATCAAAATGATGTTAAGTAATGATAATAAGTAATGATAAGACAAATAAATAACATTAAACCATATTCGGGTTGAACGTTGTGAGACTTGGTGTTTTTGGTGATCTGGCAGAGCATTACTCGAGCATGAATGGGCTCACTCAAGTGATCTCCCTATTTTTCTCTTTGTGCTTCAGTTTTGAGATTGTGCTTGCATAGGATTTTAGAGAGACAAAATTCTCACTCGCGAGTGATGTGGGGCCTCACTCGAGCACACATACTCGTGCTCGAGTGCGACGAATATTCTTAAGAAATATACCCTCAATACCAACACTCGCATCAGGATTTGAGAGGGATAAATTTATCACTCGCAGGTGATGTGGGCCCTCACTCGAGCACACATACTCCTACTCGAGTGAGAAGAATATTCTCAAGTAATATACCATTTATACAAACACTCGCATCAGAATTTGAGAGGGATAGATTTTTCACTCGCAAGTGCTGATGTGTCACTCGAGCATATGAAGCTATGCTTGAGCACACTTGTGCTTCTCTGAACTTCATGACTCTCAGCCAAGCACTCGCAGTCCCTTGCTCGAGTACAGAACACTCATGCTTGAGCATTGATGTCTCTGCTTGAGTGCATCAAGAGAGAATGACAAAACTTGCTCTCAGCCAAGTACTCGCAGACCTTCACTTGCATGTGCTCGAGTGAGAATGGCTTCTCTGCTCGAGTGCTGTCTCTAATGCTCGAGTGAATCAGTGAACATAACAGTGGCATGCCTCTCAGGTAAACACTTTCTGGATATCACTTGCACCTGCTCGAGCACACAAGGGATCCATACTCGAGTGCTAGACTCATGCTCGAGTACACCAGTATATTCAGACAGCAAACACCATGGAACATTGTTATATGCATTTGGTAACCTTGTAAACATTTCTTCAACTTATAAAAACATGAATTGTACACAATTGACTTTTGTTATCATCAAAACTTGGGATCTAACATATGCAACTCAGAGAATTTGAATTAAAGAATACAATACCTCACTCGAGTAATCTCGTAATTACTCGAGTCATAATCCTCTGAAGTCCATTGGTGCATCGTTGCATACTTACTATATGATGATGTGATCAGTATAGAGGGATTCTGAAGCATAATCTCTATGATCACTTAAGAATACCAAGACAAGCTTGGAATAAAGTCTTAAAGTTCTGGTTGATCAAATCACAGAGTGTTCTAATCTTTCAATTTACAGAAGTGATGAACTTGGCATTATTCATAGCAAGCTCTGTGTGATTGTTGACCCTCAAATAACACTAGACAGATGGATCAAAGAATAAAGGACCAGGGAGATATACGCTAGCAAAATGTTGTGTCTCATCTATTCTTGAGGTTTCAGCTCCCATCCTCTACGTCTCTTGTGTTAACTTGGAGTGAGATTCAAACTTACTTGGAGTGATTGTGAATTACTTGAAGGTCTTCTTGAAGTAATTGCCGATTACTTGAAGGTCTACTTGAAGTAATTACCGATTACTTGAAGTAATTTCAAATTACTTGGAGTAAGTCCTGTAGAAATATATATATACCTCTTGTTCCCTGACAGACATGATCTTTCCAGTATTCCTCTCCTCCTTGCTTATAATATAGGACATTATGTGGTAATTCTTCTCGATGAAGCAAGTTAAGTTATTGGCCTTGTTCACTATAGCTCTAGTATAGGTATAGCAGATAATCCAGTGAAGATTATACATAGAGCTAGGATGGTAGTTGAGAATCCTCATTAGTTCTCATGGTTTGATGATTCTGTACTTCTCAGGCTCGTTAAACTCCTTGAAAGGTCTAAGGGGAGGGTTGTTGAATCCCAACCACTTATTGATCTTTGAGGTTGAGATGATGACACTCTAATCTATGGTTGTTATCTTCAATGTCTCTTCAATTATTGTGCCTCCTCAAAACATAGCTTATCATGCTCCATGTTGCAGTAGAGAAGTATAACTTCTTTTGGTAGTAGGAAAGATGGATGGATGGCGAAGGCTTATAGTGGTGGAAGTTTGAGTTCAACACATGAGTATCCTTGGTCTCTTGACTTGATCTTCTTTGAATTGAATTTCGCTAGGCCTACTAAGGGGTCTTCTTCCTCTCTCTTTTTCTGACAGCACCACTAGCTAGTTACTTGCTAATAATAGAGTGTCACTCGAGTCATCAATTGAGTAATATCACATATTTAGCTTTTTCTCACATTGCAACACTACCAGTCATGCCTCCTTTGTTAGCCTCTGATCTTTGTATCTGAAAGTAGAGCATCTTGTCCAGCTCCTACAAAAGGATAAATACATGCTCTTTGGTACCCAACTTTCTTTTGGGTCCATATAGTATTAGACATTATAACTCTTATACTCTTATACAATTGAATCATAAGATATTTGAGCAAAGAGTATAATAATCAACAAAGACCAGATATATTTTTCCCAAATTAAATAAATTCAAGCAATTGAATTATAAAGGGTAACGAACAAATAATACCAAGAATAATGATTTCAAAGATCAATGACAATTTGTAAATACACTTTAAAAAATATGTCATTGATAAGATTTTCATGCAATTCATAATTAAAAGAATAGAGAATCTATCCATGATGACCAATTTTTATAAAAGGATAAATCATGAATGAAATCAAGTTTTTCAAGAATGATAATGAGATATGTAAATTGTTTCAATTCTTATATGTAATTTCAAATCATAATAGTGCATTGTGAAATAGAGATTTTGAATATATGCAAAACTCATCTTTGAAACATGTTTACAATCGATGCTTATGTTAAAAATGGTGGAAGTCAGTAGTTATAAAATATGTATCAGAGACCTTTATTAGGGAGTTCAACTAAGATAACATGTTAATTATCAGAGTTAACATGTTGGAGAATTTTTCAAACAGCAAGAGTCATATGGATAAAGAATTTTTCCAAATAGGTTTAGCTTGAATATATAAACATGATGAATTTGCTATTGACCAAGAGATAACATTAACTCTTGTGTTTTGCAAAATAGGAACAATCAACTTAAACATTCGAATTCAAGACACAAGTTACTCAGAGATATATGATGGCAATGTTTAATGTATTTGAGCAACAAGATGAGTACAAGATTTTATGAATAATGAAGCACATATTCATTAGTCCAAATGACTAGAGTTCAAGCCTAGTAAGTTATTCCACTATAATGGTTAATGTATTAAGATTTAATACATTAATGAACATTCATAATACTTGGAATAACATGGCTAACCAAGGATTTATGCTTTAGACATAAGCCTTTCACAAAATGAACTCTTTTCTAGGAAATTGACTTGAAACTCATAGATAGTTAACTTGTTAGAAAATAATGGTTGATGAGTTCAAGCATTAGATAGCTCATTTAAGATCAATGATGGGAAACCTCTAGTAGATAAATTTGAAGCATTTTTGACATTCAGTATAAAATTACTAACTTCCAATTATGAAATCAATTTGAATGCAAACAAGATAGGAATAATTTTCAAATAATGTGTATGCATTTTTATAAACAAGATGAATTTGAAATCTAAATACATTTTTGAAATGTGCATTTCAAAACTCAAATACATGGAAATATTATGCACAATTTCACTTTCAGTCCATTTAGCAATCTAAAAACATTTTGAAAACCATAAATGATTGATTGCTAATGGTATGCAATAATGAACAAATTCTTTATTACCCAAATAAATAATTTATATAAGCACAATATCGGGTAAGGATAAAAAAATACCGCACTCAAGTAATCTCGTAATTACTTGATGAGAAATTATCCTTTGAAGTTCATTTGTGCATAATTCCTTGACTTTTGCCTTTCAATCTTCCAGTTGGTCTTATTACTTGAACATTCACTCCCAGTTGTTGCATAGTGATTATGATCACTTGATTGGTTACTTGAGTGATGCTTCACTATGCATCTTTTCTTCCTTCATTGCTAGCTAGACACTTGTACTATTGCCTCAAGTAGTGCCTCCTTTTGTTTACACATTTAAAATGTAGCTTCAAAGTCCAACTTCACCAAGATTTGAGTTAAATTCTATGTAAACATACTCTTGAGATGAAGCTCTTCTTTTCTTCTTCCTACAAAACCATATAGATCTTTTTCTTCCTTTAGTATCTAGTTTTACTTGGATCCACTCATGGTTAGCTTGTAGGAATCATAATTCACATGCTCTAAGAATATATTCAATAATGAATTAAACATGTCTTTATGCATAAAATAAATATTTTCTTTTCAAATCATTATATATGCATAAAGAGTTAATCTGTTGAGCATTACAATCGCTTTATAAATAAATCAATTAAATAGCTTTTTAAGGGATGCGAAAACATAATTTCAAAGTCATTTGCAATGCTCATTCCTAAGGTTCCAAAATACAAAACCTCAATAAATATTACAACCAATAGCATAAGAGGTTTTATCATTATGTACCTTTGCCTTAGATACTTGGAGGATTGCTTTTGCTTACACATTGCATCTTTCTGTGATGTTGACACTTTGAATATCTTGCTTTGGGTGCTAGCAACCTTTTCTCAAAATATATAGAACCCAAGAGTCTTTTACTTGATGCTTAAGAGATCCTCCTTTTCTTGTTCTCCTCAAGATAGTTGAACGGTACTTTATGATAGTCCATTCTTGAGGTTGAACGTACTCCTTTTCTCTATTGCCATTCTTTATGGTTAAACTTTGCAGTTCCAGCAATGGGTGATTTGAGAGTTCTCCTAATTGATGTGAATCTCCTTTCATGTGCATTAGGAACTCTTGGAATCTTCCTTATTTTCTCTGTACCCTTACGTCCATTCTTTCTAGAATCAATCTGCATACATGAAACACCATATGGACATTTTGGTACCCACTTTACTTTGGGTCCTTAATTGTTAGCATTGGACTTTACTTGACTTTTTGGAACCCCAACATATTTATTTCTCACATTAGAATTTCTTCTAATATAGCATGTGTGAGAAATATGATCTGATTTACCACAATAATTGCAAATAATATTATGATATGCATTATGAGATTTTATGCAAGTATTGTGTCGATCAAGAAAAGATGATGTCAAATGATCAGTATGCCTAAGTTCTTTCTCCCCATATGAATTTCCAACATGATTGAAAACCTTTTTGCTTTTCTCAATATAATCAATAATTGGTTAAAAAAACAATTTTGTGTAAACTTTGAAAATCAGTTTTTAAAATAACTCTAGAAGAATTGGAATTTTTTACCATATGTGTATCTTGAGCTCTAGAGGATGACCCATTAAATTCGTCCGTAATAAGCTCTTCTTAGGAATCATCTTCCTCTTGTTCTTTTATGCTGACAAGATAATGGAAGTGTTCTATGATTTCTCCTTCTTCATTTTCAACTTCTACTTGTTCATAAACTGCAGGTATGCAACTTATAGTTTCACATGAACTGTCAATACTTTCAACTTTAGCACATTTGTTAGAAGTATACATAGAATCACACTAGTACAAAAAAGGTGATTTAGACCGGCACATTTAAACCGGTTATAGTAAATGAGGTCTAAAAGAAATGCGCGGTGGCATTTACGTAATTATAAAGAATTTGGGAGACCGGTTATTATAATAACCGGTCTAAAAATTAATCTTTTTAAGACCGGTTCTCTAACAACCGGTCTTAAAAGGTGATTTTAAGACCGGTTGTTAGACAACGGGTCTTAAAAAGCTTGATTTTAGACCGGTTAATCTACTTAACCGGTCTTAAAAAGTTCCCAAAATTTTTCCCCCCTCCCCTACCCGCGCGCCCTCTCCATTTCTGAAATTTTTCATCCCAATCATTTCTCTTCTCAGTGCTCAACTCCCCATCCCTTACCTTATCTTTGAATTGGAACAATCAAATCCGGCTGATCGCTGCTAATTGTTGTCGCTGTTGGGTCGCCGTCTTCGTTTGCTTCTGGTTTTTGAGCTCCGTCCGTCATTTACTGCGACTGAAGGAGGTTTTCGTCTTCATCGTCTTGTTTGAGGTATGCTTCCTCGTCCTCGATCTACATTTACCCCACAAAAATGCTTCCTCGTCCGCGCTTGGTCACATGCTCAATTTGAAATTGGTATCATTAGATATATTCATTAGTTAACCGAGCAAGCAGAAAATTGATGGAGCTTTAGGCCGCTTTCTTCTTTTTTCAGCTCTGCTTTTCTTTTATTTTCTAGGTGTTTAAGCTCTCTCTGTTTCATGGTATGCTACTTCCACTGTCATTCTCTCTGTTGTCCATTTCAGTGTGTGTAGATTTCTCTGCTTATTCTGGTAATAAACAACGACTACATTGTGCTCAATTTCTAATCTCATGGTTTTATTCTGGTCTACAGGAATGGTAGATTTGAGGTGAAGAGGTTCAGCATTTACCGGGTAAATGTCAGATCTAGCTCCTGGTTGCTAATACTAACATGCGTTTGTGATAAATTAGTAGAAATATATAGTATATGAGAATATATTATGGAATATAGTAATGTAGTAATGTGCAGTAGTGAGTAATTAATGGGGCAAGATGATGATTGGCGTTAATTAGTCAAATTATTCATCATTCGTTTTACTTTGGCTATAAATTATTCATCATGTGTTGGCAGGAGAGACTGTAACATCTGGATTAGAATTAGGGTTCAAGATTGGAGTTTGAGATGTTGGTGTTGTGGGAACTAAGTTTGGAACTGTAGTTATTGGAGTGGTGATGTCCCTTTCAGTAGTTGAAATTTGTCTGTTAGGTTCTTCATGATGATGATGATTGTGATCTTCTGGGACATAGTTCACATGCTAAAGTTCTTGTTGCTTCTTCTTCTTCCATGGCCTACTTGAAGTACTTGTTGTTTGTTTCAAATTGAAATGATGTTTCAAGTGAGAGAGAAAAAATAGATGTGAAATCTAGAAACTGCTATATCTCTTTTTTTAAATGTAACTTTTTGAAAAGGGAAAGAGACACGCTAGCTGGATTCATATCGTGACTGATTAATTATAGCCCCACAACTTTTCCCCATTCCCTTCTCCCCAATCGTTTCTCAAACATCATTTCAAAACTAAATCCCTTTTGGCTGATGAATTCTGTGGCGCGCACACACATATATACACATACACTCCATTACCCCAACTGTATAAGAATGTCAAAATTGAATCTTTTTAAAAAAAATATTCAGGTGCATATAATAATATATAATGTATCATGTGACTGTATAATCAATGTTTATTGACGTATTAGACACCTTAATGGACAAATTGGAGACAAGAGGGAATCCTATGCACAGAGGTTACCTAAGAGTCAAAGGAATTGGGCCCTTTGATGTGCTCAAGAAACGGTGAAACTGGAAAACAAAGTTTGGTTGTTGCAGTACAGTTTTCTGCTGTTGAAATCAAGAAAGATAGGTAGAAAATTGAAGCATAGATATATATATAATTTGAAGCCCATGAGAAGAACTCAGTGCTCGTTTGGCTAACGAGTCTGCCATACTATTGTTGTCTCTGTCAATATATTGGAACTCTACATTCCAGCTCCGTTCCAACATTGCTTTAATCTCTGTAAGCAGCTGCCATTTTTCATGCATATCTGAGATCTCATTTTGAAGTAGGTCGATAACCTCGTAGGAGTCACACCTAATCAACACTTCTCTGAACCCCCCATCCCAAACTCTTTTCATGCCTATAAGGCAACCCCAAATTTCAGCACTCAGAGCATCACCAGTACTGAGCCTCAACATAAATCCCTCCACTTATAGTTCTTTTTGCTTTGTTTAACTAGTTACCTTCTATTGGTTTCCAACGGTATTGCTTGGATATTATTAGTCGAAGGACCAAAGTCACCCTAAAAAATATATCTAGGGACAAACAATATAATAATGGATCTAGCGTGTGCAGGCATTAGACATTAAAAGAATATATATCCAAGTCACTTTCTCTGACGAACGCGCATTCTTTCCTTCCTCTTTCCACCTCCATTCCTCATTCCCTCACTCCTTCTCCATTCCACTTTCCCTCATTCCATTTTTTCCTCACACGCTACTCTAAATCATGATCTTCTTTGTTTAATTCTAGTTACACTATATACTTGGGTGTAATGATTGCATGCTCTCTTCATTCTCCTACCTTTTCCAGGGAAAAAGTACAAAACAAAAAAAATGTGTTGGAATATATGGATCGTAGTTGGATACAAGCTAAACGGACGAGTGTTGAATATGATGTTGGGGTCAAGGGTTTTTTAAACTTTGCAAAAAGAAATGCCGATGATGATAGTGGGATGTTTTATTGCCCTTGTGTAAAATATTTGAATGAGAAGCGACTAAGTGCTGCAGATATATATACACATTTAATTTATGAAGGGTTTTGTAAGACGTATGTAGTATGGGTATGGCATGGTGAACAATTAGAAATGCCAAGTGCATCTCAACAGGGGGAATTGACTTGTGATGATAATGACACGGATATGGATGATCGGATAGAGGATATTATTCGTGATGTAGGAGAAGAGGCTTTTGAACAATCACATGCATATGGTAATATGTGCAGTGATGCTGAGAAACCGCTATACCCGGGGTGTAAAAGATACCAATTGCTAAATGTTGTATTGAAATTGGTAAGCTTGAAAGCACGGCATGGATGGAGCGATAAGAGTTTTTCAGAAATGCTTGTAGCCTTTAAAGATATGCTTCCTGATAATAATGTGTTGCCTTGTCGATACTATGATGCTAAGAAAATACTATGTCCACTAGGGATGAAGTATAAAAAGATCCATGCTTGCCCTAATGATTGAATATTGTATAGAAAAGATCATGAAGAGAAGGAGCAATGTCCGATATGTGAAACTCTGAGGTATAAATCAAATAAGGGCCCTGCAAAAGTGTTGTGGTATCTTCCAATCATTCCAAGGTTCAAGCGCCTGTTTGCTAATGAAATTGATGCCAAAAATTTGAGATGGCATGCAGATGAGCAGATTTCTGATGGAAAGCTTCGACATCCAGCTGATTCTTCTCAATGGCAGAAAATCGATCAATTATTTCCTACCTTCGGTGAAGAACCTAGGAATCTCAGGCTTGGGCTTAGCACAGATGGTATGAATCCTTATGGTAGCCTAAGCAGTATACATAGTTCATGGCCTGTTCTGTTGGTAATTTACAACTTATCTCCTTTGTTATGTATGAAACGAAAGTATATTATGTTGTCTATGTTGATTTCGGGACCAAAGCAACCCAGAAATGACATAGATGTTTATCTAGAACCCTTGATCGAAGACTTGAAAGAGTTGTGGGATAAAGGTGTCGATGTTTTTTATACAAACAAGGAGACTTTTAATATGCGAGCAATGATCTTTTGTACTATAAATGACTTCCCTGCATATGGGAACTTGTCAGGATATAGCGTTAAAGGCCACAAAGCTTGTCCGATATGTGAAGAAGGCACATGCTACCATCAACTTCAACATAGAAGAAAGACGGTTTACCTTGGCCATAGGCGATTTCTAAGACGAAGCCACCCTTATCGTAGATTAAAAAAGCTTTTTTCTGTGGCCAAGAGTTTGAAGATGCTCCAGAGGCATTGACTGGGGAGAAAATTTATGAAAAGGTGAAAAATATCAATACTATGTTTGGTAAGTCATCAAAGAGTAGAAATGAGAAAAATATATGGAAAAAAAAGTCAGTCTTCTTCGATCTTCCATATTGGCACAATCTTGACGTCAGACACTGTATTGATTTCATGCATGTGGAGAAGAACGTATGTGATAGTATTGTTGGGACACTGCTCAACATACAAGGAAGTTCTAAGGATGGCGTGAAGGCAAGATTAGACTTGCAAGAAATGGGAATACGAGAAGATTTACATCCAAGGCCATACGGTAATAGAACTTTTTGTCCTCCAGCTGCTCATACTTTATCTAAGGTTGAGAAAAGAAGCTTTTGTGAGTGTTTACATGGCGCTAAAGTTCCCTCAGGGTATTGTTCAAATTTTAAAAAGCTTGTATCGATAAAAGACTTGAAGTTAATAGGGCTAAAGTCTGATGATTGTCATGTCTTAATGCAACAACTACTCCCAGTAGCTATTCGAGGCATTGCCGAATATGATCTTCAACACATATTGACTAGACTTTGTTTCTTCTTCAATGCCATTTGTTGTAAAGTCATTGACACGGAAAGATTGGAGGAATTGAAAAATGAAGGATACATGATCTTATGCCAGCTTAGAAGCTTTTTCTTCCCTCCTTTTTTGATATCATGGTACACTTGATTGTTTATCTAGTGAGGGAGATAAAGTTGTGTGGCCCTATCTATTTCCGGTGGATGTACCCGATCGAAAGAACTATGAAAATACTAAAAGGGTATGTGAAGAACCCCAATTGGCCTGAAGCATCTATTGTTCAAAAATATGTTTCTGAAGAAGCTATGGAATTTTGTCAACATTATTTGTCAAATGTACGACATATTGGCCTTCCTAAACGTCATGATCAAGAAGGGGGTAGACGCGGGGCAACAGTAAAGAGCATAGATGCTGATGAATTGCAACAAGTCCCCTTGTACATCTTGAACAATGTTGATGAAGTTCAATATTACATTAATGCCCATAAAGAAATTGTACGGAAACAAAATAGTCGAATGACTGAACAAAGGTTAATCAGGGAGCATAACAGAACTTTCGCACATTGGTTCAAACAAAAGGTTGACGGAGAAGAATGTGTTTCTGATACAATAAATTGGTTAGCACGTGGTCCTGAAGTTGATGTCATAAGTTGGACTTCATTTGTGATCAATGGTTATACCTTTTACACAAAGTCCCTAGATGATAAGAGCACCGTCCAGAACAGTGGTGTTGTATTAGTGGCTGAATCTATGCACTTCTCTAGTTCGAAAGATAAGAACCCTACATTGGCTGCCATACCTTATTATGGGGTGATTGAAGAGATTTGGGTGGTTGACTATGTTAAAATTAGATTTCCCATTTTCAAATGCAAGTGGGTTGATGTCAATAATGGTGTGAAGATCGATAGGTTAGGATTTACATTAGTAGATTTGAATAGTATAAGTTTTGGAGACGAACCTTTCATTATGGCAGATCAGGCGCAACAAGTGTTCTATATCACTGATCAGGCAAATAAAATGTGGTCTGTAGCTCTCCAAGGAAAAAGGGTCATTGATATTGACGAGAAAAGTCACTTAAATTATGATCTTCTTGAGACTCCTTCTTTTTCCAGGGGTCTACCAGAACTAAACGAAGAAGATGAAGCAGATAATGCGAATGGCACAAGAAATGATCATCACGAGGGAATATGGGAGGATATCTCTTTATGATACTACTTTGACCTTAACTAACTAAAGTAATTATGATTATGATTTACATCTGAAAAATATGTTTAGTTATTTTATTGATATAGTCTTCACATGTCATAGCTTAGGATTTATCTTTCTTTGTTGTCATTACAGGAAAATGACGAATCCCCAGCGTCCTAGTACAGAGGATCAGCCACCTCATACACCTCTGAGTCAGCCACCTAGTGCTTAGGAGAGTCAGCCACCTAGTGTTAACCAAGGCGAGCCTAGCAATGCTCCGAGCTAGGGTCATAGTGAGCGCAGTAGCCAGTCTATACGGAGGGGTAGATGTGGCACACAGTTGACAGATGTTTCCCTCAGTCGGAGTGCAGGCTAAAAGATACCAATTGAGTTTGATAGACATTGGAAACCAATCGGGCCTAATGCACAACGATATAGGAGTTTCGTCGGCCTGCTTGCACGTAACAAGCCGAACATCTTGATAGAGGAGTGGAGAAATGTCGATGCAAAGGTGAAGCAGCATATTTGGGACACTATTCAGGTATACAATTCTCGTCTGTATGTAATTAATTATTATCAAATGTCATAAATTTGTCACTCACTCCTTCAATGCATACATTTTAGCTCACCTACGACGTTCCTCAGAGTGAGATCTTGTACAACAAGATGATGACGTATTGTTATGAGCGCTGGAGCAAGTTTAAGACAAATTTGACCAACAATTACATTCATATTGAGGTGAAAGATGGTCAGCCTCGTCCTAATCCGTGCGACCAGTATACATTTCTTGATCAAGCGATGTGGCAAGAATTTGTTAGGCTTCGGACTACTCCAGAATCTTTGGTTAGTTGACTTATTTTTTATTTTATTTACTTAGCAATTATCTTAATTGATTTTAACACTTTCCTTTTGTATCATTTCTTATTCACAGGCAAAAAGGCAAAAAGCACAAGAAAGTGGAAGAAAGAATGATTGCCCTCATACAATGTCTCGTGGGGGTTATGCAAAGGCTGAAAGAGACTTGTTGGCGGCCAAACGGAAGAGATTGGAAGAAGCATCTCAATCTGATCCTTTTGTTCTTCTTTCTCCGCCTTCTCCGATTCGTCGAGAAGAAAAATGGCAATTTGCCCACCAAAAGAGGAGTGGGACTTATACGAGTGAACAATCTCGTATAGTTGGTGAAAGAATTATAAGTATATATCGTTATTGTAATTAATTACATAAGAAACGTACATTATTACTTATGTTTGTTATTTTGTATTATGTTACAGGATGAACTTAGAAAACAACAAGCTGAGGGCTCTTTTAAGTCGGAGGGCAGGAATGACATCCTAACAGTTGCTACTGGCAAACATGAGCATCCAGGCCGTGTCAAGGGAGTTGGAGGAGGGGTAGGGATACAGGATTACTTTGGAGCCCCCGTATGCCATTCCTCAAACATCGTGACTAGGGAGGAATTGGAGACTATGTTAGCCATTGCAAGAGCAGAAGCAAAGGCCGAGGCTAAAGCATCATTTGATGCACTATTAGAGACCCGGTTGAGCAAGATGAAAGAGGAAATGATAGTGTTTATGAGCTCAAGACAAGATACCAGTGCTCCCCAGCCACAATCGATTGATCCTAATAAGCAGAGCACTAAAGGTAGTTGTTGCAACATTGGGCAGTTATCAGAAGGTCCTAACTCAAAAATTACTGAGCTTTGTGATCTTTTTGTCGAGGATCCTCTGAGACGGTTAGTTGCACGGGGAAGTGTGCATAACCTGGGATCAACTGTCCACCACAGACAAATGGAAGGTGATCAAGTCCGAGTGTCAGTTGACGAGGTGATTATTGCAGATGCACCTGTCCCTATCCCTTCTGATGAATTCAAGATCGTTAGCGATGTCTTGGGCACATTCATCTTGTGGCCAACGAACCTTGTTTCTGGTCGAGCCGAGGAAAGTCCGATCAAAGCCCCACCAAGTCTAGCTCCCTTCACTCAGCAAGAAGTTTCACAGCCTCCATTGAATATCATGCAGCAAGTGATTCTGATGGCATATGATACATCATTCAAAACAAGAGAGTAGCCTACGGATTCAGTTGTTGGACAGTCAGGAGTGACATGCTATCTTGAGAGGGATGATTTGATGTCCCTGGTAGCTCCTGGACAAAATCTTACAATTGGGATTATCCAACTGTTCTTAATGTAAGTAGCTTCTGCAATTTAAAGTAAATATTTTAAAAGTTTCACCATTTACCTTTTATTTATGTGCTTCCGTTATTGTAGGTACATGCATCGTAGGTTGGTCTCGTCTGGCAAAAGTGAAAAATTTGGATTCTTATGCCCCCATCACATCTAAGAGAAAGGGACCACTGCTGCTAGTAGACATAGATACTTGTCAGAGAGGCTTAGTGAAACTAGAATTGAGTGTTTCTTGGCTCCATATGTGCATAGGTAAGAAACAAACTGATATTTTATAATTTATATAATGTTTTATGTTTACTTAATATTCTTCTGTTTTTTTCAGTGATCATTGGCAGTTGCTTCTTCTATGCAAGAGTAGTTACACTGTCATCCTCTTATGTTCTCTCTACTTCAAACCAGGGAATGATTTGAAAAAGACCATGAATTCGTTAGTTTTCTTGCATTATTACCTTTTGTATGCAAAGTTTATGGAATTTGTGTAAAACAAATAACCTTTGTCATTGTGATGATCATAGGGCTATGCAGACATTCCTACACAATTCTTGTGGTAAGCATGTTCATGACTTAAAGGACCCTACATGGATCATGCCAAAGGTTAGTACATATGGATTTGTTTAAAGAATGTAATAAGACATGCCTTTATATTTGTTTTAATGATATCATGTTTTTCTCAGAGCCGTCGGCAACCAAAGGGGTCCAACTTATGTGGTTTTTATGTTTTGAGACACATTTACAATATTATCACTCTAGGCACGACTGATTTTACTCAAGAGGTAAATTTATATTTCAGAATTTTTGTTTTACTTTATTGTTTTAAGTTACTAAGTCAATGTTTTGTCTGGTTTTGGTGTTACAGATGTTTGATCTTGCTGATCCCTTTCCTGAAGAAGATATTGATTTCATTCGCACATGTTGTGCTGAATTCATCCATGAGCTATTACAAAAATAGTGAGTTTTTGAATCCAATGTTATATTGTACATTATTGTTCTTATATTATTGCTAACATCAGGTGAATCAGTAGGGACTTGTAGATCAATTATATCCATAGTTTACTCTTGTTGAATTGTGATGGCTGTGTCCTGGTGTTTTTGCCTTCAAATGAAGCATAGAAGAAGCAAGCACATGAAACCCGTTTTTCTGACAAAGAGAAGATAGAAGAACCTTAGGCTCCTGAAATTCTTCATAGAATGATATCTCAAATCTTTAATATTTGGCATGTTTGTTTGCGGGACTTGCATCTTCCATTTCCATTCTCTCAGATTGTGTGTTCACATAATCCCCCCCACTTTCATTCTGCATGTATTTGGCTCTGATTTCTATGTTTTATTTTATTTTTGTGATTGCTTGGTTTCATTTATTTGAAGCAATTTTTGTTATATGATCTTGTCTTCTATAATGTGAAAATGTTTTTTTCTTCTCACAGACTGTTTCATTCCTTATGTATTATCTCTCTCTCTCTCACCCTCTGTTCCACAAAGCACTCATTTCCAAATATTATTTTCTGGCAGGGAGAAATTAACATGTTCTAATTTTGATGAGTAATGAATTGAAGTGAGTGAATTGGTGATATATGCAGGGATTATGGATTCTTCATATTCGTCAAAGGGAAAGAAGAAGGGCTTGGCAGATCAAGCAGGTTATGCAATGCAATATGGTTCTGATGACAATAACAATAGACCAAAGGGCATGTTCATTTCTTTGCATGTTCATTGCTTTTGTTTTACTGCTATCATTTGGTCATCCTTACTGTCTAATTGCAAATGAATCATCAATGTATGACTGTACTGGCTTGTATGAACATTAATTTGTTGCTGCTATAGACTGGTGCTTTTGAATTTTGAAATTGAAATCAGTGATTGTTATGTACTGCTATTTAAAATTGGAGCATTCTGTGCATGTACATATAATAAAAGGGACGTTTTTAAAAAAAATGAAGCTTTAAGACCGGTTGTAGTCACAACCTGTCTTAAAAAGTACTTTAAGACCGGTTGTTCCCACAATCGTCTTAAATGTGGATTTTTTAGACCGGTTGTGGGCACAACCGGTCTTAAAAGTGTGACTTTTAAGACCGGTTATAACAACCGATCTAAAAAATAACAGACTTTTTAAACCTGCTGTATCAAGACCTAATATAGAACCGGTCTAAAAAGTCATTTTTAACCGGTTTAAAAAGTCATTTTTCTACTAGTGTCAAGAGTATCCCAAATATCTCTAGCAGTAGAGCAAAATCAAATTTTCTCAAAATCATTTTCGATTAAAGCACTATACAGAATTTTCATTGCTCTAATGTTTAACGAATACATTTTCTTTTCTCTTTCTGTCTAATCCTTTCTCGGTTTGAAATCAAAGGCATTTGTAAAAACATTCCATATATCAAAATCAAATGCTTTTATAAAACTTGTCATTCTAGCTTTCCAAAACCAAAAATCAATAACTTTTAAAACAGGAGGAATTGTATAGTCAAAACCTTCGGAAAGCATATAACACCCAAAATCAGACATTATAAGCTCTTGAGACGGTTAAGTCCTTTAAACAAGAGTCCGGCTTTAATACCAAATGTTAGAACTGGCCGACACCCAAGAGGGGGGGTGAATTGGGTGTAAGATAAAAACTTAATAACTTTAAAAATCTTTTCACATCTTATGAAATCAATAAGTATGGAAGCATGAAACCATAAATAAGTATCTAAAACATATAAACTGGAAATATAAGAGCTTAGAGAAGAGAAGATGCAAACTATGATTTATCCTAGTTCGACCCAATCCATAATTACCTACGTCCAATCCCTAGGCTCCTCTTGAGATTTTCAATCCACTATCTTCCCCAAGTTTAATCGGGTACTTGAGAACAACTACAATCTCACAAGTTTAATTCGGGCACTTATGAAGCCTTTACGATTCTCGTACTGAGTTGCTTCCCCTTACATACCGTAAGGTTATAATCGAGTTACACCCCCTTACACACTATAAGGATACAACTTTGATGATGAAAGATTACAATCAATCTTCTCTCTCAGAAGTTTATAAGATGAACACTGACGTACAATACAAATAATCACTCTCTCAAATATACATGATATGGAAAATAGATAAGAATAGAGAGTACTTGGGTTAAAGTATATGATTCATAATCTTTTCATGTTTCTCGTTGGTATGTTCTCGTTGGTGTGTTCCCATATTTATAGATGAGTTGTGATAGCCGTTGGAAGCCTTTCAACCTGTCTGTTAGAGTTGCGTAGCTTCATTTGATTGTTCTTCGATTTTGAAAACTAGTCATTGTGGTTGGTGAACCCTCCGCTTCGGGAAAGTCAACTTTTGTCTCTTCACATAATTTCTTCATTATATTCCTAGAGAAATGCATTAAACACTAATACAATGAAGTGTAAGAGTTATTGGAAGTGAGAAGAATGAATTTCATAATTAATCCCATGATTTCCGAAAGCTTCAGTATGTTGTTCTGTTCTCCTTGGAAGTATACTCGAGTGGTCACTCGAGTAAGCCTGGGTCATTATTCGAGTGAGCCCTTGAGTAATCCCGTTCAAAATCTGGCCGAGAGTAACTTCTTCTTCGCTTCTTTGATTACTCGAGTGATCCCTTGAGTAATGTTTCAAATGACTCTGTGGATTACTCGAGTGATCGCTCGAGTAATACAACTTTTCACATCCGTTACTCGAGTAGTCCCTCGAGTAAAGTCTATCATCTCTTGGCTGAGAGCTATTGGATGATTTCTTCTCTGGTTACTCCAGTGATCCCTCGAGTAAGCTCTTAAATAACTTTGCATATTACTCGAGTGGTCCCTCGAGTAATGTCATTTAAAGCTTGGCCGAGAGCATTTCCAACTACATTACTCCAGTGACCCCTCAAGTAAACTTTCAAATAACTTTGCATATTACTTGAGTAAGCCCTTTAAGTGAATTCTTGATTTTGATTTGAAACATAGGAAATTATATATCATCGGAAAGCTCTCATCATCTACATTCCAATGCAACAAGAATTATCTCCAAACTCATTGTATACATAAAGTTATGATCTAAAGAGTATCTACTATTCTTAGATAATTTTTGAAATCACGAGCACCAACTTCCAGAAGGCATAGCTCTTAGGATATAACTTCAAATATGGAAAATTAACTTTCCATGGAAATCTCTTTAAGTTTACTTTCATATGGCTCCTGTTTTGTCTCAATCTGATGTGTAGTTTGAGAGTTACGTCCAAAATACTGAAGCTGTCCTGGAATATGATCGTGATTCATGTGTCAACTTCAACATATCATATCTCCCTCATCTGAACTTCTTTTAATGTGATCTTGGTGTCCATAACTCATGTTGGGAGTCTAGTTTCATATGCCACTAGTTGTAGATCAATCTGATGTGTGGTTAGAGAGATATACCTAAAATAACAAACCTCTGTCCTGTCGCACGAAAACTCAGTACAATAAAAATGCAAATACTCGAGTGGTTACTCGAGTGTTCATGTCCATTACTGAGTAACCACTCGAGTAGTGCCTTCCAAAACATGGCAGAGAGCCAAAACTCAAAGGAACACCTTAGGGAAGTTCCATAACTTCCATGAAAGTTATTTTAGCTTCGTATTGACCCATCCCAACCTCCGTATGATCATAGAAACCTCCGGTATCACTTATAATAGCTTGGATCATCATATTCTCATGTGATCTTACAAGTTCTTTTTTCTTCAATCTCTTTCTTCTTGTTTTTCCACTTGATGATCATTCTTCATAACCCAACTAGATATCTTCTTGAATATCTTCAAACTTCTTCTTCCTTTACTTGACTAATCTTTCTTCTTGAAATTCCCATTAGTTCCTGTAAATTCTCCTTTCTTCAATATCATTCTTCTTGACTCCATAATCCAATTAGATATCTCTTTGAATATCTTCAATCTTCTTCTTTCTTAGCCTGACTAATCTACAAGATATCCAACATTAAATATAGTAGTTAGTCAATGAAGATAATAAGTATGTCAGACAAAATTTTTTCTCTTAATACCTGACATCCATATTTAACATCATCAAAAATATTCATATCTAACAAATCAAATAGACACTCACCATGGATTTTAATTCCAACACCATTTCCCCTACCCCAATTCCAACATACCAAAGAGGCCTTAAACTACTGGGTTTTTGTGGTCATATATGTTTAATCATGAATATATGATGATATATGGTGTTTGATGATAATATAAGACTAGTTTAAGTGCTGCAATATTTGAATTCTGTGAGGCTGTCTATTTGTAATGCATTTTTTACTGAGCAAATGATATCCAATGTATGAAACTTTCCATATTTAAAGTAGACATCATAATCTTTAATTTGATAGGTTAGATTAATGTATTAGGAGATATTAATTTTTGAAGTTCGATCTGTAAAACTGATGAAATCTATGACAATATGAGTTTATTGGAGAGGTTGGATTTTTGTATGTGGAACTGGCTGGAGAAAATATTTTTCCCTTAAAATAGACTTAATAAGTGGCACATAAAATTTCAACCACCTAATTTGGATATTTGTAGAAAAATATATGAATTTTTAAAGTTTCTTGAAAATTCTGCCAACATTTGGAAATTGTGCGAAAATAAAAAGGTTATGGCATTTGGTAATTAAGTTGACCTCCAAGGTTTAAGTTAAAGCCCATTAAATACCCATTGGGCCTAATGTGTTAACTTGAAAGTTAACCAACCAAAGTGTCTTGAGTTATAAAAATTGGGACAAGCATATGTCTACAAGATAAGGAACATATCCTAAAGGCTAAAGTAGCCCATTAGACATTTATTTGTCATGGCTCTAATAATATGACCACTTATCTAAGGCTATGAGATGACAAAGATGAGACAATGGAAGAAACTTCATGGGTTGGAAGAAAAGGTACCTAAAAGGTGACTCAAAGACAAAAGGTAGTGGACTTACCCTACTTACATGTCCTTGATGTGAGTAATTTCTTTGCTTGATTATATGATACATATATGACTAATTGAAGCTCTATTTCTATATATGCTATGGCCATGAGTATGATGCATGATACATTGAGCATGCAGATTTATCATTATCTTAGCATAAATTCATGTAAGGGAAGCATGTCATGCATTAAACATTTATCTTGAATGCTAAGTTGTATTGCTTGATATTGCGATTCCCTCGAATCTCACCCTCCCTCAACCAACACATAGGCATGTAAGCATTGAATAGGAGTGTAGGACAATATGCCAAATGAAGAAATTGCGATGAGGAGATGAAGACTAAGACACACTAATATGTTATGTATAATTAATACTTGAAATAGTTAATTGTATAACCCGCATGATGGATGGAAGTTTTTTCGTAGCACGATAATTGAACTAGTAACGGGCAATCGTATAGTACGAGCCCATTAGTTAAGTAAGTAGAGAGGTTTAATAATTAGAGAGATACTCTGATAATAAGGAATGAAAAGAATTAAGTAACCCCACGAATAAAGTTAAACAATCTGGTAAATTTGTCCTTTACCAAATGAATAATGCCCGAAGAATAAATGTGAAAAATTTTAGATTTTGAGGAGATTGTTTATTAATTCTCTTAAGCCGTAATAATAATCACATCTCTTTCGTTGCATAGTAAAAGGGGCATAAGGAACGGTGTTATACTTGTTGGTATTAGAGCAAAGATTTTGACATTTGGCTAGTATGCTCTATTAATGTGAATAGTATCCACGAGTGATATTGGAATCATCTTGTGTGATAATAGGATTAAGAGTTATGGGTAATAGACAAACCCAGGGAATTAGATCTCATCAATTTGTCAAAGGAAGGGGCAGAGCCGGATGTAGAGGCAGAAACAGAGCAGTAGTTATGTATACCCAGTAGAGAAGGGTATGAGCTCTAGTTTATCAGATCCTAGGTTGGCATATGACCCAGATTCCAAAAGAACCCTGAGGTTAAGCTTGCTTAGGCAAGAAAAATCCCAGGATAAGTGACCTCCTGCGAAGTTAAGTTGTCAAGGTTATGGAGACTTAAGGAATAATAACTATCTTAAGGTTTCTCCATGACTGATAATCATCTTAGTTAGATGAATTGTGTATAATGGCATATAAATATGGTAGACAAGATTAAACTGGAGGAGGTCAAAAACTATTATAGAGATACACAGTCTTCTAGATCCTACCTGATATTGTAGGGAGACATCTTAACACCCGAATTGCCTGGCCATTGTTAGCACTCATGTAAATAAACTGATTGGTTATATGCTGGAGATAAATCTGAGAGGAGCTTCATAGAGCTAAGGGGGGCTAACATTCACACTAGCATTGATTATCCTCGATCTTAGTATGGCTAGTGTAGTCTATAAATGAAGTGACCGGTATGGGTTGTAGTGAAATGAGTATATGGGATTGGGATGTGCTCAGTATAGTAAGGCAGAAAGGTGGCGGATGCCACTTGATAGCTGAAGTCTTACAAGAAAGAATACCCCATTCATGAATTAGAGCTGGCAGCAATTATCTTGATCTAAAGTGATAATAATTCGAATATGCCTTTGTGATATTGAGGATTAAGGTAGAATTAGACCCCTATGATCTATGTTGATGCTATGAGGATTCGGTCTTATGATACTGAAGGTTGAGGATAGGCTTAAATTAAATCTAAGCTAAAATAGTGCTTAGGTCAAAATATGAATCAGGTTGCACTATAGTTCTGTTCCATGACGGAAGTTTGAACCTTGTGAATAGTGTTGAACATTCATTAATATTTTGAGGATAGCACCTGAATACCGTGAAGGTTAGAATAGGCACTATTGATCATGCTTTTAGCATGACTATTGGGTATATTTGAGCAAAATGATTCCAGATTTGTGTGTTGTTAAGATTCTAGAGTTAGTAATGAACCTAAAAGTTGGATGTCAACCCAACAGCTAGAGAAGGGTTACCAAGAGAATTGTAACCTAGGAATCAACTGTTACGTTTCAATTCCTTAAGAATTTGAAATAGCCTAGAATGATTCGAGGTATTACAATATGTTGAAATATGTATGAGGTTTTCTAAGTTTGTAAGTTGCTGATCTAGTATAGGGAAAGATCTTGATAATAAAATATTACCTTAGAAAGATTGAATAGAATAGTTCTCTTATAGAATAAAGAGTAGCTATGAGTTATGGTCACAAGGTTGAGACTGAGTATAGAATGTACTAGTGGCTTCCAATTCCCTTACAATGTGGGTAGGTTACCCCAGTAAGGGAAGTAGACTTTATGGGGATCAGAATCGATATTGAAAGTCCTTTTAGAATGACCCCATATGAGATGGCAGAATTAAAGAAAGCAGGCCTTAGGTTCTCTTAAGGACTTGTACCTATTACAATGGTGCATTGTAACAAAGCCCAATATGGGAGAATTTCCCTAAGAAAGAAGGTATATATGACTCAGTTAAATGCCATGGGGTGCTCTAGCATAGTTTGTTGAAAGAAAGATAAGAAAAGAGACTAAGGTAAAATAGGCTCTCTTGTATCTTATGTAATGGTTCTGCATATATGTGTTATTGTTGAGTATATTCCTGTTATGAATATACAGTGGGTAGTAAGACCTATTGGGCCAACGTATCCTTAGGTCGTAAGACCTAGTATGCATTCAGAATAGGGTTGTAAGACCTGTTGAGCAATCTGAACTTGAGATTCTGAGCAGTGACTTACTACATCAGATTTTGGGAGTGACATGATGCATGAGATTTGAGCATTGTCATGAAGAGGTTGTAAAGCCTGAGAATGATAGGAAAGTTAGTCCTAAGGCAACAAGACCTATAAGTACAAGTTACACAAGTTGCATCGAGAGTTACCTTGGGCATCTTGAGCCAGGTAGGCTTGAGGTAGAAAGCACGTGAGTGCACCTTGCATGCGGAGTTACCCTAGGATGTCTTGAGCAAGGTAAGCTTAATGCAGAAAGCCCATGAGTGCATATTGTATGGGGACTTACCCTAGGCTATAAGACCTAATGAATATCAGGAGGTAGATGGGTAGAGACCTGAGTTCATAAGTCCCAATGTGCCTATGGAATAGGGGTTATTCCATAGGCTATAAGACCTTACATGGTATCTAGATAGTCGATGATTGACAGTGTGTCTTGTGATTGCTGAATGCTGAATGATTGATCGTTGTTAGATGGTTTGTTTTGCATGCTTTGAGAACATTACATAAGTATATGAAGGGTTTGAGCAAGAAGAAGTGGAGCTTGTAATGAATTCAGAATACCTAGTGGACTATGTGTCCTAGGTAGCTAAACTCGATATGTATTCAACAAAGATGATGGATGATATGTTCTAAGGCTATAAGACATGATGGACTAGTATGTCCTTAGGCAAGTAGCATATTATGTATTTGAGAATTGTGACGAGCAGAGACTCGAGGTGGTAAGACACGTTTTCTGGATAGAAGAGATTAAGACTCTAGACAAATAAAAATGTGAGGGTAGAGGCTATGGCTAATGACTAAAGCAGTGTGCAAGTTGATAGGGCAGAGGCCCTAGGTCGCCAGACGACAGTAAGACTTGTAAACCTAGTGCTGTTGTTGTTCCCGAGCATGGTAACATTGGACTAGTGGGTTAGGAGTATATCTTGAGGCTGGAAGAACCTTCAAACTGTTCCACATTGTAGCTGAGTCAGTAAGTCCTAAAATGCTAATGGCATAAGGGTGATTCTATAATACCCCAAATTTTAAGACTCGGGCTAGAGAATAAGCCTGAAATAAGTGGATTGTTAAGCCTCGGTTTAGCAGGATCCCAAACTTTAATTAAGGGTTAACGACTCCAAAAGAGGATGTGATTAGTGATAAATTGACCCTTTTGGAGATTATAATGTAAACTGTGATTCGTATGGGTTGTGAGCAGTGTCGAAATCCTGTATTTAAGTTCAATTATGGATTAACCTCTAAATTGACTTAAAATAAAGGGGAGGGCATATGTATAGTGTAAATAAATGAGAAAATGTGTTTGGTGATGATTCCAAGGGAATTGCCATAATCAGGGGCAAAACGGTAAAGTTACCGAAAAATTGGTCAGTTATCGAAGAGGAAACTCATTAGTAACTTGAAGATCAATGATTGAGATTGATTTGTGTAGTGATCAAAGGGCGGAATCAAGTGTATGTGTGTGTATGTGAGCTCATGGAAGATGGATTAGGTGTGTGACACATGGCACTTTTTGGACCCTTGGATCTTGGTCAAAAGTTCAACACTCTTTCTCTCTTCTCTCTCCCTTATTTGGACATTTTTGGGCTCTCCAAAATCTACATTCACTTCATCATCTCTAACTCATCTTCACTCTCTCTCTTATACTTCATTGACGCCAAGCTTGAAGGAGGAAAGAGAAAAGGAAAGGTGAGGTTTTAGCCTTGTAGATGTCCTCTAATGCTTAAATCCTCTTCATTAATCTTGTTCATAGTGATGAGAGCTTTATCTCTATGGTTTTAGATTTGTGAAAGGAGGTGTTTGGGAGCTTGAGGAAAATTAGAAAGATGAAGAATCAAGGAATTGGTTTGGGAAAGAGGAAGAGGTGAGTATTTGAAGCCTTTTGATCTAAGTTTTATGACTTGTGGTTGGGTTTTGTAAATTATGAATTTTGCTCTGATTTTGGTGTAATTATGAAATGGAATGTTTGGTTTAAATTGGGTTGTGTTTTGTGTTGAACATGATGTCATGTTGTATTTTGTGGTCATTGGAATTGATTTGGGAACTTGAGATGGAAAGTTATGCAATGTTGAGTTGAAATGTGATATTGTGTGACATGTTGTAATTCATTGTGAAACATGTCAAATTAATGTGAATTTGGTTGATTTGGTATTTCCAATGGATTCCTTGTGAAATTTTGTGTGAGAATGATGTTTGATGTGAAAATTGGACCATTGGAAGTAATTGAGAAAAAAACTGAAAATCTGTCCATTGAAACTCTGTTATGGGCAGTTTGTTTGTGTTGCTGTTTTTAATAGTCAAATGATGTTAGAAAATTCTGAAACTTTCTATTCCTGAAGTTCACATCACAGGCTTCAAAATGGACACATAAATTGTGTCATTTTGTCTTGTGATCTGGAAGTTATGGTTGTCCAACATTTAATGGTGAAACTGGACGTAATTCTAGAGCAGTGTGGATATGTGTGTAATTCTGTATTTATGTGGTTATGGACAACCTTGATTAATATTTTTCCTATGAAGAGGACTTAAATATCTTTCATTTGGCTTTGGGATCACCTCGTTTCGATGTTTCTAGAATTAATTATGAAGTTTTGAAGTTGCCATAGCTGTAGCAGAAAAATCTTGGCTGTAGCGCAAAAGTTTCTTTGTGCGTTTTGGCCACAGCCAGAAATTCTTGGCTGCAGCCAAAAACCTTATGTGCACATTTTGGCTACAGCCAACCCCCATTTTTTTTAGTATTTTGTTATTTTGAAAGGTGATTTCCAAACTAGTATGTCCCAATCCTTTAGGCTTTCGTTGAGCTTATTTTAGACACCTAAAGGGTGTGAATGGTAACCAACCTTAAGTGATATGAAAGTAAGGATTTGGAATTGATATTGACCCTATATCCTTGATTTGGTTTATAGGGTTCAATATTCGTCCTGATCGTGAATAGCCGATACTGGAGCATACGTGGAAAGAAAAAGAGTAGGGAACTTACCTCTCCTGCATGTATATAATATTTGTGTTGGTATTGATGGATGTTATTGCTTTGCTTGATTATGAGAAACATGTATGAATGATTTGAAGCTATGTTTCAATTTATGCTATGGTCATATATATGTTGTTTGAAGCATTGAGCTTGTAGATTTGTCATTGTGTGTAAGCTTAAGTTATTCAAGCATGTCATGCATTAAACATCTATCTTGCATGCATATTGGTAATGTTTACCTACTAAGATTCTCTCGAATCTCACCCTCCCCTATCAAACATTTTAGACAGGGTAGGTGGAATCGAGGATGGAGCAAGCAACCAAGGGTGTCGAGGCCTTCTGTTTGGATTATTTAAGTTTCGTAGTTGGTTATCATTGTAGTTGGGATTATGTATATTTGGTATTTGGAATGAGTTATTGGATATTTGTATATGTATTTGAGTTGGATTGTGTAATCCCAATTTGAGTAATTATAATGGGCTAATGTGCCCTTTGAAACCCAATAGCGAATGAATAAACCCAGGATTTCCGGAATGATTATGTTTTGCACTCTGATATTTGTAATGAATGTGATTTATCTTCGCAGAGTAATTGTATTTGAAATTTGAATATGAGGCTAGATTAATTAGATTTCAAAACGTATTTGTGAAAACCTTATCGTAAAGATGAGATTTTAAAATGGTTTTGTTTATTATTGGTCTCTATTTCATTTTAATCGCGTATTTCGGATGTAATTATAAGGGGGTTATAGATTCCTTGGGCTGTAAGACCGAAATATCCTATGTTGTAGGGGTAGAATGAATCAAAAGGCTTGATATGCATGTATCAGGCAGACTACTAAGCCTAGTTTAGGAAGACTCCTAAGAATGATGAGAGATTAAAAGACTTTTGCGGGACTCTGTGATTTGGCCCTACCGGACAGAGGGCCCAGCATTTGTAGGTAGTAGGATCAAAGTGGCGGTGCAGATGTGCATAGGACACATATATGGTGCCATTGGGTTAGTAGAAAGATGCCACGCAGCTATGTCATAAGGTAAAGAACTGATTAGTTAGCGAAAAAGCTAGTATAGGTATGCATATGGCATTTTTAGGGTAGACAAGTGTACCCTGAGTTTTTAGGAAAATACACTGGAATGTACCACATATAGGCCCATACACATACTCAGACCTAGCATCCTTTGGCAGGCCTAGGTATACGTGAAGTAGTCTTGAGTAAAAACTCGAGTGGAATCCTGTACAAACACCAATAAAGTAACTTTATTAAAGTAGCTTTATAAAGTAAGTCTTGATAGCTAATGATGATACAACTTTTGTGTTGGGTGAATAAGAGAGTTACAGTTGTCCTCTCATCATGGCAAAGTACAAATTGCCTTTTATGTTGGCTTGCCAAGAAGGTGACAAGTATCCCTCATGATGACCCTTGCATTTTACTTTTGAGGTGGCACTCTAAGAAGGTGCCACCTACCTCTGTGTCGAAGGAATCCACCGGTCCCTGGTTTGGTTGGCTACTTGACTTTCTCGAACAATAAACCCTAGAGTCAGGGGAATTCATCAGTCCTCCTTTCCCCTAACATGTGAAAGGCACCGCCTAAGAGTGAGAACAAGAAGACAAGTTGCTTGGATGATGTAATATCCCAAAATTCATTCACCAAAAATCCCATGTATATTTATTATAATAAATGGAATAAAATGGTGGATTTTAGTCTAATCAAAATGACAAAAATACCCCTACAAGAGGCTACATGAAAATTAGGCCAATATAAAACATAAAGCATACTTTTTGTCTTTCAAAAAGCCCATTATTGAAGCCTAACATAACGAATGAAAGAGCACAATTCTTGGACCTAATTAAATGTGATTTTTGGCTAAATAGAGAGGAAAAGAAGAAAGCCTATGTATGGGCAAAATGGTCATTTGACTAAATAAAAAATTAAAAGCCAATAATCTCTTCCTTGGATGTCCACAGAGAAGCAAGAAAGGGATTAAATATTTGGTTCATATTATGCTAAGATATAGAGGAATTGGGGCCAAGTAAAACGATGATAAAGGGAAAAAAAGATGTTGAAAAGTAAAAAAGTATAGGGAAATGTTGTAATATTTGAAGAGGTAATATTATGATATTTCAAGAAGCTTATTTATCCTCTTCCAAGACCATTATTTCATCCAAGTAGAGAGAGAAAAGAGAGAGACCAAGTTTGAAAAAAATAAGATGAAGACTTTAGCCATAAAAAATCTCATGCTCAAAATATAATAAAATAACGTATTTTTAAGGAGGTGGAAGAGATATTTTGGTAAGCGAATTTTAGCCCATTTGGCTTTCATTTTTGGCCCAGATAGAAAACAAGAGAGAGAGAGAAAGAGAGAGTTTGAAGAACATATAGAACAAGAGAGAAGAAGCAAGGAGTGAAATCAAGGCAAGTTAATTGTGAAATTCAAGTAATCTTGCTTCCAAATTCATGCAAGACATTATATAATCTTTATTCCTTCATGAATCCCACTTATAGCAAGACAAAATCAAGAGCAAGGAAGGGGAGAGAGGTGGTGTTTTCTTAGCTAGAGAGAGAAAGCAATTGGTAGGCACAAGTAACCTTGATTTCTTGATGATTCATGCTTATTATGGTTGTTGTGGTTGTTTGGTGGCATGTTTGCTTAGTTTTTATGATTTGGGATGATGAAATCCTAAGGGGTTATGCAGCCCAAATTTCCCTAAATCATGATTAATAAGTGTTCAAGAGGTTAATCATGTGATTACAAGTGAAAAGGAAGAGTTTAATCAAGTGGAATCATGAAAACCAAATTGTCCCTTAATTCTCCAAACTTTTAGCCAGCTATAGAAGTAAGGGCAAGAATTGGAATTTTGTGTTTTTTATGGTCCCATTGTGTTCTACACGAAAATCTGTGTAGGAATAGCCCTTGGTTATGAATTATGGATCATTGGAACAAAATTCTTAAAATATGAAACTTGCTGCCAGTTAGGGTTTCTTCATGGCAATCTTGTTGTCATGTGTTTTTGGATAACCTAATGGTGCCTAATGAATGTGAAATTTTTTAGAATACAAGTAGACATATCGGCTTCAATTTGATATGTAATTTGTCCTATTTGAATTAGTATGTTAAGAGTTATGATTTATTGTAATTGGACCTGGGAAATTGGAATGTTGTGGTGGCAGTGTGTAAACAATATTGATACTAGGATTATGTGCACATAATTGGTCAAAGGAAATATTTTTCCTTAAAAATAAACTTAATAGGGGTCATATAGGCTTTGGAACCACAACAATTGGATATTTGTAATAAAGTTATGAATTTTCAAAGTTTGATAAAAATTCTAGCAGTTTTAGTTAATGTGCTAAAATAAAAGATAATGGCAAAAATGTAATTACCTTGAACTTTAAGGGTAAAGATAACCAACAAAATAATCTTGGAACAATGCATGAATAGCTAATAACTCAATTCTTGTAAAGTAGGGGAATTTTAGGCCCAGATAGTTAGCTCAAGCCAGAACAAGACTGTCAGTTGAGCAAACGAAAAGGGACTTAAGGTAGTAACTCTATCTTTCATAAACTATGTGATTATTGTGTGCTTTGTGTATTCCATATTCTGTGGGTGAAAAGGATGCCTGGGACATAGTGATATGAATAGTGCTAGGGGGAATATTACCTAACTGTGGTTTAGGACCCAGCTAAGGTACCCGGACAAGTAGGGGAGTTTGCCCCGAATTGTATGCATATACCCGATATAGTTGAATTTCCATTTACTCTATGTAACGCATAGCATATTTATTTATCGCATTTTATATGATTGATTGCATGTTGCTACTGAGATTCACTAGAATCTTACCCTTTTTTTGAATTCCAGCAAAAGGTAGCAGCTCTAGGGGCAAAAACGTAAATGCCGATATTTGAGAGCTCCGGTTCAGATCAGAGCTGCAGATGGTATCACTAATTTAATTTTGTACATTTTGAGATTTGTATATATTTTTCAAACACTATGGCGATTTCTTGTAATGTAAATAAGAAATTTTTATCAGTATGTTTATGTTATTTCTGTATGCTCACCGAACTATGTGCAAAGACTCTAAAAAATGTGGAAATAACATAGGGGTCTTACATATGACACTTGGAAAATCTTGAGCTTTCACACTTTGACACATGGCAGGCCAAGAGGAGATCACATGTGTGATTTAATCCCAACCATTTTTCTTTAAGATTTCAACCAAAGGCAAAACAAATAGAGAAAAAACGTGGAGAAATTAGAGAGAAAATAGAAAGAAGAGAGATGGTGTGTGAATAATGAAAGTTATTGAGGTCCAGAGCCAATTCCGATCCCAAATCACTATTTTCGGCTGATCAAGCATTCACAAATGTTGTTCCTCTTGATGAGAGCAACATTTCTACGATTTAAGATTTTTGATCAAAGGTGTTTAGTGCTGTCTACTTGCCGAAGGATTACTAAAATTCTAAACAAAGTGTAGAATCGCGAAGCGGTAAGTCTAGGCTTTGATTTGAACCGATTATCTTGTGATTTCATTAAGTTTTCATAGACCTTAAGGCTTCTCTAAGTTTTGGCCAAGCTGGGTTTTTGGGGTCATATGTGTTTAATCATGAATATATGATTATATATGGTGTTTGATGATAATATAAGACTAGTTTAAGTGCTACAAATCTTTGAGTTTTGTGTAGTGTGTTTGTGATGCATTTTTGACTAAGCAAATGAAATCCAATGGCTATGAAACTTTTCAGATTTAAAGTACACATCATAAGCTTTAATTTAATAGGTTATTTGTTTCATTTAGATTAATGTATTAGTGTATATGAATTTTTGAAGTTGGATTTGTAAAAGTGGCAAAAATCCGCGACAGTGTGAATTTATTGGTGAGTCTAGATTTTTATGTGTGGAACTGGCTGGAGAATATAGTTTTCCCTTAAAATAGACTTAATAAGTTATACATAGAATTTTGAACCACCTAATTTGGATATTTGTAAAGAAAGAGATGAATGTTAAAATTTTCTTGAAAATTCTGTCAACTTTTGAAAATTTTGCGAAAATAAAAAGGTTATGGCATTTGGTAATTAAGTTGACCTCCAAGGGTTAAGCTAAACACTTGGAGTTAATGTGAGCCCATTAAATACCCATTGGGCCGTATGTGTTAACTTTAAAGTTAATCAACCAAAGTGTCTTGAGTTATAAAAATTGGGATAAGCATAGGTCCAAAGATAAGGGATATGTCCTAAAGGCTAAAGTAGTCCATTAGACATTATTTGTCATGGCTCTAATAATATGACCACTTATCTAGGGATATGAGATGACAAAAATGGGATAATGGAAGCAACTTCAGTAGTTGGATGAAAAGGTACCAAAAAGGGGATTCAAACAAAAAAGGTAGTGGACTTACCCTACTTACATGTCCTTGATATTTATGCTTATGTAATGATGTGAATAATTGCTTTCGTTGATTATGTGATGCATATATGACTAATTGAAGCTCTGTTTCTATATATGCTATGGCCATGAGTATGATGTATGATACATTGAGCATACAGATATGTCATTGTGTTAGCTTAAATTCATGTAAGGCAAGCATGTCATGCATTAAGTATTTATCTTTTATGCTAAGTAGTTTTGTTTGCTACTGAGATTCCTTCGAATCTCACTCTCGATCAACTAACCATATAGGCATATAAGCACAGAAGAGGAGTGTAAGACAATATGCCAGATGAAAAAGTTACGATGAGGAGATGAAGACTAAGACATGCTAATTCATTATTTATAATTAATATTTGAGATGGTTAATTGTATAACCCGCATGAGGGATGGATGTTTTTTCGAAGCACAATAATTGAACTAGTAATGGTAATCACATGGTATAAGCCCATTAGTTAAATAAGCAGAGTATTTTAATAAACGAAGAGATACTCTAATAATAAGGAATAAAAATAATTAATTAATAAGGAATGAAAAGAATTAAGTAACCATGTGAATTAAGTTAAACAATTTGGTAAATACGTCCTTTACCAAATAAATAATGCCCTAAGAATAAATGTGAAAAATTTTAGCTAGGAGATTATTTACTGATTCTCTTGAGCCATAATAATAATGACATCACTTCTTATGCATAGTAAAAGGAGAATGTGGAATGGGTGTTACAGAGAGTATAAGAAAAACCTAGTCTACTCATGAGATTCCTTAACTGGCGACAACTCTTAACCCAGTTGCCATCACTGTGCCTCACAGCCAGCCAGAAAGAGACCTAACAATTATCTTCAGTCTTCATTTCCTTTTAGTGCACTTTTTCATCAGGATTTGAGTTCTACATTTGATCAAAGCTTAGCAATGGTGAGAGTTAATTCTTTTAAGTCTTCTGCTATTATATAGGAAAATTCATGTACTCTAATTTGTGATTTATTTGTCTATTCATGGATTTTATCCTATATGTGGTATCAAAGATACGCTCTCAGATCCTCTAACTTCTACTCTTTGATCAAGGTTATTTAAGCATGGAATTAAATTAAATTTACCGTAGTGATTTTACATGGGTTCCATAGCTTAGATTGGAGATCGCAAATGAATTATATTATTATTGTTAAAATTATTTCATTTGCATATCTGTTATCTAAGGTTTGTAATTTATTTTATTATATTAAATTGCCTATGTGCTTTCAGATTATGGGATGAGCAGAGCATGGTTTTTCTCCAATGAATCCTTACCACTTTTAGATAGTTTTCAAAGGATCCAAATTGATTTCCCATCTCCTATGATTCATGGATTGTGAATGAAAACTGTTACCAATTAAAATTTTTGGCTCAGTTTCTTCGATGGTTTTCACAATAACGTGATCTATGTTTTAATCGATCAATAATAATGTATATTTGACAATTTCTGATCAATGCTTCAATAATTGTTCATTAGAGGTTCTTGATTTCGTCTGTTGAATATATCTGTGCTTAATCATTTTGCGATATAGTTTTCGAAACCTTCTTTTGAATTTATATGCATGAATTTTATCGAGTAGAGAGACGAGAGGCAATCAATTTTGTTGCTGATGAGCACCATAACCTCCATCATCGGACAACTTAAACACCTCTATCTTGTGTTTTGCACCTTGAATCATTATTCAATTTTGGTGCATATCTGTTAAGATATTTTTCACATTTATGCGGTGAGAGATCACATTCTCACTTGCTTTTTGAGATCACCATTGTCGAGATCGTCGCTTTTAGAGCTCGATCGAGATCAGCGCTACTTGGAATTGCGGCTTCGCTAAGGTTTGACTCCAGGTCTAGCTGAAGACGCAGGTCAGGTGGGTTATTCAGGGGCATGGGGGAAGACGAGCAGAACGACATCGTTTTGCATCATGACTGGGTCTTCTCGTGCCATCAAGAACTACGTCATTTTAGCCCATAATGAAGCACACCATTACATTAATTCAAGAAAGTAGGCAGACGCAATTTTGAGCTTATTTCCTGGGCACACAAAATATCATTTTTCCCCCATTATATTTTATAGAGATTATGGGCTGGATGAAATTTTAGGCTTTTAGCCATTTTTATTTAGTTACATATTCATTTTTTTAATTCGTTTTACATCATGGCCGAGGCAAAATGGTTTTTTTTTTTAATTTTAATGCTCTTTTAAGCCTCATACACAGACACTGGGTTTGCATTTTGCCTTTTATTTGTTAAAACACCCTAGGCTATGATTGTTTAAATTCTTGAAACAAAATTTGGGCTTTATAAACATTTTTTCTCACTGTTTATGTATTTGGCAACTTATTTTATGTGAAATGTATTTTATTACATCACATTAAATTGTTTAAATTAATGAAAATGGTTAATTTTGGCAACTTTCACATACTGGAAAATTTGTGAAATTATTTTCATGAGTTATTTAATTGTCTAAATATTTGGAAAATTGATTTTAGACAATTATTTAACAATTCAAAATTTTGGGGATATAATTTAAGTTGAAAAATCCCAAAATCAACTCTTTAAACAATATTTAGATACAAAAAACAGTGGGAGGGTTTTAATTAATCCCTCCATCAAGATAGCATGTAACCCCCTGCCTTTAATCACGTAATTATAATTCGATATCACATAATTAAATTGGTTTAGAGACCGTCGGATAGGTTAAACTCATTTCAAATTCCTAGACTATAGTAGGGTTTTCACCAAAAACTTTCAAAAACTCTTCTCTATCCTGGTCTCAATTTCAAAATTCGAATATAATTACCTGTGCAATTAGTTTACATTCACACACATCAGAGTGTATAACCAAATCCCCGGCAACTCCCGGGTTCTATACATATATAATCTGAGGGTTTAAAAGTCTCCACTAGGGGATTTCATAACCAAAATCAACAGTAATATTTACATCTCCAAAATATACAGTAATCCCAAGTTCAAAAGACGATAACCAACACCCTACAATCAAATATGCCCTGAAGGGGTTCTAATCGCTCCGGGTTGCCCGCTTCTCTTTAGCGCCACTAGCCCTGTCTGAAATGTTAGTCATTGGAAAGAATGAGATTCAAGAGAATCCCAGTAGTAACAAATCACTTATACAGTGCATAAACACAAAGCATATAAGGTCATGTTAGCAGCATCACAATGTAACGTGGTTCACACCACAAACGACAGCACTCATGGCTGTAAACTCTAAGCGTCAACTTTCGCTGTGATCTCAATGTATTCACAAAGAATTCACTAGGCGTCAGCTTTCACTGCGATCACAAAGCATCATAATGTCACAATGTCACAATGTATTCTCAATGCACGACAAACATACATACAATGTTTCACATAAAGTATAAGAGAGGAGTCACTACCTTGTTCTTTTCGATTGTGCTATAGCGCAGGTGGATCACGAAAAGGGAAAATATCGAATCCTACAATTCAAAATGCACCATTTAGACACTTCCATAGTGTTTCTTGGGGTTATATGAGTCTATAATGAAAATTTATAAAAATGCCCCTGGGGACCCAGCCTGGCCCGCCGTACCCGGTCCGGTTGCAGTTTTTCCGAAATTCTAATATGGGCTATCCTAACATATTTCCGCCCAAGGAATCCATTTCCGTACTCAAAATTATCAAATTCAATGTTAAATTACAAATTTACCTTTGGCAGCCCCACTTTAAGGGTTTTAGGGGCGTTTTCGTAATTATGCTTTTTCGACCTTTTCCGAAAAAGTGACCAACTGTAACCCCACCTAATTTTCGCCCCTGAACTCAATAGAACCATCAAAACATTGAAAATCAAACTCTAAGAGCCATTTCTAGAGCTGGCCGAAATTTATGAGTTCTCTAGGAAAAATCAGGGTTTTACGATTTCGGCTCCGTAAACGCGTTCCTTTCTACTCCTAACCACTTTATTAACCATTACATTAGGTTACAACTAACATTAAGACCCAATTTGGGCAGCATAACCCCTAGGCCATATCATTTCCAAACTTTAAAACCAATGGCAATCGGGCGAAATTTCACCGATTAAATTGCCCACAGCAGGCAGAATAAGCAATATACGAAAGTTTGGAAGTTACCTCAAGCTCCTTCTAGCTTTTCTCAAGAGTGGCTGAAAACCCTAGCCCCTTGAACACCAAATTTGCTTCTCAAACACCTTAAATAACATAGAAGATAAGCTTAGGAACAATGTTATACGCATTAGGTACGAATTCACCGAAAAAATCGACCTACCTTGTAAGTTCTCTTCTCTTTCTCTCTCTAAAAGCTCTCAAACTTTCTCTCTCTCTTGGCTGCTGGTTCAGCACGGAATGAGCTAAGGAGGAAGATGGAGAAATGATTTTATAATATTTTATGTCTTACTTTAATTCTTCATTAAAGTAAAATTCCAAAAATCACACTTTATGTACATAAACATAATTTTGTAAGCCCAAATAACATGTGCATAATATTTTCTCTTCTTGGCCCATGATAAAGACGTCCAAGAAGGTCCTTCCATCAGCCCAAATGAGTTTTCCATGTACCTCATAATTTCAAAACTTGCCATCACATTATTTCTTTATTTTCGGACTTAATGAGATTTTTGGCAGATTTTCTGTCCTAAATTTGAAATATCATAACTAATTCTAGAAAAATAAAAATGGAGTGATTCCAAAGCCTATAGAACCCTTATTGAGTCTAGTTTTAAGGAAAAATATAGAAGTTTTCTGTATGAAATCAAAAAATTCCCAGAATTTCAATCTTTGCATACTATTCCAGAAAATAATTAATCTCGCTGGGAAAACTTCAAAAATCCATAACTCTTAGCTCACAAATCAAAATGATACAAATTATATGTCCATTTTGAAGCTTGACATGTGAACTTTAAGACTGGAAAATTTCAGAATTTTTAGAAATCATTTTCCTATTTAAAACGTCCATACAAATCGGCTGCCCTGTACAGAGTTTCAATGAACAGAGTTTTCAACTTTTGCACAATTGTTCCCAATGGTTCCAACTTCACAATAAACACTCTCCCCACACGAATTTTCATAAGGAAGCCATTGGAATCATTAAAATATCCAAATTCCCATCACACATTCTCCAAAAGTGTTTATTCAACAATAATTACATCCACTTTTGAAGTCATTAGCCCTTAATCACTTTTTGGGATATTACATAGCATATATTAGATTTATTTTCAATGCATAAAATAGTAATAGAATTTATCCATGATGATTATTTAATCACATTATGTTTATTAAATCAATCAATTAAATTCTCATTAAAGATTTGTGCATATTTAGAATTTAAATGCACAAAGTTGATATTTATGATTAGCATGTATCTTGGGGAGTCGCCACAACACCTTCTATTGCATGTGTAAATATTCACTTACATGTTTTAAAATTTCAATCATACTCAATGGGTAATATTAATTTAATCAAAGTGAGAGGATTGTATTTAGTCACTTATGTTGATTAAATTAATTAGTTAAGTCCTCCATGAAGCTGGGCATATACATAATTTGGTACACATGATTGATATTTATGATTAACTTGTGTGCTAGAATGGCAGCTACAACGCCTTCTTACGACATGCAAAAATAATCACATTTGGATTTTAGAACATCAAACTTTTGAAGGTAAGAAAATATTATTTTATTCACATTAATGATTTAGTTAATTAAATTAATTAAATTAAGATTCCCATTGACTTTGTGTGTGTATATATATGGCATTTAAATTGTATATAATTGATGTTAGTAATTAGTGTACATATTTTGTTTAAGGATAACTATAACATCTTTACGCACATGTTGTATGCATATTTAATCATTTAAAGTTTTACCACACCAAATTATGATCAAATGTACAATCAGTATACACAATAGTGTAATGTCTTTGTGATGAGTATGTAGAATCGAGGAGTTGCCACATCATCCTCACTAAATACATACACTAGAATATAAATATTGAGATTGACCCTATTTATCACCAATGACAATTCAAATTTGGCAATTACTACCAACTATACATCAGGTACTTCAAGTAATCTAACTAGAATATAAATATTGAGATTGACCCTAAATTCCAAATAAAGGCATTAATTCATAATAGATGTGTGAGACCTTAAGGCAAACAACAACATATGGATATTCATAAAGTTGTTGATGTATGAATCCTTCCATGTTTTCATGATGTTTAATGCCTATTTTGAAATGGAATATTATTGGCATCTTTCCATTATAGACATAGGGATATATATATATATATATGTGAATTAAAAGAAATGGTCACATAAACTATGAGGAGAATTTAGTTAGCAAAACTGAGAAATCATCCTTACAAGCATGTCTCTCATTAGTGATAAATAACATGTTGTGATGCAATCACATACCTGGTAAGGTTGAAAGTATCATAGTCTTATTTGTATCGCAAGATTAGTGGGAGTTGAATCATTTATATTGAACAAAATGACGATTCACTCATTGCTTGTGAATTTTGGCTTAAGGTGTTGCACATAACAAAATCACTATTATTCAAATTTGTGATATGACTAGGTTAGATGCAGTATTCTTATAGAATTCATAAAGAGACTATTCTCAAAATATTGAGAATGTCATAAGTAACCTACTATCACAAGTATTTGAACTTTCAAGCATAGATGGTAGTTATTGTGAATAACATTTATTATAAAAATATGGTTAGACTGTCTACATTTCTCTAATATATATATCACAGTATTCCTTCCAATTTAATATCTTAGGTGTAGGCTTGCTTGAATATGCACACAAATAGGCAATGCCATTACAAGGGAACTTTAGGAGAATTATGACAAAGCTGCATGCCATAAAGTACATCACAAAATGCACATTAAGTCTCATGCTCTACATATAGAAGAATGATTAGATTTGTTTAGTTTAGTACGATATGTTAACTATAAAATAGTTAACATTATGATGTATCTTTACGTTTATTGAATAAAATGCATCATGGAGGAATACAAAATTGCTAAGTAGTCACTAATTTCTTAATTCTACCATGAATTGCTTAATCTAGTCATTCTTGGAGGCAAGTTATGAGATTGCCAATTAAAGAATTTCATCATGTGGTTTTAAATTAATTTAAACCCATTAAGGGTGTTGTGTGACCATAAAGTCAATGAGTCATAAACACATAAAGTATAGATCCTTAAATCAATTGCATTCATTTAGAGACATTAAAGGATCAAATATCTTATTTGTAAGTTGGATCACATTGAGTTATCTAAATAAAGTATTGTTCCATGATGAAATTCAAGTTGGAGTTTGTTGTTTCATATTGGTATCTAGTTATCGAGATTGACAAACATTCAAGTAGAAACTGAATAAACATTTAAGGTTTATTCATTAAGTTTTAACACATTAAGTAAGTTACTACATAATACATGGAAGATAATACTTGACTTAAGAGGACTTATCGCCATGATTCTTGCAGCATAGCCTTAATTAATCTGGACAAGGCAACTAACATATAGTTACGGGCCAAGTAGGAGAATGTAAGATATTTTGATATACTATAATATTATTAGTTATTATTAATTAGGTAATTAATTAAAATATCCTAAGTGTGGCTCATAAATAAGATTTAGGCCCAATTCAAGATTAGGGTCATTGGTTATTAATGTGATTTTTTTGATGGTGGAACATACACACTTGAGTTTACAGCAAATTGATGGGAGTGTGAGAGAAACCTAATCTGTTCATCTGAGGTTCCCTAATTGGTGACGACTCTTAACCCAGTTGCTATCACCGTGCCTCACAACCAGTCAGAAAGAGACCTGACAATTATCTTCTGTCTTCAATTCCTTTTGCAGCTTTCTTTCATTAGGATTTATGAGTTCTATATCTGATCAAAGCTTAGCAGTGGCAATAGGTAATTCTTTTAAGTCTTCCGCTATTGATATAGGAAATTTCATGTACTATAATTTGTGATTTATTTGTGTATTCATGGATCTTGTCTTACATGTCAATCTATGCTTGTCTGGTCAAACTCTATTTCTCCTGCCTCCTCCATTGTCCTTTCATGTCACATCCATCCCCCTTTCCTCTTTTCACAAAGCATGTATTTGTGTGTATTTTTCTTTAGAAATTTATTTTTCATACCCCATTTTTTTATTCAAATGATGTGTGCTGTGTGGATATAATATATATATTTATATATTCATTTCTACTATATGCAATGTGTATACACACACATTTTTATTTTTATTTATAAAAACCCACATTATAACTTTCTATATTCCTTTCGTTTCCCAAGAGTATTATTGAATCTTTTAACCTTTTGAAATGGATCTTATTTTTGTTTTCTTTCAATAATCATAACTTACAGAGTCCTATTTTTGACATTATGTGTGTATATATATTTGAATTCTACATACTCCTGCCTATTGCAAAACCCCATCTTTTCTAGTGTGTTTTCTATTATTATATTTTTTAAAAAATATATATATATTGATGTACACCAATTTCCACCACCAATCTAGAGAGACTGTGGATGTGTGTATGACAATACCCCACCCACATTCACTTCCTTTTTTTTAATAAACCTATACGTGTTCTTTCAAAAGGGATTACATATGCATTGTTCTCTCTCTAGAGTATATCACACCTTCCTTGTCAATCCTTTTTTTTTGCACAAACCAATCCCTCTTTTGAACTTACATAGCACTGCAAATATGTCTCTTCACCTATTTGTAGTCGCAGTTTTATTATGTAAAAAAATATATAAAATCACATGAATTTGGATTTTGTTCAAGAATTGAATTTAGGAATATGGATTTATGGCTCTATAATTGTTTTAGTATTGGTTTAAATTATGCTTATTGTAATTCTAAAGTAATGTTGAGTTATATATTGATAAATATTTATGGTTGTAGCTTTGTAGACTCTCCTTGAGAGCTAAGGAGTACCTCTTGTGTGCTTGCTGTTAGATCCCATATGTTTTGATGATAACAAAGATTGGATCAATAATATGAAAGGATTTGATAACAAACAAATGGATTTGAACAAAGTGGCAAAGCATCACTTGGAGTAAGCACTGGAAGTAATCAACAATTTTGAGAAGGCTTACTCGAGTAGCCACTCGAGTAAGCAAAGAGAATTTCATCCAGTTAAGCACTGCCAAAATTTGGACGAAGTTACTCGAGGGACTACTCGAGTAATCTGTAAAGTTGTATGACCATTACTCGAGTAGCCACTCAAGTAACAAGATTTTCACAGGCATTACTTGAGTTGCCACTCAAGTAACCAGGTCAAAAATCTTCCAGTGACTCTTGGCCAGGAAATGCAGCATATCACTCGAGTAGCCACTCGAGTAACCAGTAAGAAAATAGCATTACTTGAGGGACCACCAGAGTAATCTGCAGAGTTATTTGAAGTACCACTCGAGTAACCGGAAAGTAAACTCTCGGCCAAGAATTTGATGCCATTACTCGAGGGTATAATCGAGTAATCTATCGAATTATTTGAAAACCACTTGAGGGACCACTCGAGTAAGGTGTGAAGAAACATAAAGGCCACTCGAGTAAAGAGATTACCACAGTGATCACCTGAGTAACCTATGAAGGTAAAGACATGGCCACTCGAGTAACCACTCGAGTAATTAAGTATTTTCAAGGTTTGTAATATATCACTCCAGGTCTTACCCGAGTGATATTTGATTTAAAATGTTGATATGCTCACTGCCATGTTTTAGACAAGTTTACTCGAGGGACCACTCGAGTAACAAACTTAATTACTCAGTAACCACTCGAGTAAGGTAGTCCATAAATTATTTTTTGATTGAATGTTTATTAAATTGTTATTTATATGATTAACCCTTCATTGCATTAGTATCCTAAGTACATTTGTAGAGAAACGATGAAGAGATCATGCAAGAAGAGCAAAGTCAAATAAAGTGTCTGAACTTTCACCTACCGTTACCTACCGCAAACGAATAGTTTTCAAATTCGAAGAACAGTCAACCGTTGCTGCACGACTCTAACGGACATGTTTGAATTGCTTCCAAAGGACATTATCAATCATCTATATATATGGAGCATTCAAAGAGAAGAAAAGAAGACACAAACTAAGAACACACATCGATCAATACACTTAGTGCTTTGTTCTCTTATACTCATTCATTATACTTCAGTGATTATATATTTGCTCTGTGAGAGAGTTTTTCATTATAAACTCAATATTTGTAATTGAGACAACTTAAGGTTGTGGAACCTTGAGTTGGGAATTTGATTGCAACGTGTAAGGGGGAGCGAGTGTCCAAGTGAAGGAACTTGCTATGTACTGAGGTGTCAAGAACCCACTGAATCTTGGAGAGTATAGTGAAACTCTCAGAGATGCTCTGAGGACTGGATGTAGGTCAAAGTAAAACGCTTGCACTAACATTTGGTATCACAGCATAGGTCTTCTTATTAAGGTTTAATAGCCTAAGAAGGATCCAATGGCAAGCATGGGTGAAGGCATTCTTCCCGATGGAGCTTCTATCACAAGACCTCCAGGTTTCAATGGTGAATAATTCTCATTTTGGAAAGCAAAGTTCAGAGTCTTCGTAATGGCTACTGGATATGGGTTATGGGATGTGTTTGAAAGTGGAAACTACAAACCTGAAAAGATTGTAGATTCACAAAGAGTTCCTAAAACACCAGCAGAATATGATGAGAATGACAAGAAACTCATTACACTCAACAGTAAAGCAATTCTAATGATTTAAAGTACCTTGAGTCAAAATGAGTACTTCAGGATCTGTACTCTTCCAACAGCTAATGAAATGTGGGACTTGGAAATAGCTCATGAAGGAACTTTGGAAATAAAAAAAATGGATCAATACTCTAGTTACTGAGAGTAATCTACTTTGAATGAAATCAGGTGAGTCTATAGCTGAATTTGAACTTAGATATCCTCACCTTGTCAATCAACTTGCAGCACTTGAAAAAGTTTATGATCAACACACTCAAGTAAGAAAGATTTTAAATATTCTTTCTAAAGACTGGGAGGCAAAGGTTACTGCAATTGATGAAGTAAAAGGTGAATCAATACGATCATTTGCTTCTCTATTCGAAAGTCTTTCTAAATATGAAAGCAAATTAAAGTTTAAACAAGAACTAGATGATATTGGTGACAAGAAGAAAAGAGGTCTAGCACTGAAAGCTAAAGAAGAAGAACAAGATGAAGATGAAGAGCTTTGTGATGATGAAATGGGCATAATCATGAAACAATTCAGAAAGTTCTACAAGAAAGGCTAAGGATTCAAAAACTTTCAGAAAGGAGGAACAAGTAATAAAGAACACATCATCTGCTATGAATGTGGAAAGGTAGGACATTTCAAATTAGAATGTCAAGAGCTGATTCAGAAGAATAAAGAAAAGAGAAAAGGAAAATTCTATAACAAGAAGAAAGCCTTTGTATCTGCCATATGGGGAGATAGTTCTTCTAACGAAGAAAGCGATGAAGAGGAAGTAGCCAATATATGTCTAGTCGCTCAAGAGGAAACAGAAGAAGAGGTAACTGATTCTGATCCTACCTATGATGAACTACTTTCTGAATATAATGATTTACATTCTGAATTCATCAAAGTAGTCAAAGAACTAGTTGTTTTCAAAAAGAAAAACAAAGCTCTTAAAGTAGAACTTAAAGAGATTTTTGAAAAGGATTGCGAAAATTGCACTTATTTGAAAAAGAAAAAAACTGATCTTACTAAATCTCTTGAAAATTCACTAAAGGAAGTAAATGCAAAATGTAATTTTAAAAGCTCAACGATTTATGAATGATCGATCTGGAATTGGATATGATCCAAAATCAGAGAGAAGGAAAGGAATAAAGAAAGTAGGAGGGAAATCATACTTGAATTATTTTCAACATTATGTGCATACATCAAATCCTTTTGCATACTGTAGTTATTGTAATAGAAAAGGTCATTATACTTCATCATGCATTCATAAGAAGAAAGGAACGATAGGAACCTACAAATGGGTACCTAAAGGTTCATATATTTCGAAAATTTCTTGTACTAACCTAAAAGGACCCAAAAAGAAGTGGGTACTTAAGACTTAATCATATTTGATTGTAGATATGTCTCAAAGCATCCAAAAACAACAAGTGGTACATAGACAGTGGATGCTCTAGACATATGATCGAAGATTTCAAAAGTTTTACCGCATTGCAACCAAAGGAAGGTGGAAAGGTAAAATTTGGAGGAAATCAATCCGGAAAGATAGCAAGAATTGGTGAAATAAAAAATGACAAAGGATTACAAGTCAAAGATGTATATTACGTTAAAGGATTGTGTCATAATTTGTTGAGCGTAAGTCATAGTGCAGATAAAGACAACTGGATAATATTTGATTCAGAAGAATGTCTGATTGTCAACAAGAAAGACTTACAACTTGATAAGAAAAATATCAAGGCAAAACTCAGAGCAAAAAGGGAAGGTAACTGCTATACACTTGATATCAATAGAAATAACTCTGAAAATTGTTTTCTGAGCAATGCCGATAAAAGTTGGTTATGGCATAAGAGACTAGATCATGTCAACATGCACCAACTAGGCAAACTACTCAAAAAGGATTTAGTTCTTGGATTACCCAAAGTAAGTTTTAAAAACGATCTAATTTGTGACGCATGTCAAAAGGGCAAAAAAACTAAATCATCTTTCAAATCGAAAAATGAAATTACAATAAGTCGACCACTTCAACTAATACATATGGATTTAGTTGGTCCAGCTAGAGTAAAAAGCCTTGGTGGCAACTTATAATCATTGGTCATTGTTCATGATTTCTCTAGATTTACATGGACTATTTTTCTGTCATCAAAGGATGAAACCTTTGCAGAATTCATTATTTTTGCCAAGAAAGTGCAAAATGAGAAAGGTATGTCCATTGCAGGTATCATGACAGATCACGGTGGAGAATTTGAAAATCAAGCCTTTGAAGAATATTGTGATTCTAATGGCATTGATCATAATTTCTCTTCTCCAAGGACACCACAACAAAACAGAGTCGTGGAACGTAAGAATAGAGTGCTCACTGAAGTGAGGTAGTAAGACAAGTACAGACAGACAATTATCTACTTTGAAACATTACAACAAGTAAGGGTTAAATAGTCATTTGATCCTGAACGCCGAACAGACATATATGTTTATGTTAGATCCCATTTGTTTGGATGATAACAAAGATTGGACTAATGATAAAAGAAGATATGATAACAAACAAATGAACAAAGTAAACAAATGGCAAAAAGCATTATTTGAAGTAAGCACTGGAGTAATGAAAGAGTGGTAGCAGATTTTGTCATGGCTTACTCGAGTAACTACTCGAGTAATCATGAAGAATATCATCCAGAGAAGCACTACCAAAATTTGGAAGAAGTTACTCGAGGGGCCACTCGAGTAATCTACAAAGTTATATGAAATATTACTCGAGTAACCACTCAAGTAACACTTGAGAAAAGGCATTACTCGAGTCGCCACTCGAGTAACCAGGGGAAAATCTTCAATGAGCTCTCGACCAAGAAATGCAACAATTTACTCGAGTAGCCACTCGAGTAACCAGGTGAGAAAAAGGCATTACTCAAGGGAGCACTCAAGTAATCTGCAGAGGTATATGAAGCATTACTCAAGGGGTCACTCGAGTAATCAGGTAAGCAAAGAATAGGTACTCTCATCCAAGAATTTGATGCTATTACTTAAGGGAGTAATCGAGTAATTTGTAAAATTATTTGAAACTTACTCGAGGGCTCACTTGAGTAACTTGTGAAGAAAAGACATGACCACTCGAGTAACCACTTGAGTAATCAGGTATTTTCAAGGTTTGTGATGTATCTTACTCCATGTCTTACCCGAGTATCCTAAGTATATTTATAGAGAAACAATGAAGAGATCATGCCAGAAGTGAAAAGTAAAATAAAAGATCCGAACGCTCACCTACCGCTACCTACTGCAACCGGATTGTTTTTAAATTAGAAGAATGGTCAACCATTGTTGTGCGACTCTAACAAACATATTTGAAATGTTTTCAATAGACACTACAAATCATCTATATATATATGGAGCATTCAAGTAACAACAACAACAACAACTGAGAACAAGAAATCACACATCGATCAATATACTCTTTGTGCTCTATTTTCTTATATTCATTCATTTTACTTCAGTGATTATATATTTGCTCTGTGAGAGAGTTTTTCATTACAAACTCAATATTTGTTTTTGAGACAACTTAAGGTTGTGGAACCTTGAGTTGGGGATTTGATTACAACGTGTAAGGGGGAGCGAGTGTCCAGGTGAAGGAACTTGTTGTGTACTGAGGTGCCAAGAACCCACTGAATCTTGGAGAATATAGTGAAACTCTCAGAGACGCTCTGAGGACTGGATGTAGGTCAAAGTGGTTGTGGCCGAACTAGTATAACTCCCGGTGTACATTGTGGTGATATTTCTCTTTGCTCTTAACTGCTTTAAATATTCTGTTAATTTTCTTATACGCAACAAACTTTCTGGTATCACCCAATTCACCCCCTCTTAGGTGAAATACTTGCACTAATAGTTTGCAGTATATTTGTTTTATCACATTATATGGTGCATCACATATTTAATTATCACATTTTATAGTATTGATTATGTGTTACTATTGATATTTGTATGAATCTTACCCCTTTCCAAATATTTAAAATTTATTTAACGAGAGACAGTGGCTCTAAGGGAAAGGAAGTAGATACCGGCAACTGAAGATCCCAGATATTTCCAAGCAGTAGTGTTGGTTATATATAGTTTTTATGTTATTTTGGGTTCTGTAAATATTACGTACAAACTCTATGGGGATTCCTGTAATATAATCAAGTACTTTATATCAGTATGTTTATGCTATTTCTATTCGCCCATTAAACTACACATTAATACTCTGATAAATGTCAAAATATTAAGGGGCTTGACACCTGTTCTGGCTGAAATTGGCTTCCTAATTCAACAATTACCAAGTTTACCACTCTATCATCAAACTATTCCAATAGGCTCTTTAAACATCATATGACAATATGTATTTGGTCAAAACAACATAGAACCCTAAATTCTCATATTGACCAAATTCTAGGGCAGCAAAACAATTTCCACAAAAGTCTACCAATCAACAAAAGACTAGGTTCAAATTGAAGCTCAAACTTACCTCTATCATTTCCTCAAGCTAGTTCTTTGATTCTCTAACTTTGGCTCTTCCTTGGTAGCTCAAAACACCTCCTCTTGGGAAACGAAAACCCTAGGATTGAAGCTCTTAGTGTAGGGAACAATGTTAAAGAAGAGAACTTGAGCTCTAGAGGTGATCATTAAGGTGAAATTTGAGCAAGAAGCTTACCTTTGTTCTTGTTCCTTAACTTTGCTCTTTCTCTTTCCTTTTTCTTTTTCTTTTCTTTTCCTCTTCTTTTTTCTTGGCTTAGGCCAAATTTTAGTGGTGAGAGAGAGAGAGTGAATGTAATGGTTAAATATTGATCTTGCCTCTTGAATATTACTTGGCCAAAATTTATTCCAAAGGAGCAAGAAGTGGTGATGTGTCAACAACTTATGGTATCTTGAAAAATTTAGGTTTGGTTAATTAACCACGGATGATTTATTTTAATTGAAACTCTCTCTTTCCTTCACTCTTTCCATCTTAGCCAAAATTCACCATGAATGAGGAGAGAAAATGTTGACTATATTGTAGTCTTAAATTCTTGCAATTCGGTCAACTTTCCAAGTTGAAAAAATTTGAAGACACTTTGACTTTTCTTTGTTCTCTTCTTTCTTTTCTTTTGGCTTAGTCGATCAGCTTGAAAATTACTTTATTTGCATATTATTTTCCTCTTTTCCTTGGTGTTGGATGAACTTTAACAGTCCAATGGAAGAAGAAACTTGTTGACCAATTGATCTTATATGTATTGGTTCAAGTTTGACTTTAGTCTTCCTTAATTGACATTTTGACTATTCTTTTCCTCTTTCTTTCTCACCCTTCTTGACTGAATATTAACCCTTATAAGAGGACGGTCAATTTTCTTTTTGAGCTCATGATTACTCTTGCTTTTGAAAATCTAATATTGACCCTTCTTTTTGTCATCCAATTTTAGCCTCAAGATCAAGTGGCAAATGTCTCTTTTACCTTTGTTTTTTTATAATATTAATTATATTGCCATTAGTTCTTTTATTTCTCTTTATTTCTTCTTTCTATTTGACATTTCTATTTTCTTTTGATTCCAAGCTAGGTTTTTGTATTATTCTGGCATATCCTATAGGAATCGGGTATTTTCCTTCAACAAGTTGGTGCTAAATCCTTTACTAAATTTACAGAGCAGTTTCTACGTTATTTACACTTCCTTTTTTGAGTTATTTAGCATTTGAATACATTTTGGGATATTACAAACATGTTCATTGGTGTGAAGCCATGCAAAAGGAAATTCAGGAACTTAAGGAAAAAAACCATCTTCCACTAGGAAGACATCTCATCAACTATAGTGGGTTTACAAAAAAAAGTTTAAACCAACTGGAGAGTTACATTTTTGCAAGGAACAAGTAGTAGTACGAGGCTTGACTGAGCAAGAAGTGATTTATTTTCATGAAATCTTTGCCCCAGTCGCAAAGCTTGTTATAGTTTGAACATTGCTGGTTGTTGCGCTTAAATGACTTAAAATTCATCAATTGGACATCAACAACACATTTCTCCATTGTCACCTCTATGAGGATGTTATAAGAAAATACCTAAAGGCTTAACTTGAAAGGGAGAAACAAGGGTTTGTAGCTGAACAAATCCTTATATGGGCTTTTCCAAGGATCATGGAATTGGAATAAAAAATTCAAAGGCTTGTTGATAGGTTTTGGGTTTCAGGATATCCTGCATAGATTACTTACTTTTCACCTATCGTCGTGATGATGCCTGTCCTATAGCCTTCATTTATGTTAATGAAGTCATTCTTGCAAGTACAAGTGATGCTTATATTGATAGTGTAAAGCAATTTTATTATGATCAATTTAGCACTAAAGATCTCAGACCCTTGAAATATTTCTTAGGCATCGAAGTGGCTCAGTCTCCTGAAGGCATGATACTTAACCAATACAAATATGCCTTGAACAACGGCCTATAGGCCCAGCAAGTTTCTCATGGAGCAGAATTGTTGTCTTAGTGTATAGTGGGTGATCCACATCCAACCTAGGGTGCTATCAGAGACTAGTAGGCAATCTCTTGTATCTTATTGTCATGAGGCCCAAACTCACATATGTAATAAATATTCTTAATCAATTTCTAACTAATCCCTAGGTCTCTCAAATGCATATAGTGGAACATGTCCTTCGATACCTTAAGTTTACCATGAGACAAGGTATCTACTCACTAAGCACATTTCTCTCGACTTAAAAGCATATTGTCATGTAGATTGGTGTCACTGCCATAAGCCTTAATGTTCTTACATAGGTTATTTTGCCAATTTAGGTGGGTCTTCTATCTCATGGCATAGTAAAAGGTGGTATGTGTTTTCCCATTCCTTGATAGAAGCTGAATACCGAGCAATGGCTAGTATAGTTAGTGATGTTGTGTGGTTATAATATCTCCTTTATGACCTTGGGGCAACTAAATAGTGTTCAACTCCAGTATATTGCACTAATCAAGTTGTCATTTATATCGCTAAGAACCTAGTCTCTCATGAGAGGACTAAGCATGTTGAAATAGATTGCTACTTTATCCATGAACGAGTCCAATCTCAAGATATCTCCCCATTAAAGTTATAGATGAAGCCTCAAGTCACAAATATCTTCACAAAGGCACTCGTTGCTGACAAATCTCAAGAGCTTTCTAGCAAGTTGAACATTTGTAATTTTCATGCGCCAACTTGAGGCGGAGTAAAGGAGATATTATAATATTATGATTATATTATTTGAATATTTCAAATATTAGTATGGAGATACAATTGTTAAGATACTCTCTAGCAGGGCACTCAAGTACTAGCATATATATATGCCTATAATTGAACAATGAAAGTTGAGCAATTCATTCTCATTTTAATATTTCATATGTAACATGCTAATGAAGGTTAACAATGAATAATGAAGATATAAATGTTTCAATTCCATGAGTTTCATTTACATCATTTGATTCCTCTTTACCCTTCATGCTATGAACATTTTTAGGGAAAGTAACTCAGAACTTTCATGTAAGGTCAGTCACATGGATCACATGACACCATTAAGCTCTATCAAAAACCAAATCTTTGGACAAATTATTCACCAATATATCTCACTCTATAACCTCATTGAGCGTTGACTTCAGGCTTCTTCTACTTCATTTTAGAGGACTTCATACTGCTTGTTGACCCTCCTCACTAGTGAATCCAATTCTTTGGACGTGTCTAAACTACCTCAGACAACTTTCTACCATTCTCTCCTCAATATGTACTACTCCAACTTATTCGCGTATATGGTCATATGAATCTTATCTGTTTTTATATGACCATACATCCATCTCAGCATCCTCATTCGGCTACTCCCACTTTATGTTCATTTTATTCCTTTAAAGCCCAACATTCACTACCATATAGCATTGCTGGTCTTATAGCAATATGATAAAACTTCTATTTTATCTTATTAGGAATTTTCCTGTCACAAATAACTCCAGTAGCATTTCTCCATTTATATCACACAACCTGAATTTTATGATTAACATCTTCATCAATTTCCCCACCTTGTTGTATAATTAATTCAAAATATCTACACTTTATACTCGTTGAATGACTTGTTCTCCCAATTTAACCTCCACATCATTTCACACTTGTTTCTTATCAAACTTGCAAGGCATATATTCTGTTTTGCTCCTACTTAGATGAAAACCCTTTGACTCCAAAGTCCTTTTCCATATCTCAAGTTTAGAATTAATCTCCTCCCTTGATTAAGCCAACTGAGCAATATCATTAGCAAAAGGCATGCAATTAGGGATCTCTCCTTTGATAGGCTTAGTTATAACGTTGACCACTAGGTTAAACAAATAAGGACTCAAAGCTGATATTTAATATAGGCCAATCCTTATAGGAAAGTCTTTTGTCTCACCTTTGGGAGTTCTAACACTAGTTGTTACCTCGTCATACATATCCTGAATGGCTTTGATCTATGCAACATGCAACCCATTCTTTTTTAAGGCTTTCCAAAATACATCTCTTAGCACACGATCATACACGTTTTCCAAGTCAATGAACACCATTTGTAAGTACCTTTGCTTCAATAGTTTTCCATTAGCCCTTTAGTAAATAAATCGCTTCTATAGAGGACCTTCCTGGCATGAGCCTAAATTGGTTCTTATAAACACTAGTCTACATCCTCAACCTATGTTCAATCACTTTTTCCCATAGTTTCATTGTATGACACATAAACTTAATTTCTTTATAGTTTGTGTAATTCTAAATATCTCCTTTATTCTTATAAATAAGAACCAAAGTTCTTTTTCTCCAAGCATTAGGCTTTTTCTTATATCATAGAATCTCATTAAATAACTTAAAAGCCACAACACCCCTCTCCACCCAAATAATTCCAAACTTTTATAGGAATACAATCAGGTCCAATAGCGTTACCATTTTCCATTTTTTTAAGAGCTTCCTTAATCTCGCCAACTCAAATCCTGAGATAAAATGACAAATTGAGCTCACCTTTTCGAGTTGTCAAATCCTCCAAGTCACAAGTTTACCCTCTCCCTCTATCATTAAACAACGTATATATAAAAGTAAACTTACTACCTATTCTTAATATCTCCACCGGTAGCCAAAACTTTGCCATCTCCATCCTTTATTCACCTTACTTGGTCCAAGCCTCTTGATATATTTTTTGTCCTTATTCTTTGCTATCTTGTAAATCTTACGCTCTCCAACATTTGTCCCTATCTCCTTATAAAACTCCTCATATGCTTTGGCACGAGCTTCACTCCTTGTCTTCTTAGTCTCCTTTTTAGTTAAGTGATATCTTTCCCAATTTTCAGCATTATTATATAGGTGTATGGCTTTAAAACAATCTTTCTTATTTTTTTACTTTCTCTTGAATAGGCTCATCCCACCACCAAGTCTTCTTATCTGGCTAGCCAAAACCTTTTGATTCTCCTAAAATTTCTTTAGTAACCTTGTGAACCTTCTTAGCCATATTCTTCCACACGATATTAGCATTTCCTTGTAACTCCCACATCCACTCCTCTAAAAGAGTTCACCTAAAAATTTCCCACTTCTCCCCCTTAAACTACCACCACTTGACCCTTGGCTTAAAACATGATGATGCTTTGTTTTATACACTTAATACACACATTAAGGACCAAAACCCTATGTTGTGCAGTCATGTCATCCCTAAGGAATACTTTGTAATTAATACAAAGTCTTCTGTTAGGATTCCTTACTAAGAGGAAATCAGTAATTGATTAACTATCATTATTAAGCTCCCCAAAACCATAACCATTTTCATCCCTTGTATATGGTCCTACCGCCTTACCAACATGTCCATTAAGATCCCACCAATAAAATCTTTTTGGTTAGTAGAATGCTCTCAATCAACCACTCCATATCTTCCTAAAACTTTTTAAAGATATGATGCTATCCACGATTCTCATAAATCCCATTACATTCTTCCTTTATTCGTTATCAACGATGATACCAACATCATTCCTTGCATTTACATTTCTTGTGTACCAAAGATTCAAACCATTAATTTCTTAAGACCCTTCTCCTTTCCATTTACTTTCCTTGAGGCATAAGATGTTTATCTTACGATCTACCATTACCCCCACGCACTTTCATAGATTTGTCATTTGGAGATCTAATGTTCCAAGTGCCAAATCTGATCTTACTCTCATGAACTAGCTTCTTTAGCCGCCTCCATTCAAAAGAGAGCGGTAGCCCTTACTCATTTAACACTACATCTGGTAGATGATGCAGCAACTCTTGCTCACTTCTCACTATACTCAAGCCATATAACACATTATTTACAGGCAACGACCTAGCATTAGTATTATTTTTTCCTTGATCCATGTTTATAAAAGACTCGATAGGGTTTTACATTGGCTATCGAGGCCTAACACAAAACTCCTCTACTACTACAGAATATAGATTTAACGGCACTAATCTTATGGCATTTCTTCAAACAAGTGCAAAAGGAGACTTCTTTTTGTTTTTTAAAAAAATACATTTGGTAGCTATAGCACTTGACCAAGAAAGCACCATAGCTGCTTAATACCTTAGGAAGCGCCATATAAGGAGTTATATTTTTTAAGAAAAATTACACCCCTTGTATGACAAGCACCATACAAGGGGTGTAATTTTTTTTTATAAAAAAAACCCTTGTATTAGGCAAGTGCTATACAAGGGGTTCTCTATGTACATATTATATTCTCAAATCTCACCTCATAATAAATGCTATTATTGTTGGCAGGGGAATAGAAATGCAATTGTAAGTTTTTTTTAAATACAGAAGTTTTCGTCGATTGGCACTATAGTTTTCTTTTTGTTTTTTTAAGTTTAAAATCTGTCATGAATCTTAACTTGTAGTTTCAAGTGTGCTTATAATTTTGTTTAGGTATTTGCTTGAAGTTACAACACTCTCTTGTTAAACTTGTTATACATTATAATTTTTTTAATTTTTAAGCGTATAAATATAATTTTATTAGTTGCTACTTGTTTAATTTGCTCAATATCTTTTATATTTAATTTATTACATAAAATTATTTTTTTTAAAAAAAATACTTCCTATGACGCTTTCTAAAGGAAGTGTCATTTAATTAAAAAAAACCTCCTATCACTTCCTATGGCACTTCCTTAGGAAGTGCATTTTAAAAAAAACAAAAAAAAAACTCATATCACTTCCTATGGCGCTTCCTAAGGATACATAGGAAGTATCACTTCCTATGGCCATTCCTTAGGAAATGCCATAGGAAGTATTTTTTTAAAAAAAAAATATAATTTTGCATAATAAATAAATATAAAAGACGGTGTGATATATAATGGATAATATGTTTTTCTTTATCTATTTTTGCTGAGGCTTATTTGAATTTTTGTCCTTCATTATTATGTATCCAAGTTTTGTAAACTTGGCTATTATAACATTTTGGTTAAATATGACCACATTATTTTGTGTGAGATTATTCTCTTCAAGATCTAAGAAGTCCAACATATTTGCCACAAGCTTTTCTTGCCCATTAGACACAGCCATGTATAACACTATGTCTCCTATCCCTGTTATCTTTGCTATGTAAAGCACCTTGTTTTGCTTGCACATTTCAAATACTTCTGACCACTTTCCTCTCATGGCATCACTGCACAATTTTTCCAAGTTCACATCTTGGGTGCCAGCTGATGCAGTCATTGTCTCTTCTAAATTAAATTGAAATGGTTTAAATTAGAGATGTATATAGGATTATGGATATTGGAACATAACAAAACAACAAACATGCACGCGCACATGACATCCAAAAAGAAGTTAACTATAAATACAAAATATTATATTTTGTATTAATAATTTGCAACTTGCTCATCGATCAATTTGATTATTGATTAATGCTAATACACACATATATAATACTAAAATTATTCTAACATCCACCACATTCAACAATGTCCTCAAGATAATTGACCCACGAAGATGTAGCCGTACAAGCATAATGGATCATGTCTTACATATATGGATAGTTGTGTGTGGTGATCATCTCCATATCTTAAAAAAAAAGCTCCTATCACTTTTTATGGCGCTTCCTAAGGAAGTGCAATAGGAAGTGTGATACACACTTCCAATACACATTCCTATAGCGCTTCCTTAGGAAGCACAATAGGTATCACACTTCCTATGACCCTTCCCTAGGAAGCGCCATAGGAAGTGCATTTAACAAAAAAAAAAGAAAAAAGCTCCTATCACTTCCTATGGTGCTTCCTTAGAAAGAGTCATTTCCTATGGCCCTTCCTTAAGAAGCGCCATAGGAAGTTTTTTTTTTAAAAAAATACTTTAAATAATAAATTAAATATAAAATATGGTGTGATATTACTGGGTAATATGTTCATCTTTATCTACTTTTGCTAAGGCTTATTTGAGTTTTTGTCCTTCATTATTATGTATCCAAATTTTGTAAACTTGGCTATTATAACATTTTGGTAAAGTATCACCAAGAAACAATGTTGGTATTTAAGTTTGCAAAAGTTGACTTTATTTCACTTGGTCATTGTGAGTTTAAAACTTAAGGTGCTCATTGTCTTTAAGGTAGTTTCTTTTCTTCCCTTTGTTTTTCATGAAGATTGAGAGGTGGAATCATCTATTGCCAAAACTTCCCTTTGTTTTAAAAAAAAATCAAGGGAAGCAATGGCGCTTGCACTGAAAGCGCCAAAGCTTCCCTATCTGCCATTTTTTAAATTTTTTTAAAATAAAAGAAGCAATGGCACTTGCTGTGCAAGCTCCAAAGCTTTCCTTTGTTTTAAAAAAAATCAAGTGAATCCATATGCCTTGTATAGTTCCATACAAGGTATACTACTATGAAAAAGTTAATAAACGAGGCTTTTATTTATAAATACTATGGTGCTATTGAATTTTTGAAAGCGCCGTAGCTTACAAATTTATTTTATTTAAATTGAATTGCTTCATCTGGTGCTTTATAGTTGAGCGTTGTAGGAGCTTCTTACGACACTTCAAATTGGAGCGTGGGAGGAGTCTTAAGGAGTGTCATTGGAGGCCCCCTCCCACCTCTGGCGCTTATGCATAAAATGTTGTTGGAGTTATATACTCCTACGACATTTCTTATAGAAGCGTCGTAGGAGGTTTGGAATTTTTTTAAAATATTATTTTATGTAATTATTCAATTTTCCTGAACTCAAATTCATCAAATCCATAGCAATTCAAATCCAGAGGGAAAAAAAGGCTAAACAGAATGAAATAAATGAAGCAAAACAAAATGAAACAACATATAACTAATTTATAAGATGAGTATTAATTTTGTATGTATGGAATTACAAAGTAATAACAAATTGTAATGTACAACTGATTTATAGAATAAACAACACACATACAAGAATAGACAAGAAACAACCTAACTTATGTATGTAGCTAATTGCATGACCATATATTCACACCATTCTTCAATAATTTCATCAACTTGTTGGTTAGTCAATTAGTCAAAACATTGATCTTCATAATACTACATAAAATTGCATATAATGAATTAAAATCAATTAACTTAGACACTTGTCAATTAAATTTAATACATAGTATGAACTGTAAGTCAAAGAATTGAACTTACTTTCGTAGAGATATAACTTAGATCATGATAAGTAACAACATCTTTCATAAATTTCATAATGAAATAACCGCAATTATTGTCGTTTGGTTGGAATGGGCACTGCAACAATACAAAGAACTAGTAAAGTCAATTTTTGAAGAAAAAATTTTGAATGACAAATTTGAGTAAATTCATATATAAGCACCGCTATCTTCCTCTAGATATCGGCTTTGACTGGGTCTCTATGTGTAGAATAGCTCAATCCAACGTTGCTTCGGTAAGCAGTCAATTCACTTACAAGAACAAGTACTGACTAATTAATTTTGGTTATTCAATAATCACACAATATTTACACACACCCATACACTTACTTATTGATTATAAACATCATATGAAGCCAGTTCTCTGGATAACCAGCCACTAGAGGATCCACATAGTAAATGCGAGGGCATTTGGTGAACACAGGAAGGATAACAATCAAAATCCAATGTAACCTAATATATTTTGAAATTTTACTTCAACAATAATGTTATGGTAAAAGTGAAAGAATAAAAAAACATATGTTATTAAAATATTGTAAAAAATAACTTACCTCAGATTGTATTGAAAAATAAAGAACATATTTGGGCTTACTCTCTGCATGAAGATGTCAGTAAGATCGTTAGATTAGCCTTCCAAATCACTCCCCCTTGCTGGCCAAAGAGGTATGGGTTGACAAATACAAATCTATTCACGATTGATGTTCCCACTAATAGATCGTGGTACAAGTGCCTTTATAGAAAACAAACAATACCATTAAAACCAAAAATAAAATTAAATGATGAACAATAACAAGAGTGATAGATGATGATGATAAAGTACCTAATCCACATGTTGACAGCCGTCACACTAAACCATCCACGACTAATCATGTCATTCAGTACACTACCATTGACATGATCATCTATCTCTATGTGATAGATGTCCCCATCGATAGGTATTTTTTGACCTCCTTGTCAGCACAAATTTGGTGCCAACAATGCGAATTGTTGGCAATATGAGCCCATGTATCTGTTACTTTTGTTGCTGGTTGAGGGCTGGGACTTCTGTTGGGTTGCTTAACAGTTAGAGTTTTTCCTAAGCCCTTCAATTCCGTTTCCTTTATGATGACCAGCAACCTACAAAATTAATCATGAAATTAAATCATGTAATTATGATAGAAGTGCATAAAAAATAGAAAGAATTGTAATTAACTACCTTTTGATATGTCTCAATTAGACCTATTGGCCATGCAACATAACCACTAATAAATTCGTTCACCAATGTATATTCATCCTGAGAAGGGATTGGTAGGAGGGTCTCATCGTTTGTGCATACATCAACCCTTACTCGGAGTGTGTTTAAGGGCAACCATGAATTATGAAGTATATCATTGTCGGTGTTGTAGGCCACGCCAACAGCAACTGCATGCCTGAAAAACTCATCGACATATAGCATGCAATCCAACTCGCCCTATAAAATGTATAATTAATATTTTCAGGTATACTAATATATAACGTAAGAAAAAGTTAACTATAACGGAAATATTTTACCAAAGGAATTGGGGACTTTAGGGTGGACGGGTAACTATCCCTCGTACTTGTGCTAGCACGTACTGGACTAGGTACTGGCCTAGAATGTAGTAAGGCATCAAGTTGATCTTTCAATAATGCATTTTGCTCTTCCAGCAAATGCGTGTGTGTACTTATCTCCTACTTGTAGCCAGCAACCTCCTCTTTTAGTTGCAAGAAGTCATTTTTGGTGGGTTGCTCTTGGGATCCAATGTAAGATTTTTGGGTTACTGTAAAACCAGTACCCCGAACACGACCAGTATACTCAGGAGCTCCAAGAGCTTTGCTGAGCAAAATTGTCATGACTAACGTAATCCAGTAACTCTAGCTGCTCTTGCATTATTGTGCACTATCACAAAAACAATTAAAACAATAGTAGTTATTATGAAAAAGAATAATTCAAGTAAAGGTAAATCTTTATTATATTTATAATCAATGACTTACACAATATTTAGCTACTTTTCAGGCTTGTTCACTGGGGATGTCACGCTTTTTATTTGTGTAGCCTGCCAGGCACAACTCATGTCGTGGTATATGTGTGACATAAGAATGTGAGTCTTCTATCTGCAAATCAAAGTTAGTTATAGTTAAAAATTAGTCACAGAACTTATATTCATATGAAATAGTGATTAATTCTTACTAATTGTTGCTCCAACAATGCATATGATACCAGTCCTTTAATATACCAGTATTACATATTGGACGCATTTGCATGATTTCGCTCACTTCTTTCATGTTTACATTAAAATGATTTACATTAATAAATATTAATTACAAATACATTACATGTACTCCAAAAAGGTTAATAATATATTACCTCAAATTCCGCAGTAGTATGTGTGCTCACAAACTCATCCCATTACTCTTGAGTTATTATTCTATCACACATCTGCGGTGATAAATGATTGATATTATCATTGTTGTCCCGCAAGTAAAATTTGACAAGATTGGAACGAATTTTTCTCAAAAGTTTTCCTTATTTTCGTAGCACAAAGTTGTCTTTATGTTCATCGATCAAGAAACAAGACTATAGATAAAAAAGCACACATGTTAGATTGTAATTTTTTGAAACAAAACAACTAGAATAATATAGCAAATAATGTTTAAACTTAGTGGAACCCAAGCATATATCATAATAATCTTTCTTTCCCCATCTCCAATTTGAAACTGTAATGGGGACTCTTTCTCTGACAATAGTCCCAAGGTAATTAATGAATGTTCTAGCATTCGGTCGGATTAGAATTCCTTTTTCATTCCATTGCAGATCTAACCTAATGACTTTACTCCTCATTTTGATCAATTTGGACATTATGGTCCTGTCTCAAGCCACATGAGCCTCAAATCCTGGCTGGCCATCATTTTCAAGCTAGGGAACTTCGTCTCCATTATGTGGATCCATTTTCCTACAAGTTAAAAAACCAAACAAAACATCAGCGCACATTGACAAACATGGAAATAAAAGTAAATTAAGTTAAAATATATGAATACGTGTAGTAAAACATACGAGGTAAAAAAACAAGGTACTCATTATCATCTTTTCCTCTTTCTTAATTGGTTTAAAAACCAAGTCCCCTCTCTATGATCATGTCTCATGTATAAGGGTTCATCTTCATTTTCATCTTTATCTATATCAATATATTTTGGCCACAACATGTCAAAGGAAAGATCATCATTAGAAAGATTCAAACACTCATTACTTTCAATATCAACTTCTTCACGATTCTTATTTGATGAAGTATAATGGACTAATTCTTCTTAGCAAGATTCAGAATGAAAAACACTTGTTTTGCTTGTGATGCTAAAATGAAAGATCTTTATACCAAAATTTAGAAAGATCTACTCGAACAAACCCTAACTCATTTATCCGCAATCTACTGTTGTTGTTAACCTACTTACATATGAAGATAGGGACCCTCAATATAGTGTAATCTTCCTATATTCATTCAATGATACCAAAGTATGCCATTGTTGTGTAGATAAGGTGTACGTCTTTGGCACTAGATCTGTGCTAAGATCAGCAACAAGTGTTACCCCACTATTCTGTATTGTGCTCCTTGATTATGTTTTTATGTGTAAAATTTGTAACCAATGATTGCATAACCATTATAAGACAATACGTTTAAGCTTAGTCCATTCGATATCCATCTTAAGTTTTTAGAGACGGAATCAGGATTCCTCTCCACATTATCATTAATACACCTTTTTAACCAAGTTGAAAAATTTCGGTTGCATTCTTTTGTTATCAAATTTCATTCCCCTCACCATGTATCAATCGAAGAGCATCCTTATGCTCTTCATCATATGGTTCAACCTCATCAATGTTATGTAGCACATACAAGTGAGCATGCTTCCATTCAGTCACTAATTTGCTGATTACATCCTTTCCTCTTATTCTTTTTCCTGATGTTCACCCATCATGACGAGGATTTGTGATCCCTACAGGGTTGACATTTGATAGAAAATCAGCACAAAAGTCACTTGCTTCTTCAACCATGTAATGCTTAGCTATATACCCATCTGGTCGATATCAATTTTTCATATACCCTTTTAAAATTTTTATAAATCGTTTATTTGGGTACATCAATCTTAAGTACACTGGACCACACAATTGAACTTCTTTTACCAAGTGTATGGTTAGATGGACCATAATGTCAAACAATGAAGGTGAAAAATACATTTCAAGTTCACACAGAGTACAAACAATAAGCCTTTGTAAATATTTTCTAACTTTGTTGAATCAACTTCTTTTTTGCAACTCAACTTGAAGAATATGCAAAGTTTAGCTATAGAATTCCTTACTTTTTGGGTAAGCTTGACCGTATACCAACCGGTACAAAGTTCTTTGACTGATACAAGATTATTTATATTTAAAGAATACCCCACTAGAACTTTGACTCCTTCGAGAAACTCACAAAATAACTTATTCTCTTTTCTTGATAGACTGTAAGCCACTGGAGGTAGATAAGTGCGATGCCTTTGCTCGACCGGTGTCAACTCTTCTCTGATTCCTAGGTTAACCAAATCCAACTTAGCATTCACACTGTCCTTGCTCTTCCCTTGTATAATGAGCAACATGCCAATTATACTATCATAGATATTTTTTTCTATGTGTATCACATCTAAAAAATGTTTAACATATAAGGACTTCCAATATGGAAGCTCAAAGAAAATAAACTTCTTCCAGCCGCTTGTCCTGATTTGTTTGGCAAAATGCTTGCCAAAGTTGTTATCCAAGTGTTTGACCTTCTTAAAACCCTAAGCACCGGTCAATATCTTCGATGGGCTACCTTCTTCTGACTCATCATTGAAAACCCTTTTCCACTTCCTCTAATGATTCTTTGATGGTAAGAATCTTTGATGTCTTATGTACGCATATTTCTTACAATGATCTAGTCACACTGAACGAGTGTCATCTTCACATATAGGGCACACATAATATCCTTTAGTGCTATATCCGGATAAATTACCATAAGCAGCGAAATCATTTATTGTGCCAAACAACATGGCTTTCAAAGAGAAACTTTCTTTCATGTACCCATCATACACACTAACACCTTCTTCCCAAAGCAGCTTCAAGTCATCAATTAAGGGAGCCAAGTATACATCTATATCATTCCAAGGTTGCCTTGGCCCAGAAATTAACATGGACAGCATCATAAACTTACGTTTCATGATCAAGTGCAAAGGAATGTTATAAATCATCAATATCACTGGCCACGCACTGTGTGTACTACTCTAAACCCCATGGGGATTGATTCCATCAGTTGAAACTGCAAGGCGTAGGTTCCTTGTTTCATTTACGAAGTCAGGGTAGTCATGATCAACCTTTTTCCATTATGGGGCATTTGTAGGATGCCTAATGTTCAGGTCTTCAACCTTTTCATCTGTATGCCATGTCAATAGCTTAGCAATCTCCGTATTACTGTGTAGTCGCTTGAATCTCAGAATAATGGGAAATACCATATGACCATCAATGGACATTTTCCTTTCTTCTTCCCATATCAAGATGCATTGCATTTAGGGCACTTCTCTAATGTTGCAAACTACTTTCGGAATAATTAGGATTGGCACAGCAGATCACCAAAACAAGAAAGATGGTAGGAGAGAAGAGATTGCTAGAAAACTCAATAGCAAAGGTGAGGAATAACTGAAGGAGGCACCTCCTATTTATAGTAGTTTAGGGTGGCCACTAATTAGGAAATGATGTCTTGCCTTCCAAGTTAGTAATAAGGAGAAATAATTCTCAATTAATTTCCTGAATTATGATGACTTGTTTCTTAATTAACAATATCATAATTAATACTAACTTATTAACCAATCACAATTAATGCTGATTTGATTCTTATTTGATTAGGATACATGCCAACTTGGGGGAGTTAGCCCAAAAGGATCTAAGATAAAGGGAGAAGAAAGAAAGCCTGAGAAGTAAGGACCGATACGGAGTCGTTAATTCATTAAATGCATATGCAAATGCATAAAGTTTAAAAGAGATGAAGCTAGAAAAACTGAAATATTATTGAAATATGAAAATTACAAAACAAAGAACAAAGACAAAAACATAAGAACAAAAATTTAAAAACTGAAAATGAAAGAAAACATACAAGGCTTATCAGCCTAAAGGAGGAGGGGAGAGAGAATTGATCCTGAAAGCTCTAAGGATATGGTGTCTAACAACTGAAATGAAATGCCATTTTATAGGCAATCAAGTCAGTTCCTATTCACGGTAAATTACTTTCTCCCTTTGGGTAAAATCACTTTAACTTAGAGTAAGAAACATTATACTCAGGTAAAAGTGTTTTTACTTTTCATTTTACATAAAGTAAAAGAAATTACATCATTTTGTCTGCAGAAAGTAAAGATTCTTAAACTTTACGTCTAATCTCTACTAAAAGCAGAAAATATGTTGCAAGTCTTGCACTCTTGTGCCAATGGATTTTCTTCAGAATCAATCTTCACCGAGGCTAATGATTTCATCATCCGAATCATGGCCAAAGTATTGGGTCAGATCTTCAGCTTCTGACCTATCTAAGGATTGGATTGATATGCTACCTTAAGGCTCATCCGATTGGGTTTGGAGAAGCTCAAGGATTTCATGAAGTTGTCTGGTCAAGACTTCTTTATAAGTTATCGAGGCCAAATAAACTTGAATTTTTGCCTTCTGGTTAAGGAAAACAATGGATTCATGATTTCCTGCCATAAGAAATTTGGGATTTTGCCTGAACCATTTCTTAAGTGATGTTTTAAACACATTTATGATGTTTGGAAACTTTGCCCACAATTTGACTGAGGAGGTCCTTTGTAACATGGGGAACATTTTTTGATATTTAGAAGCTCCATATTTGAAGCTCCATTTAAATACCCAGGCTAAACCAAATTTTGAGAAATAATGAAGATTTGCTGGGAAAGGATTTTCACTAAGGTTGACACGACTCTTGAAATAGTCAAAACCAATTTTCGCTATGGCAGGAAGAATTTCTTGGATAGAACTAAAATAATCCCACTATTGATTAAACCATAATGGAAATTGGCATTTTGTGTCATAAGTGAACATGAATAGCCAAGTATGGCTAAATTTTGGATTTTGGTACCAAAAGGTACAATACCATGCATCCAGATAGTCCCAATAATTGAAACCAATTGGATCATGTTTAACAGAAAATGGTTTTCTTTTATTCAAATCTTGACCCCAATCCTGAGGAGAAAAAAATTTCCATATTCGAAATGTTGAATATCCATGGATATTTTTATCATTCAGATGATCTGTGTAACACCCCACCGCCGTCTCACCCCACCGGGCCACAACGGTTGGTGCCCTCTCCCACCACACGGTGCGGAGCAGGATGGGTCAAGTCCGTTAGACCCACTACTCACAAGAGTCCCTCGCTCCCCAAGCGAGATTTTTCGCCTCCGTGGGAATCGAAGCCACTACCTGGGGGTAAGTAGCGCCTCAATGCATTCCCACTACCACTTGAGCTACTTACCCCCAGGTAGTGGCTTCGATTCCCACGGAGGCGAAAAATCTCGCTTGGGGAGCGAGGGACTCTTGTGAGTAGTGGGTCTAACGGACTTGACCCATCCTGCTCCGCACCGTGTGGTGGGAGAGGGCACCAACCGTTGTGGCCCGGTGGGGTGAGACGGCGGTGGGGTGTTACAATAAAAAGGCGCCTTTTTATCACTAAGTTGAAGCGAGAAGCGAGATTTTTCGCCTCCGTGATAAAATCAATTTCAAAATCAAAGATGTCACTAAGTTAATTTTGCATTAGTTAAAATTGCATTTTCACCACAACATTTAGGGTGCAGCAGAATTAGCCGTATCGAAAAATCTATATTATGGCGTCAATTGCTCAAGATATGACGTCATAAATGAATGTATTACGGCATCTCATTATAACTAAACTGAAGCCGTAATAGATGCGTGACAAATGAATTTCCAATTCCATCTCAAATTTATTTTTTTATTTTTTAAAATTTTCAAATACCATGTGTCACGTCTGTAGGAGGCCACCTCATTGTTGGTTCAGCCACGTGCCTCCTACTCACGGTGCCACATGTCTACCCTCCTTGCATCAATTCAGTCACAAATTTATTTTTTTATTTTTTAAAATTTTCAAATGCCACGTGTCATGTCTGTAGGAGGCCACCTCATTGTTGGTTCAACCACGTGTCTCCTCCTCGCACCGCCACATGTCCACCTTCTCGCAGTGCACCATATGTCCTTTCTCAAAGTGCGCCAAGTGTCTCATCCTTGGTTTGGCACGTGTATTTTTTAAAATTTTCAAATGCCACGTGTCATGTCCGTAGGAGGCCACCTCATTGTTGGTTCAACCATGTGTCTCCTCCTCACGTTACCACATGTCCACCCTCCTCATAGTGCACCATGTGTCCCTCCTCAAAGTGCGCCAAGTGTCTCCTCCTTGCATTGCCACGTGTCCACCCTCCTTACAGTGCACCACATGTCCTTTCTCAAAGTGCACCATGTGTGTCCTCCTTTTGCTGCCTCGTGTCACCTCTTACCACTGCCATGTGTCCACCCTCCTCGTAATGCACCACGTGTACCTCCTCGAAGCGTGCTACTTGTCACCTTTGAGCGCTACCACATGTTTGCGCCTCTTCAATCTTGAAAATGTCTCCCCCCTGTTCAAACCCACGACCTTATGCTCCTAGTACCTTCATGCTCGAGCCTTTGCTAGTTGCGCCGAGATAAACCTGCATTGTTTTATTACATAATGTTATATATATAATATTATCATAATATAAAATTAATTATCTATGCATAAATATAATATTATTAAAAATAAAATAAATTAAATAAAAAATCTAAAAAAATATTTATATATTTATGATTAATTAATTTCAAATTCAACAAATTTTAAATCTTTAATAAATCTTTTTATAACTACACTTTAATCAATTTTCTAAGTCTAAATTATATTTTTAATTAAAATTACTTAATAAAAAATAATTTAATATTATAAATATTATTTTTAATATAAAATGATAAATATAATATTAATAACTAATAATTTATTTTTAAATAAAATTAGATAATAACTAATATAATAATATTAAAAATATTATTTTAAGTGAAAATTTTAAATATAATATTAATAAATAATAATATCTCATTACTAATAGTATTTTATTTTAAATTAAAATTATTTAATAATTAATTTTATAATATTATTTTTAATTTAAAATTTTATAAATTTTAAAATTTTGAGATGGAATTTGCCATGAAAAAGTTCTGTGATAATGTGCCACGAAGCTTTTCATGGTAAAAAATTTTATTACAGAATTTGCAACGGAATTCCGTGGCTAATTTAACCATGAAACTTTTCTGTGGTTAATTCCATGACAAATTTAGCCATGGAGAAATTCCGTCAAAAAAATTTTTAATAGAATTTTTGACAGAATTTGCCACAAAAAAAATTTTGTGGTAAATTATGTCGAAAATTGAGTGTTTTTTTATACTACTCTATCTGGAAGCCGCTATATCAACAACGATAAAGGGAAGTTATGAAGTTTGCAGAGCTGGACCAAAATTCATATAGAGAAGCCACAAAGTTAGCAGAGTAGTGGAGGTTTTTGTTAAAGACATTAAGGCGTCGGGTGGATTGGGAACCGATGCAATATTTCCTTTTCTTTATAAAAAAATAGTTAACATATTTCTAAGACTTCCTTAGTTATTAAGGTCTTGGTTTCCTATAGGACCCGACATTATAAGTAAGCTTGGTAAAAAAATTATAAATTATGGGTTAAGTTCCACCCATAAATTGATAATCCATTTTGTTAATAATTAACTATGTTTAGTTTATTAGTTAAAAAATCTCTACCAGATGGTCTTGAGCTATAAATGGCCCACTTAAAAAAGGCATTTATAATATAACTATAATATAATTATATTTTGGGAAAATTATTTTTTAAAATTTATTTATAGTATTTAATTACAGTTATGACATGTTATATTTCAAATTTATTTATTTCATAAGTAAATTCCAAAACTTTATATTAATTATGGCTTCTGGTGCTTACTAAATTGATTCCATAATTATTATTGTTATAGCATCTTAATTACGACATCAGTTGAATATACAACTGATGTCATATTGTACATTATTGCGTCAGTTACACTTCAAACAGAAGTGAACTTATGTCCATTGAATTATCACTTCTGTTCTTCAAGTAACTGATGCCATATTGTACATTACAATGTCAATTACACATACAACAGAAGCAAATTATGTCACATGAATGATCACTTCTATTCTTCAAATAACTAATGCAAAATCATGTAGTTAAATTAGTGTTTTGCACACTTAAAATTGCTTGCCATCGGGCAAAAATCTGTTTTAATGCTAACTTCTTAACATCTTTTGCAGCTTTACAATCAACCTTGATTAAAAATTTTTGATTTAGAAAATCGCTTTGAAACTTGTTTATGCATAAAAAATTGCTAAAATTTATTTTTTGATTGTGGAATAGTTCTGTTAGGCTCTCTTCTAATGTTTTGAAGTAAATGCAATGTAATGCATTTTTCCGTCAATTTTTTATTTGAGAATGCCACCATAACCTATGTTAGAGACATCGGTTTCAACAATTTTGAATGCTTGCAGATTTAGAAGATACAAGCATGGAAGATTTTTGACAAGTGATTTGATTTTGATAACCATATTGGTGTGATCATCTGTCTATGGAGGAGGACTTTTCTTAAGATGCTCATGAAGAGGTTTAATGATATTGTTTAGGTCTGGAATGAAATCACCTACGTAATTCAAACAACCTAAGAATCTTTGGAGTTGATTTTTATCCAAAATGTGATCTAGAAATTTATTGGAACAATAGTTGTATATATGATGACCAAGAAACAACACTTTTGTTTGGAAAAGACTGATTTTAGTTTTAGAAACTGCTAAGTCAATATAGCTAGCAACATTTATGAAGACCTTAACGTGTTTGAAATGTTGGTCAATTGATTCTGAGAACACTAAAACATCATCAATGTAAACAATGATAAATTTAGTGTAAGGATTGAAAATTTCATTCATGACCTTTTGAAATTCAGAATGTGCATTTTTTAAACTGAAAGGCATAATATTCCATTCATACTGTCCAAACGGAATAGTAAATGCAGTCTTATACCTATCCTTTTCAAAAATTTGGATTTGCCAAAAACCAATTTTCATATCAAATTTGAAAAATATTTTGGCTTGATGAAGGCGATTTACAAGATCCTTTTTATTAGGTATTAGATACTTAATCCATTGAAGAGCTATATTGAGAGGCTTGTCATTAATTACAAGTCTCGGAGTTCCTCGTTCAAGTTCAGCAGCATTCTTATTGACATAAAAAGCTACACAAGACCAAGGACTTTGGCTCTTACGAATTAACCCTTTTGCGAGTAAATCTATTATTTCCTTTTTCCAATGTTCTAGGAGTTCTTCGTACATTTGGATTGGTCGAGCATCGTTGAGATAGCTCTTTCATTGAAATCCTTTTCATAAGGAAGATCAATTATATGTCTTTTTCTTTCCCAAAAAGCATTAGGAAAATCAGAACAAATTGTGTCTTGAATGTTTTCCAAAATTTTTTGGATTTTATGTTTAAGAAAATGTTTCTCTAATTGATTTTTAATTATTTTATAGGAAACTTCTTTTAGAAAATTCATTTGATTTTCCTTATACTCAACTAAGTTAACAAATTTTGTATAAGGAGGATAAACAAATTTGAAGAAAATCATTTTACCTATCACATGGGATTCAATACCTTCGTTGTCTGTTAAATAAGGTATTAGTTTTTGGATAAAAGGTGCACCAAGAATTACATCTTGAGACAAAATTTTTGCTAAAATGAAAAGAGTTTTCATTTCAACACCATTATTTTCAATTACTACATTTGAAAGCTTGTAGCTAATATCTAATGGTGATCTGTTTGGTCCATAGAGATTTTCAGTGGTTTTTTCATAAAATTTTGTTGGAATCAAACCTTCTTTGATACAACTTAATATTGCTCCAGTATCAAATAAAGCTATTGTTTCTAATACAAAAGTATTTGCAACAACAAATTTGATTGGAACGTGCCATTTTTGGATTGAAATTCTTGATATAAAATTTAAGAAAGGTTCATGTTCAAAAGCTTTTAGATCCTTTTCACCTGGATCATTGTCTTTATCACTTGTTTTCTTTTCTTTATTAAGACTTTCTTCCTGAATTTGATTTAAAATAAGAGAATGGAAGTCTTGAGTATTTTTCATATGCCTTATCTCTTCTTTTAAATTATTTATCTCATTCTGAAGGTCAGAAATTGAAACAGGTTTTGTATTGCTCTGAAATCTTTTCATTATTTTGGAAAAATCATATTTTGTTTGCAAAGTTTTTTGCAAAAGTTTTTGGATTGGTTTTGAAGAGGACCCTGATCCTTCTCTAAGTTTATTGAAAAATTTGACCTTTTCTTTATTACTCGGAAGAGAGTTAATGATTTCAAAAACCAAATCTTCTTCAATAACATTAATTTGGAAAATGTTTTGTTTGGAACCAATTAAGACCGATTCCTTAATTGGGTCATCAAGTACAGGATTTCTTGGACTCTTAGCAAACTTATCAAGACAATTTATTTGAAAATTTTCTTCATCAGATGAAGATAAAATATCATCTTGCTGAAGTTTATTAACTTCCTCAAAAGTTAATGCTTCATATTCTTCTTCAGAAGAGGTTTCTTTAATCAAAAGATTCTTTAATTATTGAAGAGTTGATTCTTTAAGTTGTAAGGCATTAATTCTTTTATTAAGCCTATAATATTTTGCCCTGTGACCTTCTTTGCTACATCAAAAACAAACAATTTTTCCTTTGGGAAGATCCATCGGAGTTTTTGCTTTAAATTCATTTTTCAACTTTCTAGGTTGATTAGTTTTTGATTTTTTCCAAGGTTTTTGATATTTTTTATAATATATTTTAACCTTATAATCTTTGTCTTCATGTCTGTGTTTAAGTTTTTTAGATTTTTTACAGGCGGAAAAACCAAATTATTCACAGAAAGATCCTAAATCTTTCCGATTATAAGCTTTTTCTTTGGCAAGTTGATGTTGAAGTTCATCTTCTTGACAAATTTTTAAAGCAGTTTTCTGGACAATTGTAATACACTGTCCATAAGTTAAGTTTTTAAAATGGATCTGACCATCACCAGTTTGGTTTCTGATTTTTTCTCTGATTTTATCTCCTAATGATCTAGGAAGACCAGCTAAAAATTTTTCTTTCCAACTTCGGATGATTTCCATCTTCTCTGGCCATTACTCTTAACAAGAAGTTGACTCTATACCATCTAAAATTGGATAGAGTTTTGCATTTTAAATTGGACAGATGATCTACCGATTTATCTCTCCAAATAGATGGATCCCTGAGCAAAGTGTGTAATAATGTTAACTGTGAGACAGTTAACAGCATCAAACATTGGTTCACCATTATTTGTGATTATTATGCCATCCTGAGTAGTTTTTATGGCTTGCAAAATTTGATTCTTTTGTTGGTGTGTAAGCTAGAAATCCCACCAGCCTCTGAGTTGTCCAGTAAAGCCAAAAATTAATATATGAACAACATCTTCCTCCAGACAATTGTTATATATTGCATAAGCATTATAGACCATCGTCATTTATTGGTGAATTTCCAAAATATTTGTTTCAGATTGGCCATCTATGTTCTAGACATAGATGTTGTTTGCATTAAATTGTTGAAGAGCAGAATCTCTTTCTTCAAGCATTATATCCGGAGGTGTGGCTCTCAGATAATATAATTTTGTTGGATTTCTCCAATTTGGATTTTCAATTTTGTTGACTTTAAGACAATCTTCACTAGAACTAGTTTTATTATCTTTTACAACATTTATTGTTAATTTTGAATTTGAAGAAGCAGTTTTTTGAGGAGTATCTTGGACAGTTATCTTCCTTAATTCTTCTTAAATTCTTGCTTGAAAATCTCCTCCTAACACTAATAGAGATAGTTGCAGAAATAGTGTAAGGTTTAAAAATTGGCTGTGTACTTGTGGAACTAGGTAAGACAATCTTACTAGTTTTATTAGTAACATATTTTTTCAAAATATGATCTCCAAGAGTTTGAAGATATGAATTTGTATAGTTATTTTGTTCAATGATGTTTTTAATATCATTTGAATTTGTATCTATTTTAGGATATTTGATTTTGAAAGGAGAAGCTATAACAGTAGCTTCACCAATTTTTGCACCAAGGCCTTGGTAAGATTGTTTTGGTGGAAGATCATATTCAATCCTATTTTCATTTTTTAAGATCCAAGAGGCATTCACCCCTTCAAATGGTTTAAAAGAATATTCCTTAACATTCTGTTCTACTACATAGGCTTTAAACCATAAAAAGAATGAGATATAAAGTTTATACCTTTTAAGCATTTTATAAAAATTTTCTTGAATTGGTTTTTACAATTCTTCAGTTTTATATTTTTTAAAAAACCATTTACATCTTTCAGTATTTTCATTAGAATAGAAATCTTTTTGCAAAAGTTTCTTATCTAATTCAAATTGTTCTTCTATGACAACAATCATTTCATAATATGTTGGAGATTGACAAGTTTGGGTTTCTTCTTGTTCATCTTCCTGGTTTGGGTAGGCAGGTCTTACGACACTGGCTGATTCATTTAAACCTTGCATTACTGAAGGTGAAATTATTGGTTCTTTGACAAAAGAACTACAAGAATGTCTAGAAGGTTGTTCTAGAGCAGTCTTGAAGCTTTCTTTTATTGATGGAGTCCTAGAAACACTATATGACCGTCTCTGATCAAAAGTAATTCTAACATTTCCATTTTCATTTTGCCTAATTATGTAAGAATCAAGTGTAGGTTTTGGTATAATAGGGGCAATTTTATGTAAATCCCAGTTATATGGAAGAGTGACTTCTTCCCAGTTTATTTTTTTGGGATTGTAACATTTGCTCTAGTAGCATCTGTTAGGAACAAAAATGTTTCCTTACCTTGGTTAAACATTTTAACGTTTGAGGTAGAAGAATTCATGACTTTATATTGAACTCTATAGATTAGAGCACTTGGTGAAACTCTAGGTTTCATATTAAACTCATTTAATTTGAGGCTTTGTTTCAAAACATCGATGATAGGATCATCATGAAGAGAACCCATAATATTTGGGAAAAAATTGAAGTAGATTGGTCCATCATGGAGACTTGCTTCAACCATTCCGTAAATTAATTCAAAGAAGATTTCATGTCTTCCATATCTGACATAGACCAAAGTGGAGACATCTGAACCTGCTTTGGCTAAGGGTTTTATTGCAATCAGGACACATCCATTGTGTATAAATTTGTATTCCTTTTGGTGTTTTAATATTGATTTTTCTAACAAGAGACACATCTTAGTTGGCTCAGATTTTAGAGGAACTGTTTCTTCAACTGATCTATTTATATAGTTAGAAGATTTAAAAAAAATTTTATCCTTAGGTTATATAAATCATTTTGGTTAAGGAGTGGAATAGTCCAATCACTAAAATTTTGGTCAATTTCTTCAAAATGAATTTCATTGTTAAAAATATTATTTTGTAGAGAAGATTTCCTTAAATTTTTGTTGGTTGTTACACCAGGGTTTTAAGAGGACGATGAAGGAGTAGAAGAAGAATGAGAGGAGTTTGAGCAAAAAGAGAAAGATCTAAACATAATAAAACTTTACTCCCTTACAATGATATTATCACCATCAGGGTTCATAAAATTATGCTAGATAAGATGAAGTTTCTGGGTTATTTATGGAGTTATTATAAATATTTCTTTGTATGTTTTTATAAAGATAAAGATCTGCAAATATTATTATCACTTAGCTAACACCTTGAACATTGAACCCTAATATCATATGAACATTCGAACAATAGGCTTCTGGACTTACTAGCCCTATCCGTTGGGACTTACTGCCATAGCCCTAGAAAAGACGAACGAAGTTCATTTGTTATTAGAAGAACAACTAGCTTGTGTGCTATCAGATAATAATAATACTAAGTAGATATTTAGCTTTATTTTAACATGTTTCTGATGTGGAAGATCAACCAAGGTTGTGACCACAGAGGATACTTATCTAGAAATATTCATAAGGACTTCATAAATTTTCCAGCTTTTCAAAGTATCTAATACATTCCTACTTCCCCCTCAGGCTGGCAGACTTGGACCTAAAGTCCAATAGGTTATATATAGAATAAATAATAAAACAATTATTGTAACATTCCAAAACAATTGTACATACGGCAACCTAAAGCCGCAATATTACAACAAGATTCAATTTTCTCTTGTCTCTTATATTAAATTACTTTTCCCATAATACCAATGTCAGGGGTATATTTTTGAAAAGGGACCATACTTATATCAAGTTCCTTATATCCGTTTCGTCAAGTTCTCCAATCACACATGACCATATGTCCTATTTTTTCTATATGAGTCTATAGTTAAATAATAATCATTCAAAAATAGGACATATGGTCATTTGTTACTGGAGAACTAGATGAAAAGTCTCACAAATTCTCTACATATTAATCCCAAATGACTATCTTACTCCTTCCTGTTAGTTCAAGCGTTTCACCCAAGAAGGGGGTGAATTGGGTGATATCAGAAATTTCATTGCATATATAAAAATTGATTGGAAATATAAAGCAGTTAAGAGTTAAGAAAAATATCACCGAAGTATACAACGGGAGTTATACTGGTTCAGTCACAACCACTTTGACCTTTGTCCAGTCCTTAGAGCTTCTCTAAGAGTTTTACTATATCTTCCAAGATTTAGTGGGCTTTTGGCACCTCAGTACACAGCAAGTTCCTTCACCTAGACACTTGCCCCTTACACATTGTAATCAAATCCCTAACTCAAGGTTCTACAACCTTAAGTTGTCTTAATAATGAATATTAAGTTTTTAATGAAAATCTCTCGCAGAGTAAATGAATAATCACTGAAATACAAATAATGAGTATAAGAAAAATATAGAGTATTGAACGTATGTTCTCAGTTCTTGTATTGTCTCGTGTGTGTTCTCTGTTGTATGTTGAATGTTCCCATATATACAGATGACTTGTGATAGCCATTTGAACAATTTCAACTTGTCTGTTAGAGTTGCACAGCTATGATTGACCGTTATTCGAATCTGAAAACTATCTATTTGCGGTAGGTAACAGTAGTGAGTGTTCAGACGCTTTATTTGACTTTCCACTTATAGCATGATCTCTTCATTGTTTCTCTGTAAATGTACTTAGAATACTAATACAGTGAAGATTTAATCATATAGAAAATAAATCAATAAACATTGGATTAAAATCATGTTTTCTGGACTTAATTACTCAAGTGGCTACTCGAGTAGTCCCTCGAGTAATCTCTTTAAAAATCAGGCAGAAAGTAAGTCGATGTTTTCTTACCATATTACTCGATTAAGCCTTTAAGTAATCTTTTCAATAATACTTGGCAAACAAGGTTACTCGAGTGATCCCTTAAGTAAGCATATATTTTCTTCATAGGTTGTTCGAGTGATCCCTCAAGTAAATTTATAATAAGTTTGCAGATTACTTGATTACTCCCTCGAGTAACAACATCAAATTCTTGGCCGAGAGTACCTGTGCTTTGCTTACCCTCGAGTAATACTTCAAATAACTTTATAGATTACTCAAGTGGTCCCTCAAGTAAATAGTTTTCTCAAATGGTTACTTGAATGGCTACTCGAGTAAAGTGTGTCAATTCTTGGCCGAGAGCTACTGGAAGATATTTGTCCTGGTTACTCAAGTGGCTACTCGAGTAATGCCTTTTCTCATGTTTTTACTCGGTGGTGACTCGAGTAATGGTTCATATAACTTTGCAGATTACTTGAGTGACCCATCGAGTAACTTCTTCCAAATTTTGGCAGTGCCCCTCTGGAACATTTTCTCCAACATTACTCGAGTGCTCACTCGAGTAATAGAGTTCATTACTCGAGTGCTCACTCAAGTAAACCTTTAAAGAATCTGCCAGTGATGTTTTTCCTGTTCTTTGTCTCTCAGTTCTTCTTCATTACTCCAGTGCTTACTTCAAGTAAAGCTTTTGTCTGCCATTTAGTTACTTTGTTATCAAATCCTTTTATATTATTGATCCAATCATTGTTATCATCAAAACACATGGGATCTAACATTCTCCTCCTTTTTTATGATGACAAAACTTGGTGATTTTGAACAAAGTTTTTGAATTTGAGTTTTCAAACATATGCTTCTAAGTACTTTTCATACGAAATATTTTGTTCAATTTAAACTTGAAAACTCTTTTGAAATAGCTTAGTAAAGATCTTTTCAAATGATCTTGAAAAAATTGAGTTTTTGTTCTTATTTACTTGTTCACCTTGCATACACAATCAAAAACTCATTAGTCCCACAATGCAATATGACTTGAATGAAATTTAACTTTAATTTCATAAAGAAGAACTAAAGCCCTGTACACCCATATTCCCTTTACATACATTTACACAACCATTGAACACAAAATCACTTAGGCACTTCTCCCCTTTTTTTGTCTTCATCACAAGGGTGGAATCAATCATAGGGAGGAGTAGATGGATTGGCTGCTGAGATAGGAGTGACAGGAAATGCCAAAGATTTATGTGATCCATATAAGCTGAAAGAATCTGAAGATGATGGTTTTGGTTCAAGAAGATTCACTGGAGGCACCTTAGGTTCTGCTGGAGGGTTCTGAGGTTGAAATGGAACCAGAGAAGTAATCTCTACCTCCTCTGTAGGAACAAGTGAAAACACAATCACCTCCTCATTGCTTGCAAGTGAGGCAATGGGAGAAGGTATTGACTCAGACTAAACTGGCAGGACTGGATCATTAGTAGTGATGTGGATTGGCTCAGATATGTTAGGGTTAGGCATAGAGAACAGAAGATTATTGGGTCCAATCTCAGAGGGTCTATACTTAATAGGAATAGGAGAAGGAATAGGCTTATAAGGGCTAGGTTTAGAATGTCCAGGTTCAGAGGCTGGTACTGGCTCAGGAATAACAAAAAGACCAGGAATAAGAGAGCTAGATCTCATAGCATCAAGTCTAGCAACAATTGATCTTAGAAGCTCACCCTGGGCACGTTGTTCTGCTAACATCTCTTCGTGCCTCTTATCCATTCTCTCCACAAGTTGTCCCATCTTCTCATTCATATGGGTTATCAACTCTGCATTGGTATTGGCAATGTCGATATGGAAACCCTTTAGAATGTTCTCCATGAAAGTTTGCATTAAGGCGCCAAAGAATGAAGGAGAGGATGTGTTAGTTGGAGTAGAAGACTGTGTGTCATCCATTCGACTTGTTGCAGTTTCAGTCTTCTTCTTCTTCTTAGGACTTGCTTCTAGAGGAGTCTTTAGGGGAATATCAATGTTTAACTGCCTAATTTGATTTCTCCCAACTGGTGTTACCCTCTCAATTAGCTCCTTACTCTCCAAATACCATATCTTGTTCTTCTTCAAGAATAGAGATATAAGCTGAGGATAAGGCATTGGAGTAGTAGGTTTTCCTTCAAACCTATATCGCTTGATCTCAGTAAAGATATATTCTCCCAAGTCCTTTTGTTCTTTGAGGATTAATAAGGCAAATTTTCTGAAGTCCCTTTCAATGAAATGAGTGTAGTTGTTGGCTTTGTTTACCATGGCTCTCGAATAGATATACCATAGGACTCTGTGAAAATCACTCATATCACTCGGATTGAAATTGAGGGGTCCCATAATCTCTCCAAGTCTTAGGATAGAGAACAACTTCTTGAACACACTTCTTGCAAAATGACTCAAGTACTTCTATGCTTCCTCAAGCTTGTTCACATTGAATCCATTTGGAGGGAATATGATTTCTTCTTCCTTCTCTTCTGGCTTCTTTGAGGATTGTCCTTTCTTTACTTCTTTAAACTGGAAGGCTTCTTCAAGCATGCCTACCATGACTTTGGTGAGGTCCTTATCAATCTTGAACTTTTTAGGGGGTTTTGGAGAAAATGTAGGTGTGTTAGATGAGTCAGAAGGAGGAGGAGATGGTGCTTTAGTTTCTTTGCCTCTTCCCGGAGGTATATTCTTCTTGGTTTGAGCTCATGTATTCACTGGTTCCTTGATAACAACTCCTTTCATCTTAGGTTTAGCTTGCGGTTTAGCATTGGCTTTAGGTTTAGGAGAAAGTTTTCGTTTCTTAGTAGGTGGAGATGAAAGAGAATAAGAGGGTTGATATGGTTCAGAGGACTCAGAAGGAGTGCTAAGATTGGGAGTTTTTGTCCTCACCATTTTGATTTATGAAAAACAAGATTTTTTGGAAAAATGGGGTCGGAAGTCACGAGTGAAGGGCAAATGAATCTGAGCAATTTGGGAGGTTTTTGAAGGCACAATTTAGTGGGTTTTGACGGAAATGAGAAGAGAAAATGATTGTGAAAAATGATTGAGTAGAGACTGAAATAGCCTTAAAGCCCGATATCACTCAAGGGCTTACTCGAGTGATCATTAGCTTTACTCAAGTAGCTACTCGAGTAATCATATCATACATTTTAAAATACAGTGAATTTAAACGGGTACCTACTATGAATAATATTGTAATCACCCATGTATATTGCTTCGATCATTTGATGACTCTTTAAGACAAATTTGAGCTGGAGCTTAGCAAATTTGTAATCTGCAACCAGAGTTACTCGAGGCCTGACTCGAGTAAGCTTGAAGTTTACTCAAGGCCTCCCTCGGGTAATCTGTTATTTCACATTGTGACTGTTCATTTCAAATTGCTATGCCATTTCATTTGAATTCATTGTGAATTAATGTTTCACTGTCACATTTTCAAGTTCATTACTCGAGTGGCTACTCAAGTAATCCATCCATTACTTCAGGTGTCACTCCAGTAATGCTGGTTACTTGAAGTTGTCCCTCCAGTAATATTGTCCTCTGTTAAACTCTACTTTTCATACTCCAAAGTAGAATATCAAGATCCTACAAAACAAATTGCTAGAAACTCTGATGCTTAAGTTAGTAATCATCAAAACATCAATAAATAACATTATGTAACATTTTGTAAATACTAAATAACTTACAAGTCATTGGGATTTACCATTCCCAATTCACTTATAATATACAAGAATTGATCTTTTGCAAGAGTTTTTTTTATGATATCAACTAGTTGAAGATGAGTTGGAATAAATATCACTCTGACATCTTTCTTTTAGACATGATCTTTGATGAAGTGCTATCTAACATCAATATGCTTAGTTCTGGAATGTTGTTTGAATTCTTTGCCAAGCTTATCGTGCTAGTGTTGTCACAGTATATTGGTATCTGCTTCAAATAAATACCAAGATCCTATAGTTGTTGCTTCAGCCATAATACTTATGCAAAACAACTCGATGCTGCAACATACTCAACTTCCATTAATGAAAGAGACATTGTATTTTGTTTCTTGGTAAACCATGATACAAGTGAACCTCTAAGAAACGGGCCTTGTCCAATAGTACTCTTTCTGTCTGTCTTGTATCCTCCATGATCAAAATCTGAGATGCAACTAGAAATTCACTTCTTCCTTTAGTATCAAAGACCTAATTCTACCGTGTCAGCAAAATATCGGAAGATACGTTTGATGGTTTCATCATGTGACTCCTTTGGTGTTGATTGATATCTTGCACATATACCCACATTGAATTGAATGTCAGGTCTGGTTGCAGTGAGATAGAGTAATGGTCCAATCATTCCTCTATATTTTGTGATATTGTAATATTTTCCTTTGACATCCGCATCAAGCAATATGGTTGAGCTCATGGGTGTGTCCATTCCATTTGCCTCATCCATTCCATACTTCTTTAATATCTCTTTCAAATACTTCGTTTGAGATATGAAAATTCCATTCTTACTTTGTTCGATTTGGAAACCGAGAAAGAAATTCAATTCTCCCATCATTGACATCTCAAACTCCCCCTACATTATCTTAGAAAATTCCTTACATAAGGTTTTGTTAGTAGCACCGAAAACTATATCATCAACATAAATTTGCACTATTAAAATGTCATCTCATTTTCATTTTGTAAAAAGTGTTGTATCAACTTTTTCTCATACAAAACCTTGATCAATAAGAAACTTACCGATCCTTTCATACCAAGCTCTAGGAGCTTGTTTTAAAATGTATAAAGCTTTTCTTAGTTTAAAGACATGATCAGGTTTGGTTACATCTTCAAAACCTGGGGGTTGATCTACACATACTTCTTCCATGATGTAACTATTTAGAAATGCACTTTTTACATCCATTTGATAGAGTTTGAATCCTTTGATGCATGCAAAGGCTAAGAGTACTCGTATAGCTTCCAATCTAACCACTGGAGCATATGTTTCCTCATAATCAATTCCCTCTTTCTGATTCTAGCCTTTGACCACCAATCTTGCCTTTTTTCTTGCAATAATTGTGGATTCATCAAGTTTGTTCTTGAATACCTATTTAGTGCCAATGACCGGATGATCTTTAGGTTGGGGTATCAAATCCCAAACTTGATTTCTTTCAAATTGGTTTAGTTCTTCTTGCATTACTATCACCCAATCATTGTCTGATAGGGCTTCATCAATGTTAGAAGGTTCAATTTCAGAAATGAATGCAGAAAAAATAACTTCATTGAAAATTCTATTTCTAGTTTTGACTCCTTCATTCATATCTCTTATGACTTGATCTAGGGGATGACTTCTATTGTATTTCCAGGATTTAGGTTGTCCTAGTAATTGAACCTCTTCCTTGGTTTGATCAACTTCTGGGATGAGAGATTTAGAAATAGTTTGACCATTTTCTTGATTTAAAACAACTTCTAGCTCATCATCAATGGTTTTGTCAAAGGATTCATATTTATCAAATTCAACATGAATTGATTCTTCAACAACACATGTTCTTTTATTGAAAACTCTGTATGCTTTGGTTCGGTTAGAATAGCCTAGGAAAATTCCTTCATCTATTTTAAAATAAAATTTTCCTAAGTTATCTTTACCATTATTATGAATGAAACAATTACAACTGAAGATGTGTAAATAAGCAAGGTTTGGCTTCCTTCCTTTATATAGCTCGTATGGTGTCTTTCCAAGTTTTGTTCTAATGTAGGCTCTATTTGAAATATAGCATGCTGTGCTTATTACATCGGCCCAAAAAATTTAAGACACATTATTTTCATTTAGCATTACGCAAGCCATTTCAGTGAGTACTCTGTTCTTTCGTTCCACGACTCCATTTTGTTGAGGTGTTCTTGGAGTGGAGAAATTGTGATCAATGCCATTAGTATCACAATATTCTTTAAAGGCTTGATTTTCAAACTCTCCACCGTGATCTGTCCTAGTACATACAATGGACATACCTTTCTCATTTTACACTTTCTTGGCAAAAACAATGAATTTTGTAAAGGTTTCATCCTTTGATGTCAGAAAAATAGTCCATGTAAATCTAGAGAAATCATCAACAATGACCAATGAATATAAGTTGCCACCAAGGCTTTTAACTCTTTAATGCTTCATCATCATTTTCCAAAGCCTTCTCTAACAGATTCATAGTACTCAATATAAACAAGAAACTAAGAAACTAACAAAAGGCAAAGTATTCGAGTATGGCAACATAATATACCACTACACTAAACCACTACGCTATGTAAGAAACCTCTACACATCATCCTCTATGTGTTGTAAAAGATATCCTGATAAAAGGTCTCAGATCAAATTAATGTCATCGATTGTGTAGGTGTCCTGATTACCGAAAATCTAACTGTAAATTGGAGAATAAGTTAATATAAATCAAGAAATTGAATGAAATAACTAACAATTCAATTACAAGAACAAAAATGAATTTTAATTGAGAATCAAGAAATGATCACCTGTTCAACATTGGTAGTATGGCCACTAAAAATGATGTTATACATGTATAGTAAACATAGTAGCTGCACTCAATTTTCCCTGATTTCCGAGGGCACTATACATCAAAATAAAATGGTGAAAAAGAATAAAGCTATATGTAAAGAAATTGTCAATTGAAGAACTTGAATTTAAACAACTTACTTTTGTTTCATCGGACCACTTTTACCTTCGCACTTCCTACCCATTATGTAATGTCTTTAATGCACTGTCATTGAAATGTAAAACATAAGACATTAAAACAATTGAGTAAAACAAAAAATCAATTGATAGGTTGCAACCTAATGAATCAAACCAAGAGATGACATTAATGAAGGGACACGTAACACAAAGAATCCAATGATAACTATAATCACATATGTAGATTAAAATTAGGTTAGATAACATGATTTTCCTTAACAAACTGAATATGTATAACTATATAAAATGAAATTACTTGCGTTTTAACAATTGGTGCTAGATAGCAGGCAGCTGAATCTGTCCTAATGTATAGCTCACATAGCTCATCCTATCTTCCAACCTATTATTATTACACCTTGACAGGTTTCCAGGACATAAGAAGCCATATGAAGTGTCAAGCTGTCTTTTGACACACATTTTGTGGAAGCAGCTACCACAAAAATGAAATGAGAAATGACTTAGTAAATGTAGAAACCTAAAAGTCCTAAATATTAGTGCATTAATTGAAGTTAAAAATTAAAAATAAACTCACATGATTACAAATGTGACTTATCCTATGTCTATCTCCTGCAAAGATAGAAACTCTCTGATATCTCTGCTATCAATTCCAAAATTATATGAGATTGCACAACCCACAATCCCATAAGGCATCTGTAAGTAAATTTTGTTAACTGTTTTATGAATATTTTGTAGCTGGGCTAATAAGGGAAATTTTGTTACTTCTTCTTGATCCTGGTAACACACAAATAAAGATTGTAAGTAGGATGTCAAGGATCAAGTAACAGTAAGGTGTTTCCTACCATTGGAGGGGTTGTCGCCGTCTAAACAAGATACTGAGGCCATAGGATGAAAGATCCTATTGCCAGACCTAGTTTGGCAACCTTATTATCGGGGAATAGGATATTTACACCTTCTGCCCCTTGTCGAACACTTGTGACATTAACCTTATATTCATCATCCCTAATTTGCTTATTATGGTAGATGGTAGCATGTATGCATCCAAATAAAGAGAGCTAGGTTCTCCAGCCTCTATTGAAGGACCAGGGTTGCCATATCTAACCTCTGGTGGATTGTAACTGCCTTTGGTGCTGGGCAAGGCTGAGGATTCCTGAGTAAGAGAAATGAAATAATTAATTAAACTAACTTAAGGAAAAACTCAATGTTATATTAAATGAAATTATTTACAAACCTGAGATCTAGGCTCCTCATTACACATCCTGAGTTGAATATGAGACAACACCATTGAATTCATATCACCACATAGCTCACACAACAACTCTTCTTTAAGCTCATCTCAAAGTGACTCACATATTTAAACCTCTAGCTCTTCTCGGACTTCCTCTCGAATCCTTGCCTCAAACTCTCTTCTCATTTTACATTGTCCATAAGGTTGTGAACCTCGTCTAAAGTAATTTGAGAGACCAACTCCCTTTAGCTCTCATCTAACTTGACTAGGGTGATCTAGCTTCCCAAGCATCATTGCTAAGATGTCCATCCTTCCAGTTTGAGTAAAGGAATCTTGGCTACTTTGGTCTTCAAGTTCATCCTGCAACATACAATAGACAAATAAAAATTAATTACATGAAATCTTCTTAGGAAAATGCAACACACTTAAATATACTTGTTAGTAAATACTTATAATTCTTTTAGCGACGTCAGCAATGACTGGATTTATATATTTTTCTCCCTTTATCCTCCCTGCTTTCCTTTTTTTGTGATGTGTGGGAGGAGGCGGCACCTGAACGACAATGCTAGGATCTGATTTGGTTGCTTTCTTCAATTTTTTCAATTCAGCCTGCATCATTTTCTTTTCGAGCTTCCAATAACCCCTACGCGACATGTAATGCAGATACCTATTTTTAGCTCGCCTCTCTTTATTTGATTGACTTAATTCCTATATAAACAAAGAAAAATGAAAACTGAGTTAGTAAGGCCAAGTAAATTCAACTAAAATGTTTAACACTAAGATGAACAAAATATATATACCAGGAAATTGGGATCCTGCCATGATGCGACAAACAACCTCCAATCATTTGGAGAATGAAATGGATACTCTTTACAAGGATCTTCATTGCTCTTTGACCCTTGAATGTACTTGGTTGTGAGCGTGGACTTAAAATCTTTCCATCGCTCACAAACTTCCCCCATCCAATGCTTGTATATCTGCCTCATGTTGGAGACATCATAGGTTTGCTACAAAGCAAAATATATCATAGTTATATATGGACAAATATAAATAAACATAGAGATAAAAATACAACTTACATACCAAAAGTTGTTCCCAAATCATAGCCTTCCGGTCTTTTGAAACTTCCTTCCAACTAGAAAATAGAATGCCCACTTTGCTCCAAGCCAAATAGCCAATTTAGCTAATGAACGTGTCTCCCTCTTCTCCAATTGGCTTCAAATCAGCATCAAATTCCACATGCACCCTCTCCTTTTCTTCCTCATGAAGTTTGACCAACGACTACAGGTTTATGCTTCCTCTAACCGTTTTCTTCAGTGTGTGAACGCAGGTGAGATATGATATATAAATAGCAATTAAATGTATACTTTAAACAATTCAAAATCTTACTTTATGTGTTTTCCTAAATTCCTTCACAAATGAACAACTCTAGCTATATATTCATCATCATCTACCAATTCTACTTCAGTTGGTATATGTGGATTTGTAGTGAAAGGTAGTGTGTTGTCAAGATTCAAACTTGGATCACTATCCTTCTATTTCTTACTTTAGAGTACAATAAACAATTTTTCATTTACTGAATCAATGACTTAAAACACTTGTTTTGTCTGGCTTGCTATAATGAATAGCTCATCTTTATAACCAACTCTTTCAAGATCAATTGAGTTAAATCCAAATTGACTTTTCAAACACATTATTGTTAACCCACTTGTATTTGAATAAAGAACCCTCAACTTAGTTAGCTTATCTCCCATATGTCTTCAATAACTTCATAATAAACTATGGATGACAATATGAGGTTTTTGTCTTTTGAACTAGAAAAGTGCACTGATTTAGCTACCACCATCACCCTACTATTTTTCATATTACTTCGACTATCCTAGGCTTTTGTGTAGAAAGAATGCCTGTTTATATCAAAACCACTCCATGTTATAACCTCAAAAGAAGGCCTCCAAGCTAACCATTTGATTTATCTGACACATTGATCTCATACAATACCTTTTCCTTGAACTACTCTCTGAAAGTCTTGTTTTGCTCATTAGCTATCTGCATGCCATTTTTCTTGGATATATCTCCTTTAAACTCTTTCTATGTTCATCTAAGTACGGCTGAACTTCTTCCATATTATTCAAGATATACAAGTGCTTTCAACACCTCTTCACGATGCATACTCTTCACTTTAGGTCCTCGTATTCCCTTACTTGTACACTTTTAATGACAAGATTGGGCCTTTGACCTTGATAGATATTCTTTGCAAAAGTCTATAGCCTCTTCAACGACATATTTTTCCATAATTAAGACTTTAGGTCGATAAGGATTTTCAGAATACCCTTTTAAGTCCTTCATGTATCGCTTAAAAGGGTACATCGACCTTAGATAAACTGGGCTGCATAGTCTTACTCCCTTACTGGATGAATTATTAAATGCACCATTAGATTGAAGAATGTGGGAGCAAAATGCATCTCTAGTTGGGATAGAATACTATAACCCTCATTTTCCAATTCGTCTAACTTTCCAATGTCAACAACTTTGCTACAAATAGCATTAAAGAAATTGCACAACCTTGTTATCGTGCTTCGCTCATCATCTTTTATAATGCCTCTAAAGCTATTGGTAATAGTTGTTGCATCAAGACATGGCAATCATGGGACTTCATTCCTACTAACTTCAAATCTTCCATTGACACAACCTGCTCATATTAGAAGAATACCCTTGTGGCACCTTAATGCCATGCAAACACCCACACAAACTTCTCTCAGCTTTTGATAATGTATGCGCTACTGGCTGCATATACACTCTCATACCATCATCTCTTACTTGTGGATGTAGCCGTTCTCTTATTCCTATTTCTAGCAAGTCTAGTCTTGCACTAATTCCATCTTTAGTGTTCCCTCGTATGTGCAAAAGCGTGCCAAAAAGGCTATCACATACATTTTTCTCTACATGCATCACATCAATACTATGTCTCACATCAAGACTACACCAATATGGAAGATCAAAGAAAATTGACTTCTTCAATATGTTCTCTTCATCCGTCGTTTTCTTATTCTTACCAAAACTGACATTGATTCTTTCCACCCAACTATAAACCTCGTCTCAAGTTAATGCCTTTAGAGCCATTCTATTCTTCGACAAACCGTTAAAAGTCTTTTTTAACCTATGGTATGGGTGGAATTGAGGAAGAAATTGCCTCTAACTAAGGTAGACTATTTTCCTCCCATGCTTAAGTTGATAGAAGTGTGTGCCTGCTTCACATATCAGACATGCTTTATGACCCTTCATATTACACCCTGATAAGTTTCTGTATGCATGGAAGTCATTAATCATGGTGAAAATCATTACATGTAGCTTAAATAACTCTTGATTATATACATCAAACACATATACACCATCCTCTTACAACTTCTTTAAGTCCTTTATCAAAGGTGCCAAGTAGACATTGATATCATTTCTTGCTTGTTTTGGTCCTAAAATCATCATCAAAGGCATCATATACTTACGTTTCATACACAACTAGGGAGGTAAGTTGTAAATAACCAGTAAAATTGGCCATACATTATGTGTAATGCTAAGAGTACCATAAGGATTGATTTCATCAGTGCAAAGCCCAAGCCAAAGGTTTCTTGGCTCATTGCCAAATCCTGAAAACATTTCATCTATTTTCATCCATTGTGGAGAGTCAACGGGTACCGAAGGTATTTTCCATCACATATTCTCTTATCATAATGTCATCTCAACTTCTTCACTTCTCTCGCATTAGCAAACATTCGTTTAAACAATGGTATGATTGGAAGATACCCCGAAATATTTAAAGGTTGCCTTTTGCTTGTCTCTTTACAATAACCATCACCTTTCTTTACTTTGTACCTGGAAGTTTTACATTTCGAGCACTCACTTAGCCCTTCATACTCCTTTCTGTACAATACATAGCCATTAGGGCAAGCATGTATCTTTTTATAATCCATACCCATCGTAGACAAGATTTTCTTTGCCTCATACATAAGATTTAGAAGTACAATATCATCTGGAAACATATCACACAACAATTCAAGTAACAATGTGAAACTACTATCTAACTACCTACAAGTTGCCTTTAAGTTGACTAAGAGCAAAATACCTAACAAGCGTGTATACGTAGTACACCTTGGGTACAAAGGTGTCTCTGCATCACTCCACATGTTATCATATATAAGTAAGTGAGCAAAACATTCTACCTTAACATCATGAATCATTCTCTCCATTCTATCATCATCTCCAATATAAAAAACTTCCTTCTCATCGGACACACGAGCAGACAATTCCTCACTATGCCATATCCACCTTATGTACCAAAGATTTATTCCATCACAAAGTAAGTGATCTCTTATATATCATCAATATCTCATATACTCCCATTTAAACAGTTGAACATGGACATAAATACTTCCCATTTTTACTAGGCGCAATCATTTTGGCAAATTCAATAAACTATTTTTCACTGTTTTTAATGCATTCATCTAGCTGTGATCCATTTTATTACCATCTAATCCATTTTCAACGACACTCAAGTTTACCATTATGCTACTTAAAAAGTTATATACATTAGAAAATTTAAAGAAAAAAGCTAAAAACTATATACAAATCATGGAATTAAAAAACAAAAACATTATGAAGTTAAAAAGCGAAGGCGAAACAAAAACAAAAGTGTGAAGAAGTGAAAAGAACAAACCATTTATTCATGGGCATTTACTTGAATATATCCTTATCTATATCCAGATTGTTCTTACTTCAACACTTCAAGTACAACTTATTTATATAATATTCTAAGTTAAATAGCTAAACTCTTAGCTAATATTTTCCTAACAAGCTTAGAGACCACATTTCGCCTATTATAAACTACTATACAATTTAAGTGTTTTAGAATAAGGCCTACCCAAGGTTGCAGCTATAATGAATAACTGTCTATAATAAATAACTATTGACTATAATTGTAGTTCTATATTTGTTTTAAGCATTAGAAAACTACACTAGTTGACACTTACATACAATACAAATCCTAACTTTAAATCATGTCCAACGAATTGGCCAAAAAAAACTAACTATAAATTTTTTCCAACGAATTGCCCAAAAAAACTATTGAACAAGCAACATATAAAGAAAATAGAAAAACAAAAACAAGAAAACAACTAAAAACTATTATCTTGTGTAACAGTCAAGAAAGGAAACAGGAACTCAGGGAGAGTGTGACATTATCATTATGTATTATTTGTTTATATTTTTTTTGTCATTGTTGAATTCCCAAGTGTAATACCCCGAATTTTGAGACTCAAGGTTAGAGAATAAGCCTGAGATTAGTGGATTGCTAAGCCCCGGTTTAGCAAGATCCTAAATTGTGATTAAGAGATAATGACTCCAAAAGTGGATGTGGTTAGTGATAAATAACGATTTTGGAGAATATGATGTGATTTGGCACTCGAATGTGATTCGTGTGTGTTGTGAGCAGCGCCGAAACCCTGTATTTGAGTTCAATTGTGGATTAACATCCAAATTGACTTAGAATAGAGGGAAGAATTGAATGTGAATTGTGTTGACATGTTGAGATTGTTGTGAAAACATGTCAATGTGATGTGAATTTGATTGATTTGGTGTTTCCAATTGATTCCTTGTGAAAATTTATGTGGGTATGATGTTTGGTATGAAAATGGAACCAATGGAAGCAAAGATGCAAAATCTGAAATTCTCTCCAGTGAAACTCTATTATGGGCAGTCAGTTTGTGTGAATGTTTTGAATGACCAAATGGTGTCTAAATATTCTGAAACTTTCCAATCTTATATTTCACATCTCAAGCTTCAAAATGGACATATAATTTGTGCCATTTAATTTTTTGAACTAGGAGATATGACTGTCCAAATTTTGGGATGGAAACTGAACTCTGTTTTGGGGTAGTGATGAGTTTTATGTAATTCTGGAATTGTGTGGTGATTTTTAGTAATGGCCAATATTTTTCCTATGAAGAGGACTTAAATAGCTTTCATTTGGCTTTGGGATCACCACATTTCGAATTTTCTAGAATTAGTTATGATTTTTCAAAGTTTGGGCAGAAAATCTGCCAGAAAATCCGAAAATGGGAATTATGACATCATCAAAATAAAATATGACATCAGCATGGAATTAAAAGCAATTCCTCCATCTTCATCAGCCATTTCCTGACGCCATTTCAGAAACAAAAACGTGAGAGAGAGAGAGAGAGAGCTTGGAGAAAATAGGGAGAAGGAAAGAGAAAACTCGCGAGGTAGCTCGATTTCTTCGGTAAATTCGTACCTAACGCGTATAACCTTACTCCTAAGCTTCTTTTCTACATGGATTAAGGTACTTGAAGCTTCATTTTTCTGTTTAAAAGGGGCTAGGGTTCAGCCATATTGAGTAAAAGCCAGGGGGAGCTTGAGGTAACTTCCGAAACATCAATCTTTGATTGTTCTGGCTGTGTCGTTGATTTAATCGGTGAAATTTCACCGGATTGTCTTTGTTTGTAAATTTGGAAAATGGATTGGCCTAGGAGTTTTGCTGCCCAAATTGGGTCTTAATGTTAGTTGTAACCTAATGTAATGGCTAATAAAGTGGTTAGGAGTAGAAAGAAACACGTTTACGGAGCCGAAACCGAAAAACCCCAATTTTCCCCGGAGTACTTGTATATTTCGGTTATGGCTATAAATGGGTCTTAGAGTTGGATTTTCAATGATTTGATGGTTCTATTAAGTTCAGGAGTGAAAATTAGGTGGGGTTACAGTTGGTCACTTTTTCGGAAAAGGCCGAAAAAGCATAATTACGAAACGCCTCTAAAACCCTTAAAGTGGGGCTGCCAAGGGTAAATTTGTAAATTGACATTGAATTTGATAATTCTGAGTCCGGAAATGGATTCCTTAGGTGAAAATATATCAGAATAGCCCATATCAAAATTTCAAGAAAAGTACAGCCGGATCGAGTACGGCGGGGCCGGGCCGGGTCCCCGGGGGTATTTTAGTAATTTTTTAATATAGCTTCATATAACCCCCAAAAACACTATGGAAGTATCTAAATAGTACATTTGACATTGTAGGATCGAATGTGAAGCCCCGAGTTGTTGACACGTAAATCGAGAAGAAAAGACTGGAGGTAGGAAACTTATCTCTCCTGCATGCTCTGATAACTGTATTAATGTGTTGATGCATGTTATTGCTTTGCTTGATTATGTGGAACATGTATGAATGATTTGAAGCTATGTTTTAATATGTGCTATGGCCATATGTGTATCGTTCGAAGCATTGAGCTTATAGATTTGTCATTGTATGTGTGTATGAGTTATGTGATGCAAGCGTGTCATGCATTAAACACTTATCTTGCCTGCATATTTATAATGTTTCCCTATTGAGATTCTCTCGAATCTCACCCTCCCTTACCAACAATTTAGACAGGGCAAGTGGCTCGTGGAGGGAGCGGCAGGACTCATTCAAGATGAGATTGTGTAATCCCCATTTGAAGAATTGTAATGGGCAATTGTGCCCTGTATATCTTTAGCAAAGATATGTACCTGAGATTGCCGGGATGATTATGTTGTGCTCTCTGATATTTATATGAATGTGATTTATCTTCGCGTAGTAATTGTATTCGAAATGTGAATATGAGACCAAGTTTATAAATGATTTCGAAAGGTATTTTTGAAAACCCCATCATGTGATGGGTTAGTAAATGTTATTTGATTATTATTGGTCTCTATTTCATTTTAATCGCATATTTCGGATATAATTACGGAGGGGGTTACATAAGTACCAAAAATAAGAAGTATTCCCAACTCCCAGTTACCAAACATATCATTGTATGGGTATGCATTTTATCTCTGTTGAATCTAGTAGGTATGCATTTTAGCTATATCCTTCCAAACAACGTGGAAGTAATTACATCTATACTAATTCTCAATTAGATGGAATATTCATTTTATGGGTAACCAAAAGCCTGTTCAGCTCTAAAGGCTCTTATTTTAGTATTTTTAATGTCAATTAGTGTTTTATCTAGTACGTACTTGATGTTGTTCATGTTAGGATCGGTAGGCACAGCGGAAGAACTTAAAAAAAAAGTTTCACCGATCTTAATCGAGGATTTATCAACGGTGTTTAAACCAAGTTGGAAGGATTCATACCTTTTTTATGATTCAGAGTTTTCACGATCTCTATGAGCCAACACATCAGGTCCGCTCCCTCTATCGGTATCCACACGAATGCTCTCCAACCGAGACTGTGTGCTAGTGCCTCTAATGTCTGCTAGGGTTTCCCTTACGGCTCTCAATTCTCATGTGCATATGAATATATCTGCTCTATCAAGTTTATAACCCATGAGGGTTATTTTTAAATTTCAAAATTAATCATCATTAATTTCGAAATTAATTAACAATTAATTATCTTGATGAGCTAATTAAATAAATTCAGTTTAAATTAAATCTGTCCAACAATTTTAATTTAACCTATTTATTTAAACCGAATAAAGAGCCATTAGATTTAATTTATCTTCATAAATTAAATCTGAGATACTATATCTCTATCATATTAGTTATTAAATTAAATATATCTTAATAAATTAAATTTAAAACTAACACAATATAATAATATCATATAATATATATACATATATATATATATATATAAGATATATATTTTGAAAATATATATCTATATAATATTATTAAATATAAATAATATCATATAATATACACACACACACACACATATATATATAAGATATATATTTCGAAAATATATATATCTATATAATATTATTAATGAATTTTATATTATATATATATAAATATAAAATTCATCCACCCTAAATTAAACATTATCTCGTGTTGGGCTATTCTTGTGTGCGACCATGTAGGCCCATATGAAGTTGGCAGTGGGCCAATAACTATACTAACCCAAAAGTCGTAAGCGGCCTCTAACAAGACATTACGACTACCCAATTCATATGAGGATCGTTATCACGATGCAACCTTTCATACAACCATGTCACGTCCCTTTTGTCACACGATATATCGATCAAGGATAAGGCATGGATAATGTCATCCTCTTGTTCCTGACCATTACTTTCTCGATTCCTGAGTAGCCTGACAATAGAGATAGAAACTCCTTTTATCATAGTATGGCCATACATTTCTCAGACTCACTCATCGAGGGGCCCAGTAATATCTCTATACTAATGTGAGGGACAAATTCTATCTTGATCATTCATATTCCTCTGCATGAAAAATCACTAAGCCCGATCATAGCCTTTATCATCACCCGGTCAAAAGTGACTTTTGACTAGTTCAAAGCTTAGCAACTCTCATTTAGGAATCCAGATGACCTCAGGTCTAAGGGCATTGTGACGTGGTTATACATGAGAAAAGCTTATGACTTGATCCATATAGCTTTCTCATAGTGGGTCGGTCCAGCACCTTGTACTCTTACAAGTGCCTAAGACTTTGATTCATATCTCCATATCTTATCAAAGTCATACTGGTCTTGTTTCATCTCTGCTCCCGCATAGATGACTGACCAGGCACATTTTAGGACAATCTTTATGAATTATCCAAGGATACAATTATCACAGTTAACATGCAAATAATATGATAACAGAATGGAGAAATTTCATTAAAATAATAATGTTCAAAGTACAATGATTGGCCCTTAGGGCACAATTTCCAACATCCTCCCACTTGCCCTGGTGCAATCATTAATTTGCCTAATTCCTATTGCCCTAACATGACGCTCATGCTTTGCCTATGCAAGTGGCTTAGTAAGAGGATCAGCAACATTATCTTCTCCTGCTATTTTGCATATCTTTATATCACCTCTATCATTGATTTCTCTAATAAGATGAAATCGCCTGAGCATATGCTTAGTCCTTTGATGTGACCTAGGCTCCTTGGCCTGTGCAATAGCACCGCTATTGTCACAGAACAAATCTATTGGATTTGAGATGGTAGGCACCACCCCTAGTTCAGTAATGAACTTTCTGATCCAAGCGGCTTCTTTAGCTGCATATGATGCTACTATATACTCAGCTTCTGTTGTAGAATCTGCTATAGTGCTCTGCTTGGAGCTCTTCCAGCTTACTGCTCCACCATTCAGGAGGAATACATATCCAGATTGTGATTTAAGGTCATCTTGGTCAGTTTGGAAACTTGCATCTGTGCAACCGGTTATGCAGATCTCATCATCCAATCCACTATAGACAGAAAATAAGTCCTTAGTCCTTCTTAAGTACTTTAAGATATTCTTGACATCAGTCCAATGACCCTCACCAGGATCTTGGTTGTATCTGTTGGTCATACTTAAGGCAAACGAGACATCCGGTCGAGTACATAATATGGCATACATGATGGATCCAGTGGCTGAGGCATGTGGAACCTTACTCATGCGATCTCACTGATCAAGTGTACTTGGACACAGATCCTTACTAAGATGGATGTGATGAGACATGGGCATGTAACCCCTTTTTGAATCCCGCATACTGAACCTATGCAGTATTTTGTTTATGTATGTGCTCTAACTTAGGCCTATTAGTCTTTTGGATCTATCCCTATAGATCCTAATCCCTAGGATATAGGTGGTTTCACCTAAGTCTTGCATTGAAAAGGACTTTCCTAACCAAGACTTGACACTCTGTAAGGTAGGAATATCATTTAGCTATTTCTCTGAGTTTGGTCCCACTGTGGCTTCTCGATAGGTGGTGGGCTCATTTTGCTCAATGAGTAACACATCACGGCCTTCAGTAATCAGAAATCCATATCTCTAAGGCTGATACCATGTCCTATCAGATCTTTATGGACCTTTTGTTACTTGAGGAGGCTCAGCAACTTGTTGTGAGTTTTCTCTAATTTCCATCTGTGGTTTTGTACCATCTTGTGGCTCTCGAATTTCTTTGAGATGTACGTCATTCCCACTGGTTGTTTTAGAGACAAACTCTCTTTCTAGAAACTTGCCATTTCGAATAACAAACACTTTGTTATCGGTGGGATTGTAGACATAGTATCCTTTCGTTTCTTTAGGATACCCCACGAAATGTCACTTTGTGGATCTGGGCGCTAATTTATCAGAGGCTTGTTGCTTAACATATACCTCACATCCCCAGATGTTGAGAAAAGATAAACTTGGTTTCTTTCCAGTCCATATCTCATATGGTGTCTTTTCAATTGCCTTAGATGGAACATGATTTAGTGTGAACGCAGTTGTCTCTAGGGCATGTCCCCAAAAGGACAGTGGAAGATATGTTTGACTCATCATAGATCGGACCATATCTAATAGTGTTCAATTCCTCCGTTCAGAAACGCCATTCCATTGCGGTGTTCCTGGAGGAGTCAATTGTGAGATTATCCCACATCTCCTAAGATGGTCAATGAATTCTTGGCTCAAATATTCACCACCTCGATTAGATCAAAGTACTTTAATTGTTTTACCAAGTTGGTTTTGTACTTCATTTTGGAATATTTTGAACATTTCAAAAGATTCAGATTTATGTTTCATTAGATAGATATAGCCATATCTACTAAAGTCATCTATAAATGTAATGAAGTAGACATAACCTCCTCTGGCAGCTATATTTAATGGTCCACATACATCTGTATGTATGAGGCTCAATAATTCAGTAGCCCTCTCACTGTACCCAGTAAAAGGTGCCTTAGTCATCTTTCCTAATAAGCAAGATTTGCATGTATCATATGATTCAAAATCAAATGAGTTTAGAAATCCATCTTGATAGAGTTTAGAAATTCATTTCTCATTTACGTTATAGATATTCCCATTATTAGGATGTTCCAAATTTAATATATAATGACCAACATGCAAATCACCATCAGCATAGACAATGTCATTACGATAAAAAGAACATTTACCATTCCTAGTAATGGAAGTATAACCTTCCTTATTCAAATAAGAAAGAGAAAAAAGGTTACTACTCAAAGCAGGAAGATAATAGCAATTGTTCAAAACTAACAAAAGCCCACTGGGCAGAACTAATTCATAAGTGCCTACGGCTAAAGCAGCAACTGTTGCTCTGTTTCCAACTCGTAGGTCCACCTCGCCCTTATTCAGCTTTCTATTGTCCTTTAGACCCTGCACATTTGTATAAATGTGAGAACCACATGCAGTATCTAATACCCATGTAGAGGAAGTAGAAAAATGAATGTCTATAACATAAATACTTGAAGTGATAGCCTCGCTATCCTTCTTGTTCTTTTTCAGATCTTCCAGGTAGAGTTTGCAATTCCTCTTCCAATGACCGGGTTCATTGCAGAAGTAGCAGACTCCTTCCTTTGGAGGCTTTGCCTTCTTGGGTGCAGGCTTGATTTCGGGCTTGTTTGACTCTTTGGTCTTACCACCTGAGCCATTACCCTTCCATTTGCCCTTCCCTTTCTTTTTCATACCCTTTCCTTTCTGAACCATCAAAACTGTGCTAGGCTTTTTCTTAATGCTTTGCTCAGCAGTTTTGAGCATCCTATGCAGCTCAGAAATTGATTTCTCCATGTTGTAGTTCATAACAAACTAGTCATAACTCTCTGGGAGTGAGTTGAGGATCAAATCCATAGCTAACTCCTGGCTCATGGGAAATCCAAGCCTCTCAAGGTGATCAATATAGCCTTTCATCTTTAACACATGAGTACTAACTGATGCACCTTCAGCCATTTTGCAGGAATGTAAGGCCTTTGTGGTCTCATACTTTCTTGCCTTGCCTATTGCTCGAACATTTCCTTGAGATGTACAATTATCTCATGAGCCTCCATGAGTTCCAGATCTCTTTGGAGCTCTGGAATCATAGTGGCAAGCATCAGCAACCTATATCCACAGAGTCATCCTTATGCTTTGTGTAAGCATCTCTCTGAGCTCTTGGAGCATTGGCTGCAGGCTCCTCAGGAATGGGTTGATCTAGGACATAAGCCTTTCTTTCCTGCTTGAGAACAATTCTCAAGTTCCAAAACCAGTCAAGAAAGTTTGTCCCATTGAGTTTGTCCTTCTCAAGAACCGATCGCAATGATAGTGTAGCAGTATTACTAGTCGACATGATTCTACAATTAAAATATGCAAAGTTAGTTAGAAATCTCCACATGATTCGAGGGGAGTCAGATGAGAAGAGAATGTACATCGAGAGTATTTAGAGAAAGGCACGGCACGCAGGCCGTATTTAAATATTACAACCTTTGTAAAATTCTAAAGCCATGTTGTTTACCATACCCAAACAAGGATAAATAATAAACCACAACAAGAATTCATACAATATAAAAAGCAATTAATGTCGTGATCATATTATATTACGCTACGCAGAGGTGTTCACGGCGGTCCCGCTAACCGATTAGCGGGCGGGGTTAAGGGGGCCGCCCTTACGGGGTTACAAGGGGCAGTGCCCGTGGAGCTTTTGAAAAAGGCACATTCCTTTTAAAAGAAATATTTGAAAATTTTAAATTTTTAAATTCGGACCCAATTTTTTAAAACAAAAACAATAATGGCCCAGAACGTTTCTGATCCAAATTTTTTTCCCCATATTTGGATCCCTATTACCCGAATAGATATCCCTATTCCGCCAACTACGATCCCAGGTACCCTACCCAATTTCATGCTTGATCAAAACAAAAATCACACACATGTTTCAAAACCGAAAACAAAACAATTTCAAGATTCAATTTAAACGAAAACGAAAATCAACAGAATTACAAGATCACATCTTTCTAAATAATTTCATTTCGTATTAACCAAATCACATGCATATTCGAGTGTTTCTATAAACATACGTACACATCCCATATATATCACATGTATAAGAATCATAAACTCAATTTAAACGCACAATTGATCTAGCTTTGATGCCACTGTTAGGATCGGTAGGCACAGTGGAAGAATTTAAAAAAAATGTTCACCGATCCTAACCGAGGATCTATCAACGGCGTTTAAACCAAGTTTGAAGGATTCATACCTTTTTGATGATTCAGAGTTTTCACGATCTCTAGGAGCCAACACATCAAGTCCGCTCTCTCTATTGGTATCCATATGAATGCTCTCAAACCAAGACTGCGTGCTAGTGCCTCTAATGTCTGCTAGGATTTCCCTTACGGCTCTCAATTCTCATGTGCATATGAATATATCAGCTCTATCAAGTTTATAACCCATGAGGGTTATTTTCAAATTTTAAAATTAATCATCATTAATTTCGAAATTAATTAACAATTAATTATCTTGATGAGCTAATTAAATAAATTCAGTTTAAATTAAATATGTCTAACATTTTTAATTTAACCTATTTATTTAATCCAAATAAAGAGCCATTAGATTTAATTTATCTTCATAAATTAAATCTGAGATACTATATCTCTATCATGTTAGTTATTAAATTTAATATATCTTAATAAATTAAATTTAAAGCTAACACAATATAATAATATCATATAATATATATACATATATATATAAGATATATATTTCGAAAATATATATATCTATATAATATTATTAAATATAATAATATCATATAATATATATACACATATATATATAAGATATATATTTCGAAAATATATATATCTATATAATATTATTAATGAATTTTATATTATATATATATAAATATAAAATTCATCCACCCTAAATTAAACATTATCTCGTGTTGGGTCATTCTTGTGTGCGACCCTGTAGGCCCATATGATGTTGGCAGTGGGCCAATAACTATACTAACCCAAAAGTCGCAAGCGGCCTCTAGCAAGACATTACGACTACCCAATTCATATGACGATCGTTATCACGATGCAACCTTTCATACAACCATGTCACGTCCCTTTTGTCACACAATGTATAGATCAAGGATAAGGCATGGATAATGTCATCCTCTAGTTCCTGACCATTACTTTCTCGATTCCTGAGTATCCTGACAACAGAGATAGAAACTCCTTTCATCATAATATGGCCATACATTTCTCAGACTCACTCATCGATGGGCCCAGTAATATCTCTCTACTAATGTGAGGGACAAATTCCATCTTGATCATTCATATTCCTCTGCTTGAAAAATCACTAAGCCCGATCGTAGCCTTTATCATCACCCAGTCAAAAGTGACTTTTAACTAGTTCAAAGCTTAGCTACTCTCTTGTAGGAATCCATGATGACCTCAGGTCTAAGGGCATTGTGAAGTGGTTATACATGAGAAAAGCTTATGACTTGATCCATGTAGCTTTCTCATACTGGGCATCACTTCTCCAGCACCTTGTACTCTTACAAGTGTTTAAGACTTTGATTCGTATCTCCATATCTTATCAAAGTCATACTGGTCTTGTTTCATCTCTGCTCCCGCATAGATGACCAACCAGGGACATTTTAGGACAATCTTTATGAATTATCCAAGGATACAATTATCACTGTTAACATGCAAATAATATGATAACTGAATAGAGAAATTTGATTAAAATAATAATGTTTAAAGTACAATGATTGGCCCTTAGGGCATAATTTCCAACAGTTCATACTTTTTGCTGTATCTAAAGTCTTTTCTTTTTAACTCTAGTTTGGTGGTGAGCATCAAAATTTTTACATGATTGCTGCTTCAGTTTAAATGAAGTACATATTTGATTTTTGTTTTCTTTTTTATTGGTAGCAAATATGAAAAGATGCAGGCATTGTTAACATGAAAAAGAATTATGCAAAAACTTATTGGGATATTTTTTTAAACTAAGAAAATTAGAGGCTACATTCTTTGAAGTATGAACATCAATGAATTAAAAAAATATCAAATGCAATGATAAAAAAAAGAAGATTGCTGATAGCCTAATATATACTTCCCCCTCTTCAATTTTGTGTGTGTTAAATCACAGCATGTTAGGAGTAATAAAATAGAGTTAAAAGAAAAATATCTATTTAAAACCAACTTTCTAAAATCTATTACATACATAACTGAGCAATTTGACAAAACAAGCAATTAACATAACCACAAATGCACATTGTGTGTAGTAGAACAGGAAAGTAGAGTAAATGAAATCTGGCTAACCTAAACTGAAGAGGTAAAAGAGGGGAGCTACAGAACCTAGATGAATAGAGGACTGAGAAGAGGAGATAGCACTCCTGAACCAGAGGGGGAAAATAAGGCAATCGTAAAACCCAGACCAATGGACTACTACGAAGAGCAGAGAGCAAGGCTAATGGCCAGAGAAGTTATCAGAGAGCAATGTGTGAGCAAGAGGCAAAGGGGAAGTCTAGGTCGGACAGGGAGGGATGACATAATGTGAACTCTTTACAAGCACAGCATAACACAATGTGAGCTTTACAAAGATGAGAATGGTATGATTTGGGGATTTTATGGTAGAGTTTCAACGACTGTTTCTCATTGAAATTTTAAACACGATTGGTTTTTGTTGAATCTTTAAGATTCAACGACTGGTTTTCAAAATGAGTTGTTGAATCCTACTACCATATTTATAGCCATGCCACTGTGTTGTTTTCTACTACTTTTTTTTTTTAAAACGGCCGTTAATTAGTGTCGTTGAATCATCTATTTGTAGTAATGACCTTTGGAACTCCTAGTTGCACTCCTTTCTACATGCCAATGGGAGGTTCTTTCGTGAATGGATTTGATGGAAGATGAGACCATAAAATCATCCATTTAACATCAAAACTTTAAGTTTTTACAAGATTTCACTTAAGTTCTATGTCCAAATTAGCCTTCTCAAATATCACTTAAATGACTAAAACATCTAAATGGTGGAAAATCACTTAGAAACATTAATAGCAAAAGCAACACACACACACACACACACACACACTATCAACAACAAAAATAGAGAAGTAATCAAGTGCTAATTCATACAAGAGTTTAAAAATAATCTTGGGGTAAAATGTTAGTCAAATGTTGGTGTTGTTGTGTTGTTATTTACACATCTAAGACATACCAATAAGGCCCAATAGCCTAATATCAAGCCAAAATAACAAATGTAGAAATTAAACTGATGATGACAATAACAATGTCGATGATGTAATTGTTGCAACAAAAAGTTATTTTGTAATATCCCAAAATGTATTCAAGGGCTACATGTACTCAATAGACAATGAAAACAATGAAAGAATTGCTTTGAGAAATTTTACAATGAACTTAGTCTTGATTAACTTGAGATAACTACCTAGTCCCTTCGCCTAACGTCAGAAATGACCAAAGGCCTAACTTAGACATAAGAAGAAGGGAATATGGCATCATTTATGTGAAAACAAAGAGAAATAAAGAACCAATGGCACAATAATTAATGTCACCATGATGAAGGGTAAAAGAGACAATTGCCACTTGATCTTGAGGTTAAAATTGGAAGACGAAATGAAAGGCCAAGATTTACTTTTCAAAGGTAAGAAGTATAAGAATGAAAAGCACATCATATGTCTCTCTTAAGGCTTCAAAACCATCCTCATTAAGGGTAAATTGGGAAGAAAAAATAGTTGGTCAAATAGTTCATATTTCATCTAATTTTTCCAACTTGGACAAGTTGACCAATGTCAAGACAAATGAAACAAATTGGCCAACATGTCCTCCTCATTATTGAAGCAAAATTTCAGTCAAAGAAGAAAAGATGGAGGAAAGAGAAAGCTTCATCAAATTAACCTAACTACACTTGGTTTATTAACCACACTCTTGCAAGAAGCTTCAAATAATAGCCACATATTATTTTTCTCTTATTTTTCTTAGCTAATTTCAGCTGAGTATTCAAGAGGCAAGGAAGAGAAATTCAAAAAATTTCACTCACTCTCTCACTTGGAAAAAAATCGTCCAAACAAGGCAAGAAAAGAAAAAAGAATAACAAGAACAAGAACAAGAACAAGGTGAGAACTTCTAGCTTGATTTTCACCTTCTAAACTACCTCTTTGGCTCAAATACCCTCCATAAACATTGTTGTCCTCTCTAAGGGCTTTATTTCTATGGTTTTTATTTTTGAAGAGGAGGTGTTTTGAGTCATCTAGTAAAAGCCAAAGTTGGAGAATCAAGGAAAGAGCTTGGGCAAGTAGAAGAGGTTAGTATAAGCTTCACTTTGAACCAAATATTGTGTCAATTGATTGAGTTTTATGGATTATGGTTGCTACCCTAAATTTCAGTTGATATGGGATTTTGTGGATTTAAGTTATTGTTATCATTAATATGGTGTCATATGATGTCTAAAGTGCTTATTGAAGTAGTTTGATGACAGAATGATGAATTTGGTAACTTTGGTTTTGGGAGGTTCATTTTGGTCAAACGGGACATGAACAATAAATGGGATTTTGATAAATTTGATGTTACCATTGGATTCTACATGAAAAACTATGTGGAAATAGCCCTTGGTTGTGAATTATGGATCATTGGAACAAAATTTCTAAAATTGGAATTTGCTGCCAATTAGGGTTTCTGCATGGCAGTCTGATTGTGTTGTGTTTTTGGGTCATTGTATGTTGTCCAATTACTATGAAATTTTCTAGAATAAAAGTAGACATGTCAAGCTTTAATTGGATAGGTTATTTGTGCCATTTGGACAAGTACACTACGAGATATGAATTTTTGAAGTTAGACATGTAAAATTGGAATGATTTTGTGGCAGTGTGCAATAAATGGTGATACTGGAGTTTTGTGGGCATGATTGGCTAAAGGAAATATTTTTCCTTTAAAACAGACTTAATAGTGGACACATAGCACTTGGAACCACTGCAATGGGACATTTATACATAAAGATATGAATTTTGAAAGTTTGCTGAAAATTCTAGCAGCTTTTAGTTAATGTGTGAAATTAAGAAGGTAATGGCAAAATGTAATTTCCTTGAACTCTAAGGGTAGAAAGAAGCACTTTGGGCTAGTTTGACCACATTGCTCCTTCATTTGACTTAGTATGCTAATCCTAATGATAACCAACCTAAGTCTTTGAATTATAAAGAATTGGGATAAGTAATAACTCATCATCCGTAAATTCTAATGTATAGGATTTGATATTTGCCCGGGACGCCTAAGAGACTTGGAACGAGAACAGAGTTTGTAAAGGTTGCCAAGTAGTATCATATTCCTTATATCATATGTGCTAATGTGTATGTATCCCCTATCATCTGCTTATGTGCAAGATAGTTAGTCCCTAAGAGGTAAGACCTGTAAGTACAAGTTGCATAGGGAGTTACTTGGGGCTGTAGCATAGGGGGTTAACCTAGGCATATATCTTGTATTGTACAGAGGCCCTGGGATGTCAGTTCATGGTCATTAAGCACTGTGGTTCTGTGATAAGGGACCTGTTAGGCCCTTTGTTTGCTGCATACTGTAAGTGTTCTGCTTGATGATTTGCTTTACATACTTAGTATTCTACATATCATATGAGTGATTATTGTACTATTGGGATTGTTTGAATCTCACTCATTCCAACTAATACTCTAAAGTAAAAGTGAGTGCATCCAAGGGCAAGAATATGTCCACGAACGGGTGAAGTGCATGCTGAATTATTAAAGTCCTTTGGTTATCTTCAGTTTAGATAGCTGTATAAATTGTACATGTAACTAAGTAGGAATAACGATAGTAGTAGCTGTAGTAGTACCAGTAACTGTAGCACTAACAACATTAGTTGTAACCTAATCGTTAATACATCAACAAATACACTAGCATCCTGATGCGATAAGTGAACCAGAATCAAGCAACCACATGTTAAAAGGCAATAAGTTAACCACCAATATGCGGGCTATTACCAAAGAACGCTTTGTATTTTAAATAAAAGGTTTTGAAACTGATGAGTTGTAATGAATATGTAAACTGGTTTGAAACCATACTTAAGGTATTTTCAAAATTTTTCAAAAACCCCACTCAAGTATAGGTTCAAACCCTGTATTGAATTCGGGACCTTACTAAGTTACAATAAAACAATGTCTTACGTTTGTATTCAATATATGTCCACAACTCATCCAACTGTTTATAAAATATAGTGTTACATTTTTCACTTATTAAACTGAAATACCTCATTTTCGGAGGATGTCATGAGGAAAGTTTATTGTCAAAGTAGTCTATAACTTCATCCACAAAAAGCAAACTGATCATATGGAATCAATTTGGGGGAAAATATGGAAATGGTCATGATGAGAGTAATTGAATTTTTTTTGTAGGATTACGAGAGACTTCTCACAAACTTCCTTAGAGCCAATAGAGGTTTTGATTAGAGAAATGAGTGTCCTTTTGAGAATTGGAGTATAATAAAGAATGAAAAAAAGACATGAAAATACCACTTGAACTTCAAAATCCCAAATAAATCTTATTGCTTATAAGAGTATATGTATTAACTACAAGAGTATAGGTATTGACAACTCATTTTAGGAGAAAATCACCCTCTATATTCTTCATCACTGTCCAAATTATAGGCTGAAGAAGTTTGGCAATATTTAATTAAATATAATTGTTTACTTAATTTTTTCTCTTGTAATTTGTAGGTACAACTCCAGTTGAATGCTTGACAGATCTAGCACTACTACAGAAATTGCGATATATGACAGTTATTAACTACATACATAACAGTTTTGAACTTTCATATATGCGGACGCTATTAAAGCTCGTGTAGATACATTATGATTCTAAAATGTGATTTATTTTGTATTTATTATAATGGTTCTATTATAACACCCCTTATGTATTGAGATGTGGTGAGGCTATGCTGTACTAGTGCTGGCATAATAAATAACTGTCTCATGTAAACAACCATTATAAAACTCTATAACATACATAACGGTGCTTTCAAAATAACCATTATATAAAAGTTTAGCATACCTATTGAATGCTATATAACAACCCTTATTTATTTGCTATAAATGCTAACGGGTTTAATGAAACAACTGTCATATATAGTGTATAAATTTATAATTAGTTTTATTTAATAATTGTTAACTTTTGAGGCAATTTTTTTAAAAAATAGGGATTCTCCTTTTGCCCCTACATGCATATGAACAAAATTATACACAAATTTGTATTTTATAGGAGCTCACACTTCAAGTGTGGTCATGCAATTTGGGATGGATCAAGACATTCCTAGCTTTATGGCCAGGCTCAATAGAACTCTTTATGGTAGAGGGCTCAAGGGGTTTGTAGCCTAGAGCAAGATTTGATAGAGAAGGAAGGGTTAGATCTATTGTATGCCTTCTACTCCTTCTCATTAAGAAGCATATGGCATTCTATAGATCTAAGATTTCCTTCTCTATCAAGTCTTGCTTTTGGTTGCATACCACTTGAGCCCTTTATGGCAGGGAATCCTATTGAGCCTAGCCACAAAGCTAGGAATGTTTTGATCCATACTAAATTACATAGCTATACTAGATGTGTGAGCTTCTATTCTATTATACAGTCAAATCCAACAAGTAAAGCTCAAGCAAAAAAACTATCGAATGCACATATATATTCTATGTTGTTTGTCATAGATGGTATAACAATAAGGTGGTCAAGCCAAGCAACGAGTTCAAGCACACAACACAGGCATAGCTCCTCCTACGAGCATTCTTTGGTGGACACTGGAAGAGCTAACTTAGATCAATGCCTGCAATATCCCAAATTTTGGGATTAGAGGGTTGAGAATAAGCCTGAATAAAGTAGACTACTAGCCCCTAGTTATAAATTTTGGTTTATTGGAACAACTTGCAACATTACAATGTGCTGCTAGTGTGACTTCTTATGAGGCAGTGAAATTGTCATGTGTTTTTGGATAAACAAATGATGTCCAATAAATGTGAAATTTTTCACAAAAAAAGTAGACTTATCAAGCTTCTATTTGATAGGTCACATAAGTCATTTAGAGCTATACACAAAGAGTTACACATTTTCAAAGCGAACAAAGTAAAACTGGAAATTTTATGTGGCAGTGTCCAATAAATGGCAATTTTGTAACACTGTGCATCCAGTTGGCTAAAGAAAATATTTTTCTTAAAAATAAACTTAATAAGGGTCACAAAGCCTTCAGAACCACAACAATTAGATATCTATAAATAAAGATATGAATTTTTAAAATTTGATGAAAATTCTCTCAGCTTTTTATCAAGGTGCAAAATTAAAAAGATATTGGCAAAAATGTATAGGCAAAAAAGTTATTTGACTAAATTAAATCCACAACCTATATTTTTTCCTTTTTCTTGTATGTGGAATATCTATAAAGGAGGAGGTGAAAGGAAAATAAAATGCTTGGCTCAAATTAAATCAAGAAGAAATGAATTATGGCCAAGCAAAATTTAGTGAAAAGTCAACAATTGTAGGTAAATTGTGATATTTCAAGAGTTCATTATCCTCTTTCAATGTGACATTATTTTTGTTACTTTTGGGCAAGTAGAAAAGGGAATTGATGATTGAAATACAAATGCTAGGAGTTGAAGCATGTTAGCCAAGCAAAAGGTGAGGTTTGAAAAGTCAACAATTGTATGCAAATGTTGTAATATTTGAGGAGGTAAAATAGGAATAATTCAAGAAACATTTAAACTCTTCCAAGGCCCATCAACTTTGTCCAACATGAAGCAGGAAGGAGAAAATAAATATCGAACATAAATGGTGCATTTTGGAAGCATTTTGAGCTAAGTTAAAATGATGAAGAAAAGTCAAACAAAGTAACATGTGATAGTTGGCAATAAAATATTATTACTTGAGGAGGTGGAAGAGGGATATTTTGAAGAGATAAGTATCCCTTTCAAGACCATATATTTTGTCCAAATATATGGAAGGAAACAGAAGATGATGGCTTGAATTAATTTGACATGTGATTATGGCAATTAAATAATATTATTTCAAGGAGGTGGAGGTTGATATTTTTTAAAGCTTTTATCTCTTTCCTTTGGGCACTTTTCATCCAAACCAAGAGAAAGAAGAGGGAGAGAGAGCTTGGAGAAAACATGAGCTAGGAGAAAGCTCAAGTCATTTAAGAAGTCATCTAGGTGAGTTTGGGTGCAAACTTCATGTAGTTTTGTCTCTAAATTCGTGGGAATCCCTCTCTAATCCTATGCCTTCATAAAATACACTTGGAGCAAGACAAATCAAGAGGAAAGAAGCAGAGAGAGATGGCATTTTAGAGAGAGAAAGAGGAGAAATCAAAGGTAAACTCCAAAACCTTGTTTTCTTGTTAGATTCAAAGTTGTTGTTAGTTGATATTAGTTGATTTGTGGTCGATTTGGTTGATTTTGTGATTTTGGGATGATTAAACCCTGAGGCATTATACTGCCCAAATTTCTACAAATCATGATGAATGAGTGTTAAAGTGTTTAAACATGTAATTAGGAGTGAAAAGGAAGGTATTTAGAGGGTTGAATCAAGAATGTATTTTCCCTTTTAGTTTGTTAAGTTTCCGTCAGACCTGGTTTTGAGGGTTAGAGTTGGAATTTCATCAATTTGATGGTTCTATTGTGCTTAGAAGGGAAAATTGTGTAGGGTACATGTTAAGTGTGAAGTATGAAAAGCATTGGAATGTGAAATGACAAAATAAGCCCTAAAACCCTAAATAAGGGCTGGTAAGGGTAAATCTATAATTTGGGCATGAATTTGACAATTCTAAGGTCAAAAATGGATTCTAAGAGAGAAACTATGTAGGATTATCCTGGGTCATAATTTTTGAAAAAGTACAGTTGGACCGGGTATAAAAGGACTTAGACCGGGTCTCTAGGGGCATTTTGGTAATTTCACAGTTTTAAGTTAGATAACTAACAAAATGAGTTTAAAAGAGTTTACAGTAGTACATGAATGAGTATTAACTCAATTCTTGTACATTTGGAATTTTAGGACATATCAATAGCCCGAGCCAGATCAAAGGTATTGAACAGCCAGTAGAGCAGGAAAGGCAATTCCAGGTAGTAACTCTATCTTTCATAAACTATTTGAATATTTATATGCTTTGAGTATGCCTTCTTCTATAATATGAACACTGTATTGCCAAGTAAAGCATTGTGCAAGGAGCCACATTTACCTGGTTGTGAGCAAGAACCCAACCGAGGTTTATAGATAGTAGGGGAGTAGCCCTGACTCATGTGCACTTCCGTATTGTTGTGTTATTATTATGTTGCATTACATGAGTGTAGTATATTTATTTTTCGCATTTTATATGACTGATTGCATGTTACTACTGAGATTCTTTGAATCTCACCCTTTCCCAAAAAATTAAATATTCTAGCTAAAGGACGTAAGTCGAAGGGCAAAGATGTGAACTAGCAACAGAAAGGTCCGATCCAGTTTAAATGCTAACATTAGTTATCTGCAGGATTTTTATCATTTTAAAGGTTTGTAAATATTATATATAAGACCCTATAGGGATTCCTGTAAATAATCATGTATATATTATCAGTGTATCTATGCTATTCCTGTATGTCCATTGAACTGTATGCAAGCACTCTGAAAAATATGAAAATAAGATAAGGGTCTTACAATGGTGGCCTTTTGCTCTCTAGGCTAACATGATTTTGAGGGAGAGGTGAGTTATGAATCGTGTTATCCCTCTATAGGTTATACATATGACCCGTAGAGATAGTTGTGAATCATTTTTCCCCTTGTGAGTTATATATGTGGCCTGTAGCAAGCGTATACTAATTGGTGTAATTCCCTAAAATTTGATTAAGGGATAATGATAATTATTGAGAATAATTTGTGAATTAAAGATTGAATTATTATGTGTTTTGTGGCAATTTCAGTAAATGTTTCTAAATCAGTGGGAAATTGGAAGAATGGAAATTGTCGGTAAATTAGTCAGTGATTAATGAAGAAATTAATTACTAACCAAGAAGAAATGAGAAGTGTGACTAAATGTCTAATAGAGTGGTTAGAGTAACTAATTGTTTATTTACTTTATAAGAGGCAATGAAATTGTGACATGTGGTAAGTTTATAGGGTAAGAGAGAGTTGGTAGAAAGTCAAAATACCACATTATTCTATCATTTTTTTCTTTCTCTTCCATCCTCCTTTTCACTAAAATGGTATGGGTATGGAAGAGTGATCATCATTTCATCTTCTTCCACACTCATCTCTCTCTCATTCTTCCCTCCATTTTTGGTGGTCATGGGAGCTTAGGAGAGAGAAAGAAAAGCTTGGTAATAAGGTATGATAATGACCTCAAACAAAAAAACTCATTTCATTAATCTTGTTCCTTGTATTGAGGGCTCCATTTCTATAGTCTTAGATTGTCCATTGGTGGTGTTTTGAGCACACAAGGGAATCTAAGGATTGGTGAATCAAGGAACCTCTTTGAGAAAGTTGTTGAGGTAAGTGAAATGAACCTTTCTATCTATGTTTTATGCCAAATGATTAATCTTTGAATTTCTAGAATTTATGCCCTATTTTCTAATAAGGGTCATTGGGAGTTTGGTATAGTATGGTCATAGAAATGGTGTTTTGGTATATGTTTAGATAGATAGAATTGGTTTAGGTTTAAAATGTGGAGTTGGCAATGCTTTGGAATTTTTGTGTTGGATGTAGCCTAAAACAAAGCATGATAATGGAATAGGAATTTGGTAGTTTTGATGTTTCCATTGGATTCCTTGTGCAAAGTTATGTGGGAATAACCTTGGTTGAGAATTTGGGATCACTGGAAACATTTAGGTAAAGTTTGGAAAATGTTGTCATCCTTGCTGCTTTTTTGGCTTCTGATATGGATCACTCGAGTGAACAAGGGTCTCACTCGAGTGTGGCGTTGCATATTCATTTTTCCTTCAGTTTTTCTGATACACTTCCGTGTAAAAAGCTAAAGTGTTGTCGTACTTGCGAGTGAAGTGGGTTCCCACTCAAGTGAACCTTGTCTCACTCGAGTGTAAGTATATTTGACACTATGAACTTATGTCTTAGGTTATCACTCGCGATCAATTTTAAAGAGTGTACCACTCATGGGTATTAAGTTGTCACTCGAGTTGCAAGACCCCTGCTCGAGTGCTCATCTCCTTTGAAAGTTTCTTTTGCTCTCGGGTGAGCACTTTCTGTACCTCACTTTATAGAACTCAAGTGAGCCTTTGGATATCACTCAAGTGATTGAATTCATGCTTGAGTGCAATGATCTTTTCTTGTCTCTATCATTCCTTTTTGCTCTCGGGTGATCACTTCTGGTGCTTCACTTTCTAGGACTCAGGTGAGAGTAAGGATATCACAAGAGCGCAATGATCGTTTTCTCGTCTCTGTCTGTGCTTTCTGTCATGTACTCTCACGAGTGAGCTTTCATGCTCGAGTGCAAAGTTCCTCATTACTCAAGTGAGGCTTTCTTCACTCGAGTGCAATAGTGAAAAATCAACACTTATACTTCTAAAAGGGGATCTTTGGGATAGTTCTTCCAACCCTTTAGGGCTTTTGTTAGAGGCATTGTAGCTTCCTTAAGATACATTAATGTAACCAATCCAAGTGCTATGAAGTCATTTGAGTATTGGAATAGAGTATGACACTTCATCCCTAATTGTGAATTATAGGATTTGATATTTGCCCTACTCGGGAGAGACCAATGCCAGAGTAGGCACGGAAAGACCAAGGTAGTGACTTGTCTCTCATGTTGTGTATAATTCTTGGTATCCATGACTTATCATTGTGATCTTGTGAATGTGTTATCTGCCTTAGGGCATTACAGCGGGAGCAGTTCAGCGTGATTAGTCATAGGGGGTGATGATTATCACACCTACCTATGCTGTTGTATCTGCCATTGAAATTGATGAGGCTGTGTTGTGGAATCGTTGATTCCTGCTTTGAGAATATGCTAGTGTGGCTTTGATGTAATGTGAAATATTTTATATAGATCCCAACAGTGGTGATATATGTGATATGAACATGTGGTTGTGCAATACAGTGTGAGCATTTCAGCATGAGCAGACGTAAGGATGATATAGGTCACACCTTCCCCTGCCGCTGTAACTGTCGTTATAGTTGCAGTGTGTTATGTTGTGATTTGCTTTCATGCTTTGTTTTTGTGCATACTATGAGTGATTTGTTACTATGGGGATTCCTTAAAATCTTACTCTCCCAAACAAATTTTAGACAGGGCTAGTTGTTCCAAAGAAAAGCAAGTGAGAAAGGGTGGATAGAGCTCTGGGCTAGGAGTTTTATTTTGGATAATTGGTTATCATATACAAATTTTTGGATATTTTGTTGGGAATTACATGTATATTTTGGATCATAGAATAGTGAGTGTGTAATCCCCTAGATTGGGAAACTGATTATGGGCATTTATGCCCTGTAAACCCTTTACTAATTAATAGAACCTGAGTGTGTCGGGAATTTGCATTGTACTATGATATTTATAAATGAAATCATACTCTACAGGCCATTGTGCATTTCAAATGTGAATATGAGACCGTTGTTGAACATGTTTTAGAAAAGATTTGTGAACCCTGGTTTTGGGAAGTTTAATTTTTAATAAGTCCCAAATCATCGTACAATATCTAATTCCACATAATCACGTAGTTATGAACTTAATCTCGGCCTTGGATGAGAAGGGGGTTACATTTTTTGTATTAGAGATGTAGTTCTTGGTAAGGATAGGATTTGCTAGGATAGTTCCATAGTTTATGCCTTAGTCATAGATGATGACTTAGGATTGTTTGTTGTATACACATGAGTATTTCTGCTAGTTGTGGATATATATAAGTTTTAAGGACTATGTATATACATTAGCTATGGTACTGACATGGTGAATCATTTGTCGAGTTAAAGGACAAAATGGTTTACCCTAGACTCAGACCAATGGATCTAGAGGTAGAGGAATTAAATGACAATCTACCTGATCCAATGTGAGAGATGATGAACCTGATTAGAGAGAGCAGAGACATGATTGCTGAGCTAAGAGAAGAGCTTAGGGAAGAAAGGGCTAAGGGCAATGAGGAAAGGGTCCAATCTACACATGAGGAGACCCCAGTAGACACTTGTCATGAGGAGATAGTTGAGGGGTCCAATTGGTCTCACGAGTCCCCATCTTGCATGGTGCCAAATCAAGAGTCACAATGGGTACCAGTTTGAGAGGAAAGAGATCTATAATTTTAGGTATCAAAGTTTTGCAAGCATCTACCTCCAGCCTACAGAGGGAGAGTTGAACCCCAAGCCGTTGAGGACTGGTTAAATCGGTTGGAAAAAATCTTCGAAGTCCTCAAGTGTCCAACGGAGGTGAAGGAGAAAACGGAGGTGAAGGAGAAACGGTAATATACAAGTTAGAAGGGGAAGCAAACCGGTGGTGGCGGAATATCGCCATGACACTGCGGAGCCGGAATGTACCACTGACCTGGGAGGTGTTTCAAGAGAAGTTCAATGAAAAGTACTTCCCTAAGTCGGTGAGGCTTGAAAAAGAATATGAGTTTCTAACCATCAAGTAGGGTAATACGGAGAGCTTTGATGAATACTTATCTCATTTCATCCAGCTATCTTGATACTCTTCCTACCTTTGGCGTATGGATGATGATGAATTGAGTTCTAATATGCTTATCCAGGGATTGAGGTATGAGCTGAGGAAGAGGTTAGCCACTCATTTATTTACTGACTTCAACAAGGTGTTGGAAGAGTGCAGAATAGTCGAGAACAATCTGAGAGAGTTGTGCCCAACTAAGGTAAGGACGGCCACAATGAGCCCAGTAAGGTAAATACTTCCAAGAAGCGGAAGGGATATGGGTCCTCATATGGGGGCAATAACTAGAGGCCTTATCAATCTACAGGTCATGGTAATCAGAAACCACTAGTGGGAATAGTATGCCTTCAGTGTAGGAAATATCATCCTGGCAGAACCTGCACGGGGCAAGTGATTAGCTTCAATTGCAAACAGATGGGTCACATTTCTACTCAGTACCCACGACAGTCGACAGAGCTAAGGCCCAGGAATCAGGGTCAAGTGTTCGTGATGACACATGAGGAGGCCTGAAAGTCCCCTGAACTGATCCAAGTTAAAATCCTTCACAGTGGTAATGAGTTACAAGCTTTATTTGATTCGGGTGCAAGTCATTCTTTATTGCTTATGACGTGTGAAGCACCTGGGATTACATGTGCATGAACTGCCATTTGACTTGGTAGTGTCGATGCCAATGGGTGACAAGGCTGTGATGGCTGAAGCTTGTTTAAATTGTGTAATAGTTGTTGAGGGACATGAGTCCATAGTCAATTTGATATGTTTGCCGCTTCATCAACTAGAGGTTATTTAAGGTTTTCATTGGCTGATAGTGAATAATGTACTGCTTGATTATGGTAATAAGAAGACAATTTACTGCACTAGATAGAGGGAGAATGATGTGAATGCCAGTTTGAATTTTCTTTCAATGGCTAAAGCTGAGAAATATCTTGAGAAGCGATACCAGGGGTATATGGTATTCTTTTCCGTGCAAGGATAGACAAAGGAAACTCTAGATAGTATACTCGTGGTAAGAGAATTCCCTGAGGTATTCTCGAATGACCTTAGCGGATCCTACGAAAAGGGAAGTGCAATTCTCAATTGGGATTATACCTGGAGCTGGTTCTATATCTAAAGCCCTATACCGTATGTGTAACCCCCTTCCGTAATTATATCTGAAATACACGATTAAAGTGAAATAGAGACCAATAATAAATAAAACCATTTTAAAATCCTATCTTCACGATAGGGTTTTCACAAATATCTTTACAAATCCAATTTACCTGGTCTCGTGTTCACATTTCGAATACAATCACTTCATGCGGATAATTACATTCAATAGATAAATCAGAGTGCACAATATAATAATCCTGGCAATCCTGGGTTCACATCTTTACAAAAGGGTTTACAAAGGGCAATACGCCCGTATACAAGTTCTCATACGGGGACTACACAAATCTCACCTCAAATACACATAATTAAATCCTCATCCACATATACAAATATCTAATACATAATATTCCCAACTATGATAACCAACTATCAGAATGGCAACCCGAAGGAGTCCTCATCGACCTTGGCTAGTTGATCCATCCTCAATCCACCTACCCTATCTAAAATGTTGGTAGGGGAGGGTGAGATTCGAGAGAATCTCAGTAGGGAAACATATACTAATATATATGCAAGATAAGTGTTTAATGCATGACATGCTTGCAATACATAACTCATGCTTACATAATGACATATCTGTGTCCTTAATGTTTCAACAACATACTCATGGCCATAGCATAAATAGAAACAAAGCTACAATCATTCATATATGTTGCACATAATCAAGCAAAGCAATACATGCATCAATACACAAACACAAATATCAAAGCATGCAAGAGAGGTAAGTTCCCTACACTTATTCTTTCCACGTATGCTCCAGCATCGGCTACTCGCGATCTGAGAAAATATCCAACCCTATAACCAAATCAAGGCTATAAGGTCAATCTCAATTTCAAATCCTTACTTTCATATTACTAGAGGTTGGTTACCATTTACACCCTTTAGGTGGCTATAATAAGCTCAATGAAAGCCTAAAGGATTGGGAAGTACTAGGTTGGAAATCACCTTTCAAAATCACAAAATGCTGAAAATAGGGGTTGGCTGCAACCAAAAATCTTCTGGCTGCAGCCAAAAAGCGCACGGAAGGTTTTTGGCTGCAGCCAAGAATTTCTGGCTGCAGCCAAAAAGCACATAGAAACTTTTGCGCTGCAAACAAGGCAACTTTGGAAATTCATAACTAATTCTAGAAAAATCAAAATGAGGTGATCCCAAAGCCTATGGAAAGCTATGTAAGTCCTCTTTATAGGTAAACTATGAGCCATTACTGGAAATCACCACAAAAATATAGAATTCCCATAAATCCACTACTGTCCCAAAATAGTGTTTAGTTTCAATCCCAAATTGGGACAGTCATATCTCTTAGTCCCCAAAATGAAATGGCATAAATTATATTTCCATTTTGAAGCTTAAGATGTGAAATTTAAGACTAGAAAGGTTCATAATTTTCTAACATCATTTGCCTATTCAAAACGCCAACACAAATAAACTGCCCAGAATAGACTTCCAAAGGACAGATTTTCCAGTTTTGCAACCAATGTGTCCAATCCAATTCAAGCCAATTCCAATGATTAAACACCACAACATGAAACCATTTTCAACATAAAACAACATCCAATTCCACCATTTACATTTCACACAAAAATACCACAAAATCAAGGCAAAGTTCACAATTCACAATACTTAACCATAATTCACAAAACTTAGATCAAAAGGCTTCAAATACTCACCTCTTCCTCTTTCCCAAACCAATTCCTTGATTCTCCATCTTTCCACTTTTCCTCAAGCTATCAAACACCTCCAATCAATAATCTAAAACCATAGAGATAAGCTCTCATCAACATGATCAAGATTAATGAAGAGGATTTAAGCATTAGAGGACACCAAATGCACCAAATCTCACCTTATTATTTTCTCTTTCTTCCTTGCTATGGACAAACATGGAGAAACAAGAGAGAGAGATGAGATGATGAGATGAAGATGAAAAAGAAGGGAGCATATTTTTAGGCCCAAAAACTGTCCAAATAAGGGAGGAGAGGAGAGAGGGAAGAGTTGACAAATTGTCCAAGATACAAGGATCCAAATCTTGCCACTTGTCATGATCTTGATTCATCTTCATGAGCTCACATAAACTCACACACATGGAATTCCACCCTTTGATCTTTTGCACAATAAATCATAACCATTGATCTTGAAGTTACTAATGAGTTTCCTCTTCAGTAACCGATCAATTGGTCGGTAACTTTATCATTTTGCCCCTGATTGTGGCAAGTCCTCTTTAATCACCACCAAACTCCTCTTATCATTCCATATCACTACATTATACATCCTCCCTCTATTTTAAGTCAATTTAGATGTTAATCCATAATTGAACTCAAATATAGGATTTTGCCGCTACTCACAACACTTATGAATCACATTCGAGTGCCAAATCACATCATAATCTTCAAAAGGGTTATTTACCACTAACCACATCCACTTTTGGAGTCATTAACCCTTAATCACAATTTGGGATCTTGCTAAACCGGGGATTAGCAATCCATTTATTTTAGGCTTATTCTCTAGCCCGATTCTCAAAATTTGGGGTATTACAGTATGGCTCCAAATGAAATGGCAGAGTTGAAGAAGCAAATTGAAGAGTTGCTTGAAAAAGGATTTATTGGACCCAGTGTTTCGCCATGGGGAGCTCCAGTATTGTTTGTGAAAAAGAAAGAAGGAAGCTTGAGGCTTTGTATTGATTACAGAGAGATTAACAAAGTCACTGTTAAGAGCAAGTATCCTCTCCCAAGAATTAATGACCTTTTAGATTAACTGTCTGGATCTTACGTATTCTCAAAAATTGATATAAGGTTGGGTTACCATCAGCTGCAAGTGAGAGCAGAAGACGTACCAAAGACTACTTTCAGAATGAGATATGGGCACTATGAGTTTTTGGTGATGCCCTTCGGGTTGACTAATACACTTGCGGTATTCATGGATTACATGAACTGTGTCTTTCTACATTACCTTTATCAATTTCTTGTGGTGTTTATCGATGACATCCTAATATACTTTAAGAGTAGAAAAGATCATGAGCATCATTTGAGAATTATGCTTGAAAAACAACTCTATGCCAAGTTGAGTAATTGTGAGTTCTGGCTTACGGAAGTGAAATTTCTTGGCCATGTTATCTCACGTGAAGGGGTCTCGGTGGATCCCAGTAAGGTGGAAGTAGTACTTGATTAGAAGAGGCTAGAAACGATTTCTGAGATTCACAGTTTTCTGGGTCTTGCTAGTTATTATCTGAGGTTTATTTAGAACTTCTCTTGAATTGCACTGCTGATGACCAAGCTCACAAGGATGGATTAACCATTTGTGTGGGATGAGTATTATGAAAACTGTTTTGCTGAGTTGAAGGAGAGATTGACTATGGCACCAATATTGATTATACCTGATCCTAGTGAGGCTTACATCGTGTACAGTGATGCGAGTAAGCAGGGGTTAGGGTGTATCCTGATGCAACAGGGACGTGTGGTGGCCTATGCCTCTCGATAGCTTAAGCTGCATAAGATGAATTATCCCACTCATGATCTGGAGCTTGCGTCAATTGTGTTTGCATTGAAGATTTAGTGTCATTACCTATATGGTGTGATAGTGGAACTGTACTGTGACCATAAGAGTCATAAATATTTGTATGATAAAAACAAGTTGAACATGAGATAGCGTCGGTAGATAGAATTGCTTAAAGATTAGAACCTGGAGATCAAATATCTTCCAGGTAAAGCCAATGTTGTTACGGATGCTCTTTGTCAAAAGATGGTGCTTGTTGCAGCAATGATGATTCAAGAGGTGAAATTGATTGTGGATTTTTTAGGCTTCAATCTTTCAAATGATATCTTGTGTGCCAGTTATGGTGTTTGTCCAAGGGGAGAATGATCTGAGGACTGAAATTGAAAAGGCTTAAATCCATGATAAGCAAGCCCAATTCATCCGAGCTATGATTTAGTAAGGAGGGACTCGAGATTATGATTTGTTACCTAGTAGACTGGTTCGTTACCAGGAGAGAATCTATGTTCCACTAAAGGCTGACTTGAGGCAGAGGATTCTCATTGAGGCTCATAAGAGTCAATATACTCTTCACCCAAGTATGGCCAAGATGTATCACAATTTGAAATCCATGTACTGGTGCCCAGGGTTGAAGAGTTATGTGACAAAGTATATGATGCAGTGTCTTACCTATCAAAAGGTGAAGATTGAACACCAGAGACTGCCAAGATTGCTTCAGAGTCCAGAAGCTCCATAATAGAAGTGGGAGAGTGTGACCATGGATCTAGTGGTGGGTCTCCCAAGATCAGGAACTATGATGTGATTTGGGTGATTATTAATCGACTCATGAAGTTAACACACTTCATACCGATTAGTACTAGCTATTTTCCTTATAGGCAGGTTGAAATCTACATCAAAGAGATAGTGAGACTCCATGGTACACTGAAGAACATTATCTCTAACTGAGATCCTTATTTTACTTTGAGATTCTGGAGGGCTTTACATGAAGCTAGGTATGCAATTGAGGTTTAGCATGGCCTACCATCCTCAGATAGATGGGCATTCAGAAAGGACTATTCAGATACTAGAAGATATGTTGCAAGCGTGTGTTCTAGACTTCAAAGGAAAATGGGACTACTATCTTCCATTGGCTGAGTTTACCTACAACAACAGCTATCATGCGAGCATACAGATGGCTCCGTATGAAGCATTATATGGAAGGAAGTGCTAGTCACCATTGCGCTGGATAGAGCTGTCTGAGAGGAAGTTTTATGGGCCAGATCTTATTGATCAAGCCTCTGAATAGATAAGAATTATCAGGAAGAGGTTCCTTGCATCACAGAGTCGATAGAAGAGCTATGCTGACAAAAAGAGAAGGCCTTTAGAGTTTGAAGTGGGGGATCATGATTTCTTGAAAGTATCTCCAGCCACAGGCATTGGGAGAGCAATCAAGCGGAAGAAGTTGAGTCTGAGGTATATTGGTCTATTTGAGATTCTGACAAGAATCGGGCTGGTGGCATATCAGATAGCACTACCCCCAAATTTGAGTAGACTTCATGATGTGTTCCATGTCTTACAGCTCATAAAGTACCAACCAGACCATGAGCATATTATTGAGTATGAAGAGGTTGAGTTACAAGATAACTGCACTTATGCGGTAGAGCTAGAATGAATCATTGATCGAGAAGAGCAGTGGCTCGAACATCGAATCTTACCATTTGTGAAGATGATTTGGAAGGGAATGTCTCTAAGAGAAGCAACTTGGGAAGCAAAGCAGACATGAAGAAATGATTTCCTGATTTTATACCCCACGATATGTAAGAAATTTCGGGGATCAAATTTATTAAATGGGCGAAGATTGTAATGCCCCAAAATTTGATGAAGGGCTAATGATAATTATTGAGAATAATTTGTGAATTAAAGATTGAATTATTATGTGTTTTATGCCAATTTTGGTAAATGTGCCAAAATCAATGGGAAATTGGAAGAATGGAAATTGTCGGTTAATTAGTCATTGATTAATGAAGAAATTAATTACTAACTAAGAAGAAATGAGAAGTGTGATTAAATGGCTAACAGATTGGTTAGAGTAACTAATTGATTCTTTACTTTTTGAGGGACATTAATGATAACCAATCTAAGTGATATGAAGTCATTTGAGTATTGGAATAGAGAATGGCACTTCATCCAGAGTTATGAATTATGGGATTTGATATTTGCCCTACTCAAGAGAGACAAATGCCATAGCATGAGTGAAAAGTCCATGGTAGTGACTTTTCTCTCATGTTGTGTATGATGCTTGGTATATATGACTTATCATTGTGATATTGTGAATGTGTTATCTACCATAAGGCATTATAGCGGGTGTAGTTCAATGTGAGCAGTTTTAGGGGGTGATGATTATCACACCTACCCTTGCCGTTATATCCGCCGTTGAAATTGCCAAGGCTATTTTATGGAATTGTGGATTCCTGCTTTGAGAATATGCTAGTATAGCTTTGAGGTAATGTGAAATATTTTATATGGACCCCAGCTGTGGCGATATATGTGATATGAACATGTGGTTGTGCAATATAATGTGAGCAGACGTAAGGATGATGTAGGTCACACCTGCCCCTGCTGTTGTAACTACCGTTATAGTTATTGTGTGTTATGTTATGATTTTCTTTCATGCTTTATAGTTGTGCATACCATGAGTGATTTATTACTACAGAGATTCCTTAGAATCTTGCTCTCCCAAACAAATTTCAAACAGGGTTAGTGGTTCCAAAGAAAAGCAGGTGACAAAGGGTGGATAGAGCTCCAGGCTAGGAGTTTTATTTTGGATAATTGGTTATTATGTACAAATTATTTAGATATTTTGTTGGGAATTACATGTATATTTTGGGTCATAGAATAGTGATTATGTAATCCCCTAGATTGGGAAATTGATTAGGTGCATTTGTGCCTTATAATCCCTTTACTGATTAATAGAACCCGAGTGTGTCGAGAATTTGCATTGCACTCTGATATTTATGAATGAAATTGTATTGTACATGCCATGTGTATTTGAAATGTGAATATGAGATTATTGTTGAACAAGTTTTAGAAAAGTTTTGTGAACCTTGGTTTTGGGAAGTTTAAATTTTAATAAGTCCCAAATCATCGTACGGTCTCTAACTCTACATAAGCACGTATTTATGAACTTAATCTCAGCCTTGGATGAGAAGGGGGTTACACTTGGGGCTATCTGCCACACACTCAACATAGTGAAATCTTCATAAATCTTTAATGATTTCCTATAATAGGTGAGGAACCTTCGATCAGAGAGCTTTTCAAAAAAAAATAGAAAAAACATGAGCTCGACTTAGGTTAAAACCTAGGTACAAAACATAAAGTCAATAATAATGGAGAATGCAGAATGGAGAAGCGAAGTCATACCTCTATATGATTAGAACATTCCATGCAAAAAAATGCAACCTGGCTAGGGTTGAAGAACAAAAACACGAGTAATGAATGAAAATGCATGTTAGGGCTTACGCAGCAACTCAAGTAGCTATCACTAAGAAGCACAGAGAAGGATTTGTGGATGGTGTGGTTTGAGTGAAAATGATAGTTGACGATAGGAAAGATGACCATAGTAGTGGGGTTCCAAGGTTAGTGGGTTTGGGGTTTACATTTGACCTAAGAGGCTAAGATGAGTATGCCAAAGAATGAAATGAAGAAATGGATAGATGTTTAAAAAAAGGGGAAAGTTTAACTTTATAACAGTTCAAATATAACACCCGTAATGTATTATTCCATTGTTACATATATATTGGTTATTGTAAGAAACCATTAGGTAATTTCAAAACATATATTATGGTTTCTAACTAATAACCGTTAAATATTTGACATTTTTTTTAAAAACATTAGCGGGTACTAATATTGATTTTTATTTGCTTTCATAAAACAACACATAAACAAGCAACAATACGATAAACTAACCCTGTAGCAGGAAGACAAGAACACACAGTTAAAACATAGAAATTAAGTGCCTCTTTTCCTTTTTCTAGTCTTAACTTTTTGTAAGTTACTTTTTTTAGCTTGAATTTTTCTCTTCTTATCAAGTAATAATTTTTTCATCTTTGAAACATAAATGCCTTTATTATAATTGTGCTTGACATACAAAGCATCATCTTCATCCAAATTTAATGGTTCAAGTGCCCTCCCATTTAATAGATTATCCTCAACTCCATCACCCATTGCTTCATCAATTATTTTGTTTCTCAACAGAACAATATACCATCCATGTTTATATGCTTCATTATTCTAATTCAATTGTATCAAGCTTAAGTCATAAATTCTCAAGCCGTGATTATTGATAACCCACTTGCAACTAAACATGGGAACCCAAAATCAGATATAATCCAATTCCCAGGTGTCCTCATATACCCAAAAATATAACATCTTCTTAAAGATAAGATTTCAATATTTGGAACTCAATACATGCATGGTGTTAGATACAAGAGTTACTCCATTATTTTACATTTTTCTTCTATCATCTTGCTCTTTGGTGTAAAAGGTGAATCCATTGATGATGTAGCTAAAAAACATCACTTGATTTCTTGGACTGTATACTAATAACTTCAATTTGCTAGAAACTAATATAGGATTAGCTCTATACTTGCCAAGGACCTGATCTTTAAACCATATTGTAAAATATTTATTGTGTTGTTCAGCACACCATCTTTCTTTTCCCTTTGAATTTGATGCATATGGTTGCGAACATACTCGTCAGCCTCCTCAGAGTTGTACAGCATATATAGGTGCGCTTGCTCCAATTATTGGTCTGAGATGGTTACAACTTTCCTACCCATGATCCCTTCCCCATCAACCCTTCTTCCCTCTTACCAAGACATAAGAAGACCAATATCGATTGCATGCTTTAGGTATGTGGAAAAAAAATTCAATGGCTTCTTCACAGATATATCATTCAACAATGCAACCCTCCAGACAACTCCAATTTCTCACAAACCATTTCATTATCTTCATGAAACATTCAACTGGGTACATCCACCTTAAATAGGTTAGGCCGCCTGAAAGTTGAGCCCTTTAACCAAGTTAGTTGACAGGTGGACCATCATGTCAAACAACATTGGATGAAAATACATCTCAAGCTCACACAATATGTGTACGATTCAGTTTTAAGGATCTATCACTTTACTACAAAGTGACTTAAAAAAGGAACATAACTTGGTGATTGTAGCTCCAAGCTCATAAGGCAAGATATCCCGTATAGCCACCAGAATAGAGTTCTCTATCAAGACATGGAAGTCATGAGATTTTAATCCCATCAGTTTCAAGTCCTTCACTGATACGAGCCTTTTGATGTTTGAGGAGTAACCTTCTGGTACCTTGACTGAAGCAAGGAACTGACAAAAACTAGTTTTTTCTTCCTTTAATAGTGTGTGAGCTGCGGGATGAAGAAATGTATAGGTTTCCTTCTCCTCTGGTGTTAATTCTTCCCTTATTCCCATATCAACCATGTCTAGCCTAACATTTATGCCATCTTTAGTCTTCCCTAGCATATGGAGTAATGTGTGAACATTACTTTCGCGCACATTTTTTTCAATATGCATAAATCAAGAAAATGTCTCACATTCATAGTCCTCCAATAAGGCAAGTCAAAGAAAATAAACCTTTTCTTCTACCCGCTTGTCCCAACATCCTTTGCAAAATATTTGCCAACTATACATTTTATATCTTTCACCTTTTGATATACATGTTTACTAGCCAAAGGTTGAGGTGCCCTGCCTTCTTCTAATTTCCTATTTAAATATTTTTTTAAAAATATTAGTATGGATGCTCCTGGAGTAGCCATCTTCAAATATGCCATATAGGATTTCTTATTGTCTTTTGTTAGCCGATTGGCATATGTCTACTGCTTATTCAATAACCCCATTTAGCATAAATCATTTAGAAATAAAAACCTCAATCAAAACCCAATAATCATCCACATCTAGAATAAATTCATGAAAACGTATAATGAAAGAAAAACCACAAACCTTATGTCAACCCAGCCGAAAGTTGAAGATAGAAAATTTTGAGGTTGAACATATGCCTTTCTCAGAGATGAAAGATCTAGAGCTTTTAAATGAGTCCAAAAGTTTTTAAATGTCAAATTGATTGGATGTTTTACAAACAAACCCCTATCATAAATTTTAAGGTCTTACATAATGGTTAGTTGGTAAGAACCGCTAAAATTTTTATCTTTATAACGGTTATATTCAAGTAATCGTGAGGTATGCTATTAATAAATCTACAGTATTTAATGTCTTACATAACGGTTAGTTGATAAGAACTACTAATTATATTTTTACCATTATAACGGTATTTTAATAGATTTACTAGGAGGTATGTTTATCATGGTTCTTCAACAACAACATCATGTATGTTATTGTTTTTTTAGATATGTTGGAGCCATTACATTAGTATATTTATATATAACTAAAAAATGGAAATAAATAAAACCAATGTATAAGAAGAGTAGTCATATGAAAAGATGAGTATGAGTGATGCAGAGGCATAATAGCGTAGGCTACGGGCTAGAGGCTAAGGAAAAGAAACAGGTGAGGAGTAGGTTGGGAAGGAGGAGCATAAGGAGGGCATGGAGGTTTAGTGGGAGGAGGAAGGGAAGCAGGCAAAGGTGGAGGAGGAGGAAGCCAAGTACGCGGAGGAGGAGTTGGTTGGGAAAAAGGAGGAAGGGAAGCAGGCAGAGGAGGAGCATGTTAAGAAAGAGGAGCAGGAGGAGGGTGTGAGGTTGGGTGGGAGGAGGAAGAGAAGCAAGGTAAATGTACATGTTTAGAAGTAGCACAAGGATGAGGAGGAGGTGGAGCTTAGGGAGGACGATTCTCAAGTATTTTCTTTAGCGTATCGCTTGACCATAATGATAAGGTGAATATAGGAAGAGGGTGAATAAAACATATGAAAATGGAAAGTTTAAATAGATTGGAAATGAAATGTGTGGTGGAAGTTGAACAAGAATCAGTCTGCACAATTATATATGTTTTTTCCTCGCGCCATGAGTTTCATGATGGTTGTTTTATAAAAAATGTTATTTATGTACAAATTCATTTCGATTGTTTCAAAAGAAAAGTTAATAAACTGTTATTTATTATATTTCATAACAATTGTTTTCTAAGAACGGTTAGAAATGTCCTATATGTTTTTCACAATAGTACATTTAAAATGATAAAACATAAACAATAGAATAGTGGCAAGTTCATTAAGCTTCTCGTCACCAGAAAAGTGGCTAAGATCATCGTCAGGATCGTAGCCAATCTCATACTTGTCAGGTATGAGATTGGCCTTCTTGTTCATACTCAGGAGGTACAAAGAAAGCCTTCTTAAGGCATGGTCAGTGTGTTCTTCATCTGGTAACATTGCCTCTAGTTGTGGAGGCATAGGATTGGGAGGCGGAGGAGGAGGAGGAGCCAAAGGCAAAGGCAGTGGTGGTTGATGTTGGGGAGGAGGTGGAGGAGGTGGAGGATGGAAGGAGGTGTAGGAGGTAGAGGATGATGCTAAGAGCTTTCTGGCAATTCTTTCACACGGTGTTTCATATTTGTGATTAAGAGAAAAACAAGAGAAGGATGATGAAGAAAATGTAGGAAAAACAAATAAAAATGGGGAGTATAAATAGACATCTGAAACTCTGGAAGGGAAGGAAATTGAATAAGATATAATTGGGTAACAAGGAGACACCCACATTCGATCAACGTGAAGAAGAGGAAATGTTTCAAAAGCTTTAATTTACGTTTATTAAGATATAATCATTAAGTGTGTTGGTTTTTTGAAACCACAGTAAAAGAATACTTTATGGTTATTAATTAACAACCATAAAGTATGAAGTTGTCTTTTTATCTTATTTTTAAAATATTTTAAAAATACAATAGTAGTGTTCAATCATCACAACTACTATTGTTGTTTTCTTCCTCTTCTTCTTCATCCTCTTTATTCTTATCATCAAAGGAAGGAGATGAAAGGTCTAACTACAAGTCATATTCAACCTCATTAATTATGATGAAGTATGGGGTTCAACTTCTTGTCAGCCTATTGGTGTATGCTATGTTAGATCTCAAGTTTTGATGATAACCATAATTCAATTATGTGCAAAACATGTTTTTAGAAGGTTAAGAAAAGTTTTGAAGTTACCAAATGCATATTTGATGTTTGCTGATATCTGCTGTGAAAATGCACTTGAGTGCTCGAGCATGAAATCTGCACTCGAGCACAAATCACTTCTGTACTTGAGCAGGTGTGAGAGAAAGCCAGGAAGTGAGTACCCGAGAAGCATTCTCCCTCTGTAATCAATGGATCACTCGAAGCACAAAATATGCACTCGAGCAGAGAAGTCATTCTCACTCGAGCACGGATGCGAGTGATGGTATGCGAGTGCTTGGCCGAGAGCAAGTAATGGTATGCTTCCTATATTCACTCGAGCAAGGGTATGCGAGTGCTTGGCCGAGAGCAAGCAAAGGCATGCTTTCTTCTCTACTCGAGCAAGGCACTGCGAGTACTTGGCCGAGAGTCTTGAAGTTCAGATATGCTTGCGAGTAATTTGTCCATCCCTCTCAAGATCAGTTGCGAGTGCTTGTTCAAGAGAGCATATTCCTTGAGAATATGCTTCTCACTCGAGCAGAGGTAAGTGTGCTCGAGTGAGGACCAAAATCACTTGCGAGTGAAAATTCTATCCCTCTGGAATTCTGATGCGAGTGATGGTTTAGAGAGCATATTCCTTGAGAATATGCTTCTCACTCGAGCAAAGGTAAGTGTGCTCGAGTGAGGGTCCATATCACTCGCGAGTGCAAATTCTCACTCGTGTCAAAATGGAATGCGAGTGATGACCCGAGAAGACATTCCCAGTGTAAAGTGTAAAGATCACTCGAGCAGAGATTTTGTGCTCGAGTGAGGCCTCTCTTCACCCGCGAGTGAAGATCTTTTCTCTCTAATTTTCCATGGAAGCACAACCCGATAACAGAGGTATATGAAGGAAAATAGGAGATCACTCGAAGTGAATCTTTCATGCTCGAGTGATGCCCTGTTTGACCACCGAAAATGCTAAGAATTACAACGTTCATTCCGAATATGATTGATTATTGTTTATTCATATCATCACTACTCTTTATCATTGTTTAACATTGTTTTGATTATTTTAAAAGTATAATACAGGAATATAAACGTTGGAAGTGGACCACATGAGGAAAAGTCAAATAACGGCAGACAATATGATTATATACACGCTGTCACCGACCACACTCAGATTATTCAACATGCGCATGTCTGCCAATATTTTCAAATGTCCCGCTCCACAACTGAAGAAACTCCAAACAGGCAAAAGTTGGAGCAACTATATATATACACAGAGACTCACGGAGAAACATAAGAACATAGCGCAAGAACTCACAAGCTCATATCAATTCTCTGTTATTCATCTGTTTTCTCTGTATACACTTTTGATCTTCAGTGTTTATTCATTTACTCTGTAAGAGAGTCTTCATACAAACTCAAAATTCTATGTTTGTGTAATCTCAAGGTATTGGGATCTTGAGAGGGTAGTTATTCCTTACGAGTGAAGCAGTTGAGAGAATTCCTTGTAGTATCTTTCACTCATAAGCCTTATAAGATACAAGCAGGAGAGAACGTTGTTGTTCATAAGACTTACAGTGGTGTAAGCGGAAGAAAACGTTGCTGCTCATAAGTCTTGTATACATAAGCAAGTGAAAAGAGTCATAGGTTGTTTCTCTGCACATAAGGCTTGTCGTAAGGGGGAGAGAAGTTTCTTGTTGAGAGAATATTTCTGCTCGTAGTCCATTCAAGGACAATTGTTGTCTTGTGGGGTCCTGAGAGCCCATTGAATCTTGGAGATATTGTGAAAAGCTCAGTAGGTCTTGATCTCTGAGGACTGGACGTAGGCATTGTTGTTAGGCCGAACCAGTATAACTCTCTGTGTTCAAATCTTCTCTACTCTACTCTATCCGCTATATTTACATATCACCATCTCAAACGAAAAATTTTATAACATCACCCAATTCACCCCCCTCTTGGGTGAAGCTTGCCTCTTACATTTGGTATCAGAGCCTGGTCTTCTCCGAAGAGCCTAACAGCTTGAGAAGGATCCGTCAAATGGCAACAATGGGTGAAAATATCCTTCCTGATGGAGCCTCAATCACTAGACCTCCTGGTTTTGCTGGAGAACATTTTTCGTTCTGGAAAGCCAAATTCAGAGTGTTCGTGATGGCCAACGAGTATGGATTGTGGAATGTTATACAAGATGGTGACTATGTTCCAATGAAGAAAATCGAAGATAGAACTGTTAAAAAGAGCCCAGATGAGTTTGACGAGAATGACAAGAGGTTAGTAACATTAAATAGCAAAGCCATTTTAATGATACAGAGTGCTCTTAGTCAAAAAGAATATTTTCGTATATGTACTTTACCTACTGCCAAAGATATGTGGGATGCTCTTGAAATTGCTCACGAAGGTACATCTGGAATTAAAGAGAATAGAATCAATACTTTAATTACAGAATATGATTTATTTCGTATGAAATCTGGAGAAAGTATATCAGAATTTGAACTAAGGTATACTCATCTTGTTAATCAATTATCTGCTCTTGGAAAGTCGTTTGATCAAAATTCCCAGGTAAGAAAGATTCTTAATATTCTTACAAAAGAGTGGGAAGCTAAGGTGACAGCCATCGAAGAAGCCAAAGGAGAGTCTATGAGATCCGTAGCTGCTCTCTTTGGAAGTCTTTCTGAATATGAAGGTAAGTTGAGATTCAAAAAGGAACTTGAAGAATTCGATGATAAAAAGAAAAAGGGAGTTGCACTTAAAGCTATCAAAGAACAAGAAGAAACTTCCGAAAATGAAGATGTTCCTAGTGATGATGAAATGGGAATGATAGTAAGAAAGTTCAAGAAATTTTACAGAAGAGGACAAAGGAATTTCAAGAACTATCAAGGTGGATCAAGCAAGAAAGAAAACAAAGAACAACAAATAGTGTGCTATGAATGTGGGAAACCAGGACACATCAAATCTGAATGCTTCAAAAATAAAGACAAAAGGAAGCAGAAAAAGAAAGCATATATATCATCTATTTGGGGTGATAGTTCGTCAGACGAAGAAAATGACAACGACGAAGTAGCCAATCTATGCTTGGTAGCTAAAGAAGAAGAATCAGACTCTGAGGTAAGTGACTCCGAACCCTCTTATAATGAATTATTGTCTGAATATAATGCATTGCATACTGAGTTCATTAAAGTTGCTAAAGAAATGGTTAGTTATAAGAAGAAAGTAAAAGAATTAGAAAGTAATGTCATATCATCACATGAAATGTGTAAAGAGAAAGATAAGAAAATAGAAGACTTAACAAAGATTGTTGAAAAATTTACTAAAGGAAGTGAAACTCTCAAGGTTATCTTAAATTCTCAGAAAGTTTCTTTTGATAAATCTGGAATTGGATATAATGCTGTGCATAATAAGAATAAGAAGAGTAGTAGAGACTATATTAAATATTTTAGGAATTCTGTGCATACATCAAATCCATTTGTGTCATGCAATTTTTGTAATAGGAAAGGACATTATACTTCATCATGTTACTTCAAAAAGGGAAAGGTTGTTGGAACATATAAATGGGTTCCGAAAGGGACACATATTCCAAATACTAACCACAAAGGACCCAAGAAAGCGTGGGTACCTAAAACTTGATCATCTTATTCTAGGTATGTCTCAAGGCATCTCGAGCGAACAAATGGTATATCGATAGTGGATGTTCGAGACACATGACTGGTGACAAAAATAAGTTCACCATGTTTGAACCTAGAGAAGGAGGAAAGGTGACTTTTGGAGGAAATCAATCAGGTCGTATTGCTGGAATTGGTGAAGTGGGAAGAACAGATGGGTTTCAAATCAACGGAGTATATTATGTTGAAGGTTTATGCCACAATCTCTTAAGCGTGAGCCAAAGCACTGACAAAGATAACTGGGTGATCTTCGACTCAAAAGAATGCTTGATAGTCAGTAAGAAAGATCTACCTCTAAACAAAGAAACTATCAAGGCAAAAATCCGAGCTCAAAGGGACGGTAATTGTTATACAATTGATTTTAATTCAAATTCTTCTGAAAATTGTTTTCTGAGTCGATCAGAGGAAAGTTGGTTATGGCATAAGCGTTTGGCTCATGTCAATATGAATCAACTTGACAAATTGATTAGAAAAGATTTAGTTGTTGGCCTTCCTAAGCTAAAATTCAAAGATAACATGATTTGTGAAGCATGTCAAAAAGGCAAACAAACTAAATCTTCTTTTAAAACAAAATATGAAATTTCTACTTCAAAACCTTTACAATTACTTCATATGGATTTGGTAGGACCTGCAAGAGTAAAAAGTTTTGGAGGAAATTTATATACGTTAGTAATTGTAGATGATTTTACTAGATTTGCTTGGACCATATTCATTGGCTCAAAAGATGAAACTTTTGCTGAATTTATTATGTTTGCCAAAAAGGTTCAAAATGAGAAAGGTGTTGCTATTGTTTCTATTAGAACAGATCATGGAGGAGAATTTGATAATCAATTGTTTGAAGATTACTGCAACAACGAAGGGATAGATCACAACTTCTCAGCTCCAAGAACACCTCAACAAAATGGAGTAGTGGAGAGGAAGAACAGAGTGCTTACAGAAATGGCAAGAGCCTTACTTAATGAAAAAGAAATGTCACAAGTGTTCTGGGCAGATGCAATGAGTACTGCATGCTATATCTCAAACAGAGCATATATTCGCAAATCTCTTGGAAAGACACCATATGAACTTTACAAAGGAAGGAAGCCAAACATTGCTCATCTTCATATCTTTGGGTGTAAGTGCTTCATTCATAACAATGGTAAGGAAAATTTAGGTAAATTTGATTCTAAGTCTGATGAAGGTATTTTTCTAGGATACTCTAATAGAAGTAAAGCTTATAGAGTTTTCAATAAAAGAACATGTACTATTGAAGAATCTATTCATGTTGTGTTTGATGAAATTGAATCTCAGACAAAACTTAATGATGAAGAAGAAATGGATTCAATCAAGAAAAACAAATCCATTTCAAATCAGGATGATTTTGAAACAAATGATTTTCAAAATATAGAAGATGTCGATGATCATGCTCAACCCAAAGCATGGAGACATATGAAAGATCATCCAATTGATCAAGTTATAGGAGATATTCATGAAGGTGTCAAAACCAGAAATAGAATCCTTAATGAGGTAACTTTTTCAGCTTTTATTTCTGAAATTGAGCCTTCTAATATAGAAGAAGCTTTATCTGACAATGATTGGGTGATTGCTATGCAAGAAGAACTAAATCAATTTCAAAGAAATCAAGTTTGGGATTTGGTTCCTCGACCTAAAGACCATACGGTTATAGGGACCAAATGGGTTTTCAAAAACAAACTTGATGAATCAGCAATCATTGTAAGAAATAAAGCAAGATTGGTTGCCAAAGGCTATAATCAAGAAGAAGGTATTGATTATGAGGAAACATATGCTCCAGTGGCAAGATTGGAAGCTATACGAGTACTCTTAGCTTTTGCTTGCATCAAAAGTTTCAAACTTTATCAAATGGATGTAAAAAGCGCTTTTCTAAATGGTTATATTATGGAGGAAGTTTACGTCGAACAGCCTCCGGGTTTTGAAGATGAAACAAAACCTGATTATGTCTTCAAACTTAAGAAAGCACTATATGGTTTGAAACAAGCACCCAGAGCTTGGTATGAAAGACTAAGCAAATTTCTTCTTGATCAAGGTTTTGTCAGAGGTAAAGTCGATACAACTCTATTCATCAAACATAACAAAAGTGATATTCTAATAGTTCAAATTTATGTTGATGATATTATTTTTGGTGCTACTAACGAATCTATGTGTCAAGATTTCTCTAAGATCATGCAGGGTGAATTTGAAATGTCCATGATGGGAGAATTGAACTTCTTCCTTGGACTTCAGATCAAACAAAAGAAGAATGGCATATTTATATCTCAGACAAAGTATTTGAAAGAGTTGCTGAAGAAATATGGACTAGATAATGCTAATGGAGCTGATACTCCAATGAGTTCTACAACATTGCTGGATGCTGATGCAAAGGGACCAAGCTTCAACATCACAAAGTATAGAGGAATGATTGGTTCATTACTCTATCTTACAGCAAGCAGGCCAGATATTCAGTTTAGTGTAGGAATGTGTGCAAGGTATCAATCCAATCCTAAAGTATCTCATGCAGAGACAGTAAAAAGAATTTTCAAATATCTAGGAGATACTTCAGAGCTTGGACTTTGGTATCCAAAGAGAGGGAACGAGTATCTAATGGCATATTCAGATTCAGATCACGGTGGATATAAAACTGACAGAAAGAGTACCAGTGGACAATGTCAATTTCTCGGAGGTTCTCTAGTGTCATGGTTCAGCAAGAAGCAGAACACAGTTTCATTATCTTCGACTGAAGCTGAATATATAGCTGTAGCAAGCTGCTGTTCTCAAGTGCTATGGTTAAAACAACAACTTCAAGATTTGGGAATTTATTTAAAAGAAATCCCAATCTATTGTGATAATACTAGCACGATAAGCTTGGCAAAGAATCCTGTACAACATTCAAGAACCAAGCATATAGACATTCGACATCATTTCATTCGAGATCATGTTCAAAAGAAAGATGTCAAAGTGGAATTCATACCAACTCATCTTCAACTTGCGGATATTTTCACGAAACCGATTGCAAAAGAGCAATTTCTCTATATTCGAAGAGAATTGGGAATGGTTAATCCCAATGAGTTGTAAGTTTTCTTATTAAAAAGTTTAATTAAATGTTTGTTTTGATGATAATCATACTGACTTTGGCATCGGAGTGGCCAAAATGTGTTTTTGCAGGAGTCTCACTCGAAGCACAGGAGGTACTGCTCGAGTGAGGAGCTGTGTCACTCGAGCACAAGAAGCTCTGCTCGAGCACAGCACTATTCATGATACTCTGTTCTCTTTTAGTTAGAACAGAGGTTAACAGAGGAGTTAAAAATATCAAGGGAATACATCATAAACAACAGTGAGAATTGAGCTCACTCGCGAGTGAGGAATTCTCACTCGAGCATGGGATGAACATGCTTGAGGTGAGGAATGCCTGCTCGAGTGAGAAAGAAGAATCTCTGTGCAAAAGCTATCCAAATTATGGTTACTCAAATGATCTTGGAGGATTTGAGTACAAAAATGCAAAAATATGTCAAGAAATTCACAATCCAGGTACGTTTTAATTGCTTCTTTATTTTTTCAGAAAATCACTCGAGCACAGATAGAACACTCGCGAGCACAGTATGAACATCACTCGAGCACTAGGGTTCATGCTCGAGCACTGTCACTTATATCAGTTACTGGGGAGCTCAGAACGTCGCACTTCCTTCTCTCACTCGAAGTGCTCTCTCACTCGAAAGACACAACTCTTCACCTTCAACCGTTCTCTCACCATTCAATCACGTCTTTCTACTTTAAATCACCGTTACAACTCTTCAATCTTCCATAAAAGGTGATTTTTACCTTCTGCATTTCTCATTCAAACCCTAATTTCTCTTTTCTCTTAAACATTCGAAAGTTGTGCGTTTTTATTTTTCTTTCTTGATTCTCCAATGGCAAGAACCAAAACACCTTCTATTCCTCAAAGATCCCATTCTCCATCTCCTACTCAGTCTGCTGGAAGTAAATCGGGTACCCCTGAACCAACACCTCCATCTCCTAAAATTTCATCTTCACCGTCACCTCCTCCTAAACCCAAGACCAAGAAGAGGACTCCGGCTAAGAAACCTCACCCAAAACCTCGAGTTTCAAAGAAAGATCAACCTCCTCAAAAGAAACCCAAGGGTGTGGCATTCAAGGAACCTATAATCACCCGGTCTCAATCCAAAGAAGTGCAAGGAAAAGGGAAGAAGAAGGATTCAGAGCAACCCCAATCATCCTCTTCCTCTGATGATACATTGGGGAGACAACTCAGAGAAGCAATAGAAAAATCCAAATTGGACAAGATAGTTGGGAAGATTGCATCTCAGGTTGGTGCTTCAAGTTCACATAAAGTTAAGCAACCCAGTGTTTCTGCCTCTAGAGCACCTTCGGCCTCCCAAGCACCAGTGGATGACCAACTCACTAGCCCTCCTGAGGGATTCAATGTGACAGAACTTAAGGCAGTATCTCAGCAGGTATATGATGATGAATTCAAACATAGGCATTTCTGTCCAGTAGTATATGTTGATCTGGATTATCTGAAAAAGAGTTGTCATTTGGACTTGTATCCTTATCTTCAGTACTATGCTCCCTGGCTAAACATTCATATGCCATATTCCCCCACTGTTGTAAAGACATTTTATTCCAACATGAAAATTCATAATATCATGTCTAGATCCGGTGATTTGATTGAAGAAGCTGTATCTACAACCATTAGAGGGAAATTCATTATGATCTCTGCCAAAATCATAAATGATTTACTTGGTTATGTGGTACCTCTTACTGATCCACCCTTTTTCTCTGCCAATGAAACCTTTAAAATTTTAAGACCTAAAGACCCAATTGGCCCCCTTACTTTCAAGCCTATTGAGATGCCTGATAATCACAGAATCCTTCATTACATTTATTCTCGGAGCATAGTCAATAAATCCAGGAACTTTACTCACTTTGCTCAAAAAGATTATTATCTCTTGGCTTCTTTGGTTGCTAAACAACAAAGGAATGTAGGGGAGATCATTTTTAATGAAATAAGAAGGTTTAGATTCTCTTCAACAAAATCTGCAACCATTCCTTACCCTCAACTTGTTTCCTTCATCTTGATGAAAAACAAAATTTGGTATTTGGAAGGAAAAGAAAGGGTCCTAATCTCACGGTTTGGTAAGACTCAATTAACTCACATGGGTATCAATCTTCCGGTGAGTCGGACCAAAGCCACATCAAAGAGGGAAGCCACTCCATCCAGAGGAGATGAGGCACAATCATCTGCACAAGGGCCTATTCCTCCTCCTTCCTTTCTCAATGCCTCTTTGTCTAATCATCTGACTGAGGTAATTAATCAAGCTGTATCAAGTTTGAAGAAGGAGTTGGTAGATGAATATGAGAAGCTTGTGGAGAAGATGGAAACACAAGTCATTAAATTGGTAGACCAGGCCAATCTTAACTTTGAACTAATGTTCAAAACACAAGATGAGATGTCACAGAGGATCACCAAGATGGAGACTTTCCTGCACTCACATTTTCCCTCCTCGTCTTCCGGGGTGCCTCCAGAGACCACTCATACCTCACCAACTCATCCACAGACTCATGTACTTTTCACTGATCTAGAGTCTAATGTTGATGTTACCTTTGATCGGTCGCCTTTACCACAGCCAACATCTCCTTCTGATCCGCCTATTGACCCTCTCACTGCCATGGTACCCTTTGTTCCACCTCCACAGCCCCCCTTCTGATGTTGACAAAACGGGGGAGAAGGGTGTGTGATGTTTTCTGAGCTTCTGAAGGGTGTATATGGGTGTTTGGGTAGATTTTCTGTAATGGGTAGGATTTTGAGAAATATGTCATGTTACTATTTTGAAGTTATATTCTGGTATTATGTGTTGTTCAAGTTTGTTACAATTAATGACATGTTTCAAGTTATTAAATTCTTGTTAAGTTATATACCTCACACTATACTTATCTTGGCTGTTAAGTGTCCAAAGGAAACATTGCAGGAAAATTTGAATTTGGAACTTCACCTTGATATGCATTTTGGAAACTTTGAAGAAATTTCAAAATTTTTCAATTTCATTCAATTTCTTTTAAACCTTCATTACAAAGAGTTTTGTCATCATCAAAAAGGGGGAGAATGTTAGATCTCAAGTTTTGATGATAACCATAATTCAATTATGTGCAAAACATGTTTTTAGAAGGTTAAGAAAAGTTTTGAAGTTACCAAATGCATATTTGATGTTTGCTGATATCTGCTGTGAAAATGCACTTGAGTGCTCGAGCATGAAATCTGCACTCGAGCACAAATCACTTCTGTACTCGAGCAGGTGTGAGAGAAAGCCAGGAAGTGAGTACCCGAGAAGCATTCTCCCTCTGTAATCAATGGATCACTCGAAGCACAAAATATGCACTCGAGCAGAGAAGTCATTCTCACTCGAGCACGGATGCGAGTGATGGTATGCGAGTGCTTGGCCGAGAGCAAGTAATGGTATGCTTCCTATATTCACTCGAGCAAGGGTATGCGAGTGCTTGGCCGAGAGCAAGCAAAGGCATGCTTTCTTCTCTACTCGAGCAAGGCACTGCGAGTACTTGGCCGAGAGTCTTGAAGTTCAGATATGCTTGCGAGTAATTTGTCCATCCCTCTCAAGATCAGTTGCGAGTGCTTGTTCAAGAGAGCATATTCCTTGAGAATATGCTTCTCACTCGAGCAGAGGTAAGTGTGCTCGAGTGAGGACCAAAATCACTTGCGAGTGAAAATTCTATCCCTCTGGAATTCTGATGCGAGTGATGGTTTAGAGAGCATATTCCTTGAGAATATGCTTCTCACTCGAGCAAAGGTAAGTGTGCTCGAGTGAGGGTCCATATCACTCGCGAGTGCAAATTCTCACTCGTGTCAAAATGGAATGCGAGTGATGACCCGAGAAGACATTCCCAGTGTAAAGTGTAAAGATCACTCGAGCAGAGATTTTGTGCTCGAGTGAGGCCTCTCTTCACCCGCGAGTGAAGATCTTTTCTCTCTAATTTTCCATGGAAGCACAACCCGATAACAGAGGTATATGAAGGAAAATAGGAGATCACTCGAAGTGAATCTTTCATGCTCGAGTGATGCCCTGTTTGACCACCGAAAATGCTAAGAATTACAACGTTCATTCCGAATATGATTGATTATTGTTTATTCATATCATCACTACTCTTTATCATTGTTTAACATTGTTTTGATTATTTTAAAAGTATAATACAGGAATATAAACGTTGGAAGTGGACCACATGAGGAAAAGTCAAATAACGGCAGACAATATGATTATATACACGCTGTCACCGACCACACTCAGATTATTCAACATGCGCATGTCTGCCAATATTTTCAAATGTCCCGCTCCACAACTGAAGAAACTCCAAACAGGCAAAAGTTGGAGCAACTATATATATACACAGAGACTCACGGAGAAACATAAGAACATAGCGCAAGAACTCACAAGCTCATATCAATTCTCTGTTATTCATCTGTTTTCTCTGTATACACTTTTGATCTTCAGTGTTTATTCATTTACTCTGTAAGAGAGTCTTCATACAAACTCAAAATTCTATGTTTGTGTAATCTCAAGGTATTGGGATCTTGAGAGGGTAGTTATTCCTTACGAGTGAAGCAGTTGAGAGAATTCCTTGTAGTATCTTTCACTCATAAGCCTTATAAGATACAAGCAGGAGAGAACGTTGTTGTTCATAAGACTTACAGTGGTGTAAGCGGAAGAAAACGTTGCTGCTCATAAGTCTTGTATACATAAGCAAGTGAAAAGAGTCATAGGTTGTTTCTCTGCACATAAGGCTTGTCGTAAGGGGGAGAGAAGTTTCTTGTTGAGAGAATATTTCTGCTCGTAGTCCATTCAAGGACAATTGTTGTCTTGTGGCGTCCTGAGAGCCCATTGAATCTTGGAGATATTGTGAAAAGCTCAGTAGGTCTTGATCTCTGAGGACTGGACGTAGGCATTGTTGTTAGGCCGAACCAGTATAACTCTCTGTGTTCAAATCTTCTCTACTCTACTCTATCCGCTATATTTACATATCACCATCTCAAACGAAAAATTTTATAACATCACCCAATTCACCCCCCTCTTGGGTGAAGCTTGCCTCTTACATGCTATGAGACGGCTTGTGTGGCAGTCAAGGCCTGCCAATAGCTACATCAAAACCTTTATTTCTAGGGAGTTGGAGGAGGAAGAGGAGGAGGTGGCGGCGACAGTGTTAACATAATAGAGAGAAGGAGGAGGCTGATAAAGAAACGTAGTAAGAATCATAAGGAATAAGTATGTTTAAATGGAAGTCTAATGGATGTTATGAAGGGTTATGGCTTATGAAGGTCTGACAATATTACAAAGAGTTATGACCAATGAATTGGTACTTAGGGAAGATAGATTGTTTGAAAGTATTACATGACAGTTGTTTTTAAAGACTATTATGTCTTGTCTTCGCTAATATAAGAGGTTGGAAGTTGAATCATTTGTATGTGTTATATGGTAGTTGTTGCAAAAGAACCGTAACTTTTGTCACTAAATAAATGACGGTTATTAACTACAACCATTATGTTTGGATTTTCATAAATTCTAGCTTACAATACATGACAATGTACATAATTAACTATTATGTTTAAGTGTTGTATATCTTTGAGCGACCTTTGCCTCGACATATATGACATTTATTAGCTTAATTGTTATATATTAGATGTTATAAATGCCTAAATCTATAGTAGTGTAAAGAACTGTTATTGATTTTTTGGTATTTTATATTTATGGAGCGATTTAGTTGTGTAGTTTTGAACTATTTTCAAAAAGAAAATTGAAAAATAAAAAATCTTATCCTTTTATTAGATGGATTGCAGATAAAATGAGAAAAATGAGAAATATTTTGGTATTTTATAGTCATTAAGTAGTGCATCTTTGTATTTTTTTATAATTTTTTAAAAAAGAAAATTGCAAAAAGGAAAACTACACCATTCATAAGATGGTGATGAACAAAATCTTGATGTGGGAGTTGATTTTGATAAATATTAAACTTAATACAAAGTTGCAACATTCTTATCGATAAGTCATAATTCAATTAGAGACAGAATTTTTTCGCCGCTAAAAAAATTGAGTCAAAATTAGTGACTGAATATTTTTATTGCTAATTCTATTGCTAGAAAAAATTGAGTTTGGAATTAGTGAGGAATAACAACCAAAAAACAATTATTTTTCTAATTTTCATCAGTAATCAATTAGTGAAGGAGTAGTGACAAAATTTGATGACATACTAAAATTCTGTCTCTAAACTATCGTAAAATTCAATCATTAATTTAGTTTCTAATTTTAGCAATGGAATTAGCAACAAAAAAGAAAACTCTTTCGGTAATCTGTTCCTTTTTTGGGGACCAACAATAATGGTTACATCATTGTCATTGATAAAACTGAACCATCAGATCGAATAAATGAAGGACAATTAATCTCTCTAGCAGTTGCCCTTAGCCTAGAACTTTCTTATTGTGAACATTGACAAGGCACTCCCTTGAGTATTTTTATTCCTAATTAACTAATTAAATTCTCATTTCCCAATTTTTTCTTGAACTATTAATTAAATAAGGCTTAATGGTTGGATCATCGAGTACTAGAGTGTGTTAAATTCAAGCTACATGAATAACATCAAGCAACAAGTGTAATACCTTACTCTCAGAATACCTAATAGAAGAGTTTTATTGATCTTGAACCACTAATGGAACATTTAATACATTAAAGAGTTGAACTTTTTAAAACTTTAACATGTAACTCTAACATGTAAACACCTCAGGGAATCACACATACTATAACATCCCAAATTTCATTCACCAAAAATCCCATATACAATTGGTACAATAGATAGAATAAAACGGTGAATTATGGTGCACTTGGAATGACAAAATAATATAAGAGGTAATCACACTAAACCTTGTCATCCTATTGATTCAAGGTTGTTTGATGGTTGTTTGGTTGATATGTGGCTTGTCTTTGCTTGGTTTATGATTTTGGGAAGCACAAAACCTAAGGGTAGGTGCTACCCAATTTTCCATTAGTCATATGGAAAGTGTAATTAAGAGGTTAAATATGCGATTACAAGAGAAGAGGAGGAGTTTTATGGAATTAAGCATGAAAACACAATTTTCCAAATTAATTTGAGATTTTCGGCCAGCTACAATAATTAGGGTTGGAGATGGAATTTGGTTAATTTGATGGTCTCATTGTGTTTAGAATGGAAAATTGTGTAGGGAGCATGTAAAATATGAAGTGTAAATGCTTTAGGGTGTGAAATAACAATTTTACTCATAAAACCTAACATAGTGGTTGCCAAGGGTAATTCTATAATTTGAGCAAGAATTTTACAAATTTGAAGTAAAAAATGGATTATATAGGAGAAATTGTGTAGGATTAGCCCGAGTCATAATTTTTGGCAAAGTACTGTTGGACCGGTATAAAAAGGGCTTAGACCAGGTCCCCAAGGGCATTTTAGTCATTTAGCACATTTTAGTCATGATAACCAACAATATGAGTTTAGAATAATACATGAATGAGTAATGACTCATTTATTATACATATTTGGGAATTTTAGGACATATCAATAGCTCGAGCTGGATCAAAGGTATTGGACAGATAAACAAGCAAGGAAAGGGCAATTCCAAGTAGTAACTCTATATTTCATACAGTATATGGTGGTATATACATTGTATGTTGCTAAATTATGTGATATGAATAATGAACACACTATCTAGTTGTGGTGCAGAAAAACACATGTACTGTTCGATGGGAAAGCGCAAGTACCATTCAACTTAGTGAGGACCCAGCTATGATACACAGTGTCAGGGGCACATTGCCTAGTTGTGGTCTGGGACCTAGTTAAGGTACACGGACAAGTAGGGGTTTGGCCTTGAATTGTGTACACATACCGGTGTGCAGTGTTAATGTTATATTGCACTATATGGTGCATTGCATATTTATTTATCTCATTTTAAATGACTGATAGCTTGTTATTACTGAGATTCTTTCAAACCTCGCTCTTTCCATAAATGTATAAAGTTTTCAGTAGCAAGCAGCGGCTCAAGGGGGCAAAAGTGTAATTACAGGCAACTAGAGGTTCCAAACTAGTACAGGCAAGATAGTTGGTTATCTGAAGGCCTTTTTATTATTTTAAGGTTAATAGTAGCAATATTTATTAGTTGGTAAATATAATTTTACTTTGAAATCAAGGCAGTGTATGTGTGATTCCTTGAGTTGTTTTCATGCCAAAGTAACATGTTAAAATTTCAAACAGATCAACTCTTTAAGGTACTAAATGGGTAATTAGTAGTTCAACATCAATAAAATTGTTCTATTAGGTATTCCTAGAGTAAGGTATTACATTTTTGTATCAGAGTAGAGATTCTAGTATTAGATAGAACAGTTTGCTCATTATTTATGTTTGAGTTTGTTTATGGTTGACTTGTTAGTTGTTATTATTATAATAATTGGATGTATATGTGAGGATATATAAATTTTTGAAGGTAGTGTAGTAAAGTATGAAAATTTTGCTTTGCCAAATGAATAGTACATGTGTGGATGCTACTACAGAATTATGGAGCTGGCAGAGGAGCCATTTTATATTTTTCCATGGTAGAGAACGTTGTAAGCTTTAATTTGAGACTTGAATCACTCCCTTTCAATTTTTTTAGAATTGGTTGTGAATTTTCAAAGTTAGACCACAAAAATGAAAATGCAAAATGAATAGTAACCTTGAGATAAATTTGCAAGTTTTAGATTGTGAGCTTTAATTATCGATTCACTCGAACCACACTTTTTGTTGCGTAACAAATATAGGAGAAAGGCGGTGAGACAACTATCTATAACCCTCTAAATAGAGCTCAGTTGTCCAAAATCCTAACTGGGATGGTCCTATATGGACTAGAACTCGACTAAATGCAAGATGTATTTGCTACTTTTGGGCAGCAAAAAAATTATATATTAATGAAAAAATGTTATTGCTAGTATTGATCTTGAACATATCTTGGTTCTATTCTCTGTTATTGTTTTTGTCTTTGGCCTGGCAAGTTAATTTATTTCTATGTATATATAATTATATATATATATGATATATATTAGTAAATTATATTTTGAGTTTTTTAAATTTCATAATTTGATTATATTCAGACCGGTTGTAAAGGCACATGATCTAAATATGTTAATATGAACTATCATTTAACTCTTTACCGGTCAAATGTTGTTTAATATTCTAACTGTAAAATCCCAAATTTCAGGATTAGAGGCTTGAGAATAAGCTTGAATCAAGTAGACTACTAAGCTCGGTTTAGCTAGAGTCCCAGGAATGTAAACTTTGCTCCTGTGTGTTTTTTGGCATGGTGGTTTGGTTGAGTAATGATTTTGGATAACCAAATGATGTCCAATGACTGTGACTTTTTTAGAATAAAAGTAGACTTATTAAGCTTTAATTTGATAGGTCAAATACGTTATATGGATTTGTACACAAAAACTTATATATTTTTTAAAATAGCCCATTAAACTGGAGAGTTTATGTGGCAACGACCAAAAACAATAATTCTAAAAATTGTGAGCTTCCATTTGGCTAAATGCTATATTTTTTCTTGAAAATAGACTTAATAAGGGTCACATAGCCTTTGGAACCACACCAATTGGACATTTTTACAAATAGTTATGAATTTTCAAAGTTTGATGAAAAGTTTGCTAGCTCTTCACCAAGGTGCGAAATGGCAAAGATGTGTATGCAAAATTGTAATTTGGCTAAATTAAATAAAAAGCCCATATTTTTCCCTTTCTCTTGTGTGAGTGTCATCCAAAAGAGAGGCAAGAAAGGGATTAAATGCTTGATTCATATTATGCTAAAATATGGAGGAATTGTAGCCAAGTAAAAATGAAAGTTGAAAAGTCAACAATTATAGGCTAATATGTGTAACCTTCCGAGAGATAAAATTGTGATGATTCAAGAGCACATTTGGCTATTCCAATACCACACTTCCATCATTCTTGGGAAAGGAAAAAAGGAGTAAATAATTAAATTCCAATAGCCAAGTTGAATTAAGTAACTCAAGCAAAAAGTTGAAGTTTGAAAAGTCAAATATTGCAATTCCAATTAAATTTATGTGGAGAAGGATAAAGTGATAATTGAAGAGCATATTTTTAGGCCATTTGGAGAGTGTTTTTTGGCCAAGTAATTGGAAGAGGGAAAAAGATGATGATCTATATTAATTGTCATGTGTTTAAATTGCCATAAAATATACAAAAGAAAAAGAGGAGTAGGATATTTGTGTTTCCACTTCCTCTTTTCTTCATTTTCGTTCATCTACACTAAATAGAGAGAGAGAGAGAGAGAGAGAGAGAGAGAGAAAGAGAGAAAGTTAGCCAAGTTTGAGAGCTCAAGAACAAAGGGCTAGGGTTCCAAGAGCAAAAATCAATGGTAAGAGCATGTAAATCAAGTGTTTATGCCTTCCAAACTCCTTAGAACTTTCTATAGCCTCTTATTCTTCTTGAAATTCATGGCTAGCAAGCTAAATCAAGAGTGAAGAAAGAGAAATCTGAGCCAATTGAGAGAGATAAAGTGGTGAAATTAAGAGGTAATCTCATAAACTTGTTCCTCTTGTGCTATAAGATGTTGTTGTTGTTGTTGTTGATTTTAGCTTGATTTGCTTTGTTTTGTAAATTTAGGAAGATGAAATCATAAGGGGAGGTGCTACCCAATTTTTCATTAACATATGTGGGAGGTGTGTTCAAGGGAGTAAACAAGTGATTAGAGATGGAAAGAAGAGTTTAAGTGGATTAGAAACAAGAAACATGGTTTTCTCTTAATTTTCCCAAAATGATCCAGCTATTGTTTACAAGTTAGAGCGAAAATTTCATGAATGTGATGATTTCATTATATTTGAAGGGAAAATTGTGTAGAAATACATATGTTCATGATTTTTGGAAATTTGTATGCAAATTTGGAATTTATTGAAGTTCAAAGTAAATGTTGTTTAATTGTTTCACTGGAGGCAGTGCTATTGTGCAATAAATTTTGTTAGGCAAACCTAGTCCAAATATTATGAAACTTTACAGTATTAAAGTAGAGATGTAGAGCTTTAATTTTATAGTTAGAACATAATTTTTGGACTAGTAGATTAAAAGATATGATTTTTCAAAGTTATACCCTGTTTCTGGAATGCAATCTAGAATAGGGGAAGTTTGGCAACTTTTTGGGAATAATGTGGTAATAGTGACTAGCTTTGGGTATTTTTCCACGATAATACATGTAAAGAGCTTCACATAGGTTTTGGAATCAGTCAAATTGGATTTCCCTATAATTAATTATGATTTTTGAAAGTTGATTGAAAATCTACAATTTTCTAAAAAACAGTGAAATGCAGAATTGTACTGTACAAAAAATGTTAAAAATGCATTAGATAACTAGCATAATTTGATTTAAAGGTAGTAATAGTACAAGTAATAATTAGTTACTTGTAACTCTAATTTTTATAGGAACTGGAATAGCTCGAGCCGAAACCAAAATTTAGGATGGAAATTGAAACAAAAAGAGGACTCAGGTAGTAACTCTATTTGTCATAAACTATGTGAATATTAATATGTTTGTGTATGTCATCTTCTATAACATGAGCACTATTTTACCGAGTAAGGCATTGTGCAAGTAGGCACTGTTAGACTGTGTGACACCCAAGAGGGGGTGAATTGGGTGAAAAATAAAACCTTAAGAACTTTGAAAATCTTTTTGCATCTTAGTGAAAGTAACATGTATGAAAGTAATGAATCATAAATCACTAGTTAGATTAAATAATATATGCTAGAAATATAAGAGCTTTGGGAAGAGAATATGCAAACTGTGATATATCCTGGTTCGGTCGAATCTGCGATGACCTATGTCCAATCCCCAAGCTCTTCTGAGATTTTCAAATCCACTATCTTCTTGTTTAATCCGGGCACAAGAAAAGCCTTTTCAAACCCAAAAGTTTAGCCAGGCACTTGTGAAGCCTTTTACAAATCTCTCTCTAAGATACTCCCCTTATGACAAGTCTTACGAGCAGAGCATTCCCAGAGACTTCCTCTCCTGCTTACCCTTGCAAGTCTTACGAGCAGCAACATTCTCTCCTGCTTACATCCCTATAAGTTTTACGAGTAGCAATGTTCTCTACCTTGTAAGTCTTACGAGTAGAAAGTCTTACCGGAAATCCTCTCTATAGCTTGCCCCCTAAGAAAATCAACCCTCTCAAGGTCCCTCTACCTTGGAATCAATTCAAAAATATAGTTGAAAGTGTTTACAGAGTCTCTCACAGAGTGGATATAATGAACATTGAAGTACAATACAAATAATCACCCTCTCAATGGTAAGTAATATAGAAACTAGAATAATAGAGAGGATTTGGGTTAAAGCAGAGGATTCATGATATTCACATGTTGGCATTGTTTAGCTCACATTGTTATTTTCTCTTCTCTGAATGCTACCATATTTATAAATGAGTTGTAGAAGATAACCATTGTAAGCATTCGTCTGTTGAAGTCCCATTGCTTTGTTTGGCCATTGAGCATATTTGAAGAAACTAGCCAAAATGAAATGTCCGTTGTGGAGTGGAGAGTCCCGTCGAGGAGCAGCATGTTTCACTATGAGCTGTATGTCACATTGTGGAGCGGTATGAAGATGTTTGTATTTTTAGACATTCGTTCATGGTGTGCCAACTTTATTCAAAGACAGTTGTCTGGTGGTAGGCGTGTAATAATGATATTTACCGTATTTGACTTCTCATTTGAAATTGTAATCCAAACATTCATCTTCCTATTTCAACTTGAAATATATGTTAGTTAACGTTTAGGAACAAGAACAAGTGAAAACACAATGATTCCATAACATTTATCAAGAGTGCAATTTTGCACTTGCAAGTGCTGAGCTGTTCACTCGAGTGCTACGTTCCTCACTTAAGTGTGTTGTTTAATGTAACAACCCAAATTTTATTTCCTAAATGCCTTGTAAACATTTGTGGCATTTAACAAAATGAAAGGGTGAATTTTGGAGAATATGATTATGCTATTAGTGAAATTTCCGGTAAGGCAACGAGATTTTCATGTGATTTTAAATGATCAAATGAAGAGAAAAAATTATGATATTTGATAGGGTTAAAGTAGACATTCTAAGCTTTAATTTGATAGGTCATATGAATTATTTGAAGCTATACACGAAGAGTTATGAATTTTTGAATTTAGACTAGGAAAATTGAAAAGTTTATGGAACAACGTCTAAAGATTTAAATTATGTGAATTCTGAGCTTCCAGTTAGTTAAAGGTTATATTTTTCCTTGAAACTAGACTCGATAAGGGTTTCATAGTCTTTGAAATCACACCAATTCGATGTCTACAAAATTAGTAATGCGTTTTCAAAGTTTGGGCAAAAAATCTGCTAGAATTTACATAAAATCAAAAAATGGGAAAATTTGTGATAGCAACCTTGTAATTATGAGGAAATTTTTTATCAGCCTATTTTTCTCTAATTTGGGCCCTTATATGGTGTAAAAATGGGATGATTAAAGTGTTGGAAATTGTGTCCTAAGGGCCAATTATTATACTTTGAACATTATTATTTTAATGAAATTTCTCCATTCCATTATCATATTATTTGCATGTTAACTGTGATAATTGTATCCTTGGATAATTCATAAAGATTGTCCTAAAATGTCCCTGATCGGTCATCTATGCAGGAGCAGAGATGAAACAAGACCAGTATGACTTTGATAAGATATGAAGATACGAATCAAAGTCTTAGGCACTTGTAAGAGTACAAGGTGCTAGACCGACCCACTATGAGAAAGCTACATGGATCAAGTCATAAGCTTTTCTCATGTATAACCACGTCACAATGCCCTTAAACCTGAGGTCATCATGGATTCCTACATGAGAGTTGCTAAGCTTTGAACTAGTCAAAAGTCACTTTTGACCGGGTGATGATAAAGGCTACGATCGAGCTTAGTGGTTTTTCATACAGAGGAATATGAATGATCAAGATGGAATTTGTCCCTCACATTAGTAGAGAGATATTACCGGGCCCCTTGATGAGTGAGTCTGAGAAATGTATGGCCATACTATAATGAAAGGAGTTTCTGTCTCTGTTCTCAGGCTACTCAGGAATCGAGAAAGTAATGGTCAGGAACAAAAGGATGACATTATCTATGCCTTATCCTTGATCGATATATCGTGTGACAAAAGGGACGTGACATGGTTGTATGAAAGGTTGCATCGTGATAACGATCCTTATATGAATTGGGTAGTCATAATGTCTTGCTAGAGGCCGCTTGCAACTTTTGGGTTAGTATAGTTATTGGCCCACTGCCAACTTCATATGGGCCTACAGGGCCGCACACAAGAATGGCCCAACACGAGATAATGTTTAATTTAGGGTGGATGAATTTTATATTTATATATATAAAATATAAAATTCATTAATAATATTATATAGATATATATATTTTTGAAATATATATCTTATATATATATATGTATATATATTATATGATATTATTATATTGTGTTAGTTTTAAATTTAATTTATTAAGATATATTAAATTTAATAACTAACATGATAGAGATATAGTATCTCAAATTTAATTTATGATGATAAATTAAATCTAATGGCTCTTTATTTGGATTAAATAAATAGGTTAAATTAAAACTGTTTGACAGATTTAATTTAAACTGAATTTATTTAATTAGCTCATCAAGATAATTAATTGTTAATTAATTTCGAAATTAATGATGATTAATTTTGAAATTTGAAAATAGTCTTCATAGGTTATAAACTTGATAGAGCAGATATATTCATACGCACATGAGAATTGAGAGCCGCAAGTGAAACCCTAGGAGACATTAGAGGCGCTAGCACACAGTCTCGGTTGGAGAGCTTTCATGTGGATACCGGTAGAAGGAGCGGACCTGACGTGTTGGCTCCTAGAGATCGTGAAAACTCTGAATCATAAAAAAGGTATGAATCCTTCCAACTTGGTTTAAACGCCGTTGATAGATCCTCGATTAGGATCGGTGAAAATTTTTAAAATTCTTCCGCTGTGCCTACCGATCCTAACATAAAGGGAGGAAACACTTGTTCAAAAACAATGAAAATATGACACAAGAATGACTTTTGGATAAAGGTCAAAACAAAAAAGAGTGGTCAAATATTGCAACTTAAAATAAATTGTGTGGAGGAGGACGTGGAGGAGGATGAATGATATAATTGAGCACATATTTTATTCTCTCCTAATCTTCAATGTCGGTCAAGCATAATGGCTAAAGGAAAAAGAGATGATGATCAAGTTAAATGACACATGTTAAAGCCCATTAAAATATCATTTTTGGAAAGAGGTGTAAGGGATATTTCATGACACTTATTCCTTCCATTCAAAGAGTTCATTTCGGTTGACATTAAGTAATAGAGAGAGAGAGAGGGATGAACATAAAAGGCAAGCACAAGTTATTCAAGCCAAGACAAGGTGAGTTTATAGTGATTTTTACTTGTTCTTGCTATCTAACTCATAGGAAACCTCTTCTAAGCTCTTCTCCTTCATGAATAATACTTGTAGAAAGTAAAATTAAGAAGGGAGAGAGAGAGAGATCAGCTATGTTTAGAGAGAGAAAGCCAAAGAAAACAAGGTGAACTTCAATACATATTGTTTCTTGATGATTATTGCTTGTTGTGATAGTTTGGTTGGGTTTATGGCTTGATTTCCATGGTTTTCTGATTTTTGTTATATGAAACCCTAAGGGGTTCTGCTGGCCAAAATCACACTAATCATGTTTAAAAGGTGTTTAAAATATTAAACATGGGATTATAAGTGAAAAGAAGGAGATTGGTGGATTAAAATCAAGAAAAACACATTTTCCCTTTATGTGATACAAGTTTTGGCCAAGTAAAGAAATGGGGCTAGAAACTGGATTTTCATAAAAGTGATTATTCCATTGAGTTTAGGAGGGAAAATTAGGTTGGGTTACAGTTGAACACTTTTTCGGAAAAGGCAAAAAAAGCATAATTACGAAAACGCCCCTGAAACCCTTAAAGAGGGGCTGTCAAGGTTATTTTTGTAATTTACCAATGAATTTGGTAATTCTGAGTCTAGAAATGGACTCCATAGATGAAATATATTAAAATAGCCTAAGTCAAATTTTGGAAAAGGTACAGCCGAGGCAGGGTCCGGGGACATTTTGGTAAATTTTCACCATAGGCTAATATAACCACAATAAACACTATAGAAGTGTCTAAAATGATACATCGAGAGATTATAACCTAATTCCTGTACATTTAGTATTTTAAGACTGAGTTAGAAGCCTGAAGTTGGTACATACTACGAGGCAAGCATCTCAAGGTTAAAAAGGGTTAAGGTAGAGACATTATCCTCCATAATACATGCCTTAGTATATATGAATGTGTGGTTACCATGGTTTGTGCTTTTACTAATTAACATGATATGCCTAGAGAGGGCAATAAGTGCCAAAAGTGCACTTACACCTAAGGGATTGGATGAGAATTCAACTGGGGTACGAGTAGTAGGGTTTAAGCCCTACTCATGTATACATGATGAGGTGTTATATTGTTCATTAATTAAAGCATTTATGGTGCATATCATATTTACTTATCGTATGTTATGTGAACAATAATATGTTTCTACTGAGATTCCTTGGAATCTCACCCCTTTTTCTAAATAAAACATCTCAGCTAGTACCAGTGGATCAAATGGCAAGGATGTAGACTAAGGGAAGTGACTAGCACATGTCTCGAGGCAGAGACAAAGTTCATGGTTATAGATCGTCTATGTCTAAAATACTTTTGGATATTTTGTAATAGTTGTACATATTGTCGCATTCTATATGGTTGACTCTAGATTGTAAACAAATACTTTTATCAGTATATATGTACTCTTCTGTATGCCTTTGGAACTTGGTTTCTATTACTTTGTGTATATCAAAATGGAAATGGGTGTTGACATTTGTGGTATCAGAGCTAAAGTTCCTGGGAATAGTAGGTTTTGCTAGGATAGTTGCCATAGTTCTTTGCCTCAGTAATAGAAGATAACCTATGACCATTCTTGTATACACTTAAATGTTTCTATTGTTAGTTGGTATTTGAGTTTTAAGGAACATGTATATACACCTAGTGTGATATTGATGTTGTGAATCATTTGTGTTAGAGAGGAAAGAACACAGTGATTCGACCAGAGATTTGACTGGTAGAACCGAAGATGGAAGAAATAAGCTACAATCCACCTTATCTCATACAGCAGATGATGGGTATGTTATTGGAACAGCAAGATATGATTCATGAATTGAGAGATGAGCTCTAAGAGATGAAAGAAAAACAAAATAAAGATAAAGTTCAAGTAGCACAAGACGAGACAAATTATGAAGAAAAGGTAGAAGGTTCTATTCGACCTTAGGAGTCGGAACCATAAACTAGGCTGAATCAAGAGTCACATGGGGTGCCAACCCAAAATGATAGAGATCTACAGTTCAGGGGAAGATTTGGTTCCCAAGTAGCTGAAGGTAAAGTTGTCGAAGGCACCAGTGTTCAATATACCTTATCGCAGCTTGACTTTTTTGTATATCGTGATGCGGAATTTGTTGTGTATCGTTATGTGACTAAGCTGGGATTGGGGCGTGTGTAATACCCCAAATTTTGAGACTTGAGGCTAGAGAATAAGCTTGAGATTAGTAAACTGCTAAGCCCTGGCTTAGCATGATCCCAATTTGTGATTAAGGGTTAATGACTCAAAAAGTGATGTGATTAGTGATAAATAACCCTTTTGGAGAATCCAATGTGATTTGAGATTCAAATATGTTATGAGCAGCGCTTAAACCCTGTATTTAAGTTCAATTATGGATTAGCATCTAAATTTACTTAAAATAGAGGGAGGGCGCATAAGGTAGTTAAATGGAAAGATAGGATGAGTTTTGTGGTAATTCAAGGAGAATTGTCATAATCAGGGGCAAAATGGTAAAGTTACCGACCAATTTGTCAGTTACCGAAGAGGAAACTTATTGGTAACTTCAAGATCAATGGTTAGGATTTATTTTTGTAAGAGGTCAAACGGTGGAATCTCATATAGGTGTGTGTATGTGAGCTTATGATAAATGGAGCAAGTGTGTGCAAGTGGCAGTTTATGGACCCTTGGATTGGGTCAACAATTTCAACTCACTCTCCCTTTCTCCTCTCTTTTTCTAGACGTCCAAATGGGCAATTGGCATCCTAAAATCTGAACATCTTCATCTTTAACTCATCTCTCTCTCTCTAAAAGGCTCCATGGACGTCTAAGCATGAGGAGGAGGAAAGAGAAAAGAACAAGGTGATTTTTGGTTGGTTTATAGTACTCTTTAGCTTAAACACTCTTCTTTAATATTGTTCATAGTGATGAGAGCTTCATTGGTATGGTTTTAGATTTGTGAAAGGAGGTGTTTGGGTGCTTGAAAAAAATTGGAAAGATGAAGAATCAAGGAATTGATTTGGGAAAGAGGACGAGGTGAGTTTTTGAAGCCTTTTGATCTAAGTTTTGTGATTTGTGGTTGAGTTTTGTGAATTGTGAATTTTGCCCAAATTTTGGTGTAATTATGAAATGGATGATTTGGTTTGTATATTGTGGTAAAAATGGTGCCATATTGTGTTTTGGTATCATTGGAATTGGTTTTGAATTGGAAATGGAAAGTGGTGCAATATTTTAGTTTGAATTGTGATTTGTGTGACATGTTCTGGTAACATGTCAACATGATTTGAATTTGGTTTATTTGGTGTTTCCAATGGATTCCTTGTGCAAAATTTGTGCGAGAATGATGTTTGGTATGAAAATGAGACCATTGAAAGCAAATATGCAAAATCTGAAATTATGTCCAATGAATCTCTATTCTGGGCAGTCAGTTTGTGTGAACGTTTTGAATGACATAATGGTCTCTAAAAATTCTGAAACTTTCTAGTCTTGAAGTTCACATTCAAAGCTTCAAAATGGACATATAATTTATGTCATTTCGTTTTGTGAGTTGGGAGTTATGGTTTTCCAAAGTTTGACGTTAAAACTAGGTGCAAATCTGGAACAGCAAGGGAATTTCATGTAATTCTGGAATTTTGTGGTGAATTCTGGTAATGGATTAAACTTTTCATATGAAGAGGACTTAAAGAGCTTTCAATAGGCTTCGGGATCACCTCATTTCTATTTTTCTGGAATTAGTAATGAATTTCTGAAGTTTCCTTGGCTGCAGCTTAAAAGTTTCTGTGCATGTTTTGGCCGCAGCCAAAAATTCTTGGCTGCAGCTAAAAACCTTCTATGCATGTTTTGGCTACAGCCAACCCCCTTTTTTAGTATTTTGTGATTTTGGAAGGTGATTTCCAATCTAGTACTTCGCAATCCTTTAGGCTTTCGTTAAGCTTATTATAGCCACTTAAAGGGTGTGAATGATAACTAACTTTAAGTATTGTGGAAGTAAGGGTTTGGAATTGAGATTGACCCTATGTCCTTGATTTAGTTATAGGGTTTGATATTCGCTCGGATCGTGAGTAGCCGATGCTGGAGCTTACGTGGAAAGAATAATTGTAGGGAACTTACCTCTCTTGCATGCTTTGATGTTTGTGTTTATGTATTGATGCATGTATTGCTTTGCTTGATTATGTGAAACATGTATGAATGATTGTAGCTATGTTTCTAGTTATACTATGGCCATAATATGTTGTTTGAAACATTGAGCACGCAGATATGTCATTATGTGAGCATGAGTTATTGTGATGCAAGCATGTCATGCATTAAACACTTATCTTGCATGCATATTGGTATCTGTTTCCTATTGAGATTCTCTCGAATCTCACCCCTACCAATATTTTAGATAGGACAGGTGGATCGAGGAAGGAGCAAGCAACCAGGGGCGGTTAGGGCTCCTGTTGGAGTTATATTGGTATCTGTTTCTAGTTGGTTATCATTGCTGTTGGGATGACTGCATTTGTATTTGGATTTGGGAATGTATATTGGGATATATATTTGGGATGTATATGTGAGGTGAGTATTGTGTAATCCCCATTTGAGAATTGTATATGGGCGAATGTGCCTAAAGCTCCAGAAATTAATGTATAGAACCCGGGGGTTGCCATGATTTTATATTATGCACTCTGATTTGATGTGAATGTGATTTATCCACGTAAAGTAATTGTATTCGAAATGTGAATATGAGACCAGGTTATTTGGATTTTGAAATGTATTTGTTAAAACTCGTCTGGTAGAGGGGTTTGAAAATGGGTTTTATTTATTATTGGTCTCTATTTCACTTTAATATCATATTTCAGATATAATTACGGTAGGAGTTATAGTATGCCCCACCTAGCTTGACTTATGTTGTATATTGTGATGTTAATAAACTAGGATTTGGGTGTGACGATACGCAGTAGGGCAGAGTTAGTTCAACTGATGGCAAATTTGACTACATGACCTGGGGGGTTCTCACTGGATAATGTGAGGGCACTTACCCCGATATGCCCAACATGGCTAGCCACCAGGCTGGTTGCACCGATGTTGACCCTAGGCTGAGAGGCGGTGCATAAAATTAGAGTCTGTTGTGAGTCTGTGGTACTTTAAGTTATTCCCGGAGGGGCTATCCATTTTGGGCAGAGTGGTGGCCTATATCTCCTGACTACTGAGGTCTTATGAAATGAACTATCCTACTCATGATCTGGAGCTTACGATGACTGTGTTCATGCAGTGATTGTGTTCTTATAGCGATTGTGTTATGTTAATAGTTGTGTTAAAGATATGGTGACATGACCTCTATGAGGTGATGATCAAACTATACTACGACCACAAGAGTCTCAAATGTTTGTGTAGTTAGAAAGAACCAAATGTGAGACATTGTTGGTGGATGGAGTTATTGAAAGATTACAATTTATAGATCAAGTATGATCTAGGTAAAGTTGATGTCGTCGCGGATGTTATTAGTTAGAAGGCGGTGCAAGATGCAACAGTGATGATGGAGGCTTTTCTAGATTTAAATCTCTTTGAATCAAATTGTATGTGTTAGGTATAGTGTACCCCAGGGGGGAAGTGACTTGATGACTGAGATTGAAGAGACTTAAAGACAGGAAGAACGAGTACAGTTCATCTGAATCATGACCGAGTGAGGTGAAGACCTCCAGAGTTTAAAGTCGAAGATCATGTGTTCTTGAGAGTGTCTCCAGTCACAAGAATCAGACTTGTAGAATACCATTGGTACAGGTGATCTGGAAGGGACTGTCCCAGTGGGAATCAACCTGAGAAACAGAAGCCGTCATGAAGAGGCATCCAGCATTTATGTCCCAAGTTGTGTAACTAATTTTGAGAACGAAATTTATTGAAAGTGGGGAGAATTGTATTGCCCCAAAATTCGTAACTCATGAAGATGAACCTTTTTGGGGAATAAAGTGTGAATTATAACTCAAATTAGCAGTAGTCAATGCCCAAACCCAGTATTTAAGCTTAATGATGGTGTCAAATCTCTAATTGAATTAAAATGATGGGGAGGGCGTATGACATGTGAAATGGAATCAAAAGATGGGTCAAGTGGCAATTCAAGTGATTGTGCTACAGTCTGGGGCAAAATTAGAAGAATGCAAATGTACCGGCCAATTAGTCAGCAACTAATGAAGAAATAAATTACTAACTATAGAAATGAGAAGTGTGACTAAATGGCTAATGGAATTAGTTAGTGTAAATATATGGTGACATGTCTAATGAGGTGCCATAAGATTTGTGACAAGTGTCATAATTTGGATGAAAGGAGTTAGTTGAGAAGTCAAATTGGAGTTTTTAATTCATTTTTCCTTCCCTCTCTCCCCTCTATTCGGCTGTCAAAGGCATGAAAACGATGAGAACTTGATTATTTCATCATCTTCTTCTGTCTCTTACTCTCTTATATTCAGCCATTGGAGAGGAGGAAAGAGGAAGTGAAGTCAAGGTAATTTCTTGCCTTTTAGCCTAAAAGATAATTTCTATAGCTCAAATCCTCTTCGTTAATCTTGTTCCTCTTGTTGAGAGCTTCAATTGTATGGATTTAGATTTTCAAGAGGTGGTGATTTGTGCACTCAAGAAAATCAAGAGGTTGGTAAAGCAAGGAACAAGTTAGAAAAAGTGATAATTATGAGTAAGAGTAACCTTTTCATATGAATATTGTGGCAATTGATCGAGGCTTTAATTTTTGGAATTTTTACTCTAATTTTCATGTAATTAGGGTGTTAGAGGATTTATGGTGTTTTGTTGATGGTATTGGAGTTCTATGGTATCTATTAGCTAAACGGAATTGATTTGGGAATTGAATGTGAAGTTTGGTAACTTGTGAGACTTTATGTTAAATCCTGCCCGAAAACAAAGCATGACAATATAATGAGAATTTGGTTGTTTTGACGTTTCCAGTTGATTCGAATAGAAAAATTATATGGAAGTAGTGTTGGTGTATAGATTTTGGACCATTTGAAACATATGTGCAAAAACTAGAAAATTTTGTGAAGTGAAACTCTATGCAGGCAATCGGATTTCATGGTAGTTTTGAATAAGTAAATGGTAAGGAAAATTTTTAAAATTTTTCACTCTAAAAATAAACATGCCAAGCTTTAAATTGATATATTATGACAATCATTTTGATATGTATGTTGGGAGTTATGAATTTCCAAAGCTGGAAGTTGAAACTGGGATCAATTCTGGAACAGCAAGGAGATTTGTTGAATTCTGTATTTTTGTGGTTATATACAGCAATGATTCATATTTTTCCTATAAATAGGACTTAAATAGCTTTCCATAGGCTTTAGAATCACTCCATTTCGATTTCTCTAAAATTAGTTATGATTTTTTAAAGTTTAGCCTAGAAACAAGATTTTTCTTGGCCGCGGTCAGAGGATTCTTGGCAGCAGCCCAAATGTTTCTGACTTGTTTGTGGCAGCAGCTAGGGGATTTTTGGCCGGGGCCAATCCCCAAAAATCAGCATTTTTAACTTTTCAAGGTGATTTTTGATATAGTTCTTCCTAAACCTTTTATGCTTTCGTTTAAGCTTATCATAACCACCTAAGGGACCCAAATGATAACCAACCCTAAGTGTTTTGTAAATATTTAAGAATTGAAATAGTGAATAACTCGTCATCGTTGATTATGATTTAAATGACTTGATGACTACCCTAAGCATGTGAAATCGGTGCCTGAGCAGGAATGGAAAAAACAAGGTAGTGACCCTTTCCCTTATATTATGTATAATGCATTTTTATCATTGAATGATGATGAATCTGAATTCTGTTGTTATGCTGTTGTGAACTTGTGATGAACTTGAAAGCTATCGTAATGCCGTAGAAGTGGATGTCCTATCAGGTGAGGGCCGTGTGTATCCCTGGCCGGCCATCGGGTGAGGGCTGTGTGCATCCCCGGCAGGCTATTGCATGATGTTGTTATTGATGCCCAAAGTCCTGGTTATCACTAGCGGAGTCACTGGTGGGTGTACGAATGAGGGTAATGCCGTGAAAGTGGATATAATGAAAAGATGTTGTTGATGCCCAAAAGTCTCAGTTACCGCTAGCAGAGTCACTGGTGGGTGTGCGGGTGAGGGTAATGTCGTGAAAGTGGATACGAGGAAAAGATGTTGTTGTTGATGCCCAAAAGTCCCTGTTACCACTAGAGGAGTCACTGGTGGGTGTATGGGTAAGGGTAATGCCGTGAAAGTAGATACGGTGAAAAGCTTTCATTTTATGACTTGTGAGTCATGCATCACTATAGTAGCTAAATACAATTTTAGAGCTGTTGTGGCAATTGTCACGCATCATTTGTGGTTACAGCAAAGACTGTTGTTTTGTGACTTGTGAGTCACGCATCAATATAGAAGCTACTAGGGATATTGTTGTAAATTGCCGTTGAGATTGTTATTGTTATTGTGTGCCTTTGTTTATACTGCTTACATGCTTTATTTATCATACATTATATTAGTGAAATTATTGCTACTGAGATTCCTATGAATCTCACTCTTTCCACTACTAACCTACAACTAGGGCAAGTGGATCATAGGAAAAGCAGGTGGACGGCTAGAGTTTAGGGCTTAGGAATTTGTTTTATGTTGGTTATCACTTTTTGAAATGATTGTATATGTAAATATAGATCAATGTTGTAGATTTGTCTAATTGCCTATAATCCCCATTTGAAATTGGGCAAATATGCCCTGTAGACTCTTATAGTTAAAGATTGAACCCCGAGTGTTATCAACAACTTAGTTGAGTACTCTGATATGTATAAATGGATCGGTACCGAATAGGCCATGTAGTTTTGAAATATGAGCGTAAGACCTAATTAAAACAGATTGTGAAATGTTTTGAAAAACCCACTTTACCATAAGCCCAAATCTTGTTTGAAGTTGGGACCTTTCATGAGTTTTAACTATTCATTAGTCTTGCGCTTAATTTATGGCATGTTTTTTAATCAAATTAATGGCTGTCAAGGTAGGAGGTTGCATTTGTGGTATCACCTTTTTATTGTCATACCCCGCCACCCGTGTCTCTATGGAATCGCACACCACCAGTTGTGTCTACATAGCCTGGTGGGACGAAGGTGGACTCACAAGAATATAAGTGCAACCCTTCCGCTTCCCTCTTGCCTCCCCATGACTTGAACTCTCAACCTCATGGTAAGTATGAGAGTTTGGTGAGAGGTGATAATATTGAGCTACCACCTCTCACCAAACTCTCATACTTACCCCCAGGTTAAGGTTCAAGTTATAGGGAGGCGAGAGTAAAGCACAAGGGGTGTGCTTATATCCTTGTGAGTCCACCTCCTTCCCATTAGGCTGTGGAGACACAACTGGTGATGTGCCACACCGCGGAGACCAGGGTGGCGGGATGTGACTTTTAACACTCGAGTGTTGCTGAATTTCTCCACACTTCAGCTGCTTCTGGGCAACACTCGCATGTAATCTTCCAAGAGTGAGCTTTTGCACTTGCGGGTATTTAGGTGCCATGTGAGACTTGATTGATTCATTTGACTCTAAATATGGCAAGTAATGTATCATAAGAAAGCTCTTGACATATACATTCCAATGCAAAAAGAATCAGCTCCAAACTCATTGGACTCTGCAAGTCACGATCCAAACAATGTCTACTACACTAGACAGTATAAGCATAAACTTCCAGAAGGCATATGTCTCAGCATATAACTTCAAATTTGACAAATTACCTATCCATGGAAATATGTTTAACTCTAGTCTTATATGGCACTACTTTGAGAGTTATGTCCAACATACAAAACCTGTCTTGGAATATGATGGTGGTTTTAGTGTCATCTTCCCAGATTCATATCTCTTCAATCTGAGCTACTTTAAATGTGATTCTAGGGTGTATTTTTTGTGTTAGGAGTTTAGTTCCATATGCCACTAGTTTTAGTTCAATTCGATGTATGGTTTGAGATATATAGCCAAAATACCGGACCTCTATCAGGTAGAACAGAAAATAGAGTCGAATAGAGTGCTTTTGACCCTCGAGTGTTCTTCCATTACTCGAGTGCTACAGTGCTACACTTGCTATAATATGCTCAAGTGCTACAGTTCCCCTGATGCTATAGTGCCTCACTAGAGTATGCTAGAATTCACTCGAGTGCTACAGTGCCCACGTGCTATAGTACCTACATGCTACAGTGCGAAACAGTGCCAATTGCTATAGTTTAAATAGTGGCGACTGCAATAGTGACATCTCAAATTCCCTTTCTAAACATAGAAATCTCCAAAATTACTTCTAAGAATTTGAATCTTGATATTCCCATTAAATCTTGCAAGTTCTTCTTTCTTCAATATCTTTCTTCTTTGATTTTCCTCTTGATGATCATTCTCCATTATAAGCAAAATAACATCAAATCACCATCGGGTTTATGGCTTTCTTCAATCCCTCTTGTTCATTCTCATCAATTCAATCACTTCTTTATTCATATTCTCAGATTTGATAATTTTGTCTTCTCATTCTTCTTCCATAGTTCAACTTAATTAATCAGCATGATATTGCACATTAAACGTAGTAATTAGTCAAAATATGAAATAAATACATAAACTTTTTGCTCTTATCATTTCACATCTATATTTAACATCACCAAAACTAATCATATCTAATAGGCACATCAATAGAGGTTTACGACTAGTAGGGAAGTAGACCCGAATCTTGTGCACATGCCGTGTTGTTTGTGTTATGTTGCATTACATGGTGTATGACATATTTATCTATCACATTTTATATTACTGATTGCATGTTACTACCAAGATTCATTTGAATCTCACCATTTTTCAAATATTCACACACATTCCAGCTCAAGGTAGCTGCTCAAAGGACAAGTCTGTGGCTACCAGCAAGTAGAGTTCCGGTGCATGTGGAGACAGTTGTTGGTTGTCTAGCTTGTAATTTAGTTTCTTTTGAACAATCTGTATATTTGTATATATTTTTCAAACCCTACGGGAAATTTTCTATTTCGTAAACAAGTACTTAATGTCAGTATGTTTATGCTATATCTATATACCTTACAGAACTGTTCGCTTATTACTCTACGAATATCGAATTGTTAAGGGGTTTGACATTAACATTCACTTTTTATTTAGACTGGTTAAGATGAACATCTGGTCTCATTATTATTATTTAGACCACTTGTTAGAAGATTACCAATCTAAATACGTAACGTTTTAACTTCCAACAGATATCATCCTGTCTTGTTAGTATTCACTAAAGTCTTCAGCCATCAGTACACATTATAAATACCAATGTGCTTTTAATTCTAAAGTTTAAATTCAAAAGTCCCTTTCTATTTCTCTTTTTCTTCTTTGAGTGGCATCACTTTCATTGGTAAGAAAAAATAGTCAGCATTCCCACTCCTCCTAGTAGCGGCAGCCACTAGTTACTCTTCGTAGACCCTTCCACCTCTGACATTGGAGGAAATCCCTGAGGCCATCTTTCACCTCCAGGGTTCTATTCTAGAGGTAATGGTGAATCAAGATCTCTTCTATCATCAACTAGAGGTATTGGTAATTGGAGGAGTTGGCAGAGAAGGTGGATGACATCTTGAACTATTTAGCCTAAGGATTGTCAATCTCTAGTAATGATGATTGTAATATCCTAAATTTTGGGCCTAGAAGCTTGAGAATAAGTCTGAATCAAGTAGATTGCTAAGCCCATTTTAGCAAGAGTTTCAAGAAAGTTTGAGAGATGGAATGATTTCCAGGAACTATGTGATTCAGCCTTCTAGGAGAGAATGATTCTCTAAATTATACAAGGGCTCAGTACGTGTAAGTGGTCGTATAAAATGTGTCAGTGTATATTGCATAGGACATAGATATGGTGCCATTCAGTTGGGCCACATGAGTGTATATATGACTTCATGTGGGTCCAACATGTATAAAGTAACTTTTGATTTGGCATAATGGTAAGTTGCCATATGTGCTAATAGTCAGAGGAAGTAAATAGTACCCAGGCACACTTGGCACCTTCTATGACCCTTAGGGACATATATACAGACACTTGGCAGTTCCCTAAGACGTGTGGCACCATCTTATGCCACCTAGCTCCCTAATGAAACATGTGACTAATTAGTCGAATAAAATATGCCGGTGTGTGTGCACATGGTGTTTTCAAGACAGGCAAATGGCCTATAGTTTTGGAGAAGACACTAGTATATGGTGCTATTTCATGCCATACTGACATACATGTGTTGACATTTGGGAGATAAGAGGACACGTGGCGGTTCTTGAAGGAGACACCCATAAAGTAGCTTTGTTAAAGAAGCTTTTGGGTTGGAACCATGGTTTGCTGACACCTTAACTCCTTCAGCTTTTTGCTTTTGGGTTGGCCCAATGAGGAGACACCACCCAGCCGCCTCAAGTGCTACATGTCCAAAGAGTTGGGACAACTTGCTGGTCCTCGGTCCAGCCACGTGTTTGACTTTCCCAACTATCGAATATGAAAGCTGGAGGAAATCATTGGACTTCCTTCCCTTGGCCATAAAGGATGTCCAAGACATAAGAGAGCAAGGGAAGAGGCCAGATTTCAAAAAGAATGCCTGGCATCCCAGGTTTCAAAAAGAACATAGGGCAGCTCAAGGAAAAAGAGCACTTGGCACACTAGAAATTTAATAAATTCCCAACACCTCAAAGCTTCTTAAATTTTGACCAAGAAGAGGAAAAATGGGAAAAAATAAAGAGAAAATGAAAGAGGAGAGAAGGAAGGGTGTTCTTGGTGAACCAAAGTGTTCTTGAGTGATTCTTACCCTTAAAATCATGTTTTTGTCTACTAGAGCCTTCATGAATCTTGTTCCTCTCGATGACAGCAACATTCCTACAATTTTGGATTCTTGAATAGAGGAGTTTTATGCTACCTCTAAGGTATGGATGATGTTAGAATCAAGAACAAGCTATGGCATTGGATAGAGGTAAGCATAAGCTTTGATTTGAATATAGTGTCCTGAGATTTTTTTCCTATTCAAGCAATTCCATTGCAATATAATTTTGTGTTTCCCATCGAGGAACTGCTAATACCCCTTGAAGCACCACTTGCAACTGCGTAAAAGGCAGACTAAGTAACGTCAAAGTTGCACACCAAACAACCATTTCCAGTGTTCATGTTCCAACTGGATAATATTCCAAGACTAAGAAATCACTGCATGCAACTTGAAAGTGTCTTTTCATAAGTGTCATGTGTCTCTAAGACATCATTCCACAAGTTATTCAACTCTTATATCAGCAGTTGAAGGTAAACGTCTATATAATCTTGTGCTTTTCTGCCTAGAAAGATCATACACAAAATAAAGGAGCTCTGTTTCATACACATCTAGGGTGGTAAGCTTTATGAAGCTAAAATAACTGGCCAAATACTATAAATGGTGTTAATATTCCTAAATGGATTAAACTCGTTGGATGGTATAGCAAGAAAGGCATTTCTAGGAAAGAAAAAGTGAGTCAAACACTTTCCACACCTCTCCATCTTGCGAATGTCTTAACTTGACATTTGCATTCTTATCATCATCATACCACCTTATGTTCTCATTCATTTTGAACGACATATACATCTTTGCAACCATGGCTTCAAAGGAAAATATCTCAAAATCTTTGCAGGCTTCTTTGTTTTACCCCTTCTGGACCAACTAGTACCTCAATGTATTACAATACATTCAAATCTCCTTGTTCATATCATCTCTCTAATATAACATGCAATCACTTGAGCAAACATCAATTTTTTGGAGTTCAATCCCAACTAATTAATATTCTTTTTTGCTACGTAGAAAGTAGTAGGATTCTCTACTTAGGAAAATGCATGTCCCCATAATTCTAATAGCATCGACATCCCTTTATCAATGTTGCCGCACAAGCACTTCATATGATATAGTTTAATCAGGAATGATAATTTTGAACACTTTGCACACCCTAAGTACAAAGACTTATCTGCTTCATATGTTAGACAAAAAATTTTCAAGCTACTTCTTGCTCATGAACTGAGGGTTTAGGCCTTATAGTTCATCTATAATGTTCTCACTGTGAACCCCAAAATCATCACACATCTCATTATTGATGGAATTGGCATTGTCTACTTGGACCTCGACTTGCAAAAATTGTGGGGTTGATTCATAAGTCATACTAGTTATTTCACCATGCATTCCCGTAAATGTGTACTTTTGTAGGAATGATTTAACTATTAAATACTCTCTGACTTACCTCTTGTATGTCATTTCTAGAAATTGCATGTTGGATAGGGACAACCAATCTTACCATTAGTACTAGTGTGAGTAAAAGCGAAATCCAAGAAATAGTTTAATCTAAGCAAATATGGAGACATGTGAGGCACCTTTATTCACTTCTTATCTATCTTTAATGTTGTTTGAAATGCATTAAAATTCAAATGAGAAGAAGAAGAAATTGTGAAATGGGAGCTTTTGATCTAAAATGTTTCAAATTCAAATTTAGTGGTCAAGAACCCTCGCTAATGTCAATACAAGAGCTCACATTTGAAATTTAAATTTTAGCCTTTGTAATGGTTAGCAACCACAACTAATATCAATGCAAAAACACGTAACTTGAAATTTGAAATTCAAGGTTTGCAGTGGTTAGAAAACCGCTACTAATATCAATGCAAGAGCCCGTGATTTGAAATTTGAGTTTCAACGTGTGCAGTGGTTAGCAACCACTAAAAACATTAGATATAGAGAGTGAGAATATAGTTACGAATAATCATGTTTTTAGTTTTTGTTGACTGCTACTAACGTCTTCTATTTCATTTTCCCCTTTTGATGCCTTAATTTTTTTTATAAATTATTGTTTCTAAAAATAACTATTGTCTTTTATTTCCTTTTGTTACTACTTTTTTTGTTTATTTCTTTTGTTAGCTTAATCTTTTAAAAGAAGTTGTTTATTTAAATATAAAGAAACCTTTATTCAATCCCATAAAAAATAGTGCATAAAAAACTCAAGTTTAAATAAACTAAAATATTAAAAAACTAAAACATTCATACAAGTTTTTAAAAAAGCAATAGAAAGTATCATCCATGATCACTACCTTGATTAGGATATATGGAATCAACCTCTTCATCTATGGGTTGTGAAGGTTGCGCCTATCGTGAGGGCTCAGCAGGTAAGCCTACAATGAACCTAGGGACCAAAGGGACTTGTGGTGGAAGGGTGTCATCTCTCTCCAAGCCTCCATCTGCTGATTGTAAGAATCTGCCCTCACTTGGACCTTAGTGTGCACCCTAGCTAGCCATAGACTGCCTCTTTACAAAGCTTCTTGGTAGACATGTCTCTCCACTTCTTCACGCCCGATGTAGAAGGCTTACTCACTATCGCGGACTACGAGCTCCCCACCTTTGATGTGCTATACCCACTCTTGCTATAAACTATATTGGGTCTGGCACCAAAGCCCATGCCACAACAACATCCAAAGTGTTAGATTCCAAGTTTTGATGATAACAATAATTCAATTATGTGCAAAACATGTTTTTAGAAGGTTAAGAAAAGTTTTGAAGTTACCAAATGCATATTTGATGTTTGCTGATATCTGCTGTGAAAATGCACTTGAGTGCTCGAGCATGAAATCTGCACTCGAGCACAAATCACTTCTGCACTCGAGCAGGTGTGAGAGAAAGCCAGGGAGTGAGTACCCGAGAAGCATTCTCCCTTTGTAATCAATGGATCACTCGAAGCACAAAGTATGCACTCGAGCAGAGAAGTCATTCTCACTCGAGCACAGATGCGAGTGATGGTATGCGAGTGCTTGGCCGAGAGCAAGTAATGGTATGCTTCCTATATTCACTCGAGCAAGGGTATGCGAGTGCTTGGCCGAGAACAAGTAATGGTATGCTTCCTATATTCACTCGAGCAAGGGTATGCGAGTGCTTGGCCGAGAGCAAGCAAAGGCATGCTTTCTTCTCCACTCGAGCAAGGCACTGCGAGTTCCTGGCCGAGAGTCTTGAAGTTCAGATATGCTTGCGAGTAATATGTCCAACCCTCTCTAGTTCAGTTGAGAGTGCTTGTTCAAGAGAGCATATTCCTTGAGAATATGCTTCTCACTCGAGCAGAGGTAAGTGTGCTCGAGTGAGGACCAAAATCACTTGCGAGTGAAAATTCTATCCCTCTGGAATTCTGATGCGAGTGATGGTTTAGAGAGCATATTCCTTGAGAATATGCTTCTCACTCGAGCAGAGGTAAGTGTGCTCGAGTGAGGGTCCATATCACTCGCGAGTGCAAATTCTCACTCTTGTCAAAATGGAATGCGAGTGATGACCCGAGAAGACATTCCCAGTGTAAAGTGCAAAGATCACTCAAGCAGAGATTTTGTGCTCGAGTGATGCCTCTCTTCACCCGCGAGTGAAGATCTTTTCTCTCTAATTTTCCATGAAAGCACAACCCGATAACAGAGGTATATGAAGGAAAATAGGAGATCACTCGAAGTGAATCCTTCATGCTCGAGTGATGCCCTGTTTGACCACCGAAAATGCTAAGAATTACAACGTTCATTCCGAATATGATTGATTATTGTTTATTCATATCATCACTACTCTTTATCATTGTTTAACATTGTTTTGATTATTTTAAAAGTATAATACAGGAATATAAACGTTGGAAGTGGACCACATGAGGAAAAGTCAAATAACGGCAGACAATATGATTATATACACGCTGTCACCGACCACACTCAGATTATTCAACATGCGCATGTCTGCCAATATTTTCAAATGTCCCGCTCCACAACTGAAGAAATTCCAAACGGGCAAAAGTTGGAGCAACTATATATATACACAGAGACTCACGGAGAAACAGAAGAACATAGCGCAAGAACTCACAAGCTCATATTAATTCTCTGTTATTCATCTGTTTTCTCTGTATACACTTTTGATCTTCAGTGTTTATTCATTTACTCTGTAAGAGAGTCTTCATACAAACTCAAAATTCTATGTTTGTGTAATCTCAAGGTATTGGGATCTTGAGAGGGTAGTTATTCCTTACGAGAGAAGCAGTTGAGAGAATTCCTTGTAGTATCTTTCACTCATAAGCCTTATAAGATACAAGCAGGAGAGAACGTTGTTGTTCATAAGACTTACAGTGGTGTAAGCGGAAGAAAACGTTGCTGCTCATAAGTCTTGTATACATAAGCAAGTGAGAAGAATCATAGGTTGTTTCTCTGCACATAAGGCTTGTCGTAAGGGGGAGAGAAGTTTCTTGTTGAGAGAATATTTCTGCTCGTAGTCCATTCAAGGACGATTGTTGTCTTGTGGCGTTCTGAGAGCCCATTGAATCTTGGAGATATTGTGAAAATCTCAGTAGGTCTTGATCTCTGAGGACTGGACGTAGGCATTGTTGTTAGGCCGAACCAGTATAACTCTCTGTGCTCAAATCTTCTCTACTCTACTCTATCCACTATATTTACATATCACCATCTCAAACGAAAAATTTATAACATCACCCAATTCACCCCCCTCTTGGGTGAAGCTTGCCTCTTACATTTGGTATCAGAGCCTTGTCTTCTCCGAAGAGCCTAACAGCTTGAGAAGGATCCGTCAAATGGCAACAATGGGTGAAAATATCCTTCCTGATGGAGCCTCAATCACTAGACCTCCTGGTTTTGCTGGAGAACATTTTTCGTTCTGGAAAGCCAAATTCAGAGTGTTCGTGATGGCCAACGAGTATGGATTGTGGAATGTTATACAAGATGGTGACTATGTTCCAATGAAGAAAATCGAAGATAGAACTGTTAAAAAGAGCCCAGATGAGTTTGACGAGAATGACAAGAGGTTAGTAACATTAAATAGCAAAGCCATTTTAATGATACAGAGTGCTCTTAGTCAAAAAGAATATTTTCGTATATGTACTTTACCTACTGCCAAAGATATGTGGGATGCTCTTGAAATTGCTCACGAAGGTACATCTGGAATTAAAGAGAATAGAATCAATACTTTAATTACAGAATATGATTTATTTCGTATGAAATCTGGAGAAAGTATATCAGAATTTGAACTAAGGTATACTCATCTTGTTAATCAATTATCTGCTCTTGGGAAGTCGTTTGATCAAAATTCCCAGGTAAGAAAGATTCTTAATATTCTTACAAAAGAGTGGGAAGCTAAGGTGACAGCCATTGAAGAAGCCAAAGGAGAGTCTATGAGATCCGTAGCTGCTCTCTTTGGAAGTCTTTCTGAATATGAAGGTAAGTTGAGATTCAAAAAGGAACTCGAAGAATTCGATGATAAAAAGAAAAAGGGAGTTGCACTTAAAGCTATCAAAGAACAAGAAGAAACTTCCGAAAATGAAGATGTTCCTAGTGATGATGAAATGGGAATGATAGTAAGAAAGTTCAAGAAATTTTACAGAAGAGGACAAAGGAATTTCAAGAACTATCAAGGTGGATCAAGCAAGAAAGAAAACAAAGAACAACAAATAGTGTGCTATGAATGTGGGAAACCAGGACACATCAAATCTGAATGCTTCAAAAATAAAGACAAAAGGAAGCAGAAAAAGAAAGCATATATATCATCTATTTGGGGTGATAGTTCGTCAGACGAAGAAAATGACAACGACGAAGTAGCCAATCTATGCTTGGTAGCTAAGGAAGAAGAATCAGACTCTGAGGTAAGTGACTCCGAACCCTCTTATAATGAATTATTATCTGAATATAATGCATTGCATACTGAGTTCATTAAAGTTGCTAAAGAAATGGTTAGTTATAAGAAGAAAGTAAAAGAATTAGAAAGTAATGTCATATCATCACATGAAATGTGTAAAGAGAAAGATAAGAAAATAGAAGACTTAACAAAGATTGTTGAAAAATTTACTAAAGGAAGTGAAACTCTCAAGGTTATCTTAAACTCTCAGAAAGTTTCCTTTGATAAATCTGGAATTGGATATAATGCTGTGCATAATAAGAATAAGAAGAGTAGTAGAGACTATATTAAATATTTTAGGAATTCTGTGCATACATCAAACCCATTTGTGTCATGCAATTTTTGTAATAGGAAAGGACATTATACTTCATCATGTTACTTCAAAAAGGGAAAGGTTGTTGGAACATATAAATGGGTTCCGAAAGGGACACATATTCCAAATACTAACCACAAAGGACCCAAGAAAGCGTGGGTACCTAAAACTTGATCATCTTATTCTAGGTATGTCTCAAGGCATCTCGAGCGAACAAATGGTATATCGATAGTGGATGTTCGAGACACATGACTGGTGACAAAAATAAGTTCACCATGTTTGAACCTAGAGAAGGAGGAAAGGTGACTTTTGGAGGAAATCAATCCGGTCGTATTGCTGGAATTGGTGAAGTGGGAAGAACAGATGGCTTTCAAATCAACGGAGTATATTATGTTGAAGGTTTATGCCACAATCTCTTAAGCGTGAGCCAAAGCACTGACAAAGATAACTGGGTGATCTTCGACTCAAAAGAATGCTTGATAGTCAGTAAGAAAGATCTACCTCTAAACAAAGAAACTATCAAGGCAAAAATCCGAGCTCAAAGGGACGGTAATTGTTATACAATTGATTTTAATTCAAATTCCTCTGAAAATTGTTTTCTGAGTCGATCAGAGGAAAGTTGGTTATGGCATAAGCGTTTGGCTCATGTCAATATGAATCAACTTGACAAATTGATCAGAAAAGATTTAGTTGTTGGCCTTCCTAAGCTAAAATTCAAAGATAACATGATTTGTGAAGCATGTCAAAAAGGCAAACAAACTAAATCTTCTTTTAAAACAAAATATGAAATTTCTACTTCAAAACCTTTACAATTACTTCATATGGATTTGGTAGGACCTGCAAGAGTAAAAAGTTTTGGAGGAAATTTATATACGTTAGTAATTGTAGATGATTTTACTAGATTTGCTTGGACCATATTCATTGGCTCAAAAGATGAAACTTTTGCTGAATTTATTATGTTTGCCAAAAAGGTTCAAAATGAGAAAGGTGTTGCTATTGTTTCTATTAGAACAGATCATGGAGGAGAATTTGATAATCAATTGTTTGAAGATTACTGCAACAACGAAGGGATAGATCACAACTTCTCAGCTCCAAGAACACCTCAACAAAATGGAGTAGTGGAGAGGAAGAACAGAGTGCTTACAGAAATGGCAAGAGCCTTACTTAATGAAAAAGAAATGTCACAAGTGTTCTGGGCAGATGCAATGAGTACTGCATGCTATATCTCAAACAGAGCATATATTCGCAAATCTCTTGGAAAGACACCATATGAACTTTACAAAGGAAGGAAGCCAAACATTGCTCATCTTCATATCTTTGGGTGTAAGTGCTTCATTCATAACAATGGTAAGGAAAATTTAGGTAAATTTGATTCTAAGTCTGATGAAGGTATTTTTCTAGGATACTCTAATAGAAGTAAAGCTTATAGAGTTTTCAATAAAAGAACATGTACTATTGAAGAATCTATTCATGTTGTGTTTGATGAAATTGAATCTCAGACAAAACTTAATGATGAAGAAGAAATGGATTCAATCAAGAAAAACAAATCCATTTCAAATCAGGATGATTTTGAAACAAATGATTTTCAAAATATAGAAGATGTCGATGATCATGCTCAACCCAAAGCATGGAGACATATGAAAGATCATCCAATTGATCAAGTTATAGGAGATATTCATGAAGGTGTCAAAACCAGAAATAGAATCCTTAATGAGGTAACTTTTTCAGCTTTTATTTCTGAAATTGAGCCTTCTAATATAGAAGAAGCTTTATCTGACAATGATTGGGTGATTGCTATGCAAGAAGAACTAAATCAATTTCAAAGAAATCAAGTTTGGGATTTGGTTCCTCGACCTAAAGACCATATGGTTATAGGGACCAAATGGGTTTTCAAAAACAAACTTGATGAATCAGCAATCATTGTAAGAAATAAAGCAAGATTGGTTGCCAAAGGCTATAATCAAGAAGAAGGTATTGATTATGAGGAAACATATGCTCCAGTGGCAAGATTGGAAGCAATACGAGTACTCTTAGCTTTTGCTTGCATCAAAAGTTTCAAACTTTATCAAATGGATGTAAAAAGCGCTTTTCTAAATGGTTATATTATGGAGGAAGTTTACGTCGAACAGCCTCCGGGTTTTGAAGATGAAACAAAACCTGATTATGTCTTCAAACTTAAGAAAGCACTATATGGTTTGAAACAAGCACCCAGAGCTTGGTATGAAAGACTAAGCAAATTTCTTCTTGATCAAGGTTTTGTCAGAGGAAAAGTCGATACAACTCTATTCATCAAACATAACAAAAGTGATATTCTAATAGTTCAAATTTATGTTGATGATATTATTTTTGGTGCTACTAACGAATCTATGTGTCAAGATTTCTCTAAGATCATGCAGGGTGAATTTGAAATGTCCATGATGGGAGAATTGAACTTCTTCCTTGGACTTCAGATCAAACAAAAGAAGAATGGCATATTTATATCTCAGACAAAGTATTTGAAAGAGTTGCTGAAGAAATATGGACTAGATAATACTAATGGAGCTGATACTCCAATGAGTTCTACAACATTGCTGGATGCTGATGCAAAGGGACCAAGCTTCAACATCACAAAGTATAGAGGAATGATTGGTTCATTACTCTATCTTACAGCAAGCAGGCCAGATATTCAGTTCAGTGTAGGAATGTGTGCAAGGTATCAATCCAATCCTAAAGTATCTCATGCAGAGACAGTAAAAAGAATTTTCAAATATCTAGGAGATACTTCAGAGCTTGGACTTTGGTATCCAAAGAGAGGAAACGAGTATCTAATGGCATATTCAGATTCAGATCACGGTGGATATAAAACTGACAGAAAGAGTACCAGTGGACAATGCCAATTTCTCGGAGGTTCTCTAGTGTCATGGTTCAGCAAGAAGCAGAACACGGTTTCATTATCTTCAACTGAAGCTGAATATATAGCTGTAGCAAGCTGCTGTTCTCAAGTGCTATGGTTAAAACAACAACTTCAAGATTTGGGAATTTATTTAAAAGAAATCCCAATCTATTGTGATAATACTAGCACGATAAGCTTGGCAAAGAATCCTGTACAACATTCAAGAACCAAGCATATAGACATTCGACATCATTTCATTCGAGATCATGTTCAAAAGAAAGATGTCAAAGTGGAATTCATACCAACTCATCTTCAACTTGCGGATATTTTCACGAAACCGATTGCAAAAGAGCAATTTCTCTATATTCGAAGAGAATTGGGAATGGTTAATCCCAATGAGTTGTAAGTTTTCTTATTAAAAAGTTTAATTAAATGTTTGTTTTGATGATAATCATACTGACTTTGGCATCGGAGTGGCCAAAATGTGTTTTTGCAGGAGTCTCACTCGAAGCACAGGAGGTACTGCTCGAGTGAGGAGCTGTGTCACTCGAGCACAAGAAGCTCTGCTCGAGCACAGCACTATTCATGATACTCTGTTCTCTTTTAGTTAGAACAGAGGTTAACAGAGGAGTTAAAAATATCAAGGGAATACATCATAAACAACAGTGAGAATTGAGCTCACTCGCGAGTGAGGAATTCTCACTCGAGCATGGGATGAACATGCTTGAGGTGAGGAATGCCTGCTCGAGTGAGAAAGAAGAATCTCTGTGCAAAAGCTATCCAAATTATGGTTACTCAAATGATCTTGGAGGATTTGAGTACAAAGAAGCAAAAATATGTCAAGAAATTCACAATCCAGGTACGTTTTAATTGCTTCTTTATTTTTTCCAGAAAATCACTCGAGCACAGATAGAACACTCGCGAGCACAGTATGAACATCACTCGAGCACTAGGGTTCATGCTCGAGCACTGTCACTTATATCAGTTACTGGGGAGCTCAGAACGTCGCACTTCCTTCTCTCACTCGAAGTGCTCTCTCACTCGAAAGACACAACTCTTCATCTTCAACCGTTCTCTCACCATTCAATCACGTCTTTCTACTTTAAATCACCGTTACAACTCTTCAATCTTCCATAAAAGGTGATTTTTACCTTCTGCATTTCTCATTCAAACCCTAATTTCTCTTTTCTCTTAACATTCGAAAGTTGTGCGTTTTTATCTTTCTTTCTTGATTCTCCAATGGCAAGAACCAAAACACCTTCTATTCCTCAAAGATCCCATTCTCCATCTCCTACTCAGTCTGCTGGCAGTAAATCGGGTACCCCTGAACCAACACCTCCATCTCCTAAAATTTCATCTTCACCGTCACCTCCTCCTAAACCCAAGACCAAGAAGAGGACTCCGGCTAAGAAACCTCACCCAAAACCTCGAGTTTCAAAGAAAGATCAACCTCCTCAAAAGAAACCCAAGGGTGTGGCATTCAAGGAACCTATAATCACCCGGTCTCAATCCAAAGAAGTGCAAGGAAAAGGGAAGAAGAAGGATTCAGAGCAACCCCAATCATCCTCTTCCTCTGATGATACATTGGGGAGACAACTCAGAGAAGCAATAGAAAAATCCAAATTGGATAAGATAGTTGGGAAGATTGCATCTCAGGTTGGTGCTTCAAGTTCACATAAAGTTAAGCAACCCAGTGTTTCTGCCTCTAGAGCACCTTCGGCCTCCCAAGCACCAGTGGATGACCAACTCACTAGCCCTCCTGAGGGATTCAATGTGACAGAACTTAAGGCAGTATCTCAGCAGGTATATGATGATGAATTCAAACATAGGCATTTCTGTCCAGTAGTATATGTTGATTTGGATTATCTGAAAAAGAATTGTCATTTGGACTTGTATCCTTATCTTCAGTACTATGCTCCCTGGCTAAACATTCATATGCCATATTCCCCCACTGTTGTAAAGACATTTTATTCCAACATGAAAATTCATAATATCATGTCTAGATCCGGTGATTTGATTGAAGAAGCTGTATCTACAACCATTAGAGGGAAATTCATTATGATCTTCTGAAGGGTGTATATGGGTGTTTTGGGTAGATTTTCTGTAATGGGTAGGATTTTGAGAAATATGTCATGTTACTATTTTGAAGTTATATTCTGGTATTATGTGTTGTTCAAGTTTGTTACAATTAATGACATGGTTCAAGTTTTCAAAATTTCAATGTTTCAAGTTATTAAATTCTTGTTAAGTTATATACCTCACACTATACTTATCTTGGCTGTTAAGTGTCCAAAGAAAACATTGCAGGAAAACTTGAATTTGGAACTTCACCTTGATATGCATTTTGGAAACTTTGAAGAAATTTCAAAATTTTTCAATTTCATTCAATTTCTTTTAAACCTTCATCACAAAGAGTTTTGTCATCATCAAAAAGGGGGAGAATGTTAGATTCCAAGTTTTGATGATAACAATAATTCAATTATGTGCAAAACATGTTTTTAGAAGGTTAAGAAAAGTTTTGAAGTTACCAAATGCATATTTGATGTTTGCTGATATCTGCTGTGAAAATGCACTTGAGTGCTCGAGCATGAAATCTGCACTCGAGCACAAATCACTTCTGCACTCGAGCAGGTGTGAGAGAAAGCCAGGGAGTGAGTACCCGAGAAGCATTCTCCCTTTGTAATCAATGGATCACTCGAAGCACAAAGTATGCACTCGAGCAGAGAAGTCATTCTCACTCGAGCACAGATGCGAGTGATGGTATGCGAGTGCTTGGCCGAGAGCAAGTAATGGTATGCTTCCTATATTCACTCGAGCAAGGGTATGCGAGTGCTTGGCCGAGAACAAGTAATGGTATGCTTCCTATATTCACTCGAGCAAGGGTATGCGAGTGCTTGGCCGAGAGCAAGCAAAGGCATGCTTTCTTCTCCACTCGAGCAAGGCACTGCGAGTTCCTGGCCGAGAGTCTTGAAGTTCAGATATGCTTGCGAGTAATATGTCCAACCCTCTCTAGTTCAGTTGAGAGTGCTTGTTCAAGAGAGCATATTCCTTGAGAATATGCTTCTCACTCGAGCAGAGGTAAGTGTGCTCGAGTGAGGACCAAAATCACTTGCGAGTGAAAATTCTATCCCTCTGGAATTCTGATGCGAGTGATGGTTTAGAGAGCATATTCCTTGAGAATATGCTTCTCACTCGAGCAGAGGTAAGTGTGCTCGAGTGAGGGTCCATATCACTCGCGAGTGCAAATTCTCACTCTTGTCAAAATGGAATGCGAGTGATGACCCGAGAAGACATTCCCAGTGTAAAGTGCAAAGATCACTCAAGCAGAGATTTTGTGCTCGAGTGATGCCTCTCTTCACCCGCGAGTGAAGATCTTTTCTCTCTAATTTTCCATGAAAGCACAACCCGATAACAGAGGTATATGAAGGAAAATAGGAGATCACTCGAAGTGAATCCTTCATGCTCGAGTGATGCCCTGTTTGACCACCGAAAATGCTAAGAATTACAACGTTCATTCCGAATATGATTGATTATTGTTTATTCATATCATCACTACTCTTTATCATTGTTTAACATTGTTTTGATTATTTTAAAAGTATAATACAGGAATATAAACGTTGGAAGTGGACCACATGAGGAAAAGTCAAATAACGGCAGACAATATGATTATATACACGCTGTCACCGACCACACTCAGATTATTCAACATGCGCATGTCTGCCAATATTTTCAAATGTCCCGCTCCACAACTGAAGAAATTCCAAACGGGCAAAAGTTGGAGCAACTATATATATACACAGAGACTCACGGAGAAACAGAAGAACATAGCGCAAGAACTCACAAGCTCATATTAATTCTCTGTTATTCATCTGTTTTCTCTGTATACACTTTTGATCTTCAGTGTTTATTCATTTACTCTGTAAGAGAGTCTTCATACAAACTCAAAATTCTATGTTTGTGTAATCTCAAGGTATTGGGATCTTGAGAGGGTAGTTATTCCTTACGAGAGAAGCAGTTGAGAGAATTCCTTGTAGTATCTTTCACTCATAAGCCTTATAAGATACAAGCAGGAGAGAACGTTGTTGTTCATAAGACTTACAGTGGTGTAAGCGGAAGAAAACGTTGCTGCTCATAAGTCTTGTATACATAAGCAAGTGAGAAGAATCATAGGTTGTTTCTCTGCACATAAGGCTTGTCGTAAGGGGGAGAGAAGTTTCTTGTTGAGAGAATATTTCTGCTCGTAGTCCATTCAAGGACGATTGTTGTCTTGTGGCGTTCTGAGAGCCCATTGAATCTTGGAGATATTGTGAAAATCTCAGTAGGTCTTGATCTCTGAGGACTGGACGTAGGCATTGTTGTTAGGCCGAACCAGTATAACTCTCTGTGCTCAAATCTTCTCTACTCTACTCTATCCACTATATTTACATATCACCATCTCAAACGAAAAATTTATAACATCACCCAATTCACCCCCCTCTTGGGTGAAGCTTGCCTCTTACACAAAGTACTAATGTGAGCTGACACTCACCTTCAGTAAGGCAGTAGGATCGAGAGTCGACCCTTGAGGTTCTCTGAGCTTAGCGTCACTCCTCTGAATGCTCTCCTGCCAAGATATTTATAACAAATTAAGACATTAAATTATAAGTAATAAATGTAACTATTAAAATTTAAATTAAATAATTATACAATAAAAAGTATTTATTTATAATTGCTTACAATAAAAAGTAGCAGCGTCTCTAAGTAACCATATACTCCATATGTGGCCCCAGGAAATGCCTGTCAGACAACTCTATCAGCATAAGGGTGATTGACACTTCCTTCCATACAATGCCTCTTATGGAGCCATCTGGATACTCGAATGATAACTGTTGTTGAAGGAAAACTCTAACAATAAAAGGAAGTTGTCCTAGCTAACTTAGAAATCAAGCACATACGCCCTTAGCATATCCTTAAGGGTTTGTATTGTTTGCTTTGTCTGCCCATCTATTTGAGGATGATATGCCATCCTAAAGCAAAGCTTGGTACCCAAAGCTTCATGAACTACCTTCCAAACTAAGAAGTAAATAGAAGATCTCAATCTGAGCTTAGTACCATGTAACCTCACGCATTCTCTTTAATGTAGATCTCCACCAATTTATCAGGAGAATAGTGGATATTGATAGGAAGGAAGTGGGCTGTCTTTATGAATCTATAACTTATCACCCATTTAGCTTCATCATTTCTGACCTTGGGTAACCCCATCACAAAATCCATAGTAACACTTTCCCATTTCCACTCAGCAATCTCAGGGTTTTCTAGAAGCCTTAATGGTAGCTGATGTTCAACTTTCACTTTCTGACATGTTAGACAATGAGCGACAAACTTAGTCATCTTTCTTTTCATCCATATCCACCAACACTGGGACTTCAAGTCATGGTACTTTTTTGTTGTTCCTGGATATAGAGTATACTTTAATTAATTAATTTCCTATGTTCAAATTTAAGCAAATTTGAGCAGATTTTCTGTACAAAATTTATGGACATAGTATTAGAGTGATTCCAATGGCTATAGAACCCTTATTCAGTCTATTTTCAAGGTAAAATATAGCCTTTTGCCAATTCAAAACATAAGTTTCCCAAAACTAAATTCTTTGGATGCTATTCGACCAAATCAACAATTGTTTAGGCTAAATTCAAAATCCCATAACTTTTTGTATAAAGCTTTAAATGATCATATGACCTATCAAATTAAAGCATAGAATGTCTACTTTCATTCTGGAAAATTTCATAAATTTTTGTCATCATTTGGTCATCCAAAACTACATGACAAACTCACTGTCTCGTAGGCGATTTCATTGGAAGCAGTGTTTACCTTTCAATTTACAATATTTATTTGGCCAAAATATTCCAAATAATTTCAATATATATTTGGTCAATAAAATTTGGGTCGTAATAGTTATCACCCACTTAAATAAATTTCATCATCGAAATTTCCTACACTTGTACAGTCATAAATTCAAGGCAACACTTTTTCATATCTTCTTCTGTTTCCCATGTTGCCTCCCTAGGAGATAATCTTTTCCAGACAAGCTTGACGAAGGGAATGCTCTTACTCCTAAGTTGCTTCTCCTCTGATCAATAATTCAGTCAAGCATATCTTTATCAATAAAATCATCATGCATTTACATGTCTTCACATTTGATCACATGTTATAGATCAAGTTGATACTTTTCCAACTGGGAAACATGAAAAACATCGTGTAACCTGCTTAGTTTTGGTGGCAAAGCAATGTGATACCCTATTGGCCTAATCTTTGCCAAGATCTCAAATGGGCCAATGTTCCTTTGATGCAATATCCATACTTTCAATGCTCTACCAATACTCGTAACTGGTGAGACTTTCATGAAAACATGTTCATCGACTTCAAAATCCAGAGGTTTCCGCCTCTTATCTGTATAGCTCTTCTGTCGGCTCTTAGTAGGTAACAATCTTTACTTAATAAGCTTTATTTTCTCTTTTGTCAAATCAACAATATCTAGCCCCAACAAATGCCTCTCAGACAAATCTATCTAGTACACATGCCCTTAGCATATCCTCAAGGGTTTGTATTGTTCACTATGTCTTACCATCTATTTGAGGATGATATGCCACACTGAAGTGGAGCTTGATATCCTCAAGGGTTTGTATTCTTGTTAAGGTTCAATAGCCTAAGAAGGATCCAATGGCAAGCATGTGTGAAGGCATTCTTCCTGACGGAGCTTCTATCACAAGAACTCTGGGTTTCAATGGTGAACACTTCTCATTCTGGAAAGCAAACTTCAGAGTCTTCTTAATGGCTACTGAATATGGGCTATGGGATGTGATTGAGAGTGGAAACTACAAACCTGAAAAAGATTGTAGATTCACAGAGAGTTCCCAAAACACCAGTAAAATATGATGAGAATGACAAGAAACTCATCACACTCAACAACAAGGCAATTCTAATGATTCAAAGTGCCTTGAGTCAAAATGAGTACTTCAGAATCTGGACACTCCCAACAGTTAAAGAAATATGGGAAGCCTTGGAAATATCTCACAAAGGAACTTCGAGAATAAAAGAAAACCGGATCAATACTCTGGTTACTGAGTTTGATTTACTTCGAATGAAATCAGGTGAGTCGATAGCTGAATTTGAACTTAGATATACTCACCTTGTTAATCAACTTGTAGCACTTAGAAAAGTCTATTATCAACATACCCAAGTATGAAATATTTTAAATATTCTTTCTAAAGACTGGGAGGCAAAAGTCACTGCAATTGAGGAAGCAAAAGGTGAATTAATGCGATCAGTTGCTTCTCTATTCAGAAGTCTTTCTGAATATGAAAGTAAGTTAAAGTCAAACGAGAACTAGATGATATTGGTGATAAGAAGAAAAGAGGTCTAGCATTGAAAGTAAAAGAAGAAGAACAAGATGAAGATGAAGAGCTTGACGATAACAAAATGGGCCTAATCATAAAACGATTCAGAAAGTTTTACAAGAAAGGCCAAGGATTCAAAAACTTTCAGAAAGGAAGAACAAGCAATAAAGAACACATCATCTACTATGAATGTGGAAAGCCAGGACATTTCAAATCAGAATCTCAAGAACCGATTCAAAAAAATAAAGAAAAGAGAAAAGTCAAATTCTACAACAAGAAGAAAGCCTTTGTATCTACCATATGGGAAGATAGTTCTTCTAACGAAGAAAGCCATGAAGAGGAAGTAGCCAATATGTGTCTAGTTGCTCAAGAGGAAACAGAAGAAGAGGTAATTGATTCTGATCCTGCCTATGATGAATTACTTTCGAATATAATGTTTTACATTGTGAATTCTTCAAAGTAGTTAATAACAAGTTTTTTTCAAAAAGAAAAACAAAGTTCTTGAAGTAGAACTTAAAGAGAATTTTGAAAAGGATTGTGAAAACTGTACTTCTTTGAAAAATAAAAACACTGAGCTTACTAAATCTCTTGAAAAATTCACTAAAGGAAGTGAAATGATAAATGTAATTTTAAAAGCTCAACGATTTGTGATTGAACAATCTGGAATTGGATATGACCAAAAATCATACAGAAGGAAAGGAAGAAAGAAAGCTAGAGGTAAATCATACTTGAATTATTTTCAGCATTCTATGCATACATCAAATCATTTTGCACATTGAAATTATTGTAACAGAACATGTCATTACACTTCATCATGCATTCATAGGAAGAAAGGAAATATAGGAACCTTCAAATGGGTACCTAAAGGTTCATATATTCCTAAAAGTTTTTGTACTAACCCAAAAGGACCCAAAAAGATTTGGGCACCTAAGACTTAATCGTAATTGATTGCAGATATGTCTTAAAGCATCCAAAAACAATAAATGGTACATAGACAGTAGATGCTCTAGACATATGATCGGAGATTTTGAAAGTTTTACCACATTGTAACCTAAAGAAGGAAGAAAGGTAAAATTTGGAGGAAATCAATCCGGAAAAATAGCAAGAATTAGTGAAATAAAAAATAACAAAGGAATACAAGTCAAAGATGTATATTACGTTGAAGGCTTGTGTCATGATTTGCTGAGCGTAAGTCAAAGTGCAGATAAAGACAACTGGATAATATTTGTTTTAGAGGAATGTCTGATTGTCAACAAGAAAGACTTACAACTTGATAAGAAAAATATCAAGGCAAAGCTCAGAGCAAAAAGGGAAGGTAACTTCTATACACTTGATATCAATATAAATAACTCTGAAAATTGTTTTCTGAGTAATGCTGATGAAAGTTGGTTATGGCATAAGAGACTAGCTCATGTCAACATGTACCAACGAGGCAAACTACTTAAAAAGGATTTAGTTCTTAGATTACCCAAAGTAAATTTTAAAAAGATTTGATTTGTGGCGCATGTCAAAAGGATAAACAAACTAAATCATCTTTCAAATCGAAAAAATGAAATTACAATGAATCGACCACTTCAATTGATACATATGATTTAGTTGGTCCAACAAGAGTTAAAAGCCTTGGTGGCAACTTATATTCACTAGTCATTGTTGATGATTTCTGTAGATTTACATGGACTATTTTTCTATTATCAAAGGATTAAACCTTTGCAGAATTCATTGTTTTTGCCAAGAAAGTGCAAAATGAGAAAGGTATGTCTATTACAGGTATCAGGACAGATCACGGTGGAGAATTTGAAAATCAAGCCTTTAAAGAATATTGTGATACTAATGGCATTGATCACAATTTCTCTGCTCCAAGGACACCACAACAAAATGAAGTCGTGGAACGTAAGAATAGAGTGCTCACTGAAATGGCTAGAGCAATGTTGAATGAAAAGAACGTGTCTCAAGTTTTCTGGGCCGATGCAATGAGAACAACATGCTATATTTCAAATAAAGCCTACATTAGAACAAAACTTAAAAAGACACCATACGAACTATACAAAGGAAGGAAGCCGAAACTTGCTCATTTGCACATATTCGGTTGTAAGTGTTTCATTCATAATAATGGTAAAGATAACTTAGGAAAATTTGATTCTAGAACAGATGAAGGAATTTTCCTAGGATATTCTAACTGAAGTAAAGCATACAGAATTTTCAATAAATGAACATGTGTTGTTGAAGAATCAATTCACATTGTATTTGATGAATTTGAATCCTCTGACAAAACCATTGATGATGAGCAGGAAGTTGTTTTAAATCAAGAAAATGCTCAATCTATTTCTAAATCTCTTATTCCAGAAGTTGATCAAACCAAGGAAGAAGATTAGTCACTAGGACAACCTAAAGCCTGGAAATACAATAGGAGTCATCCTCTAGATCAACTCATAGGAGATGTGAATAAATGAGTCAAAACTAGAAATAGAATTTTCAATGAAGTGAGTTTTTCTGCATTCATCTTTGAGATTGAATCTTCTAACATTGACTAAGCCCTATCAGAAAATGATTGGGTTATAGCAATGCAAGAAGAACTAAACCAATTTGAAAGAAATCAAGTTTGGGATTTGGTACCCCAACCTAAGGATCATCCTATCATTGGCACTAAATGGGTATTCAAGAACAAACTTGATGAATCCGCAATTATTGTCAGAAATAAGGCAAGATTGGTGGCCAAAGGCTATAATCAGGAAGAAGGAATTGATTATGAGGAAATGTATGCTCCAGTAGCTAGATTGGAAGCTATACAAATACTCTTAGCCTTTGCATGCATCAAAGGAGTCAAACTCTATCAAATGGATGTAAAGAGTACATTTCTAAATGGCTACATCATGGAAGAAGTATATGTAGATCAACTTCCAAGTTTTGAAGATGTAACCAAACCTGGCCATGTTTTCAAACTCAAAAAGGCTTTATACAGTTTAAAACAAGCTCCTAGAGCATGGTATAAAAGGCTCAGTAAATTTCTTATTGATCAAGGTTTTGTACGAGGAAAATTTGATACAACACTTTTTACAAAATGAAAACGTGATGATATATTAATTGTGCAAATATATATTGATGATATAGTTTTCGGTGCTTCTAACGAAACTATGCGCAAAGAATTTTTTGAGATAATGTAGGGGGAGTTTGAGATGTCAATGATGGGAGAATTGAATTTTTTTTCTCGGTTTGCAAATCAGACAAAGAAAGAATGGAATTTTCATATCTCAAACAAAATATTTGAAAGAGCTATTGAAGAAGTATGGATTGGATGAAGCAAATGGAACAGACACACCACTGAGCTCAACCACATTGCTCGATGCGGATGTCACGGGAAAAGATTACAACATCACAAAATATAAAGGAATGATTAGATCATTACTCTATATCACTATAAGTAGGCCTGATATTCAATTCAGTATGGGCATGTGTGCAAGATATCAATCAGCATCAAAAGAGTTACATGCTAAAACCGTCAAACATAGCTTATGATATCTTGCTGACATGACAGAATTGGGTCTTTGGTATCCCAAAGGAAGAAGTGAATATCTAGTTGCATACTCAGACTCTGACTATGGAGGATACAAGACGAACATAAAGAGTATAAGTAGACAAGGCCAGTTTCTTATAGGCTCACTTGTATCATGGTTTAGCAAGAAACAAACTACAGTGTCTCTTTCATCAACGGAAGCTGAGTATGTTGCAGTATCAAGTTGTTGTGCACAAGTAATATGGCTAAAGCAACAACTCCAGAATCTTGGTATTTATTTGAAAGAAACACCAATATATTATGACAACACTAGCACGATAAGCTTGGCAAAGAATCCTGTTCAACATTCCAGAACCAAGCATATTGATGTTAGACATCACTACATCAGAGATCATGTCCAAAAGAAAGATGTCAAAGTAATATTCATTCCAACTCATCTTCAACTAGCAGATATCTTCACAAAACCTCTTGCAAAAGATCAATTTTTGTATATTAGACGAGAATTGGGAATGTTAAATCCTAATGAATTGTAAGTTATTTAGTGTTTAGAAAATGTTAGATGATATTATTTATTGATGTTTTGATGATTACTAACTTAAACATCAGAGTTTCTAGCAATTTGTTTTGTAGGATCATGATATTTTGTTTTGGAGTATGAAAAGCAGAGGTTAACAGAGGACAACATTACTGAAGGGACAACTTCAAGTAATGAGCATTACTGGAGTAACACCTTGAAGTAATGGATGCATTACTTGAGTAGCCACTCGAGTAATGAACTTAAAAATGTGCCAGTGAAGCATTAATTTCAAATGAAACAGCACAACAGTTGGAAATGAACAGTCAGAAGGTGAAGAGATAGATTACTCAAGGGAGGCCTTAAATGATCTTCAATGTTACTCGAGTAAGGCCTCGAGTGAACTTGGGTACAGAACTTAAATCAGCTGAGTTTTAGCTTAAATCTGTTCTAAAGAATCATCAAATGATCGAGGGAATATACATGGATAATTACAATATTATTCATGACAAGTATGCTCTCAAATTCACTGTATCTTAAAATTTCTGGTATGATCACTCGAGTAGCTACTCGAGTGAGGCTGAAGATCACTCGAGTAAGCTCTCAGTGATGTCAGGATTTAGGGTTATTTCAGTCGACACTCGGTCATTTCTCACAAAATCGCCTCGAGTGATTCTCCTAGTGCTCTTACAAAAACTTTTCAAAATCTTTTTCTCTTCCCATAACCGTCAAAACCCAGTGATCTATGCTTACAAAAACCTCTCAGATTGTACTGAACATAGATTTTCTCAAATCACAATGGTAAGGACAAAATCTCCCAATCTCAGCACTCCTTCTGAGTCATTTGAACCATATCAACCCTCTGATTCACTTTCCTCTCCTCCTACCAAGAAAAGAAAGATTTATCCTAAATCTAAAACCAAAGCAAACCGCAAACCAAGCCAAAGGTGAAAGGGGTTGTGATTAAGGAGTCCATTGTCATAAGAGCTCAAACCAAGAAGAGTTCACCTCCAGGAAGAGGCAAAGCAACAAAAGAGCCATCTCCTCCTTCCTTTGATTCATCCGACACACCCACCTTCTCTCCTAAACCTCTGAAAAAGCCCAAGATTGATAAGAAACTTACCAAAGTCATGGTAGGCATGCTTGAGGAAGCTTTTCAATCTAAGGAAATAAAGAAAGGGAAATCTTCAAGGCAAACAAAAGAGAGGGAGGAATAAATAACATTTCCTTTAAAGGGATTCAACGTAAGCAAGCTTGAGGAATCTCAGAAGTACCCGAGTCATTTTTCAAGAAGAAATGTGTGCAAGATATACATTGACTACAACGTTCTTCAAGAGGTATTGAAATTTGATCTGAGTCCCTATCTTGATTCCTACATGCCCTGGCTCTTGTTAAACTCCCATTTTGCACCAAAGTTGTGAGGCATTTTTATTGTGATCTTGATTTATAAATGATCCCGTTAGGAAATCTGTGGAAGAAGAAATGACTTCTAAGGTCAGAGGACAGAGAATTTTAATCTCACCTTCCAAAATCAATACCTGGTTAAGAATAGAGAACCCTCCTAATGATGATTATCCCAATTATGATTCAAACCATTTGTTTTCTATCCTAACACCTGGTGAGATAGTAGGACCCCTCAATTTCATTCTGAGTGATATGAGTGATTTTCATAGAGTCTTATGGTATATCTATTCTAGAGCCATGGTGAACAAATCCAATAACTTCACTCATTTCATTGAGAGGGACTTCAGAAAATTTGCCTTATTGATCCTCAAAGAAGAAAAGGACTTGGGAGAATATATCTTCAATGAGATGAAAAGATATAGGTATGAAGGAAAACCTACTACTCCAATGCCTTATCCTCAACCTATTTCCCTGTTTCTCAAGAAGAATAAGATTTGGTACTTTGAGAATATGGAGTCAATAAGAGGATAACACCAGTGGGGAGGAATTAAATTGGAAAGTTGAATTGAGATTCCTCTGAAGACTCCTCTAAAATCAAGTCCTAAGGAAAAGAAGACAGACACAACAACTAGTCAAATGGATGACACACAGTCTTCTGCTCTAGGCAACACATCTTCTCCATCATTCTTTGGTGCCGCAATGCAAACATTCATGGAGAACATTCTAAAGAGTTTTCATATTAACAATGTGAATACCAATGTGGAGTTGGTAGCCCATATGAATGAGAAGATGGGACAACTTGTGAAGAGGATGGATAAGAGCCATAAAGAGTTGCTAGCTGAACAATATGCCCAGGGTGAGCTTCTGAGATCCATTGTTGCCAGATTAGATGCTATGGCATCTGGCTCCTCTATTCCTGGTCCTTCCATTACTCCTGAGCCTATACCTGTCTCTAAACTTGGACCATCTATACCCACTGAGCATAGACCCTCTGAGATTGGACCCAGTAATGTCTTGTTCTCTATGCCTGACCCTGACACGTCTGAGCCAATCCATATCACCACTGATGATCCACCTCAGCTTGTTCAACCAAAGACCATATCTACTCCCAGTACATCATTGACACACACTGAGGAGGTGCTTGAGTCTTCACCAGTTGCTACAAAGGAAGTAGAAATTACTTCTCTGGTTCCTTACCCATTATCTTTGGTGAATCCTCCAGTGGATCTTCAAACACCACCAGTGAACCTTCCTGACCCTAAACCATCATCTTCAGATCCTTTAAGTTCAGATGGTTCATATGAATCATTGGCATTTCCTGTCACTCCTATCTCAGCAGTCAAGCCACCTACTCCTCCTCATGATTAATTCCACCTTTATGATGAAGACAAAAAGGGGGAGAAGAGCCTGAGTGATTTTGTGATGAATGGCTAAGTCAATATTGGGATTTGGGTATACGGGGCTTTTGGGCGCTTTTACATTTTTCTATTTTTGAATTCTAAGTTTGATTATGTATTCAATTCTTCTTTATGCAATTTGTTTCTTTATGCCATTAAAGTTAAATTTTATTGAAATTATATTGCATTTTGGGACTAATGTGTTTTCGATTGTGTATGCAACGTAAACAAGTAAATATAAGAACAAAAACTTTGAAAAGATCTTTAACAAGCTATTTCAAAAGAGTTTTCAAGTTTAAATTGAACAAAAGATTTCATATGAAAAGTATTTGAGAAGCATTTGTTTGAAAACTCGATTTCGAAAACTTTGTTCAAAATCACCAAGTTTTGTCATCATCAAAAAGGGGGAGAATGTTAGATCCCATATGTTTTGATGATAACAAAGATTGGATCAATGATATAAAAGGATTTGATAACAAACAAATGAATTTGAACAAAGTGACAAATCATTACTTGAAGTAAGCACTGGAGTAATGCACAAATTTTGTGATGGCTTACTCAAGTGATCACTCGAGTAAGGGAAGCTATTACTCAAGTAAGCATTGGAGTAATCGTGGAGAATTTCATCTAGAGAAGCACTGCCAAAATTTGGAAGAAGTTACCCAAGGGACCACTCAAGTAATCTACAAAGTTATATAGACCATTACTCGAGTAGCCACTCGAGTAACATCATTTGTAAAGGCTTTACTCGAGTAGCCACTCGAGTGAGCAGGTCAAAAATCTTCCAGTAGCTCTCAACCAAGAAATGCAACATATTACTCGAGGTACCAGGTGAGAAAAAGGCATTACTTGAGGGACCACTCGAGTAATATGCAGAGTTATTTGAGGCATTACTCGAGGGATCACTTGAGTAACCAGGTAACCAAACTCTCGGCCAAGATTTGAATGACATTACTCGAGGGAATAATTGAGTAATCTGCAAAATTATTTGAAATGTACTCGAAGGAGTACTCGAGTAACTTCTAAAGAAAACATATGGCCACTCAAGTAACCACTCGAGTAATCAGATTACTAGAGTCAGTACCTGAGTAACTTGTGAAGGAAACACATGGCCACTTGAGTAATCAGGTATTTCTAAGGTTTGTGATGTATTGCACTCTATGTCTTACCCGAATAATATCTTATCAAAAATGTTGAATTAGGCATTGTCATATTTGTGATAGGTTTACTCGAGGAACCACTCGAGTAACAAACATGATTACTAAGTAGTCACTCGAGTAAGGCAGTTCAGAAATTATGTTTTTAATCGAATGTTTATTGATTTGTTATCTATATGATTAATTCTTCATTACATTAGTATCTTAAGTATATTTATAGAGAAACAATGAAGAGATCATACAGGAAGAGTAAAATCAAATAAAGTGTCCGAGATCTCACCTACCGCTACCTCCGCAAATGGATAGTGTTCAAATTTAAAGAATGTCAACCATTGCTCGTGACTCTAACTAACATGTTTGAATTGCTTCCAACGGATACCATAAATCATCTATATATACGGAGAATTCAAAGAGAAGAATACACAAGAACAAAGAACACACGAACATACACTGATCAACACACTCTTAGTGCTTTGTTTTTCTTATACTTATTCATTGTACTTCAGTGATTATATATTTTCTCTATGAGAGAGTTTTTCATTACAAACTCAATATTTGTTATTGAGACAACTTAAGGTTGTGGAACCTTAAGTTGGGGGTTTGATTGCAACGTGTAAGGGGGAGCGAGTATCCAGGTGAAGGAACTTACTGTGTACTGAGGTGCCAAGAACCCACTGAATCTTAGAGAATATAGTGAAATTCTCAGAGACGCTCTGAGGGACTGGAGATAAGTCAAAGTGGTTGTGGCCGAACCAGTATAACTCCCAGTGTATACTTCGGTGATATTTCTCTTTGCTCTCAACTGCTTTTAATATTTATTTAATTTTCTTATATGCAATAAAAGTTTTGGTATCACCCAATTCACTCCCCTCTTGGGTGAAATGCTTACACTAACAGCTTCTCCTACCAATCGATAATTCGTTTGGGCATAACTTTATTAGTAAAATCATCAAGCATTTCTATGTCTTCACATTCGATCACATGTTCTAGATTAGGTTGATAAATTTTCAACTAAGAAACATGAAAAACATCGTGTAACCTGCTCAGTTTTGGTGGCAAAGCAATGCGTTACGCTATTGGCCTAATCTTAGCCAAGATCTTAAATGGACCAATGTACCTCAGATGCAACTTCCACACTTTTAATGCTATACCAATGCTCGTAACTAGTCAGAATTTCTTGAAAACATGGTCACTGACTTTAAAATCCAGAGGTTTTCGCCTCTTATCTTCATAGCTCTTCTGTTGGCTCTGAGTAGCTAACAATCTTTGCTTAATCAGCTTTATCTGCTCTTTTGTCAGATCAACAATATCTAGCCCCAGCAAATGCCTCTCAGACAACTCTATCTAGTACATACGCCCTTAGCATATCCTCAAGGGTTTGTATTGTTTGCTTTATCTGCCTATCTGTTTAAGGATGATACGTCATGCTGAAGTGTAGCTTGATACCTAAAGCTTCATAAACCTCCTTCCAAAATTTAGAAGTAAATTGAGGATCTTGATCCAAGATGATGTTCTTCAGAGTACAACATAACCTCACGATCTCCTTAATGTAGACCTATGCCAATTTTTCAGGAGAATAGTGAACACTGATAGGCAGGAAGTGGGCTGTCTTTGTGAATCTGTTAACTATCATCTATCTAGCTTTATCATTTTGACTATAGGTAACCCCATCATCAAAACCCATAGTAACGCTTACCTACTTCCACTCAGGGATCTCAGGGTTTTCCAGAAGCCCTGATGGTAATTGATGTTCAACTTTCCGTTTTTGACATGTTGGATAACGAGAGACAAACTTAGTCACCTCTCTTTTCATCCCTCACTACCAATACGGGGACTTAAAGTCATGGAACATTTTTGTTCCTCCTAGATACAGAGTATACTTACTTTAATTAATTAATTTCCTATTTTCATATTGAAGCAAATAACAGAAGATTTTCCGTCCAAAATTTAAAAAATTATAACTAAATTTGTAGATATTGTAACGGAGTGATTGTAAAGGCTATAGAACCCTTATTGAGTCTATTTTTAAGGTAAAATATAGCTTTTTGCCAATTGGAAGCACAAAATTCCCAGAACTAATTTCTTTGGATGCTATTCCAAAAAATCATCAATTTTCTAGGCTAAATTCAAAAACCCATAACTTTTTTGTATAAAGATTTAAATGATCATATAAACTATCAAATTAAAGCTTAGGATGTTTACTTTCATTTTGGAAAATTTCATAAATTTTTGTCATCGTTTGGTCATCCAAAACTACATGACAAACTCATTGCCTTGCAGGCGATTTCTTTGGAAGCATTGTTCACCTTTCAATTTCCAATATTTATTTTACCAAAATATTCCAAATAATTACAATATATATTTGGTGAATAAAATTTTTGGTGTTATAGTTATCCGCATCTTAACTAAATTTCATCCCTGGAATTTGCTACACCTGTCAGCCATAAATTTCGAGTAATACTTTTTCATATCTTCTTCTATTTCCCATGCTTCCTCCCTAAGAGATAATCTTTTCCAAACAATCTTGATGAAGGTAATGCTCTTACTCCTGAATTGCTTCTCCTGCCAATTGATGATTCAGTCAGGCATGACTTCATCAATCAAATTATCATTCATTTCCATGTCTTCATATTTGATCACATGTTCTAGAGCAGGTTGATACTTTTTCAACTAGGAAACATAAAAACATCATGTAATCTGCTCAGTTTTGGTGCCAAACAATTTTAGTATGCTACTGGCCCAATCTTCACGAAGATCTCGAAGGGACCATTGTACCTCAGATGTAACTTTCATACTTTTAATGCTCTGCCAATGCTCATAACTGGTGAGACTTTTATGAAAACATGGTCACCGACTTTGAACTTTAGAGGTTTCCACCTCTTATCCGTATAGCTCTTCTATCAGCTTTGTGTAGTTAAAAATCTTTGCTTAATCAGCTTTATCTTCTCTTTTGTCTGATCAACAATATCTTTCCCTAACAAATGCCTCTCAAACAACTCTATCTATCACAAGGTTGACTGACACTTCCTTCCCTATATTGCTTCATATGGAGCCATTTGGATGCCTCAATATTAATTGTTGTTGTATGCAAACCCTACTAATAGAAGGAACTGTCCCAGCTACTTTTGAAATCAAGTACACACCCCTTTAGCATATCCTCAAGGGTTTGTATTGTTTTCTTTGTCTGCATATCTATTTATGGATGATATGTCATGCTGAAGCAAAGCTTGGTACCCAAAGCATCATAAACCGTTTTCCAAAACTTGGAAGCAAATTAAGGATCTTGATCCGAGATGATGTTCTTCGGAGTACATGTAACCTCACGATCTCCTTAATAAAGATCTCCGTGAATTTATCAGGAGAATACCTGATAGGTAGGAAGTGGGCTATCTTTGTAAATCAAACATCTATCATCCATATAGCGTCATAGTTTATGACTTTGTGTAACCCAGTCATGAAATATATATTAATTCTTTCCCACTTCTACTCAGGAATCTCATGGTTTTCTAGAAGTGCTGATAGTCGATGATGTTCAACTTTCACTTTCTGACATGTTAGACAACAGCAACAAACTTAGTCACCTCTTTTTTCATCCTTGGCCACCAATACAGGGATTTCAAGTCATGGTACTTTTTGTTTCTCCATGTGGAGTATACTTCCTTTAATTAATTAATTTCCCATTTTTGGATTTAAGCAAATTTCGGCAGACTTTCTTCCAAAACTTTGAAAAATCATAACTAAATTTGTAGACATTTGTTGGAATGATTCCAAAGGTGATAGAACCCTTACTGAGTCTACTTTCAAGGTAAAATATAGTCTTTTGCCAATTAAAAGCATAAAATTCTTTTGATGTTGTTTCAGAAACTTAACAATTTTTCTAGGATAACTTCAAAAATTCATAACTTTTTGTATAAATCCTTAACTGATTCATATACCTATCAAATTAAAGCTTAGGATGTATACTTTCATTCTGGAAGATTTCATAAATTTTTGTCACCATTTGTTTATCCAAAACCACATGACAAACTCACTACCTCACAGGTGATTTCATTGGAAGCATTGTTCACCTTTCAATTTCCAATATTTATTTGACAAAAAAATTCCAAGTTATTATAATATATATTTGGTGAATAAAATTTGGGGCGTTACACACAACACTCTTCTGTTAGATTTGATAATATGTTTTTATGATAACAAATCTTGATAAATGTCCTTGGATTTGATCTTTAAATAATATGGCATGACAAATGTGGATTACAATTGCAAGCCAAGAGAAAATATGATATGTTAGTCACTCGAGTGAATATGTACATACTCAAGTGATAGGTTGGATCACTAGAGTGATCATTTAAGATCACTTGAGGGATATGACACTAATAATAGGTCTCTTAAGTGATCCTTTGAATCACTTGAGTGACTACTAAAAATTAGCAAATCACTCGAGTGATTGCTAAAAATTAGCAAACCACTCAAAGTAATATGTTGAATGACTTAAAGTGATTGCCAGAATTAACAGATCACTCGAGTGATACTCTGAATCACTTGAGTGAAGTCTAAAAACTTGTAGATCACTTCCAATGAATGCTCAACACACTCGAGTGATGAGAAAGTTAATAGATCACTTTAAGTGAAGTGAAAATTCACTTGAGTAAAGTTTAAAATAAGTCTTGACAGATTAATTACAGTATTAACCTTTTCTTCTCAGTGTGTTACAATAGACAAGCAAGGGATCAAAATTCAAAGTCTTCATCAATAATGAATCATTTGTAATAGTAAATAATGGTGGAAATATTTTTCAATCCAATAATCATTATACAATGGGCAAACCTTTGAAATGCTCTCAACGGCTCTCTAATATCTTCTACATAATATCAGAGCGATAAAGTGAGAGGAACAATGAACATCAACCTATAATCAACTTACAAAAAATATTCTCTTGCTTTGTTCTTCATTCTTCTATTACTTTGTACTTTAGTGATTATTCATTTACTTTTTGAGAGAGATTTTTATTACAAACTTAATATCTGTTATTGACACCATTCAAGGTTATGGAACCTTGAGTTGGGGATTGGTTTACATCGTGTAAGGGGGAACGAGTGTCCAAGAGTGAAACTTGCTTTGAACAGAGGTGCGTAGAACCATCTGAATCTTAGAGGATATAGTGAAACTCTCAGAGGAACTTTGCGGACTGGACGTAGGTTAAAGTGGTTATGGCCAAACTAGATTAACTCTCAGTGTACACTTTGGTGATATCTCTTCTAGCTCTTAACTATGCTAATTCTATCAAGTTTTTATTTACGTTTGATTACTTTTTGAACACTTAATTCACCCCACTTAGGTGAAACCCTTACACTAACATTTTTGTATCAGACATAAGAACTCTTGTTCAGGTATAACAACTAAGAAGGATCCAATGGTAAGCATGTGTGAAGGGATACTTCCCGATGGAGCTTCTATCACTAGACCACTAGGTTTCAACTGCAAACACTTCTCTTTCTAGAAAGAAAGTTCAGAGTATTCATAGTGGCTACTAAATATTGACTATGGGAGGTGATCGAAGATAGGAACCATATGCCTGTAAAGATGCAGAATTACAAAAAGTTCCCAAGACACCAGCAGACTATGATGAGAACGATAAGAAGCTTGTCACTCTCAATAGCAAGCCAATCTTGATGATCCAAAAGGCTTTAAGTCAAAAAGAGCACTTTAGGATTTGCACACTTCTAAGAGCTAAGGAAATATGGCAAGCCTTGGAAATAACTTTTGAGGGAACTTGAGGAATAAAAAAAATTGGATCAACATTCTGGTTAATGAATTTGATCTGCTTCGAATGAAATCAGGTGAGTCAATAGCTGAATTTGAACTCAGATATACTCATCTTATTAATCAACTTACAGCACTTGGGAAATTCTATGATTAGAATACCCAAGTAAGGAAAATACTGAATATTCTCTCCAAAGAGTAGGAGGCCAAAGTCATACCGATAGAGGAACCAAAAGGTGAATTAATATGATATGTTGCTTCTCTATTCAGAAGTCTATATAAATATGAAAGTAAGATAAATTTCAAACGAGAACTTGAAGAAATTAGTGACAAGGAAAAGAAAAGCCTAAACTAAACGTAAAGGAGGAAACTGAAGATGATGATGATGACGAAATGGGCCTGGTAATAAAACGCTTCAAAAAGTTTTACAAGAAAGGCCAGGGATTTAGAAATCTTCAAAAAAGAGGAACAAGCAACAAAAGAGAAAACAAGGAGCACACTATCTGCTATGAATGCGGAAAGCCAGGACACATCAAGTCAGAATATCCAGAGCTAATTCTGAAGAATAAAGAAAAGAGAAAAGGAAAGATCTTCAATAAAAAGAAAGCATTTGTATATGCTATTTGGGGAGATAGCTCCTCTAATGAAGATAGCAATAAAGAAGAAGTTGTCAATCTGTTTAGTTACTCAAGAAGAAACGGAAGAGGATAAGGTAACTAATTATGATCCTACCTATGATGAATTACTATATAAAGATAATGCTTTACATTCTAAATTCATCAAAGTAGTTAAAGAACTAGTTGTTTTCGAAAAGAAGAACAAAAATCTTGAAGAAAAACTCAAAGAAGTTGTAGAAAAAGATTGTGAAAATTATGCTTCTTTGAAAAAGAAAAATGTTGATCTCACTAAAACTCTTAAGAAATTTACTAAAGGAAGTGAGATTTTAAATGTCATTTTAAAAGCTCAACGTTTAGTAAGTGATCGATCTGGTATTGGATATGATCCAAAACAAGAAAAAAGGAAAGGAATAAAGAAAACAGGAGATAAAACATACTTGATTTATTTTTAGCATTATGTACTTATATCTAACCCTTTTGCACATTGTAATTACTATAATAAAAAGCCAGTAGACTTCCTCATGTAATCATAAATAGAAAGGAACAATAGAAACTTATAAATAGGTGCCTAAAGGTTCATATGTTCAAAAAATAATTTGTACTAACCCAAAAGGACCCAAAAAGATATGGGTACCTAAGACTTAATTTTATTTGATTGCAGATATGTCTTAAAACATCCAGACTCAACAAATAGTATATAGACAGTGGATGCTCTATACATATGACTTGTGAGTTTGAAAAGTATACCACATGAGAATTGTTATACCCTTGATATGAGTAAAAATGTTTATGTAAACTATTTTCTAAGTAACACCGATAAAAGTTGGTTATGGCATAAGAGACTAGCTTATGTCAATATGCACCAACTAGGCAAGTTACTCAAAAAGGATTTAGTAATTAGTTTACCCAAAGTAAATTTCAAAAATAATTTAATTTGTGATACATGTTAGAAGGGTAAACAAACAAAGTCATCTTTTAAATCGAAAAATGAAATCACAACAAATAAATTGCTTCAACTGCTACATATGGATTTAATTGGATCAGTAAGAGTTAAAAGTTTTAGTGGTAGCTTATATCTATTGGTCATTGTTGATGATTTTTCTAGATTTACATGGACTGCTTTTTTATCATCAAAGGATGAAACCTTCAGTGAATTTATTATTTTTGCTAAGAAAGTGCAAAATGAAAAAGATATGTTCATTACAGGTATCAAGACAGATCATGGTAGAGAATTTGAAAATGATGCCTTTAGAGAATAGTGTGACATCAATGGCATTGATCACAACTTCACTGCTCCAAGAAAACCTCAACAAAATGGAGTCGGGGAGAGAAATAATAGAGTACTTACAGAAAGAGCTTAGGCCATGCTAAATGAAAAGAACATATTACAAGTTTTCTAGGCTAATAATGCAAAGAGCACAACGTGCTACATTTTAAATAAAGCCTACATAAAAAAAAACTTGGAAAGACACCGTACGAACTATACAAAGGTAGGAGGCTGAACCTTACTCATCTACAAATTTTTGGTTGTAAGTGTTTCATTCATAATAATGGCAAACATAACCTAGGAAAGTTTGATTCTAAAATTGATGAAGGAATATTCCTAGGTTATTCTAACTGTAGCAAAGCTTACAAAATTTTTAATAAACCAACATGTGGAGTTAAAGAATCAATTCATGTTGTCTTCGATGAATTCGAATCCTCTAACAAGATTATTGACGATAAGCAGGAAATAATATTAAATCAAGAAAATAGTCAACCTAATTTTAAACCTTTCAATCCATAGGTTGGCCAAACAAAGGAAGAAGAACAACTACTAGGACAACTTAGAGCCTGAAAAAATAACAAGAGCCACCCCCTAGAACAAGCTATTGAAGCAAAATCGTAAATGAAGTTAGTTTTTCTGCATGCATTTCTGATATTGAAGCTTCTAACATTGACAAAGCCCTATCAGACAATGATTAAGTAATAGCAATACAAGAAGAACTCAATCAATTTGAAAGAAATCAAATTCATTATCAAATGAAAGGACTATAACATCACAAAATATAGAGGAATGATTGGTTCATTACTCTATCTTAAAGCAAGCAGACCTGACATCCAATTCAATGTTGATATTTGTTCAAGATATTAATCAGAACCAAAGGAATCACATGCTAAAACCATCAAACGAATCTTCAAATATCTTACCAACACTACAGAATTAAGTATCTAGTATCTTAAAAGAGAACATGAATATCTAGTTGCATACTTAGACTCTGATAACAAAGTTACAAGACTGACAAAAAGTACCAGTGGGCAATGCCCATTTCTTGGAGGCTTACTTGTATCATGGTTTAGCAAGAAACATAACACAGTGTCTCTTTTACCAAATGGAAGGTAAGTATGAGGTAGCAACAAGTTGTTGTGCACAAGTAATGTAGCTGAAGCAACAATCACAAGACCTTGGTGTACAATTGAAAGAGATATATATCTACTGTGACAATCTAGCACGATAAGCTTGGCAAAGAATCCAGTCTAACACTCTAGTACCAAGTATATCGGTATTAGACACCATTTCATCAAGGATCATGTTTGAAAAACGGATGCCAAAGTAATATTCATTCCAATTCATCTTCAAATAGCAGATATTTTCATAAAACCCCTCACAAATGCTCAATTTCTATTTATAAGAAGAGAATTGGGAATGGTAAATCCCAATGAATTATGAGTAAATGTATTCAATTAAATTAATTTTTCATTATGTTTTGATGTTTTAATAACTAACTTAAGCATCAAAGTTTCTAAAAATATGTTTTGCTGGATGCTCTGTTCTCTCATTGAATAACAGAGGTAAATATCAAGGTATTCACTTAGAGTGAATTAAAACATTACTCGCAGTGCACTGTGTAACCCCCTGCCGTAATTAATATTCGGATTACGCAATAAAGTGAAATAGAGACCAATAAGAACAAAAATTTAATATTATAAACCCATCTACCCGACGAGGTTTTCACAAACACCTTTCAAAATCATTTATAACCTAGTCTCGCATTCACATTTCCGAATACAATTACTACATGAAGATAAATCACATTTAATATATCAGAGTACGCAATGTAATTATTCCGGCAATTCCAGATTCCATTTATTAACTCAAGCTTTACAGGGCATAATCGCCCATACAAGCCCTCAGATGGGGATTACACAAACCTTTCTCATAGACATAACAAATCCTCATCAACACATATGTAAACACATCCATTTATACAAATACACACCCCTACTATAATGATAACCAACTACTGAATCTTTAACTCGAAGGGAGTCCTCATCGCCCTTGTCTGCTTACTCCATCATCGATCTACTACCCTGTCTAAAAGGTTAGTAGGGGAGGGTGAGATTCTAGAGAATCTTAGTAGGAAAACAATATCAATATGCATGTACGATAAATGTTTAATGCATGACATGCTTGCATCACATAACTATCATGATGACAAATCTGTAAGCTCAATGCTTCTAACAATATACTAATGGCCATAGCATTAATTGAAACATAGCTTCAAATTACACATAATCATCAAAGCTAAGACATGCACCAACACACTAACACATATATCAAATACAAGCAGAAGAGATATGTTCCCTACACTCTTTCCACGTAAGCTCCGGCACAGCTGCTCACGAACAAAACGAACATCGAACCACAACCAGGGTGAACATCAACCCTATAACCAAAGCAAGGACATAGGGTTATCCTCTATTCCAAAACTTTACTTTCATATCACTTAAAGTTGGTTACCATTCATGACCTTTAGGTGGCTAATCAAAGCCCAAACACATGCCTAAAGGCTTGGGAAACATTTGACCAAAGATCACCTTTAAAAAGTCCAAAATGCTGATTTTTGGGGGTTGGCCGCGGCCCACAAATCCACTAGCCGCGGCCAGAAACTGCTAAAAAACACTTGGGCCGCGGCCCAGAATCCACTGGTCGCGGCCAAGAAAATCCAGTTTCTTGGCTGAACTTCCAAAAATCATAACTAATTCCAAAAAATTCGAAATTAGGTGATCCCAAAGCCAAATGAAATCTATTCAAGTCCTCTACACAGGAAAAATATTGGCCATTACTGTAAATCACCACACAAATACAGAATTCCCCAAAACTCAAGACTGTCCCAAAACAGTGTTCATTTTCGACCTCAAACTTTGGACAGCTATAACTCATAGAAGAGAAAACGAAATGGCACAAATTATGTGTCCATTTGGAAGCTTGGGATGTGAACTTTAAGACTGGAAAGTTTCATAATTTTCTGACATCCGTTGCCCAGTCAAAACGTCCACACAACCAGATTGCCCAGACAGAATTCACACTGGACAGAATTTCCAGTTTTGCAACCAATGCGTCTAATCCAATTCAAATCAATTCCAATGATTAAATACCACAACATGAGACCATTTTTAACATAGAACAACATCCAATTCATCCAATTACATACCACACAAAAATACCATAAAATCAGGGAAAAATTCACAATTCACCATACTTAACCAAAAGTCACAAAACTTAGATCAAAAGGAAGCAAATGCTCACCTCTTCCTCTTTCCCAAACCAATTTCTTGATTTTCCATCTTTCCACTTTTGTTCAAGCTCTCAAACACCTCCAATCAAGAATCTAAAACCATAGAGATGAAGTTCTCATCACTATGAACAACTTTATAGAAGGTGATTAGAGCATTAGATGACAAGAAACAAGCCAAATCTCACCTTATTCTTTTCTCTTTCCTCCCCTTGTGCTTAGTGAAAATGGAGAACAAGAGAGAGAGAGATGAAGATGAAGATGATGAAGTGAATGTTCAGTTTTTGGGAACCAAAACCGACCAAATAAAGAGAGGAGAGAGGGAAAATGAGGTTTAACACTTTGACCTCATCCAAGGGCTCACAAAGTGCCAAGTGTCACCATCTTGACAAACCTCACATGAGCTCACATAAGCTCACAGACATGTGATTCCACCCCTTGATCTCTTGCACAAATCAATCCTAACCATTGATCTTGAAGTTACTAATGAGTTTCCTCTTCGGTAACCGATCAATCGGTCGGTAACTTTACCGTTTTGCCCCTGATGATGGCAATTCCTCTTGAATCACCACCAAATACATTTTCTCATTCATTTACACCATACATATGCCCTTCCCCTTATATTATTCAATTTAGATGTTAATCCATAATTGAACTCAAATACAGGGTTTTGGCACTACTTATAACACATACGAATCACATCGAATTCTCCAAAAGGGTTATTTATCACTAACCACATCCACTTTTAGAGTCATTATCTCTTAATCACAATTTAGGATCCTGCTCAACCAGGGCTTAGCAGTCCACTAATCTCAAGCTTATTTTCTAGCCTCAAGTCTCAAAATTTGGGGTATTACACACTGGAAGTGTAGGAGAATCACTTGAATGATCAATCTCAAGTTGTGTAATCATAGAAGATCACTCGAGTGAAAGGAGAAATCACTCAAGTGATTCTGATTCTATGAAGGAACTTGAGTGTTATTTTGTTGTCACTTGAGTGAGGTAAGTTATTTCTTTCCTTCTTGAAGTGATTTTTTTAATCACTCGAGTGATCAATAAAATCACTAAAGTAAACGTAGATTACTTGAATGCTCAGATTAATTCACTCGAGTAATACTAATGCAAATAAACAACACTCAAGTGATTTCATCATTTCACTCGAGTGATAATCAAAATCACTCGAGTGAACTAAAAAATCACTTGAGTGAATGCTATATTAGAGTTTACATCAGTTCTCTTCCCACGACTCTTCATCTCCATTTTAAAATCATCATATTCATCCTTGCCTCTCCTCTCTGCCACTTTATTTCTCTTAAACTAAAATTTCTCATAGATAGTCACTAATCCTCCAAAAATCTCCAATCAACCTCTCTTCAATTACTAGGTATACTTTATTTTCTCACTCTTTGCAAAACTCAAACCCTAAATCTCATCACAACTACGTTAAAATCTTTGTTAGTATCCTAAAATTCTTCTTCATCTCTGATTATAGCCAGAACTAAAAGACCCAATGTGGATCATGACTCTCTTTCTCCTTCTTTACCTTCCAAAAGGCCCAAGAAAGCCAAAGGATCCAAATACAAGCCAAAAATAAAAAAATGATCGTTTTAACCTCCTCCGACAACTAAGGGCATTGTCATACAAGAACCCAAAGCAACAAGGTCTTAGACAAAATCTCAACCAACTCTAAAAGGGAAAGGAAAAGGAAAACTTTATCCTAAAAGAGAGGACGATCTTTAGGAGAGTACATTTAGAGCAAAATTAGCCTCTACAATTGATATGCTTAAGCAAAAAATCTCAATTCCAAGGAAATCTCATTACAGCATAGAGTTTTCACAAGCTACTAGGAGTGAGACTCCAACTACTTCTGCCTCTCAAGCCAAAGCAACTGAGCTTTTCTCACCTCCTCTTGGTTTCAATACTGCAGAACTCAAGGAAATCAATGCCATTATCTATAAATTTGAATTTTCCAAAAGGCAATTTTACCCAGTAGTCTACGTTGATTTAGCTGAACTGAAAAAGGAATTTCATTTGGACTTATATCCGTACTTGGAGTAATATGATTCTTGGCTTAGATTAATGATTTCTTATAATTCAATTGTGATGAAGCACTTTTATTGTAATATGATCTTAGTAGACATATTTGACAGCCAAGGAAGAGTGATGGAGGAGAGAATTGAGACAAGTATAAGAGGATAAAAGATATTGCTTTCTGTAGATTCAATTAACACCTACCTAGGCTTAAAAGATGTTCCTCAGAGCTCTCCCAGAGTATTTTATATTCATGAGCATGTATACATATTTAGATCTGGATAACCTAGTAAGACTTCACCCTGTACTCCTACTACGTTAACTGATGAGCAGAGAGCCATATTCTATATTTACTCCTGTAGTATGGTTAATAAGGCCAAAATTTTACACATATTACTGGGAAGATCTGTAGATAATGGAATATATTGTGTCTAAGAAAAAGATGAATGTGGGTGATCTGATTTTTGGGAAATGAGAAGATTCAGATTTTACTTTACCAAGACCACTATGATTCCTTATTCTTAACTTGTCTCCTTCGTTCTCTCAATGTATAACATCTGGCACTTGATCCCTGGAGGTGAAATACTAAAGGTTCCCAAGTTTAGGAAACTTCATTTAACAAGAATGGGAATCTCAGTGCCACTTGGAGCCTCTAAGACTCAGAGTAGTCAATCTTCACCTCAAGTCAAACAAAAGAAGGAAAGCAAGATACTAGGACCTTCCCCTTCTAAGGTGGATGAGGCCCAATCCTCTAGAGTAGCATTGATAGAGCTCAATATTTATATATTTTTATTAATTAATCTTAGGCTTTTGTGGGATGTAATTAAATATTTTGGGCATAATCAAGTGATAATGTGAGATTTTAGTGAAAGAATAATTTGGGAATTATATTGGTTAAATTGTTATATTTTTAGTTAATATTTGTTATTCCCATTATTCTTTATTTGTGAGCAAAAGATATGACCATGGTGAATATAATTTTATAGGTGATTACATGGCACAACTCACTTTTAACCTAGAGAATTGAAGAAGCAAAAGAAAAGTGGGACCATTGTCTTTGTGAAGAGGTGGCGGCTGAATGACTTAAAAGGCAAGTGGACCAAAATTGAGAATAAAAGAGAAAGAGGAGCTAAACCAAGCTTGACCAAAATGAATTGAAGAATTACAAGTTGTTGATCGAAAAGTAAAGGAAGGGAGCAGCTCGGATTGAATTAATTGAAGAAAAACATGGTTGACCCAAAAGAAAACAGCTGGACTGAAAAGAGAAGGGGGGAATGAAAAAAGAAGGGCTCACCACATGAAAGGAGGTCCTGGACCGATTATTGAAAGCAAGGCTAGAGGGAATAGAAGAAATGGAATTAAAGAAAAGGAGGGGACCACAAGAAAGCAGCCAGGACCGAAATGGATTAAAAGTGCTGGGTTGGACCAATTAAAGAGAAGAGGATGATGGGCTGAATTAATGAAGGGAATAGGTGGACCGAATTGCAATGGGATAAGGGCAGCAGCAAATTGAAGAAAAGGGTGAAGCACCAAATTGAATAAAGGTGTGAAAGGAGTATTTTACGCTGTGAGAGTGTGAAAAGGGAGGAGGCGTGAGAATGAATTAAGAAGGAGAGGTGCAAGCTATTCGGTGCTACATATGATTTCAATGGCTGATTCTTTCCTCTTCATCCATCAAGCTTCATCCTCTTCTTCCATGAGTAGGTAAAGTGTTGGTGATTTCCTTGAGTTGGGTAATGGTTTGAGCTTCTAAACTTCAATGGAATTCCTTAAGCTCTCTTTCTATTTCATAATCGTATGGCTTGGTAAAGTATGTGATTATGATTTAGATTATTCTATGCCAAGTGAATAAACTCGGTGGTTGAGCTAGGAGTTGATTAATTAAGCTTTGTATGATTCAAACTAGGAGTAGGTTAAGTTGTTTATTCCAACTTGGTTAAGTGGATTGTAAATGACTAAACTAAATGTGTTGAACATTTGTAATGGTAATTACAAGCTAGAATTGGAAGTTGATTATTCATCTTCTTGAATCTGAATTATTTGGTGATATTCATTTAATTGCTTCGGTAGAATGAATTAAATGATTATTGCTAGTATGGAGCTAGTGGTATCTTAGTTCCATCCTCTTGACTCATTATGGAATTCATATTATTAGCAAGCAAGGAAGACTAAAACCTCAACTCAAGGGAATTCCATTTCATCATTATATTAGTTAGTTGAATTTATCTTGTCGTTAGTGTTAATTTCAATTCCTTTTGCTTCTTTGTGTTGAAAACCGAAAAATATACAAAAATATTGTTTTAGCTTAGATTACTTCATTAGTTTAAAAATCAAATTCTCAAAATGATTTCTTACAACCTTAAAGTTTTTTATCACTTTACTACTTAGAAACTTGGAAATTAATCTCCTCACAAGAACGACCTAGGTTGAGCTACTATGCTACATTTTCAAACCTAGTTTTATTTTGTGAACTCACACGACATGGGTTCATCAAATTGGCGCTGTTGCCGGGGAGGATGATTGCCAAGGTTTTAAGTAGTTAAGTGTTCTTTTCTTTTGTCATAGTGTGTTTTAGTTTAGTAGGAAGTATGTAGCACTCATTTGAATTTTTGCGAAATTCTGATTTTCGATTAGCACTGTCTTGCTGGAACTGAAATATTTGTGCCCAGAAAATTCTGAAATTTGATCGGTTAATGTTTTCCAGCATTCTTAGCAAGACTAATAGCTATTTCTATTAGGTCTGCTGGACTTTAGCCAAATTCGAAGGTTTGCTATACTTTCCTGAATTTTCTGTCTTTTTTGGCATTTTTCTAAGTTTTTGATTTAGTTTGTTCTTAGGGTTTTCTTTGATTTTTCTTGGTTGCTAGTGTGTTTTTGAGTTTGTCCTAGTTAGTTGTTAGTTGTTGAAGTGTTTGGTAGTTGTTTAGGTTAATTTTCATTTCCATAATTGTTTTGCATTCCATTTGCAATTCAAACAAAAAGAAATTTGCATTTTGTTGCTTTGTTATGATGTTCTTAGTGGCCATTGTGTGGTTTACTATTATTTTGTGGTGAGCAACTTTGCATTCTTCATCCTTGGGAAGCTCTTAGTAATACTACCAAAATAGAAGATCCTCTTTCACAAAGCTTTAAAGACATATAACATCAATTAGAGCTTGTTCAAGCCCAGTTTGAGAGTCTAGAGAAAGGTTCCAATGGTCAAGAAAATGATTCATCCTTCCACAACCTATATCATGAACCCTACCCCCAACAATCTTTTCCACCACACCAACCTTTCCATAGTCCTTCATTCCCACTACAACCCCCATATAAACCTCAACATGACTTTTGTTCCCCACCCTACAACCTAAATTTTGACCCCATCCTTTCACCACAAGGACCACCCTATGAACCACCTCCTTTACTCCATCTACCCTCTTACTCCCTATACCAACCCTCATTTCAATCTTCATTCCAATCATTTCACCCACCACTTTGTGAACCTTCCCCACCATCCTACCTTGACCCTCCACTTCCATTTCATGACCCACAACCTAGTGGATTAGATACCACTTTCTTACCTCACAACATGGATTCCCTAACAAGTGCCTTAACAAGAAAGTATGAGATACTCTAAGAGCAATACCTTTAATTACTTATGTATCAAGGACCAATTGATAGCTCTAAGGAGAGAGAAGAGCAATTGAAAGATATTGATGAATTTTTCAAGGCATACTATGATCACATGTTATGGGTAAAGACAGGAGGTGAAGTTGGAACCCATTGGGCTCAAGACCTACAAAAGGACGAACAAGGAACCCAAAATCAAGAGCTTTATGCTACTTCACATATGGAGAGTTCTCAATCTTCAATGATTCCATCCAATGCGTCCATCCAAGCACAAGAAGTGAAGCAAGTACAAAGGAGCAAAGAAGAGTCTTTCTTACCCTTTGGTAATAATCTCATCCTTACAAAAGTTGACTATCCTACTACTTTAATTGATGAAGTAATTAATGATTTGAGTGATAATGAGGTGGATGAAGAAATAATTGTTGAATTCCCTCTAATGATTGAATATGTAATTGCTCAACCCATTGACTCTTGTAGTGGTAGCTTGGATGAGCCTATGCCTTGTAATGATTCTACTCCTTTGCATGATACTTTGAGTGATGATTTACATGATAATAATGATGCTAGTGCTGGAATTACATGTTCTTGTGATGAAAACACAATGTGTATAGATTGCATTGATGAGAAATGTCCTAAATTTGTTGAAATGCATAGAAGTAGAGATGATCATCCTCTAGAACCTAGTGATATACATGCCGTGCATGATGTTGAGAATCAAACTCCTTTATCTTTCTCTTCTTCTCTCTCTCTTACTTGTGAAAGTGACTTGATGCACTCTATATTGGATTCTGCACTTTCCATTTCACACAAGAGTGAAGATAAATATGTTAAATAACAATTGATCACTAATCCTAAGGTGAATCTTTGTTTGCAAGAGTTCAATGTGCACATATTTTATGATGACATGCATGTACCCATTATTTCAATTGTCAATGCTTTTGGTTTAGCAAGTGATATTCACCTTGAATTACTTGAATTGCTTAGACATAGTTCTGTGCTTTGTGATGATCATACTTCTTTACTAGATGATGTCCAACATATTCATGAATCCTACTCCCAAATCTTATCATGTGATTTACCTCCTGATTTAATAGGACTTTATATTGTTAGTGATTCTATTGATTTGGATTGTGCTATACATGATAGAGTGGTGCTTGACTATGTCATTATCACTACTGAAATGCAAATTGATTTTTTGATACCTAGTGTTGCTTGCTGTATGCCACTAGTTGATTTTATTGGTTATGAGAAGACCCAACTCTAGTCTTCTCACATTACATACACCATTATGTCATTTTATTAGTTATAATGCTTTCCATGGATTTAAGTATTTTGATTCATGTAGCATCCTTGGAGTAGGTACTACAGTTGTTTTGGTTAATTCTTTGCAGGCTAATTCTCTTAGTGGTTGCCCTCATTCTTATTATCTTTCCATTTGGGAACCTCTACTCTTACTTGCTCTTCAACTGTTGAAGAGCAAAATACTGAGCTTCCTTTTGATTTTCCTATCTAGCTACAAGCCACCATGATTACACGGTAGTCTCTTTTCTTACCTTGTTCCTTGTTTTATTTGATGATATATGCTATTGAACAAGTGTGGGGGAGGGACTAACTAGTAGTAAAAAGTAGTTTGTTAGATTGCATTTTTCAATTGAATAAACGCCATTATGAATCATACTCTTATGCTTAACCTTATCCTACACTACCCTTTTCTCTTATCCTTATGCCTAATTTCTGAGAACTATTTCCACTTATGTCTTGTCCTCTCTCTCCTTGTGACGATGATGTGTTGTGCTTCAATTTTGAATTGGACTTCACAATATTCACTTCACCCAAGAGATAAGTGCGTCTAGGTTCTTTGTTTTTGTGCAGTACATTGAGGGCAATGTAAGGATTGAGTATGGGGGAGTGCGTTTATTCTCATGATAGATTTCACTGTGATATCATATGCCTCTATCTGCTACTTGTGTCCTTTGTTGTTTTTGATCCAATTCACTGAGATTTTTGAAGCCTTTAGTCATGATCAAGTATTTTGATTACTCTTAGCTAGATTCATGGTTGAAACTTGCTTTGAATTAGTGAATTTCCATAAAATTCAAGTGTTTTAATGATGCATGGTTTAATTTTGATGAGTTTGTTAGGAAACAAAAAGCCAAGTTGGAAGGTATTTTGGGTCTAATTGTTCATTTCACTGTGTGATTTATCCGCCTAGATTATTGCTCTCTAGAACTTGTTTTGTTTCTTGCTTAAGGCTACATTTTGCAATTGTATGGATAAAGATGACATTGGCATTCATTTCATCACCCATTTACCCAAACACAAACCATTCATCATTCACCTTAGTTTACCCCCTTTGAGCCTTTCACTTTCGTTTCTATTTCATTATACAAATGCTATGTTTGTATCCTTTATCAAGTTCTTCCTACCACTATTGAAAAAACAAGAAAAAAAATGAGAGATTACTATTATACATTAGAAAAGAAAAAGAAAAAAAATTGCTATGTAAAATGTCAAAAGAAAGAAAAGCAAAAAGAAAATAGAAAAGAAGAAAAAGAAGAGAAATTGTGAATAAAAAATCAATAAAAGAAAGAAATAAAGTCACAATTATGTGAATTAAGTTAGTTCTATAGTGCTAAGTGATCTAGCAAATTATTTGGTGCAAGCATAGTGTTTGTTACATTTTCCATCATTTGGCCTATTCAACATTACAACCCTACAAAGTCCTTTGGATTTATTTATGCCATTGTTGCAAGTAGTGGAAAGCCTATAAATATTACAAGCCTGTGGTAGAGTGTGGTCAAAGTGGATGTGAGTGAAAAACTACCCTATATGAGAGAAGAGTGTAAACACTTATCCTAGTTAAGGTTTCCAATTAAGCTCATTGTAATTAAACATTGCATTGCTTTGACTACTTCAACTGTTGGTATGTTCATTGAATTTGGATAGGTAGATACCTTGTTATTTCACTAAGCGTGATTCTTGAAACTTGATCTTGCCTATCCTTTCAAATTTCATCCCTCTTTGCCTAGTGTTGAATTTAATGTTTTGCTTAGGAGTGCAAAAGCTTAAGTGTGGGGGATTGATAGAGCTCAATATTTATATATTTTTATTAATTAATCTTAGGCTTTTGTGGGATGTAATTAAATATTTTGGGCATAATCAAGTGATAATGTGAGATCTTAGTGAAAGAATAATTTGGGAATTATATTGGTTAAATTGTTATATTTTTAGTTAATATTTGTTATTCCCATTATTCTTTATTTGTGAGCAAAAGATATGACCATGGTGAATATAATTTTATGGCACAACTCACTTTCAACCTAGAGAATTGAAGAAGCAAAAGAAAAGTGGGACTATTGTCTTTGTGAAGAGGTGGCGGCTGAATGAATAAAAGGCAAGTAGACCGAAATTCAATTGGGAATAAAAGAGAAAGAGGAGTTGAACCAAGCTTGACCGAAATGAATTGAAGAATTACAAGTTGCTAACCGAAAAGGAAAGGAAGGGAGCAGCTGGGATTGAATTAATTGAAGAAAAAGCATGGTTGACCCAAAAGAAAACAACTGGACCGAAAAGAGAAGAAGGGGAATGAAAAAAGTAGGCCTGACCATGTGAAAGGAGGTACTGGACCGATTATTGAAAGCAAGGCTAGAGGGAATAGAAGAAATGGAATTAAAGAAAAGGAGGGGACCACAAGAAAGCAGCCAGGACCGAAATGGATTAAAAGTGATGGGCTGGACCAATTAAAGAGAAGAGGATGATGGGCTGAATTAATGAAGGGAATAGGTGGACCGAATTGCAATGGGAGAGGGCAGCAGCGAATTGAAGAAAAGGGTGAAGCACCAAATTAAATAAAGGTGTGAAAGGAGTATTTTACGCTGTGAGAGTGTGAAAAGGGAGGAGGCATGAGAATGAATTAAGAAGGAGAGGTGCAAGCTATACGGTGCTACATATGATTTCAATGGCTGATTCTTTCCTCTTCATCCATCAAGCCTCATCCTCTTCTTCCATGAGTAGCTAAAGTGTTGGTGATTTCCTTGAGTTAGGTAATGGTTTGAGCTTCTAAACTTTAATAGAATTCCTTAAGCTCTCTTTCTATTTCATAATTGTATGGCTTGGTAAAGTATGTGATTATGATTTAGATTATTCTATGCTAAGTAAAAAAAAAACTTGGTGGTTGAGCTAGGAGTTGATTAATTAAGCTTTGTATGATTCAAATGAGGAGTAGGTTGAGTTGTTTATTCCAACTTGGTTAAGTGGATTGTAAATGACTAAACTGAATGTATTGAACATTTGTAATGGTAATTACAAGCTAGAATTGGAAGTTGATTATTCATCTCCTTGAATCTGAATTATTTGGTGATATTCATTTAATTGCTTCGGTAGAATGAATTATATGATTATTGCAAGTATGGAGCTAGTGGTATCTTAGTTCCATCCTCTTGACTCATTATGGAATTCATATTATTAGTAAGCAAGGAAGACTAAAACCTCAACTCAAGGGAATCCCATTTCATCATTATATTAGTTAGTTGAATTTATCTTGTCGTGAGTGTTAATTTCAATTCCTTTTGCTTCTTTGTGTTGAAAAGCAAAAAAAATACAAAGATATTGTTTTAGCTTAGATTACTTCATTAGTTTAAAAATCAAATTCTCAAAATGATTTCTTACAACCTTAAAGTTTTTTATCACTTTACTACTTAGAAACTTGGAAATTAATCTCCTCACAAGAACGACCTAGGTTGAGCTACTATGCTACATTTTCAAACCTAGTTTTATTTTGTGAACTCACACGACATGGTTTCATCAAACATCTCCAAGTCCCTCATTCATAGGAGCTACTCTCTAGACATATGTGCAAGATTCTCTATAAACTGCTACTTTGATATCAAGAAATCGAATACTTAGTTGAAAAGGTGGATTACCAAGTAAGAGTTTTGTTGGAGGCAATGACCAATAACTTCAAGATTCTATTTAACCTTCAGGCAGCTCAGGCAGACTATATTTAGAGGATTGAGGAGATATTGAGATCATATATGGGAATTCCTATTCCTAAGTCTGCTCCTGCTTCTACTGTTGCTCCTTCTACCTCTACTATGGATGTACCTACCACTCTTCCTATTTTCACAGCCCTTTTTTTCTCCTACCACTGACACTCCAGCCACTTACACTAACACCACTCCTCATGATACCACCATACCCTTATCTTCTACTACACCTATATTCCACCTGGTGATCTTGCTAAGGAAGATCCCATTCTCTAACCTCAATCTCATACATCACCTATGCAGTCCCACCATACAGACTCTAGCACTCACACTGAACAGATTGAGATTCTAGACATAGCTGTCACTATTATAGTTCTAGGATCTAATATTTCACCTACCAATAAGTCCGCACCTATTTTACCTTCCTCTCTTATTTTCACTCATTCCCTTACATATTCATCTTTACTAGATCATATTTTTGTTCCTTTTGATCCTTTGACTGCAATAGTCATACACATCACTTGTTCCCCCTCAGATCTTACTTTTCATACCTTTATCCCATATTATGACAAAAAGGGGGAGAAGAGTTATGGATGGTATGAACTGATATAGCTAGTATCTCATTGATTTTGATTTGGCTTGTATCTTCTATCTATTAGCTAGCTATCTGGTTAATTTTGATTTGACATGTATTTTGCCTATTTTGTATTTTGTTAAGATCTTAACTATGCTTCATATACTAATCTTTATCAACTTAATGATATGTCTAACTAAGTTTTATGCATCCATATTTCATTAATATGCTGAGAAAAAGATTTGATTCCTTTGTTCAATGATTTTATAAGATTTTTAAATTCAAATTCACAAGTTTTGTCATCATCAAAAAAGGGGAAAATGTTAGATTTGATGATATGTTTTAATGATAACAAATCATGATAAATATATCTTTCCGTATGATCTTAAATAATATGGCATGATAAATGTCGATTACAATGGTAAGCTAAAAGAAAATGTGATATGTAAACATATCACTTAAGTGAATATGTACACCACTCGACTGATAGGTTAGATCACTTGAGTGATGGGTCAAATCACTCGAGTGATAGGTCAGATCACTCGAGTGATATGACACTAATAGCAAATTACTCAAGTAATCCTTTGAATCACTCAAGTGATTGCCAACAACTTACAAAACACTCAAAGTGATGTGTTGAATTACTTGAAGTGATTGCTAGAATCAACAGATTACTCAAGTGAGATTTTGAATCACTCGAGTGAAGTTTAAAAACTGGAATAACACTTCCAGTGAATGCTTATCACATTCGAGTGATAAGCCAAAATTGATAGATCACTTCCAATGAATACTCAACACACTTGAGTGATGTAGAATGTTAACATATTACTTCTTGTGAAGTGATAATTCACTCGAGTGAAGTTTAAAATCAGTCTTGATAGATTAATTATAGTATTAACCTTTTCTTCTAAGTGTTTTATAAGAGATAAGCAATGAATTAAAATTCAAAGTCTTCATCAACAACAGGTTATTTGCAATAGTAAATAACTGCAGAAAGATTTGTCAACACAATAATCATTATACAACAGCCAAATGTTTGAAATGCTCTCAACAACTCTCTAATATCTTCTAAATAATATTGAGGCGTTCAAGTTAGAAGAGCAATGAACATCAACTGACAATTAACTCATGAAAAATATTCTCTTCCTCTATTCTTCATTCTTTCTTTACTTTGCACTTCAGTGATTATTGATTTACTCTGTGAGAGAGATTTTTATTACAAACTTAATATCTGTTATTGAGACATTTCACTATTGTGAAACCTTGAGTTGGGGATTGGTTTACAATGTGTAAGGGGGAGCGAGTGTCCATGAGTGGAACTTGCTTTATACTGAGGTTCTAAGAGCTCTCTAAATCTTGGAAGATATAGTGAAACTCTCAGAGGAACTCTAAGGATTGGACATAAGTTAAAGTGGTTGTGGCCGAACTAATATAACTCCTAGTGTACACTTTGGTGATATCTCTTCTAGCTCTTAACTACGCTTTAAATTCTGTCAAATTTTTATTTATGGTTCGATTATTTTGTGAACACTCAATTCACCTCCCCTCTTAGGTGAAACGCTTGCACTAACATATTCCGTCCTGCTTCACTAGGACATTTTCCAATCCTTTCTTTCTTCTTTCTTTACAAACCATACTGGTCCCTTTACTATAGACCACACAAGTGTCGCATTCTAGGATTGGGAATATTCAATACTGGTATGAGTCTCACCCCCTTTTTTAAATCTATGAAATCCTCTCAAAGACATCATCCCACTTAAGAAATTCTTTCTGCAATTCTTTCTTTCAAATAATTGGCAAAACAATTCAAGAAAAATTCTAAATTTATCTGGTAAGACCAGCAAACTGGGTATTTCTATAACATTTCTAGCCTCTTCTAGTTTCTAGCAAAATAATTCAATTCAAGTCTTTTGGCCATTTCCAGGACACTGCTTGTAATTCTCAGGCATTGCAACCTCTTTGAGACACTGCCCGAAAATTCTTGGTCTTACGACCGTGGGCTTCAGCCCTTCTAATTCTAAATGCTTTTCAAGTCTAACTGCTAATGACACATTGGCTCAAAAGGTCTAACTATCATTTATATATTCATAATATGAATACACTCGACATTATATACATAAATGTAGAACCGTTACATAAGATACAAGAGCAAGAGTTTACTTGACTTATTCTATCAAGCCTGTTCTTTCTTAATTCTCTTTTCTATCCTTCTTTCCACGACAACACTAGTGCACCCCATGGTGATTTACTGGGTCACAAACCCTTTTCTCTAACAATTCTACATTTCACCATCTCATCTGGGGTTATTCTATATGGACTTTTGATATCGGTCCAACTCCAGGCATAATTATACTTCCTTTACCTACCGAGGTAATCTACCTAAGTCGCACAAGGAATCTGTAAGCTGCTTGTACATTCTATTCTTTGTCATGACTATGAGACCATAATTCATGACTATTCTCATTCTTTCTATTACTCTATTCTATTAGGGAATAACTTTTTCATTCATTCTTTCTAAGGGAATATTCTATTAGAAATTGTGCCCTAAGGGCCAATCATTGTACTTTAGATATTATTAATTTAATGAAATTTCTCCATTTTGTTATCATATTATTTGCATGTTAACTGTGATAATTGTATCTTTGGATAAATCATAAAGATTATCCTAAAATGTCCCTAGTTGGTCATCTATACAAGAGCAGATATGAAACAAGACCAGTATGACTTTGATAAGATATGGGGATATGAATCAAAGTCTTAGGCACTTGTAAGAGTACAAAGTGCTGGACCGACCCACTATAAGAAAGCTACATGGATCAAGTCATAAGCTTTTCTCATGTAAAACCACGTTACAATGCCCTTTGACCTAAGGTCATCATAGACAGATTTAATTTAAATTGAATTTATTTAATTAGCTCATCAAGATAATTAGTTTTTAATTAATTTTTAAATTAACAAAGATTAATTTTGAAATTCGAATATAGCCCTCATAGGTTATAAACTTGATAGAGCAGATATACTCATACACTGATGAGAATTTAGAGTCGCAAGGGAAAACATAGGAGGCATTAGAGGCGCTAGCACATAGTCTGTGTTAGAGAGCATTTGTATGGATACCGGTAGAGGGAGCAGACCTTACATGTTGGCTACTAGAGATACGAATTTTTCTAACTCAATTCAAATGCCGTTCAAACGTCGTTGATAGATCCACGATTAAGATCTGCAAAAATTTTAAAATTCTTCCGCTGTGTCTGTCGATCCTAACATATTCTGTGATCAAGATCTTTCCCTATGCTGGATAAGCAGCTAACAACCTCCAGAAACCTTAATTCATTCAAGTTATTCTAGTACCTCAATTCATTCAATTCATTATTATACCTCAATTCATTCAGTTCTATTACCTAGGGAATCAATTCAGCTATCGCTTGATTCTTAGGTTACAATTCATTGAGGTATATGGTCAGTCATCATTCACATTCTTCTACCTCAAATTCAATTTGTCTTACTAAGGCTTCTAAATTCTAGCATATTCTTTAAATCATTCTCTTAATACCTTAAATCACCTCGAGTTATTGTTCAAATTACTAAAACGTCATTCTAGGTAAAGAAGCAATATATAACATTTTTCATTGCTTCTTAACCTCAAGGTCATGCCCATATATCAATTAAACATCCTTAACTATATTCTATACCTCAAAAAACTCTAAGCCATTTCAGTGTTCTTAAGAACCTAAGCTCAACATAGATTCTTAGATCACAATCCAATTCTTAACTTCATACTGGACAGATCTAACTTCTAGATTCATCAACCTAATTTTGGACCTCAGCCATAACTAATAAGCATGCTTAACCACGGAATTCCATTGGAATCCGGTCACAGGCCAACCTGGCATCAAATTCTCTAAAGCTCATACCTTTCTCTACTGGGTATACATCACTGTTAGATCCCATATGTTTTGATGATAACCAAGGTTGGATCAATGATGTAGAAAGATTTGATAACAAACAAATGAATTTGAACAAAGTGGCTACACATTACTTGAAGTAAGCATTGGAGTAATAAACAAATTTTGTGAAGGCTTACTCAAGTAGCCACTCGAATAGGGGAAGCCATTACTCGAGTAGCTACTCGGGTAATCAAGGAAAATTTCATCTAGTGAAGAACTGCCAAAATTTGGACAATGTTACTCGAGGGAGTACTAGAGTAATCTGCAAAGTTGTATAGATCATTACTCAAGTAGCCACTCGAGTAACATGATTTTCAAAGGCATCACTCGAGTAGCTACTCGAGTAACCAGGTCAAAACTTTTCCAGTAGCTCTCGCCAAGAAATGAAACACTTTACTCGAGTAGCCACTTGAGTAACCATTTGAGAAAAAGGATTTACTTGAGGGACCACCTGAGTAATCTGCGGAGTTATTTAAGGCATTACTTGAGTAGCCACTTGAGTAATCAGAAAGCAAACTCTCGGCCAAGAATTTGATGTAATTACTCAAGGGAGTAATCGACTAATATGCTGGGTTATTTGAAATCTACTCGAGGGACCACTCAAGTAAGATGTGAAAAAAATTGAAGGCCACTCGAGTAGCTAGATTACCAGAGTCAGCACCCGAGTAACCTATAAAGGAAAGACATGGCCACTCGAGTAACCACACGTGTAATCAGGTAATTTCAAGGTTTGTAATCCATCTCACTCCATATCTTACCTGAGTATTATCTTATGAAACATGTTGAGTTAACCACTACCATATTTTTGATAGGGTTACTCGAGGGACTACCCGAGTAACAGACATGATCACTCGAGTAGTCACTCGAGTAAGGCAGTCCAGAAATTATACTTTTCATTGAATGTTTATTAAATTGATTTCTATATGATTAACTCTCCATTGTATTAGTATCCTTAGAACATTTGTAGAGAAACAATAAAAGATCTTGCCAAAAGTAAAAAGTCAAATAAAATTTTGAGATCTCACCTACCGCTACCTACCGCAAACAGATATTTTCAAAATTCAAAGAATAGTCAACCATTGCTGTGTGACTCTGACAGACATGTTTGAATTGCTTTGAATGGACATTACAAATCATCTATACATATGAAGCATTCAAAGAGAAGAAAACAAGACACAAGAACTAAGAACACATATTGATCAATACACTATTAGTGCTTTGTTTTCTTATATTCATTTATTATACTTCAGTGATTATATATTTGCTCTGTAAGACAGTTTTTCATTACAAACTCAATATTTGTTATTGAGACAACTTAAGGTAGTGGAACCTTGAGTTGGGGATTTGAGTACAACGTGTAAAGGGGAGAGAGTGTCCAAGTGAAGGAACTTGTTGTGTACTGAGGTGCCAAGAACCAACTGAATCTTGAAGAGTATAGTGAAACTCTGAGAGATGCTCTGAGGACTAAACATAGGTAAAAGTGGTTGTGGCTGGACCAGTATAACTTCTGGTGTACACTTCGATGATATTTCTCTTTACTCTCAACCGGTTTAAATATTCTATCAATTTTCTTATATGCAATGAAACTTCTAGTATCACCTAATTGAGCCCTCTCCTTGGTGAAACGCTTGCACTAACATTTGGTATCAGAGCGTAGGTTTTCTTGTTAAGGTTTAACAGCCTAAGAATGGTCCAATGGCAAGCATAGGTGAAGGAATTCTTCCCGACAAAGCTTCTATCACAAGACCTTCGGTTTTCAATGGCGAACAGTTCGTATTCTGGAAAGCAAAGTTCTGAGTCTTCGTAAAGGCTACTGAATATGGGCTATGTGATGTCATTGAGAGTGGAAACTACAAACCTGAAAGGATTGTAGATTCACAAAGAGTTCCTAAGACACCAACAGAATATGATGAGAATGACAAGAAGCTCATCACACTCAACAGCAAGGCAATTCTGATGATTCAAAGTGCATTAAGTCAAAATGAGTACTTCAGAATATGCACACTTCCAACAGCTAAAAAAAATGTGGGAAGCCTTAGAAATAGCCCACTAAGGAACTTCAGGAATAAAAGAAAACCGGATCAATACTCTGGTTACTGAGTTTGGTTTACTTCAAATGAAATCAGGTGAGTCCATAGCTGAATTGGAACTTAGAATTACTCACCTTGTTAATCAACTTGTAGCACTTAGAAAAGTCTATGATCAACATACCCAAGTACGAAAGATTTTAAATATTGTTTCTAAAAACTGGGAGGCAAAAGTCACTGCAACTAAGGAAGCAAAAGGTGAAGCAATGTGATCAGTTGCTTCTCTATTCGGAAGCCTTTCTGAATATGAAAGCAAATTAAAGTTCAAACGAGAACTAGATGATATTGGTGACAAGAAGAAAAGAGGTCTAGCACTGAAAGCAAAAAAAGAAGAACAAGATGAAGATGATGAGCTTGATGATGATGAAATGGGCCTAATCATGAAACGATTCAAAAGGTTCTACAAGAAAGGCCATGGATTCAAAAACTTTCAGAAAGGAGGAACAAGCAATAAAGAACACATCATCTGCTATGAATTTGGAAAGCTAGGACATTTCAAATCAGAATGTCAAGAGCTAATTCAGAAGAATAAAGAAAAGAGAAAAGGCAAATTCTACAACAAGAAGAAAGCCTTTGTATCTGCCATATGGGGAGTAGTTCTTCTGATGAAGAAAATGATGAAGAGGAAGTAGCCAATATATGTCTAGTTGCTCAAGAGAAAACAGAAGAAGAGGTAACTGATTCTGATCCTACCTATGATGAACTACTTTCTAAATGTAATGCTTTACATTCTGAATTCATCAAAGTAGCCAAATAACTAGTTTTTTCCAAAAAGAAAAACAAAGCTCTTGAAGTAGAACTTAAAGAGAATTTTGAAAAGGATTGTGAAAATTGTACTTCTTTGAAAAAGAAAAATACTGATCTTACTAAATCTCTTGAAAAATTCACTAAAGGAAGTGAAATGCTAAATGTAATTTTAAAAGCTCAATGATTTGTGAATGATAGATCTGGAATTGGATATGATCCAAAATCAGACAGAAGGAAAGGAAGAAAGAAAGCTGGAGGAAAATCATACTTGAACTATTTTTAGCATTCTGTGCATACTATAGTTATTGTAATAGAAAAGGTCATTATACTTCATCATGCATTCATAAGAAGAAAGGAATGATAGGAACCTACAAATGGGTACCTAAAGGTTCATATGTTCCGAAAATCTCTTGTACTAACCCAAAAGGATCCAAAAAGAAGTGGGTACCTAAGACTTAATAGTATTTGATTGCATATATGTCTTAAAGCATCCAAAAACAACAAGTGGTACATAGACAGTTGATGCTCTAGACATATAACCGGAGATTTCAAAAGTTTTACCTCATTACAACCAAAGGAAGGTGGAAAGGTATGTCTATTGCAGGTATTAGGACAGATCACGGTGGAGAATTTGAAAATCAAGCTTTTGAAGAATATTATGATACTAATGGCATTGATCATAATTTCTCTTCTCCAAGGACACCACAACAAAACGGAGTTGTGGAACGTAAGAATAGAGTGCTAACTGAAATTGCTAGAGCAATACTAAATGAAAAGAATGTGTCTCAAGTTTTCTGGGCTGATGCAATGAGCACAGCATGATATATTTCAAACAGAGCCTACATTAGAACAAAACTTGGAAAGACACCATATGAGTTATATAAAGGAAAGAAGCCGAACCTTGCTCATTTGCACATCTTTAGTTGTAAGTGTTTCATTCATAATAATGGTAAAGATAATTTAGGAAAATTTGATTCTAGAACAGATGAAGGAATTTTCCTAGGATATTCTAACCTGAGTAAAGCATACATAATTTTCAATAAACGAACATGTGTTGTTGAAGAATCAATTCACGTTGTATTTGATGAACTTGAATCCTCTGACAAAACCATTGATGATGAGCAGGAAATTGTTTTAAATCAAGAAAATGGTTAATCTATTTCTATATCTCTTATTCCAGAAGTTAATCAAACTAAGGGAGAAGATCAGTCTCTAGAACAACATAAAGCCTGGAGATACAATAAGAGTCATCCCCTAGATCAAGTCATAGGATATATGAATGAATGAGTCAAAACTAGAAATAGAATTTTCAATGAAGTTAGTTTTTCTGCATTCATTTCTGAGATTGAGACTTCTAACATTGATGAAGCCCTATCAGACAATGATTGGGTTATAGCAATGCAAGAAGAACTAAACCAATTTGAAAGAAATCAAGTTTGGGATTTGGTACTAAATAGGTATTTAAGAACAAACTTGATGAATCTGCAATTATTGTCAGAAACAAGGCAAGATTGTGGCCAAAGGCTATAATCAGGAAGAAAGAATTGATTATGAGGAAACGTATGCTCTAGTAGCTAGATTGGAAGCTATATGAGTACTCTTAGCCTTTACATGCATCAAAGAATTCAAACTCTATCAAATGGATGTAAAGAGTGCACTTTTAAATGGCTATATATCATGGAAGAGATATATGTAGATCAACCTCTAGGTTTCGAAGATGTAACCAAACCTGACCACGTTTTCAAACTCAAAAAGGCTTTATATGGTTTAAAACAAGCTCCTAGAGGATGGTACGAAAGGCTCAGTAAATTTCTTATTGAACAAGATTTTGTATGAGGAAAAGTTGATACAATACTTTTTACAAAACAAAAACGTGATGATATATTAATTGTGCAAATATATGTTGATCATATAGTTTCCGGTGCTACAAACGAAACTATGTGCAAAGAATTTTTTGATATAGTGCAGGGGGAGTTTGAGATGTCAATGATGGGAGAATTAAATTTCTTTCTCGGTTTGCAAATCAAAAAAAGAAAGAATGGGATTTTCATATCTCAAATGAAATATTAGAAAGAGCTATTGAAGAAGTATGGATTAGATTAAGGAAATGGAATGGACACACCCATGAGCTCAACCACATTGCTTGATGCGGATGTCAAGGGAAAATATTACAACATCATAAAATATAGAGGAATGATTGGATCATTACTCTATCTCACTGCAAGTAGACCTGACATTCAATTCAGTGTGGGTATGTGTGTAAGATATCAATCAGCACCAAAAGAGTCACATGTTGAAACCGTCAAGCGAATCTTTTGATATCTTGCTGACATGCAAGAATTGGGTCTCTGGTATCCCAAAGGAAGAAGTGAATATCTAGTTGCATACTCAGACTCTGATCATGGAGGATACAAGACTGACAGAAAGAGTACAAGTGGAAAAGGCCAATTTCTTGGAGGCTCACTTGTAACATGGTTTAGCAAGAAACAAACTACAATGTCTCTTTGGTCAATGAAAGCTGAGTGTGTTGCAATATCAAGTTTTTGTGCACAAGTACTATGGCTAAAGCAACAACTCTAGGATCTTGGTATTTATTTGAAAAAGATACCAATTTACTGTGACAATACTAGCACGATAAGCTTGGTAAAGAATCCCGTTCAACCTTCCAAAACCAAGCATATTGATGTTAGACATCACTTCATCAAAGATCATGTCCAAAAGAAAGATGTCAAAGTGATATTCATTCCAACTCATCTTCAACTAGCTGATATCTTCATAAAATCTCTTGCAAAAGATCAATTTTTATATATTATATGAGAATTGGGAATGGTAAATCCCAATGAATTGTAAGTTATTTAGTGTTTACAAAATGTTAGATAATGTTATTACTTGATGTTTTGATTATTACTAACTTAAGCATTGGAGTTTCTAGCAATTTATTTTGCAGTATCATAATAATATATTTTGGAGTATAAATAGCAGAGGTTAATAGAGGACAACATTACTGGAGTGATAACCTCAAGTAATGAGCATTACTGGAGTGAGAACTTCAAGTAATGAGCATTACTGGAGTGACGCCTTGAAGTAATAGATGCATTACTTGAGTAGCCACTCTAGTAATGAACTTGGAAATGTGCCAGTGAAGCATTAATTTCAAATGAAATGGTATAACGGTTGGAAATGAACAGTCAGAAGGTGAAGAGACAACCTACCCGAGGGGGGCCTCGAGTAAACTTCAACATTGCTCGTGTAAGGCCTCGAGTGAACCTGGGTCCAAATTTCAAATCAGTTGAGTTTCAGTTAAAATCTGTTCTAAAGAGTCATCAAATGATCAAGGGAATATACATGGATAATGACAATATTATTCATGCCAGGTACGCTCTCAAATTTACTATATTTGAAAAAAAAATTGGTATGATCACTCGAGTAGCTACCTGAGTGGAGCTGATGATCACTTGAGTAAGCCCTTAAGTGATGTCGGGTTCTAGGTTATTTCAACTAGATACTCGGCCATTTCTCACAAAATCTCCTCGAGTGATTCTCCTAGTGCTCTCTTAAAAAATTTTCAAAATCTTTTTCTCTTCCCATAACCATCAAAACCCAGTGATTTATACCTACAAAAACCTCTCAGATTGCACTGAATCATTTGCCCTAAATTCACGACCTCGTCTCTGTTTTTTCTAAAATTTTTGTTTTTTCTAAAATCACATTGGTGAGGACAAAATCTCTAAATCTTAGTACTCCTTCTGAGTCTTTTGAACCATATCAACCCTCTGATTCACATTCCTCTTCTCCTACCAAGAAGAGGAAAATTTCTCCCAAACCAAAATCCAAGACCAAGCCGCAAGCCAAACCTAAAGTGAAAGATGTTGTGATTAAGGAACCCATTGCCACAAGAGCTTAATCCAAGAAGAGTTCACCTCCTAGAAAAGGGAAAACTACAAAAGAGCCATCTCTTCCTTCCTCTGATTCATTCGACACACCAACCTTTACTCCTAAGACTATGAAAAAGCCTAAGGTTAGTAAGAAGCTTACCAAAGTCATGGTAGGAATGCTTGAAGAAGCGTTCCAATCTAAGGAAGCAAAGAAAGGGCAATCTTTAAAGCAAACAGAATAGAAGGATGAAGAAATCACATTTCCACTAAAGGGATTCAATGTGAGCACGCTTGAGGAATCTCATAAGTACCTAAGTAATTTTGCAAGAAGAAATGTGTGCAAGATGTACTACATTGACTACAAGGTGCTTCAAGAGGTATTGAAATTTGATTTGAGTCCCTACCTTGATTCCTATATGCCCTGGCTATCTGTCAAACTCCCTTTTTGCACCAAAATAGTGAGACATTTTTATTGTAACCTCGAACCAATTAATGATCCCGTTAGGAAGTCTGTAGAAGAAGAGATGACTTCTAAGGTTAGAGGACAAAGAATTCTAATCTCACCTTCCAGAATCAATACCTGGTTAGGAAGAGAAAATTCTCCTGATGATGATTACCTTAACCTTGATTTAAACAAGATATTCTCTATCCTTAAGCCTGGTGAGATAGTAGGACCTCTCAACTTCAATCCAAGTGATATGAGTGATTTTCATAAAGTCCTATGGTATATCTACTCTAGAACCATGGTGAACAAATCCAATAACTTCACTCATTTCATTGAGAGGGACTTCAGAAAATTCACCTCAGTGATCCTCAAAGAGCAAAAAGACTTGGGAGAGTATATCTTCAATGAGATCCAAAGGTATAGGTACGAAGGAAAACCAACTACTCCAATGCCTTATCCTCAACTTATTTCCTTGTTTCTCAAGAAGAAGATTTGGTATTTGGAGAGTATGGAGCTGGTTAAGAGATTAACACCAGTAGGAAGGAATCAAATTGGAAAGTTGAATATTGAGATTCCTTTAAAGACACCTCTAGAACAAGTCCCAAGAAAAAGAAGAAGACTGACACAGCAACAAGCCAATGGATGACACACAGTCTTCTGCTCCAGCCAACACATCTTCTCCGTCCTTTGTTGGTGCCATAATGCAAACGTTCATGGAGAACATCCTGAAGAGTTTCCATATTGATATTGCGAATACCAATGCAAAATTGGTAACTCATATGAATGAGAAGATGAGAAACTTATGGAGAAAATGGATAAGAAGCACGAAGAGTTGCTAGCTGAACAACATGCCCAGGGTGAGCTTCTAAGATATATTGTTGCTAAACTTGATGCTATGGCATCTGTATCCTCTACTCCTGGTCCTTCTGGTATTCCTAAGCCCATACCTGTCACTGAACCAGGACCCTCTATACCCACTAAACATAGACCCTCTGAGAGTGGACCTAGTAATATGTTGTTCTCTATGCCTGACCCTAACACATCCGAGCCTATCCACATAACCACTGATGATCCACTTTAGCCTTTTCAGCCAGAACCCATATTTACTCCCATTGCTACACCTGCATGCACTAAGGAGGTGCTCAAGTCTTCACCGGTTGCTACAGAGGAAGTAGAAATTACTTCTCTGGTTCCTTACCCTTCATCCCCGATGAATCCTCCAGAGGATCTTCAGACACCGCCAGTAAGCCTTCCTGATCCTAAACCATCATCTTCAAATCCTTCCAGTTCAAATGGTTTATATGAATCATTGGTGTTTCCTGTCACTCCTATGTTAGCAGCCAAGCCACTTACTCCTCATGATTGATTCCACCTTTATGATGAAGATAAAAAGGGGGAAAAGAGCCTGAGTGATTTTATGTGATAAATGGCTGAGTTGATTGGGATTTGGGTGTATGGGGCTTTTAGGTGTTTTTAAGTTTTTATAGCTTTTGGGCATTTTTAAGTTTTTAAGCTTTTATCTTTGAATTCTAAGTTATGTATTGAATTCTTCTTTATGCAATTTGCTATGCCATTAAAGTTAAACTTCATTGTGAAATTATATTGCATTGTGGGACTAATGTGTTTCAATTGTGTATGCAAGGTAAACAAATAAATATAAGAAAAAAAACTTTAAAAAGATCTTTAATAAGCTATTTCAAAAAGAGTTTTCAAGTTTAAATTGAACAAAACATTTCATACGAAACCTATTTGAGAAGCATATGTTTGAAAACTAAATTTCAAAAACTTTGTTCAAAATCACCAAGTTTTGTTATCGTCAAAAAGGGGGAGAATGTTAGATCCCATATATTTTGATGATAACAAAGGTTGGATCAATGATGTAGAAAGATTTGATAACAAACAAATGAGTTTGAACAAAGTGGGTACACATTACTTGAAGTAAGTACTGGAGTAATAAACAAATTTTGTGAAGGCTTACTCGAGTAGCCACTTGAGTAAAGGAAGCCATTACTCAAGTAGCCACTTGGGTAATCAAGGAAAATTTCATCCAGTAAAGCACTACCAAAATTTGGACAACGTTACTCAAGGGAGTACTCGAGTAATCTGTACAGTTATATAGATCATTACTTGAGTAGCCACTCGAGTAAAATGATTTTTAAAGGTATCACTCGAGTAGCTACTCGAGTAACCAGGTCAAAAATCTTCCAGTAGCTCTCAGCCAAGAAATGCAACACTTTAGTCGAGTAGCCACTCGAGTAACCATTTGAGAAAAAGGATTTACTCGAGGGACCATCCGAGTAATCTGCAGAGTTATTTGAGGCATTACTCGAGTAGCCACTCGAGTAATCAGAAAGCAAACTCTCAGTCAAGAATTTGATGCAATTACTCGAGGAAGTAATCGAGTAATATGCTGGGTTATTTGAAATCTACTCAAGGGACCACTCGAGTAAGATGTGAAGAAAATTGAAGGCCACTCGAGTAACCAGATTACAAGAGTCAGCACCTGAGTAACCTGTAAAGGAAAGACATGGCCACTCGAGTAACCACTTGAGTAATCAGGTATTTTCAAGGTTTGTAATCTATCTCACTCCATGTCTTACCCGAGTATTATCTTATGAAACATGTTGAGTTAACTACTACCATATTTTTGATAGGGTTACTCGAGGGACTACCAAAGTAATAGACATGATCACTTGAGTAAGGCCGTCCAGAAATTATACTTTTCATCAAATGTTTATTAAATTGATTTCTATATGAATAACTCTTCAATGCATTAGTATGCTTAGAACATTTGTAGAGAAACAATGAAGGATCATGCTACAAGTAAAAAGTCAAATAAAAGTCTGAGATCTCACCTGCCACTACCTACCGCAAACGGATAGTTTCAAACTTCAAAGAATAGTCAATCATTGCTACATGACTCTAACGGACATGTTTGAATTGCTTCCAATGGACATTACAAATCATCTATATATATGAAGTATTCAAAGATAAGAAAACAAGACACAAGAACTAAGAACACACATCGATCAATACACTTTTAGTGCTTTGTTTTCTTATACTCTTTTATTGTACTTAAGTGATTATATATTTGCTCTGTAAGAGAGTTTTTCATTACAAACTCAATATTTGTTATTGAGACAACTTAAGATAGTAGAACCTTGAGTTGGGGATTTGAGTACAACGTGTAAGGGGGAGCGACTGTCCAGGTGAAGGAACTTCCTGTGTACTGAGGAGCCAAGAACCCACTGAATCTTGGAGAGTATAGTGAAACTCTTAGAGACGCTCTGAGGATTGGACGTAGGTCAAAGTGGTTGTGGCCGAACTAGTATAACTCCCGGTGTACACTTCGTTGATATTTCTCTTTACTCTCAACCAGTTTAAATATTCTGTCAATTTTCTTATACGCAACGAAATTTCTAGTATCACCTAATTCAACCCCTCTTTGGTGAAACACTTGCACTAATAATCACTACTACTCTGTTTCATTCTCTATATACAACTATACCCCTTCCTTTCGCAGGGGATTCTATAATCAGCCGATTCATCGATATATGGCTTTACCCTTTCTTTATACTAGCCTACCAATTGGTAGTTAGGGGAAATTCTACCCCTTTTTATACCTATTAGAAGCATTTCTATTCAATTCTTTAGGATTTCATTTTTGAATTCTGGCTATTGAGCCATTATTCTTACCAGATATTAAAGTTAATTCTATTTTCTGTTCTCATTCTTAGTTGTAGTGAGTTTAGCGATCCTGGTTACAGCTTGCTTAAATTACTCATATTCAATCTTGCGTATTCATACAAATATTCTTATCGTGCAGATAATTCACAAACAGTAAAATAATACACGGTCTTTCCTCTTCATCTTCTTTCCTTCTTATTTATCTTCAACATTATTCTCTTTCATATTTTTGTACCTATATGGTTGGTGGGGGGTGAGATTCAGGGGAATCTCAGTAGCAAACGTTATAGATAATGCATGTTAGATGAATGCTAATGCATGATATGCTTGCCTTACATAGGCTCATGTTCACATAATGATATTCTGCATGCTCAATATTTCATGCAATATACTTATGGCCACAGTAAAAATAGAATCAAAGCTTTATTCATTCATACATGCTTTACATAATCAACCAAAGCAATATAGTAAATCAATACATAGCATAAACATCACATACATACAAGTAAGTAAGTTTACTACTTTTTACCTTCAAGTCCCCTTTTGTACCTTTTCTTCCAACCATTGAAGTTGTTTGGAAATTCTTCCATTTTTTCCCTTGTCATCTCATGGCCCTAGATACATAACCATGTATTAGAGCTATGATAAATGAATGTTCAATGTGACTACACAGGCCTTTTGGACATGTCTCTTATATTTGGGCCTATACTTGTACCAATTTTAATAACTCAAAACATTTTTGTCGGTTAACTTTAAAGTTAACACATTAAGCCCAATGGGTATTTAATGGGCCTAGACTAACTTTATGGGCTTTACTTAACCATTGAAGTTCAAATTAATTACCAATTACACTTTCTTATTTTGGCCTAATTACCAAAATTTGCCATAATTTTCAATAATTTTTTAAAATTCATAACTAATTATACAAATGTTCAATTGTGATTATTTCAAAGGTTATGTGACCCCTAATCAGTCTAGTTTCAAAGAAAAATATAGTCATTACATGTCTAGATGCACATCAATACAATATCTCACTTAATTTATCACTGCTCCCTAAATTCGCCAGTTTTCCATACCAAATTTGGAAATTCATAATTAATTCTATAAAATTCAAAATAGAGTAGTTCAAAGTTATATGTGACCCTATTTAAGTATACTATCAATGACAAATATCACAAAGCCCTAATTACAGCAACATATTTCCCAGAAATTCGTCAAACTCATACAGTTACTGATTTTGTTCCAGAATCAAGTTCATACTTTGAAACATCATAACTTTCAATCAACTTGTCTAAATGGGCTCATATTACCTATCAAATTAAAGTTTAGGATGTCTACTTTAATCCTATAAAATATTATAGCATTTAGACCAAGTTTGATGACCAAAATCTTGTTAAAAGTTATGTACCTCTAGAAAATGAATCCAGGCAGATTAAATACAAACTTCCAAAATCATCATAGATCATTATCTAACCATAAATACATGATTAAACCTCCAAAATACCCATTGGCTAAAATATAAATAGTACCCCACCCCCATTAAAACTCATGCAAATAACAAACCAATCAGTTGAAAATAAAGGCTACGCTTACCTCTATGCGTTTCACAATCAGTTGGGAAATTTGGCCATACTCTGGCCAGTGAGTTGGCACCAAACACCTTCAAATGAAAGTCCAGAACCATAGAAATGAAGTTTTTGATGAGTAGAAGAAGGCTCATGAAGAGTATTTTGAGAGGAAACGCCGATTCAGTAGAGTTTCGGCAAATTGAAACCAAGGAATGACACTATTCACTCTTTCTCTCTCCTTTTCCAATTTCTCTCTATTTTCTCTATTTTTTCTGATTTTTGGGGCAACTGGATGAAATTTTAATGCAAAGAAGGAGTCTTGAAAAGTGATCGCCATGTGTCAAATTCTTATGGTGCCACTTGTTTGTGATCTAGTGATTCGGTGAAACGTGTTACTTACTTTAATAAAATGGGTCCCACCTCTTTTCTTATGCTGCTAGCTATCCAATTTGTTAGGGATAGTGGGTGTCTAAAAGTTTTCCCCCAGCTCCTAGGTTCAGTGTTTGAGAAAGTCACGTACTGGACCAAACCGGAGACTAGCGAATTTCCCTAGCTTGGGGTGAGGTGGCACACCCTAGTGATGACAACTTAAAAGGCATAACGGTGATGGTAATAATGAGGGATACTTGTCACCTCCTTACTCTTCCAACACAAAAGTGTCATTGTCCTTTGTAATAATTAAGGGACACTTGTCATCCTCTTGCTTAGCCAACACAAATGCTAGTCATGATTGCTTACTTTATTAAAGCTACTTTAATAAAGTTACTTTATAAAGTTACTTTATTAGTGTCTACTCGGGTTTCACGTAGAACTTACTCGGGATTCCTTCATGTTTATAAGGCTCGCCAAATAATGCCAGGTCAGACTATATGTGTATAGACTCTACTTGGCGTCACTCACCAATGTATATTCCTGAAAATGCAAGGTACACATGTTTGCCTAGAAAATGCCATGTGCATATCTATACCAGCATATTTCGCTCGATCAATCAATCGCATACCTCATGACATATCTAGGTGGCATCTTTCTACCAACTCAATGGCACTATATATGTGTCATGTGCATATCCGCACCAACACTTTGATCCTACTGCCTACGGATACTGGGCCTACTGCCTAGTAGGGCTGGATCACATAGTTTTCTAGAGTCTTTCTATCTCTCAACATTCTTGGGACTCTTCCTGAGCTGGGCTTAGTAGTCTGCCTAATATAGGCTTATCCTTAAAGTCTTAGGCCCAAAATTCAGGTTAATATATTAGAACATGTCCTACACAAATTAGAAGGCAAGAACACTTGAATTTCCACCAACTTACCTTGGATTTGCCTTCTTGAGCTCTCTTGTCTTTCCTTGTTCTTTAAACTCTTTATCTCTCTTTCTCTCTTGTGTTGGACGAATATAAAGCTTAAGGGAGAGGATATAAAGCTTTTAAAATATCCTTTCCACCTTCTTACTTTATTGTATTTTATTCTAATTGACACGTGCCATTTTTTGATTGTCATAATCTCTTTCTATATGACTTATCCCTTGCTAACTTAACATAATTGTTTCTCTTTCCTCTTGCCTAAAGAGCAATTTTGAAATAAGGCTTCTAAATAACCAAATAAGCTTCTTGAATTTTCTTAATCTATTCCCTTACAATTAATTGCAATGTGACCATTTTTTACAAACTCAACTTTTTGACTTTTCAAACTTTTACCTTTTTGCTTGGTTTAATTACTTCAACTTGGCAATTGTATTTCAATCATGATTTTCCTTTGCTGCTAGCCCAAAAGTGACGAAATGAAGGCCCTTGAAATAACCAAGTATGCTTATTCAATTATCACATTTTACCTATAATTGTTGACTTTTCAACTCAATGTTTACTTGGCCAAGATTATTCCAACTCTTATCATATTTTTCTTATACTTTAATTTCCCTCTTACATTCATCTTTATGGACGTCCCAAGCCTCTTGAAAATGGGAAAATATGGCCTTTTTTATTTTATTAGCCAAATAACTATTTTGCCCACATTTTTTTGTGATTTATTGTATTAAATCATGTGTTGCTCTTTTTCCCTTTTTTTGGCCCAATTGCTCATGAATTATTGGGCTAAATTTGTGCTCTTCTATTCTCCAATTTAGGCTTCCATAATAAACTTTTGGGAAGACAAAATTAGTTTCATGTCTCATTTTAGCCCAATGTTCATGTGACCTCAATTAAAGGTATTTTTTTGTCATTCCACATGCACCAAAATTCACCATTTTATTCCATTGAATGCCATAAATATTTATAAGGAATATTGGTGAGTGAAAATAGGGTGTTACAGCTCTCTCCCCTAAATAAATTTTGTCCATGAAATTTGTTACATATGCGTACTTATGAACTATGGATAACGCTTCTGCATATCTTCCTTTATTTCCTATGTTGCTTCACTAAGAGAAAATCCGTTCTAGATGATTTTTATAAATGGGATATGTAATATCCCAAATTTTGGGCCTAGGACTTAGAGGATAAGCCTATATCAGGCAGATGACTAAGCCCAATTTGGGAAGAGTCCCAAGAATGACGAGAGATAGAAAGACTCGAGGGGACTATGTGATCCAGCCCTACTGGGCAGAGGACCCAGTATGTGTAGGCTAGAGGATCAAAGTATCGATGTAGATGTGCATAACATAGATATACAGTGCATCGGGTTGGTAAGAGATGCCACCTAGCTATGCCATGAGGTAAGGGATAGATAGTCAGGCGAAATAGGCCCGTTTAGGTATGCACATAGAATTTTTAGGGCAGCATGTGCACCTTGCATTTTTGGGAATAAACACCAGTATATGGCGCCATGTGGGGCCCAACACATATCTCTGACCTGGCATCATCTGGCGGGCCTTGATATCGATGCCACAGTTTTGAGTAAAATCCCAAGTAAGCACCAGTAAAGCAACTTTATTAAAGTAACTTTAATAAAATAAGTAATGATGACTCTTAATGGCATACCTTTTGTGTTGGCCAAGTAAGAAAATGACAAGTATCCCATAATCATTACAAAGTACAAGGCTACTTTTTGTTTTCCAAATGAGGAGGTGACAAGTATCCCTCATCATTACACCCACTTTATGCCTTTTCTGTTAGCATCTCCGGAGAGCACCATCTAGCGCCTGAGTTTGGGGAATGTACTGGTTCCAAGTCTGGTAAGGTACTAACTTTCTCAAATACCTTGCTAGAAGTATAAGGAAATTGTCAAGCCCCTTCCTTCCCCTGACCATTTATGCATGACTTAAGGGAGAGGAAATGGAAAACCAATGGTTGCATGACACATGGTACTCTTAAGCTTTAATCTTGTGACACTTGGCACGCAAGGAGACAATCTAATTTCAAGATAAAATCACAACCCTCCATCCTCTTTATCATGCAATTTAGCCAGCACCAAAGGGAGAGAGAAAAATTAAGGAAAAACCATAGCGAACAGGAAGAAGAGAAAAGGTGGATGAATAGTGTTGTGTTCTTGAGCTCTGGAGTCGATTCCGACCTCGAATCATCATTAGCGTCTGGTAAGTCTTTTAGGAAAGTTGTTTTACTCATAGTAAACTTCAATTCTATGGTCTCAAATTTCTCATATAAGGTGTTTTATACTAGTTGGTCTGCCAGAATGCGACCAAAATTTCAAACCACTTGTAGAAATGCGAAGAGGTAAGCCTCAGCTTCGGTTTGAGTTAATTACTTTGTGTTTTTGTTGAGTGTTTCTTGACTCTTGTGCTACCCTTGATTTTTGGCCAAAAGGAGTTTTTGTGACAAGGTGATGTTTTTAATCATGTTTAAGGTGATATATGATGCTTGTTGAAGTATTAAACTTGTGGATAGTTAAAAACACAAAGTTGGATTTTTGTTGTTTGGGAGGCAGATTTTGTTTAGGGGTAAAACTAGGGGAAAGAATTTGATTTTGGTAATTTTGAACTTTCCATTGTATTGCACACAAAAAATTGTCAAGGAATAGTCTCTGATTATAATTTTTGAAAGACTGGTTAAACACCTCAAATACTTGAAACTTAGTTCACTAATCTGCCAGTGTGCGTTTTTGTCTGATGTTTTGTTGTGGTGAAAATTTCACCCTTCAAACTTCATCTGATGATGATGAGATTTTTTAGAATGAAAGTACACTTAAAGACCTTTAATTTGATAGGTAATGGGAGGAAATTGGATAAGTACATAAAAAGTTATGGTTTATTGAAGTTGAGTAATAAAACAAGTCATATTTTCTATCAGTAGGGGTAAAAACGAAAATTGGGATTTGTGTGTCGATAGATGGCTTTTGTAAGTATTTTTTCCATAAGTTAGACTTAATGAGGGTCACATAGGACTTTGAACCACTACGTTGAATTTTTCTAGAATTAGCTATGATTTTTCAAAATTAAGTGAAAAATCTCTCAATTTTATGGAATAGTGCAAAAATGAAAAGTAATGGCATTTGATAATAAAATTAATTTCCAAGAGTTAAGTTAAGCACTTGGAGTTAGTATGGGCCTATTAAATACCCATTGGGCCTAATGTGATTTGTGTCTAATGTGTTAACTTTAAGGTTAACCAACCAAGGTGTCTTGGGTTATTAAATTTGGGACAAGCATGGGCCCAAGGAATAAAGACAAGTCCTACTACCTAAAGTAGCCTATTGGACATTTATTTGTCATGGCTCTAATAATATTGCCATTTATCTAAGGCCATGAGATGACAAAGAAGAGGCAATGGAAACAACTTCAGTAGTTGGAAGAAAAGGTACAAAAAGGGGACTCGATGACAAAAGGTAGTGAACTTACTTAACTTGCATGTATCTAATGTGTATGCTTTTGTATTGAAGTGTCATATTGATTTTCTTAATTATGTGAAGCATGTATGAATTAATGAAGCTCTGTTTCTATCTTTACTGTGGCCATACGTATATTGCACGAAATATTAAGCATGCAGAATATCATTATGTGAACATAAGCCTATGTAAGGCAAGCATATCATGCACTAGCATTCATCTTCCATGTATTGTTTGTAATGCTTGCTAGTAAGATTCCCCTAAATCTTACCCTCCCCCACCAATCATATAGGTAGTTGAGCACAGAAAAGGAGTGTAGGACGTTGTTCTAGGAAAGAAGTTGCAATGAAGAAGAGAAGAATTATTCACGCATTAGTCCATTATGTAAATTAATATATTTGCAATAGATAACTGTATAACCTATGTGGCGAATGAGTTAATTATCCAAGCATGATAATTGAATTAGAAGTGGGTAATCATATGATACGATCCTATTAGTTAAGTATGGTAAGAATAACGGCTAAACAGCCGAAAATGAATAGTAATCCCTAATAAGAATTGTATAGGAACGCTTCCATGTACATAATCAAGAGAATTAAGGAAAGATGAGTCATAATGAGTGGGGAACAACGGTGAACAATCTTTGGAAATTTTTAAGTTATTTAGAAAACCCCCTTGAAGTACAGGTTCAAATCTTGTATGAGAGTCAGGATTTGAAATTGTTTACTAAGAAATATCACTTAGTGGTTCAAATTCACTACAAAAGACTCATCAACATGATAATGTAATTTGGGTGTTAACATATACTCTTGTGTCTAAGTTGTTTTTCCTACTGATCAATGACTCGGTCAGGTATGACCTCATATGTCAAATCATTCCGCATATCCACATCTTCATATTCAATAAAATGTTCTAGATCTAGTTGATATTTCTTTAACTGTAAAACATGGAAAACATTATGTAATCTGCTAAAATTTGAGGGTAAAGCTATTCAGTACGCTACTAGCCCAATCTTTGACAAGAACTCAAATGGACCAATGTACATCAGACTTAGCTTCTTTACTTTTAATGCCCTGCCAATGCTTGTGACAAGTGAAACTTTCATAAATACTTGATTGCCAACCTCAAACTTGAGAAGTTTTCGCCTCTTGTCAACATTGCTCTTCTGTCAACTTTGAGTAGTTAATAATCTCTGCTGGATCAACTTGATCTGCCCTATTGTTTGATCAACTATATCTGGCTCAAGTAATAGCCTCTCAAACAATTCCATCTAGCACAAGGGTGATTGATATTTCCTTCTGTACAATACCTCATATAGAGCCATTTGAATGATCGAGTGGTAATTATTATTCTAGGCAAATTCCATAAGTGGAAAGAATTAGTCTCAACTACCTTCGAAATCTAAGGCACATGCCCTCAGCATATCCTCTAATGTCTGTGTTATTTGTTCTGTATGTCCTTCTGTTTGAGGATGATATGTTGTGCTGAATCTAAACTTTATACCCAAAGCCTCATATATGCACTGCCTTCCAACACTTGGAAGTAAACTGAGGATCTTTGTCAGATATAATGTTCTTCAGTTTACCATGTAGCCACACTATCTCCTTAATATATATCTCTGTTAGCTTATTAGGAGAATAATAGATGTTGATGGGTAAGAAATGGGCTGTCTTCATGAATCGATCAAGTTTTACCCAATCGCATTATGATTTTTGATCTTGGGTAATCTTGTCATGAAATCCATAGTGATGCTTTCCTATTTCAACTCAAGAATCTCAGGGTTTTACAAGAGCCCTGATGGTCATTGATGCTCAATTTTCACCTTCTGACAGTTGAGACAACAAGCCACGAACTCTATTACATCTCTTTTCATGCCTGGCCACCAATACATGGACTTCAAGTCATGATACATTTTGGTTGCTCCTGGGTGTTAAGTATGCCTACTCTTACGTGCTTTATCCAGAATTTGCCAGTTAAGCTCTGTTTGTGTGGAACATATATTCACTTTCTGTATCTAACTAGTCTACTTGGTAACAGATCATGTTTCTAAGTTCCTCCCCTTATAATCATTCCTGGATAGACTGTGCTCTTGTATGCTACATCTAAGCTTGTTCTATTGCTGCTCTCAATCATTCTCTACCTAACTGATATTGTTGCCACAAATCATGATCTGATTAGACAGATTGAGATCTCTAAAATCCTCCATCAGTTTTTGCTTATGAATTATTAAGGCTGCCACCTGTACTGTTTATGGCTCAATGCGTTGTAAATGACATTAGCCTTTCCTGGATGGTACTTGATCTCTAGGTTGTAATCTTTAAGTAGCTTCATCCATCTATGCTATCTCATATTGAGCTCTTTCTAACATAGAAATATTTTAAGTTCTTGTGGTCATAGTATAACTCTACGGTCACCCTATAGAGATAATGTCTCAAGATTTTTAGCGCAAACACAATTGCCGCTAACTCAAGATCATGTGTGGGATAATTCTATTCATGAGGCTTTAGCTATCTGGATAAATATGCCACTACATGGTCATGCTATATTAAGACACTTCCCAATCCATACCTACTTGCATCAATGTAGACAATGAAGGTCAACTATGGATCTTGGATTGTTAACACTGGTGCTTATGTTAATTTACATTTCAGCTCTATGAAGCTTCTCTCTTAATTGTGGTCCCATAGATAAGGTTGACTTTTTCATGTTACTTTGTCAAAAGGCAAAGCTATTCTAGAGAAATTCTATATTAATCTTCTGGTATATCCGGCAAGACAAAGAAAACTATGTATTTCAAAAACAGTCTCTGGCATCTTCTAGTTCAATACTGCTTCTACTTTGCTAGAATCCACTGAGACCCCTTGCTGTAAGACTATATGACCTAAAAATTTAACTTCTGAAAGCCAAAATTTGTATTTTCTCAGCTTGGCATAGAGTTGCTTATCTCTCAATATATTTAACACTGTTCTCAAATGTTGTTCATGTTCTGTTCTACTCCGTGAGTATACTAAAATATCATCAATGAAGACTAGTATGAGTTGGTCTAGAAATAGATAGAAAATTTGACTTATGTAGTCCATAAACACGACAGGTACATTAGTCAATCCAAATGGCATTACTAGTACGAATTGGTCCATAGATGGATGGAAAATTCGATTCAACACTATTCTCAGATGTTGTTCATGTTTTGTTTTACTCCATGAGTATACCATAATATCATCAATGAAAACTACTACAAATTGGTCTAGACACAGACGGAAAATTTGATTCATCTAATCTATGAACACGACAGGTGCATTTGTTAGCCCAAATGGTATTACTAGAAATTTGTAATGGCCATATCTTGTCCTAAATGCAGTTTCGGGTACATCCTCTACTTTTACCGTGAGTTGGTGATATCTTGATCTCAAGTCAATTTTTGAAAACATGCAGGAACAAGATGATTGATCAAGCAAATCATCAATTCTAGGAAGTAGGTATTTATTCCTGATGGTTACCTTGTTTAGCTCCCTGTAATCAATACAGAGTTGTAGGCTTCTGTCTTTCTTTTTAATAAAGAGCACTAAAGCTCCTCACGCAAAATAGTGGGTCAAATGAACCTTTTCTCTAGCAACTCCTCAATCTGCTTTTTAAACTTTGCCATTTCATTTGGAGCCATTTTGTTTAGGGCTTTAGATATTGGTCTTGTTCCACCCTAAAGTCAATTATAATCTCCACTTCCCTATCTGGAGGTAATCTATTCATAACTTATTCAGAGGTAATCTGTTGATATCTTTCAGAAACACCTCTGGAAACTCATTCTCCAAAGAGATACTTTTAAATGTTGTTCCAGCTTTTGATTGCATAGAGATGAAAACTATGTACCCTTGACAACCTTTGTGCTGACATCTCTCTACCTCAGCTGCTGAAAGAAAGTTAAGGTTGATTTCTATAGCACCATGTGGTTGCAGATTAGGGAAAATGACCCTTTTTCTTTTATAGTCTAGAAACATATTATTTTCCATCAACCAGTCAATCCCAAGGATTACTTATAAGTCTTGTAACGGTAGACAGATCAGATCCATTATTAACTCATGTCCCTCGACATTTATTATGCAATTCAAACAGACTTTGATAGTGACAACTCTAACATCTGTGGGCGTAGACACAACTAGGTCATATGGGAATTTGTGTATACTCAGGCCTAGCCGTCTCATATAGTTATATGCAATAAATGAATGACTAGTACTTGCATTATACATTATGTGTACTGAATTGCCATTAAGGTAAACCATACCTTGTATTAGTTCAGGAGATTTTCTTACCTCCTCATAAGTTATAGTTTAAACTCTACCCTAAACTCTCTGTCTAGGGTCAACTTTCTATTGCTGCTGTTCCAGGCAATCTTTAGCATAATGACCTAGTTTCTGGCATACATAATAGGTTATTTACTTGGAGGGAGCCTAATTTACTGGTAAAGCTTGATGTAATGGAGCACTACTACCTGTCCTGCTAGGATGGTGTGGCTTGCTATAATACCAGCATGTTCTGCCCTGAGAGGGTCTTTGATTTACATGGCCCCAGCCTGATACGACTTCTTGTTTCTGCCTCTGGGTAGTCCACTTTGTTCTTTACATTTTTAGGAAGAAATCCCACTACCAGATGCACCCTTATTATTGTTGCTTCTATTGGAATACAAGCTCAACAGATTATTCTAAGTGATTCGGCACTCCTTAACTTCCTTGTTGAACTATGTAAAATGTTTAGAGATTAGCTTCTCTTTCAACTTTGGCTTTAACCCCTATATCATCATATATGAACTCCACTCCTTGTCAGCCCAATACTTAAGGTATGAAGAGTATTGAGACAACCAGATATAATAAGCCAGATAGCCATCAAAGCTCTCTTTGTCATTTTGCTATATGTTAAGGAATACTTTCTCTTTTTCCAGCCAGACATATCAGGGAAAGTACTTCTCATCAATAGTTCCTATGTCATAGGAATATTCCGTGCCTATAAAATTAATTCAGTGTCTCTCCACCATCTGTCGACATCCCCTTCGAGTTTATAAATTGCCAATTGGACTTTGATGTCATCTGGGCACATTAGGGTCTTAAAAATTTTCTCTAGTTGGGATAGCTAGTCTTCTGCTAGCTGAGGATCAAGCTTCCCTTTAAAAGAAGGGGGTTGTTGTTGACTAAACCATGCCAACCATCATGTTTGTAGAATATCAACCTCAGGAATAGGCATAAGTAGAGGCTCTGTTTGAGGGCTCTCCGGTGGATTAGGCTCACCATCTCCCCTCACCAGGTCCTCTAAGTGATCCTATCTTTGCTGTACTTCTCATAGCTCCTCCATGATATTGTTTATTGTTTCCTGTTACTGTGTTAACATGCCTAATATCTATTGCATTGGGTCAGGTTTAGGTTCTGGTACTTGATTATTATGTCCCCTCATGGTCTACCACATGTTTGTACCATCTTTATACTTCAATATATGAAAATAAAGAAGAAATAAATTTATATGAACACAAGGGCATTTTTGTCATTTCTCAAAACTTTAGGTACACAAGTATGTCACATATCATACAACAGATATTTATTGCAGTTAAGGAAAGCTCTTAACACCACATAGCTTATAAACTACTGTGCAATATGACTGTGTCCTCTTTTACACATTATGTCATAATATATAGCTTCCCAGAGGGTTACCCATCCCGTGATTTCCCTAGGTTGAGTATGCTTAATTTTTGTATGCTCGTGCCAAAACACAGATACCGGCTCTATCTACTCCTGGCCACTAGTACCATGTGATTGCCCTCTCCTCAAAAGTAGTACCAGCTGCCTCCAGTCACCAAAATATTGTGCCTAGACTGCAAATCACTCCCATTACATGTACCTCTGCATATAGTTCGTCATGTACTCCATAAACTCTCCAAAGTGATCGTTTGAACCTCACTCGATAAGCTCATTCTTCTTCTGGTTCAAGAACGCTATATTTGGGAAAAAGTCTATCATAGTCAAGATCCAAAACTCATTCGGATAATCTAACTCCAACAAAACTTGTTTCCAATAAAGTGAATCTATGGCATCAATATATGCAAGATACTGATCAATCAGGCCGTTATGTTCTCATACAGCCCATGGAATTTTTCAAAAACTATTACCCTAGCTAATCCTACACAATTTCTTGTGTAAAGTCCATTTTTTATATCAGAATTATCAAATTTACTACTAAAAGACAGATTTGTCCTTGGCCACCTTTAACTTAGGGTTTTAGGGATAATTTTTTCATTATGCATTCTAATGTTTTTCACACTTCACATTTAACATATACCCTACACAATTTTCCCTTCTAAAGTCAATGGAAACATCAAAATTGAAAAATTCTAGCTCCTAATACCATGAACTAGGTCTGGACAAAAGTTTCAATGAAATTAGGGGAAATGATGTTTTCTTCATTTAACCTTTTAAACACCTTCCTTTCCACTCCTAATCATATGTTAAGCACCTTCTTTTCCCTTAGGGTTTTATCATCCCAAAATTACAAAATCAATCAAAGCAACCACAAATTAAGCCAACAACAACCACAACAACGACAAAATCAACAAGATAATCAAGGTTCTTGAGATTACTTTTGATTTCTCCTCTTTCTCTCTCTAGGAATCCTCTTTCCTCTCTCTCCCCTCTTGAATTTTGCTTGCTACATATGGTATTCATAAAGGAATAGAGATTAGAAGAGGTCCTACACAAATTAGAAGGCAAGAACATTTGAATTTCCATTAACTAACCTTGGATTTGGCTTCTTGAACTCTCTTGTCTTTCCTTGTTTTTCAAACTCTTTCTCTCTCTTTCTCTCTTGTGTTGGACGAATATGGAGCTTAAGGAAGAGTATATGAAGCTTTTAAAATATCCTTTCCACCTCCTTACTTTATTTTATTTTATTCTAATTGACACATGCCAATTGTTAATTGTCATCATCTTTTTCCATATGACTTATCCCTTGCTAACTTAACATAATTGTTTATCTTTCCTCTTGCCTAAAGAAAAGTGACGAAATGAGGCTTCTAAATAACCAAATAAGCTACTTGAATTTCCTTCACCCATTCCCTTATAATTAATTGCAAGATGACCATTTATTAGAAACTCAACTTTTTGACTTTTCAAACTTTCACCTTTTTGCTTGGTTTAATTACTTCAACTTGGCAATTGTATTTCACTTATGATCTCCCTTTGCCTCTTGCCCAAAAGTGACAAAATGAAGGCCCTTGAAATAACCAAGTATGCTTCTTCAATTATCACAATTTACCTACAATTGTTGACTTTTCAACTCAATTTTTACTTGGCCAAGATTATTCCAACTCTTATCATATGTTTCTCAAACTTCAATTTCCCTCTTGCTTTCACCTTTATGGATGTCACAAGTCTCTTCAAGATGGGAAAATAAGGGCTTCTTAATTTTATTAGCCAAATGACTATTTTGCCATACATTTTTGTGATTTATTGTATTAAATCATGTCTTGCTCTTTTTCCTTTTATTTTGGCCAAATATATCATGAATTATTAGGCTAAATTTGTGCTCTTCTATTCTCCAATTTGAGCTTCAATAATAAACTTTTTGGAAGACAAAATTGGTTTTGTGTCTTATTTTAGCCCAATTTTCATGTGACCTCAATTAAAGGTATTTTTTTGTCATTCCAAATGCACCAAAATTCACCATTTTATTCCACTGAATGCTATAAATATTTACAAGGAATATTGGTGAGTAAAAATGGGGTGTTACATTGGGGGTGAGATTCAGAGAGTCCTAGGAGCAAACATTCACCACTACCTAAACATACATGGAAAAGCTTGGCATCATATATAACATGCTTGCAACTTAATAACTTCTTAATATAATGACATTTTTTATACTATATATTGTGCATTACTTGTGATCGCATGCATAGGCCTATGAACATGTCATAACCCTTCTTTACTTTGGCAATTATCAGAGTTTTTGCGTACAGTTTAGTGGGCACATAGAAATAGCATAAAACATACTGATATAAAGTACTTGATTATATTATAGGTATTACCCATAGGGTTTGTACTAGATTTTTGCAAATCTCAAAAATAATAAGCTCGTAGATAACCAACAACATCTCTTGATCTGGACTGAAACCTTCAGTTGTTGATATTTACATCTTTGCCCTTTGAGTCGCTTCCTTCAACAGGATAAATTATACATTTTATGGAAAGGGTGAAATTCATATGAATCTCAGTACTAATACACAATCAGTTATATAAAATATGATAAATAAATATGCAATGCACCACATAGTGTAATTGAACAATCATACTGAAAACATGTTTGTACACAGTGTTCAGGGGCAAATGACTGTTTGGTCCCCTGGTTGTTTGTCTCATGACCTTAGCTGGGTCCCATAAGGCCAAATGGTACTTGTGCTTTTCCCATACCACAGCTAGGTTCTGTACTATGTATCATAGTTGGGTCCCACTTCACCAGCTGATACTTATGCTTTTCCCACCCGGTGGTACTTGTGCTTTCCCTACACCACTGCTCGATATTCTGTCAACCATTCACATCATAGAATACGGAACACAGAAAGTATATAAACAGTCACATAGTGTATGAAAGATAGAGTTACTACCTGAAATCCCTTTCACTGCTTAGCTATTAGCCTACTACTTGCTGTCCGGCTCGGGCAACTGACAAATCCTAAAATTCCAAAATCATAATACATGAGTTATTACTCATTCATATTCCAATTCTAAACTCATATAGTTGGTTATCTTTACCCTTATATTTCAAGGTAATTACATTTTGCCATTGCCTTTTTAATTTCGCACATTGATTAAAAGCTGACAGAATTTTCATTATACTTTGAAAATTCATATATTTATTTACGCTTGTCCAATTGCAATGGTTCCAAAGGCTATGTGACCTTTATTAAGTCTACTTTTAAGGACAAGTATTGTCCTAAGACAACTAAATGCATGGCATTTCATAATTACCATTTATTGGACACTGCCATAGAAACTTGCTAGTTTTACTTGGCTAACTTCAAAAATACATAACTCATAGTTTATAGTTCCAAATAAACTATATAACCTATCAAATTAAAGCTTGATAAGTCTACTTTCATTCTGGAAACTTTCACATTCATTGGACATCATTTGCCTATTCAAAAACATCATAAAGCCCGCTTGCCAAGTAGGAAATCACACTGGCAGCACAATTTATATTCCAAATTTTAGTGTTTAATTCTAATGATCCAGAATTTATAGCTAGAGGTTATTTCTATACATTTTTTTCATGTAGAACACAATGGAATCATCAAATCTATGAAATTACATGCCTAATGTCAAACCCCTTAACATTTTGCTATTCGTAGAGTATTAAGCTCTATTTCCGTAAGGCATACAAAGATAGCGGAAACATATTGACATTAAGTGTTTTTTTAAAATTTAGGAAAATCCCCATATGGTTTAAAAAATATTTACAAATTGACAAGTGTTCCAAAAGAAACTAAATTACAATCTTAGATAACTATAGTAGCTTTGGTGCGCACCGGGCCCCTATCCACCGATAGCCACTGCTTTGCCCTTCGAGCCTTAGCCTCAGCTGTAACTTTTTCAGTTTGAAAAAAGGTGAGATTTAAGCGAATCTCAATAGCAACATGCATTTATACATATAAAATGTGAAAAGAAATATATCATACACCATGTTATGTAAAATGATAGAATAATGTGTTCATACTGTCCATGGGCAAACAACTGTTTAACTCAGGCTCAACCCTGCGCCAACCCTGGCTTAATTTTGCGCCTCCATTGGGGTCACAAACCTCAACTAAGCTAACATGTGTGGCCTAGACACTATGCTCATATTATAGAAGATGACATACATAAACATATAATAATCACATAGTGTATGCAAGAAAAAGTTACTACCTGACTCCTTTTTGGGATCCTCGGTCCGTCTTAAACTTTGGCTCCAGCTCGAAAAATGTTCAGTTCCTATAAAAATTAGAGTTGCAAGTAATTGATTATTACTTGTACTATTATTGCCTCTAAATCAAATTTTGTTGGTATCTAGTATTGTTATAACAGTTTCTGTATAGTACAATTATGCACAATGCAGTTTCACTGCTTTTTAGAAACTTGCATATTTTCAGTCAATTTTGAAAACTCATAACTAATTCTAGGAAATTCCAAATTAATTGATTCCAAAGCCTATGTAAAGCTATTTAAATTTATTTTCACAGAAAATACCCAAAGCTAGTGGCTATTATCATATTTTTCCCACAAATTTGCAAAACTTCCCCTATTCCAAATTACAATCCAGAAACATGGCACAACTTCAAAAATCCATATCTTTTAGTATATAAGTCCAAAAATTATGAGCCACTTAAAAAATTAAAGCTCAAAATGTCTACTTTTAATCCTACCAAGTTTCATAATTTTTGGACTAGGTTTGACTAACAAATGTCATTGCACAATAACATTGCCTTACTGGAGGCAAATCAAATAGCATGTTTCTTTAATTTTAAAAATTTCCAGATTTGCATACCAACATCCAAAACTCATGAACAACTGTATTCCTACACAATTTTCCCTTTTAAATTCAATGAAATCAACAAAATTACAAAATTCCTGCTCCTTCCTCTTGTTCTACATCAGACTGAAACTTAAGTTTTTAGGAGGGAAAGTGTGTTTTCATGATTTCTCTGGTTTAATCACTTCATTTTCACTTCTAATCACATGATTAACTACTTGGGAACAAATGAACATGATTTAGGGAAATTTTGGGCAGCATAACATTTTAGGGTTCATCATCCCAAAATCCCAAAACAAGGCAAAGCAAACCAAACAACAAACCAATTCAACCAACATCATATAACCTTGAAGTCACAAGAGAACATGGTTATTTGAGGTTACCTTTTGATTTATCCATTCCTCTCTCTCTATCCGTCCCTTCTCTCTCTCTCTCTCTCTTCCTCTTGATTTTGCCTTGCTACAAGTGATATTCAAGAAGGAGAAGGGATTAGAAGAGGTATTACAAGAATTGGAAGGCAAGAGCTCTAGAATTTCCATCTCATACCGCAGATCTCTGGCCTTTTGAAACGTAGCTTCTCTTGAGTTCTTTTACTCCTCTACGTCTCTTCATCCAACTTACCCTCCCTCTCGTGTTTGATTTGACTGAAAATAAGATTGACTAAAGATGGTAAAAGGCTTCTTAAAATATCTTCATCCACCTCCTCAATTATATTATATTTATCACATGTTATTTTGTTGATCATCATCTTTTCTCTTTCTTCTATGTCTTGACCGAAAATAAATATTGGGAAGGAGTAAAATAGGTCTTCCATTACCCTTTTATCCTCTTCCACATAATTTTTTAATCGGAGTTGCAAAAGTTGACTTTTGTTATCATGCTTTTTTTTCTTTGACCACCTCTGCAAAAAAATTGCTCCAAATAAATATAAATTCCCAATTAATTATTTTTTTTCCTCCTCCAACCTCCAAACAAATATAATTTGCTTTATTGGCAAATTGCCATTTTTCCTTACATTTTGTCATTTTCACACAAGCCTGTAGGATTTTCATCAAAATTTGAAAATTCATATATTTATTTATAGATGTCCAATTACAGTGATGTCAAAGACTATGTGACCCTTATGAAGTTTATTTTTAAGGAAAAAATTTCCTTTGGCCAATTGGAAGAACAGAATTCTAGAATTAATATTTATTGGACACTGCCAAAGAAGCTTGCCAGTTTTACTTGGCTAACTTAAAAAATACATAACTTTTAGGTACAAATCCAAATAACTCATATGACCTATCAAATTAAAGCTTTGTATGTCTACTTGCATTATAAAAAATTTCACATTTATTGGACTTCATTTGATAATCCAAAACTGCTAGGATCTGCAGGCACAATGGAAGAATTTTAAAATCTTTGCCAATCCCAATTGAAGATCTATCAATAGTGTTTAAATAGAGTTAGGAAGAATTGCACCTTTTTGAATTTAGGGTTTATTGATCTCTAGGAGCTAACACCTTAGGTCTGCTCCCTCTACCGGTATCCACATGAATGCTCTCCAACACAGACTGCATGCTAACGCCTCCAATGTCTCCCAGAGTTTCCCTTAAGGCTCTAATTTCTCATTCGTGTCTGATTTTTTTGTTTTTACGCTATCAATTTTATTACTCATGGAGCTATATTTGAATTTCAAAATTAATCTTTATTAATTTTGAAATTAATTATCTTGATTAGCTAATTGAATAAATTTAGTTTAAATTAAATCTGTCCGACAGTTTTAATTTAACCTATTTATTTAATCCAAATAAGGAGTCATTAGATTTAATTTATCTTCATATATTAAATATGAGATACTATATCTCTATTATGTTAGTTATTAAATCTAATTTATTTTAATAAAATTAAATTTAAAACTAACACAATATAATAATATCATAATATATATATGTATTTTGAAAATACATATATATATAATATTATTAATTTTATTTTCACAAATTTTATGTTATATATATAAATATAAAATTCGTCCACCCTAGATTAAACATTATCTCATATTAGGTCATTCTTGTGTGCGACCTTGTAGGCTCATACGAAGTTGGTTGTGATTGTATTAACCCATAAGTCACATGCGGCCTCTGGCAAGACATTACGACTAACCAATTTATATGAGGATCGTTAACACGATGCAACCTGTCATACAACCATGTCACGTCCCTTTGTCACACGATATATCGGTCAAGGATGAGGCATGGATAATGTCATTCTCTTGTTCCTAACAATTACTTTCTCAATTCCTGAGTAGTTTGACAATAGAAATGGAAACTCTTTTCAATCGTAGTATGACCATACATTTCTCAGACTCACTCATCGAGGGGCCTAGTAATATCTCTCTACTAATGTGAGGGATAAATTCCATCTTGATCATTCATATTCCTCTACATGAAAAACCTCTAAGCCCAATCGTAGCCTTTATCATCACCCGGTCAAAAGTGACTTTTGACTAGTTCAAAGCTTATCAACTCTCATGTAGGAATCTAAGATGACCTCAGTCAAAGGGCATTGTGACGTGGTTGTACATGAGAAAAGCTAATGACTTGATCCATGTAGCTTTCTCAAAGTACGTCGGTCCAGTACCTTGTACTCTTACAAGTGCCTAAGACTTTGATTCGTATCTCCATATCTTATCAAAGTCATATCGGTCTTGTTTTATCTCTGCTCCCGTATAGATGACCGACCAGGGACATTTTAGGACAATCTTTATGATTTATCCAAGGATACAATTATCATAGTTAACATGCAAAAATATGATAACAGAATGGAGAAATTCATTAAATAATAATGTTTAAAGTATAATGATTGGCCCTTAGGGCATAATTTCCAACAAAAACCACAATACAATATCACTGCCTCACAGGAAATCGCATTGGCAACATATCGTAGCTTTGCAAATTATGTTTGACAACTAGGTACTTTGTTTTGTCACTTTATATGCACCAAAATTCCATATTTTTATTCCACTAAATATCTCATTACATAAAGGGAATAATGGTGATAAACACTGGGATGTTACAGCTCTCCCTTTAAATAAATTTCATCCTCGAAATTTGCTACATGTACATAGCCATCGATTCAAGGTAACGTTTCTCTATATCTTCTTCTGTTTCCCATGTTGCTTCTCTAGGGTATAATGCCTTCCAGACAAATTTGAGGAACAGGATACTCTTATGGTCGAGCTGTTTCTCCTGCAGATCAATAACTTGGTTAGGTATGACTTCACAAGTCAAATTATTACGCATATCCATATTTTCATATACTATCACATGTTCCATTACTGCTCGTTTGTCCTTGGTTTGAGCTTCTTCCATTACTGCTTTTACTCTTAGATCATTCCCTATCTAACTAACATTATTGCCAAAAATCACAATCTGATTAACCAAGTTGAAATCTTTGAAATCCTAGATCAATTCTTCTCATAAATCACCATGGCTACCTCTTACACTCTTTTAAGGCTAAATGCGTCAACAATGACTTGGCCTTTCTTGGATAATACTTTATCTCCAAGTGTAACCTTTAAGTAGCTCCATTTGTCTGTGATTTCTCATTTTCAGTTCTTTTTTATCATATAGATATTTTAAGCTCCTGTGGTCGCAGTATAGCTCTACGGTCACACCATAGAGATGATGGCTCCAGATTTTCAGTGTAACACAGTCGCTGCTAACTCAAGATCATGTATGGGATAATTTTCTTTTTGTAATACTTCAATTGTCTAGATGCATAAGCCAATACACAGTTATGCTGCATTGAAACACTTACCAATCCATGCCTACTAGCATCTGTGTAGACCATGAGGGTCAACTATGGATCTAGGACTATTAACATTCATGCTATTGCTAGTTTCTATTTCAACTCTTTGAAGTTTCTTTCACAACTGTTGTCCCACACAAAATGTTGAGTTTTTCCCGTGTTAACTTTGCCAACGACAAAAGTATTCTAGAGAAATTCTGTATAAACTTCCAACAATACCCAATACGACCCAAAAAACTGTGTATTTCAGAAACAATTTCTGGCATCTTCCTATTTAGTACTACTTTCACTTGGTTTGGATCTACCAAGGACCCTTATTGTGAGACTACTGGCCAAGAAATTTAACTTCCAAAAGCCAAAACTCACGCCTACTCTGCTTGGCATAGAGTTACTTATCCCTTAATAAGTTCAATACTATTCTATATAGCGCAAAGGACTTGTCAGGTCTTACTATCTAGGGATACTGCCCCACGCAAACATGCACCTTGGGTCTTATTGCCACTTTAGCTATCCGTAAATATGTCTATTTGAAACTATATCTATCTATTCGGGGTCTAGGATCAACTAATTAGTTGACCTTTACTGCCCGTATAGTGTGCACTGTTCAGGGTTAAAGAGATGATTTTGTTTTAGATCAAAATGATTGCTTTATCCTTACTTATCACATTGTGATATCCCTACGTGTCATATAATTGTTTCAAAGCAGGCATCACCCTGTCCATATTTGTCTCATGTTATCAAATGTTATTCATATTCTAGTCTATTCTGTGAGTTTTTAATATCCCAAATTTCAGGATTAGAGGCTTAAGAATAAGCTTGAATCAAGTTGACTACTAAGCTTGGTTTAGCAAGAGTCCCAAGAATATAAACCTTATTGCCAATATGTTTTCTGGTGTTGTAGTTTGGTTGTGTGATAGTTTTGGACAATCAAATGATGTCCAATAAGTATGAAATTTTCCAGAATGAAAGTAGACTTATCAAGCTTTAATTTTGATAGGTATATAAATCATTTGGAGCTGAACACAAAGAGTTATGAATTTTTAAAGTTAGCCCAATGAAACTTGCAAGCTTCTGTTGCAGTGTTCAAAAATAATAATTCTAGGAATTATGAGCGTTCAGTTAGGTAAAGGTTATAATTTTCCATAAAAATACACTTAATAAAGGTCACATAGCCTTAGGAACTACACCAATTGGACATTTGTACAAATAGTTATGAATTTTCAAAGTTTGATGAAAATTCTACCCAGTTTTCCAGCTAGTGCGGAAATGGAAATAAATGTAAGGGTAAAATGGTCATTTGACCAATAAGGCAAGTAGCCATTTATTTTTCCCTTAATTGGGTGAAATGTTGGCTGAAGTAGGGAGACTAAAATGGCTAACTAAACTATTTATTGGAACTAATTGGTTACTTACCGTTTTAAGGAACCACAACCTTTTGACAAGTGGCACAATTAGGACTAAGTAAATTGTGTTAGGTGAATATAATCAAACAATATTTCCTCTCTCATCTCATTTTCATCCAGCTACCCCAAACAATAGAGAAAAATAACAAAAAATGTTAGAAGAGAAAGAGTGCATGAATAGTGTTTATTCTTGAGTTCAATCTTAAAAATCACTATCAAATCGGCATTTCCTCTTAAAATACTCTTCACAAACCTTCTTCTACTCATCCCAAGCTTCATTTCTATAGTTTTAGATTTTCATTTGGAGGTGTCTGGTGCTATCTTTCCGGCCGGAGTACTATCAAATTTCTGAACCAGTTGCGGAAATGCATAGAGGTAAGCATTGGCTTCCTTTTGACCTGATTGGTTTGTTGTTTAGATGAGTTTTCATGAGGGTCAAGTACTGTTCAAATTTCATCCAGGGGGTATTTTTTAGGGTTAATCTTGCTTTAATCATGTGTTTTGGTTAGATGATGATTTATGATGATATTAAACCAAGTTGGTGGTTGAAATTCTGTTTTGGTTGATTTTGATTTCATGGCCCTATTCCGGCCATAACAGAAAGGGAGGGAAAAATTTTGATTTTGGCAGTTTTGAGGTTTTAATTGTGTTCCACAAGTAAAATTGTATAGGATTACACGTGTTCATAATTATTGGATGATTGTATGCAAATCTAGAACTTTTAGAAATTCAAAGTACATGATGTTTGCTTGTTTTACTGGAGGCATTGTTAATGTATAATGAATTTTGTTAGTCAAACCTAGTCCAAATGTTATGAAACTTTGAAGGATTAAAGTAGACATCTAGAGCTTTAATTTGATGTTGTGCCCTGTTTCTGGAATGCAATCTGGAACAGTGTGAGAATTCATAGAATTTTATAATTTTGTGGTTGTATATGGCATTGGTTCATATTTTTCCTATATAGAGGACTTGAAAAGCTTTAAGTAGGACTTTGAACCACTCCATTTTGATTTTTGCAGATTAAGTTATGATTTTTGGAAGTTCCATCAGGAACCGGGCAGTTTCTTGGCCACGGCCAAAAGATTTCTTGGCCGCAGCCTAAATATTTCTTGACCATTTATGGCCACAGCCAAAGGATTTCTTGGTCGCAACTAAGACCCCAACTTCCAACAATTCATATTTTTCTGAGAAATGTGGAATATTTTAGCCTCCCTAACTTCTTGGACATTGATATATACTGCAATGACTCTCTATCATGTCTCTAATGATGTGATCGAGTATCTAAGGTCATGGGAGGTCAAGGAAGAAGAAATGGAAGAATTTCCAAGAAGATACAATAGTTGGAAGAAAAGGTTCAAGAGGAGGACATGAAGACAAGAGGCAGTTAAACTCTCCTGACTTGCATGTATTTCATATATGTATGCTTGTATGATGATATGTGCTATTGCTTTAATGAATTGTATGGAACATATGTGAATGATTGAAGCTCCATTTGTACTTATGCTATGGCCATGAGCGTATTGTAAAGCATTGAGCATGCATAGTTAGGATTGTCATCATGCTTGCATAAATTTATGTAGCAAGCATATCATACATTAAGCATTATTATGCATGCAAGGTTAGGATTGTTTCCTATTGATATTCGCTCTGAATCTCACTCCCTCAACCAACCATACATGTGTAATGAAATACCAAAAAGTACTGCAAGGAGTTGTACAAGAGGGAACTATGGTAGAGAAGTGAAGATTGATCTGTTATGTAGTATATTACACACTTTGGTAGCCTTGTGTAGATATACTATCTGTATAAATATACAAATAAATGAATCGAGAATAACCAGAGGAATAATCTGGCTAAATAAATGAATAGTGAATCACTCTAATTGAATTAAATATATATAAGAATTGATGAGTAACAATGAAATAGCAAACCACTGAGTGACGCTTAATATTTTGAAAATTATTCTGAAAAACCCACTAAACTACAGTACAGGTCCTATTCTAAGGTTGGGAATTGAAAGCATTTTTACAAATGCATAGCAATGAGTGGTTTGAATGTGATGTGTAAAACTCATTAGATAACCATAAAGGTAAGGGTGTTACAATTTGGTATCACAACAATGATTCTAGTAATGGAATTGTCTGCTCAGAGATATAGGTACAGTCAAAGCAAAGGGTTCTGACTATAGCTTACATTATCTGCTTATATGAATAGTATAGTGATTCTTTGTTAGTGCTACTGTAACTGGGAGTTACGGATAGCCAGGGAACCTAAGAAATTAGACTATCCTTGTCTGTCAATCAGCTTGTTGAAGGAAGGGGCAACGATCTATATAGAGGAAGTGGCTCTGCTTGATAGGGATGTTAGCTATGCCTAGTACTAGTGAGGATTCCTCTACTGGAGATAATGACAATGAGACCCTAAGGATAGAAGTGGAAGCTTATGATTCAGATTCTGTTGCTAACTCTAGGATTGAGTTAGAGTATAACCCAGATTTTCCCCATGTTTTGAGAACACATAGAGGGTCTATACCAACAAGCTAGTACTGCTTATGTTCCCTGAGGGGACTATTGGAAATTGTGCCATAAGGGTCAATCATTGTACTTTGAATATTATTAATTTAATGAGTTTTCTCCATTATGTTATCATATTATTTACATGTTCACTGTGATGACTGTATCCTTGGATAAGTCATAAAGATTGTCCTAAATGTCCCTGGGTGGTCATCTATGCAGGAGCAGAGATGAACTAAGATCAATATGACTTTGATAAGATATAGAGATTTAAATCAAAGTCTTGGGCATTTATAAGAGTACAAGGTATTGAACCGACCTGTAACGCCCCAAATTTAAATTAAGGGCAAATGATAATTATTGAGGATAATTATTGAATTAAAGTGAAATAATTATGTGTTTTGGTGGCAATATTAATTAATATGCCATAATTATTGAGAAATTGAAAGTATAGCCATAAATTAGTAATTAATGGAAGAAATTACTTACTAACTAAGAAGAAAATGAGATATGTAACTAAATGGCTAATGGTGTGGTTAGAGTTACTAATGAGTTACTTACTTTATGAGAACCAATGATATTGGGACACTTGGCAAGTGGTTATGGTGAGAGAATGGTTGAGAAAGTCAAACCCACATTTTTTTATTGCTTTCTCGCTCTCTCCCTCTCTCTCTTTATGCGCATGTGAAGGCTTAGGGGGCAAAATTTTTTGCCATCCCTCATCATCATTTCCCTTCTTCATCATCAGTCTATTCTCTCTCATTCTCTCCTCCATTTTCAAGCTGCCATGGGAGCTTAAGAGAGAGGAAGTGCTTTGTGTAAAAGGTGAGCTTTTGACCCTCTTAATGGCTTCTAATGGAAAAATGCTCTTCTATAAAGTTGTTCCTTATATTGAGAGCTTCAATTTTATGGTTTTAGTTTGTCCATTTGGTGGTGTTTGAGCTCTCAAGCAATTTTGGAGTTTGGAGAACCAAGAAATCCTTTTGAGAAAGTTGTTGAGGTGAGTGAAAGCTTCATTTTCATATAAGTTTTGTGGCCATTGATTGGGCTTTGAATTTTTGGAATTTTAGCTCTAATTTTTGTGATTTAGGGTCTTGGGGAGTATAATATGTTGTTTTCATGGAAATGGTGTCTTGTTTGCTGTTTTGAATTAATAGAATTGAATTGAAGCCTAAATGTAAAGTTTGGCAACTTTGTGTTGGTTTTGTGTATTGGAAAAAAAATAGGGCATGTAAATGGGTTGTGATTTTGGTCATTTTGAGGTTACCATTGTGTTCCTTGTGAAAATTTATGTGGCAATAGGCTTGATTGTTAATTTTGGAGCCATTGGACACTTTGGTAGAAAGTTGGAAAATCTGTCTTGTGTGAACTCTGTCTGGGCAGTCAGTTTACACAAATGTTTTGAATGAACAAATGGTGTTCGAAAATTATGAAACTTTCTAGTCTTAAATTTCACATCCCAAGCTTCAAAATGGACATATATTTTGTGTCATTTTGTTTTGTGAACTGAGAGTTATGCTTTGCCAAATTTCGGGATCAAAACTGAACCCTGTTTTGGGGCAGTGTGGAGTTGTTTGTAATTCTGGAATTTTGTGGTGATTTCCAGTAATATTCCATATTATTCCTATAAAGAGGACCTAAATAGCTTTCATTTGGCTTTGGAATCACCTCATTTCTATTTTTCTAGAATTAGTTATGATTTTTTGAAGTTCAGACAAGAAACAGAATTTTCTTGGCCGCGGCCAAAGGTTATGAACCGCGGCCCAAGACTTTCTATGCATCCATTGGCCGCGGCCAACCCCCAAAAATCAGCATTTTGGACTTTTAAAAGGTGACCTTTGGTCAAGTGTTTCCCAAGCCTTGAGGCATGTGTTTAGGCTTTGATTAGCCACCTAAAGGTCATGAATGGTAACCAACTTTAAGAGTTATGAAAATGAGAATTTTGAAAAGAGAATGATCCTATATCCTTGATTTTGTTATAGGGTTGATATTCACCCTAATCATGGTTTGATATCCGCTTGGATCATGAGTAGCCGATGCTGGAGCATGCGTGGAAAGAAAAAGTGTAGGGAACTTACCTCTCCAGCATGTATTGATATTTGTGTTTATGTATTGATGCATGTTATTGCTTTGCTTGATTATGTGAAACATATATGAATGATTGAAGCTCTATTTCTATTTATGATATGGCCATGAGTATGTTGTTGAAACTTTGAGCATGCGGATATACCATTATGTGAGCACAAGTTAATGTGATGCAAGCATGTCATGCATTAAACACTTATCTTGCATGCATATTGGTATCTGTTACCTACTGGGATTCTCTAGAATCTCACCCTCCCCTACCAATATTTCAGACAGGAAAGGTAGAACGAGGATGGAGCAAGCATCCAAGAGCGACGAGGACTACTTTGGGTTGTCATTTTGGTAGTTGGTTATCATGGTAGTTGGGATTATGTATAATTGGGTATTGGATGTATATGTGCTTGGATGTATATTGGGTTATTTGGTTATGTATTGGAGATGGATTTGTGTAATCCCCATTGAGAAATTGGAATGGGCAATTGTGCCCTACGTATCTTTAGTGAAGGTATGAATACGGGATTGTCGGTATTATTATTGTGCACTCTGATATTTAAATAAATGTGATTATCTTCACGAGGTAATTGTATTCGAAATATGAATGTGAGACCAGGTTAAAGTGCTTGTTAAAGAAATTTGTGAAAACCCTATCTTAAGAATGGGAATGTAAATGAATTTTGATTGTTATTTGTCTCTATTTCATTTTAATTGTGTATTTCATATATAATTACGAAGGGGATTACACGACCCACTATGAGAAAGCTACATGGATCAAGTCATAAGCTTATCTCATGTATTACCACATCACAATGCCCTACGGCCTAAAGCCATCATGGATTCCTATATGAGAATTGCTAAGCTTTAAACTAGTGAAAAGTCACCTTTGACTGGGTGATGATAAAGGCTACGATTGGGCTTGGCAGTTTTCACACAGAGGAATATGGATGGTCATGATAAAATTTGTCCCTCACATTAGTAGAGAGATATTATTGGGTCATTTAATGAGTAAGTCTGAGAAATGTATATGATGGAAAGGAATTTCCATTTCTATTGTCAGACTACTCAGGAATCATGGAAGTAATGGTCAGGAATAGGAGGATGACATCATCCAGGCCTCATCCTTGACTGAAATATCATGTGACAAAAGGGACTTGACATGGTTGTATGACAGGTTGCATCTTGTTAACAATCCTCATATGAATTGCGTAGTCATAATTTCTTGCTAGAAGCCGCTTACAACTTGTGGGTTAGTACAGTTATTGGCCCACTGCCAACTTTGTATGGGCTTATAGGGCCGCACACAAGAATGGCCCAACACAAGACAATGTTTAATCTAGAGTAGACCAATTTTATATTTATATATATAATATAAAATTCGTGGAAAGAAAATTAATAATATTATACATATGTATTTTCAAAATACATATGTATATATACATATATATGATAATATTATTATTTTGTGTTAGTTTTAAATTTAATTTTATTATATAAATTAAACTTGATAAATAGCATGATAGAGATATAATATCTCAAATTTAATTTATAAGGATAAGTTAAATCTATTGGCTCTTTATTCGGATTAAATAAATAGGTTAAATTAAAACTATATGACAGATTTAATTAAACCAAATTTACTTAATTAGCTCATCAATATAATTAAGAGTTAATTAATTTTAAAATTAATTTTGATTAATTTTGAAATTCGAATATAGCCCTCGTGGGTTATAAAATTGATAGGGCAGAAAAACTTATTAACGGATGAGAATTCAGAGCCGTGAAAAAAAACCCTAGCAAACGTTGGAGGTGTTAGCACCCAGTCCATGTTGGAGTAACATTCGTTTGGATACCAGTAGAGGGAGCCGATCGGAGGTGTTGGATCCTAGAGATTGAAAACCTTAAATTCAAAAAGGTACGATTCTTCCTAAGTCTGTTTAAACTCCATTGATAGATCCTCAATTGGGATTGGCAAAAATTTTAAAATTATTTCGCTGTGCCTGCCAATTCCAACAGGGATAGTATCTAGCATTTTTGGGCAAGATAACATGGTATACTAGGATCAAGGTATATGTGGGATATCGATACCCAGAGATATACAGGTCAGAACAAGCACTAATGTCCAGGATACCGTTAGAACTTCAAGGTTAAGCTTGCTCGGGCGAGAGAAATTCTAGGATAGGTAACCCCCTGGGAAGTACCTTAGGAATCTAAACCTTTTGTTTAAAGGTTTGGAATTATGATTTGAAGTTCTTAGATGACCTAAAGAATTATTAGAGGTATGGAGATGATGAGGTAAGTTTTGATCTTTAATCCGAACCATTTTTATTATAGTGAGTACTACCCAGAAAAAGTTCATTTGATAAGGTTATGAAAACTCAAGGCATGGTGATTATGTTGAAGTTTCTCCTTGGTAAGTGATGATTATGTAGTATATTTATCCTAGAGGATTTGATCTGGTAATACTGAAGGTTGAGGATAGGTTTGAATCAGATTTAAGCTAAAATAGTGCTTAGGTCGAAATGTGAATAGGGTTGTACTATGGTTCTATTTAATTATGGAAGTTTGAACCTTGTGAACCTTATGGATGATGTTGAACCTTTAGTAATGTTTTGAGGATATTACCCAAATACCATAAAGATTAGAATAGGCGCTATTGATCTTGATTTTTAGCATGCCTCCTGGGTATAATTGAGGAAAGTGATTTCCTGTCTCAACTGATGCTGAGATTCTAAGAGTTGAATTGTGATATAAGAATCAAACTCAATGGTTGAACTGATTCTTTAGGAATTTGAACTGATCTGGATAGTCTGAGGTACTAGAACATGTTACAAAAATGTATTGAAATGAGTATGAAGTTTCTTGAGGCTGCTAGTTACTAATCTGGCATAAGAAAACATCTTAATCATAGAATATTCCCCTAAAGGATTTATTGAGGTCATAACTCTTTGATGAAGTGAGGAAAGAATTGATCTGCTTGCCATTCCACTAACTTGAGGCTATAATAGGAGTCGATTGGTGGATGACAGATAATGTGTTGAAAGGTATAAGTAGAGTACTCCTGGTAGTGGGTAGAGTTGTGTTTATGTTTGGAGCTAGACCATTAACAAAAGTCCATATAGAATGACCCAAACTGTAATACCCCGAATTTTGAGACTTGAGCTTAGAGAATAAGCCTGAGATTAGTGGATTGCTAAGCCTCGGTTTAGCAAAATCTCAAATTGTGATTAGGGGTTAATGACTACAAAAGTGGACGTGGTTAGTGATTAATGAACCCTTTTAGAGAATATAAAGTGGATTGTAGTCACTTGTGTTATGAGCAACGCAAAAACCCTGTATTTGAGTTCAATTGTGGATTAACATCCAAATTGACTTAGAATAGAGGAAAGAATTGAATGGGGCATTGTGATGGAAATGGTGTCATGTTGTGGTATTTAATCATTGGAATTGATTTAAATTGGATTGGACACATTGGTTGCAAAACTGGAAATACTGTCCAGTGTGAATTCTGTCTGGGCAGTCTTCTCGTGTGGATGTTTTTCCTAGGAAAATGATGTCATAAAATTATGAAACTTTCCAGTCTTAAATTTCACATCCCAAGCTTCAAAATGGACAAATAATTTGTGCCATTTCATGTTGGCAACTGGGAGATATGACTGTCCAAAGGTTGAGGTCGAAAATGGACTCTGTTTCGGGGCAGTGATGAAATTTGTGTAATTCTGCAATTGTGTGGTGATTTCTTGTATTGGTAAATATTTTTCCTATAAAGATGACTTAAATACCTTTCATTTGGATTTAGAATCACCTCATTTCAATATTTCTAGAATTAGTTATAATTTTACAAAGTTTGGGCAGAAATCTGCCAAAAATCCGAAAATTGAGAATTATGACATCAACATGTTACATTGATGACATAAGCATGGGATATGTTATTAAACGGTTTTTTCCTTCTTCCTCCTCATTTTCGACGCTGAGAACAGCTGAAATAGAGAGAGACCATATGGGATCTTTAGAGGGAGAAAGAGGAACAAATCTCATAAGGTAAGCCCATTTCTCCGACGATCTAGCTCCTAACGCGTATAACCTTGTTCCTAAGCTTCTATTCTATATGGATTAAGGTACTTGAAGCTTAATTTTTCTGTTTAAAAGGGGCTAGGGTTCATCCATATTGAGTAAAAGCCAGAGGGAGCTTGAGGTAACTTCTGAAATTTCAATCTTTGATTATTCTGGCTGTTGTGGTTGATTTAATCAGTAAAATTTCACCGGATTGTCTTTGTTTGTAAATTTGGAAAATCGGTTTGCCTAGGGTTTATGCTGCCCAAATTGGGTCTTAATATTGTTGTAACCTAATGTAATGGTTAATAAAGTGGTTAGGAGTAGAAAGAAACACGTTTACGGAGCCGAAACCGAAAAACCCCAATTTTCCTTGGAATACTTGTATATTTAGGTTATGGCTATAAATGGGTCTTAGAGTTGGATTTTCAATGATTTGATGGTTCCATTGAGTTCAGGAGCGAATATTAGGTGGGGTTACAGTTGGTCACTTTTTCAGAACAGGCCAAAAAGCATAATTACGAAAACGCCCCTGAAACCCTTAAAGTGGGGCTGCCAAGGTTAAATTTGTAAATTGACATTGAATTTGATAATTCTGAGTCCGAAAATGGATTCCTTGGGTGACAATATGCCAGACTAGCCCATGTCAAAATTTTAAGGAAAGTACAGCCGGACCGGGTACGGCGAGGCGGGGCCGAGTCCCCTGGGGTATTTTAGTAAATTTTCAATATAGCCTCATATAACCCCTAAAAACACTATGGATGTGTCTAAATAGTACATTTGACATTGTAGGATCGAATGTGAAGCCCCGAGTTGCTGGCACGCAAATCGAGGAGAAAAGACTGGAGCTAGGGAACTTATCTCTCCTGCATGATCTGATAACTGTATTAATGTGTTGATGCATGTTATTGCTTTGCTTGATTATGTGGAACATGTATGAATGATTTGAAGCTATGTTTCAATATATGCTATGGCCATATGTGTATCGTTCGAAGCATTGAGCATATAGATTTGTCATGGTATGTGTCCATGAGTTATGTGATGTAAGCATGTCATGCATTAAACACTTATCTTTCCTGCATATTGATAATGTTTCCCTACTGAGATTCTCTCGAATCTCACCCTCCCCTACTAACAATTTAGACAGGGCAAGTAGCTCGTGGAGGGAGCGGCTAGGACTCCTTCGAGATGAGAGTTGGTAGTTGGTTACCAAGGAGTTGTGAAGACTGTATATGATTCAGTTGAATATAGGGTTATAAATTTGAGATGAGATTGTGTAATCCCCATTTGAAGAATTGTAATGGGCAATTGTGCCCCGTGTATCTTTAGCGAAGGTATGTACCCAGGATTATCGGGATGATTATGTTGTGCACTTTGATATTTATATGAATGTGATTTATCTTCACATAGTAATTGTATTCGAAATGTGAATATGAGACCAAGTTAATTAGATTTTAAAAGGTATTTGTGAAAACCCTATCTCAAGGATGGGATTTTAAATGAGTTTTGATTATTATTGGTCTCTATTTCATTTCAATCGCTTATTTCATATATAATTACGGAGGGGGTTACATTTTTGGTATCAGAGCTGCAGTTCCTGACAAAGATGGATTTTGCTTGGATATTTCCCTTAGGCCAAGCTAGGGAATGAGTGATGAGTTATAATTGCCTACGGAATAGGCAATGATTTATGATTTTGGTTGTTTACGGTATAAACATTTATATCCCTGGTGTTGTGGATATCTAGGATTTGTGGATTATGTGTATACATTATTTGGTTATCCTGAATTTGTGTGTTTAAAGGTCTTAAGACCTAGGGGACTGATATGCCTTAGGCTGGCGGAGATATTTGAGTTTATGTTGGAGTAGATGATGATCCGTGGATTTGAGGCAAGTGATTCCCCGGTTCAACTGTGGTTGAAGGTTTGAAAGATGAATTGGGATCCAAGGATCAAACTCAATAGTCAAGCTGGTCCTTAGTAGGTTGATGTGACCTATATGGTATGTGGTATCAGGATGTGGTACTAGATTGGAATTGAAATGTGTATCAGGCATCTTGAGGTTTCTAGTGTTAATCTAGCACAGGGAAAAGTGATTCTGCAGAGAATTTGAATTTAAAAGAGTTACCTATAAGGATTCAGAGCGGAGAAGGCAACCTACGGGGAGTCCTGATCGGAGAGGGCTACCTATGGTGACGTCTGATCGGAGCGGCTATTTGTGTGTTTATCACCTACGGCCCACTGGGGGTGTGTATGGCACACAGTGGGAGGACCGTTCCTTCGGGGCGGTGGAGATACGGGGGATATGTGTGAATCCTGGGTGGTGGGTTAGCCTATGAGGGGTGAGACCAGCCAGCCCAGCCACCTAGCAGCCCCATGTACGTGACCGGGGTGGGCACCGACGTGGGGTATTCCCTGAGGGGGGTGAAACCGGGTTGTGACAATATAAAAAAACTTGTGACAGCCGCCGTGACGACAAACCCTAGTGTGCAGCTGCCGTGACGACGAACCTTAGTGTGCACTCGCCATGACGTTGAATCGTAGAATAGAGCTATGGGAACGTTGGGAGTATGGGATCTCAACGAAGTGCTGGTTATGGCTCTAATTGATTTATAGTTGAATGGGGCCAAGGTCTGGCACAAATTGTGAATGTTGTCAGTTGTAGTAGGAAATTCCTATGGGACTCCTGTTAAATCAACTTGACATTGTCAAAGCACAAATGAGGAGAAAAACCTCAGAGTGTGCAACAGAAGCATGATAATGTGATGTGTTTAAGTACAGCATTGAGCAGAAGCTCGAGTTTGCAGAAAGTGCAAGGTATTAGTGATGGCTTCAGGAAGTAAAACTTTGAAGTCCAGATTAATTTGTGAGAAAGGGTCTTGAAGGATCCCAGTATGTGAAAAGAATTCGTGATGTTGAAGGTGAAGTTGTTAAGATACCTGGTTCTAGCTTGTTGCGATTGTGTAATGTGAGTCCATCTCCCTGGTTGGGTCGGATCGGGTTGGTTCGGTGGGCTGCTCCTGGTAGGCATGGGCTCAGGATGTAACGGATATTTGTGTGTCTTTCACCTGCGGCCGCATGGAGTGATTCCCATAGTGGAGGACCATTCTGCTTGGACGGTAGTTTACGGGGGATTGACTATCTGGAAGCCAAAGTGGCTTTGTGATTTCCAGAGAGGCAATGTGATATGTGTATGCCAGTGAGGCAACATGTATGTGTGACAATTGTGAACAAGCCGGGATTAAGGTGTGGTTGTAGCCACAGAGCAGAGCTAGTTCAGCTGATGGCGAATTCGACTATATGATTGGGGGTTCTCGTTTGTGAGGGCAATTACCCTAGCATGGCCAGCTTGGCTAGCCACCACGTTGGTTGAACTAATGTTGACCCAATGCTGAAAGATGGTGCATAAAATTAGAGTCTGTGATGTACGTTTGATAAGGAACTGGATTTTCTTGTGGATCCTGGGTGAAATGTGAGTAACCCAGCCACCATCGTGGGGGATCCCCAGTGGGGGTAAAACCGGGGTGGGCACCACTGGCACGGGGCATTCCTAGAAGGGGTAAAACCGGGGTGGGCAATACCGGCACGGGGCATCCCTAGAGGGGGTAAAACCGGGGTGGTATGACAATAAAATAGTGAGTCGGGTAACCCACGGATACCCATTGGACGGGTGTGATGTGGGAGCCAACCATGCAATGGAAGCGTGGGCACCCATCGGAGGGGTGTGACTATAGAAAGGCACCTATGTGGGGTGTTTACAGTGAAAGCTGGCATTGTGAATACATTGAGCATAGAGATTACAGCAAAAGCTGGCATTGTGAATACATTGAGCATAGAGATTACAGCGAAAGCTATTGTTATTGTATGCACTGCCATTCCAATAGCCCTTGAGTAGCTAACAACGATTCGGGTGTTGCAATGTGCACCCTGACGGAGAAAGAGGGTGAGGATGGTATGTGACCACGCCAATAGTCCTTGAGTACCTAACAATAGTTTGGGTGTGTAGTGTACATCCCCGACGGAGAAAGAGGATGAGGGTGGTGTTGGGAGAGTGAGACTCTAGGTAAGCTGATATCGTAGGGTACTACGGATAGAAGAGATTGAGATTCCGGAGTGACCTGATAATGTGATGTTGTGGACGCCCAAAAGTCCCGGTTACCACTAGCGGAGTTGCTAGTGAGTGTACGGGTGAGGGTAGTGATGTGAAAGTGGCTACGTCGAAAGCTGAGGAACATGTGAATGCAGTGGAAGCTGTTTGTTATGTGGAATGAATTGGTGTGTTATGAGTTATGCCCGGAAGGGGTGATTAAATTAAGTTAAGCAGGGTGGTGGCCTATGCTGCCTAACAGTCGAGATGTTATGGCTCATGATCTAGAGTCTCTGGATATGTGATGAATGTGTTTGTGTGGCAATTGTGAAATGGGCCGATTGCAGTTTATGGCAATAGGGTTGCACTCATTGGTTATGTTTCTTGCGAGAATCAAATTGGGGCATATTGTGTGTGAGGGTGGTCTAGAAGAGACCATCCCAATATAAAATGAATTGTGAAATGGAAGCTGTCATGAAGATGCATCCGTTGTTTTTGGATTAAGTGGTATGACAACTTTCGAGGACGAAATTTATTGAACAGAGGGAGAAATGTAATACCCCGAATTTTGAGACTTGAGCTTAGAGAATAAGCCTGAGATTAGTAGATTGCTAAGCCTCGGTTTAGCAAAATCCCAAATTGTGATTAGGGGTTAATGACTACAAAAGTGGATGTGGTTAGTGATTAATGAACCCTTTTAGAGAATATAAAGTGGATTGTAGTCGCTTGTGTTATGAGCAACGCCAAAAACCTATATTTGAGTTCAATTGTGGATTAACATCCAAATTAACTTAGAATAGAGGGAAGAATTGAATGGGGTATTGTGATGGAAATGGTGTCATGTGGTATTTAATCATTGGAATTGATTTAAATTGGATTGGACACATTGGTTGCAAAACTGGAAATACTGTCCAGTGTGAATTCGGTCTGGGCAGTCTTCTCGTGTGGACGTTTTTCCTAGGCATATGATGTCATAAAATTATGAAACTTTCCAGTCTTAAATTTCACATCCCAAGCTTCAAAATGGACATATAATTTGTTCCATTTCATGTTGGAAACTGGGAGATATGACTGTCCAAAGTTTGAGGTCGAAAATGGACTCTGTTTTAGGGCAGTGATGAAATTTGTGTAATTCTGTAATTGTGTGGTGATTTCTAGTATTGGTAAATATTTATCCTATAAATAGGACTTAAATACCTTTCATTTGGCTTTAGAATCACCTCATTTTGATTTTTCTAGAATTATTTATGATTTTACAAATTTTGGGCAGAAATCTGCCAAAAATCCGAAAATTGAGAATTATGACATCATCATGTTACATTGATGACATAAGCATGGGATATGTTATTAAACGGTTTTTTCCTTCTTCCTCCTCATTTCCGACGCTGAGAACAGCTGAAATAGAGAGAGACCATATGGGATCTTTAGAGAGAGAAAGAGGAAGAAATCTCGTAAGGTAAGCCCATTTCTCCGACGATCTAGCTCCTAACGCATATAACCTTGTTTCTAAGCTTCTATTCTACATGGATTAAGGTACTTGAAGCTTAATTTTTCTGTTTAAAAGGGGCTAGGGTTCAGCCATATTGAGTAAAAGCCAGAGGGAGCTTGAGGTAACTTCCGAAACTTCAATCTTTGATTGTTCTGGCTGTTGTGGTTGATTTAATCGGTGAAATTTCACCGGATTGTCTTTGTTTGTAAATTTGGAAAATGGGTTTGCCTAGGGGTTATGCTGCCCAAATTGGGTCTTAATGTTAGTTGTAACCTAATGTAATGGTTAATAAAGTGGTTAGGAGTAGAAAGAAACACGTTTACGGAGCCGAAACCGAAAAACCCCAATTTTCCTTGGAATACTTGTATATTTAGGTTATGGCTATAAATGGGTCTTAGAGTTGGATTTTCAATGATTTGATGGTTCATTGAGTTCAGGAGCGAAAATTAGGTGGGGTTACAGTTGGTCACTTTTTCGGAACAGGCCGAAAAAGCGTAATTATGAAAACGCCCCTAAAACCCTTAAAGTGGGGCTACCAAGGGTAAATTTGTAAATTGACATTTAATTTGATAATTCTGAGTCCGAAAATGGATTCCTTGGGTGACAATATGCCAGAATAGCCCATGTCAAAATTTCAAGGAAAGTAGACTTATCAAGCTTTACTTTGATAGTGTCATATAAGTCATTTAGAGTTGTACACCAAGAGTTATAAATTTTTGAGGTTAGCCTAGTGAAACTAGCAAGCTTCTATGGCAGCATTCAATAATAATAATTCTAGGAATTATGAGCTTCCAGTTGGTTAAACGCTATATTTTCACCTAAAAATAGACTTAATAAGGGTTACATAGCCTTTGGAACCACACCAATTGACGTTTGTATAAATAGTTATGAATTTTCAAAGTTTGATGAAAATTTTGCCCAGTTTTCCAAATAGTGCAAAAAAGGAAAAAATGTAAGGGCGAAATGGTCATTTGACCAATAAAGCAAGTAACCATTTATTTTTCTCTTTAATTGGGATAAATGTTGGTTGAAGTAAGGAGATTAAAATGGCTAACTAAACTAGTTATAGTAACAAGTTGGTTACTTAACTTTTTAAGGAACCACAAGCTTTTGAGAAATGACACAATTCAGACTAAGTAAATTGTGTTATGTGAATATAATCATATAATACTCCCTCTCTCCTCTCATTTTCATCCAGCCACCTAAAACCAAGAGAAAAATCACAAACATGTTAGAAGAGAGCAAAAAAGAGAGAGCATGAATAGTGTTTGTTCTTGAGTTCAATCTCAAAAATCATTATTGAATCAGCATTTCCTCTCAAAATACTCTTCACAAACCTTCTTCTACTCATCCCAAGCTTTATTTTTACATTTTAAAATTTTCATTTGCAGGTGTTTAGCACCATCTCGCAGGCTGGAGTACTATTAGATTTCGGAACCGGTTACGAAAACGCATAGTGGTAAGCGTAGGCTTCCTTTTAAACCGATTGATTTTTTGTTTAGATGAGTATTCATGAGGGTCAAGTACTATTTAAATTTCATCTATGGGGTATTTTTTAGGGTTAATCATGGTTTAATCATATGTGTTAATGGTGATTAATGATGATATTGAACCAAGTGGGTGGTTGAAATTCTATTTTGGTTGATGTTGTTTTAAAGGCCCTATTTTGGCTAGAACAGAAAGGGAGGGAAATATTTTGATTTTGGTATTTTTGAGGTTTCCATTGTGTTCCACATAGAAAATTGTATAGGAATACAAGTGTTCATAATTTTTGGATGATTGTATACAAATATGGAATATTTAGAAGTTCAAAGTACATGTTGTTTGCTTGTTTCACTGGAGGGAGTGTTAATGTATAGTGAATTTTGTTAATCAAACGTAGCCCAAATATTATGAAACTTTCTAGGATTAAAGTAGACATTTGAACTTTAATTGAACAGGTGGTTCATAATTTTGAACTTGAATACTAAAAGATATGGATTTTTGATGTTATGCCTTGTTTCTGGAATGTAATGCGGAACAGTATGGGAATTCAAGCAATTGAATAATTTCGTGGTTATAGATGACAGTGGTTCATATTTTTCCTATGTAGAGGACTTAAAAAGCTTCAAGTAGGACTTTGAACCACTCCATTTTGGTTTTTATAGTTTAAGTTATGATTTTTGGAAGTTCAATTAGGAACCGGGTAGTTTCTTAGCCATAGCCTAAATGTTTTTAGACCATTTTTTGCTGTTGCCAAAGGATTTCTTGGCCACAGCCAAGACCCCAACTTCCAACATTTCATATGTTTCTGGGAAACGTCGAATTGTTTAGCCTCCTTAACTTTTTGGACATTGATATACACTTCCAATGACTTTTTATCATATCTCTAATGATGTGTTGATTATCTTGGGTCAGGAGAGGTCAATGAAGACGAAATGAAAGAATTTCCAAGAAGCCACAATAGTTGGAAGAAAAGGTACAAAAGGAAGACACGAAGACAAGAGGTAGTTAAACTCTCCTGACTTGCATGTATTTGATATGTGTATGCTTGTGTGTTGATATGTGCTATTAATTTGATGAATTGTATGGAACATATGTGAATGATTAAAGCTTTGTTTGTACTTATCCTATGGCCCAGAGCACATTGTAAAGCATTGAGCATGCATATATCATTATGTTGCTATAAATTTATATAGCAAGTATGTCATACACTAAACATTATCTTGTATGCATAGTTAGGATTGTTTACTACTGAGATTCACTCCGGATCTTACTCCCCCAATCAACCATATAGGTGTGATAAAGTACAGAAAAGTACTACAGGGAGTTGTACAAGAGGGAACTATGGTTGGGAAGTGAAGATTGATTTGTTATGTATTATATTAGATACTTTGGTAGCCTTGTGAGGCTACACTGTCTGTATAAATATACAAATGAATAAACCAAGAATGAGCAAAGCACTAGTGGAAAAATTAGTTTTAAGACCTATTAAAAATGACATTTTAGACTGGTTCTGGATCCGGTCTTGATACAGTCAGTCTTAAAAGTTTGCTACTTTTTAGATCGGTTATAGAACCGGCCTTAAAAAAAATTTTAAGACTGGTTATTTATGAAACTGGTCTTAAAATAATTATTTTTAGACCGGTTATTGAAGAAACCAGTCTAAAAAGTTCAACTTTTTTGACAACTTTTTAGACCGGTTTTAGAGATAATTGGTCATAAAAGTTCTAATTTTAAGGTCGGTTCTATTCAAAACCGATCTTAAATTTTTTTAAGACCGGTTCTTTGAACTTTTTAGATCGGGTTTAGAGATAACCGGTCTTAAAAGTTCTAATTTTAAGACCGGTTCTATTTAAAATAGGTCTTAAAATTTCTTTTAAGACCAGTTCTTCAGAAAACCAATCTTAAAAGTTACTTTTAAGACCGGTTTTGAATAGAACCGGTCTAAGAAGTTTTTTAAAGAAAAAAATTGTTTCGTTTAAGAGATTGACCCAACAAGCCATTTCCCTTATTTTACATTTCACTCAGCAAGCAGCCATTTCAACGACATCCAAATAAATTCTTCTCTTACACATTTTAACAAACATCTTATATAAATCACATGAAATCCTAAACGCAAGTAGACATAGATTCACCCATATCTGTTGATATACATGTAGTAGCATAGATGGAAATTAAAAATTAAAACCACCTGAATCAGATGAATTAGCATCAACAATAGGCCCTGAAAAAAAAAAGCATCAATAATAGCCAAGAGTCCCTTTAACTCAGACTCGGATAAATTAAGCTCGCTCTTTGCATTTGAGTAGGTCCTCATGTGCCTTCATCCTATATGAATTTAAATATGCATGCAAAAAATAGTTATTCTTCTAGTTTCTAAATAATAAAACAGTACAAGTTTGTTTCAACATTGATTCCTAGCATACCAGTTCATGTCGTCTCTAGGAGTGTTTATTTCTCCATTATGACCTAATATGCGCATAGGTTGAGCTCGGTCTCAGCTAACACACCTCATTTGCTTCATTTTCCTGTGAGGACAAAAAAAGTAGTTTTATATATACCAACAAGAATATACATGATAATTATTTTAGCTAACTAACTTTCAAAGTAGTTTTATAAAGGGATATCCTCCCATATCCCCCATGATGATCGTTTCTTGTGCCATGTTCATTGCCTGCTTTATCTTCTTCGTTCAATTCTAGTAGGCCCCTAGAAAAAGAAGGAGTCTCAAGAAGATCATTCATTGAATGACTTTCCTGATTAATGTCAACAACCTTTTTCCTTGGAGAGCTATAGACTACATTTTGTTTGCTTAATCGGTAACATAGAACACTTGTTTGGCTTGATATGCCATAATAAAAGGTTCATCTCCAAAACTTCTACTAATCAGATCAACCAATGTAAATCCCAACTGATCAATCATCTCACTATTATTGACATTAACCCACTTGCATTTGAAATTGAAAATGGGAAATTTAATTTTAACATAATCAACGATCCAAATCTCTTCAATAACCCCATCATAAGGTATTGCTGCCAATCTAGGGTTCTTTTCTTTCAAACTAGAGAAGTGCATAGATTCAGTCACTAACATAACCCCACTGTTCTGGATGGTGCTCTTATCATCAAGGGACTTCGTGTAAAAGGTATAACCATTGATCACAAATGAAGTCCAAGTTATGACATCAACCTCAAGACCACATGCTAACCATTTAATTGTATCAGAACACATTCTTCTCCATCAACCTTTTGTTTGAATCAATGTGCAAAAGTTTTGTTATGCTCCCTAATTTAGCTTTGTTCGGTTATTCGACTATTTTCTTTCGGGACAATTTCTTTATGAGCACTAATGTAATTTTTAACGTTATCAACATTATTCAAGATGTACAAGTGGACTTGTTGCAATCATCATAATCAACACTTTTTACTGTAGCCCCGCGTCTACCCCCTTTTTCATCATGATGTTCAGGAAGCCCAATATGTCTCACATTTGATAGGTAATCTTGACAAAACTCCATAGCTTCTTCAAAAACATATTTCTAAACAATAGATGATTTAAACCGATTTGCATTGTTCACATACCTTTTTAGGATTTTCATAGTTCTTCAATTAGGTACATTCACCGTAAATAGATAGGGCTACACAACTTTATCTCCCTTACTAGATGAACAATTAGATGTACCATGATATCATAAAAAGAAGGAAGAAATAGCTTCTCAAGCTGGCACAAGATCAGATATCCTTCATTTTCCAATTCATCCAATATTTCTGTCTTAATGACTTTACTATAAATAGCATTGAAGAAGAAACAAAGTCTAGTCAGAATATGTTGAAGATCATATTCGGCAATGCCACGAATAGCTACTAAGTGTAGTTATTACATTAAGACATGACAATCATGAGACTTTAGCCCTACTAACTTCAAATCTCTCATCGACACAAACTTCCTTCAATTTGAAGAATACCCTGAAGGAACTTTCATGCCATGTAAATACTTACAAAAGCTTCTTTTCTCATCCTTAGACAAAGTATAAGCAGCTGGAGGACAAAACGTTCTCTTACCATATAGCTTTGGATGCAAGTCTTCTCGTATCCCTATTTCTTGTAAATCTAATCTTCCCTTCATGCCATCCTTATAACTACCTTGTATGTTAAGTAGTGTCCCAACAATACTATCACATACGTTTTTCTCCATATGCATGAAATCAATACAGTGTCTAACATTAAGATTTGGCCAATATGGAAGATTGAAGAAGACAGATCTCTTTTTCCATTTATTTTTTTCATTACTATTCTTTATAGTCTTACCAAAGATAACATTGATATTTTTCACATTTTCATAAACTTGCTCCCCAGTCAATGCCTTCAGAGCATCTTCAAACTCTTGTCCACCAAAAAAAACTTTCTTTAATCTACGATATAGGTGGCCTTGTCTAAGAAATCTCCTATGGCCAAGATAAATTATCTTTCTTCCATGTTGAAGTTGATGGTAGCATGTTCCTTCTTCACAAATCGGACATGCTTTATGGCCTTTAACACTATATCCGGACAAGTTTCCATATGCAGGGAAGTCATTTATAGCACAAAAGCTCATGGCTCACATTTTAAAAACTTCCTTCTTGTTCGTGTCAAAAACATCAACACCTTCATCCCACAACTCTTTCAAGTCTTCGATCAAGGGTTCTAGGTAAACATCTATGTTATTTCCAGGTTGTTTTGGTCCTGAAATCAACATATACAGCATGATGTACTTTCCTTTCATGCATAACAGAGGAGATAAGTTGTAAATTACCAACAAAACAGGCCATAAACTATGTATACTGCTCAGACTACCAAAAGGATTCATGCCATCCATGATAAGCCCAAGCCGGATGTCAAAGCTTTCTATCGGATTTCCTCTCATCCATATGCCATCTCAAATTTTTTGTATTGTTTTCATTAGCAAACAAGCACTTGAACCTTTGTATGACTGGAAGATACCACAATACTTTTGCAGGGGCGTTATTTGATTTGTACCTCTAGGTTTCACATATCATACACTGTTGTTCCTCTTCATTCTCTTTTCTATACAATATACAATCATTAAGGCATGCATGGATCTTTTTATACTTCATCCCTAGTGGACACAGTATTTTCTTAACATCATAGTATCGAGAAGGAAACATATTATCATCTGGAAGCATGTCCTTAAAAGCCTCAAATGTTTCTGAAAAACTCATGTCGCTCCATCCATGCCGTGCTTTCAAGCTTACCAATTTCAATACTACTTTCAACAATTGGTATTTTTGACACCCTGGGTATAGCGGTGTCTCAGCATCATTGCACATATTACCACATGCATGTGATTTATCAAAAGTTTCTTCTCTTATATCACAAATAATATCCTCTATCTGATCATCTGATCTGTGTCATTATCATTAAAGCCCACTCCGCCTTATTCAAATAAACTTGGCATTTCTAATTCTTCCCTATGCCATACCCATACTATATAACTCTTACAAAATCCTTCACAAATTTAATGTGTATATATATCTGCAGCACTTAGTTGCTTCTCATTCAAACATATTATACAACGGCAATAAAACTTCCCACTACCATCATCGACATTTCTTCTAGCGAAGTCTAAAAAACCCCTCACCCCATTATCATATTCAACACTCGTTCATTTAGCTTTTATCCAACTATGATCCATATATATCTCAATACTTGTAGTACCCTATATCCAACAGCAAAAGGATAGATAAAAAACAACCACCAAAGAGTTTTAGAGATTTCAACGAATTTTAACATGCATCATTTGAAAGTAGTAAAAAAGACAAAACTTAGAATCAAACAATCACACTAAATACGGACAATAACACTGACAATCAAACAATCACACTAAATTTTAAAAAAAATTAAACTTAGAATGGTATTACTCCAAGCCAATTTTCACAAGTCAGAGAGCACCTTATTTACTTTTGATCTAAAACAAGAAATATGCATATAGTAATAAAGTCATCAATCACACAATTTTCCCTTTAACCTTAATTACATTTTTCTGCAATTATTTCGTGTATAACCACTCTATAACCACTATACAAAATCCTTCACAAATTTAATGTGTGTATATATCTGCAGCACTTAGTTGCTTCTCATTCAAACATATTACACAACGGCAATAAAACTTCCCACTACCATCATCGACATTTCTTCTAGCGAAGTCTAAAAAACCCCTCACCCCATTATCATATTCAACACTCGTTCATTTAGCTTTTATCCAACTATAATCCATATATATCTCAATACTTGTAGTACCCTATATCCAACAGCAAAAGGATAGATAAAAAACAACCACCAAAGAGTTTTAGAGATTTCAACAAATTTTAACATGCATCATTTAAAAGTAGCAAAAAAGACAGAACTTAGAATCAAACAATCACACTAAATACGGATAATAACACTGAGAATCAAACAATCACACTAAACCAATAGCACTGACAATCAAACAATCACACTAAATTAAAAAAAAATTAAACTTAGAATGGTATTACTCCAAGCCAATTATCACAAGTCAGAGAGCACCTTATTTACTTTTGGTCTAAAACAAGAAAAATGTATATAGTAATAAAGTCATCAATCACACAATTTTCCCTTTAACCTTAATTACATTTTTCTGCAATTATTTCGTGTATAACCACTATATAATGTCAGAGTTAGTATTGTTGAGAATAACAAATACAAGCTGAAAGTTGAGGGCTTTACTTAACAAAACACTAACCTGATTGAAGACCAAGGAGTGATCTTCTACCCAAAGTCACGGTGGCAAAGAGAATTCATGGCAGAAGAGAATGGTCACTGCGGAGAATAGAGGTGCCGGAAGAAGAGAGTGATGATCAAAGAACAGTGACTAGGAACACAGCAACAACAGCGGTAATAACGGAGGAGAGTAGAGCAAAAGAGGAACGGGGAGTGATGGAGGAGTTCATAACAAGTAGCGACAAAGCTCACAGAGAAATGGCGACAAGAGAAGAAAAGGTTTATAGCGCAGGATTTGGGCGCGCGGGAGTGAAAATATGCCGAAATATCCACCTTTTAGATCGGTTTTCCATTAAAACCGGTCTTAAAATAGTGAAAAAAATAATTTTAAAAATTTTTCATATTTAAGACTAGCTTTCATAAAAATCGGTCTTAAACATAAAGGTAAGGGTGTTACAAGCATACCAAAATATCATCATGTAAGACTACCACAAATTGGTCTAAATACGAAGTAAAAATTCGATTTATTGGTCAGCCCAAATGGCATTACAAGGAATTTGTAATAGCCACAACTGGTACTAGAAGAAGTTTTCAGTACATCTTTTGCTCTTAACTTGAGTTGTTGATTTCCCAATCTGAAATCAATCTTCAATTGAGCATCCTTAACTATATTCTATGCCTCAAACAATAATAAGTCATTTTAGTGTTCTTAAGAACCTAAGGCTCAAAATAAGTTCTTGGATTAGAATTCAATTCGTAACTTCATACTAGATCTATCATCTCAATGTTAATTGAGTCTTGAATCATACCCAATATGCATACTAAAGATCATTATGATTCATAGTTCTAGTTCTATCCCTTATGACATTCAAGTATTATCCTCAAGCTTCATTAAAGATTCAACCTTAATTCTGAGGTTCAAATTCTTACTCCATATGCTTTTCAATACAGTTCATTTAATTAAAACATGAGGGTGAAGGCACAACCAAGTTATATGAAAATTTGTATATACTCAAGCCTAGCCATCTTACACAGGTATATGTAATGAATAAATGACTAGCACATGAGTCATGCATTATTTGTACTGAATTGCTATTAAAAGAATCTGTACCTTGAATCAGTTCAAGAGATTTTTTGGCCTCCTCTAAAGTAATCAAATAACCATTGCCTGAGCTCTTGGGCTATGATCTATTGGCAGTTGTTGGTGTAGGCAATCTCTAGCAAAATACACTGATTCCCTATATTAATAACAAATTCTCTATCTAGCAGGAGCCTGTATGGTTAGTGCCTGATTTACTGGTGAAGCCTGATGTAATGGTACACCATTGCATGTCTTCCCAGGCTGGTATGACTTATAACAATGTCATCATGGTTTGCTCTGTAAGGGTCTTTGATACCATAACCCCCAACCCAATACGGCTTCTTGTTTGCTCCTCTAGATGGTCCACCCAAATCTTTGCATTTTCAGGAAAACCCCCCATTACCAGAGCACCCTTGTTATCATTGCTTCTACTAGGGTACAGGCTTAACAAGTCATTCTCTATGATTCGACACTTTTCAACTACTTTGTTGAACATGATAAAGTGTTTATAAACGAATTTCTCTTTCATCTTTGGCTTCATCCCCTGTACCAACATGTCAAAACTCCACTCCTCATTATCCTGATATCTCAGGTATGAGGAATATCGAGACAATCGGATATAACGTGTTAGGTAGTCATTAAAGCTCTCTTTATCATCCTATCGTATGTTGAGGAATTCCCTTTCTTTAGCTAGTCTGCTCAATTAAGAGAAATATCTTTCATTAAGTTTTCTTTGGAATATTTCCCATGTTACTAGAACATTTCTTGTTTATAGAATCAACTCTGTATTCCTCCACCATATATCTATATCTCCTTATAGTTTGTGAATGGTTAGTTGAACCTTGATATCATCAGGGCACATCAGTTTGGTGAAAATTCTCTCCAATCTGAATAACCAATCTTCTACTTATAGAGGAACAAATCTCCCTCAGAAAGTAGGAGGTTGTTGTCTATCAAACCATTTCAACCATGTTCGAAAAACATTTTCTTCATAAACGAGAATGGTGGTTGCTCCTGATGAGGTTGCTCAAGTGGATTACGTTATCCTTCTTGCCTTTTAGGGTGTTCTAACATCTCTTGTCTCTGCCATACCTCACGCATTTCATATCTAAGATTGTTCATCATGGTTTGTTGTGCCATCCTACCCAGATTTGTTGCATAGAGTCAAGGCTATCTTCCCAATCTAGGTTATGATCTCTTTCTCTCGTACATACCATCTTTATATACCACTATATGAAAATAAAGAAGAAATAAATTCATAGGAACACAAGGGTATTTTGTCATTTCTCAAAATAATGGGAGCATAGATTTGTCATATATATCATATAATAGATATTTACAGCAGTTTAGAAAAGCTCTTAACACCATATAACTTATAAATTATTATGCATTATAACTTTGTCATCTTTTACATGCTACGTCCTAACCATACATATATGACTTCCCTAGGGTCACCTATCCCATGATTTCCCTAGGTCGAGCAAGCTTAACTTTGGTATACCCATGCTAAAACACAGATATCGACTTTATCTTCTTCTGTTTACCTATACCCTATGACTACCCTCATATCAAAAGTTGTGTTGGCTTCCTCTAGTCACCAAATTACTGGGTATAGACCCTCTACACACTGTTGCACATGCACTTTGGCACGTATAGTGTCATATGCTCTGTAAACTCGATGAAATGACTGTTTAGGCCCCACTTGACTATATCATTCTTCTTTTTAGCCCAAAATGCTGTGTCTAGAAAAAAATACATTGTCATATAATCTAGATCACATCCAAATATTCCAGTCTGAGTAGAACTTGCTTTTAGTAGAGTGAATCCATATAATCCAAATATGACTGGGCTATAGGAGTGCCATACTTCTCAAAAGCCTGCAAGTATCTGCACCAAGCATAATCCCACAACTTCTAATTTGGCCACAAATCATATATCACATGCACTAGTTTGGCTCGGGAGAAGTAGCATTGTAGAATTCATACTCTGACCTATCAGAAAGTGGCTACCCGAAATATCCCATCCTCTCTCTAGGTATTGGCTTGGGTCTCGGCTGTGGCTCGAATACAGGTCTGACTCAAACCCGTTCCCTGGATGTCTTCATCTCCACAGATTGCTACTCCTTAAGAATCCTCAGATCCACTTCTAGGGTTCCCCAGTTCACCCACAGTGGTGACCTATCTCGCTATCATTGCCTTTCGCACATCATTCCTGTCAACCTGTAAATAAGACCATATTAGTATACTATTTTGATAATGCAAGAACCGTTTTTAGCTTTGATACCAAAAATGTCAAACCCCTTAACATTTCGATATTCTTAGAGTATTATGCACGTAGTTCTATAAGGCATATAGATATAGCAGAAACAAGCTGACATTAAGTGCTGGTTTGCAATACAGGAAATTCCCCGTAGTGTTTGAAAAATATTTACAAATATACAAGTGTTCGAAATGAAACTAAATTACAATCTTAGATAACTATAGTAGCTTCACAACATACCCAGACCCTATCCACTAGTAGCCACTTCCTTGCCCTTCGAGTTGCTAGCCTCAGCTCTAAGGCTTTTCATTTTGAAAAAGGGTGAGATTTGAGCAAATCTCAATAGCAATATGCATTTCAGACATATAAAATGTGAAAAGAAATATGTCATACACTATGTTATGTAAAATAATAGAATAATGTGTGCACACTGTCCAAGGCCAAGTGACTGCTTAACCCTGTGCCAACCCTGGCTTAATCTTACGCTTCTATTAGGGTCACAAACCACAACTAAGCTAATATGCGTGTTTGAGACTCTGCTCATGTTAAATAAGATGGAATGCACAAACATATAATCACATAGTATATGCAAGAAAAAGTTATTACTTGACTCCTTTTTCGGTTCCTTGGTCCATCCTAAACTTTGGTTTTGACTTGGGAAATATTTAGTTCCTACAAAAATTAGAGTTACAACTAATTATTACTTGTACTATTACTACGTCTAAATCAAAATCTGCTGGTTATCTAGTGCAGTTATAATAGTTTCTGCATAGTACAATTCTGCACAATGTAGTTTCACTGTTTTCCAGAAAACTGGCATATTTTCAGTTAACTTTGAAAAATTATAACTAATTCTAGGAAATTCCAAATTAACTAATTCCAAAGCCTATGTGAAGCTCTTTAAATGTATTTTCACAAAAAAAAAAAAACCAAAGCTAGTCACTAGTATCAAAATTTTCCCAAAAATTTGCAAAATTTCCCCAGTTACAAATTACATTCCAGAAATAGGGCACAACTTCAAAAATCCATATCTTTTAGTATACAAGTCCAAAACTTATGACCCACCTATCAAATTAAAGCTCTAGATGTTTACTTTAATCCTACCATGTTTCATAATTTTTGGACTATGTTTGGCCAACGAATTTCATTGCACAATAACACTGCTTTACTGGAGGCAAATCAAACAACATGTTTCTTTAATTTCAAATTTTCCAGATTTGCGTACCAACATCCAAAAATCATGAACACCTATATTCCCTCACAATTTTCCCTTCTAAATTCAATGGAAGCAATAGAATTACAAAATTCCAGCTCCTCCCTCTTGTTCTGCATCAGACCAAAATTTAGGTTCTTAGGAGGGAAAGTGTGTTTGCTTGATTTCTTTTTTTAATCACTTCCTTTCCACTTCTAATCATATAATTAACTACTTCTGCAATAAATGAACATGATTTAGGGAAATTTTGGGTAGCATAACATTTTAGGGTTCATCATCCCAATATCCCAAAACAAGGCAAAGCAAACCAAACAACCAACCAATTCAACCAACAACATCATATAACCTTGAAGTCACAAGAGAACAAGGTTATTTGTGGTTACCTTTTGATTTTTCCTTCCCTCTCTCTAGTCATCCCTTCTCTCTCTCTCTCTCTTCCTCTTGGTTTTTCCTTGTTACAAGTGATATTGAAGAAGCAGAAGGGATTAGAAGGGGTATTAGAAGAATTGGAAGGCAAGGGCTCTTGAATTTCCATCTCTTCTCTTGGAACTTTGGCCTTTTAAACCCAACTTCTCGAGTTCTTTTACTCTTCTATGACTCCATCCAACTCTCCCTCCCTCTTGTGTTTAATGTGATTGAAAATAATCTTAAGGAAAGATGATAAGAGGCTTCTTAAAATATCTTTCATCCACCGCCTCAATTTTATTATATTTATCACATGTTATTTTGTAGATCATCATCTTTTCTCTTTCTTCTATGTATTGACTGAAAATACATATTGGGAAGGATTAAAATAGGTCTTCAATTATCCCTTTTATCCTCTTCCACATAATTTTTTTATTGGAGTTGCAAAAGTTGACTTATGTCATCATACTTTTTTTTTCTTTAACCACCTCTCCCAAAAATTGCTCCAAACAAATATAAATCCCCAATTAATTATGTTTTTCCTCCTCCTACCTATTTTGGACAAAATGCAGCTCCAGAAAAGGGAAAAATATTTATCTTCTTGCTTTATTGGAAAATTACCATTTTGCCCTTACATTTTGTGATTTTCACACAAGCTGGCAGAATTTTCGTCAAACTTTGAAAATTCATATCTTTATTTATAGATGTCTAATTGTAGTGATTTCAAAGGCTATGTACACCTTATTAAGTCGATTTTTAAGAGAAAATATTTCCTTTAGCCTATTAGAAGCACATAATTCTAGAATTAATATTTATTGGACACTACCACAAAAACTTGCCAATTTCACTTGGCTAACTTCAAAAATACATAACTCTTAGTGTATGATCCAAATAATTGATATGATCTATCAAATTAAAGCTTGGAATGTATACTTTCATTCTAGAAATTTTCACATTTATTAGACATCATTCATCATCCAAAACCACAAGACAATATTACTACCTCAAAGGAAATCACACTGGTAGCACATTATAGCTTTGCAAATTATGTGTAACCACTAGTTAATTTGTTTTGTCACTTTATATGCACCATAATTCACCATTTTTATTCCACTAAATATCTCATTATAGAAAGGGAATATTGGTGATAAAAACTGGGATGTCACACTAAACACACCTAAAACAGGCCTGGACAAAAATATGGAAATATTTGGGAAAATTGGTGTTTCATGATTTTATTCAACTAAACACCTTTCTTTCACTTCTAATCACTTGTTTAACAACTTTAACACCTCTCAAACATGATTAGTCAAAATTTGGGCAGCACCTTCCCATAGGGTTATGCATCCCAAATTACCAATTCAAGCCATAAATTCAACCACAACAACATCAAGCAACCTTGAATCAATAAGAAAGCAAGGTTAATTGAATTACCTATTGTTTCTCTCTCTAGCTCCCTTAAAATCATCCCTCCTCTTCCTTCTTGCTCTTGATTTTGTGCTTGATACATTTATGTTTCAAGAAGGAATATAGATTAGGAGAAAGATTCCATGAATTAGAAGGCATAAACATAGATTTTACAACCAACTTACCTTATTTGAATGTAAGGTAAGTTTGCAAATAAAGTTATGAATTTTCAAAGTTTGATGAAAATTCTGGTAGTATTAGTTAATGTTCAAAATTAAAAGGTAATGGCAAAAATGTAATTACCATGAACTCTAACTGTAAAGATAACCAACAAAATAATATATGAATGAGTAATAAGTCAATTTTTGTAAACTTGGAATTTTATGACTGAATAGTTAGCTCGATCTGGAACAAAGATAGTAGACTGTCAGCTGAGCAAACAAAAAGGGACTTAAGGTAATAACTCTATATTTCATACACTGTGAACTTTTATATGATTTGTGTATGCCATCTTCTGTGATATGTATAATGCACAAATGATATCTAACTGGTGTGGGACATGTACAAGTACTGTACGGGGGGAAAAGCCCAAGTACCCTAACAACCTAAAGGGGACCTAGTTATGATACACAGTACTAGGGGGCATATTGCCTAGTCTGTGGTTTTGAACCAAGCTGAGGTACGGATAAGTAGGGGTTCTAATAGTGGTTGGCCCCAAATATGTTCATATACTGATTGTGATTATTACAGTTTTATTATTCTATTACATTATATAGTGCATGTCATATTTATTTGTCACATTTTATATGACTGATTATATGTTACTAGTGAGATTCTTTTGAATCTCACCATTTCCAATATTTAAAAATATTATAGTAGAAGCTAGAGGCTCTAAGGGTGAAATGGTAAATACTGGCAATTGAGGATTACGAATCAGGAAAGTGTAGCTATTGGTTATCGTTAGTTTATTTTGTTAGTTTTGGAGGGTTGTATATTATTTTTCAAACCTTATTGGGATTTCCTATATTATAAACAAGTACTTAATGATCAATATATTTGTACTATTTCTATTTGCTTGTGGAACTATTCCTTTATTACTTTGGCAAATATTGAAATGTTAAGGGGTTTGAGAACACACATTATCTTTTCCTATTTCTTGTTTGATTTAAAATTTTGTTCTTGATGATTTGTGTTAGATTGAGAATTGTGTTTCTCTTAACCCAAGTCCCTTCTTCATCAACATGCCTTATGTCTAAGGATCCATCTTCATCTTCATCTTTATGGACACCAATATGCTTTGACCACTAATTCAAAAACAAAGGGTCATCCTTACTGATATTCAAATATTCATTACTTTCAACATCAAATTGTTCTTGATGATTCTTGTTTTATGGGAGTACATTAGACCAATTTTCTTAGCAAGATCCCGAATGAAAAATACTTGTTCTGCTTGTACTGCTAAAATAAAAGGATAATCTTCATACCAAACTTTAAAAAGGTCCATTAGAACAAAGCCTAGCTTATCTATCTGCAATCCACTGTTATTGTTAACCTACTTACATCTGAAGACAGGGACCCTAAACATAGAGTAGTCTAACTCCCATATGCGTTCAATGACACCAAAGTATGCCATTGATGCGTAGATAGGGTGTATGTCTTTAGCATTGGATCCATGCCAAGAATCAGCAACAAGTGTTGCCCTACTATTCTGTATCATGCCCTGTGTATCATGGTCTTGTGTATAGAATGTATAACCATTGATTGCATGACCATTGTAAGATAATATATTTAAGCTTGCTCCCTTAGACAACCATTTCAATTTTTCAGAAACTAAATCAGGATTCCTCTCTATCTCATCATTAATGTACTTTTTTCAACCAACCTGGAAATGTAAATTGTGTTCTTTTGTTAACAAATTTTCATTCCTATCGCCATGTACCAATCGAAGAGCATTCTTGTATTATTCAACATACGGTTCGACCTTATCAGTGTTATATAGCACATACAAGTGATAATAGAGGTGTAAGTGGTGTCTTATATGGTGTGCAGCAAAGCATCAAAGTTGACATCCAAAGAGGTGACAAAGTACTATATGGTAGCTCAGGTGGCATCTACAATGAACAAAATGTTGTCTATGTTTATCCAAGTAGATTATAAGAAAGCTTAAGATCCTATACATGACATCAATGGCCTAATTACTAGAAGCTCAACATAGAGTGAGATGTTCGAGAGGCTGGAAAAAACATGTCGACTTCAAATTGCTTCATTAATGGCCCATAATATTAGTATATTTGTTGAGGGTGCAAATGAGTCCTTAACCATGCTTATTCAAGCCTATATGCATGCTTTTACAACACATAGAAGCTTGAGCACCTGGCAAAGCATGAAGATCCATAAAATTGGTGTAACATAAAGGAATAAGCCCAACAAGATGATGTACAAGGCCCATGTGCAGTCCAGAATGAAGAATTCACTAAAAATACCATGTGACAAGCATGTGCCTTGGATGAGAATCATAAGTCACGTCCAAGAACCTCAAGAAGCATCCTTATGCATCAAATCTTATTGAATTTTTTTTATTAGTTTTCTTTTTTATTTGCATTAAATAAGTCCTTTTAGTCAAAGATTGCTCTTGAAGACTTTGTTTTTGTTTCCTATTTTTGTGGTAGCTGACTTAGTCATAAAGAATAAGTAATTTCCTAATTCCTTTAGGCTTAAATGGTGCAAACCAAGACAATCAATCATCATTAAGGCATCATTTATTGCATTTATGACTAGGTTTTTAGTTCCAGAGTGTTCTTTTGTGGCCTATATATGAAGGCTACGTTTTTGGTATTTGGGATACAGAAGATTATAATGATATAAATAAGAACTTGTTCTTGGAGTATTATTGTTATTAAACTTCATTTAACATCTATTTCAAGTGTGAAATAGGAAATTGAATATTTGAATATGAGATACATGCAGTAAGTCAACAAAGGAGGACATGATCATTTGGTTCAAAATCAAAAGCACACTCATTAAAAACCTACTATCATATCTTGTCTAGACATTTCAACATACGCATGCCATTCCAGAACATGACGCTCCCTCCACCAATGGCTATTACTCAATAGACCAAAACCGACGTGCTATAAATACAGAGCTTTAGAGACAATTCATGATATATAAAACAAAAAATGTGAAAATCATACAAGTAAACACACAAGTTTTCATTATTTATATCTACTCTCTCTATATATTGTACATCAGTGTTTATCATTTCTACTTTGTGAGGAGAGTCAAAAACACATTTCATTCATATTTCTTGATCTCAAGGTAAAGGGACCTTGAGAGGGTAGATCTCTTACAAGAGAAGCAGTAGAGAATACTAGGAAGTTTGTTCTACACATAAGACTTGTTGTAAGGGGAGAGAAATTAGAATATTTATGCTCATAGTCCTTCAGGGGACGATTGTTGTTTTGTGGAATTCCGAGAGGTGATTGAATCTTGGAAGAATAGTTGAAATCTCAATAGGTCTTGATTTTTAAGGACTGGACATAGGCCTGAGATATAGGCCAAACTAGTATAACTTCTGTGTCCAAATTCTCTCAACTCTACTCTACCTCTAACCATATTTGAATCACCACAACAAGCAAAAAATTTATAACATCACCCAATTCACCTCCCTTTTGGGTAAAGCTTGCTTCTTTCAACATCATCACCCTAGGCAAAAAAAATTTAGCTCATTATGAAATTAAAAACAATACCAAAATAAATTGTAAACTTCATAAACATTGCAAAAATTTGAATATTAAATTCTAAAATATAAATATACAACCAACTAGATACATGAAAATGGAGAAAATATAGCCACCTCTTTAGGAGGTAAAACCTTCCATGTAGGTGTCAACCTATACCATCTATAAAGGAGGACTACCTAAGCCTTCCATATAGGAGGCATGCAAGAAATAAATACAATGCATAAAATTAACTCTAAGATGGTGAATATGAAGAGGAGAAGAGAGAAAAGGATGTGAAATGGTGTAATCTAAATGTGAGGAAGAGGATGGCTATATATAGGGAAGAATAGAGTATGGTAAATGAAGTGGTAGATGAAAAGAAACATGAAGTGGTAGATGAAGTAGTAGGTGGAAAGGAAGATGGAATGTATAGATGAAGTACTAGGTGAAAAGGAAGATGAAGTGGTAGATGGAATGTGGTAGAATGGTTGGTGGGAATAGTAGATGATTCCCGATCTCAACTTCCAAGAAAAATCTGAAACGCTTGGAGATAGAATTGGGTTTTGGTCTCAACATAAAAGTAGAGCTCTTTCATAGGTTTTTATCCATATAAAGAACATCCCAATCCGACATCTAGAGCTCCAGATATTGACTGAAAACTGAAAAAGGGTTTGATTTAGTATTTTTGCAGAAATTCTATTTTATGTCAAAATTATTATTTATTTATTAATTACATCCAAATTCATTGAATTGATCTCAAATATCATCCACAAAATTATCATATAAGGGAAAATAAATATGCAAATATATTACATATCAAAAGTGTTTGGTTGAATGGAATCATGGAAACTCATTTTTCCCAATTTTATTGTGAGTTTAGGACAGCCATTGTTCATAAGGTTGGAGCTGGAATTTCAAGTATTTGATGATTCCATGGATTTAGAATGAAAAATTGTGTAGAGAACATTTTTAAGATGAAGTATAAAGGCTTTAGGTGTGAAATAAAAATTTTACCCGTAAAACCTTAACTTTGTGGCTGCCAAGGGTAATTCTATAATTTGAGCATGAATTTGCCAAATCTGAGGTTGAAAATGGATTGTATATGTGAAATCCCTTTATGTAATAAATGTGTATGACAAATAAGCCAAGCCAAGCCAAGTTCAATTTTGACTTCTCTTACAATTCACTGTTCATATGAATAGTGTCAGCTTCCATGTGGCTTCATAACATTGCTCCACTTTATGATATGACTCAATGGCTCGGCGGATGGGAAGTACGTGGGTGGAGCAGTCCAAATCATCAATATATCATTAAATAATCTTCCACCCATCACTCACCTATGTTATTGTTTATAAGCCATATCAGTTATGACTGGCTCAATGGAAGCTAGATATGACCCAAACGTGCCTCTGGATCCGTGCCATTAAAGTTTGTCAAGTCATCTCCTATTGGATTCCAGTAAAGTTTTTTAATAGGTCGGGTTGTTGCTCCTGCCAAAGTTGACGCGCTCTTAAATAATAACAGACCCTATATTGCAATTCAAATTCAAGTTCAAATTTTTTAAATTAGGCCTTACAAAAGACTGGTGTGATCATCGATTTATTTACCCAGTCAAAAACAAAACTTCCTCTCTGTCATCTTACTTCTCAATTTTGCTCCCTCATCCTTTCGCTTTTTCGTAGCTCTTCCCTCTTTTTTCTTTTTCCTTTATCTCTTCCTTACCCTCTCCCACAGTCATCGGCTCCGTCTCTTCCCTGCCATCTTTCTCAAAGAAGAATTCTCTGCTGACTGTTTCGTCTCGCAAGATCGATGCCATCCATTCCTTTGGCGATACAAAGCTATCCCAAACTAATTCTGCTTTACCATTTCCTGACACGCTGGTAGTTTGCTGACTCTATTGTCATTGATGTCCCATTCAGTGTTTGAATTATTTCTTTATTAACCTATTCTTTACCTATTGGCTTTGCGCATTTTTGAGTACGAACTTAGATTTTTAATTAAGTGCACTATTGATTGGAGCTTTGTTTTCTTCAGTCTCTAGATGCAGCTTGGTTTGATTCTCCTTCTGCCTTGGATTCTGAATGTGATGACGAATTCTAGTGTCTACGATAGTAAGTGGTTATAAGTAAGTAAACATTTACTTCTCCCTCTTTCTAGTTGCAAACAACTTACTTGGTTTAATTCTACTTTTACCTTGGATTCTGAATGTGATAACGAATTTTATATTGTCTACGATGGTAAGTGGTTTATGAGTAATTAAACATTTACTTCACCCTCTTTCTTATGGCAAACAACTTACTCTATTTTTAGATGGGTTATCCGAAATCGTGTCTAAACCAAGTGATTGTTCTCCTAGAGCTGGGGACATAGCTGAAGGCACACAAGGATCAATATTTTTTGGCTAGCAACAAAAGCTGAGAGCTTACTCTCATATTTATGGTTGAAGTATTTCTTTTTTGAAGAGCATTAAAACTTCCGTCGAGCCAAAAGATTCAGCATTAAGATCAGAGGGTGTTCAAGCAATACAAACAAAATTTATTCGTTAACTTTTTATTTTGGGTCCTTTTATATCAGATATGGTGGAAAGGAGAAGAAAATAATAGAAAGGAGAAAGAAAGGTGCAGTACTTTCACTAGAGAAGAAAGATCTTGAAAATAAGACAGACAGCAGACAAAAATTGAATTTAGTGGTTGAAACAACATCGATCTCTCATGAAGGTTTTGAAAAAGGTTGGGAGGGAAGAAAAAGGTAAAAACTTCAATCATTCTCAAACTACAAGAAGTGATCATCGAGACTATAAATCTCAAAACCCAAAGCTCTTTGGGTTGTGTAATTAAAAATATGTTTGAAAATCACAAACCCCAAAAGAAAAATTCATGATTGTATGCATAGAAAAAAGTAAAGAAAACCAGAAAAAAAGGGAGAGGGGTCTGTACAACTATGCCAACTGAGCTGGGTTCATGGATTGGATTAAGAGAGAAAGTGAAAAAAAAGAGAAGAGCCAAAGCTATAGAGTCTTGAGAGAAAGGAAAAACAGCAACTTTTTCTACAAGGCTGATCTTTAAAAGCTTTGATACGTGTGGCAAACCATTGAGGGTGTTGAGGGTTTTTGGGATATAGTGAAGGAGTGGCTCCATCATCATGAGGATAGGGGCCAAAATGGCCATTTCATCAGTAAATGAGAGAATTCCTTTCACACACACACACACATATAATATTGGCCTCACACATACGGGAAATTAGTATACATGAATGAAGGCTTGCTAATAAAGCATTAACACCAAGTCAACAATATTCTTCATCTTTGTCTTTGAGCGAAATCACACTCAGTGGATTTAGTCGGATATTAATTCTTCTTTATGCCAGAGAAAAACAAGCTCCGCCTAATATTCCATTATTCTATTCTTTTTCATGATGTCCAATTTCATGTGCCCATTTGCCATATTTTTTTAATTTAATTTCAATTTAGATTGACATGATAGTTCTATTTTAACTATATAAGATGCTTTCAGCCTTTTTTCATCTTTTATATATCATATTATGATACACAAAATTAACAGAGTGGCAGCAAACAAAAATTAATAAAGAGATGGAAATGGGAGGTGCCCATGTGTAAGAATCTTCTAAAAGTTTGTATTTGTATAATTTGAAAACAAAAAAATACTCAAATTAAAACTATAGTATATTGATATATAGCATATATTTTTGGTTTAGTATGTTCTCTTTGTTCTTAATTACATAGATCTTTCTCTAATATCCAGGTACTACACAATTATTTAATAAAAAACAAAAATGAATTTATAATAAAACATTCAATAATGTGAAATCTAATTCGTTTTAATTATGCATTTCGGATATAATTACGAAGGGGATTACATTTTTGGTATCAGAGTCGTAGTTCCTAGAAAAGACGGATTTTGCTAAGATATCTCCCTTAGGCCAAACTAAGGAATAGGTGATAAGTTGTGATTACCTAAGAAATAGGCAATGATTTGTGATTGGTTGAGGTATACACATTTAGGTCCTTGTTATTTAGGGATATATGAGTTTAAGGGTTGTGTGTATACATTATCTGTGATATGGATGCGGTGAATCAATATGGTTTGCCTGAGAATTTGAGGAGTAGAACTAGTGTTGAAGGCACAACTAGCAGTGTTCGAGCTAGAGGGGTGTTGATCGTTAGTGGCGGAGTATCACCCTGACGTTATGAAATTGGAATGTGCCATTGACCTGAGGATGGTTTTGATAGAACGATGTGTAATTATGAGATATGGTCTTAAGGTTGAGACAGAAGATGGAATGTGTGAATGGCTTCTGAGTTCTCATTATAATGATACTGTAATCTTGAGATGACCAACTGGGTAAAGCTATCTACAGAGGATTCAGATTGGAAAAGGCTACCTATGAAGAGTTTTGATAGGAAAGGGCTACCTACGGAGAGTTCTGATCGGAGACGGCTACCTATGGGGAAATTTGATCATAAAGGGCTACCTACGGAGAGTTCTGGTACCGTAGTATAGAGCTACCGTGATGACAAACCCTAGTATGGAGTCATTGAGATGACAACCTAGAGTACAACCGCCGTGATGTTGAATCATAGATTAGCGCTTTAGAGTGTTGGCTCTCAATTATGGTGTATTGTAATGAATCCCACAGTGAATGGGTTTTCTTGAGATAAGAAGTCATATGGCTCTGAATAATTCAAGTTGAATAAGGCTTAGGTCTGGAACAGATGAATATAGATTGTGAGTATTGTTAGTTGTGGTGAGGGATTCCTATGGGACTCCTATTAAATCAACCTAATATTATTGAGGCACAGATGAGGACATAGACCTCAGAGTGTGCAGTGGAAGCGTGGTGAATGTGATGCGTTTGAGAACTGTGCTGAGCAGGAGCTCGAGGAAGTATGGGTAATGTGTTGGTATGGCCCAAAGTCCAAATTATCTTATAAGAAGTGGTCTTGGAGGATCCCAGTTTAGTGAAAATAATTCGCGGTGTTGAAGGTGAAGTTGTTAAGATGGTTGTTAAAACTTGTTATGATTGTGATTTATGAGTCCATCTCCCCGGTAGGGCCGGATCAAGTTGGTACGGTAGCTGGGCCTGGTTGGCATAGGCCCAGGGTGTGACGAGCATTTGTGATGTCTTTCACCTGCGGATCACAAGTTGATCCTATGGGAGGACCGTTCCACTGGAGTGGTAGTTTACGGGGGATTGACTATTTTTGAGCTGGAATGACTATCTGTGATGACTTTCACCTACGGGTCATCGGGTGATTCAGATGGGAGGACCATTCTGCTGGGCTGTAGTTTATTGGGGATTGACTATTTGTGAGCCGTATGGCTATGTGTATACACCTCCATGACAATAGTCCCTGAGCTACTAACAATTGTTCGAGTAAGTCTGTGTGCCTTCTAGGCGGTAAATGGGGATGAGGTGGGGTGTGGATTATGTGAGCCGTGAGGCTGTATGTATACATCACCATACCAATAGTCCCTAAGTCACTAACAATGGTTCGCGTCAAGACAGTATGTCTTCCTGATGGTAAAACGGGATGAGGGTGGGGTGTGGAAATTGTGAATAAGCTGGGATTGGGGTGTGGTTGTGTAGCAAGCAGAGCTAGTTTAGCTGATGGCTAATTCAACTACATGATCGAGGGTTCTCTATTCTGAGGGCACTACCTCGGCATCGCCAGCCTGGCTAGCCACCACATTGGTTGCACCAGTGTTGATCCTAGGCCGAAAGGCAGTACGCAAAATTAGAATCTACAATGTGTGTTGTTGTGAAGACAATGTGTAATTATGATGAAGTGAATGCTGGAAGGGCAATGTGTATTTGTGTAGGTAGCGAAAGCTGAGGTATTCTTGCAATGTGATGTGTGTGCAAGCGGTGAAAGCCTAGGTATTCTTGCAAACAGTGCGAGCAATGTAATATTGTTGTGTTAGTATCCAAAAGTCCCGGTTACCACTAGCGGAATCACCGGTAGGTGTATGGGTGACGGTAACGCCGTTAAATTTGATACGACAATGTGATCTTGTTGTGTTAGTACCCAAAAGTCCTGGTTACCACTAATGGAGTCACTGGTAGGTGTACGAGTAAGGGTAACACCGTGAAATTTTATATGGCAATGTGATATTATTGTGGATACCCAAAAGTCCCAGTTACCACTAGTGGGGTCATTTTTGGGTGCACGGGTAAGGGTAATACTGTGAAAATAGATATGGTGAAATCTGAGGAACATGTGAATGTAGTGGAAGTTGTTTCTTATGTGGAATGAATTTGTGTGTTATGAGGTATGCCCAGAAAGGGTGATTAAATTGAGTTGAGCAGGATGGTGGCCATGCGGCCCAACTGCCTAGATGATATGGCTCATGATCTAGAGCCTCTAATGAGTATGTTATGTGATGATGATGTGTTGTGGCAATTGTACGTGGGAGCGATTGCATTTGTTTGGTAGAAGTCTGGTGAATGTGTTTGTGTAGAAACCGTGTAATGGGTTGATTGCGAGTTCTTAGCAACTGTGTTGCATTTGTGTTCATGGCAAAGATATGGCGCTATTAGCTGCATGGGGTGATAGTAAAATTGTAAAGAGATATGAGAATTTTGAGTATTTGTATGTGAAATCAAGCACACACATCAGTTCGTTTAAGATTCCTATGAGAATCACATTTATGGTGCACCGTTTGTGTGGGTGGTCTAAAAGGGAATGTCCCAATATGAAATAAGTTATGAAACATAAGTTGTCATGAAGAGGCATCCAAGGTTATGGTTTAAGTGACACAAAAAATTTCAAGGATGAAATTTATTGTTACAGGGGGAGAAATGTAATACCTCAAATTTTGAGATTTGAGGCTAGAGAATAAGCCTGAAATAAGTGGATTGCTAAGCCCCAGTTTAGCAGGATCCCAAATGTCGACTAAGGGTTTAATGACTCCAAAATTGGATGTGATTAGTGACAAATAACCCTTTTGGAGATTATAATGTGATTTGAGATTTGAATGTGTTGTGAGCAGCGCCAAAACCTTGTATTTAAGCTCAATTATGGATTAACATCTAAATTGACTTAAAATATAGAGAGGGCACATAATGTGGAGAAATGGAATGATAAGAATGTGTTTGGTTGTGATTCAGTGTGAATTGCCATAATCAGGGGCAAAACGGTAAAGTTACCAGCCAATTGGTCAGTTACCGAAGAGGAAACTTATTGGTAACTTGAAGACCAATGCTTGAAATTGATTTGTGTAATAGATCAAAGGGTGAAATCCCATGATGGATCAAGAGTGTGACACTTGGCACAATATGGACCCTTAGATTTGGGTCAAATGTTCAAACTCTTCCCTCTTTACTCTCTCCCTTATTTGGACCTTTTTAGGGTCCAAAATCTGCCCACCTTCATCTTCTTCATCTCCAGTCTCTCTCTCTATTTCTCCATTTTCGTCCATGGCAAGGAGGAAAGAGAAAGTTCAAGGTGAGATGTTGGTTGGTTTGTTGTCCTTTAATGCTCAAATATACTTCTTTAATATTTTTCATAGTTATGAAAGCTTCATCTCTATGGTTTTAGATTCTTGAAATGAGGTGTTTGCTTGCTTGAGGAAAAGTGGAAAGATGAAGAATCAAGGAATTGGTTTGGGAAAGAGGAAGAGGTGAGTATTTGATGCCTTTTGATCTAAGTTTTGTGACTTGCGGTTAAGTTTAGAGAATTTTGAAATTTTCCCTAATTTTGTGGTATTTTCAAAATGGATGAATTGCCTTGTGCTTTGTGTGGCAATTGGTGTCTTGATATGTTATATGGCCATTGGATTTGATTTGAAACCTTAGAATGAAAAAAATAGTAAGGTGGGTTTTGTAGTGACATGTTGTGCTAACATGAAAACATGTCAATGTGATGTGAATTTAGTTGTTTTGATGTTTCCAATGGATTCCTTGTGGAAAATTGTGTGGGAATAGGTTTGATTGTTGATTTATTGAGCCATTGGACATTTTGGTAGAAAATTGGAATGTTGTCAAATGTGAACTCTGTTCTAGGCAGTCAGTTTGCACGAAAGTTTTGAATGAACAAATGGTGTTTAAAAATTATGAAACTTTAAGGTCTTATAGTTACATTCCAAGCTTCAAAATGGACATATAATTTGTGCCATTTCATATTATGGACTAGGAGTGATGGTTTTCCAAAATTTGACGTTAACACTAGGTGTAAATCTAGAACAGCATGGGGATTTCAAGTAATTTTATATTTGTGTGGGAATTTTTGGTAATGGTCCATATTTTTCAGTAAAGATGACTTAAATAGCTTTTAATGGGCTTTAAGATCACCTCATTTTGATTTTTCTTGAATTAGTTATAAATTTCCTAAATTTCTTTGGCTGTAACGCAAAACTTTTTGTGCACTTCTTGGCCATAGACAGAAATTCTTAGCTGCAACCAAAAACCTTTTATACTGTTTTTGGCCGCAGCAAAAAATTCTTCGTTCCAGGAAAAAACCTTCCGTGCTGTTTTTGGCCGCGGCCAAAGGATTCTTGGCTGCAGCCAACCCCTGTTTTCAGTACTTGTGATTTTGAAGAGTGATTTCTAACCTATTACTTCCCAATCCTTTCAAGCTTTTGTTGAGCTTATTATTAGACACTTAAAAGACTCAAATGACAACCAACTTTAAGTGATACAAAAGGACTATGTATATGTTCAGATGTATAGGATTGGAATCAGTACTGTGTAATCCCTATTTGACAAATTGTAAAGGGTGAATGTGCCTTATGAATCCTTTTGTAACAATATGAACCCTGGATTGCCAGGATTTTTTTGTGCACTCCGTTATTTGTACTAATGTGATTTATCCACATAAAGTAAATGTATTCAAAATGTGAATCTGAGACTAGGTGAATTGGATTTCAAAAGGTATATTGTGAAAAACCCTATTTCAAAAAGTATAGGATTTAAAATGAGTTTTGAATATTGTTGGTCTCTAATTCATTTTAATTACGTATTTCGGATATAATTACGGAGGGGGTTACACTCCATGCCATTTTCCTCTTACATACCATGATCTCTCACCAAGAATAACTATCAATATTTTATCAGAGGTCATTCAAGCATCACTCTCTACCTCTTCTTGTTGTTGTTAGAGAAGTTCTTGTAAGTCAGCCTACAATAAAGCATAAAACAAATGAGATAAAAAAATTTTTAAACTCAGATAACATAATACAAACGTGAATTTGCTCAGATTGTGGATCTACCTGCACTAATTGTCCATCTACCGTCTTCCTATTGTGTATTATCTACCAAAACTGGTTAGGGGGTGCAGGCTATCAAATAGTACATTCTCTCTACAAAACATAATATACAAAGATGATGTATGCTACATTTTAAAATAATAAAGGGTTGTAAACATAAATTAAAGTGAAGAAAGATTGAACTTACTATAGCGAAGTTAATCTCCTTAAATCATCAAGGACTACAAGTATGCTTTGCTACTTGTTTTTCTCAGTTTTTCTTGTTTCTTTTACTCTTTTTCTACAAAAAAAAATGTAGTAATAAGGAATTAGCGACTAAAATAAATATATGACTCATTTACAAGGATAGAAAGGTGTTAGTGCAAGCGTTTCATCCAAGAGGGGGTGAATTAGGTGATACTAGAAATTTCGTTGCATATAAGAAAATTGACAGAATATTTAAAGCATTTAAGGGCAAAGAGAAATATCACCGAAATGTATACCGGGAGTTATACTGTTCAGCCACAACCACTTTGACCTACGTCCAGTCTTTAGAGAGTCTCCGAGAGTTTTACTATATTCTTCAAGATTCAGTGGGTTCTTGGCACCTCAGTACACAACAAGTTCCTTCACCTGGCCACTCGCTCCCTATTACACATTGTAATCAAATCCCTAACTAAAGGTTCCACAACCTTAAGTTGTCTCAACAACAAATATTGAGTTTGTAATGAAAATCTCTCTCACAGAGCAAATATATAATCACTGAAGTACAATGAATGAGTATAAGAAAACAAAGCACTAATAGTATGTTGATCAGTGTATGTTCGTGTGTTCTTAGTTCTTGTTTTCTGCTCTTTGAATGCTCCATATATATAGCTGATTTGTCGTATCCGTTGGAAGCATTTCAAACATGTTCGTTAGAGTCGCACAGCAATGGTTGACCATTCTTCAAATTTGAAAACTATCTGTTTGCAATAGGTAGCGGTAGGTGAATGTTCGGACTTTTATTTGACTTTTAACTTCTGGCATGATCTCTTCATTGTTTCTCTACAAATGTGCTTAGAATACTAGTGCAATGAAGAGTTAATCATATTGATAATAAATCAATAATTATTCAATTGAAAAATGATTTATGGACTCTATTACTCGAGTGGCTACTCGAGTGATCATATTTGTTACTCGAGTAGGCCCTCTAGTAAACCTATAAAAAATATGGCAGTGAGTAATTCAACATTTTACATGAGATATTACTTGGGTAAGACATGGAGTGAGATACATCACAAACCTTGGAAATACCTGATTACTCAAGTGGCTATGTCTTCTCTTCACACATTACTCGGGTGCCTCCTCCAGTAAGCCTATTACTCGAGTGGTTACTCGAGTGGCCATGTCTTTTCTTCATATCTTACTTGGGTGACCCCTTGAGTAAATTCCAAATAACTTTGCAGATTACTCGATTACTCACTCGAGTAATTGCATCAAATTCTTGGCCGAGAGTACTTGGTTTTTTTGTTTATCTGTTTACTCGAGTGATCCCTTGAGTAATGGATTAAATAAGTCCATAGATTACTGGAGTGCTCCCTCGAGTAAGGTCTTTTTCTAACATGGTTACTCGAGTAAATTGTTGAATTTCTTGGCCGAGAGCTACTAGAATATTTTTGACCTGGTTACTCGAGTGGCTACTCGAGTAAAGACTTTTCTCATGTGTTACTTTAGTGGTTACTCAAGTAATGGTCTATATAACTTTGCAGATTACTCGAGTGGCTACTCGAGTAACTTCTTCCAAATTTTGGCAGTGCCGCCGAAAACATTTTCTTTCAACATTACTCGAGTGCCCACACAAGTAAGAGTGTTCCTTACTTGAGTGGTCAATCGAGTAAACATAGACTACCGCCAGTGATGGTCTTCCTTTGCACTTCCTCTCTGATTTTCTTCATTACTCTAGTGCTTACTTCAAGTAATGCTTTGTCTACCATTTATTTACTTTGTTCAAATTCATTTGTTATCATATCCTCTTATATCATTGGTCCAATCTTTGTTATCATCAAAATATATGGGATCTAGCATTCTCCCCCTTTTTGATGATGACAAAACTTGGTGATGTTGAACATAGTTTTTGAAATAGAGTTTTCAAACATATGCTTCTTTAATACTTTTCATATGAAATCTTTTGTTCAATTTAAACTTGAAAACTCTTTTGAAATAGCTTATTAGAGATCTTTTCGAAGTTTTTGTTCTTATTTACTTGTTCACCTTGCATACACATTCAAAAACTCATTAGTCCCACAATGCAGTATAATTTTAATGAAATTTAACTTTAATGCTATAAAGGAACAAATTGCATAAATAATAATTTAATACATAATAAAAATTAGAATTCAAAGTTAAAAATGCCCTAAAGCCCCGTACACCCAAATCCCAATACATTAACTCAGCCATTCATCACAAAATCACTTAGGTTCTTCTCCCCCTTTTTGTCTCATCACAAAGGTGAAATCAATCATGAGGAGGAGTAAGTGGCTTGGCTGCTGAGATAGGAGTGATAGGTGTAATATCCCAAAAAGTGGTTAAGGGCTAATGACTTCAAAAGTGGATGTAATTATTGTTGAATAAACACTTTTGGAGAATGTGTGATGGGAATTTGGATATTTTAATGATTCCAATGGCTTCCTTGTGAAAATCCGTGTGGGGAGAGTGTTTATTGTGAAATTGGAACCATTGGAAACAATTGTGTAAAAGTTGAAAACTCTGTCCATTGAAACTCTGTACAGGGCAGCCGATTTGTATGGAGGTTTTGAATAGGAAAATGGTGTCTAAAAATTCTGAAATTTTCCAGTCTTAAATTTCACATGTCGAGCTTCAAAATGAACAAATAATTTGTATCATGTTGATTTGTGAGCTAAGCGTTATGGATTTTTGAAGTTTGCCCAGCGAAATTAATTATTTTCTGGAACAGTATGCAAAGATTGAAATTCTGGGAATTTTGTGACTCCTTCCAGAAAACTATTATATTTTTCCTTAAAACTAGACTCAATAAGGGTTCTATAGGCTTTGGAATCACTCCATTTTGATTTTTCTAGAATTAGTTATGATTTTTCAAAGTTAGGGCAGAAAATCTGCCAGAAATCTCATTAAGTCCGAAAATAAAGAAATTATTTGTTGGCAAGTTTTGAAATTATGAGGTACATGGAAAACTCATTTGGGCTGATGGAAGGACCTTCTTGGACGTCTTTATCATGGGCCAAGAAGAGAAAATATTATGCACATGTTATTTGGGCTTACAACATTATGTTTATGTACATAAAGTGTGATTTTTGGAATTTTACTTTAATGAATAATTAAAGTAAGACATAAAATATTATAAAATCATTTTTCCATCTTCTTCCTTAGCTCATTTTCGTGCTGAACCAGCAGCAAAGAGAGAGAGAAAGTTTGAGAGCTTTTAGAGAGAGAAAGAGACGAGAACTTACAAGGTAGGTTGATTTCTTCAGTGAATTCGTACCTAATGCGTATAACCTTGTTCCTAAGCTTCTCTTCTATGTTATTTAAGGTGTTTGAGAAGCAAATTTGGTGTTCAAGGGGCTAGGGTTTTCAGCCACTCTTGAGAAAAGCCAGAAGGAGCTTGAGGCAACTTCCAAACTTTCGTATATTGCTTATTCTGGCTGCTGTGGGCAATTTAATCGGTGAAATTTCGCCGGATTGCCATTGGTTTTAAAGTTTGGAAATGATATGGCCTAGGGGTTATGCTGCCCAAATTGGGTCTTAATGTTAGTTGTAACCTAATGTAATGGTTAATAAAGTGGTTAGGAGTAGAAAGGAACGCGTTTACGGAGCCGAAATCGTAAAACCCCGATTTTCTCTGGAGAGCTCATAAATTTCGGCCAGCTCTAGAAATGGGTCTTAGAGTTGGATTTTCAATGATTTGATGATTCCATTGAGTTCAGGAGCGAAAATTAGGTGGGGTTACAGTTGGCCACTTTTTCGGAAAAGGCCGAAAAAGTATAATTACGAAAACACCCCTGAAACCCTTGAAGTAGGGCTGTCAAGGGTAAATTTATAATTTTACATTGAATTTGATAATTCCAAGTCATGAAATGGATTCCTTGGGCGGAAATATGTTAGGATAGCCCAAATTAGAATTTCGAGAAAAGTGCAATCGGACCGGGTACGGCGGGCCGGGCCGGGTTCCTGGGGGCATTTTTGTAAATTTTCATTATAGACTCATATAACCCCAAGAAACACTATGGAAGTATCTAAATGGTGCATTTGAAATTGTAGGATTCGATATTTGCCCTGTTCGTGATCCACCTGCGCTAGAGCACAATCGGAAAGAACAAGGTAGTGACTCTTTCTCTTATACTGTGTGTGAAACATTGTATGTATGTTTGTCATGCATTGAGAATACTTTTTGAATACATTGTGATGCTTTGAGTTCGTAGCGCAAGCTAACGCATAGTGATACTTTGTGATACATAGAGATCACAGCGAAAGCTGACGCATACAGATTACAGCTATGAGTGCTGTCATTTGTGGCGAAAGCCATGATACATTGTGATGCTGCTTAACATGATCATATATGCTATGTGTTTATACACTGTATGAGTGATTTGTTACTACAGAGATTCTTTTGAATCTCATTCTTTCCATTGACTAACATTTCAGACAGGGCAAGTGGCTCCAAGGAGAAACAAACCACCAGGAGCAGCTAGAATCTTGTAGAATGTGTTGTTAGGTTATTGGTTATCTATTTTGGACTTGGGATTACTGTTTATTTTTTTAAAATGTAGATATTACATTGATGTTGGTCATGTAATCCCCTAGTTAGAACTTACAACCCTTAGTTTATACATGTATGATACCCGGAAGTTGCCGGGAATTTGGCTATGCACTCTGATATGTATGAATGTGATTGAACTGCGCAGAGTAATTAGATTTGGAAGATGAATATAAGACCATGTTGAACGAATTTTAGAAAAGAGATTTGAGAAAAATGTAATCGTCGGTCTCTAATTCCTTTAAATTACTCATTTTTGAATCTTAATTACGATTATCAAGGTAGGGGATTACAATAGGAAATGCCAATGATCCATACGAACCATCTGAACTTGAAGGATCTGAATATGATGGTTCAAGTTTAGGAAGGTTCACTGGGGGTGTCTAAAGATCCTCTGGAGGATTCACCAGAGATGATGGGTAAGGAACCAGAGAAGTAATTTCTACTTACTCTGTAGCAACCTATGAAGACTCAAGTACGTCCGCAGTGCATGTAGGTGAGGCAATGGGAGTACATATGGGCTCTGGCTGAGGAGGATCATCAGTGGTGATATGGATTGGCTCAGATGTGTCAGGGTCAAGCATAGAGAATAGGACATTACTGGGTCTAATCTCAGAGGGTCTTTGCTCAGTAGGTATAGAGGGTCCAGGTTTGGAGATAAGTATAGGCTTAGGAGTAACAGAAGGACCAGGAATAGGGGAGCCATATGCCATAGCATCAAGTCTGGCAATAATGGATCTCAGAAGCTCACCCTGGGCACGTTGTTCTGCTAACAACTCTTCATGCCTCTTATCTGTCTCTCCACAAGTTGTCCCATCTTCTCATTCATATGAGTTACCAACTCTGCATTGGTATTCGCAATGTCGATATGAAAACTCTTCAAAATGTTCTCTATAAATGTTTGCATTGCGGCACCAAAGAAAGATGGAGAAGATGTGTTGGCTGGAGCAGAAGACTATGTGTCATCTATTTGACTAGTTGCTATATCAATCTTCTTCTTCTTCTTGGGACTTGCTTCTAGAGGAGTCTTCAGAGGAATCTCAATGTTCAATTTTCCAATTTGATTCCTTCCAACTGGTGTTATCCTCTCAATTAGCTCCTTACTCTCCAAGTACCACATCTTATTCTTCTTGAGGAACAAGCAAATAAGTTGAGGATAAGGCATTGGAGTAGTAGGTTTTCCTTCATACCTATATCTCTTGATCTCAGCAAAGATATATTCTCCCAAGTCCTTTTGTTCTTTGAGGATCAATGAGGCAAATTTTCTGAAGTCCCTCTTAATGAAATGATTAAAGTTATTGGATTTGTTCACCATGGCTCTAGAATAGATATACCATAGGACTCAATAAAAATCACTCATATCACTCGGATTCAAATTGAGAGGTCCTACTATCTCACCAAGTTTTAGGATAGAAAACAACTAGTTTGAATCACAATTAGGATAATCATCATCAGGGGGTTCTCTATTCCTAACCAGTTATTGATTCTGGAAGGTGAGATTAGAATTCTCTATCCTCTGACCTTAGAAGTCATTTCTTCTTCCACAGACTTCCTAATGGGATCATTTATAGGTTCAAGGTTATAGTAAAAATGCCTCACGACTTTAGTGCAAAATGGGAGTTTAACAGATAGCCAAGGCATATAAGAATCAAGATAGGGATTCAAGTTGAATTTCAATACCTCTTGAAGAACCTTGTAGTCAATGTAGTGTATCTTGCACACATTTCTCCTTACAAAGTGACTCAGATATTTCAGAGATTCCTTAATCTTGTTCACATTGAATCCCTTTGGAGGAAATGTGATTTCTTCATCCCTTTCTTCTAGTTGCCTTGAAGAGTGCCCTTTCTTTTCTTCCTTAGATTGAAAAGCTTCTTCAAGCATGCCTACCATGACTTTGGTAAGCTTCTCATCAATCTTGGGCTTTTTTAGAGGTTTAAGATAAAAATTTGGTGTCTCGGATGAATCAGAAAAAGGAGGAGATGGCTCTTTTGTTGCTTTGCCTCTTCCTGTAGGTGAACTCTTCTTGGTTTGAGCTCTTGTGGCAATGGTCTCCTTAATGACAACCCCTTTAACCTTAGGCTTAGCTTGCGGTTTGGCTTTGGTTTTAGGTTTAGGAGAAATCTTTCGTTTTTGGTAGGTGGAGATGAAAGAGAATCAGAAGGTTGATATGGTTCAGAGGACTTAGAAGGAGTACTAAGATTAGGATATTTAGTCCTCACCATTTTGCTTTGAAAGAAATTAGAATTTCTGAAAAACAGGGACTATAAGTCGTGAATGTAAGGCAGAGGATTTACTGAAATTTGAGCAGTTTTTGTAAGCAAAAATCAATGGCTTATGACGGTTATGAGAAGGGAAACTGATTGTGAAAAGATTTTGTGAGAGCACTAGAGGCGATTTTGTGAGAAATGACCGAGTGTCAACTAAAATAACCCTAAATCCTGACATCACTCGAGGGCTTACTCGAGTGATCATACCAGAAATTTTAAAATGTAGTGAATTCAAGTGTGTACCTGACATGAATAATATTGTAATTACCCATGTATATTCCCTCGATCATTTGATGGTTCTTTAGAACAGATTTAAGCTGAAACTCAGCAAATTTGAGTTTTGCACATATGTTCACTCGAGGCCTTACTCGAGTAACATTGAAGTTCACTCGAGGCCTCCCTCGGGTAATCTGTCTCTTCACCTTCTACCTGTTCATTTCCAACTGTTGTGCTGTTTCATTTAAAATTAATGCTTCACTGGCACATTTCCAAGTTCATTACTCGAGTGGCTACTCAAGTAATTCATCCATTACTTCAAGGTGTCACTCCAGTAATGCTCATTACTTGAAGTTGTCCCTCCAGTAATGTTATCCTCTATTAACCTCTATTTTTCATACTCCAAAATAGAATATCATGATCCTGCAAAACAAATTGCTAGAAACTCCGATGCTTAAGTTAGTAATAATCAAAACATCAATGAATAACATCATCTAACATTTTGTAAACACTAAATAACTTACAATTCATTAGGATTTACCATTCCCAATTCTCGTTTAATATACAAAAATTGATCTTTTGCAAGAGGTTTTGTGAAGATATCAGCTAGTTGAAGTTGAGTTGGAATGAATATCACTTGAACATCTTTCTTTTGGACATGATCTCTGATAAAGTGATGTCTAACATCAATATGCTTGGTTTTAGAATGTTGAACAGGATTCTTTGCCAAGCTTATTGTGCTAGTGTTGTCATAGTATATTGGTATGTCTTTCAAATAAATATTAAGATCCTGGAGTTGTTGCTTCAGCCACATTACTTGTGCACAACAACTTGATACTGCAATATACTCAGCTTCCGTTATCGAAAGAGATACTGTAGTTTGTTTCTTGCTAAACCATGACACAAGTGAGCCTCCAAGAAACTGGCCTTGTCCACTAGTACTCTTTTTGTTCGTCTTGTATCCTCCATGATCAGAGTCTGAGTATGTAACTAGATATTCACTTCTTCCTTTAGGATACCAGAGACCCAACTCTTCCATGTCAGTAAGATATCTGAAGATACGTTTGACAGTTTCAGCCTATGACTCTTTAGGTACTAATTGATATCTTGCACATATGCCCACACAAAATTGAATATCAGGCCTACTTACAGTGAGATAGAGTAATGATCCAATCATTCCTCTATATTTTGTGATGTTGTAATCTTTTCCCTTGACATCCGCATCAAGCAATATGGTTGAGCTCATGGGTGTGTCCATTCCATTTGCTTCATCCAATCCATACATCTTCAAAAGCTCTTTTAGATACTTCATTTGAGATATGAAAATTCCATTCTTTCTTTGTTTGATTTGCAAACCGAGAAATAAATTCAATTCTCCCATCATTGACATTTCAAACTCCCCAAGCATTATCTCAGACAATTCTTTGCACATAGTTTCATTAGTAGCACCGAAAACTATATCATCAACATATATTTGCACAATTAATATATCATCACATTTTCTTTTTGTAAAAAGTGTTGTATCAACTTTTCCTCGTAGAAAACCTTGATCAATAAGAAATTTACTGAGCCTTTCATACCATGCTCTAGGAGCTTGTTTTAAACTGTACAAAGCCTTTTTGAGTTTCAAAACATGGTCAGGTTTGGTTACATATTTGAAACCTAGAGGTTGATCTACATATACTTCTTCCATGATGTAGCTATTTAAAAATGCACTCTTTACATCCATTTGATAGAGTTTGAATCCTTTGATGTATGCAAAGGCTAAGAGTACCCGTATAGCTTCTAATCTAGCCACTGGAGCATACGTTTCCTCATAATCAATTTCGTCTTCCTGATTATAGCCTTTGGCCACCAATCTTGCCTTGTTTCTGACAATAATTGCGGATTCATCAAGTTTGTTCTTGAATACCCATTTAGTGCCTATGATCGGATGATCCGTAGGTCAGGGTACCAAATCCCAAACTTGATTTCTTTCAAATTGGTTGAGTTCTTCTTGCATTGATATAACCCAATCATTATCTGATAGGGCTTCATCAATGTTAGAAGGTTCAATCTCAGAAATGAATGCAGAAAAACTAACTTCATTGAAAATTCTATTACTAGTTTTGACTCCTTCATTCACACTCTTATGACTTGATCTAGGGGATGACTCCTATTGTATTTCCAAGCTTTAGGTTGTCCTAGTGACTAATCTTCTTCCTTGGTTTGATCAACTTCTGGAATAAGAGATTTAGAAATAGGTTGACCATTTTCTTGATTTAAAACAACTTCCTGCTCATCATCAATGGTTTTGTCAGGGGATTCAAATTCATCAAATACAACGTGAATTGATTCTTCAACAATATATGTTCATTTATTGAAAATTTTGTATGCTTTACTTCGGTTAGAATAGCCTAGGAAAATTCCTTCATCTGTTCTAGAATCAAATTTTCCTAAGTTATCTTCACCATTATTATGAATGAAACACTTACAACCGAAGATGTGTAAATGAGCAAGGTTTGGCTTCCTTCCTTTATTCTTTCCAAGTTTTGTTCTAATGTAGGCTCTATTTGAAATATAGCATGTTGTACTCATTACATCGGCCCAGAAAACTTGAGACACGTTCTTTTCATTCAGTATTGCTCTAGCCATTTCAATGAGCACTCTATTCATATGTTCCATGACTCCATTTTGTTGAGGTGTTCCTGGAGCAGAGAAATTGTGATCAATACCATTAGTATCACAATATTCTTCAAAGGCTTGATTTTCAAATTCTCTACCGTGATCTATCTTGATACCTGCAATGGACAAACCCTTCTCATTTTGCACTTTCTTGGCAAAAACAATGAATTATGCAAAGGTTTCATCCTTTGATGATAGAAAAATAGTCCATGTAAATATAGAGAAATCATCAACAATGACCAATGAATATAAGTTGCCACCAAGGCTTTTAACTCTTATTGGACCAACTAAATCCTTATGTATCAATTGAAGTTGTCGATTGGTTGAAATTTCATTTTTCGATTTGAAAGATGATTTAGTTTGTTTACCCTTTTGACATGCGTCATAAATCAAATCATTTTTAAAACTTACTTTGGGTAGTCCAAGAACTAAATCCTTTTTTAGTAGTTTGCCTAGTTGGTGCATGTTGACATGAGCTAGTCTCTTATGTCATAACCAACTTTCATCGACATTACTCAGAAAACAATTTTCAGAGTTATTTTTATTGATATCAAGTGTATAGCAGTTACCTTCCCTTTTTGCTCTGAGCTTTTCCTTGATATTTTTCTTATCAAGTTGTAAGTCTTTCTTATTGACAATTAGACATTCCTCTGAATCAAATATTATCCAGTTGTCTTTATCTGCACTTTGGCTTACTCTCAGCAAATTATGACACAAGCCTTCAATGTAATATACATCTTTGACTTGTATTCCTTTGTCATTTTTGATGTCACCAATTCTTGCTATCTTTCCAAAATGATTTTCTCCAAAATTTTTCCTTTCCACCTTCCTTATGTTGCAATGTGGTAAAACATTCAAAATCTTCGGTCATATGTCTAGAGCATCCATTCTCTATGTACTATTTGTTGTTTTTGGATGCTTTAAGACATATCAGCAATCAATTACGATTAAGTCTTAGGTACCCACATCTTTTTGGGTCCTTTTGGGTTAGTACAAAAGATTTTAGGAACATATGAACCTTAGGCACCCATTTGTAGGTTCCTATCTTTCCTTTCTTCTTATGAATGCATGATGATGTATAATGACCTTTTCTATTACAATAATTACAATATGCAAAAGGATTTGATGTATGTACAGAATGTTGAAAATAATTCAAATATGACTTACATCCTGCTTTCTTTCTTCCTTTTCTTCTATCTGATTTTGGATCATATCCAAGACCAAATCGATCATTTACAAAACGTTGAGCTTTTAAAATCACATTTAGCATCTCACTTCCTTTAGTGAAGTTTTCATGAGTTTTTGTGAGATCAACGTTTTTCTTTTTCAAAGAAGAACATTTTTCACAATCTTTCTCAAAAGTCTCTTTTAGTTCTATTTCAAGAACTTTTTTTTTCTTTTTAAAGACAACTAGTTCTTTAACTACTTTGATAAATTCAGAATGTAAAGCATTATATACAGAAAGTAATTCATCATAAGTAGGATCAGAATCAGTTACCTCTTCTTCTGTTTCCTCTTGAGCAACTAGACAGATATTGGCTACTTCCCCATCATCGCTTTTTTCGTCAGAAGAACTATCTCCCCATATGGCGGATACAAAGGCTTTCTTCTTGTTGTAGAATTTGCCTTTTCTCTATTATTATTCTTCTGACTCAGTTCTTGATATTCTGATTTGAAATGTTCTGGCTTTCCACATTCATAGCAGATGGTGTTCTTTATTGCTTGTTCCTCCTTTCTGAAAGTTTCTGAATCCTTGGCCTTTCTTGTAAAACTTTCTATATCCTTTTATGATTAGGCCCATTTCTTCATCGTTAAGTTCTTCATCTTCATCTCGTTCTTCTTATTTTGCTTTCAGTGTTAGACCTCTTTTCTTTTTGTCACCAATATCATCTAGTTCTCATTTGAACTTTAACTTACTTTCATATTCACAAAGACTTACGAATAGAGAAGCAATCAATCACATTGATTCACCTTTTGCTTCCTCAATTGCAGTGACTTTTGCCCCCTAGTCTTTAGAAAGAATATTTAAAATCTTTCATACTTGGGTATGTTGATCATAGACTTTTCCAAGTGCTGCAAGTTGATTAACAATGTGAGTATATCTAAGTTCAAATTCAGCTATCGACTCACCTGATTTCATTCGAAGTAAATCAAACTCAGTAACAAGAGTATTGATCCGGTTTTCTTTTATTCCCGAAGTTCCTTCGTGACCTATTTCCAAGGCTTCTCACATTTCTTTAGCTGTTGGGAGTATGCAGATTTTGAAGTATTCATTTTGACTCAAGGCACTTTGAATAATTAGAATTGCCTTGCTGTTGAGGTGTGATGAATTTCTTGTCATTCTCATCATATTCTGCTGGTGTCTTAGAAACTCTCTATGAATTTACAATCTTTTTAGGTTTATAGTTTCCACTCTCAATCACATCCCATAGCCCATATAAAGTAGCCATTACGAAGACTCTGAACTTTGCTTTCCAGAATGAGAAGTGTTCGCCATTGAAACCCAGAGGACTTGTGATAGAAGCTACGTTGGAAAGAATGCCTTCACCCATGCTTGCTATTGGATCCTTCTTAGGCTATTAAACCTTAACAAGAAGACCTACGCTCTGATACCGAATGTTAGTGCAAGCGTTTCACCCAAGAGGCGGGTGAATTGGGTAACACCAGAAATTTCGTTGCGTATAAGAAAATTGACAAAAAATTTAAAGCAGTTGACGGCAAAGAGAAATATCACCGAAGTGTACACCGGGAGTTATACTACCACAACCACTTTGACCTACGTCTAGTCCTTAGAGCGTCTCTGAGAGTTTCACTATATTCTCCAAGATTCAGTGGGTTCTTGGCACCTCAGTACACAGCAAGTTCCTTCACCTGGACACTCGCTCCCTCTTACACATTGTAATCAAATCCCCAACTCAAGGTTCCACAACCTTAACTTGTCTTAATAACAAATGTTGAGTTTGTAATGAAAAACTCTCTCATAGAACAAATAAATAGTCACTAAAGTACAATGAAGGAGTATAAGAAAACAAAGCACTAAAAGTGTGTTGATCAGTGTATGTTCGTGTGTTCTCAGTTCTTGTTTTCTGCTCTATGAATGCTCCATATATATAGATGATTTGTCGTGTCCGTTGGAAGCAATTCAAACATGCCCATTAGAGTCGCACAGCAACGGTTGACCATTCTTCAAATTTGAAAACTATTCATTTGCGGTAGGTAGCGGTAGGTGAACGTTCGGACTTTTATTTGACTTTTCACTTCTGGCATGATCTCTTCATTCTTTCTCTGCAAATGTGCTTAGAATACTAGTGCAATGAAGAGGTAATCATATAGATAATAAATCAATAATTATTCGATTAAAAAATGATTTCTGGACTTCATTACTCAAGTGATCATGTTTGTTACTCGAGTAGTCCCTCAAGTAAACCTATCAAAAATATGGCAGTGAGTAATTCAACATTTTACATGAGATATTACTCAGGTAAAACATAGAGTGAGATATATCACAAACCTTAGAAATACCTAATTACTCAATTGGTTACTCGAGTGGTCATGTCTTCTCTTCACACATTACTCGGGTGCCTCCTCCAGTAAGCCTATTACTCAAGTGGTTACTCGAGTGGCCATGTCTTTTCTTCATATCTTACTTGAGTGACCCCTCGAGTAAATTCCAAATAACTTTACAGATTACTTGATTACTTACTCGAGTAATTACATCAAATTCTTGGCCTAGAGTACTTGTTTTTTGTTTACCTGATTACTCGAGTGATCCCTCGAGTAATGGATCAAATAAGTCCGCAGATTACTGAAGTGCTCCCTCGAGTAAGGTCTTTTCTAACATGGTTACTCGAGTGGCTACTTGAGTAAATTGTTTCATTTCTTGGCCGAGAGCTACTGGGAGGTTTTTGACCTAGTTACTCAAGTGGCTACTCGAGGAAAGTCTTTTCTCATGTGTTACACGAGTGGTTACTCGAGTAATGGCCTATATAACTTTGGAGATTACTTGAGTGGCTACTCGAGTAACTTTTTCCAAATTTTGGTAGTGCCTTCGAAAACATATTCTTTCAACATTACTCAAGTGCCCACTCGAGTAATAGTGTTCCTTAGTCGAGTGGTCACTCGAGTAGACATAGACTACTGCCAGTGATTGTCTTCCTTTGCTCTTCCTCTCATATTCTCTTCATTACTCTAGTGCTTACTTCAAGTAATGCTTTGTCTGCCATTTATTTTTTTGTTCAAATTCATTTGTTATCATATCCTCTTATATCATTGGTCCAATATTTGTTATCATCAAAACATATGAGATCTAACAAAAGGTACCTTGAACACGTCAATATGAAAGTATGTTAATAACAACTCCCAATCTTTATAACTAAGATTTTGAGGATTAGCCTACCTATTCTCATCAAAAGCATATTTGTTATAGTGTTTGTGCAAGTTTGTCTTCCAATTGGCTTGAGTAACCACAATATACCAGCTCACCTAAAGAATTTAATTGGTGAACTTTCACAACAAATAATAAAAATATAAAACATATATATCATAAAAGCAAATCTTAATTAATTATAAAATATATAAATAAACTTAATTTAATTATATCTTTCTCACATACCATAATTTAATACTATGACCTCCATCAATTATATTATTTTTCACAATAAACAAAAAAATTTATATTATTTTTCCACTCTCTCTATTGCAAACATTCATTATATAATAATATCATGTCATTAGATTTAAGTTTACTACTTATAAAAAATAAGTATACTTACATAAATTTAATTATAATATAGGTATATTATTTCAAAAACTTAATTGTATTGCATATTCCCTCTCAATTGTATTATCCCTCTCACACACTCTATCTCTCACTTCCTCTCTCCCCCTATCTTACGAACTATCCCCTCCCCTATGCTTGCACACTCACCCTCTCACACACTTTGCATCTTTAATTCTCCATCTCACATATATACTAGTACAAACATAATTATAATCTCTCTCTCATACACACCATACCTCCCCCTCCTCCCTCCCACCCTCTCACACACAACACACTATCTATCAAACACTCTTTGTCTTAATTAATTCAAGGAATTACATTATTAGCTCATAACAAATTACATCAATTAACATATTTATTGTATAATTATCATATGGTACGAAAAAAGCTGAATTTTTAAAAAATTTTAAACAAAACTTTTACTAGCGACATGGAAGTCATTGCTGAAACACCCTTTTGGACACAATAAAAGATAGTCGCCATTGAAAACTATAACCTTCAGTAGCAACAAATAGCTATTGTCGCTAAAAGTTACTGTCAAACCCATTAACATTTCAATATTTGCTAGAGTAATAAAGGCATAGTTCCACAAGAATATAGAAATGACACAAATATACTTAAACTGAGTACTTGTTTACAATACAGGAAATCCCCATAAGGTTTGAAAAATATATACAAATTTTCCAAAACTAACAAAATTAAACTAAGGTAACCAACGGTAGCCCTTACTTGGACTAATAACCTCACACGCCGGTATTTACTATTTTGCCCTTGAGCCTCTAGCTTCTGCTGGAAAAAGGTTGAGATTCAAAGAATCTTAGTAGTAACATACAATCAATCATATAAAATGCGATAAATAAATATGCTAAGAACCATGTAATACAACAGAATAATAACACAGAAATCACAACAATTTATATGTGCACATATTTAAGGCCAACCATTGTTAGAACCCCTACATGTCCATACCTCAGCTAGGCTCAAGACCACAGACTAAGCAATATGCCCCTTGGCACTGTGTATCATAACTGGGTCCCCTTTAGGCCATTGGGGTACTTGGGCTCTACCCCCCGGACAATACTTGTACTTTTCATGCACCAGTTAGATATTATGTGTGCATTATACATGTCACAGAAGATAGCATACATAAAGCATATACAAGTTCACATAATCTATGAAACATAGAGTTACTACCTGGAAATCCCTTTCCGCTGTTTACTAACCCTTATTATTGCTTAGGCTACAGATGTCCTAAAATTCCAAGTTTACAAGAATTGAGTTATTACTCATTCATATACCATTCCAAACTTATTTTGTTGGTTATCTAACACAATCATATCACTTCCTATAATAAAATTATGTACCCTAAGATTTTGTCTTCAACTACTTACTACAAAAGTTATTTTCACAGGTTTTCTAGAAATTGCCAGCTTTTTAGTCAACTTCTGAAATTCTTAACTACTTCTAGAAAATTTCAAATTAAGTGGTTCTAGTTTGTGTGTAAATCTCTCAATCTTATTTTAAGGAAAAATATAATAGACCACCAATTACAACCACAAAATTCTAGGAAATTCATTAAAGCTAGTCTACCATAGAATTTGTTCTAGATTCAGAGTCTAACTTTGAAAAATCATATCTTTTAATCCACTGGTCCAAATGACTTATATTACCTATCAAATTAAATCCCAGGATGTATACTTTCATCTTCTAAAATTTCATGAGGTTTGGACCAGGTTTGACCATTCTAAAACAAACCACAGCAAATCTGTTTCTAGAAAACAAATCTAGCATCACTATTCATCATTTTCCAAAATTCAAGGTTTTCCATACAGTCATCTAAAAATCATAACCACATGCTTTTCTATATAATTTTTCATGTAGAATTCATTGAAATACTCAAAAATATCAAAATCCATCTCCTTCCTTCTACCCTGTTCAGACCATAGAAAACCCTAACTTTCACAAAATCGTGTTCTTACAAATTTAACCACAAGAATCATCACAGATCATCATTAAACCTCTTCTAACATTATAATCACCATCATATGAACATCAAACCCTAATAAGCAAAAAATTAGGGCAACAAAGGAAAGTCCCAAAAACCCTACCAACCAACGCAATATATATGTCAAAGTGAAGCTCTTTCTCACCTTTTGATCTTTCTTGAGCTCTTTTCTTGATCCTCCAACTTTGGCTCTTACTAGGAGTCTCAACACTTCCCCTTGAGATTTTAAAATCATAGAGATGAGCTATTATCAAGGCGAACAAGGTTCATAAATGTCATTTGAGTCAAGAAGTGGTTAAGTAGGAGAGAATCAAGCTAGAAGTGCATGTCTTGTTCTTATCTTCTTCAAACTCTACTTTCTCTTTCCTTGCTTGGTGTGGTAGACTTTTGTGCGTAAGAAGGAGTGGAATATGATCTAATTTATCCACTTCAGCCCCTTTAAGTTCTCTTGGCCGAAATTCACAAGAATAATCAAGAAAAAGCCTTATCTCAAAAGGTCATGGCATCTTGCAAAAGTTATGGTTAATTTTGCTAACTATGGTTTGATTTAATTAGGCTAGCTTCTCTTTCCTCTTCTCCTCTCCTTTTGACCAAAAGTTTTGGCCCTTTGGAAGAGGATTAATGGTCTTAAAAATTCTCCATCCACCTCCTTATCAAATGATATTTTAATGGCAATTTAACCTATTTGCTTTTTTGACTTTTCAACTCATTTTACTTGGCTTAAAATGCTTAATCTTTGATTAATTTCGACCAAGTATATATTTTCCTCTTGCTTTCTCTTGTTGGACGTCCACACCATAAGCAAAGGGAAAAATATTGCCTTTTGATTTTTATTTAGCCAAATGACTATTTTTCCCTTACATTTTTGCCATTGCCTTGATAATTTCCCACCTTGCCTAAAAGTTGACAAAATTTTCATCAAACATTGAAAATTTATATCTTTATTTATAGATGTCCAATTACAGTGGTTCCAAAGGCTATATAACCCTTATTAAGTCTAGTTTAAAGAAGAAATATTGCCTTTAGCCAAATGTACACACAGCATTCCAGAATTACCATTTATTGGACACTGCCATGTTAACTTGCCAGTTTTTCTTAGCTAATTTCAAAAATACATAACTCTTAGTGTATAAATCCAAATGACTTATACGACTTATCAAATTAAAGCATGAAATTTTTACTTTTATTTTTGAAATTTCATAGGCATTGGATATCATTTTCCTATTTAAAAAAATCACACAACCAGATAGCCACGCTGGATATTACACTGGCGGCAAATCCCAATTCATACAATTTATGTTCCAAACTTAGTCATATTGTGTGTGACCACTATTTGCTTTATTGTTGACATTCGATGTTCACCAAAATTCACCATTTTATTCTATTAAACATCACAATACATACAAGGAATATTGTTGAATAAAATTGGGATGTTACAACTCTCCGTCCTTAAATAAATTTCGTCCCCAAAATTCGCTACATTACATAGCCATGAATTCCCGGTAACGCTTTCGGGTATCTTTCTTTGTTTCCTATGTGGCTTGTCTAGGAGATAATCCCTACCAAACAACTCTTATGAATGGAATACTTGTTAACACCCTTATTTATTCTGATATTAACCAGAGTAGCAATGCGTAGTTTGGTGGGCACATAGAAATAGAATTAAAAAAACTAATAATAAGTTCTTGATTACAAAAATTCTCCACAAGAATTGTACATAATCATTACAAATAATGTAGCCGCACAGGGCTACTAGGGTGTCTAAACCCATTTAACGAAACTCAGACATTATCTCATCTTTGTTTAACCACTGCATACCTCTTGTGCAATTCTCTTCTCTGCTTTCACTTGTCTAAATGGTTGGCTGGGGAGGGTGAGATTGAGGAGAATATCAATAGTAAACAATGACTATTATGCATGCAAGATGTAACCCCCTTTGTAATTATGATTCAAAAATACATAAATAAGATGGATTAGAGACCAATGGTTAAACAAAACTTATTTTAATCCCAACCTCACGGTAGGGTTTTTCACAAAATTCATTCAGAATATTTTCTAAACCTGGTCTCAATTTTCACAACTCGAAAATAATTACCCTGCATAGTTAAATCACATTTATATATCATAGTGTACAACAAAATGCCGGCAAACCCCGGGTGTCATATAGATACTAAGGGTTTACAATTTTCCACTTAAGGAATTACACAAAATCATTTCAATATTTACATCCCAACTATGTACAGTAATCCCAATACCAAAACAGATAACCAACAACCAAAATATAAATCTCCCTAAGGAGTCTTATCCGCCCTTGGTTGTCTCCTTCCCCTTAGAGCCACTTGCCCTGTCTGAAGATTAGTCAATGGAAAAAATGAGATTGAAAAGAATCCCAGTAGTAACAAATCGCTTATACCACATGTAATAACATAGACTGCAAGTAAATTATCACACAGCATAGCAGCACGAACAAATATCCCACCCACCCCTCATCCCCTTTTACCGCAGGGAAGGCACGCAATCCTTACTCAAACAGTTCTTAGAGACTCAAGGACTATTGGCGTCGTGGCGTATACACATAGCCTTACTGCTCACATAGCCTTTCAGCCTCACAAATAGCCTTTCGGCCCATAAATAACGTTTCGGCTTTCACAAATAGCCTTTCGGCTTTCACATATCCAAAGGCTTTGCAGCATTTGAAATCATCACAAACCAATCATATCACACATATACAATGCATAACACATAGTATAAGAGAAAGAGTCATTACCTTGTTCCTTCCAAGCGTGCTCCGGCACAGATGGCTCACGAGAGGGGCAAATATCGAACCTTATAAATCAAAATAAAGGACAACGAATTAATTCCTATTCCAACCTCTTTCTTTCATAATACTTAATGTTGGTTATCATTTGAACACTTTAGGTGGCTACTAGAACCCTAAACACATGCCTAAAGGGTTGAGAACACTACACCAAAGATCCCTCTTTCGAAAGAGAAAAGACTGATTTTCAACTCTTGCACTCGAGTATAGATGATACACTCAAGTGATGAGATGGTTTGCACTCAAGTAAGGTTGGCTTACTCGTGCGAGTGCTTGGCCAAAAGCAACCACTGAGATAGAAAATAATCACAACACTCGAGTCCTGACCCCAACACTTGAGTGGTGCCCTCATGCTCACCCTAGTCCAACCAAGTGAGGCACAGGAAGTGACTACCCAAGAGCAACCGAAAACCTAGAATGAGAAGTGCACTCGAGCACTAGCTCTGGCACTTATGGTTGCTAGCGTACACTCTTGATAAATGGCCTGGGAGTGACAACCCAAGATGCAAGTCCCTAGCATATAACACTCTTGTACTTAATTGAGACGAGGTTCACACGAGTGATGACCCATATCACTACCAAATGAGTAATTGCACTTTTGTATACTAGCATGGAAGTGTGACTAAAAACTGAAGGAAATGGGTAGACAGGATGCTGCACTCGAGTGGCAACCCTGTGCACTCCAGTGAGGCTTATCAGAAGCCAAAACGCAGCAACTAACAGAATTTTCCAAACTGAAACTAAAGTATCCAATGGTTCCTAAAATCAGCAAACACCTTTATCCCTACCAAATTTTCATAAGGAACACATTCAAAGCACCAAAACAACCAAATTCTCATTCTAACAACAAGTTTTTGCTTTGGATGCAACATTACCATATATTACCCACATACACCCATTCTCCTTCTAAAATTCCAAACTAACTCCACTCACAACCATATATAATTTGACACCAAGTTCAACACAATACACTATCCAAATTGTCCATTCTAAAATTACAATAAAATAGGGGCAAATTCAATAAATTCCATAAATCATTCAATGGCCACAACAAATATACCAAAAGGAAGTTATCACTCACTTCAACAACTTCCTCAAGTTTATTTCTTAATCCTCTAACTTCCAAACTTGCTTAAGCTCTAAAACACCCTCTTTCAAAAATCTAAAACAATATAAAGAAAGTTCTCATCACCATAGACAAGATTAATGAAGAGGTTTAGAGCATGTGAGATCAAACACAAAGTCAAAACATTACCTTTCACTTTCTCTTTCCTTCCTTCCTTGGTCGAAAATGGAGAGTAGAAAGAGAAGATGAGATGATAATGAAGTTGATCAATTTTTCCCTTTTCCCTATGCTCCTAGCCGACTTTACAAGTGAGAGGGAAGAGAAAATGAGTTTGAAATGTTGACTTAATCCATGGTTCACAATTGGACACTTGTCAAAATATTACTTCTTCTCCCAACTCATTCTTTGCACATGCACACATAGGATAACTCTATCATAATTTCTTAAGCAACTACACATTTACCATAACTTCAACCAAATTAGTAAACCCCCTTTTCCGAAGTTGACTAATTAGTGGCAAGTTTCCCATTTTGCCCCTGATTATGGTAATTCTTACGGAATCCCCACCAAGCACACTTTATTATTTCATTTCACCTTACTATGTGCCCTCCCTCTTTTTTAATTCAATTTAGATGTTAATCCACCATTAAACATAAATATGGCTTTAGGCACTAATCAAAACACATTCAAATCATAATTCACATCATATTATTCAAAAGTGTTCATTAACAATAATTACATCCACTTTTGTAGTCATTAACCCTTAATCCCATTTTTGGGTCATTATAATTCTCCCCTCAAAATATAAATTTCGTCCTCGAAATTTGTCACACGACTTGAGCCATTAACCTCGATATCGTTTATACATGTCATCTTTCGTTTCCCAAGTTGCCTCTCTCTGAGTCATTCCCTTCCAAATCACCTTCATATACAGAATGCTTCTATATTTGAACCGTCGCTCTTATATAATTCGGTTTCCCAAGATTCAATGATCTGCTCTGGCTCTACCGCATAAGTGAAGTTGTCTTGTAGTTCAACTTCCTCATACTCAATAATGTGAGATGGATCTAGTTGGTATTTCTTCAGTTGGGAAATGTGAAACACATCATGGAGTCTGCTCAAGTTTGGGGGTAGGACTACTCGATACGCAACAAGCCCCATTCTTACAAGTATTTTAAAAGGACCTATGTACCTCAAGCTCAGCTTCTTCAACTTGATAGCTCTCCCAATGCCTGTAACAGGAGATACTCTCAGAAACACATGATCACCAACCTCAAACTAAGAGGCCTTCTCCTCTTGTCAGTGTCACTGTTCTGTCAACTTTTACTGTAAGAAGCCTCTTTTGAATAACTTGAATCTGTGCTGAGGTCTAATCAACAAGTTCAAGCCCATACAGTTTCCTCTTATATAATTCATTCCATCATAAGGGTGATTGGTATTTCCTCCCATATAACGCTTTATACGGCACCATCTGGATGCTCACATGATAGCTATTGTTGTAGGCGAACTCGGCAAGTAGAAGGAAGTAATCCCAATTCCCTTTAAACTCCAGGACACAAGCTCGCAACATATCTTTCAATGTCTAAATAGTCCTCTCTGATTATCCGTCAGTCTGAGCATGATAGGTCGTATTGAATCTCAATTGAGTACCAAGAGCCTCTGTAAAGCCCTCCTCAATTTTGAAGTAAATCAGGGATCTCGGTCGGAAATGATATTCCTCGATATGTCATAGAGTTTCACAATTTCCTGTATGTAAATCTCTGCCAGTTTATCCAGAGAGTAGCTAGCATTGATCGGTATGAAGTGTGCCGACTTCGTTAACCAGTCAACAATCACCCAGATCGCATCATAGTTCTTGATTCTGGGCAATCCCACAACAAGGTCTATGGTCACACTTTCCGATTTCCATTCTGGAATCTCAGGACTCTGCAACAACCTTGACGGTCTTTGGTGCTCGATCTTCACTCTTTGGCAAGTAAGACACCGTGCCATATATTTTGTCACATCACTCTTCAATCCCGGCCACTAATACACAGATTTCATATTATGGTACATTTTGGTCATACCAGGGTGAAGAGTGTACCGGCTCTTATGCACCTCATCAAGGATCTTTTACCTTAACTTCACCTTAAGTAGAATACAAATTCTCTTTTGGTAGAGAACCAATCTACTAGGCGACAAATCATAGTCCCGAGCTTCTCCCCATTCAATTCTAGCTCGAATTCTCTGTCCTCGATCATCTTAAGGTTGAGCTTCTTTTATCTCAGCTCTCAAATCACTTTCCCCTTGGAAAACAGTATAATTGGCACTGACAATCTGGTTTGACAAATTCATATCTTGAAAGTCTTCTATCAACTTCCCCTCTTGTATCATCATTGCTGCCATAAGCACTGTCTTTTGACTAAGAGCATCTATGACTACATTTGCCTTACAAGGATGATATTTGATTTCTAGGTTGTAGTCTTTCAACAACTTTATCAAACGACGTTGTCTCACATTCAATTCTTTTTTATCGTACAAATACTTAACACTTTTGAGGTTGTAGTACAGTTCTACCGTCACACCATACAAATAATGTCGCCAAATTTTCGAAGCAAAACATAATTGCTACAAGCTCAAAATCATAGGTGGGATAATTCATTTCATGAGGTTTAAACTGTCGAGAGGCATAGGCCACCACACGTCCCTGCTGCATAAGGACACACCCTAACCCATTCTTACTCGTATCACTATACACAACATAAGTCAAGCAAGGATCAGGTATAATCAACACAGGGCTGTAGTCAACCTCATCTTCAGCTCCACAAAGCAATTTTCACAACATTCGTCCCACACAAATGGCTGATCCTTCCTCGTGAGTTTGGTCATCGGCAAAGATATACAAGAGAAATTATAAATGAATCTTCAGTAATAACCAACAAGACCAAGAAAATTGTGTACTTTAGCAACAGTTTCTGGCCTCTTCCAGTCCAGTACTACTTCCACCTTACTTGGATCCATAAAGATCCCTTCTTGCGAGATAACATGGCCTAAGAATTTTACTTCTGGCAGCCAAAACTCGCATTTCTCAACTTGGCATAGAGTTGCTTCTCAAGCAAAATGTTTAGCACAATCCTTAAATGATGCTCATGCTCCTCCTTACTCTTGGAGTATATCAAAATATCATCAATAAACACAATAACAAACTAATCCAGATACTGTCGAAAGACATGGTTCATGTAATCCATAAATACCGCAAGTACATTGGTTAGCCCAAATGGCATCACCAATAACTCATAATGCCTATATCTCATTTTGAAAGCAGTTTTCAGAACATCTTTTGCTTTCACTTGCAGCTGATGATAACCCGACCTTAGATCAATCTTCAAGAACACACATGAACCAGATAGTTGATCTAGAGATTATCGATTCTTAGGAGAGCATACTTGTTCTTGACGTAATCTTGTTCAATTCCCTATAGTCAATACACAAACGTAGACTCCCGTCTTTCTTTTTAACAAACAAAACTAGAGCTCCCCATGGTGACATACTGGGTCCAATAAATCCTTTCTTAAGCAAATCTTCAATCTGTTTCTTTAAGTCCGCCATTTCATTTGGGGCCATACGATATAAGGCCAAAAGATATAGGGCCTTTGATGTAGAACCAGCTCCAGGCGCAATCTCGATTAGGAATTGAATTTCCCTTTCCGAAGGCAATCCACTAAGATCATCAGGAAATGCCTCAGGGAATTCATTTACCACGGGAATACTACTCAGAGTTTCTTTGGTCTCTTCTTGGATAGAAAAGAACACCATATACCCTTGGCAACCCTTCTCCAAATATTTCTTAGCTTTAGCTATTAAAGGAAATTCAGACTGCCATTCACATCCCCAAAACTCTGAGAAGTAGAATACATTATCCACTTGTTCCCATAATCAAGCAACACATTATTTGCAGCCAACCATCAAAACCCAAAATGACTTCTAAATGATAGAGCGGCAAACAAATCAAATTGACTACAGACTCATGCCCTGCACAGTTATAACACAATTTAAGCAAGCTTCAGCAATTACAGCCTTGACACCCATTAGCGTCGACACCACTAAATCAAATGGCAACTTATGCACATGCAATCCCAAGCGTCTCACACAATTATAAGCAATGAAAGAGTGACTTGCACCTGAGTCAAATAGCTCTTGTAACAAATAACCATAAAGAAGGACTTTACCTTGTATCAAATCAGGGAATATTTGGGCTTCCTCGTGAGTCATGGCAAATACTTTGCCCTGAGTCCTTGGTCTCTGCTCTACCTGCGGCCGTTGACAATCTCTGGAAAGATGTCCCGGTTGTTTACAATTAAAGCAAATCATTTCGCCCGACAATTTCTGCCATAATGTGGTTGATTACATCGAGGACATACCTACTCTGTCACAAATTTCTGAGGCTTACGATCTCTAGGCTGGTAGGGTCCTTACTGATACCGCGGGACGAAGAAGATCGCTGGCCCTTCCGCTTTTGAGAGGTATTACCCTTACTGGGTTCACTATGGCTACTAGTACCTTTGGCTGGATACAAGTCTCTCAAATTGTTCTCAGTAATTCTTCATTCTTCCATCACTTTATTGAACTGAGTAAACTAGTGGATGGCTAACCTCTTTCTTAGTTCTCGCTGCAACCCATGTATTAGCATATCGTAACTCCAATCCTCATCATCCATATATCTCATATAAGAATAATACCTAGACAATCAAATCAAATGAGACAAGTGTCATCGAAGGTCTCCGAATCACCCTGCTTGATGGAGAGGAATTAAGTTTCTTTCTCGAGTCGCACCAACTTGGGAAAGTACTTCTCGTTGAATTGTTGCTGGAACAGTTCCCAGGTCAATGGCATATATCTGTTTCTCAATGTTAGGGTGATATTCCGCCACCAATGATCTACATCCCCCTCGAGCTTGTATGTTGCCAATCATGCCTTAACCTCATCCAAGAACTCAAGAACTTCAAAGATCTTTTCCAGCCTGTTCAACTAATCTTCTGCTGCTTGGGGATCAAATCTACCTTTAAATACTAGAGGCAGGTGCTTGCAGAATTTTGAAACCCAATATTGCAAATCCCTTTCCTCTCTAACTGGAACCCCATGTGATTCTTGGTTTGGTCCAATATGAGGAGGTGATTCTAATGGTCGGGCTGACCCTTCTGCAGTTTCTTCATGTCGAGTTTCTTCTTGGGTCTCTTCTGAAGTAGATTAATCCCGATCCTCTTTATTCTTTGCTCTCTCTCTCTCTACTCTGAGCTCTTCTCTCAGCTCAGTAATCATATCTTACTGATCTCTTATCGACACATCAGCTCTTGCATAGGATCTGGTAGATTGTTATTAACTTCTTCCACCTTATGGTTTACTTGTTAAAATCTAGGGCAACCTTTTGTTTTCTTCATTCTACAAATAACTCACCCCATTAATATCATAGACAAAGTATACGCATATGTCCACAAATCTCATACATATATCCACAACAACAAAACAACATGTGTATACAGTAACCATTCATAAATCATCTTCTTTCCTTATAGTCAAAAATAAGGGAACTATCTTACCAAACTCTACCCTTATAAGGAACTATAGCTCTCATACTAAAAATGTAACCACCATAGTAATGATGATTCAAAAATATGTAAATAAGATGGATGTGAGACCAATGGTTAAACAAAACTTATTTCAATCCCAACCTCACGGTAGGGTTTTTCACAAAATTCTTTCAAAATCTCTTCTAAACCTGGTCTGAGTTTTCACAACCCGAAAATAATTACCCTGTGCAATTAAATCACATTTATATATCAGAGTGTACAACAAAATCTCGGCAACCCCCGGGTTTCATATAGATACTAAGGGTTTACAATTTCCCACTTAGGGAATTACACAAAATCATTTCAATATTTACATCCCAAATATGTACATTAATCCTAATACTAAAACTGATAACCAACAACCAAAATATAAATCTCCCTAAGGAGTCCTATCCACCCTTGGTCATCTCCTTCCCCTTGGAGCCACTTGCCCTATCTGAAGGTTAGTCAATGGAAAAAATGAGATTGAAAAGAATTCCAGTAGTAACAAATCACTTATACCACATGTAATAACATAGCATGCAAGTAAATTATCACACAGCATAGCAGCACAAACAAATATCACACCCACCCTTCATCCCCTTTTACCGCCGGGAAGGCACCCAATCCTTACTCGAACAGTTGTTAGAGACTCAAGGACTATTGGCATCACAACATATACACATAGCCTTACGGCTCACATAGCCTTTCAACCTCACAAATAGCCTTTTGGCCCATAAATAGCCTTTCCTCTTTCACATATCCACAGGTTTTACAGCATTCAAAATCATCACAAACCAATCATATCATACACATACAATGCATCACATATAGTATAAGAGAAAGAGTCATTACCTTGTTCCTTCTGAGCGTGCTCCGGCAGAGATGGCTCACGAGAACTCTTTAGGCTAGAGTGATGAGATCTTTAGGTGACTACTAGAACCCTAGACACATGCCTAAAGGGTTGGGAACACTACACCAAAGATCCCTCTTTTGGAAGAGAAAAGACTTATTTTCAGCTCTTGCGCTAGAGTATAGATGATACACTAGAGTGAAGAGATGGTTTGCCCTCGAGTGAGTTTGGCTTACTCGTGTGAGTACTTGGCTGAGAGCAACCACTGAGACAGAAAATGATCACAGCACTCGAGTCCTGACCCCAACACTCAAGTGATGCCCTCATGCTCATCGAAGTCCAGCCGAGTGAGGCATAAGAAGTAATTACCCGAGAGCAACTGAAACCATAGAATAAGAAGTGCACTCGAGCACTAGCTCTAGCACTCGAGTTATGGCTCAGCACTTGCGATTGCTAGCACACAATCTTGAAAAATGGCCTGCGAGTGACAACCTGAGACGCGAGTCCCTAGCATATAATACTCTTGCACTCGAGTAAGACAAGGTTCACTTGAGTGATGACCCATATCACTCGTAAGTGAGAAATTTCACTTTTGCATTATGGCATAGAAGTATGACTGAAAACTGAAGGAAATGGGTAGACAGGATACTGCACTCGAGTAGCACCACTGTGCACTCGAGTGAGGCTTATCAGAAGCCAAAACATAGCAGCTAACAGAATTTTCCAAAATTGAAACAAAAGTATCCAAAGGTTCCTAATATCCACAAACGGCTTTATCCCCACCAAATTTTCATAAGGAACACATTCAAAGCACCAAAACAACCAAATTCTCATTCTAATAACAAGTTTTTGCTTTGGACACAACATTACCACACATTACCCACATGCACCCATTCTCCTTCCAAAATTTCAAACTAATTCCAGTGACAACCAGATACAATTTGACACCAAGTTCAACACAATACACTATCCAAATTGTTCATTCTAAAATTACACTAAAATCAGGATAAATTAAATAAATTCCATAAATCATTCAATGGCCACAACAAATATACCAAAAGGAAGTTATCACTTACCTCAACAACTTCCTCAAGTTTATTTCTTAATCCTCTAACTTCCCAACTTGCTCAAGCTCTAAAACACCCTCCTTCAAAAATCTAAAACCATAAAAAGAAAGTTCTCATCACCATGGACAAGATTATTGAAAAGGTTTAAAGCATTTGAGATCAAACACAAAGTCAAAATATTACCTTTCACTTTCTCTTTCCTTCCTTCCTTGGCCGAAAATGGAGAGTAGAAACAGAAGATGAGATGATAATGAAGTTGATCAATTTTTCCCTTTTACCCTTGCTCCTGGCCAACTTTACTCTTTTAACCTCATAATCACCATCTTAATCATGATTAATCAAAATTTGGGCAGCACCTACCCTAAGGGTTTGACATTACCAAATCACAAACCAATCCAAAACAAAGCCACAAATCAACCACAACATCAAACACCTTAAATCAACCAAGATAACAAGATTTATGGTTTACATCTTATTCCTCCTCTTTCTCTCTCTAAATCATGTTCTTTCTCTCTCCTTTCCCTCTTAATTTTTCTTGCTACACATGTATTTCAAGATAGAGAAGATATTATAAGAGATGTACAAGAAATTGAAGACAAGAAAAAGTAAATTCTACAACCAACTCACCTTGATCTTGCTCCTTGCACTTCGCTCTTCCCCTTTGCATTTACTTCTTAAACCACTCCCTCTCTCTCTATCTCTATTTATCTTAGTTGGCTTAAATAATGAGGAAGAAAAGGGATAAAAGACTCTTCAAAATATCACTTCTTACTTTATTCAAAAAAATTGTTTAATGGCTATTAATCATGTGCTTGATTTACTTAGCCATAATGTTTCCTTCTTGAATTAATGTGAGCCAAGCATTTTGTTTTCCTGTCTTACTCCCTACTTGAGCCAAAATTCATCCCAATTAAAGGGAAAACAAATGGCTTCCTGCTTTCTTGGTCAAATGACAATTTTACCCATACATTTTTCCCATTTTCGCACCTTGCTGGAAATCTGGCAGAATTTTCATCAAACTTTGAAAATTCCTATCTAATTGCACAAATGTCCAATTGGTATGATTCTAAAGGCTATGTGACCCTTATTCAGTCTATTTTTAGGAAAAAATATAGCCTTTAGCCAACTGGAAGCTCATAATTCCCAGAATTTCCATTTTTTAACGTTGTCATAAAAGTTGGCCAGTTTTACTAGGCGGACTTCAAAAATATATAACTCTTTATGTACAGCTCCAAATAACTTAAATTTTGATAAGTATACTTTTATTCTAAAAAATATCATAGGTATTGTACTTCATTTTCCTATCCAAAAACACATGACAATCTCACTACCACATAGGAAATCACACTAGCAGCAACATGTACATTCCTGGGACACTTGCTTAATCAAGGCTTAGTAGTCCACTTGATTCAGGCTTATTCTCAAGCCTCTAATCCCAAAATTCAGGATATTACAATACACCTATACCTGAGTTGTTTCTCCTACCAATAGTGATTCGGGGGTCAAGCTATTCGGTACACTACTGGCCCAACCTTTAGTAAGATTTCAAATGGACCAATATACCTATGGCTTAGCTTCATCACCATTAATGCCCTACTAATGCTTGTGATAGGCAAAACTTTCATAAATATATGATTGCCAGCCTCAAACTCTAGAGGTTTTAACCTCTTGTCAGCATAACTCTTCTGTCGGATTTGAGCAGTTAATAATCTTTGCTTAATAAGCTTGATCTACTCTGTTGTCTGATCAACTATGTCTGGCCCAAGTAAGCACCTTTCAAACAATTTCGTCTAGCACAAAGGTAACTATTTGTTGGAAATTGTGCCCTAATGGCCAATCATTATACTTTGAACATTATTAATTTACTGAAATTTCTCCATTCTGTTATCATATTATTTGCATGTTAACTGTGATAATTGTATCCTTGGATAAATCATAAAAATTGTCCTAAAATGTCTCTGGTCGGTCATCTATGCGGGAGTAGAGATGAAACAAGACTAGTATGACTTTGATAAGATATGGAGATACGAATCAAAGTCTTAGGCACTTGTAAGAGTACAAGGTGCTGGATTGACCCACTATGAGAAAGCTACATGGATCAAGTCATAAGCTTTTCTCATATATAACCACGTCACAATGCCCTTTAACCTGAGGTCAACATGGATTCCTATATGAGAGTTGCTAAGCTTTGAACTAGTCAAAAGTCACTTTTGATCAGGTGATGATAAAGGCTACGATCAGGCTTAGTGGTTTTTTTATGCACAGGAATATAAATTTTCTCCCTCATATTAGTAGAGAGATATTACTGGGCCCCTGATAAGTGGGTCTGAGAAATGTATGGCCATACTACGATGGAAAGGAGTTTCCATTTCTATTGCCAGACACTCAGGAATCAAGAAAGTAATGGTCAGGAACAAGAGGATGACATTATCCATGCCTTATCCTTGACCGATATATCGTGTGACAAAAGGGACGTGACATGGTTGTATGATAGGTTGCATCATGTTAACGATCCTCATATGAATTGGGTAGTCGTCATGTCTTGCTAGAGGCCACTTGCGACTTGTAGGTTAGTATAGTTATTGGCCCACTACCAACTTCATATAGGCCTACAGGGTTGCACACAAGAATGGCCCAACATGAAATAATGTTTAATCTAGGGTGGATGAATTTTATATTGATATATATAATATAAAATTCATTAATAATATTATATATTTTTATATATGTATTTTCGAAATACCTATTATATATATATATATTATTATATTGTGTTAGTTTTAAATTTAATTTTATTAAGATAAATTAGATTTAATAACTAACATGATAGAGATATAGTATATCAGATTAAATTTATAATTTATGAATATAAATTAAATATAATGGCTCTTTATTTGGATTAAATAAATAGGTTAAATTAAAACTATTGGACAAATTTAATTTAAACTGAATTTATTTAATTAGCTCATCAAGATAATTAATTGTTAATTAATTTCAAAATTAATAAAAATTAATTTTGAAATTCGAATATAGGCCTCATGGATTATAAACTTGATAGAGCAGATATACTGATATATGATGAGAATTTAAAGCTGTAAGGGAAACCCTAGGAGACAACTTGGAGATGCTAGTACGTAGTTTGTGTTGGAGAGCATTCTTGTGGATACCGGTAGAAGAAGCGGACCTGACATGTTGGCTCCTAGAGATCGAAGACCCTAAATTAAAAGGTACGAATCTTTCTAACTTGGTTTAAACGTTGTTGATAGATCCACGATTAGGATCAGCGAAAATTTTAAAATTCTTCCACTGTGCCTGCCGATCCAAATAGTGGCATTAGAGCCAAATCAATTGTGCGTTTAAATTGAGTTTATGTTCTTATACATGTGATAAATATGGGATATATATGTATGCTTATAAGAAGACGATCAAATATGTATCTAATTTAGTTTTCAATTTTGAGAAAGACAAATTGTATGCGATCTATTTCATATTGTATGCGATATTGAAATATGTTTTGGTTTTGAGAAAGTTGAACCTATGCGATTTGTTACTGTGTCGTGATTTCTGTTTTGGATTGGATTTGAAATTGGAATTCTGGTCATTCTTGGTTTCGAATTGGTTGAAGATCACGATGTAAAGACACGTTAGGGTCTCTAAACGGATTTAGGGATCTGAAATCTTGGAAAAGAACCGAGTCAAAGTTCGGATCTCTATTCAGGATGTAGGGAACCGAAACTATAGGGAAGACAATTAGGATCAGAAGCATTATGCGCCATTTTTTTTTAAACTAGGCTGAAATCTTATCAATTAGATTGAAACAAATATTTTAAAAATTAGGCCAAAAATATTTAAATATTTAAAATTTTCAAATATTTCTTTTCAAAGGAATTGCCTTTTCTTAAAGATCAGGGGGTGCTACCCCCTGCAACCCCATACAGGCGCTACCCCTTGACCCCACCCGCTAACCGGCTAGTAGGACCACTGTGACTACCTATTTGTAGCATGATATAACCTAATCACTACTAGAAAAAATGTTTTTAACGTCCCTTTTTTAGGCCTTTCAACATCTGAAAACAGGGGGACGTCTATTTGACGGACAGAAAAAAAACGTTAATAACGTCCTAAAACAGGGGACGTGTATAGACAGGACTTTAGACATCCCCACTGAATACTAGGGACTTCTAAAGTCTACATTTTAGATGTCCCCAGTATGGACTGGGGACGTCTAAAGTCAGTCTAAAGTCACTTTAGACATCCCTAGTTTGGAAAGGGGACGTCTAAAGGTCACTTTAGACATCCCTAGTTTGTACTGGGGACGTCTAAAGTGACACTTTAGAAGTCCCCACTATATTATGGGGACGTCTAAAAGTGTTTTAGACGTCCTCAATTTACTATAGGGACGTTAAAATTTTTTTTAAATAGCATTTTTTAATATATATATATATATATATATTTTTTACTGTGTGGAAAATTTAAACTGCAGAAATAGGATGGAAACAACAGAATAAAACAACAGCAGTTTAGCAAAATGGAAACAACAATCTATATGCCACTGTTATGTAATGAAAACAATCTATATGTACAATATAGAGAAGACATAGCTGCCATCATGACAAACTCTTTTGCCTCTGTTATGCTTACGGAAACAATGACCAGGGATTTAGAAGAGGTGAAGTTAAAAAGCACAAATTTGTCTAGCTATGTTAGACAGCTAGCAGATAGCAAGAATAGCACACAAGCTCAAACTGGATGAGTAATACCTTGAAACACAGTGATCAACCCCAAGGCTCTTTATGCAATATAACTTTAAGGAGTAGCAAACTAATTAATTAACAAACCATACAAACTACACAACAATCAATATCCAACAACAACAACAACTCTGATTATATGTACAATATATGGAACCACCACAAATGTATGTCCTACACAAACTACTAAAGACTTTACTCTGGTATACGTTAAAGAAGATGTCCAGCCAAAAAGTCTCTGATCATATTTATGTCTTCATATAAGTACGCATCTTCATTGTCAAAAATCTGCAAATTAGAAAATAAGCTTAGATGAAATAATGAATCAAGTGAATGAATTGCCATTGAATTACAACACCAAAAATATTATCCTCTAAGAATGAAGAAGCGATTACTTTTTTAAAATCTATCGTAATGCCACTCTTAATAATGTTAAACATATAAAGTATGACATAGTATCCACATTCCTAGCCGCCAGGTTGTTAAGGGCACTATAAATCAAAAGCAAATGGTTAAAATCAATAAAGACATATCTAAAATGACTGTCAATCAAAAGAATTTGATTTGAAACTATGTACCTTTGGAAACAACCATTTCGGGTCTTTGCCCCCTTTATGATCCTGTGGCCCACCAAGCACTCGATATGTCTGGCATGCCCTATCATTAAAATGATAATGAAAAGAAATTAGAATAAGTCATTTAAGTCAAGAATCAAGAAGCAATGAAATACAAAAAAAAACATGTGTTGAAGACGTTTTTTGTTTCTTTGTCTGACATTTTACTCAAGAAATCAAACCAGTAAACTACGTGGAACCGAGGATAGAGAACACACAAACTCCAGTGGTAACTATAACAACATATACAGATTAAAATGAAGTTAGATCGCAAGGCAATTATTTATTAAATATCTCAATAGACAAAATTAAAATGTGTACCCTTGAACAATCGGTGCCAAATAACAACGATAGTCATTATCTCCCATTGTGAAGCCCGCATAGTGAGTCCTTTTTTGCATTGTATTCCTATTCCTTGTCGTATTTGCAGGACACAAGAATCCATATAAATCAACTCTTTGCATGCCAATGCATATACGACAGAAGGAGCTATAATAGAATTAAAATGACGAATGTATTAGCCAGTGAATATATGAAACCAAAAAACCATTTCACTAAATGAAGGTAAAATTGGGAAATTAAAAACTTATAAGATTGTAAATTTGACCCATCCTACATCTATCTTCTCCAACTTAATGAACTGTTTAAGGTCATCTTTATCAATTGTGAAGGGATACTCTAATTTCTGGCCCACAATCCCTAAAGGCATATGCAAATTGATCTGGCGAATGCCTTTATAGATATGTTCTAGTCGTGCTAAGAAGATCCATTTTCCTGCTTCCTACTCATTCTTTCAGAACATAAAAAAACATATTGTTAGTAGAATGCCAATAGATCTCAAGTAAAAGTGATATTGTCTCATACCATTGGAGGTGTTGCCACTGCTGAGCCAATAAGATATACAGACCAAAGGATGAAAGATCCTCTCACCTGAGCTATCGTGGCAACCTTGTCATCAGGAATAGGGATGGTTGTACCTTCTTCCCCCTATCGAACACACATCACAATCACCATATGTAAATACTGTGGAATTTGCTGATGATGGTGGGTGGTAGCTTGTGTGTAAACTAGAGCATCTGCAACTACATGTAGCACTGAGGTATCCAAAGAGAGGATGGTAGGTTCTCCCAGCTCTGGAGTGGGAGAAAGGTCACCAAGTGGTTCCTCTACCAGGTTGTAACTTCCTTTGGTGCTTTGGAAGTCTGGGGATGAATGGGTTCTACACTTGGTAGTTGTCATCTGCGATTCAAACATCTTCATCATTTCAGCTCATAGCTTAGGCATCAGCTTAGACATAGCTCTGGCAATAGCTATTGTCGATGCTTGACTTGAAGGTTGGCCTTGAGCTCTTGTGAGACTTCCTGGCAAATCTTAGCCACAATCTCCCTACTGGGTTCAGATTGTGACGAATAAGAATGTGAGGCTCAGCCAAAATATTTCACGACACGAACTCCCCCTGCCTCCCCTCGAACATGACCAGGGTGATCAGCCTTCCTAATCATTGTTGACAAGATGTCCATCCATCCACTTAGAGTGAATGAACCTTGGCTACTATGCTCTTCCAATTCATCCTGCAGCATAAAAGTTATCATAAATGAAAATTAAGCACTCCCAATATGAAAAAAACTTTGTACTTATGCTCTAACTACTTACAATCCTCACAGCAACCTCAGCAACAGTCAGATTTATGTACTTCCCACCCTTAATCCTCCCTGCTTTCCATTTTTTGTGATGTGGAGGAGGTAGCAGGGCTTGGACCTCAATGGTAGGATCTGATGTGGCTACTTCCTTTAATTTCTCCAACTCTTCTGCCATCATCTTTCGCTCAAGCTTCTGATAACCACCATGAGACATGCAATGTTGATACTTATTAGCTAGTTGCCTCTCTGCATTTGCTACACTTAATGCCTGTGAAAGGAAAACAATAAACACCGAATCAATAATGTCAACTATATTTCAAATAAAACACTATGATGACAAAAATCTTACCAAAAAGTTTGGATCTTCTCGTGATGCCATAAATAACCTCCAGTCCTCTGGAGACAAATACGTATACTCCTGACATGGATTATTACCCCTCGGGTCCCCTCGAATGTAATGTCGTGTAAGCCTATTCTTGAAATCTTTCCATCATAGATGAACCTCCCTCATCCACTCCTTGTACATCACCGCAGTGTCAGGGACAACATAGGTTTGCTGCAAGGTAAAAACATAAGTTAAATATATTTGAAGTAATAGGAATAAAGATATATATGCAGTGTATTGAAACTTATATACCAAAAGTTGTTGTCAAATCAAGTCTTTGGTTTTTTGTGGAACAAACTTCCAATTATCATAGATAATGCGAACTTTGCTCCGATCTAAATAACCTAAGTAGCTAATGAAATGGTCTTCATCTGGACCCAATTGGTTTCAAATTGTCATCAAAGTCAATATACAACCTCTCCTGTTGATGGTGATGACGTGCTACCAAAGTAGGCAATTTTGTATTGCCTCTAACCCTTTTTCTCACAACGGGTTCAAGCCTATTCATTTCATTATCCCTATCACTTTATGAGTCACTAGAATTGTCCATATTCCTGTAAGCACAAAAATCATTGTCAGATAGGTGAATAAGTTGTAAGTGAATGAATAAAATAACTACTTATAAAACAAACAGAACACATTACTATTTTCTAAGTTAAGCTCTTACTCTATATTATTTCCCATATTCCTTCACCATGATCATTCCTGATAGCATATTCTTCATCATCTACCAATTCTACTTGACTTGTTGTAGGCGGATTAATTGTGAAAGGTGGTGTGTCGTCAAGGTTGAAGGTCAGATCACCAAGCTTCTGTCTTTTACTTTGAAGTACCATGGAAATTTTTTTATTTGCAGGATCTGTGACATAAAACACTTGTTTCGCCTGGCTTGCTAGAATGAAGGGCTCATCCCTATAACCTAATTTTTCAAGATCAACTGAGACAAATCCAAATTGTTGATCTATTACCACAGCACTATATCTAACCCACTTATATTTGAATAAAGCAAATTTGAACTTGTTGTAAGTAATTTCCTTATTTCTTCTACTACTCCATAATAGGCCATGGATGCTAATATAGGGTTTTTCTTTCAAACTGGAAAAGTGCATGGCTTCAAATTCTACCATCACCCCACTATTTTGCATGGTACTTCTGTCATCTTGGTCTTTTGTGTAGAAAGAATACCTATTTATATCATAACCGCTCCAAGTAATGATCTGAAATGAAGGCCCCCAGGCTAGCCACTCTATTATCTCAGACACACCGGTCTCATGCAAAACTTTTTCCTAAAACCACTCTATAAATGTCTTGTTTTGCTCAATAGCAATCCGCATGTCATTCTTCCTTAGATTCATATTCTTCAATCTCTTTCTCTATTTATCTATGTACAGTTGAACCTCTGCCATGTTATTCAAGATATAAAGGTGTGATTGCAACACCTCTTCATGAGGTATAGTCTTTACTTTCAGTCCTCGTGTTCCCTTGCTTTTCCCCTCTTCATGCCAAGATTGTTCCTTCTTCCCTGATAGATAATCGCTACAAAAGTCCATAGCATCTTCAACTACATATCTTTCAACTATTGAGACTTCTGGTTGATAGGGATTTTTAGAATACCCTTTTAAGATCTTCATGTATTGCTCGAAAGGGTACATCCACCTAAGGTAAACTGGACCACAGAGCCTTACCTCCCTTACCAAATGAACTATCAAATACACCATTATATCAAAAAATGAAGGAGGAAAGTGCATCTCTAATTGGGACAATATAATATAACCCTCAGCTTCTAGTTCATCTAGCTTTTCAGTGTCAATGACTTTGTTACAGATAGCATTAAAGAAAACACACAATCTTGTTACAGTGGTTCGAACTTCATCTTTCATAATGCCTCTAATAGCTACTGGTAATAGTTGTTGCATCAACACATGATAATCATAGGACTTCATTCCTACTAACTTCAAATCGTCTATTGCCACACACCTTCTCATATTTGAAAGAATACCCTGTGGCACCTTAATTTCGTGCAAACACCCACACAAACTTCTTTTCTCCGCTTATGATAGTGTATGCGCTGTTGGCTCCATGTATGCCCTCCTACCATCATCTCTTACTTGTAGATGCAATCTTTCTCTTATACCCATATCAACAAGGTCTAGTCTCACACTAATCCCATCCTTAGTCTTCCCTGGTATGTGCAAAAGCGTACTGACAAGGTTATCACAAACATTTTTCTCCACGTGCATCACATTAATAATGTGTCTCATGTCAAAAGTATGCCAATATGGAAGATCAAAGAAAATTGATCTCTTCTTCCATATGTTCTTCTCACATGCAGTCTTCTGATTCTTACCGAATAAGACATTGATACGTTTGACCCGACTATATAACTCCTCTCCAGTTAATGCCTTCGGAGCCATTCCATACTCCGGCAAGCTATTAAATCACTTTCTTAACCTACGATACAGGTGGAACCTATCAAGAAACCTCCTGTGACCAAGGTAGACTATTTTTCTTCCATGCTTAAGTTGGTGGAAGTGAGTGTCTACTTCATAAATCAGACATGCTTTATGCCCCTTCACACTGTACCCTAACAAGTTTCCGTTCGTAAGGAAGTTATTTATCATGGTGAAAATCATTGCATGTGGCTTGAAGGACTCCTTCGTATATGCATCAAACACATCTACGCCTTCCTCCCATAACTTCTTCAAGTCCTCAACCAAAGGCACCAAGTAGACATCAATATCGTTCCCCGGCTGTTTTGGTCCAGAAACCATCATAGAAAGCATCACATACTTGCGTTTCATACAAAGCCAGGGAGGCAAGTTGTATATTACAAGGAGTACCGGCCACGCACTGTGTATGCTATTAAGAGTACCATACGGATTGATGCCATCTGTACAAAGCCCAAGCCAAAGGTTTCTCAGCTCGCTGCCAAATTCAAGGAATATTTCATCTATTTTCTTCCACTGTGGAGAGTCAACCGGGTGCTGAAGATATTTTTCGTCAGATAATCTCTCATATGAATGCCATCTCAACTTCTCTTTTTTTCAGTACCAAACAAACGTTTAAAACGTGATATTATTGGAAGATACCATAATACCTTTAAAAGTTGCCTTTTAATTGCCCCATCACCACAACCGCCATCTGTCTTCACTTTGTATCATGCAGTTTGACACTTAGGGCACTCACTTAAACCTTCATACTCCTTTCTATACAGGACGCAGTCATTAGGGCAAGCGTGTATCTTTCTATACTACATACCCATACTATATAGGATTTTCTTGGCCTCATACATACGATTTGGAGTACATTATCGTCTGGAAACATATCACACAACAGTTCAAGTAGCAATGTGAAACTACTATCGGTCCACCCACAAGTTGCTTTTAAGTTAACCAAATGTAATGTTCCTGTTAGCCGTGTGTACTTACTCCCAGGGTACAATGGTGTCTCTGTGTAATATCCTGGATTGTAATAAGGGATAATAACTTCAAATGATGTAATTAATGATAATTAAGCACATTTGAAGTATATATTGTGTAATGTGATATCAAGATCATTAGTAATGATTTAATGAGTAATGTCCGAATCAGGGGTAAATCGGTAAATTTACCAACCGTCTGGTTAGCTAATGATGAGGAAAACCCCTTAGTAATCAAGATCAATGGTTGAGATTGAAAGATCAAGGGGTGGAATTGTGTGCATATGGATTTTGGTGAGATTATGGTGGGAAGAATGGGATGGTGCCAAGTGGCAAGCTATGGGCCATGGATGAGGTCAAAGTTTCAACACTCACTTCCTCTCTCCTCTTAGTCGGTTTTCTTGCATGGGGAAGAAGGAAAGAATGATCATCACTTTCAACAACTCATCTCTCTCTCCATTTCCTTCATTTCCGGCGAGCTAGTCAAGGAAAGAGAAAGAGAAAAGCTTAAGTCTCTAATTTCCATTGGTGGTGTTTGATTGTTGGACAAATCTGGAAGTTGGTGGAATCAAGGTGTTGATTTCAGCAAGTTGAAGAGGTAGGTTTGTGATGCATTTTGGTATATATGTTAAGATGTTTGCCTAATCAATGAGAATTCTGGAAATTTGACCTAATTATGATGTTAATTAAAGGTTAGGCTTTGATTAGTGGGTCACTGTTCATTTGGTCAGTTTTGACACTTGGGAGTGATTAGAAGTTGATTTGAAGTGGAATAAGGGAAATGTGTTAAGTTGTGGTTTTGGTGGATTTATGATTTAGAGTGAGAATATGTTGATTGAGTGGAATTTGGGTTGTTTTTGGTTGTCAATGGGTTCATTGTGTTGAAACAAGTGAGAATGAGCTTTGACACAAGTTTTAGAACCATTGGAGTTCATTTGGTGAATTCTGGAGAAGTTTATCAGTTGCTGCGATCTGGTTCTGATGGGTATCACTCGAGTGAGAAGGAGTCTCACTCGAGCACAAGATGAACATGCTCGAGTGAGCATGTGTGTGCTCGAGTGAGGGTGCATAAAACACTGGGGGGTGAGCGTTGCAAGTTATCACTCGTGGGCAGTTTGCCAAGAGTGCGCTGGCACTCGCGAGCATTGGGAGATCACTCGAGCACTGGAGTTTGTGCTCGAGTGAATCTGTTGCCTGGGAGTTGGGCTGCTCTCGGGTGGAGGTGTGCAATAGGTGTTAAAGTTTTTCTTCTACATATAAGTTTTTTATGGATTTTAAAAAGTCCTTATTTGGAATGCTAGAGGTCTGGGAGGTCAGTCCTTTACTTGTCTAATGAAGGAGATTCATAAGAGGTACTATTTCCAATTTCTTGCTTTATTAGAAACAAGACAAAAAAGTGAGATCTGCCGGTGGTTTATGGCCATCCAAATCCAATCCAAAGGAGATTCATAAGAGGTATATGCCCAAGTTCTTCATGGAACTTTTAATATGGGTAAAGAAGATGCTTGGGATCTACCGGTAGTCTATGGCCATCCAAACCCAATCCAAAGATAGGCTATGTGGCATCAGCTCCGTACTATAGAAGACATAGGAGTTGGTAGGTGGTGCATTGAAGGTGATTTTAATGCAATATTGAGACTGGAGGAGGGCAGTCTATACTCACAGAAATGCGCCGCGGGGGGGATGGTGATCATAAATTAGTGGTACACGGAAAGGGTGTAATATCCTGGATTGTAATCAAGGGATAATAACTTCAAATGATGTAATTAATGATAATTAAGCACATTTGAAGTATATATGGTGTAATGTGATATCAAGATCATTAGTAATGATTTAATGAGTAATGTACTAATCAGGGGTAAATCGGTAAATTTACCAACCGTCTGGTTAGCTAATGATGAGGAAAACCCCTTAGTAATCAAGATCAATGGTTGAGATTGAAAGATCAAGGGGTGGAATTGTGTGCATGTGGATTTTGGTGAAATCATTGTAGGAGGAAGGAGATGATGCCAAGTGGCAAGCTATGGGCCATGGATAAGGTCAAAGTTTCAACACTCACTTTCTCTCTCCTCTTAGTCGGTTTTCTTGCATGGGGAAGAAGGAAAGAATGATCATCACTTTCAACAACTCACCTCTCTCTCCATTTCCTTCATTTCCGGCGAGCTAGGCAAGAAAGAGAAAGGAAGGGTTTGAAAATAAGATAGGTAAATGATCTTATATGCTTAATCATCCCTCATTGATATTGCTCAAATGGTTGAGAGCTCCCTTCCTATGTTTTCAGATTTGTGAAAAGTGGTGTTTGATTGTTGGATAAATCTAGAAGTTGGTGGAATCAAGGTGTTGATTTCAGCAAGTTGAAGAGGTAGGTTTGTGATGCATTTTGGTATATATGTTAAGATGTTTGCCTAATCAATGAGAATTCTGGAAATTTGACCTAATTATGATGTTAATTAAAGGGTAGGCTTTGATTAGTGGGTCACTGTTCATTTGGTCAGTTTTGACACTTGGGAGTGATTAGAAGTTGATTTGAAGTGGAATAAGGGAAATGTGTTAAGTTGTGGTTTTGGTGGATTTATGATTTAGAGTGAGAATATGTTGATTGAGTGGAATTTGGGTTGTTTTTGGTTGTCAATGGGTTCATTGTGTTGAAACAAGTGAGAATGAGCTTTGACACAAGTTTTAGAACCATTGGAGTTCATTTGGTGAATTCTGGAGAAGTTTATCAGTTGCTGCGATCTGGTTCTGATGGGTATCACTCGAGTGAGAAGGAGTCTCACTCGAGCACAAGATGAACATGCTCGAGTGAGCATGTGTGTGCTCGAGTGAGGGTGCATAAAACACTGGGGGGTGAGCGTTGCAAGTTATCACTCATGGGCAGTTTGCCAAGAGTGCGCTGGCACTCGCGAGCATTGGGAGATCACTCGAGCACTGGAGTTTGTGCTCGAGTGAATCTGTTGCCTGGGAGTTGGGCTGCTCTCGGGTGGACACTCGCTGGACCTCATTTCCTTGTGCTCGGGAGCACTGAGGATCAGTGCTCGAGCACAGGTGTTTGTGCTCGAGTGAAGGTAGAGGAAGATGTGGAGAGATGCTCTCGGGTTGTCACTCGCAGGCCTCACTTCCGTGGTGCTCGAGTGCTTCCGAGGTCTCTGCTCGAGCACAGCCTCTTGTGCTCGAGTGAGAGTGTAGAATTGTCGCGGGAGTTGCTCTCGGGCAAGCACTTCCTGCGTCTCACTCGCATGTGCTCGAGTGAGAATGGGGGGTCATGCTCGAGCACGGCCATCTGTGCTCGAGTGAAGGGACCAAAAATCAGTGTTTAGCTTTCTTTTGAGGGATCTTTGGGGATAGTTATCCCAACCCTTTAGGCATATGTTTAGGCATTTAATGGCCATCTAAAGAGTCCAAATGAATACCAACTTAGAGTGTTATTGAATTAAGAACTTGGAAAAGAGATTGACTTAATGTCCCTATTTGATTATAGGATTTGACATCTGCTATCCTCGTGAGCCTACTGTGCCAGCAACCGTCAGGAAAGGAACAGGTAGTGACTTTTCTTTCGTACCATATATGATGCATTGCATGTGTGTTATATCGTTGATTGGGAATGGATTCGTATGTTGCGATCTTTATGGATTTGTGTTAGCACTGTCATTCCGATAGTCCCTGAGTAGCTAACAACGGTTCGGGTTTAGGCAGTGTGCCTTCCCGGCGGAGAAAGGGGATGAGGATGAAGTGTGAAATATGTGATATGTGAGCCGAAAGGCTATTTGTGAGGCCAACAGGCCATTTGCGAGAGCCGAATAGCTGTATGAGCTATAAGGCTATATTTATGCACTGCCACGCCAATAGTCCCTGAGTAGCTAGCAACGGTTCGGGTTAGGACTGTGTGCCTTCCCGGCGGAGAAAGGGGATGAGGGTGGAGTGTGATATGTGCTGCTGCTGTTGATGATTTGCTTACATGTTGTGTGCTTATATGTGGTATAAATGTTTTGTTACTACTGGGATTCTTTTGAATCTCATTCTTTCCTTGAACTAACCTTTCAGACAGGGCGAGTGGCTCCAAGGAGAAGCGCGTGACCTGGAGCGGGTAGAGTTCCGTAGGGACATTTATTTTGGACATGTTGGTTAGACTGTGTAATTGGGGATTACTGTATAACGTTGAGTTGTAAATGGTTTGAATACTTGAACCGTAATTCCCTCATCAGGATTTGAAACTATATATATGTAGTTGAACCCGGGGGTTGCCGGGATTTTGGTTATACACTCTGTCATACGTAAATGTAGATAAACTGCACAGGTGATTATATTCGATAATTGAACTTGAGACCGGAAGAGGAATGAAGTTTTGAAAATTTCGTAAAGTCCCTACTACTAAAGGGAACCTTTTATGGGTTTTGAACTATTTGACGGTCTCTGATTTAATTTAATTACCTAATATCGAATTATAATTACGTGATTAAAGGCAGGGTGTTACATTCTGCATCACTCCGCAAGCTGTCATATTCATGGGACTGCACAAAGGATTATACTTCAACATCATGAATCATTCTATCCATTCTATCTTCATCTATGACATCCACAGCTTCCTCCTTGTGCGACGGACAATCAGTCACTTCCTTACCATGCCATACCCACCTTGTGTATCGAAGATTTATTCCATCACAAAGTAGGTGATCCCTTATAACTTCAACATCCCGTTTTCTCTCATTTAAACAATTGACACAAGGACAAAAATACATCCCATTTTTGGTTGGAGCGTTCCTTCTAGTAAATTCAATAAACTCTTCAACCCCATTCTCATATTCTTCACTTTTTCTCAAAGCATTCATCCAACTATGATCCATTTTATTACCACCTACGCCATTCCCATTTACACTCAAGTTTAGAATAATTGTCAATACTGGGAATTGCCGTTTACTATTTTGTTTTTCAAAATTTTGGCAGCATTTCCCTTAAAAGTGAGACATCCCAAAATCAAAATAACAAACCATCTTAGCTTAATTTAAACGAAACTAAACTTTAGCTTCTAGCACCAAGCACAAACAGAATACACTTATATTTTAGCAACCAAATTGTTAAATCAGATATGTACCATGAGTGAGATATGTGGGAATTTACAAATCAATTATGTGTATTTACAAGAGACACATATGGGAATTTATAAGACCATCTCGACCATATATAAGACAAGGGCCTAAATGTCTTTTCAACAAAAAGAAATAATTTCTGTTTAGACATAAGGGTACAATGAAGTTTCAGAAAGTTTTAGAAATTGTTTGAGAATAATTTACTAGAGAGGGTGCAGTGATATTTTCCCTATAGAAATTGAATAATCATGTCAAAGAGAATGACTTGTAGTTATGATTGCTGAAATGATTTATAACATACTCCATCGCATTTGCATCTTGGGATATATATGTATATATATGGTTGACAGGTCATTTATAGGCATGTTGCTTGTGACTGAGAGAGGGGAAAAAAGGAAATTTTTTATTATTGTTGAATTAATTATGAAGGAATATAATCAGATGTGTGTGTGTGTGTGTAGAGAGAGAGAGAGTTTGGTGTTGTTGTACTTGTAAGTGGAGGGGCACATGATCATTGGAATGATTGCATGCCTTGAAATATCTCTGTAAATATACTCCCCATTCCTTCTCTCCCCATTATCCTCTTCCTATCGCTCTCCTTGTGCTTCTTAGCATGCAAGCATAATTATATATATATATATTCATAATTAATATCTAATATTACTGACTCATCTAGCTAGATTCGAACATTGTTGAGACGCCAATATAGAAATAGTTATTCTCCCAACGTTACACACGCACATCATTCATAAAAATTAAATTAGAAATCCTTGTTCATGATATATATCATTATATTATATATATATATCTAGTCCCTTCTACTTGATCTAACTATTACTATTAGTGGTGCATGTGTCTATATAAATATTCCAGATTCTTTAGCCATTCTACACCTTGCAAACCATTTATAGTCACACTTTAATTTATTCTCTTAATCACCAATTAAACTTAATAGCATGCAACGTGTACAGGTCCAGCACAAGTCAAACTTTAAATTCACATCTCATGTTGACAACAATTGTCTCAGCAAGTTTACCACTAAAACAACAAAGATAAAGCTCAAGCACAAATAACACTTAAGTTCCAGTCAGGAATCAAATGCATTTTGCTAAGCATTCACAAGTTTAGTTAGCTAACATGTAGCTGAGACTTTAGAGGGAGATGACCCACGGTGGTAAGAGGGAGGACGACGATGGCGAGAATGAGAAAAAATGGTGCAAACCCAGAGCAAAGATGGGGATGAGTGTGCATGCTATGGATGAAATAGAGGGTAAGATAGAGGACCAAGAAGAAACAGGGGATAGCTGTATAGAAAGATTTGGAGAAAGAAGAAAAACAAGAAGGCCAGGTGAGAGGAGAGCACGAAGATGGGGATGACGGAAGTGATGAAGAGTAAAGCATAGGAGCTTTATGCATCCCCAGTCAATATTGGGGACGCCTAAAGCAATTTTCTGACACTTCACATGTATTGGTTATGTCGACCAGCGCATGTGATCCAGCTTTAGACATTCCCAGATATCTGGGGACGTCTAACGCTTAAAATTAAATGTCCCCATCCAAGATGGGGATGTCTAAAGTTACCTTTAGATGTCCACAACTGGGCTGGAGACCTCTAAAGTTAGATCTTTAGGCGTCCCCAACAGTTCTGGGGATGTCAAAGTTTTCCTTTTATTTTTTATGTGTATATAATATCCTCGTCAGATTTGGCGGTCTTTAGACGTCCCCATTTTGATTGGGGACATATAAAACACTTCCTAACACCTCCTGGCGCAAGATTCAATTATTTTTAACGCGCTAACCTTTCAAATTTTCATCTATAATTACACATATGCCTCCCACCAATATTTTGGGCATCCCTTTTTCAAAAAGGGACATCCTTTAAGGTAGTGGAAAGTATATTATGTAGTAGTGATCATAACATTTATTGCTTTTCATATTGTATGAACACTTACTTGTTGTGGTTTATTCTTCATACTTGTTTGGGTATGGTGAACAACATGGCTTTAGATTTTTACAAAGGGTTGTGATAAATTTTTGGTTGATGTGGTGATATGACAATAGTTGTAGATAGAGTAGAGTTGAGAAGATTAGTACACAGAGAGGTATACTGGTTCGGCCCAAAAACCAGGCCTACATCCAATCCTCAGAGATCAAGACCTACTAAGATTTTTACTATGCTTCCAAGATTCAATGGGCTCTAAGAACACCACAAAACAACAACCGTCCTTGAATAGACTACGAGCAGAAATATTCTAACACTCAGAAATTTCTCTCCCCCTTACGACAAGTCTTACGTGCAGAAAAACAAACCTATCACCTTTCTCTCTTGCTTACTTATACAAGCCTTATAAGCAGCAACGTTCTCTCCTGCTTACACCACTGTAAGTCTTACGAGCAGCAACGTTCTCTATTGCTTGTATTTTGTAAGTCTTATGAGCAGAAAGTCCTACTAGGAATTCTCTCAACTGCTTCTCTCGTAAGGATATCTACCCTCTCAAGGTCCCGATACCTTGAGATCAAATGAAAATAGAATTTGAAGTGAATACAGACTCTCTTACAGAGCAAATATGATAAACACTAAAGAATGATATGAATACAGAGAAAAATAGAGACTCGTGAATTTGCTTGTGTGAATTCTTGTTCTTGGTTCTCGTCGATGGTCTCTGAAGCCTGCATTTATAGCCAGATGATTTTTCCCTTTGAATAATAATCATTACGGAGCAGAGCATTTTACTGTGGAATAAATGCATACGTTTGAAATCTTTGAACGTGGTAGGTACGTGTTTGGTTGGTAGTAATTATTCTGTCTGCCGTTGTTTGACTTCCTATGTGCTTCTAATTTAAACGATCAACCACCTGTATCACACTTGTAATATATGTTAAATGATGTTAAATAATAATAGCAAATACAATTGGGATGATTAAATAATATTAAACCATATTCGGATTGATCGTTGTAAAACTGGTGAGTTTTTGCTTCTAATAGAGCATCACTTGAGTGCTAAACCATAATTTATCTTCTTGCTTCAGTTTTATACTTGTACTTCCATGTGATTTTAAGAGAGTGCATTTTCACACTTGCGAGTGATGTGGGACCTCACTCAAGTACAAATATCCTCACTCGAGTGCACCTTCATTTTACACTATGAGCCACATCTCTGGACAACACTCACATCCCATTTTATCAAGAGTGTGATTTTATACTTTCAGGTGATGTGGGTCCTCACTCGAGCATACTTACTATTACTTGAGTGAACAGAATATTCTTCTCTAAGATACTCTTTTACTTCAACACTTGCATCAGAATGGAGAGAGTTGAATTTCACACTCGTAAGTGCTAAGGTATCACTCGGGTGCAGATTCCTCCACTCGAGCATACTTTCTCCTTCATACACTTGGTGATTCTCGGGCAAACACTTGTTGTTCCTCACTCGCTTGGACTCAAGTACAAATTACATTCTCTGGTTATCTTGCTCTCAGGTAAGCACTTCCTGTGCCACACTTGCAAGGACTTGAGTGCACTCAAGGCTATCACTCGGGTATGGAGTTTATGCTCTAGTAAAGTGATGATATCCTATCTCTGACTTTGCTCTCTATCAAACACTTTCTGTGCAATACTCTCCTGTGCTCAAGTACAAAATAGCCTAATGCTCGAGTGCTGGCTCTATCATTCGAGTGCATCAGTTAAAATATCAGAAATAACCTCTGAACTTTGTCATATGCATTTGGCAACTTTGTGACTATTGTCCAGACTTGTAAAAACATAATTTTCACATAAAAACCTTTTGTTATCATCAAAACTTGGAATCTAACATTCTCCCCCTTTTTGATGATGACAAAACCTTTGAAATGAGTTTTAAACAAAAAATCTTGATTGGAGTGAAAATTTTGAAAAAACATTATCAACATTTCCAAATGCATATTTCACCAAAGTTTAGACACATTTTCAGATTTTTGCACTTATCCTCATATGTTTCCTGCAATACTTTCAATGGCCACTTTAAGCCAAGATAAGTCATAATACAATTATACTTGCACAGAAATCATTAAATTTGAACAGAAAACTTAGTAAACTTGAAAATGATCATTAGTGAACTTGTACAGATGTCAAGTTTGAATCAGCATCTACTCATGAGACCCCATATACAACTATGTCAGCAAAAATAAACTAGAAAAGCTTAAATAACAATAGTCCTACCCCAATACAAAAAATCTACCCAAAACTCAACTCCAATTCCCCATATCATACCATAACAGCTCAGAAACCATCACAGATCCTTCTCCCCTGTTTTGTCAGTATCAGAAGGGGGTTGAGGAAAAGTGAGATCAGATGGTGGGGTAAAGAAGACCATGGCAGTAGAAGGATCAATTTTCTCAGGCTCAAAAAGTAGAGATGATGGCTGAGGAACAGAGGCTGCAAGTGGTGGTGAAGGCGGCCAATCATAAGTGACCTCAACATTGGAATCCAGATCTGTGAAGAGAACATGAGTCTGAGTTTGAGAAGGTAAGGTTGTGGTAGGAGTAAACTCAAGTGGCACCTCAGGAGTAGTCAGAAAATAAGTGCGCAAGAAGATTTCCATATCAATGATTCTTCTCGACATATCTTCTTGAGTCTTGAACATCAAGTCTATAATACCCCGAATTCTGAGACTTAAGGCTAGAGAATAAGCCTGAGATTAGTGGACTGCTAAGCCCCAGTTTAGCAAAATCCTAAATTGTGGTTAAGAGATAATGACTCCAAAAGTGGATATGGTTAGTGATAAATAACCCTTTTGGAGAATATGATGTAATTTGGGATTTGAATGTGATTCGTATGTGTTGAGAGCAGCGCCGAAACCCTGTATTTAAGTTCAATTATGGATTAACATCTAAATTGGCTTAAAATAGAGGGGAGGGCGCATTGTGAAAGAAAATGAATGAGAAAATGATTTTGATGGTGATTCCAAGTGAATTGCCATAATCAGGGGCAAAACGGTAAAGTTACCGACCAATTGGTCATTTACCGAAGAGGAAACTCATTGGTAACTTCAAGATCAATGGTTAGGATTGATTTGTGTATTAGATCAAGGGGCGGAATCATGTGTATGTGTGTGCATGTGAGCTCATGGAGGATGTTGCAAGATCATGACAAGTGGCTAGATGGGAACCCTTGGATCTTGGTCAACATTCAAACTCTTCCCTCTCTCTTTCATAGTCGGTTAACATATAAGAAAAAGGGGAAAATATGATCCTCACTTCATCATCTTCATCTTTGTCTCTCTCTCTCAAGACTCCATGGCGTCCCAAATAGAGAAGGAAAGAGAAAAGAGAAAGGTGATGTTTTGGCCTTGTTCTTGTCCTCTAATGTTCAAACACTCTGCATTAATGTTGTTCATAGTGATGAGAGCTTCATTGCTATGGTTTTAGATTTGTGAAAGGAGGTGTTTGATGGCTTGAGGAAAATTGGAAAGATGAGGAATCAAAGAATTGGTTTGGGAAAGAGGAAGAGGTGAGTATTTGAAGCATTTTGATCTAAGTTTTGTGAATTATAGTTGAGTATTGTGAATTTCGAATTTTGCCCTGATTTTCATGTGATTTTGGATTGGATGAATTGGATGTTGTTTTGTGTTGAAAATAGTGTCATGTTGTGGCATTTAATCATTGGAATTGGTTTGAATTGGATTGGACACAATGGTTGCAAAACTGGAAATTCTGTCCAGTGAGAATTCTGTCTGGGCAGTCTGTTTGTGTTGCCGTTTTCAATGGGCAAATGATGTTAGGAAATTCTGAAACTTTCCAGTCTTAATTTTCACCTCCCAAGGTTCAAAATGGACATATAATGTGTGCCATTTCGTTTTGAGAACTGGGAGTTATAGCTGTCCAAAGTGTGTGGTCGAAAATGGATTCTGTTTTGGGACAGTCTTGAATTTTTGGGAATTCTGTATTTGTATGGTGATTTCTAGTAAAGGCCAATATTTTTCCTGTGTAGAGGACTTGAATAGCTTTCATTTGGCTTTGGGATCACCTCATTTTGATTTTTGTGGAATTAGTTATGATTTTTGGAAGTTCAGCCAAGAAACTGAATTTTCTGGGCCGCAGCCCGTGGATTCTGGGCCACAGCCCAAATGTTTTTGAGCATTTCTGAGCAGTTTTGGGCTGCAGCCCGTGGATTCTGGGCCGCAGCCCAAATGTTTCTGAGCATTTCTGGGCAATTTTGGGCCGCAGCCCGTGGATTCTTGGGCTGCGGCCCACCCCCAAAAATCAGCATTTGGACTTTTAAAAGATGATCTTTGGTCAAGTGTTTCCCAAGCCTTTAGGCATATGTTTAGGCTTTGATTAGCCACCTAAAGGTCATGAATGGTAACCAACTTTAAGTTATATGAAAGTAAGAGTTTGGAATAGAGAATAACCCTATGTCCTTGCTTTGGTTATAGGGTTGATGTTCGCCTGATCGTGAACAGCTGTGCTGGAGCTTACGTGGAAAGAGAGTAGGGAACTTACCTCTTTTGCATGCTTTGATATTTGTGTTTGTGTTTTGATGCATGTATTGCTTTGCTTGATTATGTGAAACATGTATGAATGATTGTAGCTCTGTTTCTAGTTATGCTATGGCCATGAGTATGTTGTTGAAACATTGAGCACGCAGATATGTCATTATGTGAACATGAGATATGTATTGCAAGCATGTCATGCATTAAACACATATCATACATGCATATAGGTATCTGTTTCCTACTGAGATTCTCTAGAATCTCACCCTCCCCTATCAACCATTTCAGACAGGGTAGGTGGATCGAGGATGGAGCAAGCAGTCAAGGGCGGCTAGGGCTCCTATTGGAGTTTGGTTGTGATAGTTGGTTATCATCCTAGATGGGATATTTGGATTTGGATGTGTACATATGGATGAGTATATTTGGTTCTGTATTTGAAATGAGTTATTGGATATTTGTATATGTATGAGAAAGATTTGTGTAATCCCTATATGAGGGCTTGTAGGGGCGAATATGCCCTATAAGGCTTTGAGTTAATGTATGGAACCCGGGATTGCCGGGATTATTTTGTGTACTCTGATTTGTTATGAATGTGATATTCCGCGTAGTAATTGTATTCGAAAAGTGATTATGAGACCACGTTTATAAATGATTTCGAAAGGTAATTGTGAAAACCCCGTCACGGATGGGTTAGTAAATGTTATTTGTTTATTATTGGTCTCTATTTCACTTTAATCGCGTATTTCGGATATAATTACGGCAGCGGGTTACAAAGTCAAAGTTGGTATTTTCCTTATCCACCAACTTTGAGACTTGTAACTCCATCGTGTTCACCAATTTCTCATACTTACTCATCAATTCCTTTTTCAGACTAGTCACAGCTTGATTGATCACTTCGGCCAGATGGGTTGATAGTGATGCATTCAGGAAAGATGGAAGTGGAATTGGACCTTGAACAGAAGATTGAGCCTCATCACCTCTCGATGGAGTGGCTTCTCTCTGAGATGTAGCCCTGGTTTGACTCACTGGAAGATTGATACTCATATGTGTCAATTGAGTTTTGCCAAACCTCAAAATGGTTACCCTCTTAGTTCCCTCCAAATGCCACACTTTGTTTTTCTTGAGAATGAGAGACACAAGTTGTGGATATGGTATGGTGGCGGATTTTGATGAAGAAAATTGAAATCTTCTCATCTCACCAAAAATAAGCTCCCCCACATTTCTTTGTTGACTGGTTAGGAGGGAGGCCAGCAAATAGTAATCTCTCTAACCAAATTGTGTATAATTCTTGGATTTGTTAACAATGCTACAAGAGTATATGTAGTGAATGGCACGAATAGAATAAGGCATGTCAATAGGCTTAAAGTTAAGGGGGCCTATTGGGTCATTTGGTCTTAAAAGCTGGAAGGCTTCATTGGCAGAAAGTGTGGATGGATCAGAAGGGGGTGCAACATATCCAAGTATATCATTAATGAGAGTAGCATATATCATAATTAATTGATCTCTAACAGTGGTAGATATTGGTTCCTCTATCAACTCTCCAGTCCTAGAGCATATGTTATGGATTTTCATGTTGCAGTAGAAGGTTCTCATAACAGAGGGTGAATAAGGGAGATGCACATTTAGCCAGGAATCATAGAATCAAAAAAAAGGATGAAAATCCAAACTTCAGCTTTTCTTCAGATAATCTAAGTCCACATAAACTATAGGATAGAAATGTCTATATGTAAACTCATAATCATATGCCTTCTATTTTAGTGCCTTCAGTTCCTTTACATTGAAGTCTTCAGGAGGATTTATGACTTGTTCTTCCTCTGGAACCTGTGAAGTAGAAGGAACCCTTGAAGCAGCTGCACTGGACTGGCCAACATGATGTGAACTTGAAGCACCGGCTTGGGAGGCAATTTTGCCAACCAATGCGTCAAGCTTTGACTTCTCCATTGCTTCCCAGAGTTGCATATTGAAAGAGTCATTGGAGGAAGAAGATTGTTGTGGTTGCTCTGTGTCCTTCTTCTTTCCTCTTCCTTTGACTTCTTTGGATTAAGACTAAGTGACAATCGGTTCTTTAAAAACCACTCCCTTTGGTTTCTTTTACGGAGGTTGATCCTTCTTAGCCATTTGAGGCTTAGGATGAGGTTTCTTGCCTGGAGTTCTCTTTTTGGTTTTGGGTTTAGGAGGAGGTGTTGGAGTAGAAGACAGAGAAGATGTAGGAGATGAAGGTGTGGCCACCAAAGTCTCTGAAGCACTAGCAACAAAATAAGTGGGTGAAGGTGAATGGTATCTTTGGGAAACAACAGGAATCTTAGTTTTAGACATTTAGAAATGAAATGGGAATCACATATTTGATAAGGACTTGAAGAAAGATTTTTAGAAAATCTCTTCGATTAGGGCACGAAATGAGAAGCTAAAATGATAAATCTGACCTTATGAAGATGATTGAAGAGTGTAACAGAAATTTGAAGCAATCTGAGTCGTTTAATTGATGGGTAACGATCGAAGGTGAAGAGATATGCCCTTCAAGTAATGCGATGCTTCGAGTGAGAAGAGGAAGTGTGACGATCTGAGCTATCATGTAACTAATATAAGTGCCAACACTCGAGTGACAACCCTAGTGCTCAAGTGTTATTCATACAGTACTCGAGTGAGACAATTTTTCCTCGAGTGATACTCAAACAAATCTGATAAAGGATGTAAAAGCGTACCTGATTTAAATGTATCTTGTTATATTTTTCATCTTTGCACACAAATCATCCAAGATCATTTGAGTAACCATGCTTTGAATAAGTATTTGTATAAATCTTTCTCTTCTGCTTGAGTTCTCTTACTTCACTTCAGGTGGATTCATACTCTACTCGAGTGAGTTCTTCCCTAACTCGAGTGAAACCTGACACCCTTGGTATGCTGAATGAGTTTCAAGAGTTCTTACATACTATGTTAATCCCCGTTTTACATAGCCTAAAGCAGAGTATACGCTATAGTTCTAAACTCAAGCATTGTTGTCTAACTCGAGAAAGAATGTACTTGGCACTCTAGTGACACATCCAGTGCTCGAGTGACAGACCTGCAAAAATAATTTCTACATACTCCAATCCCTAAGTCAGTATGATTATCATCAAAACTCATGAAACATAGAAATTAACAAGAAAAAACTTACAACTCATTGGGATTAACCATTCCCAATTCTTTTCGAATATATAATAATTGATCTTTAGCTATTGGCTTTGTGAATATGTCAGCGAGTTAAATATGTGTCGGTATGAATTCGACTTTGACATCTTTCTTTTGCACGTGATCTCAAATGAAATGATGTTGGATATCTATGTGCTTGGTCCTTGAATGTTGCACAGGATTCTTGGCCAAGCTAATGGTGCTAGTATTGTCAACATAAATTGGTATCTCCTTTAAGTATAGCCCCAAATCCTGAAGTTGTTGCTTAAACCTCAGTACTTGAGAACAACAGCTTGCTGCAGCTATATATTAAGCTTCAGTGGAAGATAATGACACTGTGTTATGCTTCTTGTTGAACCATGATACCAGAGAGCCTCTAAGGAACTGACATTGACTACTGGTACTTTTTCTATCAGTTTTAAATCCTCCATGATCTAAACTGAATAGGCTGTCAAATATTTGTTTCCTCTTTTTGGATACCATAGGCCAAGTTCTGCAGTGTCTCCTAGATATTTGAAAATTCTTTTCACAGTCTCTGCATATGATACCTTAGGAGTAGATTGATACCTTGCGCACATTCCAACACTGAACTGTATATTTGGTCTGCTTGCTGTTAGATAGAATAATGAACCAATCATTCCTCTATATTTAGTGATGTTGTAATTAGGGCTTTTGACTTCAGCATCCAACAATGTTGTAGAGCTCATTGGAGTATCAGCTCCATTAGCATTGTCCAATCCATACTTCTTCAACAACTCTTTCAAATATTTTGTTTGAGATACAAATATCCCATTCTTCCTTTCCTTGATTTGAAGTCCAAGAAAGAAGTTTAATTCTCCTATCATGGACATATCACACTCTCCCTGCATAATCTTGGAAAATTCTTGACAAAGAGATAATTAGTAGCACTGAAAATAATATCATCAACATAGATTTGAACAATTAGAATATCATTTTTGTCATGTTTGATAAAAAGAGTTGTATCCACTTTTTCACTGACAAAGTTTTGATCAAGAAGAAATTTGCTAAGCCTTTCATACCAAGCTCCGGGTGCTAGTTTCTAACCATATAAAGCATTTTTAAGTTTGAACACATGATCAGGCTTTGTTTCATCTTCAAAACCAGGAGGTTGTTCTACATATACTTCCTCCATAATATAACCATTTAAAAAAGCACTTTTTAAATCCATTTGATAAATTTTAAAACCTTTAATGCAAGTAAATGCTAAGAGTACTCTTATTGCTTCCAATATTGCCACTGGAGCATATGTTTCCTCATAATCAATACCTTCTTCTTGATTATATCCTTTGGCTACCAATCTTGCTTTGTTTCTCACAATTATTACTGATTCATCAAGTTTGTTTTTAAAAACCCATTTGGTTCCTATAACCAAGTGATCTTTATGTCGAGGAACCAAATCCCAAACTTGATTTCTTTAGAATTGATTTAATTCTTATTGCATAGCAATCACCCAATCATTGTTAGATAAAGCTTCTTCCATATTAGAAGGTTCAATCTCAAAAATAAAAGTAGAAAAAGTTACCTCATTGAGAATTCTATTAAGGTTTTGACACCTTCGTGAATATCTCCAATTACTTGATCAATTGGATGATCTTTAATATGTCTCCATGCTTTTGGTTGAGCATGATCATCCACATCATCTATATTTTGAAAATCATTTGTTTCAATATCATTCTATTTTGAAATAGTTTTGTTTTTCTTTATCAAATCCATTTCTTCTTCATCAAAATGCTTTGTTTGAACCTGCAAGGGTCCGGTCCGACTGGTCGCAAACGAGGGCGTAAGGCACGCTTCTCTACCACGTCTTGGGCTCGATACCTACGAGGTACCAAGGGATTAGTCTGGCACATTGTGCTGGGATACCCTGAGGCAGCGATTCCATCCTACTAAAAAAAATGCTTTGTTTGAGATTCAAGTTCATCAAACACAACATGAATGGATTCTTCAACAGTACCTTTTCTTTAATTAAAAACTCTATATGCTTTACTTTTATTAGAATATCCTAGAAATAAACCTTCATAATCCTATTGGATGATGTGCTCATTGCAGGTGCATTTCATGAAATCACCTATACGAATCAGGAGTGAGGCCGCTCCTATGAGATTGTGGCAAAATCTCTAAAGCATTCGTTAAATATCAGGACACGCGTATGGGCGTTTTAACGTGCAAAACCACATTGACAGTGGAAAATGTGGGGTATAATCTGACTCTTAATGCCTTTGATATATGCCCAAGAAATGTTGGTTTTAAGTTCATAGGACTACCAGCTTTTCTATTGACTAAGTGTTATCAGTCTAGGTCCAGTTTTAAGTTCAAAGGACCACCAGATACAATGGTTAGATCCATGTGTGTAACTCAGCTAATGGGACTGCGAGCTTCCTTAGACACATGTGGGGGATTGTTGTAAATATTGTTTGTGAGTGTGTCAAAGGAAAAAGTCTCATATAACTCAAGATTGGGAATACCCTAGTATACAATTAAATATGAGCTTGAGTTAGTAAAAAGGCTTATAAGAGGAGTCTCGAACTGACCATTGGAGATAACAATTGAAATTTTAATTGACCAATTTTAATGACATTTAAAAGGTTTTATTACATTAAATTGTCATTAACACATGTTTTGTAACTGTCGTTTAATTGTCATTAAACCGTTGTTAATGGTCATTATAACTCCCCAACGGTCACGTGTTTCTGCCTATAAAAGGCAATGTTAGATGCATGGTTAGTAGACACTGAGGTCCCCAAGCTCATCTCCTCTCTACATTCTTTTGAGTTATACTGATATCTTTTAGCAGTTCTGACACCTTGCTTTCTGCGGGAAGGGTTCGTTTTATCCTGGGTAGTGCCGCTTCCTAATCTACTAGGAGAGTTGCGGAATATCTCCTAAGAATAGCGTCCTTGGACGTGACTCGAACTATTGTTTGTTGTATTTCAAACAGGTGAGGCCGCTAACAACCAGCATGGTATGAGGTGCTGGCGCCAACAAATACAACCACGTAGATATTGATTAAGATATGAGTAAATAGACGTCCACATAATTAATATCCATAACAACTACCATTTTATATCTTCTTTTAATATAAAAGTATCAACGTTTTTTCTCAAAAAAGATTATATAAAATCTCGACCCTCCAAGTAGGCATAGTTACACTTTGATCAAAAAAAAGTAGGCATAGTTACAGTACCAGAGAATCCAAATATCTCCATCACACAACATATGACGTGAGATTGTGAGGCATATCAGACTACGACCAAAAATAACCGTTCGGTAATCAAATTGCGAGACAGATTCAGCAAAGGGATGTTTTATTAGAGATTCGGTCGAAACCCATTATTGTTGAATCAGAATGAAATATAATACAAATTGTTTTACAGAAGATTGAACAAGACAAAGAACTCAGCTCCTTACAGGATTGGCCTGCTTTTTCTAAGACACCAATTCTATGAACTGAACTACACATGGTTGAGATTAAAAGAGGAAGTAGTTCCGAGAAAGGGGAACAGAGGAGGCTGGATCACAAGTGAGGACCTCGCCATCAGCTGTAACTGTGTACGTTTCAGGATCCACAATGATATGAGGAAGAGCGTCATTGAGCTTCATGTCGAGTTTCGTGAGCTTCCTCACATTCTCCACGGCTTCCACCCTCTTGCTCAGACCGTAAGAAGCTTTTACTCCGTCCTCTAGTGCCATCTGTTTGTTAATTTTGGTAAGGAAGCAACAATGTGAGTCTAGAATCAGAGTAGAAGAAACAAATACTCACTCTGTCCTTGTTATAAGAACCTCCGACATGTTTCATAATATAGCATGCCTTGTCTAAAGGCATTAATTTTTTCCGCTCAGGATCCCTAACTAACTATAAATCTTTCTAATTAATTAACTTAACTCCTCTAACAAATGACATTTAACTAATTTTAACTAACTTCATCAATTTATGTAAAGTTGTTTTTTGGTGCGCATAATAAGGACTGGAGAGAGTAGCACATACACCAATAGTGGTTGGGTTAAGCGGAAGAAACTTGACCGCTCTTAAGCAAAGGTAAGGACCCGATAATTCTCTAATACGACCTGATAGGCCTTGATAAATAGATCTACACAAAGAAAGAAAATATACAACACAACATGTGCTTGACATGAATTTTGATCCTCTTTTTGGAATTCTTTTCATTTGTGTCAACTATAATTTTTAGTCATTAGATAAATCCGAATAAATGGGAAAGAAGTGAATATTGCATCTCCCAATTGGGGGAAGAAGAAAACATAGTAACAATGGAGAATAGAATTGAGATAAATGGTCTAAATTTATTTGAAAGAGAGAAAGGTTTCATGCCTTGCTCACAAAAGCAATGGAGTGACTACTAGCAGCCTTGCCAAATGCACCGAACATAGGCCTCATCATCACCTACAAAGATTTAGTATTTTTAATTTAGTTCAAGTACTGGAAACAAGAATTGTCCTGACTACTCAGACTCTTAGAAAATGCTACTTGAATATGATTATTCAAAACAAACATAATTAGAGTAAATTACTCTAACCTACCAAAGTTTGAATAAATTACATCCGATACTCTGTTTTTGTCTTCTTCTTTTTTTCTTTTTTGGCTTTTTTTTGTTTTTGAAAAAATACTGCTGACTTTCCCAAAATTTGATTGCAAAAACCTACCTTCCCATTTACTTTTGTTGAATTTAACTCTAAACAGTAATTTTATTTTTAATATGATGGTAAAAGCAATTAAGTTGGTATGAAACCAGTATTTTTGGAATGATAGATAGTGCAAAAGCTGATTTCAATAACAAAACATAAAGATAGGGGGAAGGGGTTTTGTTATATATATCAAAAGCTAAGGCAGTGAGTGTAATTTTTGCAAAAGCTGACTTCAATAATCCCTGTGATGATGATAAGAATGACTAACATGTTTAATGTAATAATAGCCGAGTCAATGTAGTCAGATGGGTAAACTTTACCGGTTCGGGTGTGGGGATGCTTGCATTTGGATCGCCCATGTTAGCCCATGCAATTGCACCGCCTTTGATAATCATTTCTGGTTTAGTACCAAAAAATGATGGTTTCCATAGCACTAGATCAGCTAACTTACGCTCCTGCAGAGAATAAGAGGGGATTGGTATCATCTTAGAGATGAAAAATAGAAGATTTGGCCTAAGATTAGGAAATAATATAGATGAGGGGATTAAACCAAGTGTTCCTTGTAGGACATAATATAGATGAGACTTTTAGATTTTTCCTTTCAAGAAAAATTCATATTTGATATGGAAGGGCATCAAATATAAGTCATACCTCAACTGAACCAATGATTCGTGAGAACCCATTAGCTATCGCTGGATTTATAGTGTATTTTGCAACATATCGTTTAATTCGAAAGTTATCATTGTCTGAATCATTAGGCTGAAGTGGTCCTCTCTGCAACTTCATCTTATTGGCAGTCTGCCAAGTTCTACATATCACCTAAAATACAGAGAATCATGTTAATATTGATTTTCACTGAAAAACACATCGAACAAGATCACAACATTGAGGAAAGGTGAAATTATAACAAAGGAATTCTGTAATGTGCTATTGACATTATAACAGAAGGAATATGTTTGGTCCACAAATATCAATTAGATACAAGAAAAAGGATCTTAAGCATATTGAGAGGCATACCAGAGGCTGACACCTTAGTTTTCTAGATTTACCTATGCTCTTGATTCAAGTAACCTCTTTTTTTATACAAATGACAAAAACAGAGCGGAAAGTTTTCCTATGAACATTTCAGAAACTTTGTGAGATCTCTGAAAGTTTTTTATTTGGTCAAAGGATTAAAAATTTAATAATTGGAACAAAGTAGCACAAGAGAGAGAGCAGAAAGTAGAAAAGGGAAGTGACTTCTTTATCCGACAGTTTAAGAGCGAGTACCATGTGAGCGGTTACATTTCCACACAGGTCAATTATTCTGTCTCCAACTCTAACCAAAGTAGTTACAGTAGTTACAATATAGTTTTCCTATTGCCACGTATCAGGAGATAGTTGGCCACAGTACCATGACTAAACCAAAGAGGGAAAAGACAAGGAAATGAATCCATGATTGAAGCAAAATAATACAAGGGACTAAGAAAGAGGAAATGCCATTTGAATCATGAATCTTGACGTGATACACAAGAAGACATATGACCCTAAGAATCTAAATATCATGAGAATCTATCAGCCAAACTGACGCATATGAAATGAGGAATTAATGGAGATGATTTGAGGGAAGGAAAAACCTCTCCAATTCGACCCATAGCCTGTGAATCAGAAGATATAATGCTAATTGCTCCCATATCATGCAAAACATCTTCAGCAGCAATTGTTTCAGCCCTTATCCTAGATTCTGCAAATGCCACGTCTTCTGGAATGTTCTTATCAAGGTGATGGCAGACCATCTGCACGTCATTATCTAAACTGAGACCTTAATTCCATGGCACAAACAACATAATTATTGCTAGTAACAGTTTTTAACTTACCAACATGTCAAGATGTTCATCTATTGTATTAATTGTAAATGGTCGCGTAGGGCTAGTTGATGAGGGCAGGACATTCTTCTCACCACATACTTTGATGATATCTGGAGCATGGCCACCACCAGCACCTTCACTGCCCAAATTGCATGCAAAAGTCAAGAATTTACCAAGTTAAACAAAGAGTACAAATGGGTTTTCAGTTTACATTCTATGATCAGTGGATCACTTGCAAATAGTACAATAAACTTTAGCCAATGTTCCCTTTATACGGTATGTGACTATAGATATAAAAAGGAAAATTCTAGAAAGTTTCCATAAGCTTTGGTTCGCTTGCAAGTTGTCTTTGAACCAATAAGATTGGAAATTAAGTCAACCTTAAGATTCCAAAAAAATTGTTCCCTCAGTCTGATTTTCTTGTAACACGAGTGATTCATTTTCCCTCTCGAACTGTCCAAATGTCAAAATGGTTATCTGTGAACGGTACTTTCGAATGCAATGGTCTCCAGCTGACATATAAGAATTTGAAGTGGCAAATAAGCTAACTCTGACAGAAGGAAATTAAATAAAAGGACCAATTTTTGGATTGCAAAAATTTAGGGACCTACTTGCTGATTTTTGCAAGTACCCCAAAATTCAAGGAGATCTTTTGCATCTTATTCAAATACAAGATCATAGAAGTGTACGAGTGGTGAGTGTTCAATGAATTCATTAAAAGAAGAAAAGTTTTAGCCAATTGGCTATTTCACCTCCCGCCCAACAGCCAATTAAGGATAGCATCATCCAGTGCTCTAGTGCTCAACAAATGTTATATAAATTGGCTCCACTTCAGAATGCAAATATCTCCATGCCATGAATGTCACTATAAAAAATTAAACCAAACTTGTTCCCCAATAATTATACTTGGTTTAGAATGGAAAATGGCTAACAAGTTTGAAAACCCTAATTTTACAAGTTTGAATCAATTTTCTTTACACCAACCCTGGTTTTGGGAGTCCACGACATATACCTGTGATAAGTATGAATAGTTCTTCCTTTAAATGCGGCGATTGTATGTTCCACAAATCCAGATTCATTTAATGTATCAGTATGTATATTAACCTGTTAAAATAAAAGTTAGCAACACAAAATTAAAATTACAAAGAAAAGACTCATCTATTAAAGTAAATGCCTGGATGTCATAGGCATCTGCAACAGTTAAACAATCATCTATTGCAGCTGGGGTACTTCCCCAGTCCTCATGCAGCTTCAGTCCCATAGCTCCAGCCTTGACTATTTCATGTAATTCATCAGGCCAGGAAGAATTTCCCTGAAGCAACCAGTGGATGGTTCAGTCAACAGAGATAAAAGTGTATCATGCAACATTTTGCAAGACAAAAGAGATAAACTTGTCAGAGTTGTTAGAAGAAAGTGTTCAGTATAATCGGAAGAGAACAAGGAAAACATGCTTTGCCAGTAAAACCAAAGTTCAGTGGAAGGGGATCTGTTGATTGAAGCATTAATTTCATATGAATTGGTGCCGGTGTGCAAGTTGTTGCCCGTGTTCCATCAGCTGGTCCTGTTCCACCTCCCACTAATGTTGTGATTCCTGCAAATAAATCACAAAATGACTTATTAAATTCCATCAAGCTCATTTGCCCTTGCTGATACCAACCCTGTGGCAGTGAGAAAAGGATGGAAATCAAGCTCTTCTTTAAAATTAGAGCTTTGTTAATAGATTGTGAGAGAGAAATGTAACTAAAACCAGTTCATTGTGTCAAAAACATGGTAATTATGAAGATGCAACAGAAGCAAACAAACTTCATTGACTACACAAGTCTCTCCTCTCTATCGAATTCTGGCAGCCTTACAATTAACCATCAGAAAATCAACATGGCCAAAAAATCAGCAGAATCTACGTAAATCTATACATGATAAATCAAGTTGATTCATGCTAGCTTTAACACTAAATTATATGTTCAACCAGGCTTTGAGGCAATGTTAAAGAACAACTTGAACCTAAGGACCTGAGAATAGCTTTATTGTTACCAACAGGTTGGCCCACAATCAAATATTTGGAGGTCCAGGAACTCAGGAAAGAGACAGTTAAACCACAATCACAATACAACTTAGTTCCTCTCTCTCTAGATGGCTGCTCAAGAATATAGATATACTTGCACACAAATTATGATAAAATTCATTTCTTGTTTGCAAATGGTGAGAGAACAATTTGTTTAGCACAACTCCAGCACAACATTTGCTGTTAATGGTGTGTTTGGTATATAAAAAGCTTATTTGAAGAAGGAAGGTAAGGGAAGGTATTTTTACTGTGTTCAGTAGATGACAAAGTAGCTTTGCAGGAAAGAAAGCCTCCCATGTTTATAGGAGAAAGTTATCCCATTCCCATTCCTTTTCTCATTCCCATTTGTACCACATGGGCTCAAGTAGTATTGATGTCACTCTGATTTAATCACTTCAATCATCAATGTTCAATTCACCGTTATGTGAGTTTATGTTAATCACTACAGTAAAATGTCGAATTAAATGACAAGTACTTGGCACTTTCAGAATAAATGTTTGTAGTTATGGAACTCACCACTTGATATTGCCTCATATGCTAATTGAGGGCATATAAAATGCACATGACCATCTATGCCGCCAGCTGTTACAATTAACCCTTCCCCAGCAATAACTTCAGTGCTATCCTGGACATGGATGACAAGCATACAAGTGATGTTAAGATATGGTGAATAAATTCCACTATGGCTTCTATAGAGCGGGAGAAAAAACTCATTGCTTCGAGTCTCTGAAAGGGCACTTACTGCAATAATCATATTATGAGAAACACCACTCATGACATCTGGATTTCCTGCTTTTCCAATTGATACAATATAGCCATCTTTAATGCCAATATCTGCTTTGATAATTCCACTGTAATCAATTATTACAGCATTTGTAATCACAGTGTCCAAGGTGCTAGAAGATGGAACCCAGCATCGCTGACCCATTCCATCTCTTAAAACTTTCCCACCTCCAAAAACGCATTCATCACCATACACAGAGAAGTCTTTTTCAATTTCAGCAAACAAGTCAGTGTCACCAAGACGGATTTTGTGACCAATAGTAGGACCATACATGTTGGCATATTTCTCATTAGAAATGCTTGTGGTGAGAAAAGGGTCTTGTCCTGTAATACCTTCACTGAAATTTCATATTTGTGGAAACAAATAATTATTCTATGTATTCACAAGGGTGGAGCTAGCAAAGGAGTAAAGGGATATATATACAATTATTGCTTGGATCACCTTGCATTTTCATCCTCCGTGTGTCCAAATTTCCTTTTGCTCACAGCCTCCATGCCTTTTTCCAAATTGGAATCATTAACTTGCCCATCAGCAATGCTACTACCGCCTCTGATGACTTTTTCACCTCCAATGCTTACAAGTGAAACGCGTTTACTTTCCCCAGGCTGGGAAGAGGAATTATGCTTCCGTTAAAGATAGTAAACCTGAAAGGAGAAAACAATGCAGATTTCCATTTTTTTTAATACACAAAACAATGCAGAATTTCACCTCAAAGCGTATTGCTGTCCCAGCTGCTATATTAAGGCGCATGCCATACGATTTTCTTCGATCAAATACTAAGTAGGGATTTACTTCAATGAAGTGATAGTGGCTGCCAACCTGAAAATTGTCGATATTACAAAACAGCCGTTTCTATTAATCTCTGCTGAATGGCAAACAAGAAATTAAACAACTTGAACTTTATAATGTTGCTTTAAAATAATATAATGGTCCTTTATTTACTATTTAAAATTTTCTTCTTAAGTTTCAAATTCTTCTATAACTTGACTGCTATGGAATCAAAGTATATTTATTGTTATGTAATGGTGATGCAGCAGATTAATCAGCATTTACATAAATCAAATAAAAAATTAAATATTAAAATACAGTATAACAAAGCATGACATTCATCTCTCCCATTGATTTGTCCTATCATTCTTGTATTTCTGACTCTACCATGGATAACACCTCCATGATCACCCAAAACCCAACCTTTCATTTACCCAGGCATCCACCCAATTGACACAAGAATACGCCTTCTGATGGGCTTGAACAAAGTTTTGGTAATTTTCCCTTGTCGCCCCATGAATGTTCCACTCAGCACTTCACTTTATATGCTATAATTAATTAACATGTCACAATCCCCCAGTACTAAGTACAACAAACAAATATCATCATTATGTGAATATCAGTTTGAAACCACAGTTTATAAATTTTGCAACTTACAAAAATTAAGGTAATTTGTCAAGGTTTACACTGAGATTTGAAACTCTGTTATGTAATCAAAGTTCTGTGGTTCTGTTGACATATCTGAATAGAGATTATGGTAAAGCACATCAATCACCTGTATTGGCCTGTCGCCAATGCTGACAACTTTGAGAGCTACTGCTTTCCTTCCAGAGTTGAGAGTCAGATTTCCACCTCCGGAAATTACCTCACCAGGTATTCTGTTATCCTCTATTGTGGGAAACCTGTCAAGTGAAGGTACTGCAAAAGAAATTCCCAACAGAGAAAAGTTAATTTAAGTACAGGCTCAACCCAGGAGATTACAAATTTCCCAAAGAACATTGAACCTTTTTATTATTGCATATTTTGATTGAGATGAGTCAGAAAGGAATATTAATTCAAGTTCAATGTTGTGACTACTAAGTGTTTTAGGAATGATAGATAGCTGAGCTATTTCACTCAAAAACGGACCATATCTTCATTGGTAAATCCAGGATCTTTTCTCAAAAAAATTCTCATTATGTTGGTCTAGAAATTATTCATCTCCCAAGAATTCTAGAAGGAAGGAAGAAGAACCTATTTTTCTCTCATTAACAATGCAAATGCAGATTATGAACCAAAACGGTAAAAATTATACCAATATTTGTTAATGGATGGAAGACAGATAAAAGATAAACTTATCAAATTCAATCCGATCCGCAAATACAAAAAATAAATTTTGCATATTTACAAGAATCATATAAGTTTTCAGAATGGTATAGCATGCTCTTAGGTGGAAGAACTAAGCAAAAATATACAGCAAAAAATCTAGTACAAAGATCAAAATAAGGGCATACCTGGAAGAAAAGAACCATATAATGCCAGTTCTAAGTCACCATTCTCATTAGCAATTGGATCATGAATGGTAACTAACTTAGTCCCATCAGGAAATGTGGCTTCAACCTAGATGAAAATATATATAGTAAATTAATGACAATAACATATGGGTGAAGTTTGTTATTTCTCTTTCTTCAAGGGGATTACTGAAGGTAACTAAAAGGTTTTTCTTACTTTTAGAAACAGTCAATGAGACAAGTAGTTAACAGTGGTTTATGTGCTAGCCATACATCAACTTTATTAACCACTTGTCCAGTGAATCATCTAGAAACTGGGAAGACCTTTGCCAGAAGTTCCGGTTTTGAAATTTTTGAAGGGTGGGAGCCAGTGCATAGAACAACAATTTTGGGGCACTTGTCCATTTGAAGTATTTAAAAGCAGTAGCAGAGAGAGAAAAATAAACCTTGATTCAAAACAATTTAGTTTTTGCCTGAGATTAGAAAACAATTCAAAAACCAAGCAATGTATGCCAGGTGCTTCCTATTTATACCAGCAAAGGACTCTCACATAAAATCCCTCGTCTATGGGTTTAGCGGTTGAAAGGTTGAACAAGCTCATTAAAGGGAGTGAGTTCGGTTCCTGAGACCGTTGGAGCACTGAGGGAGGCATCCCATACCCGGTAAGGCACAGATTTTGGAGCTATAGCGTGTGATCAACAGGCCACTGGGTAGCAAGACTAAATTTAGTAGGTAACCTCATACTCAATTACCCATGAGTCACCCAAGTCACACGTAACAATTAATCACTTGATTCTAGAAGGAAAAAAGTTTTTCTTTTCTTCTTTCAAAAATACTTGGCACAGAACATTATATTAAAATCTACTCTAGTAACTATCTACCGCTAAGCAGAATTAGAATATAGACTACCTGAACAACATCCAAGAGCGGTGGAACCGCTGGAAGAACTTGTCTCCTGTCATATATTTAAAGAGAAAAGGGGGAAAAAAAAAAGGAAGTAAGGCTTAGATGTTTAAGATAGTTCATTCTGCATTTTATATTCACTAGTCAGCAATTGAAGAAATGAAACTATTTTCCAAAAATAGGAGAAACAGAGCAGGGATAAGATTAACCTGGGATTGAAATGACATATGATATAAAAAGATTAAAAATGACATAATAATAATACCTTCCCAAGAGTTGTTTCCCAATGTCCATTAATTCAGCAACACGCTTTTCACCATCACGAACGAATTCTAAAATCTATGGGAAAAAAGGGGGGGAAATATAATACAAATAGATAATCCCATCATACCAAGAGGGATATATAACCAAACCTGTGTGGCTATAAGGGCGACAGCTTCAGTATAATTGAGTCTTAAACCACGAGCAAGACGTTTCTGGGCAAGAAAGCCAGCATTATGCAGGGTTAGCTTGTCGACCTCTCGCGGAAGCAGTTTCATTTTTCAGTGTTTCACAGTCCTAAGTACAAGGAAAAGCAACGTGAGATTCACTGAACTCAAAAGTAAAATGGCAATTCAAAAAACAGAGAAGAGAAAATGTTACGACTAAAAAACCGAAATATAAGGTCAATATTTCAACAATCCTACAGCGAAATCTTTAGAATTCAGAAGCTCCAGTGAGATGCCTTTTCATTAAAGAGAGAAATTTTTGTCAACGGCTTGAAATTTTTGTCCTTTTGCTACTGAGAAGAAAATGATATCATTGTCGGGGGAATCCGTCATTTGAATTGGCTTTAAATTCGACACTTGAGGATGATTAAAATTTCAACATTTTGCAATTGTCCCATGTAGTTGTGGCAGAAGTAGGGCCTGTTTGGTTCCAAAGGTGGAAATCGAGGGGAAGGTTAGCAGGTTATCTTGTTTGGTTTGTTTTTGGTAATATTTTAAAAGTTGGATCCAACATCGAGCCGGAAATGTTAGCAGGTCAAGGTTCAATCGGTTGGAACGGTTGAGTCGTTTAGCTGGACCGATGACGTAATAATTAAATAAAAAAATTATATATATACATAAATTACAATAATTAGTCTTTAGTCTAATTTCATATGAAGTTAGTAAAGTCACAAAATATTATTTAAGGAAAAACATATAAGTCAACCATTAACATAACAAAAAGCACAAATAATAATAATTTCATGACTTGTCAAACATTGGTATTTGGTGACTTTTGATTGATCCAAGCATAAGTTTCTTGAAATGCATTTGAACCAAAAATATCATCATCTTCTTGAGGAAATGACCCAAAATCAAGACCTCCAACTCCAATCCCAGAACTTCCAATTCGAGCTTGAATTTGAGGATGAATCTCATTGCCTTATTCTTCAAAAGCATCTTTATAAAATAGTGTGGAACGAACAAATTATAAAAATTAGTAACATATAATATAAATAAAAAAAAGTAACATATCTAAGTCTAACTCTACAATTTAAAATATCTAACCTTCATTTCATTGATGGTAATTTTTGGTTAGAACTTTATTTGCCAAATGAGATTTGAAAGCATTTAAGGGAAGATCTTTTGCATACAAGGGAAGATTGTTTAAGCACAAGGGAAGATATATTGAACATAGGGAAGATTGTTTGCATATAAGAGAAGATCTTTTGCACATGGGAAAGATTGTTTGCACATAAGGCCCATCTGACAAATAAATTTCCAATAAGATATTTATATGCAATTTTCCCATATATAAATCCATAAAAATTTTAATTGTTTACTTAAAAAATAAATTCTAACAGTTTGAGTTGATAAATTTTTTAAATATTATTTATATATATACACACACACATACACCTTCAATCTATTTATCAGGCGCAAAAAAAACTTTCCAGTTCTCTAAAATTTTCAATTAAACGTATTTTGATTGTTTTCATCTTCACGCATTATTACAAGAAGTAAAAGTAAGGTTGTATCCAAAAAAAAAAAACCTAAGAAGTAAAAGTAAGGGGAATTAATCATTTTTTAAAAAATTTATATTTAACCTTTAATAATTAATTAGTTTGAATTGGTCAAAGCTCCCTTGAGAAGCTTCCCCACTCACAACTTATGTTCCTTTTTCTCCCTCCAGCCACTGCTTCTTTTGTCTTTCGTTTTTTTCCTACTCCATTTGCAGTTTTGAAGATGTGGGCATATGAGGATTGGAGAAGAGTCCGAGAATAAACTAAAGATCATTTTTCTTGTTTTATCTCAAGAGCATAATCGATTTTGTATAATAGATAAGAGTTTACTCCTTATTCTTTATATTCCGCATCATCTTCTTCTTTTTCTTTCTCCTTCCTCCTTTTTTCTCTGATGTTTCCGATCTGCTTCTCTGTCATATTCTCAGCCGTCCGGTTCTTCAATACCCATTCCGGTTTCCGGCTGGATTCCGATTAACGGCTCAAAAGTTATTCTGGACAGTCTAATCCGGCCTAACTCATTGGACGGCCTAACTTTATGAGCCAAGCCGCTTCACCCTCCGGCCGATGGTCTAACCGGACCAATCGTCTGGTCCAGACCGGTTCCAAAACCTTGGCTTTTGGTTAGTAGGGGAGGAGGTGAAGGGTCTTTTTTCAATATGAAAAACTGGATTCCATTAATAATTCCGAAAATCTAACACAAATACAAAGAAATATAAACTATTATCCCTCATCGACCATCGCCTCCTGATAAAAAGGTGATAGGTGATCAAGGATAACAAAGTTTTCTACTATGCTATGAGCTAAAGTAGCTAAATGATCCGCTAAGGTATTGTACTTCCTAGGGATATGACTAATCAAAACTTACCAGTTTTTAGATAACCATAGACTGGCGTCATCTACGATGTCCCTAAAAGAATGTGATTGATCACAACCCCTAGTCAAAAAATTAATAGCTTCAATACAGTCAGATAAGACTACAACATTTTGATATCCATTATTCCAACATATCTATAGCCCTTGAATAATCGCTATGATCTCTATTATTACTAGGGGGTATAATTGTAAGTTTACACATATAACCGCATATTCATCTCCCATCATCTCCACTAATAGCTCCATCGCAGCCACTTTGCCCTGAGTCAAGAACTGAAGCATCCACATCCAGAGTGATAGAGCCATGGCATTTTTCCTATCTTACTTGTGTTACATGGCTCTGGTGGGAGTAAAATCAACACTTTGAACAAAGATCTTTACCCCAACTTGCCTTACATAAGATGGAATGTGCATTAGCAATCTCATCGTCAATCTCCTCCCCAAATAATTTCCTGCATCGTGCCACCCAGATGTCCCAATAAACATAGCTGAATAAATTAGCCCATGGTATTTTCCAGGTGAAGTCCCAGACTGCTTCCTGTGTAAGATTCCAGTATAGCCACTACATATCCTGGAGAGATGTGAATTTTCCCCAAAAGGTCGGAGTGACTCCAGAAATCCATCTTTCTTGAGCATTGCTATAGTCCCTCTAAAGGTACATAGAATCTTCCTCCTAATCACATCTGAACGGGCATCTGGTATAGCGGGACCTCCCCTTTTTAGCTGAATCGGTTTCCAAGATCCATCTTCAATAGCATATAGTATAATATGGTTTAATCTCTCCATACATAGAGTGAAAATATACAAAGCGATAGGATCTCCCTGACGAATACCCCTAGATGAATTGAAGGTCTCTACTACTTTCCCATTCCACAAAACCTGGAAAGAAGTGGTAGTAAAGCAGGCCATTATGGTTGCAAACCATTTGTCATCAATACCCATAACCTTGAGAGTGTCATGAATAAAAGACCATTCAAGTCAATCATATGCTTTTTCAAGGTCCACTTTAACTGCCACCCATCCTTTCATTCACATCTTGGTCTTCATAGAGTGTATGACCTCTTGGGCAATAATGATGTTGTCACTACTCTGTTTTCAGGCTATAAAGTTGCATTGATGATCACCCACTACCTTTCCCATTATACCTCTTAGTCGAAGACTTATAATCTTAGTGATAATTTTGTAGCTGACATTGCAAAGAGAGATTGGTCTGAATTCTTTAATAGTCTCTGGGGCATCTGTCGTGGGTATAAGCACGATGTTGGTGTTGTTGATTTCCCTAAACTTGGCAGGCTTGGCTAAGAAGCCTTTCACTAAATTGCAGACAGAATCCCCTACCAAGTTCCAGTACTCATGGTATAAAACAACCTGTATCCCATCTGGCCCAGGTGCTTTAAAAGCTCCAAGGTCAAAAGTTACCCATCTAATTTCCTCATCCATAACCTCTGTATGGAGTTTATTTAAATCAGGTTCATTTAACGTAAGACATTGAGCATGAGTTCTAAACTCTGGAGCATAGCCACTCTTATTCTTGAAAAGCCCCTTATAATAGTTAAGAGCAAGATCCTTAAGCCTGGTTTGTTCAAAAATCCAATTTCTGTCAGAATCTTTGAGTCCCTCAACCCTATTCCTTCTCTTTCTGCTTGTAGATGTTGTATGGAAATATTTACTATTTTTATCTCCCTATTTTAGCCAATTACATCTTGATTTTTGATACCACGTCAGTTGTTGTTGTGCCAGGACCTTGTTATACTACTTCTAAAGCTCTCTTTCTGTTTGAACAAGGTATTGATTATCACGGTGGCTCTGGGCTCTTTCAATGCCTTCAATCCTTCTAAGCAAATTTTTCTTTTCTGTGATTAGGTTCCCTACTTTGCTCTTATTCTATTCCCTGGCGATATTTGCAAATTTCTTGAGCTTGTCGTTCCAAATGTTCCATACTCCAACTTTGTCTGACCACTTCATCGAAGCCTCAATAAACCACACGGCTTGACACTGAAAGGAGGGGTCTTGATGCCGGTATGGCACTTGTGGAAAGCTTCTGAGAAGTATCGGTCTATGATCCAAGCCAAATTTATTGAGATCATACACCTTAGTTAAAGGATGTATACGATTCCATTCTATGTTAGTGAAGGCCCAGTCTATTTTTTCCTAAAATAAATCACGTTCCCAAGTGTATCTTCTCTAACAACATTTCCATCAAACGAGATTGAGAGTTGTATTCCCCAAATTGCCTCATAGAATTGACATTAGGCTAAGAGCCACCTTTTTATCTTCCACAAATAAATAAGCATTGAAATCCCCCATGACAACCCATGGTCCATTAACAAAGTTACTAATATCAGTAAGCTCTCGCCATAAGTTGCAACAGAGATTATAATTGGGTTCAGCATACACACTAGATAACAGCAAATCCTCAGGATTATTTAAAGGCAGCACTTTGAGGTGTATAGCTTGGGTAGAGGAAACCCAAGTGTTGAAACCCAATATGCGGACAACTCTATCAGCCCTGTATCTGCTCATGTGAGTCTCGCTAAGAATAAGAAGCTTAACATTTTCCGCATGGATCACATCTTTAACACGGCCAGGGAAAGATTTTGAGGCTACACCCCTGCAATTCCAATATAAGATATTCATAACTAAATAATATAAAAAGAAAAAACAGAACCTGATCCAGGAGTCATTATCCTGAAACGGAGAGCTTCGTGACTTCTAAATCACCTTTTAGCTCCTCTCTAACTTCATCATGAGTTTTGAACTACATGACATTTTGTTCGACTCTCTCACTAATTATAATCCTCCCTTGCTGCCCTGCAGTAGTGTCTGGTGGCTCAGGAGGGTCAAGCATTTGCTTTTTTAATTCATTTTGAGTTATTTTGGTCACTTGCTTCTCCTGCATCTATTAGGATTGGTAGGCACAGTGGAAGAATTTAAAAATTTTACCAATCTCAATCGAGGATTTATCAAAGGCATTTAAAGCGAGTTGAAAAGAATCGTACCTTTCTTTTTGTTATGAGTTTTCGATCTTTAGGAGCCAACACATCAATCAACTCGATCTACCGATATCCACACGAATGTTACTCCAACACGAACCGCATGCTAGCACCTCCAATGTCTCCTAGGATTTCCTTACTGCTCTAAACTCACATCTATCCACGGATTTTTTTGCTCCATTATTTTTATAACCCATAAGGGCTATACTCGAATTTCAAAATTAGTCTTGATTAATTTCAAAATTAATTAACCCTTAATTATCTTGATGAGCTAATTAAATAAATTCGGTTTAATTAAATTTATCATACAACTTTAATTTAACCTATTTATTTAATTTGAATAAAGAGTCAATAGATTTAATTTATCCTTATAAATTAAATCTGAGATATTATATCTCTATTATGTTAGTTATTAAATTTAATTTATTTAATAAAATTAAATTTAAAACTAACACAATATAATAATATTCTCATATATATATGTATGTATATAAATATGTATTTCAAAAATACATATATATAATATTATTAATTTTCTTTTCACAAATTTTATATTTTATATATAAGGGTTAAAGTGCAAACATACACATGTGATTTTCCTCAAAGTGCACTCAACACCAAATGTTTTTTTAGGTACAAAAGTGACTATGTGATTTTAAAATAGGTGCAAAACTACCCTTTGACCATTAGTTTGACTTTTTTATCTTGAAAGTGATGACGTGTACATCACATGGACGCTAGAGTGACATTCTGGAAAAAAACTTGCTGACCGGGCAATGAAAATCAAATTTTCCTAATAAATCATATAATTTAATAAAAAATAGTAATATAATATATGTATTGTAATGATTTTAATTTAATAATATTGGGAATCTAGGGTTGGGAAAAATTGAGCAATCAGTATGTTTTTTAGGGCAGCAGCTCTACTGAGTGAATTAAGTACTTTGCATTCATATTTGAATCTACTTCAGCGAAAGTGGTATTGAAATAGTGAAATGTGGGCAATATTAATTGCAAAGCTTCACCAGTCAGCAAGTTTTTTTTCTAGAATGTCACTTCAGCGTCCATGTCATCGTACACGTCATCACTTTCTGGATAAAAAAGTCAAACTAACGGTCAAAGGATAGTTTTACACCTAATTTGAAACCACATAGTCACTTTTGCACCTAAAAAAAATATTTGGTGTTGGGTGCACTTTGAGGAAAATCACATGTGTATTTTTGCACCTTAACCCTATATATCAATATAAAATTCATCCACCCTAGATTAAACATTGTCTCACATTAGACCATTCTTGTGTGCGACCCTGCAGGCCCATACAAATTTGGCAGTGTGCCAATAACTGTAATAACCTATAAGTCGCAAGTGACCTCTAGCAAGACATTACAACTACCCAATTCATATGAAGATCGTTAACACGATGTAACCTATCAAACAACCATGTCACGTCCCTTTTGTCACACAATATTTCGGTCAAGGATGAGGCATGGATGATGTCATCCTCCTATTCCTGACTATTACTTTCACGATTCCTGAGTAGTTTGACGATAGAAATGGAAACTCCTTTCCATCGTAGTATGGCCATACATTTCTCAGACTCACTCATCGAGGGGCCCAGTAATATCTCTACTAATGTGAGGGACAAATTCCATCTTGAGCATTTATATTTCTCTGCATGAAAAACCATCAAGCCAAATCATAGTCTTTATCATCACCCAATCAAAGGTAACTTTTGACTAGTTTAAAGCTTACCAACTCTCATGTAAGAATCTATGATGACCTCAGGTAGAATGTCATTGTGATGTGGTTATACATGAGATAAGCTTATGACTTGATCCATGTAGCTTTCTCATAGTGAGTCAATCCAGCACCTTGTACTATTACAAGTGCCTAACACTTTGATTCATATCTCCATATCTTATCAAAGTCATACTAGTCTTATTTCATCTCTGCTCCCATATAGATGACCGACCAGGGACATTTAAGACAATCTTGATGATTTATCTAAAGATACAGTCATCACAGTGAACATGCGAATAATATGATAACATAATGGAGAAAATTCATTAAATTAATAATGTTCAAAGTACAATGATTGGCCCCTAGTGCACAATTTCTAACAGCATCTTCATATGACTACCTTCAATCTCTCTTATGTTAGTGCAAGCGTTTCACCCAAGAGGGGGGTAATTGGGTTATACAAGAAATTTTGTCGCGTATAAGGATATTGACGGAATATTAAAAATAGTTAAGAGCAAGGAGAAATATCACCGTAGTGTACACTGGGAGTTATACTGGTTTGGCCACAACCACTTTGACCTACGTCCAGTCCTTAGAGCATCTCTGAGAGTTTCACTATATTCTCCAAGATTCAGTGGGTTCTTGGCACCTTAGTACAAAGCAAGTTCCTACACCTGGACACTCGCTCCCCCTTACATGTTGCAATCAAGTCCCCAAATCAAGGTTCCACTACCTTAAGTTGTCTCAATAACAAATATTGAGTTTGTAATGAAAAACTCTCTCACAGAGCAAATATATATTCACTGAAGTACAAATGAATGAGTATATGAAAAGAAAGCACTAAGTGTATTAATCGATGTGTGATCTTAGTTTGTATCTGCTTGTTTTCTTCTCTTTGAATGCTCCATATATATACATATATATGAGTTGTAGTGTCCGTTGGAAGCAATTTCAAACTTTTCCGTTAGAGTCGCGCATCAACGGTTGACTATTCTTCGTATTTGAAAACTATCTGTGGCGGTAGGTAGCGTTAGGTGAACGTTCGGACTTTTATTTGAATTCTTAAATCTGTCATACTCTTTCATTGTTTCTCTGCAAATGAACTTAGAATACTAATACAATGAAGAGTTAATCATATAGATAACAAATCAAGAGATATTTGATCAAAATATAATTTCTAGACTGCCTTACTCGAGTGGCTACTTGAGTGATCAAGTTTGTTACTCGAGTGGTCCCTCGAGTAAACATGTCAAAAATATGACAGTGAGCAAATCAACATTTTGCATTAGGAATTACTCAGGTAAGACATGGAGTGATATATTACAAACCTTGAAAATACCTTATTAATCGAGTGGGCATGTCTTTAACTTCATTGGTTACTCGGGTGATCACTGTGGTAAACTGCTTACTCGAGTGGCAACTCGAGTGGGCTTCATTTTTCTTCACAAGTTACTGGAGTGATCCCTCGAGTGGCTTGTAAATAGCCTGGAAAATTACTCAATTACTCCCTCGAGTAATGACATCAAATTCTTAGCAGAGAGTTTATTATCTGGTTACTCGAGTGGCTACTCGAGTGGCACTTCATATAACTCTGCAGATTACTCAGGTTGTCCCTCGAGTAATACTGTTTTTCTCATTGGTTACTCGAGTGGCTACTCGAGTGATAAACTACATTTCTTGGCCAAGAGTCACTAGAAGATTTTGGACCTAGTTACTCGAGTGGCTACTCGAGTGATGCCTGTGGAAATCTGGTTACTCGAGTGGCTACTCGAGTAATAGTTTATATAACTTTGCATATTACCCAAGTGGTCCCTCGAGTAATGTCATTCAAAATTTGGCAATGCCTCACTGGATGAAATTTTACTTGCTTACTCGAGTGGTCACTCAGTAATGGCTTCTGTTACCCGAGTGGCTACTCGAGTAAGCCTTCTTAAAACTTGTTGTTTTCTTCCAGTATTGACTCCAAGTGATGTTGATTACTTCCAGTGCTGACTCCAAGTGATGCTATGCTACTTTGTTCAAAACCATTTGTTTGTTATCAAATCCTTTCATATTATTAATTTAATCTTTGTTATCATCAAAACATATGGGATCTAACATCTTATACGTGCTCTCTTATACGTGAGCCTTCTCCTTGCTCAGCCTGCTCCAATAATGCTTGATTAAAGAGCAAAGGTCCACCTTTTATAATTGACCCAAAAACCAATTGGTAGGCCTGGCTCACTTGTTTCTTCTTTTAAACGATGTGATTTTTGTTAGATCTCATGTTTTGATAATAACAAAGAATGGTATGAAAAAGACTTGAGTAATAAATAAGATTGAACAAAGTAATAACAGGGAAAAGTATTACTTGAAGTAAGCATTGGAGTAATGAAGAAAGGCCAAGAGAAAAAGCTGAGAAACTTGATGAGAAGCAAGTTTTCTAAGGCATTACTCGAGTATGTACTCGAGTAATGAGACAAAACTTGAAGGTACCAGAGATACCTTCCAGTAACCTGCCAACGTTACTCGAGTAAGTACTCGAGTAATAGTGTAAAAGTTTTCAAGTTGCTCTCGGCCTGCCAATGTTACTCGAGTAGTTACTCGAGTAACCAGGTAAATACTTGGAGTTGCTCTCGGCCTGCCAACGTTACTCGAGTAGCTACTCGAGTAACCATGTGAAAATCTTCCAGTTGCTCTCAGCCTGCCAATGATACTCGAGTTTGTACTCGAGTAACTCTGTTTCAGAAAATGTGTTGCTCTCGGCACTTTGTACCACTGCCAATGTTACTCGAGTAGCTACTCGAGTAACACACTGAGGTAAGTAAAAACTTGAAGGTAGTACCCGAATAACTTGATCTAATATTATCTCTTTTTCCTCGAGTCATTATTCTACTATGCAAGGATTTAATGATTTTTTTTAAGCGGATTACTTGAGTATGCAGTGTTATGTTTGAAGGAAAACCTCAAGTCATTACCCGAGTAAGTGATGCACAAAAAGTAAGTTTACTCGAGTAACAAGGTAATCAAACTTGAAGTGCTCTCGGCCTTGAAATCCTGCCAATATTACTGAAGTAAATCATCAAGTAACATAAGTTTATTTGAAGGTTACTCGAGTTGGTACCCGAGTAACCTATGAAGAAAAGAGTGCATTACTCGAGTAGGTACCCGAGTAAACAAGCATTTCCAAAGGTTTGATATTTTGCTTATTCCATGCACTACCCGAGTAATCTTATATTTATATGTTAACTGGGAGTCCATCAAAGATTTCACGATGATACTCGAGTAAGTACTCGAGTAAACTTTAATGAATACTCGAGTAGCTACTCGAGTATGGAAACCCAGAAAGTTTGAAATCATTCCAACGGTCATTGTTTTGTTTCCTATTTGATTAACTTTTCATTATATTAGTATTCTTAGCATTTCAACAGATAAACAATGAAGAGATTTTACCAAATAAGGAAAGTCAAAAGCAACGCTCAAATGTCACCGACCGTCACCTACCGCAAACGTATGTTTTTCAAAAACTGGAAAAGTCAATAGTGGCTGCGCACGCTCCAACGGACATGAAGAAATATGTTCCAGCAACCATTACGAACGCATCTATATATATGGGAACATCTAAACAGAGAAGAGAATAAGAACACACACAAACGTATCATCAAGTTCATTACTCTGTTTTACGTGATAATTGTATTTCTATGCTTTAGTGATTCTTATTCACTCTGTGAGAGAGATATTTCATTCAAACTCAATATTTGTCATTGAGGTAACTTAAGGTTGTGGAACCTTGAGTTGGGATTGGATTACAACTTGTAAGGGGGAGCGAGTGTCCAGGCGAGGGAACTTGCTTGTACTGAGGTGCCAAGAACCCATTGAATCTTGGAAGTTATGGTGAAACTCTCAGAGAAGCTCTGAGGACTGGATGTAGGTCAAAGTGGTTGTGGCCAAACCAGTATAACTCCTGGTGTACACTTCGGTGATATTTCTCCTTACTCTTTCTTGTTTTAATTTCAACGTCAAATTTTATATTTGCAACGAAATTTTTAAGATCACCCAATTCACCCCCCTCTTGGGTGAAACACTTGCTCTAACATTTGGTATCAGAGCATAGGTCTTCTTGTGAAGGTATAACAACCTAAGAAGGATCCAATGTCAAGCATGGGTGAAGGAATTCTTCCCAACGGTGCATCCATCACTAGACCTCCAGGTTTCAGTGGGGAACACTTTTCTTTCTGGAAAGCAAAGTTCAGAGTATTCGTAATGGCTACTGAATATGGGTTATGGGATGTGATTAAGAGTGGAAACTATCAACCTACAAAGATTGTAGATTCTCAGAAAATTCCCAAGACGCCAGCGGAATATGATGAGAATGACAAGAAACTTATCACTCTCAACAGCAAGGCAATTCTGATGTTACAAAGTGCCTTGAGTTAAAGTGAGTATTTCAGAATTTGCACACTTCCAACAGCAAAGGAAATGTGGGAAGCTCTGGAAATAGCTCATGAAGGAACTTCGGGAATAAAGGAGAATCGGATTAACACCTTGGTCACTGAATTTGATTTACTTCGAATGAAATCAGGTGAATCAATATCTGAATTTGAACTTAGATATACTCATCTTGTTAATCAACTTGCAGCTCTTGGGAAAGTTTATGATCAGCATACCCAAGTACGAAAGATTCTAAATATTCTTTCTAAAGAATGGGAGGCCAAAGTCACTGCGATAGAAGAAGCAAAAGGAGAATCAATGAGATCAGTTGCTTCTCTATTTGGAAGTCTTTCTGAAAATGAAAGCAAACTAAAGTTCAAACGAGAACTAGATGACATTGGTGACAAGAAAAAGAAAGGTCTTGCACTAAAAGTAAAAGAAGAGAATCAAGATGAGGATGAGGAGTTTAACGATGATGAAATGGGCCTAATCATAAAACGATTCAGAAAGTTCTACAAGAAAGGACAAGGATTCAAATACTTTCAAAAAGGTGGAACTAGCAGCAAAGATCATATCATTTGCTACAAATGTGGAAAACCAGGACATATCAAATCAGAATGTCCAGAACTGAATCAAAAGAGCAAAGAAAAGAGAAAAGGCAAATTCTTCAACAAAAAGAAGGCCTTCGTATCTGCTATATGGGGTGATAGCTCCTCTGACGAAGAAAGTGATGAGGAAGAAGTAGCTAATATATGTCTCGTCGCTCAAGAAGAAACAGAAGAGGAGGTAAATGATTCTGATCCTACCTATGATGAATTACTTTCTGAATATAATGCTTTACATTCTGAATTCATCAAAGTGGTTAAAGAATTAATTGTTTTCAAAAAGAAAAACAAAGCTCTTGAAATTGAACTTAAAGAAAGTTCAGAAAAGGATTGTGAAAATTGTTCTTCTTTGAAAAAGAAAAACACTGATCTTATAAAAACTCTTGAAAAATTTACTCAAGGAAGTAAGATGCTAAATGTTATTCTAAAAGCTCAATGATTTGTAAATGACCGATCTGGAATTGGATATGATCCAAAATCAGACAAAAGGAAAGGAAGAAAGAAAGCAGGAGGTAAGTCATATCTGAATTATTTCCAGCATTATGTGCATACATCGAATCCGTTTGCATTTTGTAATTACTGTAATAGAGAAGGTCATTATACATCTTCATGCATTCATAAGAAGAAAGGAACAATAGGAACCTACAAATGGGTACCTAAAGGCTCATATGTTTAGAAAATTATTTGTACTAACCCAACAGGACCCAAACAGATGTGGGTACCTAAGACCTAGTCATTTGATTGTAGGTATGTCTCAAAGCATCCAAAAATAGCAAGTGGTACATAGATAGTAGATGCTCTAGACATATGATCGGAGATTTCGAAAGTTTTACCACATTGCAACCTAAGGAAGGTGGAAAGGTAAAATTTGGAGGAAATCAATCCGGAAAGATAGCAGGAATTAGTGAAATCAAAAATGACAAAGGAATACAAGTCAAATATGTATATTATGTTGAAGGGTTGTGTCACAATTTGCTGAGTGTAAGTCAAAGTGCAGATAAAGACAACTGGGTAATATTTGACTCAGAAGAATGCTTAATTATCAACAAGAATGATTTACAACTTGATAAGAAGAATATCAAGGCTAAGCTCAGAGCAAAAAGGGAAGGTAACTGCTATACTCTAGATATTAGTAGAAATGAGTCTGAAAACTGTTTTTTGAGTAATACTGATGAAAGTTGGCTATGGCATAAGAGATTGGCTCATGTCAATATGCATCAATTAGGCAAACTACTCAAAAAGGATTTAGTTCTTGGATTACCCAAAGTAACTTTCAAAAATGACTTGATTTGTGACGCATGTCAAAAGGGTAAACAAACTAAATCATCTTTCAAATTGAAAAATGAGATTTCAACAAATAGACCACTACAATTATTGCATATGGATTTAGTTGGCCCAGCAAGAATAAAGAGTTTTGGTGGAAACTTATATTCATTGGTTATTGTTGATGATTTCTCTAGATTTACATGGGTTATTTTTCTATCATCAAAAGATGAAACCTTTGAAGAATTTATTGTTTTTGCCAAGAAAGTGCAAAATGAGAAAGGTATGTCCATTGCAGGTATTAGGACTGATCATGGTGGAGAATTTGAAAATCAAGCATTTGAAGAATATTGTGATACTAATGGCATTGATCACAATTTCTCTGCTCCAAGAACGCCTCAACAAAACGGAGTTGTGGAACGCAAGAATAGAGTGCTCACTGAAATGGCTAGAGCAATGTTGAATGAAAAGAATGTGTCTCAAGTGTTCTGGGCTGATGCTATGAGTACAGCATGCTATATTTCAAATAGGGCCTATATCAGAACAAAACTTGGAAAGACACCTTATGAGTTATACAAAGGAAGGAAGCCAAACATTGCTCATCTACACATCTTCGGTTGTAAGTGTTTCATAATAATGGTAAAAGATAACTTAGAAAAATTTGATTCTAAAACAGATGAAGGAATTTTCCTAGGATATTCTAACCGAAGTAAAGCATATAGAGTTTACAATAAAAGAACATGTATTATTGAATCAATTCATATTGTATTTGATGAATTTGAATCCTCTGACAAAACCATTGATGAAGAACAGGAAGTTGGTTTAACTCAAGAAAATGGTCAATCTATTTCTAAAACTCTTATTCTAGAGGTTGATGAAACCAAGGAAGAAGAGCAATCTCTAGGTCAACCTAAAGCCTAGAAATACAAGAAAAGTCATCCCTTAGATCAAGTCATAGGAGATGTGAATGAAGGGATCAAAACTAGAAATAGAATTTTCAATGAAGTAAGTTTTTCTACATTTATTTCTGAAATTGAACCTTCAAACATTGATGAAGCCCTATCAGACAATGATTGGGTTATAGCAATGCAAGAAGAACTAAATCAATTTGAGAGAAATCAAGTTTGGGATTTGGTACCTCGACCCAAGGATCATCCGATCATTGGAACTAAATGGGTATTCAAGAACAAACTTGATGAATCCACAATTATTGTCAGAAATAAGGCAAGGTTGGTGGCCAAAGGCTATAATCAGGAAGAAGGGATTGATTATGAGGAAACGTATGCTCCAGTGGCTAGATTGGAAGTTATACGCGTACTCTTAGCCTTTACATGCATCAAAGGATTCAAACTCTATCAAATGGATGTAAAGAGTGCTTTTCTAAATGGTTACATCATGGAAGAAGTTTATGTAGAACAACCTCCAGGTTTTGAGGATGTTACCAAACCTGACCATGTTTTCAAACTTAAAAAGGCTTTATATGGTTTAAAACAAGCTCCTAGAGCATGGTATGAAAGGCTCAGTAAATTTCTCATTGATCAAGGTTTTGTATGAGGAAAAGTTGATACAACACTTTTTATAAAATGAAAACGTGATGATATTTTAATTGTTCAAATATATGTTGATGACATTGTTTTTGGTGCTACTAATGAATTTCTGTGTAAGGAATTTTCTGAGATAATGCAGGGAGAGTTTGAGATGTCAATGATGGGAGAATTAAATTTCTTTCTTGGTTTGCAAATCAAACAAAGAAAGAATGGAATCTTCATATCTCAAACAAAGTATTTGAAAGAATTGTTGAAGAAGTATGGAATGAATGAAGCAAATGGCACAGACACTCCTATAAGCTCAACTACGTTGCTTGATGCTGATGTCAAAGGAAAGGACTACAACATCACAAAGTATAGAGGAATGATTGGATCATTACTCTATCTCACGGCAAGTAGACCAGACATCCAATTTAGTGTTGGTATATGTGCAAGATATCAATCGGCACCAAAAGAATCACATGCAGAAACGGTCAAACGAATCTTTAGATACCTTGCTGACACACCCGAATTGGGTCTGTGGTATCCCAAAGGAAGAAGTGAATATCTTGTTGCATATTCAAATTCAGATTATGGAGGATACAAAACAGACAGAAAGAGCACCAGTGGACAAGGACAATTTCTTGGAGGATCTCTTGTATCATGGTTCAGCAAGAAACAAAATACCGTGTCTCTTTCGTCAAAGGAAGCTGAATATGTTGCAGTCTCAAGTTGTTGTGCACAAGTAATATGGTTAAAACAACAACTACAAGATCTTGGTATTTATCTCAAAGAAATACCAATCTATTGTGACAATACTAGTACGATAAGCTTGGCAAAAAATCCAGTTCAACACTCTAGAACCAAGCATATCGATGTCAGACATCACTTCATCAGAGATCATGTTCAAAAGAAAGATGTGAAAGTGATATTCATTCCTACTTATCTTCAATTAGCTGATATTTTCACAAAACCCCTTACAAAAGATCAATTTCTATACATTAGAAGAGAATTGGGAATGGTAAATCCCAATGAGTTGTAAGTTATTTCAGTCTCTCATAATATTAGATGAAGTCATTTGTTAAAGTTTTGATGATTACTAACTTTTTGCATCGGAGTATATAGAAACTTGTTTTGCAGGAAGATTGAAACTCTGTTTTGAGAAACAAAAACAGAGGTGATTAGAGAACACCTTTACTGGAGTACCAACTTGAAGTTATGACTAACAGAGAAGCATTACCCGAGGAACAACTTGAAGTAAAGAAGCACTTTACTCGAGTAACTACTCGAGTAATGGTCTTTAAAACTGGAAGTAATGGATCAAGTTACTTGGAATTTAAATCTAACGGTTGAGTTGCTAAGAAATAAACAGTCAGAAGTGGAAAGACAGGTTACCCGAGGCGAGCCTCGAGTAAACTTGAAGCTTACTCGAGTAAGCACTCGAGTAACTGCAAGTCCAGATTTCCAAATTGATGAAAAATGATCCAAATCTGCTTCAAATTGGTTATAAATGATCGAGGGAACAATCATGGATAATTACAATATTATTCATGCCAGGTACACAATTTAAATGAATGATTTTAGAGATTTTCTGTATAATCACTCGAGTAAGGCCTCGAGTAAACTTGAAGCTTACTCGAGTAAGGCCTCGAGTAATGTCGGGTTCTAGGTCTTTATCTGTCGCAAACTCGGTCATTTCCACAAAATCTCCTCGAGTAAATCACTATACACTCTCTCAAAAACTTTTCACAATCGATTCCTTGCCTCATTACCGTCAAAACCCAACAGATTTCATTCCCAAAAACTTCCTATTTTGCTCAGATTCTCAGTGCCCTAAACTCGCGACTGTGACCCTGTTTTCTGAGATTCTCGAATATTTGTGTTTCAAAATGGTTAGAACCAAGAATCTCAATTTCACAGATTCCTCTGAATCACAACAACACCCTGATCCTCTTTCTTCTCCTCCCAAAAAGAGAAGAAAACTTACCCCGAGATCAAAAGCCAAAATACAACCTCAAGCTCAATCTCAACCGAAGCTAAAAGGGGTTGTGATTAAAGAGCCTATAGCTACAAGGGCTCAATCCAAAAAGAGTACATCCACCGGGAGAGGCAAGAGTGCCAAATCTCCCTCACCTCCTCCCTCTGATTCCTCTACTCCCTCTTTCACACCAAAGCCTACTAAAAAGCCTAAGTATGATAAGAATGTGGCTACGGCTATGGCAAACATCATAGATCAAATGGAGAAGGGGCAATCTTCCAAGAAATCCAAATTGCCAGAAGAGGAGATCACCAACCCTCCAAAAGGGTTCAATGTCAACAAGTTGGTGGAGTCTCCGAAGTATCTGTCTCAGTTCTCCAGGAGGAAAGTGTGTAAGACACACTATATGGACCTCAAGATTCTTCAGGAGGTATTGAAGCATGATCTTAGTCCTTATTTAGATCCTTTTATGCCTTGGCTATCCATTAGATTACCTTTCTGTACAAAAGTGATCACACACTTTTACTGTAATCTGGAGATCCTAGATGAGCCAAACAGAACCTCAGTTGAGGAAGAGATGACCACAGTTGTGAGAGGGCAAAAGATTCTTATTTCACCTTCTAGGATAAACATGTGGTTAGGGATAGAGAACTCTCCAGATGATATTTACTCCCAACTTGAACCAAACCAAATATTTTCTATCCTTAAACCCGATGAGTTAGTTGGCCCTCTAAATTTCAAACCCAGTGATATGTGTGATCATCACAGGGTCCTATGGTACATCTATTCTAGGTCCCTTGTGAATAAGGCCAACAATTATACCCACTTCTCTGATAGGGACTTTAGGTAATGATAGAGGTGCAAGTGGCGTCTTATGTGGTGTCCAACAGAGCATCAAAGTTGGCATCCAAGGTGGTGACAAAGTACTACATGGCAGCTTAGGAGGCATCTACAATGAACAAGATGTTATCTCTATTATCCAACAAGATTCTAAACAAGCCCAAGATCCCCTTCATGACATTGGCGGCCCAATTACTAAAAGTCTAGAAAAGGGTGAAGTGTTCGAGAGGTTGGAGAAAACATTTAGGCTTGATTTTGCTTCATTACTGGCCCATAATGTTAGTATATATGTTGAGGGTGCAAATGAGGCCTTAACCATGCCTATTCAGGCCTATATACATGATTTTACAACACATAGAAGCTTGAGCACGTGGCAAAGCATGAAGATCCATGAAATTGGTGTAACATAAAGTAGTAAGCCTAACAAGATCATGAACAAGGCCCATGTGCAGTCCAGATTGAAGAATTCACTTAAAATACCATGTGACAAGCATGTGCCTTGAAGGAGGATCATAAGTGACGTCCAAGACACCTCAAGAAGCATCTAGAAGGCGTCCTTATGCAGAAAATCTGAATTAATTTCATTTTTATTTGTTTCCTTTTTTTTATTTGCATTAAATAAGGCCTTTGGTCAAAGATTGCTCATGAAGACTTTGTTTTATTTCCTATTTTTAGGTAGCTGACTTAGTCTTGAAGAATAAGTAATTTCCTAATTCATTTAGGCTTGAATGGTGCCAACCAAGACAATCAATCATCATGAAGGCATCATTATTGCATTCATGACTAGGTTTTCAAACTCTAGAGTGTTCTTTTGTGGCCTTTATATATGGCTGCGTTTTTGTACTGAATTTTGGGGACTTGAATGATAATTGAGAGTTTTATTTCTCTTGTGTGAGCCTTGCTTGCATACTTGTATTCTCATGCGAATACTCCGACTGTATCAAGGATTGATCATCCTTGTGGTGTCTTTATGGCTAGGGTTGTAAGAGACAGGTTCTCTTAAGGTCCTACCTTTGATCATCCGTCCCGTTTGTGTTTTTATACTTGTTTTCTAGCCGGTCTGAACCCTCATCATATCAAGTGGTATCAGAGCTTAAGGTTTGCTAGATTTCAAGTTCTATTCTTTTGTTTTCGTTCTTTGCTTCCGTTTTTTCTTCTTCCCTTGTTTACATTGTTTTCCTTCGTTCTTGTGTTTTTCCCATTCTCTTCTCTCCTCTTCCACCCATAATTTTTTTTGTTTGTTGTGTGACTTTGTTAGTTTCAATTTAAAAAAAAAAGAGAAAAAATTCGTGCAAAAAAAGAAAAAAAAAGGTGTGGTGCTGTAAAAAAACCCCGAGCAGAAAAAAAAAAGAGCAAAAAAAAATCGAAAAAAATTCAAAAAAAAAAAGGGAATGAGCCACAGGTTTTGGAAATTAGGAAGATTGAAGGCTAATTTGAGAGTTTCCATTGCAAGTCACAAAGGTTTCCTAAATCTACAAACTTGGGTGGTAAGACTCCTTACTTTCCTAATTCTTCCTTCCTTCTTATTTTGATTTCCTTTCCTTCTTTTTTTCCTGATTCCATTTTTTTTCCTTTTTTTTCCCTTGTTATTCTCCCTTCTTCCTTTCCTTCATTATTCACACTCCTTTCACTGAGGCTGAACCTTCTATTCCTCCGGTCTCTAGTCCACCTGAGCAACAAGTTAAAGACATTCTATATACAGTGGATAACCCAGACACCAATGAGACCACACATATCACTATTGATGATTCACCTCCCAAACCTCAGACTGATCCCGCTCCTAAACCTATTCCATCTCCTACCCACACTGAGGAAATATCTCCCTCCTCCTCCTCTGAACATCATACTCCAGAGGTTGAGACCACTCCAGAGGTTCAGACCACTCCAGAGGGTGAGACCTCTACTATGGTTGTCTACCAGTCTCCTCCTATTCCTCCCAAAGATGACATCCACATTCCTCCACTTCATCTTCCTGAACCTGTCTCTTCTAGCTCTTTTGACTCTTCTAGTTTAGATGATGGCTTAGTTCTTCCAGTAAAGCCTATTTTCGTAGTCAAGCCTTCCGATCCTCCTCTTGAATGATGAAGACAAAAAGGGGGAGAAGAACTTGAGAGTGATTTTGTGGAAGTCTCTGAGTCTTTTTGGGTATTTGGGTGTGTATGGGTTTTAGGGAGTCTTTTGAACTTGTTAGGCTTTTATCTTGTTATCTTGTAATACAATTTTTAAGTTTAATGCAAGTTTATTTCAAGTCTATTCAAGTTTTAAATTATGATTACATTATTGGACTAATGAATTTGTTGTGTATGCAAGATGCATATTATGATTTCATTCACCTTACACTTTGAATCTAAACTTAATAAGTTTTTTTTTTCAAAATAATCTTTGAATACAAGAAGTATTTAATTGAGAGTTCACTTTCAAAAATCTTGTTCAAAATCACCAAGTTTTGTCATCATCAAAAAGGGGGAGAATGTTAGATCTCATGTTTTGATGATAACAAAAAATGGTATGAAAAAGACTTGAGTAATAAATAAGATTGAACAAAGTAATAACAGGGAAAGGTATTACTTGAAGTAAGCATTGGAGTAATGAAGAAAGGCCAAGAGAAAAAGCTGAGAAACTTGATGAGAAGCAAGTTTTCTAAGGCATTACTCGAGTATGTACTCGAGTAATGAGACAAAACTTGAAGCTACCAGAAATACCTTCCAGTAACCTGCCAATGTTACTCGAGTAAGTACTCGAGTAATAGTGTAAAAGTTTTCAAGTTGCTCTCGGCCTGCCCACTGAATCTTGGAAGATATAGTGAAACTCTCAGAGAAGCTCTGAGGACTGGACGTAGGTCAAAGTGGTTGTGGCCGAACCAGTATAACTCCTGGTGTACACTTCGGTGATATTTCTCCTTACTCTTTCCTGTTTTAATTTCAACGTCAAATTTTATATTTGCAACGAAATTTTTAAGATCACCCAATTCACCCCACTCTTGGGTGAAATACTTACTCAAACAATTTTAAGCTTAGAAACTGTAGTCTTTCTTTTACTCACTTCTGCACACTCTTTTGGGGTTGCCTTTTTTACTTTGACTTGGTCCATTCTGACCAAAAAGCACTTTATCTTTACTTACTCCTAGCACAACAATATCTGATTTGCTCCCTTCTTTCGGCCCTCCATGTGGTTTATTCTTTTTCAGATCCTTGTCGTTTTTTGAACCAGGCGAAACACTATTTTTGGAGACCAAATCCGATGCCTCATGTACCTTAGATTGCTACATGTTACTCTTTCTTCTACTAAGAATAGCTTTTTCAGTGCTTTAGGTTTCTAAATTGGTCCCTCTCATATTATTATACCTAGATCCAACAGTTATTTCTATTTTCCCACCCATTGACCGAACATTGGTGGTGGGTTTGGAGGCTTGTAGCTTCTCAACGGCGGTTTTTTGGGTATTGCGCCGAGCAAGTGACTTGACCTTTATCTAGGCTCCGTACTCTTCCTCTATCGGGATTCCAAGTATGCTTACAATCAGCCTTTCTTTTGTCTTTTTATTTTCTGGCTTTGGTAACGGATGCTCTGATGGTTACTGTTCTGGGTTGGATTTGTTATTTTGCTCATTGTGTGGCCACTCCTCCTAAGTGTGTCCATAAAGACCACATTTAAAGCATATTGTATCAAGCCCTTCATATTCCACTGCATAAATTCGATTCCTATGAGAAAATATGGATTTGAGGTGTTTATTCAAATCTACCTCAACACTTACTCTAGCAAATTTCTTCCTTTCCATTACATGTTGGTTGTTATCCTTTTATACTAAAGTGTTAAAATCGAGTGCTTCGCCTATCAGATTCCCTATTTCCATCATACACTCTTCTGGGTAAATATGCATTGGGAGCATAGGGACTCTTATCCGAACTGCAACTTTCTTCATTGTATTACAGTGGAGATTAAAATTGGGACTCTATCTGTGAACCACAAGATAGTGTCCCTGTATAAGCTAGGGTCTATTGAATAAAAGTTTATTGCACAAAGCTTCTTCTGCTATCCTAAAAACAAAGTAGTTATTAAGAAGGCAATAATTTCAAAATTGTTTGATCTCAATACCCATTTAACTCTGTCTCTCATCACAGTCAGATTTGTCTTTCTTCACAGCACTATTAGAATGAGAGCATCATTCCATGGTTGGTAGAGTTTCTTGAGTCTCTCATCTGATAATTTGAGTTTAGGTAAAGACCTTATCATTTTTTTTGCTCCACAGTTATCTCAGGTGTCATAGCTTCTTCTTCCTATAACCATTCGTTCATTTTCTCCTCTAGACTTTTATCAAAAGCCTTTTTCTTCATTTCCCAATAATTTGGCCTTATACGATATTTGGTTCTTGGATGATATTTTGGTGTCCTGGCTTGGTTGTGGGGGTTGTATATCTGTGTTTTTCTAGCCTCAATTTCTTTTCCTTATTCCAAGATTCTCTATATTTTCCTCAACTTTAGCTTTCGCATCTTGCATTTGGGTATCTTTAGGCATATTTCTAATGCTACGTCCTAAGATATCATCCTCTTCTTCAGACTGTCATCTACCTCCTTCAACGGTGGTTTCATCGCCGATCACAAGATTAGTAGGCAAACTACTCCTCTCAATTGGATCCATCTCTCGCTTTTCCCACTTTCAAATATCAATCACTTTTTTGATTTATACACTAACATGTATGGGATAGGAGGAATGATAACAATTTACCATCATGTTTGAGATGGGATGGGTCATTAATAATCTCTTGTTTTTTTAAGATGGGATGGGAGAGGAGGAATGATAGCAATTTACCATTTTACACTAACATATTTGGTTATATTTTTTATTTATATGTTATATAAATTAATTTACATCTTATCTAATTAATATAATAACATTTTGATTTATAATTAATATAATAATATGTATTTTTATTTGAATAAGGGAAAATCTCATTAAAATACAATTAAAATTGGGAAAGGACCAAATGGTGCTATGAATTTTTGAAATCCCAAATCAGAGCATCAATAGGAATTTGGGATTTGAAATTGAAACCAAAGACAAAAATGCCTGGAATATAGTTAAAAAAACAGATGGCCAGGGAAAAGTAAGAAATTAACAAGTAAGGAGACGAGTAATAATACCTACCTCTATATTAACAATATCATATTTTACATTAACGACCTCACTTTCTTAGTTTACAACTTCCTATCTGACAGTCCAAAACATGCTTAGGTAAAAGTGTGAAATTAACAAGTTGGGGGCCTAATAACAACACCCGTATTTATATTAACAACATCATATTTTACATTAACGACTTCAAATTCTTGGTTCACAACTTCCTATCTAACAATCCAAAACATGCCCAGGGAAAAGTGTGAAATTAACAAGGTGGGGGGCGAATAACAACACATGTCTCTATATTAACAACATTATATTTTACATTAAGGATCTCACTTTTTTGGTTCAAAACTTCCTATTTGACAATTCAAAACATGCCCAAGGAAAAGTGTGAAATTAACAAGTTGGGGGACGAATAACAACACATGCCTTTATATTAACAACATCATATTTTACATTAACAACTTCACTTTCTTGGTTTACAACTTCCTATCTGACAGTCCAAAACATGCCCAGGGAAAAGTGTGAAATTAACAAGTTTGAGGGCGAATAACAACACCTGTCTCTATATTAACAACATTATATTTTACATTAATGATCTCACTTTCTTGGTTCATAACTTCCTATTTGACAATCAAAAACATGCCCAAGGAAAAGTGTGAAATTAACAAGTTGGAGGGCGAATAAGTACACCTATCTCTATATTAATAACATTATATTTTACATTAATGATCTCATTTTCTTGGTTCACAACTTCCTGTCTGACAGTCCAAAACATGGCTAGGCAAAAGTGTGAAATTAACAATTTGGGGAGCCAATTACAACACCCGTTTCTATATTTAACGACATCATGTTTTACATTAACAACTTTAGATTCTTTGTTCACAACTTCCTATCTGACACTTCAAAACATGTACAGGGAAAAGTGTGAAATTAACAAGTTGGGGGGCGAATAAGAACACACCTATCTCTATATTAACAACACTATATTTTACATTAACGACTTCATATTCTTGGTTCACAACTTCCTATCTGACAATCCAAAACATGCCCTGGGAAAAGTGTGAAATTAACAAGTTGGGGGGTGAATAACAATACTTGTCTCTATATTAACACCTGTCTCCCACCCGTGCATCTTCTTATTGCTTTTATCTGCCACTTAAAGGCATTTTTGTCTTTTCATCACAATTTTCAATCCAAAGTCCTACTAATGCTCTAATTTGAGATTTCAAAACTTCACAGCAACATTTTGTCTTTTCCCAATTTTAATTGTATATTGATCGGATTTTCCCTTGAAATTAATTGTATAATAAACGTAACATCCTAATTTTTATTTTTATATGATTTAATTATCATTATGTAATAATTATTTCATGATAAAGAGATTTTATCATGTAATTAGTTGGCTAACAAGAGTTTACCTAAAATATGATTTATTAAAGTAAAAGAAATTATTAAAAAGATATCAAAAATAAAAATAATATGAAATAAGAGAATTATAATAAAAAGGCAAAAGGTTAAAAAAAATAAAAGAAAGTGAGTTGAAAAATAAAAAGAAAAAATATAGGGAAAAAGATTGAAAAATGAAAAAAAATATAATATAATAAAAAAGTAAATATTAAAAAATAAAAAAATGTAGACTTGTTAACAGGCTTCAAGCCAAGCTAAGCCTTTATATAGGCCAGTCTTAAGCCTGAAAAAAAGCCTATAACAGGCCACAGGCCAGGTTCAGGCCTACTTGTTACAAAACATGCCTGGCATGTTTCCACCTCTGCTTGCATCAGAGTTCCTTGCTTACTAGTAATTGGTGGCTATGTTAATCTTGCAACTGTTGATGCTTTTACATCAAGTGATAGTGATGGTGATGATTCACTATTACAGAAAATGTCTTTTATAACAGATATTTTCTGCCATATATAATGGTCCCGAACTGTCATATATGTGGACGCTATATATGCTCAATGTAGATAAATTACCGTTCTGAACTGTTATTTATTTTGTACTTATTATAACGGTTATACTATAGCACCCTTTATGTATTGAGGCTTAGTAAAGCCATGATATGCGTATTACTGTCACAATAATTAATGAGCATACGTAAATAACAGTCATAATATATGGTAATACTTGCATAATACATAATGGTTCCGCTTTAACAACCGTTACATATGTATTAACATATATAACAGTTCTTTCAAAACAACTGTTATATATTTATAGTAATGCTAACAGATTTATTTAAACAATTGTTATATATAGTTGACATAAATAACAATTGTTAGGTAGCAACAGTGAAATATCGAAGTTAAATTTTTTAAAAAAAAATTGGGTGGTTTCTGCTTTCGATATCCTCACATATACATTTGTATAATGAATCAAAATATATATTTATAGTCATTCATATACAAAACAATACAACAAATCAGAATATATTTACAATTATTCATGTACATGTAACTATTAAAACCAAAAATTTAAAACAAACAAATCAGTATCTAGAAATTTACAACAAATCAAAATATATTTCCCTCTTCGATTAATATTACATAGATGTCACCAACTATTCAATCATTGCTTCCATTTGTCAGTGGCTAAGCCTCACATAAGATGCATTAAAATACTGTGCTCAAAAGGAAGCAATATATGGAAGTTAGATATTGTAATATATATATATATATATATAGATGACCAAATGTATATATGAATGAACTGATCATATAATATACCTTTTTTGGATCAATATTTTTAGGATCGTGCGTGATTATGTCCTTCATGAACTGCATTACTTAGTATCCACAATCGTTGCTCTTGCTTGGTTGCTTTGGGCACTATAAAGGAATTAGAAGAACAATTTGTTAGCAAGACATATATAAACTATAAGTGTGCTTCAATTTTTTTTTACCTAAGTGCTTCAATTTATATTATAGTGATTGGTGAATAATATATATATATATACATACCTTGGATATAGCCATTAGAAGGCACATCAAAAGTGGCTATCATTGAGGCTACATGTGCTACAGTCGAGACCATTTTGCATGGGTTGATCAATATCAAAGCTTATTATCACCTAGAATGACTGAGGCTCTTATTTGTTCTCAAAATTGGGCAATCACTGTTAGAAATCATTGAACAACTTCGTGAATTTAACAATTTTGAAGAATTTGGTAATGTTTTTAATATAACTAGTTGGTACTTTATCATATCTTTGTAAAAAATGTAACGTTTCTATATTTTTTTTTTATCTTTTCATATGCTTCATGTATGACTGGTGTTGGAGCTGCTGCTACATCCATGGAGGAAATTGATTAAAAGCACAAATAGACTTCATATTTTACTACCATGAGAAATTATGGACCTTAAATTAGATTACATTGATGTTTAATTATCATTTGATATTTTGTTTTGAGTCATGGACTTGGTATTACCTTCTCGGCTTTAGAATTATGGACTTTTGCCTTGGTTATGGACTTTAGTTGATCTTTTGGACTTTGAACTTTGGTTGTAATTTAAGTATTTGATCTTTATATAGACTTGTGCCCTTTGATTATTTTGATGATGCTTGTTATCTAAGGGCAGGTTATTGATAAATTTCATATTTAATGTATGGTTATCTATAGACAGATGCAAATTATAAATTATTCAGTTTGTCATTATATATATATATATTGAAGAATTTATCAATATATATTTAGATATTCACGATATTTTGATGATATGAAGGGTATGAAGGATATTACAAGATATTGAAACATTGATGAATGATGAATATTGATATATCTGTTCGAATCAGGGATATTGATATATTCATGATATGCAAGATATTTATACGTTGGTTTAATTTTAGGATCCAAGATTATGATTTAAGATATTATTTAAGATATAGGGGATATATATTTGTAGTTTAATTTTAGGTTCTGGAAAAAAAATTTACTTTATTCATAAAAAAGGCAAGTCTAGACTGGGCCAACTAAACCACTAGCCTGATCCAGTCTGGTCCAACCGGGGGGGCATTAGGTTTTTCTTCGAGTAGGACCGAACTTCTGGCTGGAATGTCCAGCCCAAACAACCTTCTAGACCAGACCACAAGCTAATGACCTGCCTGACCTGATCTGGTTCATGTATAGCCCTAGTCGAACCAGAGTTCAAAAGTATCTATTGACAGCTGGAAAAGTCAGCCGGAGTTGTGGGGTTTCGGGGATGGTAGCTAGCGTTCAACTAAAGACAAGTGTAATAACTTGGGAATATAAAGAGGTGCGAGATAATGAGTATTTTAAAAGACTTGACAAAACTTGCTTATGGTTATAAGTTTAGAACCTTTATGAAAGGTGGCATTTTCTTACGATTCTTAATTTACAACCACAATGAATCTCTGAACAAAAGTTCATGGTCTTACATTACAATCATTAGGTTTTGTAAACGGTGACGGTTTTTTCTTAATAACCGTTAGGTATTTGATTTGGTATTCTAAAAAAGTGATGGGTTTTACTTAATAACTATTACTTATATGACTTTTTTTAATAATTATTGAAGTTAATTATTCAACCCCATAGTACAAACAAAAATTAAAAAAGAAAACGAGAGTGTTAATAAACAAACAAAATTAAAAGTTATGGAGATTAAGGATCTGTTGCATCATCATATTCATCATTCTCCAGTAATTTGTCCACCTTCTCGTTCAGAGAGTGAACAAGAGAGATCAGTTCCTTCAAGCACTTGTCTATCCATCCTTACTCTCCTATGTAATCATTAACAATATGTTAGAGGTCATAATTCACATGGATAAGCCCTTTAATAATTGTTGGTGGATGGCGACCATCTTTTGGTTTTACCCCAGGAAGATCAAAAGATGATGAACCAAAAGATCTCTTGCATTTGTGTGTGATATCGATGAAGAACAAAAGTCAAAATTTGGATTTAAGAAGTTGAAATAGAAGTGGATAAATGGAGTTGATTTTTTGAAATTTTAAATAGAAAGGGTTTTGTGGGCTATCTTACTATCAAACACATCTTTTCGTATTAAGATCATTTATTGTTAATTAAATAGAAGTAAAACAGGAAGGGGATTTGTAGGTTATCCAGTAGAATATGTCATTTAGAATCGAAGGGTCATATGACCGAACGTGTCTTTGTAAATTGCCACAAGTGTCAATTGTTAACTAATAAACATAAATATGACTTCATTAGTAATGGTCGTTTAATAATAACCATGAAGTAGCAATGTTTTTTTAAATATTTTTAGGCTACTTTATCCAAATGATTAATTTTTTAATATTCAAAAATAAAAAAAAACAGTAATGATTTTCAATCATCACCACTACTGTTGTCTTCCTCCTCCTACCCCTCCCCCTTAGTTCCCACATCATCAACGTCAGAGGAAGGAGATGAAGGGTCTAACTAGAAGTGATCATATACAACCTGATTGTGATGAAGGATGGGGTCCAACTTCCTATTCAAACTGTAGGCGTGTGTAGCAAGACACCTTGTGGAGTGGTTAAGGATGGTCAATGTTTGTAGCAGAGCCTCCATTTGAGGAGGAGGTGGTGGTGGTGTTGGTGGAGGAGGAGGAGAGGAAAGAGCTTGTAGAGATGGTGGTGTCGGTGGAGGAGGAGAAGTTTGTGGAGGAGGAGGAGGGTGAAGATGACAAGGAGGAAATAGAGGAGGAGGACAAGGAATGGAAAGAGCTCTTTAGCGCCTGACCATGATGAAGGAGAAAATTATGGGGTTGATCGATGAAGAAAAGTACTAAGAACAAAAGGAATAAGTCAGTATAAATAGAGTTAAAATATACTTGGTGTCACACAAAATAAGGTCATGAAAAGGTGCTTTATTGAGATATCTTTACTTGACGGTTGTTTATTATGAAAGGTTGTTTTTGTCGTTCATACTTTACTGTCAATTAATATAATCATTATGTTTGTGTTATTGCAGATGTAAGGTTGGAGGATGAATCATTTGTAAGTGTTACATGATGGTTGTTTTGATAGAACCATAATTTTTGTCACTAAATAAATGACGGCTATTAACTACAACCGTTATTTTTATGTTTTCACGAATTCTGCCTCGCAATACATTACAGTGCGCATAATTAAACGTTACTTTTAAGCATTATATATTCTTACGCTACCTCTGAATTGACATTTATTTGCTGTAACCGTTATTCATTAAGCTACATTCCTGAACTTGTAATAGTGATTATACTCCTATAAGAGTAGTTTTTGTAGGATTACTTCCATTTTGTTCTTTTAGAATGAGTATTCAACCAATCATTCAAATTTTTGGGTCACACACTAGTGACGGATATCTATGTGCTGTGTGTTTCCCGCACCTCCAACATCGAAGAAAGTTGTGGATGCCTCTGCTATTTTCATTTTTCCGTTTCTTGTAATGTCATTAATAAGCTTCAGTATGTTTTGTTTTCTGGTAGGTTCTTGTAGGTTTGAAATTATTGATGTATTTAGGGTTAGTCGATTTAGTAAGCTTAGGCTTTTTTATTGTATCATTTGATCTTTTCTTAATAAATTTGTCTGATACAAAAAAAAATACATTCCTTCAAAATTTTGTAACATTTATATACTTTTTTAAGACTTTATTTATAATTCTCATTAAACAAAATGGTCAAATTATAATTTTTAAAGTTTTATAAAAAATATTATAGAAATTCATTTTAATTTTGTATAGGCATAAACGTTTCTCTGTAGGAAAAAACAAAAAAGTTTATAATTTTAGCCATGTTGTTTGTTCAAATCTAACATGAATTCATATAATTTAATTTTGGGCAAATGTACAAAAATGCCCATGATCTTTTCCTAAAAGAGCATATGGCACCATAAACAATTTTCGAGTTCAAAAATATCCATGAATTTTTCCAAACAAAACAAAAGTGTCATTTTCGTTAAATATCTCAAACCATGTTACTTTTCTTTTTGTGGGTCCCACCAATAGTGTGAAGGCCCCGTCGTAAGAACTACTTAACATCAACAGAGTGCTTGAGCGTAGTTCGGTAAGCAATACAAGAATAGTGTAAATATACTAATATATTGCTACAAGATACTTGATTACATTACAGGTTTTTCCCCTCAAGGTCTGATATATAATACTTACATACCTTAAAATAAATAAAAAGTCTTCAAATAACCAACTATCTTGTGTAACACCCTGCCTTAATAAACGTAATTGGGATTCGATAATACGTGCTTAAATGGATTAGGGACCAATGGATAGTTTAGAAATCATTGTAAATTTCCACATGGTGGTAAAATTGTTCACAAGTTTATTTTGTTTTTCAAAACTTCTTCGCTATCCTGGTCTCACGTTCAAATATCGAATAGAATTACCTGTGCAGTTATATCACATTCATATATCAGAATGTACAATAAAATCCCGGCAACCCCCGGGTTCATATATATAGTCTAACGGTTTCCAAAATTCCCTACTAGGGGATTACACAACCGTGATCAGAATATTATTTACAACCCAAAAATAATATACAGTAATCCAAAATCCAAGTAGATAACCAACTATCCCATATTTCCCAAAATCCCTAACCGCTCTTGGTTGGCCGCTTCCCTCTTAAGCCACTTGCCCTGTCTGAAATGTTAGTCATTGGAAAGAATGAGATTCAAAAGAATCCCAGTAGTAACAAATTCACTCATACAATATATAAACATATAGCAGGTAAGTAAATCACAACCAATAGCAATAATCAAACATGCTTTTCACCATAAACGATAGCACTCATGGTTGTATAATAAAGTCACCAGCTTTCGCTGTATAATATAGTCACCAGCTTTCGCTGTATAATGTAGTCACCAGCTATCACTAGCTGTATAAGCAGCAGCATCACAACTGCATCACAACACATGACCAACATACATACAATACATTTACACAAAGTATAAGGGAAGTGTCACTACCTTGTTCTTTCCGGACGTTCTTTGCTACCGTTGGTTCACGAGTAGGGCAAATGTCGATCCCTATAAACCAAATCAGGGACAACCAATCAATCTCTTTTCCAAGTTCTTAATTCTATAATACTTTAAGTTGGTTATCATTTGAACTCTATAGGTGGCTACTAGAAGCCTAGACATATGCCTAAAGGGTTGGGAAAGGCTATACCAAAAACCACCTTTAAAAAGTGTAAAATACTGATTTTTGGGGGTTGGCCGCGGCCCAAAAATCCACTTGCCGCGGTCAAGAAAATCCAGTTTCTTGGATGAACTTCCAAAAATCATAACTAATTCCAAAAAAATCGAAATGAGTTGATCCCAAAGCCAAATGAAAGCTATTCAAGTCCTCTACACAGGAAAAATATTGGCCTTTACTAGGAATTACCACACAAATACAGAATTCCACACATTTCATCACTGCCCCAAAACAGAATCCATTTTCGACCTATAACTTTGGACAGCTATAACTCCCAGTTCCCAAAATGAAATGGCACAAATTATATGTCCATTTTGAAGCTTGGGAGGTGAAATTTAAGACTGGAAAGTTTCATAATTTTCTGACATCATTTGCCCAATCAAAACGTCCACAACACCAGACTGCCTAGAGCAAAACTTCAAGGGACAGATTTCTCAGTTTTGCACCAATGATTCCAATGGTTTCTAAATTCATACCAAATACCATTTCCACATAAATTTGCACAAGGAAACCATTGGAAACACCAAATCAATCAAATTCCGTTCACATTGGACATGTTCCAACACAAACACAACATGTCACACCAAAACTCACTCAAGTCACCACATTGCACTCCATTCCAAACCAAAATTCCCAACCAACCCAATGGCACAAAGACACCATTTAACACTAAATTTAGCATCACATATCAACCATTACATACCATTCGAAATTCACAAGAAATCAGGGAAAAATCACAAAATCTCAAGACCAAGCTAATGACTACAATCAACATACCAAAAGGTTCCAAATACTCACCTTAACTTCTTCCCAAGACTTGTTCTTGATTTCCACCACTTCTAAATTTTCCCAAGACTTTTTCCCAAATACTCAAGTCACCACATTTCACTCCATTCCAAACCAAAATTCCCAACCAACCCAATGGCACAAAGACACCATTTAACACTAAATTTAGCATCACATATCAACCATTACATACCATTCGAAATTCACAAGAAATCAGGGCAAAATCACAAAATCTCAAGACCAAGCTAATGACTACAATCAACATACCAAAACGTTCCAAATACTCACCTTAACTTCTTCCCAAGACTTGTTCTTGATTTCCACCACTTCTAAATTTTCCCAAGCTTTCAAACACCACAAATCAAAAATCTGAAACCATAGGAATGAAGCTCTTGACACTATGAATAATGTTAATGAAGAACACTTGAGCATTTAGAGACAAATACTCACCCAAAACTCAAGCTTTTCCTTTCTCTTTCTTGTTCAAGGTGGAACGTCCATGGAAGAGAAGAGAGAGATGAAATAATGAAGAAGCATCAGATTTTTAGGCTCCTAATACACTCTTGGCCGACATTTAGAAGTGGAGAGAAGAGAAAAATAACTTTTGACAATTTGACCCAATCTATGGCTCTTATGGTGACACTTGTCAAGATCTTAATCCATCACCCATGAGTTCACAAACACACATATACACTTGATTCCACCCTTTGATCTCTTTCACAAATCAATCTCAACCATTGATCTTTAAGTTACCAATGAGTTTCCTCTTCAATAACTGACCAATTGGTCGGTGACTTTACCGTTTTGCCCCTGATTACGACAATTCACACTAAATCACCATCAAACTCATCTTATCACTCCATAACACCAATATGCGCCTTCCCCTATTTTAAGTCAATTTAGATGTTAATTCATAATTGAACTTTAATACAGGGTCTAGGCTCTGACTATAACACATTCAAGTCATAATTCTCGTCACATCCTCCAAAAGTGTTGGTTTAATCCTACTTTACCTTCACTTTTGAAGTCATTATCTTGAGTCACATTTTGGGGTATTACATCTTGATTGATCTGCATCGGAACCTTCCGTTGCTGGTAATCAGGATTCTACCCTCTGAGCCCCTTAAGCTGAAAACTTTAAATGTTTTATGGAAAGGGTGAGATTCAAAAGAATCTCAGTAGTAAATGCAATCAGTCGTATACAATGCGACAAATAAATAGGTCATACACCATGTAATGCAACATTACAATAACACAAAGCATATAAACACTCACATAGTGTATGAAAGATAGAGTTACTACCTAAAATTACCCTTTCCTGCTCTACTTGTCCATTCACAATCTTAGTCCCTGCTCGGGCTATTGAAAATTCCTATAAATTAAAGTTACAAGTAACTGATTATTACTTGAACTATTACTGTCTTTAATCATAGTTTGTTGGTTATCTATGATAGTTTCAGCAATTTCTGCATAGTATAACAATGCACAATGTAGTTTCACATTTTTCCAGAAAACTAGCAGATTTTCAGTTGACTTTGGAAAATCATAATTAATTCTAGGAAATTTCAAATTAGCTGGTTCCAAATCCTAAGTAAAGCTCTTTAAGTGTATTTTCATGGAGAAATACCTAAGGCTGGTCACTGTTATCACAGTTTTCCCAAAAATTTGCCAAACTTCCCTTGTTCCAAATTGCATTCCAGAAATAGGGCACAACTTTGAAAAATCATATCTCTTAATCTACTCATCCAAAAATCATGTTCTGCCCATCAAATTAAAGCTCTACATATCTACTTTAATCCTGCCAAGTTTCATAATATTTGGACTTGGTTTGACTAACGAATTTCATTGCACAATAGCACTGCCTCTGGTGAAACAATCAAACTGCATATACTTTGAACTTCAATAAACTCCAAATTTGCATACAAATTTCCAAAACTCATGAACACATGTATTCCTGCACAATTTTTTCTTCTAAACCCAATGGAACCATTAAATTCATGAAATTTCAGCTCTAACCCCCTGTGAACAATAACTGGATGAATTTTGGGAAAATTAAGGGAAAATCATGTTTCCTGTTTCTAATCCACTTAACATCTTCTTTCCACCTCTAATCACTTGTTTAATCCCCTAAACACCCCTCCCACATGTTTAATAAAAAATTGGGCAGCACCTCCCCTTAGGGTTTCATCATCCCAACTTACAAAAACCATGAAAACAAAGTCACAAATCCAATCAAACACAACAACAAGCACTAATTACCAAGAGATGTCAAGTTCTTGTGCTCACCTTGATTTTCCTTTCTTTCTCACTCTAAAACTGTGGCTACCTCTCTCTCTTTACTCTTGATTTTGTTTGCTACAAGCAATATTCATGAAGATATGAAGATTAGGGGAGATTTCCATGAATTCTAGAGGCTTAAGCACTTGAAATCAAGAGTACTTACCTTGATTTGTGCTCTTGAACTCTAACTCTTTCTCTTGTTCTTGTGTTTCTTCAAGACACTTTCTCTCTCTATTTCTCTTATGTTTGGACAAATATGGAGGCTAATGAAGAGCATAATAACTTTTAAAATATCCAACTCCACCTCCTTAGAAATATACTATTTTAATTGTATTTTGCACATGTTATTTGCTTAAGCATTATCCCTTTTTAATTTAATGATATTTGTCCTCCATTTTTCTCTTTCTTCATGCCTATGCTTGGCCGACTTTGACTTCTCAAAAAGATGAGGATGCATGATAATTAATCATTCACTTCCTCTCTTGACTTCTTAACCAATTTCCTAAGCATAAAAGGTGAGCATATGTTGACTACACTCCTCCTTCTTGTCGTATGCCTTTTTGGCCGAAATGTTTGACTCAAGGAGAGTGATTATATTGATCAAAAGCTCTCTTTCTCTTGCCTCTTTGTTTTGGATGAAATACTTAAGTAAAAGGGAGAGGAAATGTTAACCAAAATTGTCTCTTCTTGCTTTCTTTATGTCAAGCCACTATTGTTGACTTTTCAAACACATTTCACTTGGCTAATATTACTCCCAACCCTTAGCATATTTATTCAAATATCCATTGTCCATGCCCCCTCCATCTTTTTGGACGTCCTACACAATTACAATAAGGGAAAATATGGGCTTTTAATTTTTTCTAACCAAATGTCTATTTTATCTATATATTTTTGTGATTTTAGCACAAGTTGACAAAATTTTTATCAAATTTTGAAAATTTATATCGTTATTTATAAAGATTCAATTGGTATGATTCTAAAGGCTATATGACCCTTATTAAGTCTATTTTTAAGAAAAAATATAGCCTTTAGCCAACTGGAAGTTTATAATTCCTAAAATTTTCATTTTTGGACGCTGTCACAGAGACATGCCACTTTCACTAGGCTAACTTCAAAAATACATAACTCTTTGTACACAACTCCAAATGACTTATATGACCTATCAAATTAAAGCTTGATAAATCTACTTTTATTCTGAAAAATTTCACATTCATTGGATATCATTTGATTATCCAAAACCATTACACAACCAGACTGCCATGCAGGAAAACACACTGGTAGAAAAGTTTACATTCCTAGGACTCTCTTATTAAACCAGGGCTTAGCAATCCACTTGATTCAGGTTTATTCTCAAGACTCTAATCCTAAAATTTGGGATATTATATAGGGTTCAGGAGTCCATTATATGGGAACTAACTTCACTCTTGACCAATGGAAAAAAACAACACGTACTTTAACATTTCATTCAATTAATTAAATTTCTTCCCTTTTATACCAACCAATGAACTTCCTCTCTCTTTCCCTCACACAATTCCATTCTGGATGTGGCTTCTCTCCGTTTCCAACTCGTACGCGGCCTATCCTTTTCCCACATATGACACCATGCCCCATTTAATATCAATATGCCTTGCCTTATTCTTTTTTATTGCTAAAATTTGAACTTCATGAGTGGAAAAAGTTTGGCAGATTTAGGAAGACAAATAAATTAGTTAATTATAACAAATGTAGCATGATTTCTTTAAAATACTCCTATATAGCATTATATTACTTATCAAACTATAAGTTAGGTAAATTAGTTTTGACAAAAATGATAAATATGAGAGATAAAATGTGGGCGTTGTTTTTCCATTGGTCAGGGATAAAAGTGAGTTAGCATATAATGGATGCCTAGATACTATAGGTGGGGACCCACAAAAAGAAAAGTAATAGAGTTTCATAAATTTAACGAAGATGGCATTTTTGCTCTGTTTAGAAAAGCTTATGGTATTTTTGAACCCGAAAATTATTTATGGTGTCAGAAGCTCTTTTGGGAAAAGATCATGGCCATTTTATCATTTTCACCTTCACCCTTTAATTTTTATATTATAAATATTTGTGTAATCTTAAAAATAAAAAAAAAGTCTAGTATATTACAAAACTCAACGAGATTTTAAATCATCAGTTTCAATCATACAAAAATATTTAAAATTAGATTAAATAAATTTTTGAGAAAAATTTTATATTAAATAATTTAAACTTACAAAATTTAAATAAAATACTTTGGGTGCTTCCAATTCATCCAAATCAAATGTTGTGTTATTGCGGAGTTCTGATAAAAAAATTTTAAGTTTATTAAAAATTGGGTTAAAGAGCAAAAATATTTATGAACTTTATTATAAGTGCATCTAATACCATATACTTTTTAGAGGTGAAAAAATGCTCATAAATATTCAAGATTAGATCAAAAGTGCCAATATATTAAATGTAACTTAACATTGTTATATATACATATGCTAAAATAGCATAAGCCCCACCATAAAAATGTCATCATGTTGGATTAGGTTATATTTAATGGTTCTGAGATTTTTGCTCCAATTTTAACTATTTATAGATATTTTTGCACCTCTAAAAAATATATGGTGTTGGATGCACTTTTTATAAAAACTTGTAAGTTTTTTTACACCTTAACCCTTAAAAATTTATACAAAATTACTTAATTTGTAGAAAAATATTTTAAATTTAATTTTTAAATCAACTAACAAAAGATTTTGAACTTTTAGCTCTTTTGATTAAATTTTGATGACCTAAGTTATTTATTTAATTGTAAATGGGCAAATGGGTAACTTACACTACAACAGATTTAGGCTTTTATAACACCTAATACATAACAGTTACAGCTAATAAATGTCCTATATGTTGAGGTGGTGGTCGTGCAAGGATATATAATGCTTAAACGTAATGGTTGGTCATACTCACCATTATGTATTGCGAGACAGAATTCATGAAAATACAAACATAATAGTTGTAACTAATAACCGTCATTTATTTGATGACAAAAATGATGGTTCTTAAAAAACAACCATCATATAACACTTACAAATGATTTGTCTTCCAAACACTTATATCAACGAAAATCAAAAAACATTACAGTCTTCAAAAACAACCACATCTAACTCTTCCATAACCCAACGTAACATTCAGACCTTCAATGTCATAACTCATCGTAACCCTTTGTACTCTTGTTAGACCTTCATAAGTTATAACTCATAACCCCTTACAATCTGTTAGACCTCTATTTAAACTCAACTATTCCCTATGATTCTTACTACTTTTCTTTATCAGCCTCCTCCTCTCCTTCATCAAGTTAAGATCCTAGGGAACTCCTTCACCGCCGTCGATGCCCGCTCCTCCTCTTCAATGCTTGTTGGTGGCAATAAATGACTCAAGTACTGAGAATCCTAACCACATCACCCTATCCACCATAACCAATACCTCCACCCCCCTCCGCCAATCCATCTATTTCATTGAATGATGAGATGGCACAAGAGAAAAGTGCATTGGGTAATAAACTTGTTGTCATGAGGGAGGTCTAGAAAGTAAATTAAGAGAGAGGGAGGAAACTTACTGTAGATGGAACAAGAAAGGTTAAATTTTGAAAACTGACAAGTTCCCAATATGTTATTTTTCACAATTTGTCATTCCTTGTTCCACCTTATAGTCAGTTTGCTCCCCACTCTCATAATTTTCTTTGAATCCCCTTCATGACAACAAGACCCTTCCCCAGTACTCTTTTCTCTTGTGCCATCTCATTATTCGGCACAATAGATGGATTGGTAGGGGTAGAGGTGCTAGCTACGGTGAAGGGGGCGACATGGTTAAGATCCTAGTACTTCATATATATAATGGTTATTAAGTAAAACCTATCACGTAAATAAAAGTTCAAGCAAATAAATAACAGTGGTAATTAGTAACCATCATATTTTGTCTCATGAGAATGACAGTTGTTAAGGAAAAATTGTCATGAAACAACAAACATCGTGATAATGAGAATCTAGATGAGGATGATGAAGAGGACGAGGATGAGGAAGAGGTCCAAGCAAATAAATAAAACGTGTCACTTAATAGACGTACAAATAAATAAATAACGGTGGTAATTAATAACCGTCATATTTTGTCTCACAAGAATGATGTTCGTTAAGCAAAAACCGTCATGAAACAATAAACACTATGAAATCCAAGCAAATAAATAACAATGGTAATTAGTAACCATCATATTTTGTCTCACAAGAATGATGGTTGTTAAGCAAAAACTGTCCTGAAACAACAAATGTTGTGATGGTTTGAAACATTTCTCCTTCCCCCACACTGATGATAATACTTTAACCCAGCCTTCATCTCCTTCCTCCAATGATGAGAATGTGGATTAGGATGAGGAAGAGGATGATGAAGAGGAGGATGAACAAGACGACAGTGGTCTTCATCATCCTATTCGTCCTCCTCTTCCTCGTCCTCATCCTCATCATCAGAGGCGGGAGATGAAGTTAAAAATTAATAGTTCACAGTTATTAATTAAGAACTATAAAATATTTTTGCCAACATACTTAATGGTTCTAAGTTAATATTGTGGTTGATTATGCAATTAACAATAAACACTAAACACTAATAAATTTAAAAAACTTTTGAAATACATAACAATTATTAAGAATTAACCATCGCCATTTTTAAAATATAATGATCTTTAATACTAAAAGATGTGACGACTCGATAATCCATGAAACCCTCTCTATATAAAAGTCTGAAAACTGACCCATTTCAACTTCTCAAAGCTAACTTCTAATTCAACAAAACATCATCAACAAACACGGGAACTTTTGATTCATTATCTGGCAAAAAACTAAAAGATGAAGTCCCTCTGCTAACATGCAGTGAAGGTCTCATCCGCACAACCTACGAGCTTCGTCATAGGTCTAAGTTTACTTGCGAGAGCAAGGATGAATGGACCAGTCCTTGAAGAAACTAACCTCTTTTGTTTGCTCTTTGAATAAGAAGGTGGACAAGTTACTGGAGAATGAAGAATCTAATGATACAACATATTCTTAAAACATCTTCGTAACTTTTTATTTTTAGTTTGTTTATTTACTGTCTTTTGTTGTTGTTGTAAAATGGTGGTTGTATAATCAACCACCAAAATTTTTTAAAAAAATGTATATACATTATGATTATTAAGTAACAACCATCACTTATTAGATTACCATACAAATACATAATGATTGTACTCGGTAATCATCATATATTGTCTCATTAGAATGATGGTTCTTACAGTAAAACCATCATAAAACATTAGTTGAACAAACAAACAATTTGTCTTCTAACTTCATATCAAAAGAATAACATAACGGTTTCTCTTAAATAACCATTAACTAAACGGTCTAAACCTTTCCCCTTCCCCATGCTCATGATGAGAATACTTTATGCTTTTTCGTTCTTTGATTACCAACAAGAGAACTAAGTACCATTTCATTACCCACCACTACGCTTGACTACTTCTCTTCAACTTCCAATGCGTGTAATGATGGTCCAAACCCATCACTTACAATCTATATAAACTCCAAATTTCCTTATGTTTATTGTCCTCCTCTATTCTTACAATCGCCAAGATGAAACGCTATGCTAAAAACTTGCCTAAAAATCCACGGCGCCATCCTTTTTCTCCACCTTCTTCCCCACCTCCCTTTCTCTTCCTCCTCCATAACCTCCGCTTCTGCCTCCTCCTCTACCTCCGCCTTTGCCTCAGCCTCAAGTGGAGGTAATGATGCAGCATGTAGAAGCATTGACCATATAGTGAGGAGGCTGACCGGATATTTTTTGAGTTTTTATATGAAGTCTAATCTCATTCTTTATGAGGATGAGATTGGCCACCATGATCTTGACATACTTCAGATGATTCAAGCCACTCCTTTGGTGACGAATAGCGTGATGATGTATGGTTTGCTGTAAATTTATGGAACTTTTAATTCATTCAAATTGAAGCAAACAAAAGTTCCTATATTTGCAACAGACCTCAGATCATCTATCAAGCAACTAGTCACCAAAGGTTAATATTTTTTGGTTTTATTTTTATAAAATATAAAAATATAATTATCTAGGCACTAGCTACCCAAACAATAAAAAAATAATAATAACATACCTCACCATTATTAACTAATAACCGTGATATATGAATATGTGAAAAAAATAACATAACTCATGGTTATTAACAAAGAACTGTAACAAATATAGAAAAATAAATAACAGTTTTATTGATACAACTGTTAAGTAAAGCCTTCGACACAACAACCCAAAAAGCCCTACCCTTCTTCTATTTAAGCATTTGAAACAGAACACACTTGACACTTAATCTGTTTGATTGAAACCCTCCAACATCATACCCTAGTACTCCTGTTGTCTTTTCTGGCTATCGAGAGTCATTTTCAGTCGAGCCCCACCATAAAAGCCTTCATCTTACTTCTCAGTGACAAACGTACTAGTCATTACCTTCACACTTGTCTCAGCGACAGCCGAGTTAGTTGCTTTCGCTTGTCCTAACTCTTGTTTTCATTGTTTGTGAGCCCTAGCTAGGTTGCATTCCTTTGGTGCTCTATTCTCCTTATTCGATTGAGGCACATTTGTGAAGTCACAACGCAATAAAGCTTTCAAGGTGACATTAACTTGCTTTTGTAAAGTTATGGTTTTTCAGAAAACCTATCATTGCTCTGATCGAATGTTCATTTCTTGTTGTAAGAAGTTGTCAACCCATTACTTTGACTAAAGGTTCCTACTTTATTGATCTTTTTTGGTAGTATCCATATCTCTAGAAGTTACTTCAAAAACTTCAATAGGTGTGATGAATAAACTAGTTCATGTATACCAATAAGAGTCATACATGAACAAGCTTTGTGAATAAACTAGTTCAAATGTACCGAGATTCAAACACAAACAAGCTCTGTGAATAAAAAAGTTCAGGTGAAATATTGAATTTATTATTGTAAAGTTATGTTTTTTTGGACAACCCATTATTAATCTGACTGAAGGTTAGTCTCCTGTCTTTCTATTGAGCAGGTGGCACCAAATTAAATGTTATGAAATTCAACATTGTGATCAGTCCTAGACTCTTCAATATGAGAGTTTATGACCTTCTTAGTCTCTTCTTTATATATATAATAGACTAGGACTTCCTATATTGAGTGGCAATGCAATTTGGATGGCTCAAGATTTTCTAGGCTTTATGGCTAGAATCAATTGCACTCCTGATCTATATATATAATAATACAAGTGTTCACCTATACCTTGTGTCTCTTGAGCAATTAAGCTTGGAAAGCAAAGAAAGATGGGGTAAAAAAAACCCTATCAAAAAGGGCGCAAGGGTTATGCAAACCCTTGAACTTAAGTGTTTGCATATCCCCTCCTCTACCCTTTTAGATAGGGGTATATGTTTTTTATCATAGTCCTTTGCATATCCCCTCCTCTACCCTTTTAGATAAGGGTGTATGTTTTTTTATCATAGTCCTTTGTTTTCCAGGGTTAATTATTCTTGTGAAGAGCACAATTATATATAGGTCAACAGTTACATTATCACTTATATACATTAACAGTTGTCATTGATTCTCCCCACAAAGCCTGGAATGCCTTGATCCAACCCAAATTGCATAGCAACTCGATGTGGAAGGTACTCTTATTCTATTATATACATAGAGGAGGTCAACTAGCTCGGAAACTCTCACTTGAAGAGTCTAATATTCATACATCATGGTTATTATATAAAAACTGTCATGTATTATAAATGTTCATGGTTCTTATCTATAAACCGTTATTTATGTATTTAATACGTAACGGTTGTCTACATGAGACCGTTATTAAATTTATTAAAAGTCATGGTTCTTATATACAAATTGTTACGTATGCTACTGAATAAATAATGGTTGTAAAATGAGACCGTTATGTATCACGCAAGCATTATCATATATAATGACGGTTATTTACGTATGCTCGTTAATTATTGTCATAGCAATGGGCAGATCATGGCTTCACCAAATCTTAATACATAACGGGTTTTATATTATAACCGTTATAATAGGTATGGAATAAATAACAGTTCAGAACCGTGATATATCTGCTCTGAGCTTTTTATAGTGCCCGCATATATAACGGTTCGAAACTTTTATGTATGGTAGTTAATAACTGTCATCTATCACGTTTTATAAAGTAATATTAACACATTTATGAAATCTCTAATTAGGCCTTTCGACTTGATTCAGAATTTGTTAGAAGTGTAGGCCTTAATTTAGATTATGATATTTTAGCTGATTTAAATAAGAATTTCCCATTTATTTATTTATCTTCAAATATTCTATAGTATCTAAATAAAATAGGATGTCTAGGTTATCCTATAATTATCTTTATTACTTTAAGATTTGAATTTAAATCTAGATGTTTTTTTTAGAGCTCTATTAATAGAGATATGGTTTCTCAGTTCTGTTCAGCCTTGATTTGATTAAATAAGATAACATATTTTCCTTGACACCTATCCCTCTTTCTCCCCCTTCCCTCGTAGAAAATCCTAATAAAACATATAACCCATCTACTTGAGATGAAAGGCCCGTGCTAATTGTGCCCCGAATAAAAAAAAATACATGGCAAAATTTTTAAAAAAAATTAATGACCAAGAAAGAGTAAAGATACTAATTGGGTTTTATTTAACAGTCTATAATCTTATTTTGCCTTCATTCATATCCATTTGGATTTAACGTGACCCCAACACATCCCTCTGTAAGTAGTCACTAGTTAGTCTTATGAGTCTTAGAAAAGAGTATTATAATATTAGAAACCAAGCCCAAGCCATCTTCATCCAATTCTTGATTTTGAACAAGTGGCCTATATTGATCTTCTCATAAAGCTACCTTGTCTCTGAACTACATCACATGTTAGTTGCAAGGAATGAAAAACCGAATCAGGTAATTAACCGGTTACGGTACAAGTTCAAGGGTTAATGGGTTAACCGGTAGTTGAACCGGTCATATTAAAATATTATAATTTATCAGTGGCAATATATATGTTAATATATTTTTAAACTTTTATAGATAAAAATGAATATTTTTAGAAAAAAAAAATTCTTAAAATCTATTAGTATTAGTTGTAATGTCTATACTTATGTAATGATATCTCATTTCCTTTAATTATTATATCCTTTTAAATAATTTTTTTTCATTATCTTCTTCATTTTTTTTAGATTTGTTCTTTCCTTACTTACTTTTCTCTTCATTTTGGTCTTCAATCTTCCATTTTTCCCTAAAAAATAATATAAAATAACAATTTAAAAATAAAAAAAAAAAAAGAAACCGGTCCAACCGGTTGAACCATAGGTTTTACCGGTCCGACCGGTTTTACGGTTTAATGGGCATATATCGGACCTGACCACTGATCGGTTCGCAGTTCAACCAGTTGAACCAGCCAATCTGTAACCCCCTGCCGTAATTATATCCGAAATACGCAATTAAGATGAAATAGAGACCAATAAGAAACAAAACTTATTTAAAATCCCATCTTCACGATAGGGTTTTCACAAATAACTTTCGAAATATAATTTACCTGGTCTCATATTCAATTTCGAATACAATTACATTACACGGAATATCACATTTATACAAATATCAGAGTGTACAACAATAACTTCCCGGCAACTCCCGGGTTCCATTTATTAACTCAAAGCCTTACAGGGCATATTCGCCCCTACAGGCCCTCATATGGGGATTACACAAACTCTTCTCAAATACACATCTCAAATACATATCCGAATACATACTCAAATATACATCCATATCATATATAATTATCCCAACATCTATGATAACCAACTACCAAACTCAAATACTCTAAGGAGTCTTCACCGTCCTTGAATGCCTGCACCATCCTCGCTCTTCCTTCCCTGTCTACAATGTTGATAGGGGAGGGTGAGATTTGAGAGAATCTCAGTAGGAAACAAATACCAAAATACATGTATAATAAGTGTATAATGCATGACATGCTTGCAATACATATCACATGTCCATACCATGACACATCTGCATGCTCAATGTTTCAACAACACACTCATGGCCATAGCATAAATAGAAACAGAGCTTCAAACATCATAGATGTTCCACATAATCAAGCAAAGCAATAACTTGCATCAGAACATTAACACAATATCATATACAGGCAAAAGAGGTAAGTTCCCTACACTCTTTCCACGTATGCTCCAGCTTCGCTTTCTCGCGATCAGAACGAATACCGAACTACGATCAGGGAGAATATCAACCCTATAACCAAAGCAAGGACATAGGGTTAATCCCTTTCTCAATTCCTCAACATACAAACACTTAATATTGGTTATCATTTAACACCTTTAGGTGGCTAATCAAAGCCTAAACATATGCCTAAAGGCTTGGGAAACACTTAACCAAATATCACCTTTTAAAAGTCCAAAATGATGATTTTTGGGGGTTGGCCACGGCCCACAAATCCACTGGCCGAGGCCAAAAACTGCCCAGAACGGCAGAATCCGCTGGCCACGGCCAAGAAAATTCTGTTTCTTGGCTGAACTTCCAAAAATCATAACTAATTCCACAAAACTTGAAATGAGGTGATCCGAAAGCCAAATGAAATCTATTCAAGTCCTCTACACAGAAAAAATATTGGCCTTTATTAGAAATCACCACATAAATACAGAATTCCTCAAAACTCAAGACTGTCCCAAAACAATGTCCATTTTCGACCTCAAACTTTGGACAGCTATAACTCACAGAAGACAAAACGAAATGGCACAAATTATGTGTCCATTTTGAAGCTTGGGATGTGAACTTTAAGATTGGAAAGTTTCATAATTTTCTGACTTCAATTTCCTAGTCAAAACGTCCACACAACAAGACTGCTCAGACAGAATTCACACTGGACAGAATTTCCAGTTTTGCACAATTGGCTTCCAATGGTCCTATTTTCACATCAAACACCATTCCCACACAAATTTGCACAAGGAGTCCATTGGAAACACCAAATCAACCAAATTCACATTACATTGACATGTTTTACCAATACTCATAACATGTCATCACAAAACTACAACACAAATCACAACATTGTACTCTTTTCATTCCAAGCTCTCAAACCAATTCCAATGACCAAATACCACAACATGGCGCCATCTTCAACATAAAACACAACCCAATTCATCCAATCCAAAATCACAAAAAAAATCAGGGCAAAATTCGAAATTCACTAAACTCAACCAAAACTTACAAAACTTAGATCAAAAGGAAGTAAACACTCACCTCTTCCTCTTTCCCAAACAAATTCCTTGATTCTTCATCTTTCCAAATTTCCTCAAGCAATCAAACACCTCCAATCAAGAATCTAAAACCATAGAGATGAAGCCCTCATCAACATGATCAAGATTAGTGAAGAGGTTTTAACCATCAGGGGCCATTACACAAGCCAAAACTCACCTTGTTTCTTTCTCTTTCCCCCCCCCCCCCAAGCTTGCGTCCATGGAGAATAGAGAGAGAGAGTGATGAGATGATGAAGAAGGAAGGTCAGTTTTTGGCCACTAAAAGCCTCACTAGGCTGACCAAAAAGGAAGAGGAGAGAGGGAAAATGAGTGGAAATGTTGACCATGATCCTAGGGTCTATAAGTTGCCAAGTGTCAACATCTTGCTCCATCAACCATGAATTCACATAGGCACATGCACATTGGATTCCACCCTTTGATCTCAACACAAATCAATCCTAACCATTGATCTTGAAGTTACCAATGAGTTTCCTCTTCGGTAACCGATCAATCGGTCGGTAACTTTACCGTTTTTCCCCTGATTATGGTAATTCCTCTTGAATCACCATCAAATACATTTTCTCATTCATTTTCTTTCACAATGCACCCTCCCCTCTATTCTAAGTCAATTTAAAGGTTAATCCATAATTGAACTTAAATACAGGGTTTCGGCGCTGCTCACAGCACATACGAATCACATTCCAATCCCAAATCACATCATATTCTCCAAAAGGGTTATTTATCACTAACCACATCCACTTTTGGAGTCATTATCTCTTAATCACAATTTAGGATCCTGCTAAACCAGAGCTTAGCAGTTCACTAATCTCATGCTTATTCTCTAGCCTCAAGTCTCAAAATTCGGGGTATTACACAATCCGGTCCGATTTTTTGTTCTATGGTTAGTTGTTGCTTTGGCCACCATTGTAGGATGTCACATGAAATGTCAAACAAAAACGTCACCTTTGATTCCAAAACAACCCCCCCCCCCAAATGTTGTCAAAACTCCTTAGTTGTTACTTTGGTCGCCATGTCACATGACATGCCACACAAAGATGTCACCTTGGATTCCAACTTCACCCAAAAAATTTTGTTCTCATATCTCCTAGGCTTTTCATACTAGCCAAAAACATGCATTCATTTAGCCAATGGCTTTATAGTCTAGTGGCTTGAAAGCTACCCATAAGTGAAGGGTCGTGGTTCGACTTTCCTTGTAATATCAAACTGTTAGTGTCTACTCCTTTAATTCCAAGAAAAAAAAATGCATTCATTTACAAATGTACAATGACTTTTTTCTTCCTCACCAACAATTTTTTATTTTTCTTGTTCAGACATTAAATGTCAGCACCTCTTCTAACAATGATTCAAACATTGGTTCGCCGCATTATGAGGGACTAGTCTCTTCAACTAGACTCAACTTCCATTGGCCCCTCACCACCATCAGTTTTATTTAACCATTATTTGAGAAGTTTTTAATATGGGTTACGCCTGTCCCAACATGAAAACCTACCAAAAAGTGACGGGTTAGGTTGGCAAAAATGAGGCCCGCTTAAAACAACATTTTTGAGCCCATGCCCTTTTTGCCCCGAGCTTATGGTGGGATAGCCCTTTTTTTTATTTTTTTTTATCTACATTTGTATTCGATGAATTAAAAAAAAACCACCATAGTTAAATTCTTACTATAAATATCATTTTATAGAATTAAAGAATCTAATATTCAGAATGATTTCATGGAAAACTGCTCCTTTTTTTTTTTTTATCTAATTTCCTTTTGAAACAGGGCTTCTTATTTTCGCTTGCATTTCATCATAGCAGAGGAGTACCAATACTTTTTCTTCGCTATGGTTCTGAAACTCAGACTAGACTGACTGAGTTCATTCAGAAGAAGAGCTTACGAAAGAGAACAAAGAAAGAGGAAAGAGGGGCTCAGTCCTGTCTTTATTCCTTGTTATGTGTGTTTGACTATTTAGTGTTGAGAGAAAAGAGGGAGTTCATGGAGAGAGAAGAAAGGAGGAAAGAGAAAAAAATATGAAAAGGGAAATTCATCAAAAAAAAAAAGGAAAAAAGAAAAATGACAAATTTTTTTTTTGAAATTATAAAATCTTAAATCAGGTATTTCTAAAAAAAAAAAAGAGGTGTGAAATTGTTATCAAGTCTCGTCTTTCTTTTATCAACTCTTAATAACAAACATAATTTGTGATTTTGTAATTTTAGAGTTCTTTTTATGTCATTTTCCTAATATAAAACACAACAAAAATGAAATAAAAATAAGAAAAAATTCTATATGTATAAATACTTGAATACTTTGTAAAACATGGATATGTATTCAAAAATATTTTTTATGAGTAAAATATATGTATTTTTATCGATTTTAATTAAATTATATTATTTTAATTATTACTTGTCTGTCTCCACATTGACTCTTATATGATATACTAACCTTTAATCCATTACCCCAACCAATTCAATGCCGATCTAGGTTTAATAACTTTGTTGCCCATGGTAGGGTATTTCTCTTTATTATGCATTAAACAGTGTCTTTTTTTTTTCTGGCCTCCGTAACAATTATCTAGTAATTGTACTGTTTTTCCCTGTATTTGGTGAATTAATTAAGCCCATGCTGCCACTTTTTTCAATTTTATGCTTTTCGAACAGGAATTAATGCCGGAGATGCACTTTTTTTTTTCCTTTGAAAGAAAGAAATGAAGAGATGGGGGAGAACAAACCATAATGGTTAATTTTAGTTTATAAATGTTTTTAAATCGTGATTTACAGTATATGAGATAAATATGTGAGAGAAGTTTTGTCTCGATTTATATGAAAAGCACTAATACTACACATGTTTGTTTTAGCGATTAGATTGCTTATAAGTTGCTTTTCACGTAGATCGATACACAACTCCTCTCACATACTTACCTCGTATACCGTAAATTATGATTGAAAAACTGCTTTTAAGTATTCCAATCACTCATCCAAACGAGCAAAGTTATAACAAACATAGGCAAATGTACAAGGAACAAAAAAGGTAAACAAGCGGTAATCAACCCACACTCGCAAACTCAGGTTGGAAGAACACCAACCTGCCTGAAAGCATGTGTTTTGAGTTGCACTGCGAGTATGCCTACATTACTAGCTCTTCCCACAATCTAGGGTTTGCCCACATTACTGGCTCTACTCAGAGTTATTATAAAATAAAGGTTGAAATTGCCATAAAAAAAATAAAGGTTGAAATATTATAATTTTTCTTTCTTTCTAATCCAAACATGTGTGTGGTAAATGATTAGTTTTTGAAGAATAGCTTTTATGATTTACGAAGTAAATATGTGAGAAAAATTTTTATCTCGATTTATAAAAAAAAGCTTTTGAAGCTGCAGTTTGGTGTTTACCCAAACACTCAATCATGGTGCAAATAATAAAGTATTATTGTTTTAGCTTTTTCATTCTGGATTATGAATTAATACATACGTACCAATTTCATAAATAAAAATATCATATTGCAACACAAATTTTATTCCGAAACTTTTAATATTCTAAAACTATTTTTTTATTTATATAACAATTTTGATGAGATAATAGGAATGATTACTTTATCACTCATCAAATATATATCATCCTTAAAGGTTTGTTGTAGCCCACTTCTTTTGAACTTTTCTTGGTGAAATTAATGATATAGTATTCCCATTTCTAAAACCGCACTTGTGAATTTACCACTATCATTACTCATCAGTTTAACTAGCACTTGGAGAAACACATTAGTATTTATTCTACCTTATACCCAACTATATCTTACTCTCTAAAAGTTTTATAAACTATATACTCCATCCGATTCTAAATATAAGATAAAGTTGATTTTTTTTTTTTTTTAGAGATTAAAGAAGCTAAATGAGTTACTTAATTATATCATATGTTGTATATCTTTAGATTATATATTAGTTTATTAGTCAAACTAATTAGTTTTGAGAAAAAAATAAAAATAAAAATATTCTGAAGTAATTTAATTAACTTCCTTAATCTCTTCAAAAAAGTTAACTTTGTTTTATATTTAGGATCGGAGGGAGTATAATTTTTTTTCCTCTTTAGTATTATGCTGATAAACTTTTTGAGATGGAAAGGCAGGTTGCAAATAAATTATTTTTATTAGCCTTTCCATTCTCCATTATAATTGTTTTCCAACCATTATAAATTAGTGTGTGTGTGTATACATCTGTCCTAAATAATAAAAATATCATATTACACAAATTTTATTTAGAAACTTTAAATATTCATAAGTTACTTGTATTTCATTATTTATATATACAATAATTTCGAGAAGTGATAGAAACTATGGCTTTATTATTATCTGATATATTTCAAACTAAGATACTAAGTAACAAAATTAACCGAGTCAAACACAAAATAATATAACTAGTTTTTTTTTCCCGTCAGGCTACTTTCTTATTGATCTCAATTGGGGAATTTATAAATACATTATTATAAAAAAACATAAAGTAATATTCTATAAGAATGATATATTATATTGCACCTTGGCAAAAAAAAAAAAAATATATATATATATATTATATTGCAGGTTTAATGTTTGCAGATGGCTTTTAAAATTTTCTTGGTGAGGCTCATGATAGTTTTCATATTTTAAACAAAGATGCCAAGGAACGCAATTGGGAATTTATAGCTATTGCTCACTTAATTAGCACTTAGAGAAACACATTGGCTTTTCTCCTACTTTATCTCCAACTATATCTCAGTCGCTACAAGTTCTTCTATAAACAATACAATACATAGTTTCAATATCTCTTATGTTTAGTCACGGTAGCTTCAGGCATGGATCTGCCAAAGATAGCTTCTGTAGTAACCAACTTAATACCGTTTACCCACAATTGAGCCATTTCAACATCACCACTACACACAAAATGAAACTCTTTGTTTTTTGTAGTGACCACATGGAACAATCCTGGCTCTTCAACGTCATACTTCCTCCTACGGTTCCATCTGAATTTATCACTTGGACCAATCTCAGCAGATTTACACACCACATTTCTTCTGCTTGATTTTCCCCATCTTAGTGTTCCACTTGCCTCCACCATTCTCAGTTCTTTACCATGTGGCGACCCTTTCCCACACTTTGTGTGCTTCTTCACTTGATCCCCGCGTAGAACTAGTCTTCGAGCTAGCTCGTTCGATATCACTCGCTCTAGATCATTTCCTATGCCATTTTTTCTTGCAAGTGAAAGAGCCGTCTCTTGTCTCTCATTCTCAATATCACATTTGACACCAAATGAGATTAGAAGTTTACACATTTCACTTTGGCCTTCTCTTGCTGCTAACATTAATGGGGTGTGCCCATTGTGGTCGAAAGCATTGACTTCAAATCCTCTTTTGACTAATTTACGAACCAGATTTGTATCCCCATGGCGAGCAGCATGATGCAGAGGATTTAGTGCAAGATTGGAGACATTAGATCCCTTTTCAAGTGCGAATTCTAGCATAATGTTCGCGAATATGTTGCCTGGTTTGTTTAGGTTTATAAGGTCAAGGGCTGTCAAATTGTTCTTATTTCTTAGCTTAAGGACATCAGCTTCGGCTTTAAGAAGCAACCTGAAAGCCTCTGCTTTACCTTCTGCTACAGCTACCATGGTGGCTGAGAATCCATTTTCATCTTGCTCATCCAAATTTATGTTATCACGTCCAATGAGCTCCTTCAAAGCATCAACATCATCAGCACGAGTCGCAAGAATTAAAGCCGAAAACACAGAGGCATTGCTCGATTTAACAACCTTCCTGCCTCGAATCAAGTCCAAGATTGCCTTCTGAAAGATGTTAGTCCAGTTGACAGACTCTGCAATTGATATCACAGATTCCCCTGATGAATTTACAAGCCCCAAGTCAGCTCCAGCTGACACCAACACTTTAAGACAATCCTCATGCTGATGCCTTGTAGAGATCATTAATACAGTATCACCAGATTGTGTTTGTGAGTCCAAATTACAACCAGCGTCGCATAGGGATTGAAGAATATTGTTCAATCCGAGCCGTGCAGCCAAGTCAATAGGATAAAAATTTGCTTGCGCTGCCAATTCTGTTTTTGCAGTAGAATTTAGGATCACATCAACAGCTTTTTCATTGTTACAGAGAATGGCATGGTGGAGAAGAGACCTTCCAAAGTGTAAAATGTTAGGTGAGAGGTAGTGGAGCAGCATAGTTAAAATAGTTCCACTTGATTCAAAGTATTCCACAGCACACCAAGTGATAGGGTATGCATCAGCTAATCCTGCACCGACACGAAATTCTTCTCCTGTATCAGTTTCCCATGTCCAAGCCCCTAGTTTGGCCTCAATATCTGTCCTTACACCTACCTGATCATTTCCAAGAACATGATTTAGAAATCCACAAAACAACAATTACTCAATTCATGTATTGAACCTGCTAATGTTATTACATATAAGTGCTACTCTATGGGAACCTAGCTTTTCTCCTCTTCCCAAACCGTCTTTTGCCCTCCTCTACCCAAAAATACACCGTTTTGGGTGTAAAAAATTGTTGTCGAAAACTTTCTCTTTTTTTGCCTTGTAAAGTAACCATAAAGTATTGTTTTAGTAGCACACAATATTTTTAAAGCAATTTTGTGATCTAAGCACCTTAAAATATTTTTTCAATAAAACTTAGTATTCAACATTTAGCACTCTGAAATTTTTTTTCACAGTAATTCCTAGTGTCCTAAACTAATTTTAAGTGCATCCTACACCTTAAAATATTTTTTCAAAAGTAATGAGCACCATAAACTTTGGATACCGAGTGCTACATAAAAATATGTTAAGGTGTTGGATGTGCCAAAAATTATTTTATAAAACTACACATTAATAGAAAAATATTTTATGGTGTTAAATACACTAAGTGCTATTGAAAAAATACTTCAAAGTGTGGTATGTTAGATACCGGGTGGTACTAAAAAATATTTTATGGTGTTGAGTGTACCAAAAATTATTTTAAAATGCTAGATACTACTAAAAAAATACTTCAGAATGTCAAATACTGTTTTATGTATAAAACAAGTGTTCAATATCAATTTTTAACATGAAAAACAGTGCAGTTTTGAGTAGAGGGGCAGCAGACAATTTGGGTAGTCGAGAGGGGAGAGGAGTGTCTCCATTGACCTCCCGCTGCATTTACTCTAAATCTAATGTCTCTTCCATTAAATCAAATTTTAATGATTGAGATTTGATAGTATGAAGAAAATATTATTATAATCTTAAATATAATAAAAATATATAATTAAATATCAATAATTAAAATTGAAGTTGATCTAATAGTAGATTCATTGAATGGAGAATAAATGAAAATGAAGGTCAATGGAGTCAATATAGACAAGTGGCCTTTAAACAAATATATAAATAAGTATTTAGTTTACTGCAAAGATTCGATCTCATATGTGAAGAGTGAAGATTGTTAAAGTGAGAGAAGCAAACCTGCAAGAGCAATCTCACAACATCGATATGCCTGCTAACAACAGCAGCGAACAATGCATTGCAATGAACATTTGCGTGCAGAAATGGTTTTGAAGATTGAAGCAATGTCCTATCGATGGCATTGCCATCCACCCCATGCTGCCAACGTTTGCAAACAATGTCATTTTAATAATTTCCCTCCCAATCTAATTTTTACAAGAAAAAAAAAAAAGGAGAAAATGGGAAATGACCCCTATCAAAACTTTTATTGATAAGAATGACCTAAATCAGAATGTCGGTGCTTTGTGGGTACAAAATTTGGAGAGTACCGGTATTTTCTATGCATAAAATTTATGAGGTTCTTTTTTCCAATAAAATTTTTAATGGGGACTTTTTCCTAACTAATTTTTTTTAAAAAAAAATTTAAAGACCCTCTGCATACATTAATCTTCACATTAAAAACCACATTATCTGATCCAAAAAAAAAAAAAAGAACCATATTATGTTTTTAGAACCTAACTCATATTTAACGTTTTCAATATTATAGTCATCTTTTCAATTCTCATGATTGATGATTTTACCGACTCCTCTTTAATATTCGGTAGGAATATAGCTTTAGTCTTTTAATTTTATATAAGGTTTCATTTTAATCCCTTAATTTTATAAAGTGTTTTTTAGTTATATAATTCTAACACCGTTACTTTTATTGATTAAAAGTATTAATATCAATGTTTCAAATGTTGACAACATTGTTGTCAAACTCGCGAATTAACTCTCCGAGTTTACCGTTTTTACGTTTCTAACTTACACAATCGAGTCAAGTCACTGGTAAACTCATGACCATTGTAAACTCGATTAAACTCACGAGTTTATATATCGAGTTTACCGTTTTTACGTTTCTAACTTATAAAACCGTATTAACTCACTTTTAAACTCGTGTTAACTTCTTTGATTTAATCATGTTCAGCGGCTTTATATATAAATTTTATTGAGATTTCTTTGTTAAATATAATAAATTATGAATGTTGATGAATTTAATTTCAATATTTGGATTTAAAATATATTTAAATCAAATTGTTGTCATTTTTAATATTTTAATTATTTAATTATACACCATTAATACTTATTTAATGGTAAAAATAAAATCTTACGAATTTACGATTCGAGTTCACAATACGAGTTTAAATCACTATCACGAATTTACTTAAACTCACGAGTTTGACAATCTTGGTTGACAAAATATTGATATATTAAATTTAATGTTTAAAAATAACAATGATCTACCAAAATAATATGATTTGAGACTATACATGTTAGATTGTTCGAAAAAAAAAGACTATAAATGTTAGAATTATTAGTTTGAAAAGATACTTTATAAAATTAGATAGCCAAATTAAAATTTTGTATGAAGCTAAATTACATTACCTAAGATGCAATTTTGTCTTGATATTTTTAGTACAAAAAATTTAAATACAAGTATTGAAAACATTGAAATGATTAAGTAATATTAAAAATAAATTAAAATCAATGCCCCGAGTTCTCAAAAAGGATGAAAGATGAACCCTAAAAACTTTAAACTTCAAAAAAATTTTAATTTCAACCAAAGATCATGTTCTTTTAGAAATTATATGCAATGCATACATGTTGTTCCTAGTTTTTCCTCATCAATAGTATAGTTTAATTACCTTTAACAGGACATGAACAAGCTGCGTGAATCCTCTGCAAGAGGCAGAGACAAGAGCATGAACTGCAACATGTGAACTTATCATGTTGGACTCCATCAATATCATTGCAAATGCAGGCCGATCCATGAGGCTTGCTTCCATGAGAGCCTCCTCGCACGCCGCCTGAGACGCTCCGGCGTTGATAAGCATCTCCACAACTTCACGGTGGCCTTCCCTCACCGCCGCCGTCATGGCATAGCCCCGGAACAATCTCTCATTCACATTACTTCTAACATTCTATCAAACACCATTCGTATTAATACTCTGTTCGTAACAGAGAACAAAGAACTGAAGATCTCAAAAATCAATTACCAGGAGCTTGCTGAGGAGGATCAAATTCCCTGTATGAGCAGCAAGAAACAGAGCAGTGACCTCTGTCTTGAACTCCTCGTATCCGAATCGGACTTCGTGAGGCGACTCGTTGTGCAACGCAATCTCCGTCGTTCTGCACTTGAGGCTCACTGTTCCGATGAAGTTGACGTCGACGAATGGATTGGCGATACATTCCAAGGCACCCTCGGCGTCGCCGTTATGAGCAGCGTCGATGAGCCGTTGTGAAACCTCTGTTTCGTAATCGATTGGAAACACCTGCTTTCTAATCCCTGAGCCTGACCTTACCAACACCATCATTTTCAGCCTGAGCTCTTCGCTGTGAAAGATTTCGTCATAAACAAAGCAAGGAGATGAGGATTTATAAAGAAGAAGAAAGAAAGGGAGAAAATATTTGAATTTGGTTGGGAATTTTTTGACTTGCCAGAGAAAAGAGCGTTTGGGTGTTGGGACTACCGAGTTCGTTTGGTAAGCAAATGAAGGAAATGAGGATAATATGAACAGCTAGGATAATAATTAGGGTTAAGATGCAATTTTAGTAGTGAAATTTTTCACCAAAAAGGTTTAGCGTAATTAAATTTTGAATGGAAGAAAAGTATATACAATCTTTTTAAAATGTGAGAAAGTTTTGTGGTTCCATTATATTAAATTGATATTAACGTTTATTATAAAGTTAAAGGGAGAATAAATAGTCCCAAGTAAAACAGAGGGAGGAAAGGAGGATTGGATCAATTTAACGAAATTGTTAAAATTACTTTACTTTTAGAAATTTGAGTCTACTTTTACCCCTTCAAAACTTAACTATGCCAGATGCTACTTATAAAAAAGTTAGTTAGTAAAATTGTACCTTAACCCTAACTATTTAAATTATTACAAAATAATAATTTACGTTTTTATATGAGAATACAAATATTGTTTGAGTATGTTTACGTTTTTATACTTAATAATAAGTATGTTTACGTTTTTATATGAGAATGCAAATATTATTTAGTGTTTAGATAGTAATCTAGAATTAATTTTGGTATTGAGAATATATATAAAAAAATTATTCAAAACCAAACTTACTCCAAATGCCTTTGCCAATTCAATGAATTTCAAGAAAATTTGTTAAATATTAAAATTTTTAACAATTTATTATAAATATTCCATTAAATTTTGTAAAGAAGTCGTATATTAAGGACTAATAGATACTAGATAGGTTATAAATAAAACTGGAAGGGTTATTAAGTAGAGGATTTGCTGGCCCCTTCATGCCCTCAATGAAATATTTTAACAAATATTTAATTTATATATATATATATATATTGGTTATCAAACATTATTATTTTCGTAGCGAATTTGAAATTCCAGATAAAATGTTTTAAATATTTGGTCTCTCAATAATCACTTTTACACCACAATTTATTTCACATATCTAACTCGAACCGCGCAAAGTAATTTAAAATAAGCTTAATCCACACACTCAATAAGTAGGTGTTTAATAATTGATTTATTTTGGTGAAAATGCTAATATCACATTCCTTTGACCAAATCAGATTTTCACTAAATTAAAATCAACCCATCGACCACACTAATTAAGAAGTTTCTTGGTGTGGTCTTCAGAGCTATTATCATGAAAACCTGGTCATGCTGTTTAACTTCAGGACAACTTCGATTTGGTCAAACCTAATCCTCATTTAGGGATTTTAGTCATTTTACAAATAATTTAGAGAATGGCCAAACTTTTATAAGGAGAGATAAAAGAATACATATCTTACTCATAAGGTAAACAGAGAAGAAAATTTTTGCTCTTATTATTTATAAGACAGAAAGAGAAAGTTTTCGTATAAATGTATGATTTTATCATTTATTTATTATTATATTGATTTTATTTTTACAAAATATAATATACATTAAATAAAGTTGAAATTAGAAAGTTATTAAATTTTATGAAAAAATTAATTAAATTTAAGATTTTTTTTTTTAACCGAGTGAAATATATTAGAAGTGTACAATAACGGAGGACATGAAAGTGACATGTTGGGAAATGGACAAAAAAGGGCACGTCACTGGGCGGAATGTTTTATGGTGCCCTATGTAGCCGGATTTGGCCTGCTCTAGATACATAAACAATAAATCGAAAGTTCAGTATTAAAGCATAAAAAACATCAAAAGGATCTTATCGTTTTTAATATGGTAGCAAAATGAATCTATATACTACCTTTGTATAATATATATATATATGTTATGCTCTTATTTTAATTTCACCTTTATCAGAATATTGGCGGAAAATGATATGTGATTCGGTGAGTAACACAGGAATAACATAAATATACTGATAATATGTGCTAATGTGCATGATTATAGAAAATTCTCATAAGGGTTCGTACATGACACTTACGATTAAGGTCGCCGCATAAGGTTACTAGGGTGTCTAAACCCATCTCAGTGAAATGGAGACTTCTCCTCACCTACGCTCCACCACTGCAACCCTCTCTCGTGCAATTCTCTTCTCTGATTCCCGTGTACCTTTTGTATTCGCCTGTCTAAATTGTTAGTAGAGGAGGGTGAGATTCGAGAGAATCTCAGTAGGAAACATATACCATAATGCATGCATGGTAGATGTATGCCCCATAATGACATTTCTGCATGCTCCATGTTTCATGTAACAAAACTATGGTCACAGCAAAACAGAAACAGAGCTTCATTTATTCAAATATGCTCTATACAATTAGGTAAAGCAATCACATACATCACTACACAAACAGATATCAAATACATACAAGTAAGGTAAGTCCTTTACCTTAGATCTTTTCCACCTCAAACCATGTGCCACAATTCACATGCCAATCCTCGAGCTTCATATTCAATTCTACAATGGAAAATGTGCTGTTAAGATACTTCCATGGTGTTTCTGGGGGTTATACAAGTCTATACTGAAAAATTACTAACTTGTCCTTGGAGACCTAGCCCGGCCCGGCCCCGCCGTACCTGGTTTGACTATACTTTTCCCGAAATTTTGACATGGGCTACTCTGACATATTTTCGCCCAATGAATCCATTTTCGGACTCAAAATTACCAAATTCACTACCAAAAGACGAAATTTCTCTTGGTTGCCCCACTTTAAGGGTTTCAAGGGCATTTTCGTAATTATGCTTTTTTGGGTTTTTCCGAAAAAGTGGTCAACTGTAACCCCACCTAATTTTCCCTCCTAAACTCAATGAAACCATCAAATCATTGAAAATCCAACTCTAAGACCCAGTTCTAGAGCTGGCCAAAATTATTGTATCCTTTGGGAAAAATCGGGGTTTTGCGATTTCGGCTCTATAAACGCGTTCCTTTATACTCCTAACTACTTGATTGACTATTCCATTAGGTTACAACTACCATTAAGACCCAATTTTGGCAGCATGTCCCTTAGGCCATGCCATTTTCAAACATTTAAACCAATGACAATCTGGCAAATTTTCATCGATTAAATTGTCCACAGCAACCAGAATAGTCAATATACGAAGGTTTGGAAGTTACTTCAAGCTCCCACTAGTTTTTCCTCTTCTTGGCTGAAACCCTAACTACTCCACACCAAAATATGAGCTTCAAAACCTTCAAGAATACTGAATAGTAGCTCATGAGCAGAGTTACACATGTTAGGAGCTAAATCGTCGAAGGAATCGGCTTACCTTGCAAGATTTCTTCTCCTTTCTCTCTCTAAGATTTCCACATATTCTCTCTCCTGGTTGCTGCTGGTTCATGTCAGTTTTGCTGGAATAAGGAGGTAGGAGATGATATATTTAATATATCTTATGCTATTTTTATGTTTTGTGGAATTTCCAAAAATTCCAAAATCAATTTTATGTACAATAACTCTATGTACATGTAACCTTGTTCATTAAGTCAAACCAATATTTCCTTCTTTAAGCCACATATAGGAGACACCAAAGGGTTCCTCCCTTTGACCTCAATTGGCTTCACAACTTGTTCCGATTACTTATATACGTAAAGTTTCAATTTTGATTAAAATTGCACTTTTTGCTTAAATTTTTCATAAATTCATATTAAATTGACCAAAATATTATAAATATATTTTTCCCTTTTATTTTCCTTAATTAATTGAAATTGAATTCAATTAATCAGAAAATAATTAATTTTGTGATAATTTGGCAAAATTACAATTTTGCCATTACCTTTTTAATCCAATTTCTTTTCTCATTTTTCTTTTGGCAAATCCTACATATTTTTGGACCAAATATTTTCTCTATTATTTCTTCATTTTTGGACCTTAATATTAGGCTTTTCAAATTACCCAAATTAATTCCATAATTATTTTGCCTATTTTCTCATGAATATGAACATTTATAAAATTTATAAATTCTAAATTCATGAATATTCACCATTTTATTGAATTTCTCAACCAATTACATTGTATTTGGTGAGTATAACATTTGGGGTGTTACAATACATGGCAAAAAATACCTTTGCACTCCCTCCCTCCTTAAATCTAAGCTTCAAATAATTATTTTTTATATATTAAGAAAGTAGTTAAAAGTAATAAAAATGTGAGTAATATATATATATATATATATTTCAATTATGCCCCCATCGGAAATATAATTCTCATCCATTGTCTTAATGAATGCCAATCACCAATAGTCGCTAGTAAAAAAAATGTGCAATAAATATTTATAATCAGCATGAGTAAAGTTAGAAAAAAATTGTTGAGATAAAATTAAAACAAAACTTATATTTTGAGATAGACATATTCTCTAATTTGAAGATTATATTTAGAGATAGAGGAAGTATAACATAAAAGATTAAAGTGTACCTAACACCTTGAAATATTTTCTCAGGACATTTATATAATATAAAAATTGATAATTCATGAGCCATAACATTATGACTTTTGTTTTTTTTAAACAACGTTCTATACAATATACACTGAACTAAATACTAGGTTAATTAATTAATTGAATCAGCCATCAAACTTCATATTATATTTAAAACTATAATAAGCCAAATTTATTGGGATTCACAGTACTATTTCTAAGCCTGTATTTGAGAGCATTTAAACTAAGTGTTTTTATAGTTTTCGTGAGTCCCACATATTCATTTCGTATAACAAAAAGGTTTTTTAAAATACACGGATCCCAACAAGCATTAAATCATTACCAACGTAATTTTTTGGGAAAATATCAGCTAGGTCCCAAGCTAGGGAAAAAATACCACAAAAGTCCCTTTAAAAAGTCAAATGTCAGAAAAGTCCCTAGGGATTTTTTTGACATGAATTCTCAATGACCATTTACCAAATACCCCCAACCAATTTAACTACTGTAATTGGTTACAACATGTTATGCTATGTTTACAACATCGTAAGTCATATTAACAATATAGTCAGTTACGTTTACAACATGTTACGTTATATTTAATGAGTTGTAAACGTAACTGAAGAGGTTGTAAACGCAACACAATCACGCATTTTTTATACATGTTGTTAACGTAACTTACTATGTTGTTAATATGACTTACGAAGTTGTAAACATAGCATAACAAGTTGTAACCAATGACAGTGGTTAAATTGGTTGGGGGTATTTTAGCAAATGGTCATTGGGAATTCATGTCAGAAAAGTCCCTAGGGACTTTTCTGACAGTTGACTTTTCAAAGGGACTTTTGTGGTATTGTTTCCCTAGCTTGGGACCTAGCTGACATTTTCTCTAATTTTTTCTTGAGCTACAAAAAAATTCCTTCTTTATTTTGACATTTTTCCATATATTTTATTATAAGGTCTCACTACCATACAAATATATTTTTATTCTGCAATAGTTCTCCCTATGTTTCATTTAGTAGGCAATATAATTTTTAACAATTGCTGAATCACAGTGTCTCTCATGTGCATTATGAATGGTTCTTTTTATATCAATTTAAAACTTTTTTGGGGAAACACATTTGAGCAACACAGTTTTTTTCCTTTATTAAAAAATTGACTTATGGCTGTAGCATGCTATATGGGATTAGTGGCCAGTCTTATGAAAAAAATAATTTAGTTAGAAATGTATCAGAGAGGATCATCATTTGGCTCTTGGGATGACAAGCTTGGTTAGGTATAATGGTTTGAACTTTGGCTAATAAAGCCAAGTGAGCGATATGTATGTGTGTGTGTGGGAGAGGAGTGTCTCTATTGATATCCCTCTTCATTTACTCTCCATTGAGTGTATCTACTATTAGATTAATTTTCAATGATTGAGATTTACCGTGGCAGATTTTTATTATAATGATATTATTTATATATTATTAAATCTCAACCATTGAAAGTTGATTTAAAGGTAGATATCCTCAATGGAGAGTAAATGGAGAGGGAAATCAATGGAGACAACCCTGTCCCGTGTGTGTGTGTGTGTAGTCAACAAGGGTAAAATTGAAAAAAATAAATAAATGTTGAGACAAAATTGAAATGAAGCTTATATTTTGGGATGGACCTATTCCCAAATTTAAACCTTATATTTAGATATGGAGGGAGTATATAACACAGCAAATTTTAATTACCAAAACGTATTGCAATTATTGGAAATAGTCAATGAAATAAAATGGTGCATTGTGGAGAATGTGATTGTGCTGCTAATGAAATTTCCTGCGAGGCAATGCGATTATCATTTGGTTTTGGATAATACGATAATGTCCAAAAATTATGAAATTCTATAGGAAAAAACTAGACATTCTAAGCTTTAATTTGATAGATAATGGGTAATTTTTGGAGCTGTATGCAAAGCGTTATGAATTTTTGAAGTTATTCAAGAAAAACTGACTATTTCCTGAAACAGCATTCAAAGAATTTAATTCTGGAAATTTTGTGCTTCCAATTGGCTAAACGCTATATTTTTCCGTGAAACTAGACTCAATAAGGGTTATATCACCTTTGGAATCACTTCAATTCAATGTCCACAAATTAAGTTATAATTTTTCAAAATTTGGTAGAAAATCTGCTAGAATTGTTACAAATCCGAAAATGAAAAAATTTGTGATGGCAAATGATGTAATTTTGATATAAATTCACGTCAGCTCAATTTGACTTCTCACATGGGTGTGAGATGTGATTATGGATGGACCAAGAGACAAGAGCAATTAGTTACATACCAATTGGGCTTTATGACACATTTTCTTGTAGATAAGTCCATGTACACAAAAGTCAAATTTTTAGAATTTTGGTAATTAATTAAATTAGAGCAAAAAAAAGATGTTTACCTGGAAATTAATTTTTAGAATTCATTTCTTTCTCTCACTTTCGTCAGCCCTCACACATGAACAAGAGAGAGTGAGCTTTGATTTCTAGAGAGAAAAGGAGCAAAAATTGCAAAGGTAAGTTAATTTACTTGGTGATTTGGGTTCTAATTAGTGTAATTCTTTCCTTAAACTTCCTCTCTACATGATTTAAGGTGTTTTGAAGAAAAATTCTAGGATTTGTGGAGGCTTGAATTTCGGCCAAGTGAGATAGAGCAAGAGAAGCAAAAGGTAACTCCATAAACTTCAATCTTTGGTTGTTGTTACTTATGTGATTGGTTTAATCGGTAGATTTGTGGATGATTTTTATGATTTGTAAATTTGGGAAAAGGATGAGCCCTAACTGTTATGCTATCCAAATTTAGTTTAAATCATGTTTAGGATGAAATTAAGTAGTTAATAAAGTGATTAGGAATATAAAGGAGCAAGAATTTGAGGTTAAAATTTGAAAACCCCAATTTTTCTCAGAGTTTTCTAAGTTTTGGCCAGAGTTAGAAGTGGGGCTAGGAGCTTGATTTTCATGAAATTAATAGTTCCATTGTGTTCAAGAGGGAAATTTAGGTGAGGTTATTATTGATCACTTTTCTAGAAGAGCCTTAGAAAGCATAATGAAATCCTAAGTTAGGGGCTGCTAAGGCCATTTTTGTCTTTTGGTAGTGAATTTGGCAATCCTGAGTTTGGAAATGGATTCTTTGGGAAAAAATTTGTCAGAAAAGCCCAGGTTAAAATTTTGGGAAAAAATACAGTCGGACCGGTATAGCAGGGCTCCTACGAGTCCCCAGGGGTATTTTAGTAATTTTGCATTATAGGCTCATATAAGCACCAAAAACACTTTGGAAGTGTCTAAAATAGTATATGAATGGGTTTTAACTTAATTCTTATACATTTGGAGTTTTAGGACCCGATTGATAATCTAACCTGCGGCATGAAGTTCGACGAGCCCATTTAAGGATCAAAGAGGGTTAAGGTAGGGGACTTACTTTATTTGCATGTATTTGATATCTCTACTTGTGTAGTGATGTATGTGATTGCTTTACTTGATTGTGTAGAGCATATTTGAATAATGAAGCTCTGGTTTTTTTTATACTGTGGCTATAGTTCTGTTGCATGAAATATTGAGTATGCAGAAATGTTATTATGGGGCATGCATCTAGATAAAGCTAACATGTCATGCACATAACATCTATCATGCATGAATTATGGTGTCTCTTTCCTACTGAGATTCTCCCGAATATCACCCCCTACCAATAATTTAGACAGGTGAAGACAGAAGGTTTGCTGAGAATAAAGAATAGAACCGTACGAGGTGAATGTAGTGGTGGAACAAAGATGGGAAAGTGTCTGCATTTCAGTGGAACGGGTTTTGACACCCTAGTAACCATGTGCGGCTACATAATTTGTAATTGTTATATACAATCATTGCAGGGAATTTCTGTAATCATGCACAGATTATTAGTATATTTATGCTATTCTTATGTTGCATATTAAACTGTGCACTGTTACTTTGATTAATAACAATAATAAGTGGTATGTAAGGCGGGGTTTTACATTTTGGTATCAGAGCCCAAGCGGTTCTAGCAGAGTGTCAGTTCTGGCAATAGGATAGTATACTAACATAGTCTTGATTATATAATGACTGGACACATGAACGGACGAGAGTATCAAAGGAGTGAAACACCCTAGTCTATGAACTATCCTCTGAGGATCAGCGAATATCCTAAGGGCAGCAAGTATTGCAATACCAGATGGAGAGTGATCTAAGGATATTGTGAAACCCAGTGTGCAGATCTTAAGATGTCTACTTTAGTCAGCCAGAGGCAACAGGCATGATGTTTGAGATGAGAGTAGTCTCAGGATACCGGTGGTCAAGAGCAGATAGAGTGGTATCTGTGTTTTGGCATGGGCACACAAAAGTTAAGTGTGCTCAACCCAGGGAAATCTTAGGATGGGTGATCCCTTGGGAAGTTAAGTTGGCAAGGTCATGGAGACATGAGGAATAGTTATTGTCTTAAGATTTTTCCATGACTAATATTCATCTTAATTAGATGATTTTAATTATGTTTAGAAGCATGGAGATGATGACAATATAAGTATTAATCTTAATTCAAACTGTTTCTGTTACAGAAATTTCCACACAAAAAAGTTTATTTGATAAGGTGATGAGAAATTTGAGGTGTAGTAAATATTTTAAGTGATGATCCTTAGTAACACCATGATATTAATATAGACATCATATATGGTGCTATATGATGAATGACAATTATACCGTATATTGATCCTAGAGGATTTGTTATGATGACACTAAAGGTTGAGGATAGACTTGAATCAGATCTAAGCTGAAATAGTGCTTAGGTCAAAATGTGAAATTGTTGTGCTATGGTTCTGTTCCATGATGGAAGTTTGAACCTTGTAAGTAATGTTGAACCTTTATTAATGTTTTGAGGATAATACCCAATTACTGTGGAGGTTAGAATAGGTACTATTGATCATGACTTTATCAAGCCTATTGGGTATAATTGAGGAAAATCATTTCTGATCTGTGTCATGTCGAGGTTCTAGATTTCCTGATGAACCTAGAAGTTGGGTAGAGACAGAATACTCCTACCGATACTGATATATGGTACCTTGGGTACCCCGAATATGATTGAACATAGTGCCTACGGGTACACCGAACATAGTGCCTATAGGTATACCGAACATAGTGCCTATGGGTACATTGAACATGACCAAACATAATGCCTATGGGTACACCGAACATAGTGCTTACGGGTACACCAATCATAGTGCCTATGGGTACACTAAACATGACCGAATATAGTTCCTATGGGTACTCCAATATGCCCAATGGGTGGTCTCGAGACCAGCTGAGGTACGAAATAAGTAAGGGTTGCAACAATGGTTAGCGTTGAACATTTCTGACCGAACTAAATTACTGAATTATAGTGCCGTAAAGGTACACCTAATTATAGTGCCATAGAGGTACACTAAATTACTAAATTATGTACCATAAGGGTATAATACCCAGTCAGAGGACTAAGGTATCGAATACATTTCCGAATGAACTGAATATAGAGTTATTGTAATATTGCATTACAATATGATTTTGTTGCTTGCTCGATGAGCTTGTACATGAAAGTGATAGATTAAGTGATAAAAAGGGATTCCCCAGGGTATATATGACATTATACGATGTTGCAAATTTTGGGGTTGAAATCTATTTAAGTGGGGGAGAACTGTAACACTTCAAATTTTATTCACCAAAATGTATTGCAATTATTGAAAACAGTTAATGAAATGAAATGGTGAATTTTGGAGAATATGATTAGCCAGTGAAATTTCCTGTGAGGCAGTGAGTTTGTCATGTGATTTTAGATGATCAGATGATGTCCAAAAATTATGAAATTTATAGAATGAAAGTAGACATTCTAAGCTTTAATTTATAGGTAATGGGTAATTTTTGGAGCTATATGCAAAGCGTTGTGAATTTTTAAAGTTAGCCCGGAAAAACTAGCTATTTCTTGGAACAGCGTTCAAAGAACTTATTTCTGGGAATTTTGCGCTTCCAATTGGCTAAAGGCTATATTTTTTTAGAGAAATTAGACTCAATAAGGGTTCTATAGCATTTAGAATCACTCCAATTCGATGTATGTAAATTAAGTTATAATATTTCAAAGTTTGGGCAGAAAATTCGCCAGAATTGTTACAGAAAAATGGAAAATATTTGTGATGGCAAATGACATAATTTTGATATAAAATCATATCAGCCTAATTTGGCTTCTCACATGGGTATGGGACGTGATTATGGATGGACCAAGAGAGAAGGGGAATTAGTTACATACCAATTGAGCTTTATGACACATTTTCTTGTAGATAAGTAAATGTACACAAAATTTATATTTTTAGAATTTTGGTAATTAATTAAATTAGAGCAAAAATAAGATATTTCATAAAACCTTTTCCTTCATCTGTTTCTCTCATTTCCGTCAGCCCTCACATATGAACAAGAGAGAGAGTGAGCTTTGATTTCTAGAGAGAGAAGCAGAAAAAATTGCAAAGGTAAGTTGATTTACTTGGTGATTTGGGTTCTAATTAGTGTAATCCTTTCCTTAAGCTTCCTCTCTACATGATTTAAGGTGTTTTGAAGAAAAATTCTAAGGTTTGTGGAGGCTTGAATTTTGGCCAAGTGAGATAAAGGAAGAGAAGCAAAAGGTAACTCCATAAACTTCAATCTTTGGTTATTGTTGATGTTGTGGTTAGTTTAATTGGTGGATTTGTGGGTGATTTCTATGATTTGTAAATTTGGAAAAAGGATGAGCCCTAACTGTTATGCTACCCAAATTTACTTTAAATCATGTTTGGGATGAAATTGAGTAGTCAATAAAGTGACATGAAGTAGAAAGGAGCAAGGATTTGATGTTAAAATTTGAAAACCCCAATTTTTTTCGGAGTTTTCCAAGTTTCGGCCAGAGCCAGAAGTCAGGCCAGGAGCTGGATTTTTATGAAATTGATGGTTTCATTATGTTCAAGAGGGAAAATTAGGTGGGGTTACTGTTGATCACTTTTCCAGAAAAGCCTTATAAAGTATAATGATGAAAATACCCCCGAAACCCTAAGTTAGGGGCTGCCAAGGCCATTTTTGTCTTTTGACAATGAATTTGGTAATTCTGAGCTTAGAAATGGATTCATTGGGCAAAAATATGTTAGAATAACCAAGATCAAAATTTTAGAAAAAAATACGGTCGGATCGGGTACGGAGGGGCCGGGCTGGGTCCCTAGGGGTATTTTAATAATCTTGCACTATAGGCTCATATAACGACCAAAACACTTTGGAAGTGTCTAAAACAATACATAAATGGGTTTTAACTTAATTCTTATACATTTGAAGTTTTAGGACCCGATTGATAGTCCAACCTGCGGCATGAAGTTTGGGGAGACCATTTAAGGATCAAAAAGGGTTAAGGTAACTTACCTTATTTACATGTATTTGATATCTGTGCTTGTGTAGTGATGCATGTGATTGCTTTACTTGATTGTGTGGAGCATATTTGAATAATGATGCTCTATTTCTGTTTACACTGTGGCCATAGTTCTGTTGCATGCATGAGACATTGAGCATGCAAAAATTTCATTATGGGGCATGTATCTAGATAAAACTAACATGTCATGCACATAGCATCTATCATGTATGCATTATGATATCTATCTCCTATCGAGATTCTCTCGAATATCACCCTCCTCTACGAACAATTTAGATAGGTGAAGACAAAAGGTTTGCTAAGAACAAAGAAGAGAACTATACGAGGGGAATGCAGTGGTATAATAAAGAAGGGAAAATGTCTGTGTTTCAGTGGAATGGGTTTTGACATCCTAATACCTATGTACGGCTACATAATTTGTAATTGTTATATGTTGGTACTCTGATTAATAATGACAATAAGTGGTATGTAAGGTGGGGTCTTACATTTTTTATGTAATGGCCCCGACCAAGGACACCAAGCAGGATATTTGCACCCCCTTGTGCATTTCTTTCGCCTCCACAGAGCTTGAAGCCACAACCTTAAGGATAAGATTGCGCCTATGTGAGACTCTGGTACCAAGGGGGCACGAATATCCTGCTTGGTGCCCTAGTAGTGGGATGTTTGTGCTAAGCCGGTCCTGGTTGTGCCCTATGGTTCGTGTCCTGGGGTGGAGCCGTTACAGAGTATAACATAGAGGGTTAAGGTGTGCCCAACATCCTGAAGTAATTTTTCAGTGGCGTCTATATAATATAAAACCTGATAATTCGTGAGCCATAACAATATGACTTTTGTTTTTTTTCAAAAAAAGCATCCTATACAATATACACTGAACTAACTACTAGCTTAATTAATTAATTGAATCGGACATCCAACTTTATACTATATTAAAAACTATAAGAAGCCAAATTTATTGGCATTCACAGTACTATTGAAATGAAGTTTATATTCTGGGACGGACGTATTCTCAAATTTGAAACTTATATATAGATATGAAAGGAGTATAAAATAAAGGGTTAGGTATACTTAGCACTCTGAAGTATTTTTTCAATAGTATTTATATAATATAAAAACTGATAATTGATGAGCCATAATATTATGAATTTTTTTTTTCAAAAAAAAGCATTCTATACAATATACACTGAACTAAATACTAGCTTAATTAATTAATTGAATCAGCCATCAAACTTTATATTATATTAAAAACTATAATAAGCCAAATTTATTGGGATTCACAGTACTATTTCTAAGCCTGTATTTGAGAGCATTTAAAATAAGTGTTTTTATATTTTTTCGAGAGTCCCACATATTCATTTCGTAAAACAAAAAGGTTATTTAAAATACACTGATCCGAACAAGCATTAAATCATTACCAACGTAATTTTTTCTTGAGCTACAAAAAAATTCCTTCTTTATTTTGACAATTTTCCATATATTTTATTATAAGGTCTCACTACCATACAAATATATTTTTATTCTGCAATAGTTCTCCCTATGTTTCATTTAGTAGGTAATATAATTTTTAACAATTGCTGAATTATATCTCTCATGTGCATTATGAATGGTTCTTTTTATATCAATTGAAAACTTGTTTGGGGAAGCACATTTGAGCAACACTTTTTTTTTCTTAATTAAAATATTGACTTATGGCTGTAGCATGCTATTTGGGATTAGTGGCCAGTCTTACAAAAATAATAATTTAGTTAGAAATGTATGAGAGAGGATCTTCATTTGGCTCTTGGGATGACAAGCTTGGTTAGGTATAATGGTTTGAACTTTGGCTGATAAAGCCAAGTGAGCGATATGTATGTGTGCGTGTATGTATAGTGAATAAGGGTAAAATTGGAAAAAAAGTAATAAATGTTGAGACAACATTGAAAATAAAGCTTTTATTTTGGGACAGACATATTCTCAAATTTGAAGCTTATATTTAGATATGGAGGGAGTATAATATAAAGGATTAAGGTGTGTCCAGCATCCTGAAATATTTTTTCAGTGGCGTCTATATAATATAAAAACTGATAATTTGTGAGCCATAACAGTATGACTTTTGTTTTTTTGTTTTTCAAAAAAGCATTCTATACAATGTACACTGAACTAAATACTAGCTTAATTAATTAATTGAATGAGCCATCAAACTTTATACTATATTAAAAACTATAATAAGCCAAATTTATTGGGATTCACAGTACTATTGAAATGAAGTTTATATTCTGAGATGGATGTATTCTCAAATTGGAAACTTATATTCAGATATGAAGGGAGTATAACATAGAGGGTTAAGGTGCACTCAGCACCCTGAAATATTGTTTCAATAGCGTTTATATAATATAAAAAATGATAATTCATAATCCATAATATTATGACTTTTGTTTTTCACAAAAAAGCATTCTATACAATATACACTGAACTAAATGCTAGCTTAATTAATTAATTGAATCAGCCATCAAACTTTATATTATATTAAAAATTATAATAAGCCAATTACTTTATTGGGATTCACAGTACTATTTCTAAGCCTGTATTTGAGAGCGTTTAAAGTAAGTGTTTTTATATTTTATGAGAGTCCCATGTATTCATTTCGTATAACAAATTTTTTTTTAAAATACACTGATCCGAACAAGCATTAAATCATTACAAACGTAATTTTTTCTTCAGCTACAAAAAAAAGTCCTTTTAGTTTGAAATTTTTTAATATATTTTATTATAAGGTCTCACTACTAGACAAATATATTTTTATTCTACAATAGTTCTCCCTATGTTTCATTCAGTAGGTAATATAACTTTTAACAATTGCCGAATTATAGTATCTCTCATGTGCATTTTAGAAAAAGAACGATATATGTGTGTAAGCGTGTGAGCGAGTGAGATTCCCCCACTGTCACTGGAGGAGGAAGATGTGATGAAGCGAAGTCGGAAGAAAGTATGAGCAGGAGAGGGGGAGTTCATGAGTGATCATTCTACAATCCCAAGGGATGTGGCATGGATGCATGTGGAGGAGCCGTAGAATACAGAACCGTCGGTTAAGGGGGGTAAGTGGGTGTCTTTCAAGGAGGTGGTCACAAATGAGCAAGCGGAGGATGAAGAGGAAGAGGAGTGGTGAAAGGGGAGGGATGGAAGGAAAGGTGTAGGGTGGAGATGACCACTAAGGGACTGAATGTGATTTTTCTGCCACAGGAGAAGGAAAGGTTGGCAAAGAAATGGAGGAATGCTCTAATCATAAAGCTCCTAGGGTGGAAGGTAAATCCTGAATATTTGGAGAGGAAGGTGCAATAGCTATGGGCAAAATATGGGGAGGTAGAGATCATTGACATAGGATCGAGGCTGTTCGTAGTGAATTTTATCGACGTTCATTGTAACTCCCTACCTTAATAGCCAAAATTATAGTTTGAAAATGCGTCATTAAGTTAAAATAGAGACCAATGAAAAATGTAAAACTTATTAAAAATCTCATTTTCAAGACACGGTTTTCAAAAACTATTCCAAAACCTGTTCGTTGTGGTCTCACATTCACATTTCGAATATATATTTGGTCTAGGCAGTTTGGTTTCATTCATACATATCAGAGTGTAACAAAAATTCCCGACAACGCTTGTGTTTCATTCATTTAATGAAGGGTTTACAAGGCACATTGCCTATTCTCAGTTTCCCATACATGGGATTACACAATATTATTCAATATATACAATATGTGCAACTAATCCCCAACAAAATATGACAACCAACTTCCAAAATTAAAACTCCTAGCTAGGAGTTCTAACCGCCCTTCATCACTTGCTTTTCCTTTGAACCGCTTGCCCTAACTGTAGGTTAGTCAATGGAAAGAATGAGATTCAAAAGAATCCCAGTAGTAATAGTTCACTTATAACATGTACAATCACAAAGCATGTAAGCAAATTACAAACAACAACACATCAACGGCATTTTTATGATAGCTTTCACTGTATTCACAATGACATGTTTCACAACAGCATATTTCACATGGCATGTTACACCACGACATGTTTCTCAATGGCATATTTCACAACATCATGTTTTACAACGACATGTTTCACAACGGCATGTTTCATGTTCCACCACGGCATATTTCAATGATAAGACATGCATACAATGCATCATACACAATATAAGAGTAAGGGCCACTACCTTGTTCTTTCCGCTACTGCACTGGCACCTGTTTATCACATGCAGGGCAAATGTCAAATCCTATAATTAGAATTACGGGCAACAGGTTATTACTTAATCCAATTCTTGTTTAATTCAAGTGCTTAAGTTGGTTATCATTAGGGACATTTAATCAAGTGAACTAGGGATTTAAAATAGTCAATTAACCTAAAAGACCAATTTCTAACCTCTGAGCTCAACAATATTACATTACGCCATTACATCTTCAATTTTCACATAAGTGACCAAATCTGCCTGAATTTTTCATCAACTTTGAAAAATCATAACTAAATCTATACAAATCAAAATGGAGAGATTTCTAAGGCTATGTGACCCTATTTAGTCTATTTTTAAGGGAAAACATCACCCACATCCAGTTGGATACAAAACATTCCCAGAATTCTCATTTATTGCACACTGTCAGAATTCAACCCAGTTTTCATGACCTAATTTCAAAAATTCATAACTCCTAGTGTACAAATTGAAATGATGCAAGTGACCTATCAAATTAAAGCTTGATATGTCTAATATTTAACTGGAAAGTTTGAGAATTTTTAGAGATCATTTGGTTATCCAAAAACACCACACAATCAGGGTACCTCGCTGGAATCCTGTTCAGCAGAAAATCCAGTTTTACATTTTGAGTTTCAATGACCCAAAATTCATAACTCGGGGCTATACCCACACAATTTTTCATTTAGAACACAATGGTAACATCAAAATGAATAAATTCTCACTCATTCCCCACATCCTATTTTGGCAAAAAAATCAACAAAATTCCAGAAATTACCAGACTCCCAAATTAAGCATCAAACTTGTGTCATATGGTTTCTAATCATCATAAAACACCAAATACATAACCAAAACACCATGACTTCTCCAAACCCTAACTTGGACAAAATTAGGGTAGAATTATATATGTCAAAACACTTATTTAACCCACACAACCAATAGCTCAAATTGAAGCCAATATTCACCTCTTGCTTCTCCTTAGCTCCTTTCTTTGGTTTTTCAGCTTTTTTCTTAGATGATGGCTCAAAACACCTCCTCTTGAAATTCTAAAACTATAGAAATGAAGCTCTCATCAAGAGGAACAATATTTATGAAGGATACTTGAGCCATAGATGAGGTTAAGGAGGTAAAAATCAAGCTAGAATGTCTCACCTTCACCTTGCTCTTCTTTCTTTTTTGTTGTAGCTGTAGCAAACCAACTTGGAGAGAGAGAGAGAGAGTGATTAAATGATCATATTTCTCTTCCCTTATCTCTTAAAGAATTGACTGAAAAGTTGCACAAAGGAAGAGATAAAAAAATTTAATAAATATCCTAATCCACCTCCTTTAATATATAGTATTTTATTATATCAACATGTGCCAATTTCTTAATATCATCCTCTTTTCTTTCTCTCCTTCATATCATACAAAAATATGGCCCTCTTTAATTCAAGACATCATCTTTTGTTTGGCCTACAATTGTTGTCCAAAATATTAGCTTTTGAAGGAGCAAAAAGAGCTTCTTACTTTGTCATATTTCACCTCCTCTCATATTGTTTTTAGCTTGAGACAGTTGACCTTGTTCATCATCTTCTTTTTTCCCCTTCTTGTGTCATATGATTGTATCCCTTTTTGGAAGAGAAAATAGCTTGTTGAAGTATTGTAATGACCCAATTTGGGATTAAGGGCTAATGACTTCGAAATTGATTGTAATATGTGTAATTAAACACTTTTGGATAAATGTGATGCGAATTTGATACAAATGTTCATAGTGATAATTTAATAATCATAGTAAAAACCAGGGGCAAAATGGTAAAAAATTGGAAATAACAGACCAATTGGTTAGTTACCAAAGAGGAAACTCATTGGTGATTAGAGATCAATGGTCGAGATTCATTAACAATGGGTCAGAATTGTATGCTTTGAAATTATGTAAGCATATGGAAGAGTGAGCAAGATGATGACAAGTGGCAATTTGGTGGACCATAGGATGATGCCAAAAGTCAAAAACTCACTTTCTCTCTCTCTTCTCTCTCCATTTCGGTGGGAGTATGGGCCAAAGGGAAAACATGCACACATCATCATCATCTTCATCATTTCTCACCATCTCTCTCCCCCATCCTCTATTTTTCGATGACTTAAGGTAGAAAGAGAAAGAGAAAACTTGCTTTTTGGGTGAGTAATGATTCTCATATGCTCAAACACTCCTTATTAAATTTGTTCATAGTGTAAAGAGCTTCATCTTGGTGGTTTTAGAATTTTGAAAGGTGGTAGTTTGGGTGTTGGAGCAATTTGGAAGTTTGAGAATCAAGGTTCTGGTTTGGCAAAGTGAAGAGGTAAGGATTTGGTGCTTTTTGGTATATTGATTGTGATTTTTGGTTAAGGTTGATAAATTCTGGAATTTACCTTGGTTTTATGCCAATTTTGAATGTATGGATTAGATGTTGAATGATGTTGGAATTGGTTCATTGTGAAGTTGTTCGAGTGTTGGTAATAGTTTTGAAGTTTGGAAGTTATTTGAATGAATTTAGGTAATGTGTGTATTAGATAGACCCAAGGGTAAGATTACGATTAAAATGAGTTTTTGGGGTGTTTTGAGGCCACCAATGTGTTCCTTATGGGATTTTGAGTGGGAATAAGCTTTGTGTGAAGTTGGGAACCATTGGGATCAGTTTTGGAAAATTTGGGAATTTTTGTCAGTTGCTGCGATCTGGCAATCTGATAGCATCACTCGAGTAAGGGGGTCTCGCTCGAGTGTTGTCATGTAATTTCCCTTTCTCCTTTGTGTGTTGCCTGGGTTTTCATGAAGGAAGCTCGAGTGCACTTCTTAAACTGCGAGTGATATTGATGATCACTCGAGTATGGGTTCACTCGAGTGAAGCTATGAGTTTATGTTAAGGGCTGCGTATTGGGTCCTCACTCGTTGGCCAATTTTCAAGAGTGTGTTTTGACACTCATAAGTGTGGTCTTCTTACCCGAGTGCCAAGGGTAGTGCTCGAGTAAGCCTTTTCCTCTAATGTTGTCTGTGCTCTCGGGTACGCATTTCTTTTGTTCCACTTTCAGGGACTCAAGTGACTTTTGAGTTATCACCCGAGTGCAAAACCTCATGCTCGAGTGTTGTGAGCACTTTCTGGCCATAATCATTGCTCACTGTCAAACACTCGCGAGTGAGAGCCATTCTCACTTGAGTGCAAGTCTCTCATCACTCGAGTAAGGTTATCTTCACTCGAGTGAGTTAGCCAAAAATCAGTATTGTGCTTCCGAAAAGGGGTCTTCAGCGTAGTTTCGTCTAACCCTTTTAGCATGTGTTTAAGCCTCTAATGGTCATCCCAAAGAGTTCAAATGATAACCAAATTAGAGTATTATGGATATATGTATTTGGAAAAGATATTGATCGATTATCCTTAATTTGGTTATAGGATTCGATATTTGCCAGACTTGTGAGCCCACTGTACCAAGGAACTTCAGGAAAGAACAAGGTAGTGACTCTTTCTCTTATACTGTGTGTGAATCATTGTATGTATGTTTCCATGCATTATGTTGTTGCTGCTGCTTTGTGATACCTTGTAGAGCATTGTGATGCTTTGTGCCTTATGATGCTGCTGTATATTACCGTGAAAGCATGCATAGTGATTACAGCGAAAGATGGCATAATGTTTACCACGAAAGCGGGCATTGAGATTACAGCGAAAGCTGTTGCATTGTGATCACAGCCATGAGTGCTGTCGTTCGTGGTGCAAGCCATAAATCATTGAGTTGTTGCTGAACATGATAAACTTACATGCTATGTGTTTATATACTGTATGAGTGATTTGTTACTACTGGGATTCTTTAGAATCTCATTCTTTCCAATGACTAACATTGCAGATAGGGCATGTGGCTCAAAAGAGAAGCGGACAACTTGAAGTGGTTAGTATCTCTTAGGGACATTTTAATTTTGGATTGTTGGTTATCTATTATGGTTTGGGATTACTGTATGTATATGAGATGTAAATATAATTTTTGGATATGTAATCCCTATTTTGGAAAACTTTAAACCCATTATATATATATACATGTAACCCAGGGTTGCCAGGATTTTAGTTACGCATTTTGATATTTACGAATGTGATTTAATTACACAGGTAATTGTATCCGAAACTGAATGTGAGACCAGATTAATTGTGCTTTTGAACTTTTTTTCATGAAACCCCATCTTGAAGATGAGCAAATATAAATGTTGATTTTTGTTTTATTGGTCTCTATTTTACTAGAATTTCATAATCTAGATATAATTACGGTGAGGGGGTTACAAGTATAACAAATTGGCTCTTCAAATAATATTACTATAGTTGCAATTGTTGACCAAGTCATCATCCTTTTATAATTTAGTCAAATTGTCTCTTCTTGCTTTCATTTTGAGCCAAGTATTATTTCCTCTTACTTTTTTCATGTCTTGCACGAAAATATGGCTCTTTGAAGAGGAAAAATGATATCTTATAATATCTCCTTGAATAATATAGTTTAATGTTAAATTAGCATATATTAATTTGACTTGTTCACTTCCCCTTTTTGTGTTTGGCCAAAAATGCTTCCATATGTCTCATATTATGGCAAAATAAATATTCTCCTCATATTTCTCTTCCATAAGCCATTTTCCCTTCTTTTCATGTTCAAATTAGTCCTTTAGTCGTTTTTGACTTTAGGCGAAAAGACTAAATAGTATCTCAAGCTAATTGGAACTAAAGTCATAACAAAATTTCTAGGGCAATTTTGTCCTTAATACCACTATCTATTTTGTACATTTAGCCCTTGGATGCATTTTGGGACATTACATTCATGATTATGAAGTGGCGCTAATAGGTGGTTCTTGATTGGTATATGATCACTACTTGTTAGTATAACCTTGGAAGCAAGACTTCAATCTTGATGCTGAAGTGATCTCAAAGATTTCATCTTGGATCCGAATCGCTAAGCTACCATTGGAATACTATGACAAAGGTGTGTTGTTTATTATTGGGCCTCAAGTAGGTAGGGTTCTTAAGGTTGATTTGAATACTAAGCGAAGGAAGAAGGGTAGGTTTGCACGGTTATGTATTAAGCTTAAATTGGATGCTCTATTGCGACTTGTAGTTTTGGTGAATAGGATTGAGCAAAGGATACAATACAAGAGCATACATCTTATTTGCATGTATTGTGGCAGGTATGGATATGACAAGACCTATAGTCCATATGGTAGGGAAGCGATAGTGAATAGAGCTGGGAATGGGTCTAGTATGAGACAAAGCAATGGTAGCAATATGACCTCAGAGGAGATGCATACTGAATAGGTTTCTGAAGCATTAGCGAGGAAGGATTCAAGCTTCAAGTTTGAATCCTGGATTGTGGTGCAATGGCTCTGTCGTACCTCACGGCTAGGTATCCCGAATAGGAAAGGGAGTGATAAAGGGCAAGTTTCTCGCATGAATCTGTGATTGATTATAACAGATCACGCTTTAATGCTTTATTTATAGAGGAGATGGAGGTGCTGAAAGCTATGTAGAATTAGAGTATTTCTAGGCTAAGCTAGTAGTATATTCAAAAGAGGACCTTGACTCACACGATTCAGATGTTTTTGTATTAAAGAGATCTGAGCAATTTTTGCTCCAATCTCATGGGCTGGGTGCTTCAAGAGTAGCTAATGGACCTATCGTAGAGGGTTCAAAACTTATTGAGAAGGTGAAAGAGATGGAGCCCAAGAGGAGTAAGGTATAGGAAAGTGAAATGGGCATTTGAATGAAGAAAAAAGAGAGATTGGATATGGGCCTGAAGGATGGCATGGATTTGGATTTTCAAATAAAGGTTAGTAGTGAGTTGCAGTTGGCATTATTGGGGCTGTTGGCGGATCGAACTTCTCAAAGGCAAAGTGCTCATATCGGCTATAAGGTTATGTGGGTAGAGAGCATGAGGCCCGATAACCCATATGATCCAAGTGCACTTGGTCAAAAGGACCAAAGTAATCATCATGCACCCCTGGACAAGGCATAGATACAAGAGGTTGGCGTTGGAATGGAGGTGATGCAGGGTGGAGGTGCGCAATAGGTGTTAAAGTTTTTCTTCTACATATAAGTTTTTTATGGATTTTAAAAAGTCCTTATTTGGAATGCTAGAGGTCTGGGAGGTCAGTCCTTTACTTGTCTAATGAAGGAGATTCATAAGAGGTACTATTTCCAGTTTCTTGCTTTATTAGAAACAAGACAAAAAAGTGAGATCTGCCGGTGGTTTATGGCCATCCAAATCCAATCCAAAGGAGATTCATAAGAGGTATATGCCCAAGTTCTTCATGGAACTTTTAATATGGGTAAAGAAGATGCTTGGGATCTACCGGTAGTCTATGGCCATCCAAACCCAATCCAAAGATAGGCTATGTGGCATCAGCTCCGTACTATAGAAGACATAGGAGTTGGTAGGTGGTGCATTGAAGGTGATTTTAATGCAATATTGAGACTGGAGGAGGGCAGTCTATACTCACAGAAATGCGCCGCGGGGGGGATGGTGATCATAAATTAGTGGTACACGGAAAGGGTGTAATATCCTGGATTGTAATCAAGGGATAATAACTTCAAATGATGTAATTAATGATAATTAAGCACATTTGAAGTATATATGGTGTAATGTGATATCAAGATCATTAGTAATGATTTAATGAGTAATGTACTAATCAGGGGTAAATCGGTAAATTTACCAACCGTCTGGTTAGCTAATGATGAGGAAAACCCCTTAGTAATCAAGATCAATGGTTGAGATTGAAAGATCAAGGGGTGGAATTGTGTGTGCATGTGGATTTTGGTGAAATCATTGTAGGAGGAAGGAGATGATGCCAAGTGGCAAGCTATGGGCCATGGATAAGGTCAAAGTTTCAACACTCACTTTCTCTCTCCTCTTAGTCGGTTTTCTTGCATGGGGAAGAAGGAAAGAATGATCATCACTTTCAACAACTCACCTCTCTCTCCATTTCCTTCATTTCCGGCGAGCTAGGCAAGAAAGAGAAAGGAAGGGTTTGAAAATAAGATAGGTAAATGATCTTATATGCTTAATCATCCCTCATTGATATTGCTCAAATGGTTGAGAGCTCCCTTCCTATGTTTTCAGATTTGTGAAAAGTGGTGTTTGATTGTTGGATAAATCTAGAAGTTGGTGGAATCAAGGTGTTGATTTCAGCAAGTTGAAGAGGTAGGTTTGTGATGCATTTTGGTATATATGTTAAGATGTTTGCCTAATCAATGAGAATTCTGGAAATTTGACCTAATTATGATGTTAATTAAAGGGTAGGCTTTGATTAGTGGGTCACTGTTCATTTGGTCAGTTTTGACACTTGGGAGTGATTAGAAGTTGATTTGAAGTGGAATAAGGGAAATGTGTTAAGTTGTGGTTTTGGTGGATTTATGATTTAGAGTGAGAATATGTTGATTGAGTGGAATTTGGGTTGTTTTTGGTTGTCAATGGGTTCATTGTGTTGAAACAAGTGAGAATGAGCTTTGACACAAGTTTTAGAACCATTGGAGTTCATTTGGTGAATTCTGGAGAAGTTTATCAGTTGCTGCGATCTGGTTCTGATGGGTATCACTCGAGTGAGAAGGAGTCTCACTCGAGCACAAGATGAACATGCTCGAGTGAGCATGTGTGTGCTCGAGTGAGGGTGCATAAAACACTGGGGGGTGAGCGTTGCAAGTTATCACTCGTGGGCAGTTTGCCAAGAGTGCGCTGGCACTCGCGAGCATTGGGAGATCACTCGAGCACTGGAGTTTGTGCTCGAGTGAATCTGTTGCCTGGGAGTTGGGCTGCTCTCGGGTGGACACTCGCTGGACCTCATTTCCTTGTGCTCGGGAGCACTGAGGATCAGTGCTCGAGCACAGGTGTTTGTGCTCGAGTGAAGGTAGAGGAAGATGTGGAGAGATGCTCTCGGGTTGTCACTTGCAGGCCTCACTTCCGTGGTGCTCGAGTGCTTCCGAGGTCTCTGCTCGAGCACAGCCTCTTGTGCTCGAGTAAGAGTGTAGAATTGTCGCGGGAGTTGCTCTCGGGCAAGCACTTCCTGCGTCTCACTCGCATGTGCTCGAGTGAGAATGGGGGGTCATGCTCAAGCACGGCCATCTGTGCTCGAGTGAAGGGACCAAAAATCAGTATTTAGTTTTCTAAAGAGGGATCTTTGGGGATAGTTATCCCAACCCTTTAGGCATATGTTTGGGCATTTAATGGCCATCTAAAGAGTCCAAATGAATACCAACTTAGAGTGTTATTGAATTAAGAACTTGGAAAAGAGATTGACTTAATGTCCCTATTTGATTATAGGATTTGACATCTGCTATCCTCGTGAGCCTACTGTGCCAGCAACCGTCAGGAAAGGATTAGGTAGTGACTTTTCTTTCGTACCATATATGATGCATTGCATGTGTGTGATATCGTTGATTGGGAATGGATTCGTATGCTGTGATCTTTGTGGATTTGTGTTAGCACTGTCATTCCGATAGTCCCTGAGTAGCTAACAACGGTTCGGGTTTAGGCAGTGTGCCTTCCCGGCGGAGAAAGGGGATGAGGATGAAGTGTGATATATGTGATATGTGAGCCGAAAGGCTATTTGTGAGGCCAACGGGCCATTTGCGAGAGCCGAATAGCTGTATGAGCTATAAGGCTATATTTATGCACTGCCACGCCAATAGTCCCTGAGTAGCTAGCAACGGTTCGGGTTAGGACTGTGTGCCTTCCCGGCGGAGAAAGGGGATGAGGGTGGAGTGTGATATGTGCTGCTGCTGTTGATGATTTGCTTACATGTTGTGTGCTTATATGTGGTATAAATGTTTTGTTACTACTGGGATTCTTTTGAATCTCATTCTTTCCTTGAACTAACCTTTCAGACAAGGCGAGTGGCTCCAAGGAGAAGCGCGTGACCCGGAGCGGGTAGAGTTCCGTAGGGACATTTATTTTGGACACGTTGGTTAGACTGTTTAATTGGGGATTACTGTATAACGTTGAGTTGTAAATGGTTTGAATACTTGAACCTGTAATTCCCTCATCAGGATTTGAAACTATATATATGTAGTTGAACCCGGAGGTTGTCGGGATTTTGGGTTTCACACTCTGTCATACATAAATGTAGATAAACTGCACAGGTGATTATATTCGATAATTGAACTTGAGACCGGAAGAGGAATGAAGTTTTGAAAATTTCGTAAAGTCCCTACTACTAAAGGGAACATTTTATGGGTTTTGAACTATTTGACGGTCTCTGATTTAATTTAATTACCTAATATCGAATTATAATTACGTGATTAAAGGCAGGGTGTTACAAAGGGGGTTGGTTGAGATAGATTTTCAAGGACCCCAACTTACTTGGTCCTGTGGTTCTTCAAGTAGTCGTATTGATCATTGTCTCGCGAATGCTAGGTGGTTAGAGAAATTTATCTTGGCATTAGTATTGCATTTACCAAGGCTAAAGTTGGATCATTGTCCACTTCTATTGAGTTTGAATCCAAGTTGTCAAGGACGAGAAGGGAGTAACATTTCAAGTTCTTTGCATTTGGGTTACAGACGATGGTTCCTTGGGGGTGGTTAGGCATTCTTGGAACTTGATGGCTGATTTGAATAGTAATGTACAGAACTTTAAGAGGGACAAACAATAGTGGAATAAGGACAACTTTGGGAATATAAATGTCAGGAAGCCCACCTTATTAAGTGAATTAGAACAATTGTAGGATAAGGATGAGGCCAGCCCTTTTTGGAACGGGAAATACGCAGAAGTTTGGCTAGAGCTGGAGAAATGTTTAATACAAAAGGAACTCATGTGGATTCAATAATTTTATTAAAACATAAGCACTTATAGGAGGAAAGGATAGAAGGAAAGAAGAAGAAAGAGGAAGGAGGTAATTTTGTATCTCTAAGAGCTTCTCTCTCTAAACCTCTGGAACCAAAACTTCTAGCTAGTAAGGGTAACTTCACTTATATAGACAGACCATGTTACTGTTTGAATAATGTTTTGACCTTTAACCTGTTAGCGACTGTCATTGTTTGAACAGTTTCGGTCATAACACTATTTACATAGTATTGTCGATACTATAGTGCTACTGTTTGACACATGTTATGCTACAGTACTTGTTTTACTAATTACAATGAAAACTTAAAGCAGATATGATTAATGGTGCTAAGTCTTCATGCTAGTTTAGTCTTTGTCAGGTCAACAAATTCTTCTTCTTTGTCCTCTTGATTATCTGAGGCAGCTGAAGAAACTGGTTGACTTGTTGAAGCTGTTTTATTGTTTAAAGGATTTGCAACATTGAACTTAGCTAGTTGATAAGGTTAGTCTTATCCATGGTTGCTGCCATTATAGACTAGATCTTATCTTCTGATTCAGGAATTTGCTTTGCTCCGTCACACAGAGATGTTAAGGATTTTCCTTGAACCATCATTCCACCGCTTTTGTGTCAATTCTGCTGATATCAAATAAGCCCACCATCTTACATAAGGGACTCTTTGCAATATTGGCAGAAGTGTTGAGCCTTCGTTTATTGGAGAAAATTTGTATCACTAGGAAAAAATCCAAGATATAGATAATTTTGAAACATAGTGAAGATCAATCAAAAAAGGATCTTTGCCAATGTTAACTTTTTGTTTAAATAACTCAAAGGCTTGTAAACCCTTTAGCAGAAGAGTTTCTAGTAATGGATCGAAAAATCCCGACCAATGAACAAACCAATGAGGAAATTGATACTTGGTTTTGGTTTTGAAATAAATAAACCAAGTATGTTTGAAAAGTTCATTTTGATCCCAAAAGATATTAGACTATGCATTAACATAATCCCAATGACTATATCCTTCGGGGTCATATTCTATCCCAAACAATTTTGGTTTATGTAAATCTTGTCCTTACTGGGAAAGGGGTAAGAACTTTCAAAATTTAGAGAGAAGAATGAGTAATCAAAGTTTTATCCTTTTTGTCCAGCTTTTGATCTATGTCGATGGGCTCAGAATAAACTAAAATTAACTCATAATATTCTTGATTTTTTCTCAAATCAGTAGGCCTGAAATGAAATCTAGGAGGGAAGACATTTAAGGCTACTTGATTTGGATTTTGGTGGAAAAATTCTAGTTCCACTTGGACAATATTCCTTATTTGATTTTCTTTATGAAAATAAGGTGTGTCCATGTTGGTTTGTGTTTGGGTTTGGCTTACAATTACTTTGGATGAAGAAGCAGCAATTGTCAGTTGATTTTGAGTGGGAAGAGCAGAAATTTTTGGCTAAACTTGTAACTTGGAGGGTACCTGATTCAACAAATCATACTGCTATTTAGTTATAGTACCTTGAGGAGCTAGAGGAAGAGCTTTTGCTTTCACTGCCACTTCTCCCCAAGTTGTTTATGGAAACTTCTTCTGGGAGTGAGCCTATGCATAAGACTCTAAAGTCTTTTTTGTTGAAAAAGCTTTTGTTTGAGATTTATGGATCAATGATCTAGATGGAGTGGATGACCTCGTTTGAGATTGCTTTTGCTTGTTTTGGGATCCTTGTGTTTAAGATCCGTATTGCTGTAGAAGTTGTTCCATAATTGGCTCCAGTTGATCACTAGAGACTATTTTGACTTTGGGCATCCTGTATGATACCCTTTTGTTTATCATCCAGCTTACCATCTGGTTCTTTCCTTTTTTTTGGACATTTTGGGGTGTTTGCTCTCAGAACAATTTTCTCTCAGATCTACCTACCCTGTAAAAACTCTTAAGTGAGAAAATTTGGTAAGGAGTTTGAAGTGCATTTGATAAATTCAATATCAAAATAAAAAACACTTAAAATTGCTTGCAATCGGGCAAATATATGTTTTGATGCAAGGTTTTTAACATCTTTTTGTAGAACGTCTTTGGCCAATTTACAATCAATGTGAACTCAAAACATTTGGTTCAAAAGATCATATTGAAATTTGGAAATGCATAAAACAATTGCCGCAATTTCTTTTTTAATCATGGAATAATTTTGTTGTGTGGTATTCCAATGTTTGGATGTGAAAGATACAATTTTCTCTTTTTCGTCTATACACTGTTTGAGATTGCCACCATAACCAATGTCAGAGGCATCAGTTTCTGTAATATCCCGAATTTTGAGACTTGAGGCTAGAGAATAAGCCTGAAATAAGTGGATTGCTAAGCCCCAGTTTAGCGAGATCCTAAATTGTGATTAAGGGATAATGACTCTAAAAGTGGAAGCGGTTAGTGATAAATAAACCCTTTTGGAGATTATGGTGTGATTTGGCACCCGATATGATTTGTAAGTGTTGTGAGCAGCGCCAAAACCCTGTATCTAAGCTCAATTATGGATTAACATCTAAATTGACTTAAAATAGAGGGAAGGCGCATATTTTGGCTAAATGAAAAGAAGTGAAGTGTTGGTGGTGATTCAATGAGAATTACCGTAATCAGGGGTAAAACGGTAAAGTTACCGACCGATTGATCGGTTACCGAAGAGGAAGCTCATTGGTAACTTCAAGATCAATGGTTAGGATTGATTGTGTAATAGATCAAAGGGTGGAATCCTATGTGTTTGTGTGCATGTGAGCTCAAGAAGAAGAAGCAAGATCTTGACAAGTGTCAAGACATGAGCCATGCATCTTGGGTCAACAATTCAAACTCACATCTCTCTCCTCTCTTTGTGAAAGTCGGCCAACTTGGGGAGGGAATTAAAGATCTGATTTCCCTTCATCACTTTCACCATCTCATCTTCTCTCTCTCACACTCCATGGACGCCAAGCTCAAGGGGAGGAAAGAGAAAGCTATAGGTGAGATTTTGGTTGGTTTATGGTCCTCTAATGCTCTAGTGTCCTTCTATAATCTTATTCATAGTTATGAGAGCTTCATCTCTATGGTTTTAGATTTGTGAAAGGAGATGTTTTGTTGCTTGAGCAAAAATAGAAAGATGGAGAATCAAGGAATTGATTTGGGAAAGAGGAAGAGGTGAGTATTTGAAGCCTTTTGATCTAAGTTTTGTGAATTATGGTTGAGTATTGTGAATTTCGAATTTTGCCCTGATTTTATGTGATTTTGAGATGGAGGAATTGCATTGTGTAGTGTGTTGCAAATGGTCTTTTATTATGTTTTATGACTATTGGTATTTGTTTGGAACTTTGGTTGGAAATGTTGCAATGTGGTGCATTGTATTTTGACATTGTGATGACATGTTATGATTATTGGTAAAACATGTCAATGTGATATGAATTTGGTTGATTTGGTAATTCCAATGGATTCCTTGTGAAATTTTATGTGGGAATGATGTTTGATATAAAAATTGGACCATTGGAAGCCAATTGTGCAAATTTGGAATTCTGTCCAGTGGAGAGTCTGTTTGGGCAGTTCTGTTTGTGTTGCCATTTTGAATGGGCAAATGATGTTAGAAAATTCTGAAACTTTCCAGTCTTAAAGTTCACCTCCCAAGGTTCAAAATGGACATATAACTTGTGCCATTTCGTTTTGGGAACTGGGAGTTATAGCTGTCCAAAGTTTGAGGTCGAAAATGGATTCTGTTTTGGGACAGTCTTGAATGTTTGGGAATTCTGTATTTGTGTGGTGATTTCCAGTATTGGCCAGTATTTTTCCTGTGTAGAGGACTTGAATAGCTTTCATTTGGCTTTGGGATCACCTCATTTCGATTTTTCCTGAATTAGTTATGATTTTTGGAAGTTCAGCCAGAAACTGGATTTTCTTGGGCCGCGGCCCAAGGATGTTGGGCCGCAGCCCAAATGTTTCTGTGCGTCTCTGGACAGCCTTGGGCCGCAGCCCAAGGATTGTGGGCCGTGGCCCACCCCCAAAAATCAGTGTTTTGCATTTTTGAAAGGTGATCTTTGGTCAAGTGTTTCCCAAGCCTTTAGGCATATGTTTAGGCTTTAATTAGCCTTCTAAAGGTCATGAATGATAACCAACTTAAGTGTTTGAGAGCTAAAGAATTGGAAAAGGGATTTAACCCTATGTCCTTGTTTGGTTATAGGGTTTGATGTTCGCCCTGGTCGTGGTTCGGTGTTCGCCCTGGTCGTGAGCAGCCGGAGCTGGAGCTTACGTGGAAAGAGGGTAGGGAACATATCTCTTCTGCTTGTATTTGATATATGTGTTAATGTGTTGATGCATGTCTTAGCTTTGCATGGTTATGTGTTATTGAAGCTATGTTTCAATTTATGCTATGGCCCTTAGTATATTCTTAGAAGCATTGAGCTTACAGATTTGTTATCATGATAGTTATGTGATGCAAGCATGTCATGCATTAAACATTTATCATACATGCATAGTGATATTGTTTTCCTACTGAGATTCTCTCGAATCTCACCCTCCCCTACTAACCTTTCAGACAGGGTAGTAGATTGAGGATGGAGCATGCAGCCAAGGGCGAAGAGGACTTCCTTCGGTAGTTGTTTTGGTAGTTGGTTATCATCCCAGATGGGATAATTGTATTTGGTTATTTGGATGAATACATGTGGATGAGGATTTGATTATTTGTATTGAGAATTGTTGTGTAATCCCCATATGAGGGCTTGTATGGGCGATTGTGCCCTGTAAGGCTTGATTAATGAATGGAATCCAGAATTGTTGGAATTATTACATTGCGTACTCTGATATATTGAATGTGATTTATCTTGTGTAGTAATTGTATTCGGAAATGTGAATGTGAGACCAGGTTATGAATGATTTCAAAAGGTATTCGTGAAAACCCCGTCTGGTTGATGGGTTTGTAAAATGTTATTTGTTTCTTATTGGTCTCTATTTCACTTAATTCGCGTATTGCGGATATAATTACGACAGGGGGTTACAGTTTCAACTATTTTGTAAGCAAAAAGGATCATGAAGGCTAAGATAGGGAAGCTCCTTAATCTATAATTTGATTTGCTTAACAATGTTTGAATGAGCATCTGTCCATAGAGGAGGACTTGCTTTGAGATGCTGGTGAAGCGGTTTAATAAAACTGCTAAGATGAGGAATAAACTCAGCAACGTAGTTTAAACATCCTAAAAATCTTTAAAGTTTTGTTTTATCAATGATTTGATTAGGAAGTTATCAGTAAATTGAATTACTCTTTCAATTGGCGTTATGGATCCCTGGTAAATCCAATGACGAAGAAACCTAACCTTAGTCTGGAAAAGGCTGATTTTAGGTTTAGAAACTACTAAACCATTTGATTCTGCAGTTTTGAATTATTTTTTAACATGTTTGAAATGTTGATTTGTTGAATGAGAATAAATCAACACATCATCAATATAAACAATGATGAATTGACTATAATCATTGAAGATCTCATTCATGATCCTCTAGAATTTAGAAGGAGCATTTTTTAATCCAAAAGGCATAACATTCCATTCATACTAACCAAAAGGTACAGTAAAAGCAGTTTTATACCTATTGTTTTCAAAAATTTGAATATGCCAAAATCTAGATTTGATGTCAAATTTTGAAAAGATTTTTACAGAATGCAAATTTTTTAGTTAACCAGATTTGTCGGGATTAGATACCGAATCCATTGTAACGCTTCGTTTAATGGTTTGTAGTTGATTGCAAGTCTAGGAGCTCCATATTTTATTTCTGCATTTTTATTTGCATAAAAAGTAGTACAAGACCATGGGCTACGAAATTTGCAAATCAATTTTTTGCTCATAAGTTCTTGAATTTCCTTTTTACAGGTTTCAAGAAGTTTTGCAATCATTTGAATTGGTCTTGCCTTAGTGGGTATTTGTTTCTTAGAGAAACTTACTTCATAAGGTAGTCAACCACATGTTTTTTTCTGTTCCAAAATGCAATTGGTAAATTTGAACAGATAGTTTTGAGGATTTTTTCAAGACACATTTGAACCTTTTGTTTCTCTTGCGTTTTACACAATTGCATTTCTATATGTTTGAAAGAAATATCTTCCTTCAAAAAATTAATTTGTTGTTGTTTTGAAGAAAGAATATTTAACTCTTTAATTCTAGGTTTTTGAGTAAAAGGAAACAAAATTATTTTACCCATATGTTGTTTTGAAATCCCATTTTCATTAGTCATATATGGAAATAACAGCCTTGTAAATGGCACCCAAGAATCATTTGGATCCCTATATCTTTAACCAATATAAATGGAGTTTGAATCTTTAAACCTTCATTTTCAATGACAACGTTTGAAACTTTGTATCTGACGTCTAAGTGTGAGCTATTAATGCCATTGAAGCTTCTAGTTATTTTTTCAAAATATTTTGTAGGAATGATCCATTCTCTAAAATAATTAGAATAATCTCCCATGTCAAACAAAACAGTTTATTCCAAAACAAAGTCATTATTAATAATGATTTTTGCATGGACATAAAACTTTTGAATTGATATTTTGGAGATCAAGTTTAAAAATGGTTTAGAAAGATGCTCAGTTTCCTGATCAGATGTTACTTGCCCTTCAGTTTGAGGTTTAGATGTGATTTGAATGTAATAATTTTTTATTAAGCTCTAAGGGGAAGTGCCATTGGATGTAATAATTTTTTGTTAATCTCTAACAGCGCTTCCCCAGGGAAGTGCCATTGGAGGTGATACACCTCTAATAGCACTTCCCCAAGGAAGTGCAGTTAGAGGTACCCCACAAGCAGCAGCACTTCTCCACAAAAATGCCATAGGAAGTGCCAGCTTCCTGCTGTACTTCTGCAGAGAAGCGCCATAGCTTTGTGCAGAGAAGCACCATAGCTTTGTATATAAAATAAATATATAAATGATTAAGCTATAGTGCTTCCATATATTCAAGAAGTGTTGTAGCTTGTTTTAATGGTGCTGGAAGCTATGTGTTTGCCAAGCGCCTTAGTGTTCTTTAAATTAAGTGCCACAGCTTATATTTTTTTATAGTAGTGAATGAGTGAGGACATAAGCGTTCTTACAAATTTGACAGGCATTTGATTAGCTCAGGGAAAGAATGTGTTGTTTACTTGTTGACAGGTAAAAGCTTAAGTTTGGGGGAGTGATAATCTCCAGAAATTCATACATTTCAACACATTTTCCAATACTTTTATAGGTTTTTGGAATCAATTTGTGCATAAAATAGACATACATAGAGGAAAATATGATTTGGTGAAACAATGTTCAAACTTTAAAAAATATTAAGCTAAATGTGAATAGTTTTTACTATTTAAAGAGTTTTAAGTAGCTTATAAAATCCTCTTTTTTGTACGAGGATAACCAGATGTGAAGGCTTGCAATGATCATGGGAAGCTTAAAAAAGAAGGAAAATAATGCAAGAATCAGATGAAAAAAGGAAAAAGATGATCCATGCACTTTCCGCAGGTTCGTCATAGCAAAAGCATGGCAAAAATCAATGACTGTTCTGTACAATTCAGTAGCATTTTGCTACCCATTTGGCACAGCAAAACCATGATGAAAATAGTGACCTTTTTGCCTTAATTTAGTGCTTTTTTGCTACTCGTTTACTACAGCAAAACCATAACAAAAATCATTGACCTTTTAGCCCGAGTCCAGTGCAATTTTTGCTACCAATTCACCACGCGCGAATCGATGGTGATAGATGGGGCCGAAATTCTTCATTCTAACTTGAAGAGGACAAAATTTAGCAAAGGAGAGCTTGGGAAAGGATAGCCTTAAAGATTAGAGCCTTAGGTTAGAGTTTCACAGAGATTTGAGCCAACAATCTTGGGTTTTTCTTGTTCTTCTCCCTTTTTCTCTTATTTTGTTGATATGGTTGATGTTTTTGTGCGGAGATTTTGGCATGTACAAACCATGACTAGCTAAAAAATCTCATTTAGGATTACTTTTACCCACTATATGGCTTTAGACTACTAATTTAGCTTGCTTTTATTATTTAATGAGTATATATGTTTATTTTTCTTCGTGCTTAATGCTATTTTGTCCTTGATCACCTTATGATTAGAGTAGTTCAATTGGAAGATTTTTGAGAGAGCTATTTTGATTGTAGAACTTAAGAAAAATCATTTTAGACTTGAAGTTTAAGGATTAAATGAATGGTTTGTTGTTAGAGTAGAGATATATCTAACAACATAGCATAGTCTATTGAAGGATTACTTTGGAAATATGGTTTTCATTAATTATAAATAAGAGATTGAATATTTTTTAATGAAGATTAAAAATCGATCTTGACTTGAGAGAGCTTAGTTGATGATTTTTGAACCTTTGACTAGCATATAGACTCATTAAACCAATATAAGTGGATAATTGCATAGATTCATGAAATACAATGGTAGAGAAGTAATCATAAGCTTATAACCTTATGAAGTTAAACCTAATTTCCATTCTTTTACTTTATTGTTTTCATAAAAAATCCTTATTCAACTTGGTCAAATTCAAATGATTCCATTCAACCTAATTAAGTACACGGTTACATTAATTATCTCGCTTTTGTCATAGTCCTTATAGAATGAAACTCTTTTCAGCACTATACTATTACTTGCGACCCGTGAGATTGGGGTAAGATAAGTGGTGAACAGTCACATCTATTATGCACCCCAATGATTGTAAAGTCTTTATGGGTGGATAAAGATCCATTCTGACATCAAGTAATTAGTGAAGAAGGTGATGAAGAACTACTTGATCTAGAAGTACTATACTTTAATGCTATTGGAGTACTAATGTATCTTACTAATCACACACGACCTGATATATCATTTACTGTTAATTTATTAGCAAGATAAAGTTCTTCGCTAATATGAAGACATTCGAATGGATCAAAAGACATTCTTTGTTACCTCATAGGCATTATGGATATGGGGTTTTTCTACTTAAATGTATCTAAGCATGAATTGATTGGTTATGCAAATGCTAGATTCTTGTTTGATCCATATAATGATAAATCATAAACAGGTTATCTGTTTACATATGCAGGTATAGCTATTTCATGGCGATCTATCAAATAGACTACATCAACCATGCAATGCCTCAAATTTTAGGACTAAATGTTAGAGAATAAGCTTGAATAAAGTAAACTACCAACTCTAGTTTAGTAAGAATCCCAAATCACATCAGTATAAAGAATTGTGTATTACTTGAGAAAAAGTACTCGATTCCTTTAGGATGTGCCAGAATGACATAAAACCTAACTCAGATCCAAAGGAAAAGGGAAATGGTGTCTAGAAAGAAGTAATAAAGAGACCTAAAAGAACTAATGGAACAAGAAATAATACTACCATAATTAAGGGCAAAAGAGACATTTGCCATTTGATCTTGAAGATAGAATTGGAAACCAAAATGAAGGACTAGGATTTGCTCTTGAAAAGGACGAGTAATGATGAAGATGAAAAGTAGCATAACTCCCTCCCCTTATATTGGTAAAAAAACGTCCAAAGGTAAAGAAAGGAAGAAAGAGAGTTCAAGTAATGCACGTTCTCACTTTTTTCTATTTGAAAAGTCAACTAAAGAGAAAGAAAGAGGGAGTGAATATTGAATTACTATACTTCCTCACTTTTGCTTATGTTGGACATCCAAGACCAAGGAAAAAGGAGGCTTCTAAGGTACCTTCGGCGCATGTTTTACACATCAACCTCATGACTGCATGCAACTAGGAAGAATAATGCAACCTAGCCATGTCGGGGTAAGAGCCAACACTTCATCTAGTGGTCTTATGTCGTGAGAAACCCTGATCATGGTGTAATCCCTAACATCTTTGATACCAAAAATGTCTCTGTAGCACCTATATGCCATGGCAACAAAAGGTACCTTATATAGCAGTTTTATGTATAGCCTCTCGGCCTAGGGAGCCCATACACCGGTGCAACAGACCATAGTGGCTAGCTGACCGGCCATGTTTGGCTAAGAGCCAATCCTTCTCCATATATCAGACTGTAAGTACCCCTGATTATGTTTTAGAGTTTATAGCCATATAGTCAAAATAACTCTGATACCAAAAATGTAAAACCATAACTTCAGAGCATTTAAAGCAATTCAAAATGTGTAATGAAGTCAAACCTGAGACTAGAAACAATTTTCATCCCATTTGGGATCCCAACTTCAATAGGGTTTAGTATTAGAGTAGTGATTCTGTCATTAACCCAATGTCTCTGATGATGTGAATAGGGATATAGATACCTTGTGAAGTATGAGGAACAGAAGATACCAAAGAAATAGATTACCCTGTCTATTGACCCATCTTCCGCAGGAAAGGGCAGAGTTGTGTATAGAAAGAAATGGAGCAGCATCAATGCATACCCAGGGAAAAGGTTGAGCTCCGGTGATAATAAGTTTAACGATGGAAGAATCCTTCACCAGTAGAAATGGGACTTTAGAGATAGATGAGGTAGCATAGGATATGTATTTTGTTGCTAACTCTAGGGCTCCTGATATTGAGCTAGACTATGATTTAGAATCCCCACTCTGGGTCATAGGAATTTATAGAGGGGCTATACCAAAAAGTTGATACTATTTATGTTTCCCTGTGGGGACAGTATCTAGCATTTCTGAGAAGGTTGATATGTCATACTGGGATTGAAATATATTTGATATATCGATGCCCAGTAATACATGAATTTGTACCTATGTTAGTGGCCCATATCCCATCAAAACTCCTTGGTTAAGCGTGATCAGGTGAGAGTAGTCCTAGGATAGGTGATCCCTTGGGAAGTATTTTAGAAATTTGAAACCTCTTGACTAAAGGTTAGGGTGCATTGAGGTATAACATATGGTGATCCTTGGGTGATGTCATGAGAATGTTAGAATGAATAAGGTGAAGGCTGAGGATAGGCTTGAAATTGATCTAGGTTGAAATAGGGTTTAGGTCGAAATGTGACTCAGGTTGTACTATGGTTTTGATACATGAAAGTATGAACCTTGTGGTTAATGCTAAGCTGTCAGCAATGCTTGAGGATATTTGAGGATATTAGCTAAGTATCATGAAGGTTAAAACAGAAAATATGAATCATGATGATTTTAACATGCATATTAGGTATAATTGAGGAAAATTAGTTTTGACCCAATTGATGTTAGGTTCTAGATTTGATTATGAATCTTGAAATTTGGTGAATATTCAAAGAATTACAATCTAGTGAATTGTGACTTAAGGTCAACTTTCAAGTTTTGATTCTTTAAGAAGTTGAAATGGCCTGAGTAGTTTGAGGGATTAGAATATGATTAATGATGTTGAAATGATAATTGAAAATATCTTGAGGTTGTGGGCCAAAGGAAAGAAGTCATGCAATATGTCTTTAGGTGCAATAAATGACTTAGCTACCTAATTGAGGCATTGAAGGAGTGATTTAGATACTTAATAAAATTTGGGAGCTAGACCCCTAATAGAATAGAAATGTACACATAATAAAGAGAATATAGATCTATGTTGTTGTGGTAAAGACAACATTCTCTCCCAAAGAACGAAAAGGCTACTAAGGTGAAGTAGTTGGAGTTGCCTTTACTCCAATGTTAGTAGAATATGGTGAGCAATGAGTAGCCAAGAACTATGGTTAAGTGCTCGAGAAAGATGATAGAAGATAAGCCAGTGGCTGATGAGTTTCCTATAGTCCTTCTGAAAGATGTAAGTGGACTATAGGTATGATTGAAGTAGAATGATTTTCAACCTCGATAAGGTTGAGGTTTTGAGTTTTGATTGAGAGAATCGTAATCTAAGAATCAAACTCAGTAGTTGAACTAACTCTTTAGGCATTTGATATGACCTAAGTTGTTCGACATATTAGAATGTATTAAATATATGGGATTTTTAAGGTTGCTAGCTGCTAATCTAGCATAGGGAAAGATCTTGATCATAGAATATTCCCGTGAAAAAAATGATTGATGAATAAGAGAAAGAATGAATCTACCTTCCATTCCACTAACTTGAGGCTATACTAAGAGTTGATTGGTAGATAGCTGACAATATGTTGAAAGGTATAATTAGAATACTCCTGATTAGGGAAGAAGAATTTACAATTTTGCCTAGAGCTGAACTGATATCAAAAGTCCATACAGAATAGCCCCAGATGAGATGACAGAATTAAAGCAGTAGAATGCATAGCTAGAGAAAGAAAGCCTTGGGTTTCCTAAATCCAACAGTTAGTTTTTGGGTGTGGTTCTCCTAAGGATTTGTTCCCGTTACAATTGTACTTGCATAAAGAGACGGCCAATAAGGGAGAGCTACCTACAGAGGATTCTGACATGCGAGGTTGACCAGTCAGGGATTGAGTGAAGTGTCGAATGAAGTATTATAGGGTGGAGCTACTAGGGCGTCAATTCTCGAGTACGGTACATTATAACCCGTCCCACATTGGGAAGGGTTTCCTTGATATAAGGGTTCATATGACCCAATATATCTCCATGGGGTGCTCTAGTACTGTCTACGGGAAGAAAGTTAGAAGAAGGGAATTAAGGAAGAACTGGCTCGATGAGACAGAAACAGTCAAGTGAACTCTTGCTCTCATATCTTTTGTAATGGTTTTACACGTATGTGTATACCATTGAATATGAATGCTGAAGTTGATTGGTTAGCTCCTATGAATGAATGTGAATGCTTGAGAATGAGATGGGTTGTTTTACGTGCTTCGTGAACATTACATAAGGGTATGAATGGCTTGAGTAGCAAAGGTTGGAGCCTAAAATGAATTTAGAATTAAAAACCTTTTAGAACAGTTGCCTGGTTCCTGTGTTTTTTTGGAAATTGAATTTTAAATGGACCAATGCTCCTTTTGTATATGTAAATTGTATGGATAGAATTTTTCAAAAGAATTTATGACTAGTTTGTAGTGGTCACTTCTGAACTATGTTGTCTCATAAAAGGGGTCCTCGCGGAACCCAAAATAGTGGAAGTAGTATAAATTGGAAGAGGCCAAAAAATGTTGCAAAAATACTCAGTTTGCTGGGTCTTGCCAGATGAATACATAATTTTTCTTGAAATCGCTTTTTTGTTATTGATAAAAGCTCACTTAAAAGAAAGAATTGCTTAAATGAGAAAATGTCTGCAAGAGGATATCATAGGGCTGTAAGAGAGGTTGAAACTTTAACCAGTATTGAATATTCCCAATTTGAGAATGAGACCTATATGGTCTATAAAGAATGTGACTCGTGTGGTCTGCAGAGAATGCGACCCCTATCTCGATAGATGCATTTTTTGGATTCAATAGATTGAGACTCCAGAGAAGTAAAACCGTGAGGGTAGGGGCTACAACTAGCCACCAGAGCAGACAATATCTACGTGGTGAGTAGTTGAAGTAACCAGTATGGTCTGTAATGACATGAGAAAGAAAGTATTGGGATATGTCCTGGTGAAGCAGGACGAAATGGTGTCGTATGCCTCTTAACAGATGAAACCTTACGAGATAAATTTCCTTACTCATGAATTAGAGTTGGCAGCAATTATGTTTTCTTTGAAAATATGACAGCAGTATTTCGTATGGTGCAATTGTGAAAATGTACTGCAACCACAAGAATTTCAAATATTTGAAAAATGAGAAAAGTTGAATAAGAGACAACGTAGATGAATAAAAAAATAGTGATGTGATTATCATTGTTGATGCTTTGAATTGAAAAGCAGTGCAATTGATGGTCAAAATGATATAGGAACAGAAACTGATAGAAAGGTCTAGAAATCTGAACTGATTAAGTTAATTAGTACTTGCTAGCTACTGTACTAGTCAAAAGGAAAGTAGACAGAGATCTTAGATTAAAGAAGCTCGACATAGGATAGATGAGTAAGGTTTATAAGAATAGAATTGAATGAGAAAACCTCCAAAATTGAGGTGTCCTTTGGAATTTGAGGTGTCAGAAAGGTATGAAAGGAAGGAAATGAAACCCTTGCTATAATGGCCTTATTAAAGTATTATTAAGAATCAGACTAGTAGTAAATTTTGAGGATGAAATTTATTGAACAGGGGGCAAATTGTAATACCTCAAATTTTGGGACTAGAAGCTAGAGAATAAGGCTGAATAAAGTAGACTACTAACTCTAGTTTAGCAAGAATCCCAAACCATACTCGATATAAAGAATTAATTTTAGTGTGTCTTAGTTGAGGAAATGTACCTGATTCCTTTAGGATGTGCTAGAATGACATAAAACCTAACTCAGATCCAAAGGAAAAGGGAAATGGTGTCTAGAAAGAAGTAATAAAGAGAACTAAAAGAACTAATGGAACAAGAAATAATACTGCCATAATCAAGGGCAAAAGAGACATTTACCATTTGATCTTGAGGATAGAATTGGAAACCAAAATGAAGGGCTAGGATTTGCTCTTGAAAAGGAAGAGTAATGATGAGATGAAAAGTAGCATAACTCCTTCCCCCCTTATGTTGTTCAAAAACGTCCAAGTGTAAAGAAAAGGAAGAAAGAGAGTTCAAGTAATGCACTTCCTCACTTTTTTTCATTTGAAAAGTCAACTAAAGAGAAAGAGAGTGGGAGTGAATATTGAATTAATATACTTCTTCACTTTTGCTTATGTTGGAAATCCAAGACCAAGGAAAATGGAAAGAGAATATGCAATTAAGCTATAACCATTGACAAATCAAAAAGAAAGAAAAAGAAGAAGAGAAGAAAAGTTAATATGGTTTCAACTTTGATCAACTTGGAGTATTGATCAAAGTGTAAAGTTTGAAGAGGAAATTGGTCAACACAATCCCCTCCTTTTTGAAAGCTAATTTCATCTAAGACAAGCCAAAGAGAGAAAAAGAAATATCCACCCTAGTTAACCAAACTCACGTTAGTTAATTAACCTTACAACTTTTCAGGAAGCTATGACAATTTGACACATCACCTTTTCTTGGCCTTTTAGAGTGAATTTCAGCCAAGTAAATTTATGGGTTGAAGATGGATTGAATTAAACACAATTTCACTATCTCTTACTCTCTAAAAGTCAGCCAAGTTGAAAGGAAAAGAGAGAAAAAGGCTGGAAAAAGAAAAAGGAAAGAGAAAGAACATTTGAAGATCAAAGAAGCAAGGTGAGTCTTCTTGGTCCAATTTCACCTTCTAAATCACCTTTCTAGCTCAAAGCCTCTTCATAAACATTGTTGCCCTTGCTAAAAGCTACAATTCCATGGTTTTATTTCAAAAAGAGGTGTCTTGATCTGTCTATAAAGCGTCAAAGTTGAAGAAACAAAGAACAAGCTCTAGAAAGGGCAAGAGATAAGTATGGGCTTTGATTTGAACCAAGTATCTTGTTGATTGGTTGATTGTGATAAATTTTAGTGACTGCCTAATTTTGGTTATCTTAGGGTTTTTAGGGTTTCATCATGATTGGTCATATACATGTGGTTATATGATGTTTGGGAAGTATATGAACCTAGTTTGGTGAATAAAATGTGAATTGGTGGATTGTTATGTTGAACCCTAATTTGTGGTTTGAATAAGACATCTTGAAGGAATGAGAATTTGATCAATTTGATGTTACCATTGTGTTCTACACGAAAAAATGTGTGGAAAAAGTTGTAATATCCCAAAATTCATACACCAAACATCCAATGTATATTTATTCAACAAATAGAATAAAAGGTGAATTTTAGAGAATTTGACTATGCTGGCAGTGAAAATTTCTTATGAGGCAGTGAGTTTGTCATGTGATTTTGGATGGACAAATGATGTCTAAAAAATGTGAAATTTTGCAGAATGAAAGTAGACATTCCAAGCTTTAATTTGATAGGTCATATGAATTATTTGGATTTGTACACTAAGAGTTATAAATTTCTGAAACTTAACAAGTAAAAATGGCTACTTTCTGGGACAACATCCAAAGATTTAAATTTTGAGAATGTTGATCTTTTAGTTGGCTATAGGCTATATTTTTCCTTAAAATTAGACTCAATAAGGGTTAAGCAGCCTTTAGAAGCACCTCAATTGGATGACTACAAATAAAGAGATAAATTCTCAAAGTTGGGTGAAAATGCTATCAGTTTTGGGCGATAATCACATAATGTATAAGCAAAATGGTAATTTGCCATATCAATCAAAAGAAAATTATTTTCTCCAAAAAATACCTTCATTTTTATCCAAAGTGAGCTAAATAAGAAGGGAAAATTATTTATTGGATATTTATTATCATATTTTGGACAAGGTCCAAACAAAAAAAGTGGTCAAATATTGCAACTAATTGTAGAGATTTGTGGAGGAGGTTAATAGCTGAATTAAATCAGCCTATTATTCCCTTCTCATAAGCATTTTCGACCAAGCATTTTGATGAAGTAAAAAGATGATAGCAATGAATAAAATTGAACATGTGTTGAAAAGGCAATATAAAACCATATATGAAATAGATGAAAGTTTTAAAGGCAATTTCTCCTTCCTTCAACCTTCATATTTTGGTCAGCTGAAGCTAAAAAAAGAGAGAGAATTGTTCGAAGGTGAGAGCAAGAAGTGAGAAGCAAAGTGAGCTTAAGAAGAGAAAATCTAAGGTAAGTGATGGAAGTTCAAGAGTTCAAGCCTTCTAGTTCTTGTAAAATCTCCTCGAAACTTTATATCTTCATAAACATGACTTGTAGCAAAGCAAAAACAAGAAGGGAAAGAGAAGGAGCTGCACGGTTTAGAGAAGTAAAATCAAGAGAATCAACACGACCTTAAGCATTTGTCAGCTCTTGGTGATTAGTGTTTGTTGTTGGTAGTTAACGGGATTTGTAACCTTATTTTCATGGTTTTTGAAATTTTGGATGAAGAAACCCTAGAATGTTGATTTGCCCAATTTTCCATTGATTATTTTTAATAGGTGTTAAAGTGATTGATTAAGTGATTAGAAGTGGAAAGAAGGTGATTAGTTGGATGGAATCAACAAACACATTTCCCCCTAAAATGCTGTAACTTTTGGCCAATAGCAGAAATAGGGTTAAGAGCTAGAATTTTGTGTTTTTGATGTTTCCATTGTGTTTAGAATGGAAAATTGTGTAAGGTATATGTAGAATATGAAGTGTGAAAAGCATTAGAATGTGAAATGACAAAACTACCCTTGAAACCCTAAGTTAAGGGCTGTTAGGGGCATTTTCATCATTTGATAGTGACTTTGGTAATTCTAAGCTCAAAAATGGATTCCTTGGATGGAAATATGTAAGAATAGCTTGGGTTATAAGTTTTGGAAAAATATTGTCAGACCGGATATAAAGGGACTTGGATAGAGTCCCCAGGGATACTTTAGTCATTTTGCAATTTTAAGCTAAGATAACCAACAAAATGTATTTAGAATAATATTTGAATGAATAATGACTCATTTATTGAAAAATTGGAATTTTAGGACCAGACCGCCAGCCCGAGCCCGATCTGATATAAGAACCTATTTGCACCTTAAAAATGGATTTAAGGTAGTAACTCTATCTTTCATAAATTATGTAAATGTTTTATATGTTTGTGTATGCCATCTTTTGTGATATAATTGATGAACACTGTTTTGTAGAGTAGGGAAATTTGTGAGAATAGGCACTTTTATCTGGTTGTTGAGTAAGAACCTGACCGAGGAGTACTGATAGTGGGGAAATAGTCTCAACTCATGCGTACATACCGTGATGTTGTTTGTGTTGTTAATATGTTGCATAACATGGAGCATGACATATTTAACTTTTGCATGTTATATGATTGGTTGTATGTTACTACAGAGATTCTTTTGAATTGTACCCTTTCTCAAAATAAAAATATTTCAGCTAAAGCTAGTGTCTTAAAGGGAAAAAAGGCCAATATGAGTGACTGAGGTTCCCAGTGAAGATTCAGGAGCTTACGTTGGTATCCTAGTGTAGTTAATTTTTTAGGATACTACAAATATTTTTTTTGAAACCCTCTGGGGATTTTCTGTAATGTAATACAATTACTAATGTTAGTATATCAATGCTATTTTTGTTTGCCTATCGAACTCTGCGTTATTTATCTGCCAATATCAAAATGTTAATGGGTTTGACAATAGCCCCCAGTTACAAATTCTAGAATATTGGAACACAATTTGTAAATTTGCACATTTGCTGCCAATTAGGGTTTCCAGCATTGTAGTTTGTTGCATTGTGTGTTTAGCAACTGAACAATATCCAAGGATCCTGAGCTTTTCCATCATAAAATTATACTAATCAAGTTTTAATTTGATAGGTCATATAGGTCAATTGGATGTGTACACTATAAGATATGCATTTTTTAAAGTTGGTAATGTAAAATTGGCCTATTTCTATAACAATGTCCAATAAATGATAATTCTAGTTCGCATGGTGACAAGAATCATGAGTGGACAACATCGATAGTGTGAGGGATTACTTTCATTAGTGAACCAGTATCCCCGAGCAGCAGATTCCTGAGGGATAGCTGTACGTTGAGTACTATACACTGAGTGGTCTCAAAATGAGGAGGACGGTCAGGAAGAGAGCTCGAGAGAGGCCACTATATGGCTCAGAGCGGAAACCAGCATCACCCACTAGGTTGCTGATGGGAGAGTTGGGACATCTATTGACAAATGAATCTAAGGAGGACCTGAGTAAGGTTCACAGCCCCCAAGCAAAGATGGTGCACATGCCTTATGACCTACAGCCGGATTGAGAGTAGTAGGACTTTATCCATAGCAGATATTGGCAAGCTGTGTTGGCATATGCCGCTCCTGCAGTACCTCTCATTCCTGGGTGTCGTGGAGTCCTTATATAAGAGACAGGAGTCGTTAGGGATAGATCTGCATGACGAGTTCTGGATCTTCACTACTATGGACTTCTTTCCGGACACAACCTTCTAGAACCAGAAGAAAAATAGCAAAGTCGAGAGTGGCCCGAACAAACACATTTGGAAGTTCATGGAGCATATCATAGACTAAGTATAGAGCCATATGTACTGGGAGTGATCACTAGTGGAAAATTACTTCTTAGATCGGTTAAAAAAATACCTTTTAGACCGGTTGTGGATTAGGTCTTGTTACATCTGGTATAAAAAGTCTGTTACTTTTTAGACTGGTTGTCTTAAAAGTCTCACTTTTAAGACTGGTTGTGTAACCCCTTACCTTATTATTCATAATTATAACTAAAAAATGCATAATTAAGACAGGGAATAAAGCAATGGTTAATCTAAAACTTATTTATAATCCCATCCTTGAAATAAGGTTTTCAAAATTTCTTTCAAAACCTGTTTAGCCTGGTCTCCTTCACTTTTTGAATATAATTATCCTACGCAGTTCGGTTGCATTCATACATATCAAAGTATAAACCTAATTTCCGGCAACCCCCAGGTTTTCATATAATAACTAAAGGGTTTACTGGGCATATTTGCCCTTATAGTTTCCCTCTCAGGGGATTACATATCCTCATCTAAAATAAATTTTTTAAATTTACAGTAATCCCAATCAAAATATGACAACCATCCATCAAACTAAAGAAAACTAGCCGCCCTTGGTTGGTTGTTTCTCCTTCGAGCCGCTTGCCCTGGCTGTAGGTTAGTCAATAGAAAGAATGAGGTTCAAGAGAATTCCCGTAGTAAAAAATCACTTATACAACATATAATCACATAGCATGCAAGTAAATCACCAAAGCAGCAGTAGCATACACATGGCCTTCACGACATACACATAAATTTCATAGTATACACATAGTCTTCACGGCTTACACATTTACAACGACAGGGGTAGGTGTGACCTGCGTCACATCCACGACTGCTCACACTGTAATACATATTGCCTTCATGGCTTGCACTATACTTTTGAAGCATACACATTGCCTTCACAGTATCTACATAGCCATCACGGCTTACATATAGCCTTCACGGGTTTCACATAGTTTTCACAGTAGCAAACTTCACAACATTTCCAATACACAATTTAATAATAAAACAAACATACAATGCATTACACATAGTATAAGAGAAAGTGTCTCCACCTTATTCTTTCTGCTAGTGCTCTAGCACTGGTTTATCACACGCAGGGCAAATGTCGAATCCTATCAATCATGATTAAGGACGGCGAGTTATTACCTATTCCAACTCTTTAATAACTCTTAATACTTGGGTTGGTTATCACTATGGTCATTTAATGAAGTCAATTAAGGAGTTAAAGTGGTCAATTAACCTAAAAGACCAATTTCTAACCTCATAGTTCAACAATATTACATTATGCCATAAACTCTTCAATTTTCGCATAAGTGACCAAATCTGCCAAAATTTTACATCAACTTTGAAAAATCATAACTAATTCTATAAAATTCAAAATGGGGTGAATCCAAAGGCTATGTGACCCTTAATTAGTCTAGTTTCAAGGAAATATATCACCCACAACCAATTGCATACACAGCATTCCCAGAATTTTCATCTATTGCACACTATTAGAATTCAACTCAGTTTTCATGACCTAATTTCAAAAATTCATAACTCCCAGTGTACAAATCAAAATGACACATATGACCTATCAAATTAAAGCTTAATATGTATAATATTTAAATAGAAAGTTTCATAATTTTTTTGAGATCATTTGGTTATCCAAAAACACCACAAAATCAGGGTAACTCGCTGGAATTCTGTTCGGCAAAAAATCTAGTTTTACATTTTGAGTTCCAATGACTCAAAATTCACAACCCGGGCTATATCCACACAATTGTTTGTGTAGGACACAATGGTAACATCAAAATGAACAAATTCCCACTCATTCTCCATGTCCTATTTTGGCAGAAAATTCAAAATAAATTCCAATAATTACCAACTTCCAATTTCAACATCAAACTTATGTCAAATGGTTTCTAATCATCATAAACCACCAATAATATAACCAAAACATCATGAATTACCCAAATCCTTGTTTGGCCAAAATCAGGGCAGATTTACACATGCCAAAATATTCATTCAACCAACACAACCAATAGCTCAAATTGATGCTAATACTCACCTATTGCTCCTTCTTAAGTTTTTTCTTTGATTCTACAACTTTTGTTCTTGGATGATGGCTCAAAAAAACTCCTCTTGAAATTATAAAACCATAGAAATGAAGCTCTCATCAAGAGGAACAATGTTCATGAAGGACACTTGATCCATAGATGAGGTTAAGAAGGTGAAAATTAAGATAGAAAGTCTCATCTTCACCTTGCTCTTCTTTCTCTTCCGTGGGAGCTGCTGCAAACCAACTTGGAGAGAGAGAAAATGAGTGATGAATAATCAGATTTTTGGCTTCCATTATCCCTTAAGAGCTGACCAAAAAGTTAGACCTAATGGAGAGAAAATTGTGGCTAATATTAATTCATTGGTCACACATTTTTGTGGCAACTTATCTAGGTGTAACTGGTATAAGAAGAGTGAGCTTTTCTCTTTCCTTCTTTCTTCTTTCTTGAAATGCTTGACCAACTTGTGCTTAGGCAAAAAGGTTAGGAGATCATTTGATTAACTTCTCTCTCTCTTTCCCTTATGATTTGGATGTCCAACTTATGCATAAGGTGAAGGAAATATGTTAATTAAATCCTAGCCACTTTTATTGACTTTAAGTGTAAGAATATATCAAATAAATTCTCTTCCTTTCCTTTCTCCAAGCTTGGCATATAAATGGCTGCACAAAGAGACCAAATGAGTCTCCTAATTTGACCTCATCCATCTCTTTGAAATTAATATGTAAGGGCTCCTTGTATTATACTCACCTTTGACTTTTCAAACTTCACCTCTTACTTGACTATAATACTTCATCTTTTGGCATTTGGAATTCAATCACCATTTCCTTTATCTTATGCCCATAAAGTGACATAAATGGGCTCCTCCCAATAACCAAATATGTCACTCCAATTGCCTCTTTAAATGTCACAACTTTAGCTTACAAATTTTAACTTTTCTTCTTATCTTTTCCACTTGACTTTAATGGCTTCCCAAGGTCACCATTTATATTCACATACTCATTTTCTCTCTTTTGTTTCATGTTGGATGAAATTTATGGCCTATTGGAAGAGGATAATGATCTCTTAAAATATCCTAATTGGACTTTGTTATCACGATTAAAATTTTGACAATGGGTTTAGGCATTTTCCACTGCTAATTCAGATCATAATTCACTCTTTATTCCATAAAAGTGTTTCCTAACATTAGTTACATTATCTTCTTGAGTCATTGAGCCCTTAAACATATTTTGGGGTATTACATGTTGTAGCTACAATAGGTATGAAAGGTCATACCTTTTAGACCTATCGTAGATACTGTTAGATTCAGAGTTTTGATGATAACAAACCTAAGTCTAGTTTGATTTGTCTCTGCATTCTTATTCACAAGTTTTTCGCTAAGAAAGTATTCGAATGGTATACCTACTATTCGAATACTGGAACTCAGTTTCTATTAGCTATTATTCTGATAAGTCTCAGACTATTCAAATAATCAAATAATTATCATGATAATGCATATGTTATCCGAATAGTTGAAAGATTATCATGATAATGCATATGTTATCCGAATAGTTGAAAGATTATCATGATAATGCATATGTTATCCGAATAGTTGAAAGATTATCATGATAATGCATATGTTATTAGAATAGTCAAATAATTATCATGATAATGCATATGTTATTAGAATAGTGATGTTAATATTCGAACAGCTGTTCAAAGCCAACATCAAGCCTATGAGATTGAGATAAAAAATTATTCGAATAGCAAGAAGACTATTCGAATAATATTGAAAGCTGAAAGAAAATATTTTTAGTCAAACTCGAAGAAAGTATTCGAATAGTAACTCATGTATCAGGATAATCTGTTCTTTGAGTTTAAGAGATCTCTATTCAAATAGGTATCTTAACTATTCGAATAGTCTCAGTGTAAAATTTCAAATATTATCCAAATAGAGAAAAAGGTATTCGAATAGTAAGTTATCTAGAAAGTCTTAAACTATCCTGATAATCGTAATAGTATCCGAATACTTGTTCTTCATGAAAAACAGAGCATCATATCTAAATCTAAATTTCTCAGATTCAGTGAGTACTTTCATTAATCTTCATTAATCTTGCTTATTATATTTTTATTTCATGATTAACATTCTCAAAGCAAGTTACAGGAGATTGATACTTCAGATTTCTGGATTCCAAGAAAAGCAGATATATTGTGTCAGAGACATTAAATGCACTCTGACTCTCTACCAACACATTCTCTTCACCTCAACGGCTATATCAAAATAACATAAAGAATGTTCCAATAAATGCTCTGTGAGTAACGGGAAAATAGAATGCCTCCAACGGTCATTAAAATCTCTCAAACTACAAATAGCAAAGGCATTCAAAGCGGGAGTTAAGACCCTGAACTACCGAACTGACAAATATTCATTTTCTGAGCTCTTTTTTGTTTTAATACGCTTCAGTGTTTACATTACCAACTCTTTAAGAGAGAACATTCATTGATTTAATACACTTGTTTTGAGAGATATCTTAAGGTTGTAGGACCTTTAAGTTGGGCATCAATTTACGTGGTGTAAGGGGGAGCGAGTATTCCAAGTGAGGAATAGATCGCTGTGTACGAGGTGCCAAGAACCCATTGAATCTTGGAAAGTATAGTGAAGGCACAGATTCTATCTGTGAACTGGACGTAGGTCATTGCGAATTAGACCGAACCAGTATAACTCCTCGCGTATACCTCGGTGAAATTTTCCTAACTCTTTAATCTTCTTCTTATTGGTTTTCAGTTTTATTTGTCTTATTATTTTTTATTATCACCCAATTCACCCCCTCTTGGGTGAAAAGCTTGCGCTAACAGATACAACTGATCTAAATGGTTATACTTTTAAGTTACAATCGGTCTTAAAAGTATGACTTTTAAGACTTGTTGTTGCTACAACCGGTCTTAAAATTTCTATTTTTGTAAAAAAATTGTCCCTCTTTCTAATTAACCCTACCCAGCAAGCCATTTCAACATCTATCCAAGATTCCATATGTAACCCCTTCACCGTAATTATATCCGGATTACGAAATTTAAGTGAAATAGAGACCAATAAAATGAAATCAACAATTTATAATCCCTCAACGCAGGATAGGGTATTTCAAAAATTCAATTCAAAATGTAATTAATCCTGGTCTCACATTCACGTGCGGATATAACTATTTGAGAAATCAAATCACATAATAAATATCAGAGTGTGGAAACTAGAATCCCGGCAAACCCCGGGTTACTTACATACATATAATGGGTTTAAGGTTCCCAAAATGGGGATTACATGTCCAAAATATTCATTTACATCTCATATACACTTAGTAATCCCAAAACCAAAACAAAGATAACCAACTACCACTAAAGTATCGGAGTAATCCTAACTACTCCTGGTTGTCTGCTTTCCTTTTGAGCCACTCGCCCTGTCTGAAAAGGTTAGTCATTTGGAAAGAGTGAGATTCTAAAGAATCCCAGTTGTAACAAATTATTCATACCACACGTAATCACATAGCATGTAAACAAATCATCTCATAACAGCAACACACGAATCATACTCCACCCTCTTTCCCTTTTACCGCTAGGAAGGCACACCGTCCTAACCCGAATCGTTGTTAGCGACTCAGGGACTATTGGTGTGGCAGCGCATACAAATAGCCTTACGGCTCACATATAGCCTTTCGGCTTTCACAATTGGCCCGTCGGCCTTCACAAATAGCCTTTCGGCTCACAATTAGCCTTTTGGCCCACATAATCACATATATCACACCCTAACCTCATCCCCTTTTACCGTCAGGAAGGCACACAGCCCTTACCCGAACCGTTGTTAGCAACTTAGGGACTATTGGTATAGCGGTGCTTCCACGATTTCACATAAACACATATATGACACCCTAACCTCATCCCTTTTTACCACCAGGAAGGCACACAACCCTTACACGAACCGTTGTTAGCGACTCAGGGACTATTGGTATAGCGGCACTTCCACGATTTCACAAAACTTGCAGCATACGAATCCATCTCAGAACAATGACATAGTACACATACAATGTATCACATAAGGTATAAAGAAAGAGTCACTACCTGTATCTTTCCTGACTGGCTCCGGTACCGTAGTCTCACGAGAGTGACAGATCTCAAACCCTATCTAAATTAGGGACAACCGGTCAATCTCTTTTCCAAGTTCTTAATTTCATAATACACTTAGTTGGTTATCATATAGGACTCTTTAGGTGTCTAATAGAGGCCTAAACATATGCCAAATGGGTTGGAAGAAACTACAACAAAGACCCCTTTTTTGAAGGCACAACACAGATTTCTGACAGCCTCACTCGAGTGAAGACGACCTCACTCGAGTGATGAGAGACTTGTGCTCGGGTGAGAATGACTCCCACTCGCGAGTGCTTGACAGAGAGCAACCTTCATGGCCAGGTAAAGCTCACAACACTCGAGCACCAAGCTTTGCACTCGGATGACGACCCCAATTATGCTTGTGTCCCCAAAAGTGCAACACCATGAGTGACAACCCGAGAGCACAAACCACACCAGAGGCACCAGCTCACTCGAGCATGACACCTGCACTCGGGTGAGACGACTATGCTTGCGAGTGTCAGAGCACACTCTTGGGCAACCAGCGAGTGAGGACCCGAGAGCAACCCTAACTTTGGATTCACACCATCACTCAAGCAAACCTAAGCTCACTAGAGCATGATCTTCCCTCACTCAAGAACAAAGAAGTGCACTCGAGCCTCATTCAAAGAACCCAACCAAAACTCAAAGCAGAGAAGGGAAAAATGCACACAGCACTCGAGCATGATCTTCCCCTGCTCGAGTGTTGTGCATCGAGACCAGAAACGCAGAAAACATCAGAAAATACCAGATGGTCAAATTCTCACCCAATGGTTCCCAAACTCTACCAAAAGCTCACACACACTTAGCACTAACTAGGGAACACATTGGTAACCTCTCAAACACCCCAAAAACCTTTTTGACCACAATCATGCTCTTAGGTCTCTATAACACAACTAATGTCCAATTTCATTCAATTCATTTCCCACATTTCAAAATAAATCCAATGTTCAAATATCTCCATCATAGACCATTTCCAACATCAAACACAATGAAATTCATATATCCAAAATAGACATAAGCTAGGGCAAATTTTCCAGATGTTCACAAACTTCATCAAAAATCACAAAACATACATCAAAATGCACTAAATGCCTACATCTTTACTTTGCCAAATCCAGAATCTTGATTCTCCAACTTCCAATTTTGACCATCTCATAAATCACCACTATTTCAAGATTATGAAATTACCAAGTTGAAGTTCTCAATGAGATGCATATCTTTAGAGAAGAGATTTAGGGCATTAGAGATCAAACAAAGCATCAAAATCTCCCCTTTTCTTCTTCTTTTTCCCTTGATCACCCGAAACTATGGAGAAAGAGGAGAGATGAGATGAAACAATGATGATGATGTCTTCCTTTCCTTCCCATACACACTTCCACCAAATAGGAGAGAGAGGAGAGAGGAAAAGTGCTATTTTGTCCCCTTGTGCTACATCCAATGGCTCACCAAATGCCACTTGTCACCATCCTACTTATTCCTTCATGAGTTCACACAATCGCAAAGTATAGGATTCTGACCCAGAGTCAAAGAATCTCAACCCTTGATCTTAAATACCACACACATGTATACCAAAATCACATCACATTAATTCCAAAAGTGCTTAATTACACTAATTACAATAATTATCAGAGTCATTAGCCCTAATCAAAAATTGGGATATTACATCATAGAACCAACGTAACACAAATTTCACAGAAAAGCAATGACAGCAGCAAGATCAACAAGAAGCACAAATGAAGGTGTAGGTGACTTTAAATAAACTTCCAACAAATGGTAAATGTAGAACACATAATTGTGAACCACAAATCAACTTCTAACAATTGGTGAAATGTCGTAAGATATGAAGGTTCAAGATCAAAATAAGCAATAATGAATTTCCACAGGGTAGAATCAGATTTTTGCAAATTACAGCAATATTAATTCATATAAATGAGTTGGTAGTCATTTCAATGTGGACAATTCAAGCAACAAGCTTAAATCAGATTTCAGAAACTACAAAATGCACTCAACTACTGTCTAAAACTAAAACACAACTTATGAATCAATTTAAATGTGCAATATAAAGGAATGTCCAAACAGATGCATTTGCTTACAAATGGATGAAAAACTTTGAATGAAAATGGCAGTAATAAAATTCAAGGATTGATACAAGCAACATCAGAAATTCCTCAATTTTACAGAATACAAAGGGAAGAAAAGGTAAAGAGGTCAATCCCTCAAATCCCATGCCTGTATCACCCATATCCCAAAAATTGTTCTACATAAATACATTAACCCAATTAGAAATTAATACAGCAGGAGCAATACATATGAGAACAATGTACAATGTAACGTTGGATTCAAAAACTCACTATTTTTGTAAAAGCTCATAGATGAATTCAGTAAAACATCTGCGGATGAAATCAATATCTTCTTCAGAAAAGGGATCAGCAAGATCAAACATATCTAACACCAAAACCAGCCAAAATATTAACTTGGTAACTTAAAGACAATAAAGTAATACAAAAGTTATGAAATATAAATTTACCTCTTTAGTGAAATCAATCGTGCCTAGAGTGATAATATTGTAAATATGTCTTAAAACATAAAAACCACATAGTTGGACCCCTATGGTTGCTGACGGTTCTGAAATAGAACATGATATCATTAAAACAAGCATAAAGGCATGGCTTATTACATTCTTTAAACAAACCAATATGTACTAACCTTTGGCATGATCCATGTAGGGTCTTTTAAGTCACGAATATGCTTACCACAAGCAGTGTGTAGGAATGTCCGCATCGCCCTATCATCATCAAAATCACAAAGGTTACTTATTTTACACAAATTCCATAAACTTTGCACACAGAAGGTAATAATGCATGAAAACTTACAAGTTCATGGTCTTTTTCAAATCATTCCCTAGTTTAAAGTGGAGGGAGTATAAGAGGATGACAGTATAACTATTCTTGCATAGAAGAACCAAATGCCAATGATCACTAAAAAACAGAGAAGAATATTAAGCAAACATAAAACATTATATATATTATAAAATATAAGTTTGTTTCTTACCCATGGACATATGGAGCCAAGAAACACTCAGTTACATTTCACTAAGCCTCTCTAATAAGTATGTATGTCTGATAGCAGCAGTGGTCCCTTTCTCTTGGATTTGAACTGGGCATAAGAATCCAAATTTTTCACTTTTGCCAGAGGAGACCAACCTACGATTCATTTACCTATACTAATGCAAGCACACAAATTAATCAAAGGTAAACGGAAAATTTTTTAAAATATTTACTTTGAATTGAAGACGATACTTACATTAAGAACATTTGGACAATCCCAATCATAAGATTTTGTTTAGGAGCTACCAGGGACATTAAATCATCCCTCTCAAGAAAGCATGTCACCCCTAACTTGCCAACAACTAAATCCATAGGCCAATCTATTGTTTTAAAGGATGTATCATATACCATTAAAATCACTTGTTGCATGATATTTAATGGAGGCTACGAAACTTCTTGAGTGAAGGGAGCGGAACCTGTTGGGGTTTTGATTGGGGTTTCCTAAGCTCGAATAGAAACAAGGTTCTTTAGCTATAAGATGAACATACGTAGGACATCGCTTACAATCTTGAAATCATTAGAAGGGATAGGGATAGGTGCATCTGCAATGATCACCTTATCAACTGACACTCTAACTTGATCATCTTTCATTTGTTGGTAGTGAACTGTTGATCCCAGGTTATGCACACTCCCTTATGCAACTAACCGTATCAGAGGATCCTTGACAAAAATGTCACAAGGGTCAGTAATTTCTACTGTAAGACCCTCTGATACCTGTCTGATGTTGCAATAACGGCCTTTAGTGCTCTGCTTAGGATCAGGTGATTGTAGCTGGGGAACACTGGTATCTTGTCTTGAGCTCATAAACACTATCATTTCCTTTTTCATCTTGCTCAACCGGGTTTCTAGTAGTGCATCAAATGATGCTTGAGCCTCAGCCCTTGCTTCTACTCATACTGTAATCCCCTGCCTTAATTAGCGTAATTATGATTCGATAACGCATAATTAAAGTGGTTTAGAGACCATTGGATAACTTAAACTCTTTTCAACTTCCTACTTTACCGTAGGGTTTTCACAAAATCATTCAAAAGTTTTCCCTCCCCTGGTCTCAATTTTGAATTTTCAAATATAATTACCTGTGCCGTTAATTTACATTCATACATATTAGAGTGTATAACCAAAACCCCGGCAACTCCCGGGTTGTACATATATAAACTAAGGGTTTATAGGTTTCCCAAGGGGATTACATTACCAAAATCAAATATAATATTTACATCTCAACATATACAGTAATCCCAATTCCAAAAGTGGATAACCAATATCCCAAAACCAAATATACCCCAAAGGGCCTAATCGCTCCGGGTTGCCCGCTTCTCCTTAGAGCCACTCACCCTGTCTGAAATGTTAGTCTTGGAAAGAATGAGATTCAAGAGAATCCTAGTAGTAACAAATCACTCACACAGTGCATAAACACATAGCATATAAGGTCATGTTAGCAGCATCACAATGTATCATGGTTCACACCACCAACGACAGCACTCATGGCTGTAAACTCTAAGCGTCAGCTTTCGCTGCGATCTCAATGTATTCACAAAGCATCACTAGGCGTCAGCTTTCGCTGCGAACTCAAAACATCACAATGTAAAACAAAGTGTTCTCAATGCATGACACACATACATACAATGTTTCACACACAGTATAAGAGAAAGAGTCACTACCTTGTCCTTTGCTGACGTCCTTCGGCGCTGTTGGCTGACGAGGGCGGCAAATATCAAAGTCTATAAACAAAATCAAGAATGGTGGATTAATTTCCTACCCCCAAATCTTATTTTCAAACACTTAAAATAGGTTCCATATGAGTCCCCTAAATGGTTATAACAAGCTCAAAGAGAACCTAAAAGGATTGGAAAGTACTAGGTTGGAAATTACTTTGCAAAGTCACAAAATGCTGAAAATAGGGTTTTGGCTGTAGCCAGGAATTCTCTGGCTGCGGCAAAAAACAGCACAGAAGTATTTTGGCTGCAGCTAGGAATTCTTTGGCTGTGGCCAAAACGTGCACAAAAAGTTTTGCACTGTAGTCAAGAATTTCTGGCTGCAGCCAAGGGAACTTTGAAATATCATAACTAATTCTAGAAAAATCAAAATGAGGTGATTCCAAAGCCAAATGAAAGCTATTTAAGTCCTCTTCCTAGGAAAAATATTGGCCATTACTGGAAATCACCACAGAAGTACAGAATTACACGAAATTCACCACCACTCCAAAACAGATTCCAGTTTTAAGCCCAAACTTTGGACAGTCATTGCTCTTAGCTCAAAAAACGAAATGACACAAAATTTATGTTCATTTTGAAGCTTGGAATGTGAAATTTAAATCTGGAAAGTTTCAGAATATTTAGACACCATTTTCCTATTCAAAACATCCAGACAACCTGACTGACCAGAATAAACTTTCAATGGACAACATTTCCATTTTTGCACCAATGCTTCCAATGGTTCCCAAATTCATATCAAATACCATTCCCACATAAATTTGCACAAGGAATCCATTGAAATCATAAAAAAAAAAACCAATTCAACCTCCATTGACATGTTACACAATGACCACCACATGTCTTACCAAGAACTCAATCAAACCACCATATTACAAACCAAGCCAAACCAACATTCCAAATCAATTTCAAATGCTCCAAGGCACACTATGACACCAATTTCACACTAAACACTAACCAATTCACAAATTTCAAAATTAAGCCAAAATTAGGGCAAAAATCCAAAATCCTCAAAGCTAAACCAATAGCCACAATAAATATGTCAAAATGTTCCAAATTCTTACCTCTTCCTCTTTCCAAGACTAGTTTCTTGATTTCTCTTCTTTCAAATTTCTTCAAGTGTGCAATCACCTTCTTTCAAAATTCTAAAACCATCAAGATAAAGCTCTCATCAACTTGATCAAAGTTAAAGAAGAGCATTTGAGCTAAAGAGGACTCTATAAAGCCAAACTCTCACCTTTTCCTTTCTCTTTCCTCTTCTTGGTTGGACGAACATGGCAGCTGAAGTGAGAGAGAGAGGTGATGAAATGAGATCAGAATTTTGGCCTCACATACACCTCTTAACCGACTTTGCAAGGAGAGAGGGAAGGGAGTTGAAATTTTTGACTTTTCAACTCTTTGTTTGATATCATCTTTTGTTTCTTTATTCCCTTAACCTTTGACCATGAGATTTCCACCGAATTTTGGCTCTTGAATGAGTTAAAAGACTTCTTAAACTCTCATGGTTTTTGCCTCCACTTATATTGATTTTAGCATGATATATTTGACCAAAGTCCAAATGCCTCCATATGCTTTAATTATGAGCCAAATATCATTTTCTCTTGCCTTTCCTTTATGTTGGACAAAATATCATTCAAGAAGGGGAAACATATTGACCAAGTTACTCTTTTAGCAATTAGTCCTTAATTATAATTTAGGATATTACACTTACAGTGGCCAACATAGTCTCCAATTCCTCTCTAGTCATGATGCTTGAGGAATGGAGTACGGGGGCTCTAAAGTAATCCCTTATCCCTACCCCTCCTCTAACTCCCCTAACACGGCCTGGATGCTCATGTTTGCCAATAACAACAATCAGAATATCATTCCTACCCTCTAACTTAAAAGATCACTTGGCTTGTTTTTTTCTAAGTTCCTTTTATAAGATAAAACAACATAACGAACATAAGTAATGAAATAGGTTTCTTATGTAATTAATAATCGCAATTATATATACACTTACAATTTTTTTACCTTCTATTCAAGATTGTTCACTCGTATAAGACCCAATCCTCTTTTGATGAGCAAACAACCATTTTTCTTCATGATGAATTGAAGATGGTGGAGAAAGAATAACAGAAATATCAAATTGATATGCTTCTTCCAATCTCTTCCATTTGGCTACCAACAAGTCTTTTTTAGACTTTGCAAAACCCCCCACGAGACATTGTATGAGGGCAATCATTCTTTCTACCACTTTCTTGTGCTTTTTTCCTCTTTGCCTGTGAATAAAAAATTAAACAAAAGAAAAATGTTCCAATCAATTAAGATAATTGATAAGTAAATAAAATGAAAAAAGCCAACTAACCAAAGATTCTAGAGTAGTTTGAAGCCTAATAAATGCTTGCTAAGTCACTTCATCACTATATGTATACTTGCTGCATGGAGTGGGACGAGGCTGACCGTCTTTCACCTTGATATGAATGCAATTATTGGTCAAATTTGTCTTAAACTTGCATCAGCACTCATAACAATATGTCATTATCTTATTGTACAAGATCTCACTCTGAGGAACGTCGTAGGTGAGCTGTAATGCATGCATTGACAAGGTAAGTGACAAATTTGTGACATAGTTGATAATCATTCAATGTAGAAGAGAATTGTATACCTGGATAGTGTCCCAAATATGTGTCTTCACCTTTTTATCGACATTTCTCCACTCCTCTATCAAGATGCTAGGCTTGTTGCATGCAAAGAGGTCGACAAAACTCCTATATTGGCTTGCATTAGGCCCGATTGGTTTCCAATATCTATCAAACTCAATCGGTATCTTTTACCTCGTACTCTGACTGAGGGAAATGTCTATCAACTGGGTGCCATGTCTACCCCCGTATAGATTGGTTACTATGCTCACTTTGATCCTAGCTCGATTCATTGCTAGGCTCGCTCTGATTAACACTAGCTAGCTGACTCTGAGGAGCACTAGGTGGCTGATCCTCTATACTAGGACATTGGGGATCTGTCATTTTCCTGTAATAACAACAAAGAAAGATAAATCCTTAAGCTATAACATGAGAAGACTATATCTATAAAATAACTATATACATTATTCAGATATAAATCATAATCATAATTACTTTAGCTAGCTAATTTTCAAAGTAGTATCATAAAGAGAAATCCTCCCATATTCCCCCATGATGATCATATTTTGTGCCATGCTCATTATCTACTTCATCTTCTTCATTCAATTCTGGTAGACCCCTGGAGAAAGGAGTCTCAATAAGATCATAATTTTAAAAACTTTTCTTATCATATAAACGACCCTTTTTTCTTGGAGAGCTACAGACCATATTTTATTTGCCTGATAGGTAATATAGAACACTTGTTTCGCCTGATCTGCCATAATAAAAGGTTTATCCCTAAAACTTCTTCTATTCAGATCTAATAATGTAAATCCTAGTCTATCGATCTTCACACCATTATTGATATCAACCCACTTGCATTTGAAAATGGAAAATCTAATTTTAACATAGTCAACCACCCAAATCTCTTCAATGACCCCATAATAAGGTATACAACAAATTTAGGGTTCTTATCTTTTGAACTAGAGAAGTGCATAGATTCAGCTACTACCACAACACTACTATTCTAGACGGTGCTCTTATCATCTAGGGACTTCGTGTAAAAGGTATAACCATTGGTCACAAATGAAGTCCAACTTATGACATCAACCTCGGGACTACGTGCTAACCAATTTATTGTATCAGAAACACATTCTTCTCTGTCAACCTTTTGTTTGAACTAATGTGCAAAAGTTATGTTTTGCTCCCTACTTAACCTTTGTTTAGTCATTTGACTATTTTGTTTCCGTACAATTCTTTATAAGTATTCATGTAATATTGAACTTCATCAACATTATTCAAGATGTACAAGTGGACTTGTTGCAATTCATAAGGATATACACTCTTTACTGTTGCCCTGCGTCTACCCCCTTCTTGATCATGACGTTTAGAAAGCCTAATATGTCCTATATTTGACAAACAAATGTAGACAAAATTCCATAGCTTCTTCTGAAACATATTTATAAACAATAGATGCTTCAAGCTGGTTATGGTTCTTCACATACCCTTTTAGGATTTTCATAGTTCTTTCAAATAGGTACATCAACCGAAAATAGATAGGGCCACATAACTTTATCTTCCTCACTAGATGAACAATCAGGTGTACCATGATGTCAAAAAAAGAAGCAAGAAAAGGCTACTCAAGCTGGAACAAGATTATATATCCTTCATTTTCCAATGCATCCAATCTTTCTGTGTCAATGACTTTAATACAAATAGCACTGAAGAAGAAACAAAGTCTAGTCAATAAGTGTTAAAGATCATATTCGACAATGCCTTGAATAACTACTATAGGAGTAGTTATTGCATTAAGACATGACAATCCTAAGACTTTAGCCCTATTAACTTCAATTCTTTCATCGACACAAGCTTTTTAAAATTTGAAGAATACCCTGAGGGAACTTTGTTGCCATGTAAACAACAACAACAACAACAAAGCCTTTATCCTACTAGGTAGGGTCGGCTACATGGATCACACGACGCCATTGTGCTTTGTCAAAAACCAAATTTTTTGGTATATTATTAATCAAAAGGTCTCATGTAAACACTCACAAAAAATTTTTTGGTGCCATGTAAACACTCACAAAAAACTCTTTTCTCATCCTTAGACAAAGTATGAGCAGCTGGAGGACAAAAAGTTCTCTGACCATCTGGCATTGGATGTAAGTCTTCTCATATTCCTATTTCTTACAAATCTAATCTTGCATTCACGCCATCCTTTGAACTACCTTGTATGTTAAGCAGTGTCCCAACAGTAATATCACATAAGTTTTTCTCCACGTGCATGAAATCAATACAATGCCTCATGTCAAGATTGCGCCAATATGGAAGATTGAAGAAGACAAACCTCTTTTTCCATATATATTTTCTCATTTCTACTATTTGTAGTCTTACCAAATGTTATATTGATATTTTTCACCTTTTCGCAAAACCTTCTCCCTAGTCAATGCCTCTAAAGCATCTTTAAACTCTTAGCCACCAAAAAATGCTTTCTTTAATTTACGATATGGGTGGCTCCATCTAAGAAATCTCCTATGGCCAAGATAAGCGGTCTTTCTTCCATGTTGAAGTTGATGGTACCATGTGCCTTCTTCACAAATTGAACATGCTTTATGGCCTTTAACGCTATATCCTAACAAGTTTCCATATGCAGGAAAGTCATTTATAGTACAAAAGATCATGGCTCATATTTTAAAAATCTCCTCCTTGTTCGCTTCAAAAACATCGACACATTCATCCCACAACTATTTTAAGTCTTCCATCAAGGGTTCTAGGTAAACATCTATGTCATTTCTGGGTTGTTTTGGTCCTGAAATCAACATAGACAACATGATGTGCTTTCGTTTCATGCATACAAAGGAGAAAAGTTGTAAATATCCAAACGAATAAGCCATAAACACTATATATATTGCTTAGACTGCCATAATGATTCATACCATCCATGCTAAGCCCAAGCCTAAGGTTCCTAGGCTCTTTACCGAAAATAGGAAATAATTTATCAATTTTCTTCCATTAAGAAAAATCAACTGGATGTCAAAGCTTTCCATCAGAAATCCTCTCATCTACATGCCATCTCAATTTTTTTGCATTATTTGCATTAGCAAACAAGCGTTTGAACCTCGGTATGATTGGAAGATAACACAACACTTTTTCAGGGGCCTTATTTGATTTATACCTTGGGGTTTCACATATCGGACAATGCTGCTTCTCTTCATGCTCTTTTCTATATAATATGCAATCATTAGCACATGCATGGATTATTCAAGTCCTCAAACATTTCTGAAAAACTCTTGTCGCTCCATCCATGATGTGCTTTCAAGCTTACCAATTTCAATACTGCTTTCAAGAATTGGTATTTTTCACACCCCAGGTATAGCGACGTCTCAGCATTACTACACATATTACCATATGCATGTGATTATTCAAAAGCCTCTTCTCCTACATCACAAATAATATCATCTATCTAATCATCCATATCCATTTCATTATCATCATAGGTCACTCCCCTCTGTTGAGATGCACTTGGCATTTCTAATTGTTTACCATGCCATACCCATACTATATACTTCTTACAAAACCCTTTACAAATTAAACATGTATATATATCTGCAGCACTTAGTCGCTTCTCATTTAAACATTCCACACAAGGGAAATAAAATATCCTACTATCATTATCGGCATTTCTTATTGCAAAGTCTACAAATTCCCTTACCCCATTAACATATTCAACACTCATCCATTTAGCTTTTATCGAACTACAATCCTTATATTCTAACACCTTTTTGTTTTTGTTTTCTACTTTTTCCCTGGAAAAGGCAGGAGTATGATGAGAGCATGCAATCATTACACCAAAGTACCTAGTTTAACTACTACATAATGAACAAGTAAAAGAGAGTAGAGAGCTAGATATTAATCTGAATAGTACAAGTCTCATTAGCAAAATATGATTGTGTGTTTTGGTAAGAAACTTATGTTTTAAAGGTATAAATACTGATTCAATTTATTACCAAATGCATTTCACAAAGTTCAGAGATGGTTGCTATGATTTTAACTGCTGACTTAAGTGATGCTGTAAGCACTCAAGTGAGAATTCATTTTGCACTCGAGTTCAGGAAGTGTTAGCCTGAAAGAGTTTTACAGAGAGCAATTGATTCAGAGAATTAGTAGCAATACTCGAGTGAGAGATGTTGCACTCAAGTGATAACCATATTTGCACTCAGGTATGAAGGCACACTCATAGAAGTTTTTGATAGTGAGCAAGGTTAGAGACAGAAATGGCAGTTGCACTCGAGCACTAACTCACCACTCAAGTGAGGCTCTTAAGATTACTCGAGTCCTGTAAGTGTGGTACAGGAAGTGTTTGTTTGAGAGCAAGGAAGAGCCTGATAGTAGGAAGTGACTCGAGTGAGGAACCCAACACTCACAAGTGAGAAAACTTACTTCCTCAAATATTGCTGTAAGTGCTGAGCAAAAAGGTGTCCAAATGCAAGGATATGCTGATGTACTCGAGTGGGGATCATTACACTCAATGAGAACAAAGAGAAAATAGAGGAAAACTTAGCACTTGCAACACAGAAACTAAATTTAGAATCAGATTCAGAGCAACTAAGTTGTCAAGCTCATCTTTTTAACAGCAAAGAGAATTCAAAAATGAAACAAGCATATTGTCATATGATTTCACCTAACAAGTAGACCTTCAATTCAACCCACAAATTAACACTCAACCAATTAAATTGTAACTATCCCAGATAGTGCTTCAATGCAACAAAAATCATGAATGCAATTATAAGCTAAAGAAGAACAAAAATTTAAGCAAACACATCTTCCTGGGGCAAGTTGGAATTTAGGGAAGTTCACATGTTGGGGGAGTTGAGATATTAGAACCACAATGCCTCTACATTTCCAATCTCCCAAATCGTACCCACAACCTTCTTTATCGCTATAGCAAACAAATCATAAAAAAAATAATAGACGAAGAGAAGAAATACCTAGAAGAGAATTAGGGCTTCAACAAGTTTAGGAGCCAAATTTCACTAACCAACGATGCATAAAAATGGGAAGAGAGTGTGTTAAGCATTGTTAAACCTCGACACTCAACAAAAAGATAGAGAACCAGTATGCCCTAACGAAGAGCAACGGGGATACTAGCTCTGAGATCCCATTGTCATGATGGCAGTACAAAAGCAATAACCTGACATACTAATTCCACTCTTGTAATGACTAATTTGGAGATGCCATCAATTCTCGACTGTTTATTGCCCAGTTTGAAAATATTTCAGAATAGAAAAGATGCCGCAGAGCATAGGCATTTGGCATAGATTTTTAAGAATAACCGGTCTTAAAAATATTTATTTTAGACCGGTTATATGAGTAACCGGTCTAAAAAATTATTCATTACTTATTTTTTCCCCTGTTGAACCTTTTAGACCAGTTTATAATCAAAATAGGTCTAAAAGGTTTACTATTTTAGACCAGTTGTCAAGAACAACCAGTCTAAAAAGTAGCAAACAATTTTTTTAATTACCTTTGTTCCAGAAAATATATTAGACTTGTTATAGGTAGAAACGGTCTAAAAAATATATTTCATATATACATTTATTAATTATTTAATCCTTTTAGACCGGTTAGTTATAAAACCAATCTAAATAATCTTTTTTAGACCTTATATTATTTGAACTGGTCTCTCAATTTGTTCATAATTACAAAAATGCCACCGGTCATTTCTTTTAGACCTTATTCGCCTATAATCGGTCTAAATGTGCAGGTTTAAAACACCTTTTTTATAATAGTGGATGTGGGGTCCAAGCATTATATTTTGGGTGGCCCGAGGTAACTGGCACATCTTTTGAGGCTAGGGCAATCACAGGGAAATGGTGGATAGAAGAAGATAAAGCCAGTGTTTATGTTTTGTATGGGTACATAGAAAGTTAAGCATGCTTAATTCAGGGTGATTACCGGATAGATGACCCCCTGGGAAGCTCTATGTATAGTTAGGAGTTGTTGTGTAAAAGTAACAAAGACTTATTATACAATAGTTTTAGGGCATTTGATACATAGTGTGACTTCTTTACTTCTATAATTACATGTTATGTGATATTTGGGTACCCAAATTTTAGTGAAATGACAAAAATGCCCTTGCATCTATATGGAGCTTATTTCTTCTCTATTTTCATGTATAGTGAATTATAGAGATGGCACGGACAGGAAGAGGTGGTAGAGGTCGGGGTGGAGGCCGAGATGGAGGTAGAGCCAAGGGTTGACATGCAAAAATAATGAACAACCGGGTGCTAGACCTGACCTAATACAGTAACAAATTCTGGGTATGTTGACTCAGCAGCAAGCCACAATGAATAAGATCAGGGAAGAGTTGCAAGAAGTGCAACAGATGAAGGATCACCTGGAAGAGCGGTAAGGGGAGACGGTGAAGGTAATCCACCTGAGGGACGTCAACCAGAAGATCTTCTCCCCAATCCAGAGGCTGATATACAGATCTGAGTAGGAAGGTTTAGTAAACAGTAACCTCCTGTCTTTCGAGGGAAATTTTATCCTCAGCTAGCTAGCTGAAGACTGGCTCTCGTGATTAGAGAAAATTTTCAACATCTTATTGTGCCCTAATGAAATTAAATTTCAACTTGTAATTTGTAAGCTCGAGGGCGATACAGATAGATGGTAGAAGCATACTGAACTTATTCTTTGAGGGAGGAATATTTCTGTAACATGGGAACTATTCCAAGAAAAATTCAATGGAAATACTTTCCCCATTCCGTCAAGCTGGAAAAGGAAAAAGTGTTCCTTATATAAACAATAGCGAGACATAGAGACCTTTGATGACTACTTAGCTCGTTACATAAGGTTGTGTTGATATTCTGTATACCTTAAATATCTGGATAACAAGTATTAGAATTCTGATATGATGATATAAGGGCTAAAGCTCAAGCTGAAAGAGAAACTTGTTTCCAAACATTTACTGAGTTCAATAAGGAAGTTGAAAAATGTCGTATTACCGAGAACAACTTGTTGAGCATGTATTTTGTAAAAGTAATAATAGTAAGGGTGCATCTGGTAGTGGGGGTTCATCCCAAAAATGTAAGAATCAGGGTGGACCATCCAGAAGGGACAATAAAAGGCCAAACCAGGCTGGAGGCCAGAGTTTTTCAAGAACCAAACCTGCTAGCTTGTTATAAGCCATACCACCCTAGTAGAACTTGCAATAGTGCTCCATTAAGGCCGGATCCAGCTAGACAGCCTTCTTGTTATGTATTCAATAAACCAGGTCATTTTACTAGAGATTGTCTACGAAGCACCAGCCAGAGGAGAAAAGGCCTAGAGTTCCAGGCAGGGTCTATACTATAACACAAGAGGAAGCTAGAAAGTCTCCTGAACTGATACAATGTATGGTTTCCCTTAATGGCAACTTAGTACAAGTTATGTATGATTCGGGTGCTAGTCAATCATTCATTGCATATGATTGTGTGAGATGGCTAGACTTGAGAGTACACAAATTACCATATGACCTGGTCATATCTACACCCACGGGTGTTAGAATTGTCATGGCTTATGTCTGTTTGAATTTTGAGTAAATACCGAGGGGCATGAATTAATCATGGATCTGATTTGTCTACCATTACAAGGCTTAGAGGTAATCATCGGTATTGACTGGTTAATGACCACTAGTGTGTAGCTCAACTGCAAAAACAAAAGGGTTATATATCATAATTCACAACTGCATATTGGTACAGAAATCAATTTTAATTTTATTTCCTCAGCTAAGGATGAGAATGCTTACATAAAGGTTGTCAGGTGTACCTCATGTTTTTCTTTATGCAATCAAAGGCTAGAACAATATTAGAGAGTATCCATGTGGTAAATGAATTTCCTAATGTGTTTCTGGAGATTAGCGTATTACCCTTAGATAGGGAAGTGGGACTTGCAATTGATCTTAGGCCTGGAGCAAGACAAATATCTAAAGCTCCATATAGAATAACTTAAAGTGAGCTGGTTGAGTTGAAAAAGCATATTAAAGAACTATTAGAGAAGGCTTTATTAGACTCATTATAGTACCGTGGGGAGCTCCAGTGCTCTTTATCAAAAAGAAAGACGGAAGCTTTTGGCTCTATGTTGATTATACGGAGTTGAACAAGGTGACCATAAATAACAAATACCCATTTCCCAGAATAGATGATTTACTTGATCAATTATCTGATTCCTGTATATTTTCAAATATTGACCTGACATCAGGGTATCACCAACTCAGGGTTAAAGCGGAAGATGTACCAAAAACTATTTTTTGAACAAGGTATGGCCATTACGAATTTCTTGTACTATCATTTAGGCTAAAAAATGCACCTGCACTGTTAATAGACTACATGAATAGAATTCTTCATCTGTATCTAGACCAATTTGTGGTAGTTTTTATTAAAGATATTCTAGTATACTCAAGGAGCAGAACAAATCATGAGCAACATCTGAGAACAGTACTAAGCATGTTGAGGGAGAAGCAACTCTATGCCAAGTTAAGTAAATGTGAGTTTTGGCTTTCAGAAGTGAGATTTCTAGGCCATGTAGTGTCATAGTAAGGGGTTTCTCAGTTGATCCTAGTAAAGTGGAAGCAATACTGAATTGGAAGAGGCCAAAGGCTATATTTGAGATAACTAGTTTTTCTGGGTGTTGCTGTTATTATCAGCATTTCATATAGAATTTCTCTAGAATAGCTTTGCCTTTGATAAAGTTAATGTGGAAAACTCAATATTTTGTGTGGGACAATAGTTGTGAGATGAGCTTCATGAAGCTGAAATATAGATTAATGATAGCACCAGTGCTGATGATCCCAGATCCGCATTTTGCCTTTGTTGTTTATACTAATAATAGCAAGCATGGATTGTGATGTGTTTTGATGCAACATGGTTGAGTAGTGGCGTATGCATCTTGTCAGTTAAAGCCTCATGAATTGAATTATCCCACTCATGGTCTTGAGTTGGCAGCTATTATATTTGCCTTAAAAATCTAGAGACATTATCTCTATGGTGTGATCGTAGAGTTGTACTATGACCACAAGAGCTTGAAGTATATGTACAATCAGAAAAAGCTCAATATAAGACAACGACAGTGGATGGAGTTGTTGAAGGATTACAATTTGGAGATCAAATACCATATAGGGAAGGCCAATGTAGTTGCAGACGCATTGAGCTGTAAAATAGTGCAGGTTGCAGCCTGATGATACATGAGAATTAATTGATCGAGGGTTTCTGAGATCTTAGTCTGTCTAGTCAAATGTTGATTTATGGCAATAATATCAGCTAGGCTGAGAATGACTTGAAAGACAAACTTGCAGAAGGTCAAATATAGGATAGAAGAGCGTAATCCATCCGAGATATGATTAATAGAGGTGAAACGCAGGAATATGATTTGTTACCAAGTGGATTAGTCAAATACAAGAAGCAATTATATGTTCCACCGCATATAGAATTGAAGCGGCAAATCTTGCAGAAGGCTCACAAGAGTATATATACTCTGCATCTTGGATCCATCAAAATGTATCATAATTTGAAGTCCATATATTGGTGGTCAGGCATGAAGAGAGATGTGACAAGGTTCGTTAATTGTTATCTTACATGCCAAAAAGTGAAGATTGAGCATCAGCGATCATCAGGACTTTTTCAGAATCCTAGATTCCTGAGTGGAAATGGGAAAGTATCATGATGGATTTCGTGATAGGGTTGCCTAAGATCAGAAATCATGATGCTATATGCGTAATCATTGATCAATTCATAAAAACAACTCATTTCCTACCAATTAGTATCCATTATTCTCCCGGTAGGCTTGTAGAGATTTACATCAAAGAGATTGTGAGATTCCATGGTACACTAAAGAGCATCATATCAGATAGTCCTCGCTTCACTTCCAATTTTTGGAAAGTGTAGCATGAGGCTTTGGGTACTAAACTCAGGTTCAACACAACATATCATCCTCAAACAGATGGCTAGATAGAACGAACTATTCAAATACTAGCGGATATGCTGAGGCCATACTTGTTAGATTTTAAAGGCAGTTAGGACCAATTCCTTCTAATTGCCGAGTTTGCCTACAATAACAGTTATCACTCGAGCATTCAAATGCCTTCCTATGAGGCATTATACGAAAGGAAGTGTTAGTCGACCTTGTGCTAGATAGAGTTATCTGAAAGATGTCTGTTTAGGCCAGATATTGTTGATCAAACAATAGAATAGATCAAGGTGATCAAATAGAGATTACTAACTGCCCAGATCAGAAGAAAAGTTATGCTGACAAGAGAAGAAAACCTTTAGAGTTTGAGGTCGGTGACCATGTGTTTATGAAGGTTTCACCTATTACAGGGATTAGTAGGGCATGAAAGTAAAGAAGCTAAGCCCTAGGTACATTGGCCAGTTTGAATTCTTAGCAAAGATTGGGCCGGCAGCATACCAAATCACTTTACCCCTAAATTTGAGTAGATTGCATGATGTTTTCCATGTGTCATAGTTAAAGCAATATCAACCCGATCCCGAACATGTCATAGAATATGAACATTTAGATGTGCGGGATGAATTGATGTATGAAGTTGGACCTGACTGGATCATTGATCAACAAGAGAAGTAGCTAAGACATAGGAGTATCCCATTCATCAAAGTTGTCTACAGGGGATTGTGTCCTAAAGAAGCTACGTGGGAAATAGAGTAAGACATGCGCAAGCGGTACCCTGAGTTTATAAATCAATATGTGTAACAAATTTTGGGGACAAAATTTTATTAAGGGGGAGAGCTATAATATCCCAAAATTCATACACCAAAGATCCAATGTATATTTATTCAATAAATAAAATAAAGGGAGAATTTTGGAGAATTTGACTATGTTGACAGTGAAAATTTCCTGTGAGGTAGTGAGTTTGTCATGTGGTTTTGGATGAAAAATGATGTCTAAAAATTGAGAAATGTTTCAAAATGAAAGTAGACATTCCAAGCTTTAATTTGATAGGTCATATGAATTATTTGGACTTGTACACTAAGAGTTATGAATTTCTGAATTTAAAAAAATGGCTACTTTCTAGGATAACATCCAAAGATTTAAATTTTGGGAATGTTGAGCTTTCAGTTGGCTAAAGGCTATATTTTTTCTTAAAATTAGACTCAATAAGGGTTAAATAGCCTTTGGAAGTACCTCAATTGGATGTCTACAAATAAAGATATAAATTATCAAAGTTGGGTGAAATGATGTTAGTTTTGGGCAAAAATATAATATGGCATATTAATCAAAAGAAAATTATTTTCTCTAGAAAATGCCTTTATCTTAGTCCAAAGTGAGTTGAATAAGAAGGGAAAATTATTTATTGGACATTTATGATCATATCTTTGGACAAGGTCAAAACAAAAAAAAAAAAGTAGTCAAATATTGCAACAAATTATGGAGATTCGTGGAGGGGGTTAATAGCTGAATTAAATCAGCCTATTATTCCCGTCTCAAGCATTTTTGGCCCAGTATTTTGACAAAGGAAAAAGATGATACCAATCAATAAAATTGAACATGTGTTGAAAAGGCAATATAATAACATATATGAAATAGATGAAAGTTTTAAAGGCAATTTCTCTTTCCTTCAACTTTCATATTGAGCTGAAGAGACAGAGAGTTGTTCAGAGGTGAGAGCAAGAAGAGGGAAGCAAAGTGAGCTCAAGAAGAGGGAAGCCAAGGTAAGTTATGGAAATTCAAGAGTTCAAGCCTTCTAGTTCTTGTAAAATCTCCTCCAACCTTTATATCTTCATGAACATGACTTGTAGCAAAGCAAAAACAAGAAGGAAAAGAGAAGGAGCTAAACGGTTTAGGGAGGGAAAATCAAGAGAATCAAGGTGAGCTTAAAGAATTTGTCATGTCTTGGTGATTAGTGTTTGTTGTTGGTGGTTAATCAGATTTGTAGCCTTATTTTCATGGTTTTTGGAATTTTGGATGATAAAACCCTAGAGTGTTGTGCTGCCCAATTTTCCATTGATTATGTTTAATAGGGGTTTAAGTGATTGAATAAGTGATTAGAAGTGGAAAAAGGTGCTTAGTTGGTTGGAATAAAAAAAAACACATTGTCCCCTAAAATGTTGCAACTTTCGGCCAACAGCAGAAATAGGGGTTAGAGCTGGAATTTTGTGTTTTTATTGATTCCATTGTGTTTAGAAGGAAAATTGTATAGGGTATATGAAGAATTATAAGAGTGAAAAGCATTAGAAAGTGAAATGACAAAACTACCCTTGAAACCCTAAGTTAGGGGCTGCCAGGGGCATTTTTATCATTTGTCAATGAATTTGGTAATTCTGAGGTCAAAAGTGGATTCCTTGGGCGAAAATATGTAAAAATAGCCTAGGTCATAATTTTTGAAAAAATATAGTTGGATCGGTATGAAGGGACTTGGACTGTGTCCCTATGGGTACTTTAGTCATTTTGCAATTTTAAGCTAAGATAACCAACAAAATATGTTTAGAATAATATTTGAATGAGTAATGACTCATTTATTGAAAAATTGGAATTTTAGGACCAGACTGTCAGCCCGAGCCTGATATGATATAAGAACCTATTTGCACCTTAAAAATGGATTTAAGGTAGAAACTCTATCTTTCATAAATTATGTGAATGTTTTATATGTTTGTGTATGCCATCGTCTATGATAAATTGATGCACACTATTTTGACGAGTAGGGCAATTTCTGCGAGTAGGCACTTTTATCTGGTTGTTGAGTCAGAACCCGAACGAGGAGTACTGATAGTAGGGAAATAGCCCCGACTCATGTATACATGCCGTGATGTTGTTTGTGTTGTTAATATGTTGCATAACATGCAACATAACAAATTTAACTTTTGCATGTTATATGATTGGTTGTATGTTACTACTGAGATTCTTTTGAAACGCACCCTTTCTCGAAATTAAAATATTTCAGCTAAAGCTAGTGGCTCAAAGGGCAAAAAGGCCAACGTGAGTGATTGAGGTTCCTGGTGAAGATTCAGGAGCTTACGTTAGTGTCCTAGTGTAGTTAATTTTTGAGGATACTGTAAATATTTTTTTTCAAACCCTTTGGGGATTTTCTGTAATGTAATGCAAGTATTAATGTCAATATTCAATGATATTTCTGTTTGCCTATTGAACTCTGTGTTATTTACTCTTTCAATATCAAAATGTTAAGGGGTTTAACAATAGCCCCCAGTTACAAATTCTGGAACATTGGAACACAATTTGTAAAATTGCACATTTGTTGCCAATTAAGGTTTCCAGCGTGGCAGTTTGTTGTATTGTGTGTTTGAGTTTCAATTTGTTGCATTTTGTGTTTGATTAATTGAATGACGCCCAATGATCATGAGCTTTTCCTGAATACAATTATACTAATTAAGCTTTATTTTGATATGTCATATAGGTCAATTGGATGTGTATGTTATGAGATATGCATTTTAAAAGTTGGTCATGTAAAATTGTCTGTTTCTGTAACAATATCCAATAAATGGTAATTCTGAAATGCTATGTGTCCAATTGGTTAAGGGCAATATTTTTCTTTGAAACTAAACTTAATAAGGGTCACATAGCCTTTGCAATAACTGCAATTAGACTTTGGTACATAAAGATATGAATTTTCAAAGTTTGTTGAAAATTCTGCCAGCTTTTGGTACATGTGCTAAAAGAAAAATGTGTTGGCAAAATGTAATTACCTCGAACTCCAAGGGTAAAATTAATCACTTTGGGATAGTTTGACCACATTGACTCTTCCTTTGACTTAGTGTATTAACCCTAATGATAACCAACTTGAGTGTTTGAATTATAAAAGAATTGGACTAAGTAATAACTCGTCATCCGTAAATTTTAATTATAGGATTTGATATCTGCCCTGAGTGCTAGAAATATGACAAGCACGAAACCGGAAAGGCTAAGGTAGTAACTTTTCCCTTATATTCTATGTATCCTGCTTCATGCATATTATTACCATTATGAATACCTGAACTGTGAACATAAATTGGGCAAAATTGCACGTTAAGCATTTAGATGAGAAGGGCTTTAGCCCAGTAGAACACCCAACGCTGTGGGAAGGGACGCTGAGTCCTTGAATAGAATTGTTTGCTATATAAGGACATCTTTAAATGTTGAATGAATACTGAATTGTCTACTATATAATGGTTGATATGGTATGTTTCACTGCATGCATTTTGTTACACCCCAAATTTTATTCACCAAAATGCATTGTAATTATTGGAAATATTCAATGAAAGATAATGGTGAATTTTGGCCAAAGAAAGGAAGAAAAGGAATTAAATTAAAAAATGTAATGACAAATTCGTAATTTTGCCAACAAAGCACAATATTAATTATTTTCCAATTAATTGAAGTTGATTTCAATTAATCAAGGAAAATAAAAGGGAAATAGACATTTGGGATATTTTTGGTCAAGAAACCGAGGTTTGAAAAATCAAGGTTGTGCAAAAACAAATTAAAGGAGAATTTGGAAAATGTTGGAACAATTAATATTTTCCTTTTGCCTTCATAGTTTTCATCCATATAAAGGAAATAGGAGGAAATAATTAATTGCATTCCAAATTATGCCAAGTGTCAACATCTTAAGGTAAATGATTAATTAATAATTGTTAGAGATGAGCACATATGAAAATGGGATTAAAATAATGTTTCTTGTGCATGTAGTAGGCTTAAAGTAATGAAGCCCAATTGGGTCATATAAGGGGACCCTTACGTTTTCATGGGCTAACCAAAGGGAACAGAAAATAGTTCAATGCTAATGAGAGGTTATGACACTAATTGGAAGAGGATAGGCTCAAGTACAAGACTTCTCATAAATTGAATTTATAACTAGAAGTTAATTAAGGGAAAAGGTAAGATATTTTAAGTCTTGGATCACCTTTTTCCTTGTCATTTCTCATGCCTAGACACCCAAGAAGTGAAAGAGAAAGTGTCATAAAATTGAGCGAAGTACAAGTAGTGCCATACATTTCATTGGCCAAACCAAGTTTAAATGCATGTTGTTTGGTTATTTTCTGTGAGGCAGTGTTACTTTGCCATACATTTCATTGGCCAAACCAAGTTTAAATGTAATGAAACTTTCCAAGATTAAATTAGACATCTTGGGCTTTAATTTTATAAGTATTATAAGTGATTTGAACTTGAGGATTGAAAATTATGAATTTTCAAAGTTTTGCCCTGTTTCTGGACTTTATTCTGGAGCAGCATGAGAATTTATGAAATTCTGGAATTTTGTGATTGTAGATGATGGAGTTTCATATTTTTCCATGAAACTAAACTTAAAGTGCTTTCCATAGAATTTTAGAACACTTCGTTTGATTTTTGTATAATTAGTTATGATTTTCCGAAGTTAAGCCAAAAACAAAGAATTTCTTGGCCACAGCCAAAAGATTTGCTTGGCCGTGGCCCAAAACTTTCTGACCTATCTTGGCCGCGGCCAACTGACTTTTGGCCGAGGCCAAGACCCCTATTTCAGGATTTTCACTTTTTTTGATTGGTTTAACTTTTCCAATCTCATGGGCACTTGTTTGGGCTTCCTATAGCCATATAAATAGCCTAAAATAAAGCAAATGCAATGAATTTAAAATAGTACATGAATAGGTATTAACCTAATTCTTGTACATTTGATATTTCAGGATTGAGATAGGAGCCTGAGCTTGGCACGCTTTTTGAGGCACACCAAACGGGGTGAAAAAGACTTGAGGTAGGAACATTATCTTTCATACATCATGCCATAGTTCATATGATTGTGTGGTTGCCATTATTTGTACTTTTATTAATCAACATGGTTTGCCTAGAAGGGGAAGTTAGTGTCGGAGGTGCACTTATACCTGGGAGTTGGGTAAGAATCCAATCGGTGTACAATTAGTGGGGCAAGAGCCCTACTCATGTATACATGACGATGATGTGCTACGATGATGTGTTATATTGTTCATTAATTAGTGCATACATGGTGCATATCATATTTACTTATCGCATTTTATATGAACGATAGAATATTTCTACTGAGATTCCTTGGAATCTCATCCCTTTCTCTAAATATAAATATCTCAACAAGTGCAAGTGGCTCAAAAGGCAAGGACGTAGATACGGGGTACTGACTAACACGTTTCCTAATACAAAGATCATAGATATAGATAGTCTATCTTTTGAATATATTTGGATATTCTGTACATATTTATAAATATTATCAAATTCTGCACGGTTGAATCCGATCTATAAACAAATACTTTTATCAGTATATTTGTACTCTTCTATATGCCTGCGGAATATGATCTCTATTACTCTATATATATCGAAATAAAAACAAGTGTTGCCACATTTTATATGAGTGTTATCTATTACTACTGGAATTCTTTTGAATCTCATCCCTTTCCGATCACTAATCTGTAGCACGGGCAAGTAGCTCACACTAGAAGAAGGTAGCTACGGATGAATAGAGTTGAAAACTTAAAGTTTATTTTCTGTTAGTTATCTAGTTGTTAAGGATCTATATATGATATGTATAAGTATACTATAACAGTAAGACTAGAACATAAACGCAGTAAATGAACTAGAATAGGATAACCATACAATATGGACCCTTTAGTTAATGAACTTAACTAAAATATCCACTGAGAACTTCAGTAAGCACTCTGATATTAACAAATGGAAATAGAACCGGATGACTCAAATAGATTTGGAAACGATAATGAGACCACAACGAAAATGATTTGAAAATTTTTTCGAAAACCCATTTAAATACAGGACCAAACCTTATATTTAAGTCGGAATCCCAAATGGGCTGAAAACTGTTTTTGGTCTCCGGTTTGACTTCATTACACGTTTGAATTCCTTTAAACAATTTGAAGTTATGGTGTTAATCTAACCATGCAAAAATTCTAGCAATACATGACACAAGTGGAGAATGTGTATGGTTGAGGTCAGTAATATATCACATACGAACCACTTTTGGTGTATCTTCAAGCAAAATGATCCCAATAGTTGTATATGAGGATAATGCCGCATGTATTGTCCAACATGAAGAAGGCTATATCAAGGGCAATAAAATGAAGAATATTTTACCCAAATTCTTCTTCACTCGTGACCTTCAAAAGGATGGTTAAGTAGATATCCAGTAAATCCGTTTAATTGAAAATCTAATAGATTTATTCACTAGTCACTTCTAGGTACAATCTCTGAAAAGCCTGTCCATGATATCGATCTTCAGAGATTCAAAGATCTCAACGACGTTGTCAAGAGGGGGTCGATACACACTATACTCTTTTTCCCTTATGTAGGTTATGTTCCACTGGGTTTTCTTAGAAATGTTTTTAATGAGGTAGTACTGAATAGTAGTGTATCAATTAATGATGTACTCTTTTCTTTTGCTATATTTTATCCCATTGGGTTTTTACTAGTTAAATTTTATTAATTATGTGGATGTTCATTAACTCATATCCTAATCAACATCTACTTGGCTACCTTTAATATTTTCTTCTACTTCCTCTCCAAGCTTACTTGTTCTCCAAGTTCATTAGTTCTCCAAGTTTGCCTATAAATAAAAGTATTATACAAGTATTGAACACACACAAGTAAATGAGAATTACTCTCCTCTTTCTCTCTTGAATTTTCTCTTATATCTTGCTCCCTTATCCCAAATTTCTTTATTTTCATAACAGTAGTAGTATTTTCATTATAAGTTTTTTTTAAAAAAAAAAGTATCCCAAATTAAAAACTAAAATGCTATGCCTAGTGGTATTTATCGTCTAATTTGAACATCAAAATTTGCTGTTAAAAAGAAAAGCAACATTGTGTTGTTATATAACTTTTAATTGGTTCTAAAATTCCAGAAATGGGAAATCCCAAAATAGGAATAAGACTAGATGGTATGGATGTGAGGCCTTTTAAAGGAGAAAAAGATTAGAGAGTTTCTTTTTTTTTAATAATAGATTAGAGGGTATTCCTTATCTTTGGTTGTGCTTGTTATTTTAATTACCAAGAAATTAATGTTCTCTTTATACAAGCCTTCTTTTTATCACTTTGGATGTTTCCAGATTTTACTTTTCGTAGCCCTCCCAAATCATTCCGCAATTTTTTTTGGATAAAATCATTGGACGAAGTTATAAAGCAAGCCTCTTTCACTTGAACCAAGGCAATGTGCTTTCTATTCGGAACCAAAAAAAATGTATTGCCAAAAGTTTTAAAATATTTTTGATCATTTTGTCAGTTTTAACCTAAAATATTTTAATTTTTGGCCAAAAAAAACCTAAAATATTTTAATTTGACCTAAAGGATGAGTTGGCAAATTTTAAAGCGGAAGTTGTCTAATGAAAAAGTATGTGAACGTTGCATGAAGAGGAATTGCGGGAAAGCTCTTTTTGTTACTTTCTAGTGCTCTATTCAGTATCAGATTGAAATTAGCTTGTCCACCATTGCTATGTTATGGTTTGAATAGTCGTTAGGCTCACGAAATGTGTTACTAAAACATTTTACAGGCTATACGTGGAGTGAGGATGTTTAGACTTTAAACTTTAGGGCTCAGAGATCACTTTGTTTATTGTATAGGCTGAAGAAAATGGTTTCTTTTTCATGGAGACCTCCAATCTTCATGATTTAGTTGCTGTAATTTATATTCTATTATTATTTTCATTGATGATAATTATGTTAGTTTTTTGTGCCTAATGAATTTCCAATAATTTTACTGTTGTTGGATAATATTCATCAAATGCCTCACTACTACAAACTAGACATTTAACGACTCTAAAGGACGTCTCTTTTTAAATTAGGGACACCCAAAGTTCAATACTTAGCGGGAACTATTGGCGCTGGTTGAATTTTAAAAAAAAATTTGAACCACTTTAGACGTCCCCAGTCAAACTGGGGACGTCTAAACCTCACTTTAGACGTCCCCAGTTTGACTGGGGACGTCTAAAGTGAGCTTTAGAAGTCCCCATTTTGACTGGGGACGTGGAAAAGCCTGTCAGACACCTATCCCATCAGCAGTAGGCCAGCAGCTTTATTTTCCTTCCCCAAGCTTCATTCCGTCTTCCCTCATGAGCTTCGTTCCAAGCTGTCTTCCTCTTTCCCCTTTCCATTGCTTCCTTTCCCGTCTTCCTTCTTCTTTCTCAGTTCGTTGCTGCAACTCCCTTTCCCGTGCTTCCTTCCCTATCTGCCTTCCTCTTTCTCATAATCATATTTCTATTTTTCCCTCTCTCTTCTTTGACGAGAGCACCATCATTTGTGTCTCCCTTTCACAACTATCGTCTTCCTAGCTGGTGGCACCGTGAGTCATCTCCATTTCCATCGTCCACAGGTTTGTCTCTCACTCCCACAACTTTAGATAAAAATGATTGAACAAATGCTTGTAACTGTTAATTTAAATCAGATTATGAAACTGGAAAAACAGAGTAACTTGTATATGCATACTTTTAATCTGCTTCTAATTTGCTTGATATGGAAATGGACTATCATTATTGCATACTTGTTTTTTTCGTCAGCAGACTTCAACACGGTGATGTATATATATAGACATGAGTTAAAAAAATGACAATGATACTGAGGAATGAATTTGGTTTGGCTTAGGTTAGTCTAGTTTAACATTATTCAAAAGTCAACTAAATTACAAAAATATGTCAGAGTTTTGCCTCAAATGCGTGTATGGTTCTTTGGGATGAATTTCCAAGGTGCGAATTAGAGTTGTGTTGTTGTACATACTATTAGATTGTTGGATAACATGTTTATTAGATAGTGCTGAACTGCTGTTATTTCCATTCTGGTTTATGCAATATTTTTTCTATCCAATTTCTGCAGTTTAAATTTGCTAGACAGTGATGTATATATAAAAGGCCATAAAAAAACTTTAGATGTCCCCAGTGTGTAACCCCCTGCCTTTGATCACGTAATTATAATTCGATATTCGTTAATTAAATTATATTAGAGACCTTTGAATAGCTTAAACACATTTCAATCTCTTACTTTGTAGTAGGGTTTTCACAAAACATTCAAAATCTCTTCCTATTCTTGGTCTCCATTTCAAAATTCGAATATAATTACCTGTGCAGTTTATCTACATTCACGTATGACAGAGTGTATTACCAAATTCCCGGCAACTCCCAGATTCTATTTATATATAACCTAAGGGTTAAAATATCCACTAGGGGATTACACATCCGAAATCGAATACATAATTCATTTTTCAGCATATACAGTAATCTTGAGTTCAAAACGAATAACCAACATCTCCAAAACAAATATACCCCCAAGGGTCCTAATGGCTTCGGGTCGGCCTCTTCTCCTTTGAGCCACACGCCCTGTCTGAAAGATTAGTCATAGGAAAGAATGAGATTCGAGAGAATCTCAGTAGTAACAAACCACTCATACAATGTATAAATACCAAGCATGTACAGAAATCATAACCAGCAACAGCAGCATAAATCTCAACGATACATGGTTTTTACCACAAACGATAGCACTCACGGCTGTATACACAATACGACAGCTCTCGCTGTAATCTTCATCACGACAGCTTACGCTGTAATCACAATAACGACAGCTTACGCTGTAAACGACAGCTTGCGCTGTAAACGACAGCTATCACCAGCTGTAACCGCAGCAGCATCACAACCATCACAGAACCATGATAACACATACATACAAAGCATTACACACAGTATAAGAGAGAGAGAGAGAGTCACTACCTGATCCTTTCTTGATGTCTCTAGGCACTATGGACTCACGAGGACGGCAAATATCAAACCCTGTAATCAAATTAGGGACAACCCGTCAATTACTTTTACAATTTCTTATCTCTATGATACTTTAAGTTGGTTATCATTCGAACTCTTTAGGTGACTAATATGGGCCTAAACTTATGCCTAAAGGGTTAGGAGAAACTACCCCGAAGACCCTCTTTCTTGGAAGAATTTATAAATTTTGGGCTGGCTCACTCGAGTGAAAGGAGTCTCACTCGAGTGACACCCCCCGCCAGCACTCGAGCACATGCGAGTGACCTTCAGCGAGTGCTTGCTCGAGAGCAAACTTTGCTACAAACAAACACTCTCACTCGAGCACAAAGGCTGTGCTCAAGCAGCGGCCTCAGGAGCACTCGAGCACCAAGAAAGTGAGACCCCGCGAGTGACAACCCGAGAGTGATCCCTTCCTTCTAGTCATAAGTGCACCCGAGCACAACCCTAGTGCTCGAGTGATCTCTCCATACTCGTGAGTGATCACGCTCACCCTCAACAACCTACCCACGAGTGATACCCCAAGACGCTCGCCTATAGCACCGGCTACACTCACACTCGAGCATGCCCTCGCTCACTCGAGCATGTTCATACTTCACTTGAGCATGCCCATGCTCACTCGAGCATGATCGTATTTCTCTCGTAAATCAGGAAGCATGCTCGAGGTTTCTGCCTGAGGACCTTCCCAACTACCCAGAAAATCATGTCGTGCTCGAGTGAGTTCTTCCCTCACTCGAGTGATCCTATCAGGTGCCCAAAACGCAACAACTGATATGATTTTTCAGAATTGATCAATTGAACCCTAATGGTCCTATAACTCATACCATTACTCATTCTCATTCTAACTTCACCATCAACCCATTAATAACCACAAAACCACCAAGTTTCCACTCAACAACAAAATCTCATCTCTAAACCATAAATCCACCAAAACAACAACTTAACACACTTCCTCCTCTCAAATCCCAACCAAACCATTATCATTCACACACTTTTTGACATCTATTCCAACACAATACATCACCTAATTCATCTTTTCTGAAATTACTAAAAATCAGGGCAAAATCCCAGAATTTACTAAACTCTCTCAAAAACCATAACATTTACATCAAACTTCATATAAAACTCACCTCTTAAACTTCCTGAAATCAGAACTTGGATTCTTCAACTTTCAATTTCCCTCAAGTTGCCACACACCACCAATTCAAAGTCTGAAAACATAGAAATAAGGCTCTTGACTATGTGAACAATATTAATGAAAAGTGTTTAGGCATATGAAATCATTTACCTTAACAAATTTCAAACCCTTCTTTTCTCTTTCTTGCCTACTCGCCGGAAATGGAGGAAATGGAGAGAGAGATGAGTTGGTGAAAATGATGATCATTTGCTTCTCTTTTCCCCATGCATGCCAACGGTTTGAAGAAAGAGAGGGAAGAGAAGAATAGGTTGAATCTTTGACTTAATCCAATGATCCTTCTCTTGACACTTGGCACCATCCCATTCTTCCTACCATGATCTCACATACACTTGCATGCACAAGATTTCATCTCTTGGTCTTTAAATCTTAACCATTAGTCTTAATTACCAAGGAGTGTTTTCAATGGTATCTAACCAGTCGGTCGATAAATTTACCGTTTTGCCCCTGATTAATACAATGCTTACTAAATCATCATCATCATTCACATTGGCATCACTATACACAGTATTTACTTCAAAAGTGTTTAATTAATATTAATCACATCACTTTGAAGTTATTAATCCTTGATTACAATCCAGGATATTACACAGTGCAAATTAGGGACTTCTAAAGTGGTTCTGAACCACTTTAGACATCCCCAGTAACGACTGGGGACGTCTAAAGTCTGACCAAAAGACGTCCCCTATTTTAGGGACGTTATTGACAGTTTTTTCTACGACGCTCAGATAGACGTCCCTCTGTTTTCAGACGTTAAAAGGCCTAAAAAAGGGACGTTAAAAGCGTTTTTTGTAGTAGTGCCTGTTTTATAAAGAAGCATAATCTTATATGAATATTTAATGTCATTTGTTTTAAAATATTACTTCACTTGTCCTTAACATATGAGCTACATTTCAAGTAAAAAATACATATGAGCTAAATAAACTAACTTGCAGATATTATAAAAGTTAGTTTAGTTAGTTATTTATAAGAAAATATGTGTTGGTTTAATAAAAATACATTCTTTAATCATTTGCATTGTGACTACCATTTGACAAAGTTTCTCTTAATATGTGCAATCAATAAGAATAATTTGAAAGATATAAATATGAGACAAAATGGATTAAGATTTTGTATTTAAGACCAAATTAAACCCTAAACTAGATATAGTTCCGACCTTTAGGACCAGAGGAATTAGCTTTTTTTTTTATATCGACACAGTGGGATGATCTTGAAAATTCAACTTACATATTTTAATGTGAGGTATTTATATTATTTAGTCACTTCACCTCCTCATTTTTTGCTTCCTACCCAAAAAAATGAATCTATGATCTTTTCAGAATATCTCAGTATATATCTTAATCTACTCTCTCTCTCTTCTCACCAACTTTCGTTCGAACTATGACCATGTGGTGAGGAAGCTTTTTCTATCAACTAACCAACATAGCACTCAAATATTGATGAAGTTATAGATTATCTTTTTTCAACTAAGAAACATTTTGAGCCCAAAAAAATCACTTATTCTTCAGAATGGCTTTATCCTACCAAACATTATCAAAGTGATATGTATATGTAACATTTAAAGTTATTGAGTTGCTTCTCATATTTTGTAACCAAGGCATCGGTGTCGCCATACCACTCTTGATAGCAGTGTTTGCTTCCTTTCAATACAAAGACATCAATTACCAACATGTGCTAGCCCTTAAGGTTAAATTTTAATTTAGATAGTTAAGGTTTATTTCTTTATTTAAAAGTGCACATTTGTTTTTTTTCCTAACATTATATAAGGTTCCAATTTCGCCTGATAATTTTAAAACATAAATAACTTTTCAGCCCTATAACTCGAACAATATTAGTCTTTGCTAGATTATAATATCCTGAATTTTGGGATTAGAGGCTTAAGAATAAGCCTACATCAATTGGACTGCTAAGCCCCAGTTCAGAAAAAGTCCCAGGAATAAGGATTTGCTGCCAGTGAAAATTTCTTGTGAGGTAGTGATTGTTATGTGGTTTTGGATGACCAAATGATATCCAAAAATTGTAAAATTTTATAGGATGAAAATAGACATCCTGGGCTTTAATTTGATAAATATTATAAGTAATTTTGACTAGTGGATTGAGAGTCATGAACTTTCGAAGTTAGCCCAGTAAAACTGGCCAACATTGGTGGCAGTGTCCAATAACAAAACTGCTGAGAAGTGTAAGCTTTCATTTGGCTAAAGGTTATATTTTTCCTTGAATCTAGACTCAATAAGGGATTTATAGCCTTTGAAATCACTTCAATTGAATTTCTACAAATAAATTTATGATTCTACAAAATTTGATCAGAAAATCTACCAAAATTGCTAATTGTTACAAAATTGAAGAAAAAAAATGCAATGGCAACTGTATAAATTTTGGAATGAAGAAGTAGGAGGGAAAAATAATTATTTGGCTCATAAGTATGCCAAGTGTCATTATTTTAAGGCAAGAGAAATAAATAATAATTTATAAAGTTGAGCACATGTGTAATTAGAATAAAGTATGATATCCTTGTACATGTGATTGGACAAAAGGGCTTGGACCGGATCCCTATAAGCATTTTGGTAATTTTTCGTCTTTGGACTAATAAAACCGACAAAAAAACACTTCGGAAGAGTCTAAAGTGGAACATGAATGGGTATTAACCTAATTCTTATGCATTTGGAATTTTAGGACTGGATTGATAGCTGAGCTGTTGGCACAAAATTCAAGGAACTATTTTCTGTTGCAAAAAGAGATACAAGGTAGATACTTTATCCTTCATACACTATGCCAATGTTTACATGATTGTGTATGCCATCTTTTGTAATTTAATTAATAAACATGGTTTTTGCCAGACGGCAAATTATGCTGATGGCGCATTTAAATTTGTGTGTGGAGGCATACTACCTAGTTGATGAGTAAGATCACAACCGAGGATTACGAATAGTGGAGGACTGAGCCCCTAACTCATATATGCATGCCGTAGTATTGTTATTAATTTGTTGCATAACATGGAGCATGACATATTTACTTTTCGGATTTTATATGATGGTGGTATGTTACTACTGAAATTCTTTTGAATCTCACCCTTTTTCTAATAAATAAATATTTCATCAAAAGCTAGTGGCTCCAAGGGCAAAACAGCGAATACAAGCAGTTAAGGTGTGTGGATCCCGAGATCGGAGCCGTTGGTTATATTTTGTCTAAATTTTACATATGTAGTTGTTTTGATATTTTGGACAATTTGTATATATTCTATCAAACCCTCTGGGGACAACCTATATGTAATCAAGTACCTTATATCAATATATCAGTTTATTTATGTTATTTCTATGTTGCTCACTGAACTATGCAAAGGCTACTCTGATTAATATTAATGATAAATGGTATGTTAGACGGGGTCTTACATTGCGAGATGGTTCTCCTAGTGTCTTTATCAATCCTTATACCCATCCCACATTGTCTTGTTAACTTGTATTGTAGCATCTCAAATTTTACTCACCAAAATTTCTAGTATCTTTGTGACATTGAATGGGAGAAAATGGTGAATTTTGGTATACTTGAAATAATAGCAAAATATTGAAGTTAGAGGTTACATAAAATTTGGCTAAGTGTAGACACTAAAGTGCAATTTTGTTCCCTTAAAGGCCTAATATTGTAGCCCAAAATGAAAAAGGAAAGAGCACAATTTTTGGCCCAATTTCTTGTCTAAACTTTTGGCCAACAACAAAAAAGAAAGAAGGAAGACAAAGTGTGATTCAAAAATTGAAGAAAAGTAAGGGCAAAACGGTCATTTGGCTAATAAATCAAAAAGCCTCTTACTTCTTCATAATTATGGAACTAAGTGGAAGCTTATTGAACGTGAAAACACATGAGATCAAATGAATTTTTGGACATAAATAATGCCATATGGAAGCATTATTGGCCAAGTGGAAAAAAGAAATATTAAAATATTATTTTATTTGATGACATGTGCAAAAATTATAATAAAAAAATATTATTTTGAGGAGGTGGAAATTAGCTTCTTCAAGAAGCCATACGACACTCTCAAGAGGCCATATTTTCGGCCAAAAAGAGAGAAAAGAGAGAAAGAGCCATCTTGAAGAAGACATAGCAAAGAAAGGAGACAAGATTCAAGAAGCCAAACTAGGTCAGTTTGGCTGCAAATTTCACTTGTTCTTGTCTCTAAATCCTTAGAAACCTCTTCTAATCCTCATATCCTTCTTGAAATCACATGAAGCAACAAGAAAATCTAGAGGAACAAGAAGGAGGAGGGGTCAGTTTTGAAGGAAGAAGAAGAGAATCAAAGGTAATTTAAGAAACCTTATTTTACTTGTTGATTTATGATTGTTGTTGGTAATTTGATTTAGTTGTCATGATTTTGTGATTTGTGAGGCATAAACCCTAAGGGGAGGTGCTGTCCAATTTTGATTAAGCATATGGGAAGAGTAATTAAAGGGTTTAAGAAGTGATTTAAGATGAAAAGAAGGAGTATAGTTGACTGAAAGCATGAAACTCTATTTTTTCCCAATTTTTCATGATTTTCATCCAGGGGTTGTTTCATTGTGTTTGAGCTGGAATTTGATGGATTTGATTATTCTATTGTGTTTAGAATGAAAAATTGTGTAAAAAACATGTGAAAGATGAAATATGAAGCCTTTAGGGTGTGAAATGACAATTTTACCCCTAAAACCCTAACTATGTGTCTACCAAGGGCATTCTAGGAAATGGAATATGATTTTGGCAAAACTTTTGTCACAAATGGATCCTACAAGTGAAATTATGTGGAATAGTCTGGGTCATAATTTTTGGTAAAGTACAATTATACCGGGTATAAAGGGAATTAGACCGGATTCCTAAAGGCATTTTGGTAATTATGCGTTTTTGGTAGAGATAACCAACTATATGAATTTAGGAATAAGACATGAATTAGTAATAACTCATTTATTATAAATATGAAATTTTAGGATTTGACATTCGCTCGAGCCGAACAAAAGTTAATAGACCAAGTAGCTAGACACTGGAAAGGATTTCAGGTAGTAACTCTATCTTTCATATACTATATAATTATTTATAAGCATTGTGTTGCCATATTCTGTGATATAAATTTGCATGCTACAAAACCTAGATGTGGTATGGGAAAAGCACAAGTACCATCAGGCCCAATGGGACCCAGCTTAGGTAGTGATACAAGTTTGTTACAAACCTCACTAGTTTGGGAAAAGCACAAGTACCATCCAGCCAAGCACGACCTAGCTGAGGTAATGAGACAAGTACGAACAGACAACCATCTACTTCAGAACATTACAGCAACTAGGAATGGAACAGTCATTTGATCCTGAATAGTGAACACAGAATGGCTAGTAGGGAAAAAATAGTCATTTGATCATGAACGTCAAGCAAACAAACAAGTTTACAATATTTTATTTATGTTACATGATATAGTGCATTGTATGTTTATTTATTACATTTTATATAATTGATTGTATGTTACTATTGAGACTTATATAAATCTCACCCCTTTCCACAAATTTAAATTTATGCTAGAAGGAGAGGCTTAAAGGACAAGGATGTACATACCACCAACTAAAAGTTTCAGTCCTATGCAAGATATGGTGTTGGTTATTTGTAGCATCTTTTGATATTTTAGATATTGTAAATATTTTGTTTCAACTCTGTAGGGATTCCTATAATATAATCAAGTACTTTATATCAGTATTTTTATTGTATTTCTATTTGCCCATTGAACTGCATGTCAATACTCTGATAAATGTCAAAATATCAAGGGTTTTTACATGTATACACACTTTCTTCTTGCTGCTCACTGCTGAGAGGATTGAGATGGTATTTTGGTTGCTGTTGAGAGGACTGCGATAGCGCTGGTAGGTCTTGAGAGGATTGAGATGGTGCTGGTGGGTCTTAAGAGGACTAAGATTTCTTCCTCCTTGGTTGTCGAGGTGTGCTTGATAATGGTCCCTACATGTAAGCAAATACATAAGTTGAACTTCGGCAAAATTAAATACTCAAACTATAACAAAACTAACAAAAAGTTGATTAAACTATTACCTCTTTACATGTAGACTTGTTATAACCTTCTTGCTCATAGATTTTTTTTTTGAATTAAAGGGATAGGTACTAACAGCCGAGGTTACAAAAGGGATTGAACCCACAACCTCCTACTTGAAAGGGAGCTCTCATACCACTAGGCTACAAGGCCTACGGTTCTCTTTCTTACAAATTCAGCATTTCATCTGCTTACCTATCTTGCATAACTTTCTGGATTAAGGAGGATGTTGTGCAGGCAGTTTAGATTGGCCTATCCTAGAGCAATTCTACCCAAAAACAACCTTCCTCCTCCTCTGTGCTTCTTGTGCTCTCACCTATTTAGTTGGTAGTCTTCCGGGTAACGTTGATATGGCCGAGGTTGCCAAGGCAGAAAATTTTTAGTGTTCTAGAACTATTACCCCCTAACTGCTTGTAGTTTTGTCTTATAGCTAGCAAGGTATGTTTCTTTGTGATAGTAATGGGATATTTGGGTTATTAGGTCAACTTTAGCATGGTACATTGCACATATAGCATGTTGGCATGGGATTTCTATTAAATCACATGCCATGCAAGTATTCATGTTGTTGTTTAGATATACCGTATGTCTATATTTTTCCTCAATTACCTCATATCCCACATCTCCATTAAAGAAAATTCTACAGTTCACAAAAAGATACCTATTCACCTCAAAGAGCTCTTACACTAAGGTGAGTAATCACTCTTACAACTCTTCACATTGTTCTTACTATTTGCCTATTTACCGATCATCTTAAGTATTATTCCATCAAACATCTTTATTACAGGAAGAAAGCTATACTCATCACAATCCATGCATTTAAAGACTCACTAATATTACTGTCTACCATCCATGACTTGCTTCTATTTGAGAAATATGCCTATTGATGCTTACATATAGTAATTAAGATGTTGCTAATCTAGTTGCCTCTTTACTCAATCCTTCAAGAGCTTTCAAGTTATCTTTTAATTGTTCTTTAAATGTACTCCATGCACAAGAGAAGAACTTCTTCTTAAACTCATTACCTCTTCATCTTTGTCCAATTGGCATAAATGTGCCTTGCATAAAGCCGATGTTCAGCATGTGAGAGTACAATGCAAACTAGCTAACATAAGCCCTTACCACAGAAAAAGTAACATTTTCAAAACTCAATTAAGTCAGTATCAAAGCATATTTAAAGTAAGTAACAAAACTCCCAGTCCATATAGCATGTTTTTTACCTTCTGCATGTCTGGCATTAAGATAATAGTGTCAACTTCACCCAAGTTTAGGGAGTGTTGCAGCCATTGAAGGAACCAAGTCCAATGCAACCTATTCTCTTTATGGCTCAAACCAAAAGCCAGTGGGTAGAGCAAGTCATTTGCATCTATACCTACTATAATGAGAAAAATTCCTTTTGTTCTCCCTTTCAAAAATATGCCATCTACACCAATAATAGGCTTGCATCCTTGTCTCTACCTAACCTGCTGACATAAACTTAATTATTATACAATAAACATAATAAACCATAGACAATATAAAAGTACAAATTTCAATTACCTTTGAAGCATTAAAACAGAGATACATCCTCTAAAAACTGTTCTCCCATATTTCTCATTTCAACACAAACATCTAAACCCAAATTTAAAATTCTAAGTTCATTACAATGCGCCTCTAACTTCGCGAACTCATCTTTGAAGCTCCCTTACATATCTTGTATTATACGCCTTTTCATCCTTTTTCACTTCTGTGAACTTACATGCACCTTAAATTCCCTCCTTCACATCACCAATCTTGAACTTGGGTGACTATTGTGTAATATCCTGAATTTTGGGATTAGAAGTTCGAGGATAAGTCTGAATGAAGTAGAAGATTCGGCCCAATTTAGTAAGAATCCCAAAATGTATTTAAGGGCAAAATGACTCAAAAGCAAGTGGAAATAATGAAAGAAACTGGCCTGTGAATTTAGAAATGAATTCAGTTCCAACACATAGAAACATAGCACCTGATTCCTTCAGGTTGTGTCAGTATATCGTAAAAGCTAATTTGGAATCAAAAGAATAGGGAAATAGTGTCTAGAAAGAAGAAATAATGGCAATACAATTAATATTGTAAAAAAATAAGGGCAAAAGAGACATTTGCCACTTGATCTTGAGGTTAAAATTGGAAGACAAAATGAATGGCCAAGATTTTAACTCAAAAGGCAAGAGTAATCATGAGTTCCAAAAAGAAAACTAACCCTCCTTACACGTGGTTAAAACTAATCAAAGAGGGCAAAGGAGGAAGAAAGAAAGTTTAGTCAAAGTGTCAACTCTTGTGAAGAAGGCTTTGGTCAAACTTGAACCTATGTATATAAGATCAATTAGTTACCAAATTTCCTCTTCCATTGGACTCTTAAATTTCATCCAAGACCAAGGAAAAGAGGAAAAGAATATGCAAATAAAGTCATGTTGAAGCTCATTGACTAAGTCAAAAGATAAGAAAGAAGAGAGAAATAAAAATCAAAGTGTCTTCAATTTTTTCCAACTCGGAAAGTTTGACCCAAAAGCAAAATATTAAGAGAACAATTGGTCAATACATGTTCTCCTTTTTAGGGTGGGAATTTTGGTCAAAAATAAAGAAGAGAGAGGGAAGGAGTGAAGTTAAAATTAACCAAACAATTGTTGGTTAATTAACTAGACAACTTTATGCAAGAAGCCACAACTTTTTGACACCTTACCTTCTCTTAATTCCCTCCACAAATTTAGTCAAGTTATTATAAGAGAAGATGAATAAATGAATCAACCTATCACTCCCTTATTTCACTCCAAAAGTGATGGCCAAAAGAGAGAAAAAGAAGATAAAAAGAAAAAGGAAAGAGAAAGAGGAGTCTGAAGAATCAAGAACAAGGTAAGATATTCCTGCCCAATTTTCACCTTCTTAATCACATTTCTAGCCTTTGAGGTCTTCATAAACATTGTTCCCCACAATAAGAGCTACAATCCAATGGTTTTTGTTTTTTAATGGGAGGTGTTTTGAGCTACCAAGGAAGAGCCAAAAATGGAGAATCAAAGAACTAGCTTGGGAAAGTGATAGAGGTGAGTTTGAGCTTCAATTTGAACTATCTATTTTGTTGATTGGTTGAGTTTTGTGGAATTCTCTTTACTGCCCTAAATTTGGTCGATATAGGTTCTAATAATTTCATGATGCCATGTCCATATAAATAATGTTATATGATGTTTAAGAAGCTATAAGTCTAGTTTAGTGAGAAATCTGCAAACTTGGTTGATTGTTGTGTGGAAGGTCATTTTTGTTCAGAACAAGGCATATAGAAGGAATGGTATTTTAGTAAATTTGATGTAACCAATGGATTCTACATGAAAAAATGTGTAAGAATAACCTCTGGCTATGAATTCTAGATCATTAGAATGAAATACTAAAAACTAGAATTACACACTGTGCTGCCAGTTTAGGTTTCCTACGAGACAGTGAGAATGTGATGTGTTTTTTAATAATCAAATGTTATCTAATGAATGTGATATTTCTAGAACAAAATTATACATGTCAAGCTTTAATTTGATATGTCACTTATGCCATTTAGATCTATACATTAGGAGTTATGATTTTTTGAAGTTAGGCATTTAAAACTGGGATGATTCTGTGGCAGTGTGAATTTAATTATGGTTTTGGAATTCTGTGCGTGGAATTGACTAAAGGTGATATTTTCCCTTCAAAATAGACTTAATAAATGTCATATAGAACTTTGAACCACTGCCATTGAATATTCCTACATAGAGATATGAAGTTTCAAAAGTTGTTGAAAATTCTACCAGCTTTTGGACAACTTATGAAAATAAGAAAGTTAGGGCAAGATGTGATAAGCTTGAACTTTAAGGGAAAAGTTGAGCTTCTTGGGCTAGAGTCAACACATTGACATTTCAATTAGCATAATGTACTAACCCTAAATATAACCAACTTAAGTATCTTAAGTGATAAAAGCACTTGGATAAGTAATGGCTCGTCTGTTTGTGAATTCCAATTTATAGGTTTATTAGTTCCCCAGGATGACCAAGAGTTAGAAAATCCAGTTTGACTATTGGAAAGGCAAAGTCAATTAGGTAGTAACTTATCCCTCATATACTATTTATTCTTTTATATGGTTGTTTTACCATCTAGAATTCTGCATGAGAAACACGAGATAGGCAGAATATCCATTACTGTGAGAATGGACTGTATGTCCTGAGAATGTGCATGCTGCATAGAATAAACTGAATGTTGAATGTGTATTGCTTTATTGAAATGATGGTTTGCCTAGCATGTTTTATGAATTTGCATTATATCTAAGTGATATTTGTTACTACTGAGATTCTTTTGAATCTCACTCCTTTCCAATAACCAATTTTACAGCACGAGCTAGCAGTTCCAAGAACAATAAGGTAACCATGGACGAGTACAGAACAAGATAGATAGACTTTACGTTCTATTGGTTATCTATTTTGAGAAACTGTATATTTGTATATGAAACTGTAGAAGGATTGTTACTAGCAGTAGCAGTAGAAGTATTGGTTGTACCCCTAAATAGTGTACCTTAACACTTTAAATGAACTAATATCAGGCATCCATACAATATGGGCCCATTAATTAACAAATGAATTATGGGTTTTCAGTAGAGAACACTTGAGGCATACTCTGATATTAATGAATGGAACTGTACTCTAATGAGTTAAAATGAACCCGCATATGAATTACCATTACAAAAAAGTTGATTTGAACATGTAGTGACTAAAAGAGGTAACTGAGAAATGTGATTAGCAATGGAAGGAGAATAGAGTCTATGAAGGAGTGGACAATTCTACTGGTATGGTTGAAGAGGATTGTGATGAGCATACACTAAAAGATCGTAAACTCTTTTAATGCTAGCTGAATCAAAAGATCTAACTTGCATGGGCCACCATAATGGGTGGTTTAAAGAAATGTCTCGACAATTGTCAATCACTTCCATCTCAACTTACTTAAAATCATATCAACACACTCTTTCTATATCCATGCTGCATTATATGGCCTCTTAACCAAATCTTTAAATGAATCATCAATATATTTCACTCTGATGGTAGAGTATTGAAGAGAATCAGACCTTGAGCATAGAATTTCCCATATCTGCTTAGACAAAAGGGCTTGGTTGAAGAGGATAGTAGGTCTTAATCCTAGACCACCTTGATCTGTAGGAAGGAAAAGGAAATCCTTCCTTAACAAATGCATTTTTCAATGACCTTGTGAACCCCAGAAAACATTAATACATTTACTATCAATGGCTTGGCATATATTCACCGGCATCTCAATGCAAGATATGACATGTATATTGGTAACGGAAAGGATTGATCTGAGAAGAGTGAGCCTTGAAGCTTGTGACAACCGAGCTTGCCATTCATTTGTTCAATTATCAATATTTTGAAGAACCTACTGACATAGTGGAGCCTTGTTCCTTCCTGGATCAATCCAAGTACCCAAATATTTCCCCAACCTTTGAGTAAAATAAACATTGAGAGTTCTTGAGAAATCCAACTTCAAGTGATTTGGCATATTTGGTCTGCAATCGAGATTAGATTTATTTTTGTTGATCTGCTAACTCGGCCAATTGCATTATAATGACTTGTTGGAAATGGTGTTTGAAATCTTCACTAGCTACTATAGATTCACGCATATATCACGCTTAATAAATAATGGTTATAATGAATAAATGTCATGTATGTCAAAGCGGATGTCATGCAAAAATATATAACACAAACAAAATAGTTAATTTTGTACAGCATCATATATTGCGAGGTGGAATTTGTGAAAATGTAAAAAAATAACAGTTGTAATTAATAACGTCATTTATTTAGTGACAAAAATGATGGTTCTTATGAAACAACAGTCATGTAACACTTATAAACAATTCATCTTCTAGCCTTATATCAAATGACCATAAAATATGAATGACAAAATCGACATTTCATAATAAACAACCGTCATGTAAAGAACAACTTTTAAAAGCACCTTTTCATAACCTCATTTGGTCCGCCACCTAGTACACTTCAACTCTATTTAAACTGACATATTCCTTTTGTTCTTATACTACTTTTCTTAATTGATCAGCCTTGCCCTTCTCCTTCATCATGGTTAGACACCAAAAAGCTCTTTCCATTTGCCCTACTTCTCCTCCTCCTCCTCGTCATCCTTACCTCCTCTTCCATGAGCTCCTCCTCCTAAACCACTGCCTCCTCCACCACCTCCACCACCTCCATAAGCTCTTCTCCCTCCTCATGTTCTACATCTTCCTCAAATGGAGGCTCTACTGCAGACATTAGCTAGCCTTGACCACTTCACAAGGCATCTCGATACATACGCCAAAAGTCTGAACAGGAAGTTGAACCTCATCCTTCATCACAATAAGGTTGTATATGATCACTTCCAGTCAAGCTCTTTATCTCCTTCCTCTGATATCGATGATGTGCTAAGTGAGGGGAAGGGGCAGGAGGAGGAGGACAGTTGTAATGGTGATAACTGAAAATCACTACTATTTTTTTTAATATTAAAAAAAACTAATCGTTAGGGCAAAGTAGCCCAAAAAAATCTTTTAAAAAACATTTAATGCTTCATGGTTATTATTAAACAACAGTTACTAATAATGTTAATAACTGTGGCATTTTACAAGGAACGTTCACTGTTATTAGTAAAAAACCATTATTTGTGTTAGCAAATATGGCAATTTATATGGACACATTCGGCTCTATGACACTTGTTAGATATGATTAGTTTTGATGATGTCAAATATAGATATGAAATGATAAGAGCAAAACGTTTATATAATGTATTTCTTTGACTAATTATTGTGTTTAATGTGAAATATCTTATAGATTAATTAAGTTGAATTATGGAGGAAGAATGAGAATACAAAATTATCAAATATACAAAGAAGTTATTGAATTGATAAGAATGAACAAAAGGAAGAAGAAGAAAGAAAATGAAGATAGTCAAGAAGCTGCCTACTCGGATTATGGAGAATGATTATCAAGAGGAAAATAAAAAAAAGATATTGAAGAAAGAAGAACTTGCAAGATTTAATGGGAATATCAAGATTCAAGTTCTTGGAAATAACTCTGAGATTTCTCTGGTCAGAAGGGAATTAGACGGCACTGTTTTGACTGTAGCAATTGGCACTGTTTGGCACTGTAGCAGTCACTTGAGTGAGGCATTATAGCACTCGAGTGTGGCACTGTACCATGCAGGTACTGTAGCATGCAAAATCACTGTAGCACTCGAGGTGTAGAATGAAAGTGCAAAATCACTACAGCAAGTGTGGCACTGTAGCACTCGAGTGAAACAAGAACACACTTGAGTGTTGGAGCACTTTATTCTACTCTGTTTTACGTTCAGTTTGATATAAGTCTGGTATTTTGGCCAGATCTCTCAAACCACATGTTGGATTGACTTGAAACTGGTGGCATATGAAAGAAGACTCACAACACGAAATATGTACACCAAGATCACATTGAAAGAAGCTCAGATGAAGGAGATATGATCTAGGGAAGTTGACACTGAAAGCACCGTCACTTTTCAAGACAGGTTCGGTATTTTAAGCATAACTCAAAAATGACACATCGGATTGAGATGAAACTAGTGCCATATGAAACTAGACTCAAAGAGATTTCCATGGATAGGTAACTTGCCTAATTTGAACTTATATTCAAGGAGCTATGCCTTCTGGAATTTGATGCTTATGCAGTCTAGTCCAATAGACACTCTTTCAATCATAACTTGCAAAATACAAAGAGTTTGGAGCTGATTCTTTTTGCATTTGAATGCATATGATGAGAGCTTTCATCTAATGCATCATTTTCCATATTTAGAATCAAATAAATAAATTGAGTCTGACATGGCCCCACATCACTCACGAGTGCAGAAACGTACTCTTGAAAAATGTCATGCGAGTGTTGTCCAAAAGCGGCTGAAGTGTGGAGAAATTTAGCAACACTCGAGCATTGAACAACACACTCGAGTGAGGATCAGCATTGAACAACACTTGATGCTTATGCAGTCTAGTCCAATAGACACTCTTTCAATCATAACTTGCAAAATACAAAGAGTTTGGAGCTGATTCTTTTTGCATTTGAATGCATATGATGAGAGCTTTCATCTAATGCATCATTTTCCATATTTAGAATCAAATAAATAAATTGAGTCTGACATGGCCCCACATCACTCACGAGTGCAGAAACGTACTCTTGAAAAATGTCATGCGAGTGTTGTCCAAAAGCGGCTGAAGTGTGGAGAAATTTAGCAACACTCGAGCATTGAACAACACACTCGAGTGAGGATCAGAATTGCACTCGAGTCATGCAAGTGTTGACATGAAAGTGTTAACCCGAGAAGAAGCATGTACGTGAAAACAAGAAGTGCACTCGAGTGAGAGGTGTTGCACTCGAGTGATGTCCAGAATTGCACTTGAGTCCTGCGAGTGAAGAACAGCAAGTGTTTGCCCGAGAGGAAGCCAAAACATGAAATTATACATGCACTCGAGTGAGGCTTCTTTGCATTCGAGTGAAGTCCTGACAGAACCAAAACGCAGAAAGTTCAGACTCTCATAGCCATCAATCCAAATGTGGTTAAATGTTATACATTCGTTATGTTTTCACTTGTTATTTTTCCTAAACATTAACTAACATATATTTCAAGTGTAAAACAGGAGATTAAACATTTGGATTGCATCTTCAAGAACGGAGGTTATTTATGGAAAATATTGTCACTCAACGTGATGAGTCCCAGAAGCCAGAAATTCAGCTTTTGACCAATGATCCAATATACCCATGACTAACACTTCATCATATTAGTGATTAAGCATTTTGAAGTGTGAAACAAAAAATTTATGGTTGAGATTACATATTCAAATGAAATAGTCAATTATGGAGGGCGGTATCATTACACACCGAGTATCGGCTACCTACCACGACAAAAGATTGACCCACCATGAACGAATGTCTGAAACACAAACGCTCCACAATTTGACGTACAACTCATAATGAAACATCCTGCTCTTCAATGGGACGCTCCAATCTGCAACGGATATTTCATAGTGGGTAGATATTCAAATGCGCTCAACGGTCAAAATGAAGTAATGGGACTCCAACAGACGAATGCTCACAATGGTCATCATCTTCATCAAATATAAATAAGAAAGCATTCAAAGTCAATCGGTAATAGTGACAGCGAGCAACTACGAGAAAAATGATAGAAACATGAATCCTCTGCTTCTACCCAAACACTCTCTGTTCTATAGTTTCTATATTACTTATCATTGAGAGAGTGATTATTTGTATTATACTTTAGTGAGCTTTATATCTACTCTGTCAGACAGTTCGTAAACACTTTCAATTATATTTCTAAATTGATCTCAAGGTAGAGGGACCTTGAGTGGGTGATTTTCTTACGAGCGAAGCTATTGAGAGAATCGTTGCTAAGACTTTCTGCTCGAAAGACTTACAAGGTGCAAGCAGTAGAGAACGTTGCTGCTCGTAAGACTTACAGGGGTGTAAGCAGGAGAGAACGTTGTTGCTCGTAGGACTTGCACGGGTAAGCAGGAGAGGAAGCTCTTCAGGATTGCTCTGCTCGTACGACTTGCCGTAAGGGGGAGTATTTCAATAAGAGATATGTAAAAGGTTGCACAAGTACCCGGCTAAACTTGTGGGATTGTAAAGGCTTTTCTTGTGCCCGGATTAAACAAGAAGATAGTGGATTTGAAAATCTCAGGAGGAGCCTGGGGACTGGACGTAGGCCATCACAGATTGGACTAAACTAGGATAAATCACAGTTTGCATATTCTCTTCCCTAAGCTCTTATATTTCCAGCATATATTATTTTATCTAATTGTTGATTTATGATTCATTAGTTTCATACTTATTGTTTTCATTAAGATACAAAAAGTTTTCCAAAGTTCTTAAGTTTTTATCTTATACCCAATTCACCCCCCCTTCTTGAGTGTTAGCCGGTTCTAACAACACTTTCCATTCCAATGGACAAGTTCTGCTCGATAACCCACGAAACCGTTTCCATTCCACTTCTATTTAATTAATTAATAAGAAATTATCTTTAATACTAAAGGACACATTTAGCAGTAAGATAATCGATGAAACCCTTTATATTTAAACGTTCAAAAACTGAACTACACTTCTCCACTTCTATTTCAACTTCTCATATCCAAATTTTAACTTTTAATTTTCATCGATATCATGGCAAACACCATAGTCAAGTGCTTTAAGGAATTGACCTTTCTCATTCTCTCTTTGAATGAGAAGGTACACAAATTACTAGAGAAAGATTAATCTAATGATGCAACAGATCCTTCATCTCTATGACTTTTTATTTTTTGTGTGTTTATTCAAATTGTCATTTTCTTTTTCAATTCTTTTTTTGTAATATGGGGTTGAAGAATCAACTTTAAAAATTATTTTTAAAAAAATGTCAAATACAAAATGGTTATTTAGTAAAAACCGTCACTTTTTAAATTACCATGCCAAATGCCTAAGGGTTGTTAAGAAAAAATCATCACTGTTTACAAAACCTAATGTTTGTAATGTAAAACCATAAACTTTCTTTCAAAGAATAATTACGGTGGTAAACTAAGAACCATAAAAAGAGGCTACTGTTGAATAATCAACTTCAAAAATTATTTTTTTTTAAATGTCAAATATATAACGATTGTTAAGTAAAACCCGTCACTTTTTAAAATACCATGTCAAATACCGAACGGTTATCAAGACAACAATCAACACCATTTATAAAACATAATGATTGTAATGTAAAACCATGAAATTTTGTTCAAAGAATAATTACGATGGTATATTAACAACTATACAACAAGGCCACCATTGAATAATCAACTTCAAAAATTATTTTTTTTTAAAAATGACACATATATAACGGTTATTAAGTAAATCATGTCACTTTTTAGCACACCATGTCAAATACCTAATGGTTATTAAGAAAAAACCGTCACCGTTTATAAAACCTAACTATTGTAAGGTAAAACCATGAACATTCATTCAAAGAATAATTATGAGTGTAATTTAAGAACTGTAAGAAAAGACCACATTTCATAATGGTTCTAAACTTATAATCGTGAGTAAATTTTGTCGACTCTTTAAAACACATGCCATCCCACACCTCTTCATATTCGCAAGTTATTACACTTAACACGCTTCTCTTTGGTCTAACATTACCCACCATCCTCGAAACCTCACACTTTGGTTGACTTTTTCGGCGTCGACAATCACTTTATTAGTGTCAATGGTTTCACCCAAGAGGGGGTGAATTAGGTGATATTAAAAAATTTAAAATATTATAATTAAAACTTAATTAATAGATAAGGGTTGGAGAAATATCACTAAAGTGTATACTGAGGTTTATACCGGTTCAGTCTTAACCTCTTGACCTACATACAGTCCTCAGAACGCCTCTGAGATTTTCACTATACTTCCAAGATTCGATGGGTTATTGGCACCACAGTACAAGTAAGTTCCTCAATAGGACACTCACTGTAACCCCTTCCACCATAGGCCGAGATTTAGTTCATAAACACGTAATTGATGTAGAATTAGAGACCTTAGATGATTTTGGGACTTAAACAAAATCAAACTTCCCAAAATCATGGCTTACAAAAAATTTTACAAAACATGTTCCTGACAGTTTCATATTCACATTTCAATACTAAATGGCCTGTACAGGTTGATTTCATTCAAAAATATTAGAGTATACTGCAAATTCCCGACACACTCGGGTTCCATTTATTAATAAGGGTTTTACAAAGGCACAAAGCCCACAATTCATTACCCTTAACTTGGGGATTACACAAAACTATACAATTTATCCCAATACATATACAATTGATCCAAAAATATTCAAATGATTTACATGATAACCAATAACCAAAGTATACTCCTAAACCAGAGCTCTAACTACTCTTCATCACCCGCTTTCCCTTTGATCCTTCTGCCCTGTCTCAAACATGGTTTTTGGGAGAGTGAGATTCTAAGGAATCCCCGTAGTGTCAAATCAATCATAGTATGTACAACAATAAGGCATGAAATCAAATCATTATCCACACAAAGCAACTACAACGGCAATGATTAGTATGACACATGTCATCCCTTACGATTGCTCACGCTGAATTGCTCACACTGCATTGCATCACAACAATCCACACAATATATTTCACCACAACTGAGATTCATATAAAGCATTTCATAACGCAAGCCATACAGGCAAGATCAGCACACAGCTCACGGCTGGATTCACAAATGCCGCCCCACGGGTCGGATACACAAAGATCCATGTCGATTACGACGGTAGTTCAACGGCCGACCTAGAGATGACCAACGTCAATCCCTATACGGCTCACGCTGAAGTGCTCACGCCGTAATGGACCATGGTACACAGTTCACAAAGTTCAATGATAAGTCATGCATACCAAAACATCATATACAACATGAGAGAAGAGTCACTACCTTTGTCCTTCCGGGAGCGTCCTAGCACCGGTCTCTCCCAAGTAGAGCAAATGTCAAATCCTAGAATCATAATTAAGGACGAAGAACTATACTCTATTCCAAGACTTAATTTACTTCATAACACTTGAATTTGGTTATCATAATTGACCCTTAAGAGGCCACAAATGCCTTTAATAAAAGCCCTAAAAGGTTGGAAAACAATAGGTTAGAGATCTCCTTTCGAAAACTCAAAGTGCTGGAACATAGGGGTTGGCTGCGGCCAAAATATGGTCAGTAGGTCACTGGTCATGGCCAGCCACCCATGGGCCACGGCCAGAATCAGGTCAGAAAGGTTTGAGCCGCGGCCAGCCACCTTGGGCCGCAGCCAAGAAATTCCCTGATTCATTATTGAACTTCCAAAATTCATAATTAATTCTAGAAATATTGAAACGAGGTGATTCCAAAGCAAAATGAAAGGTATTTAAGTCCTGTTTCTAGGAAAAATATGCCTCATTAATTTAAAACATCACACAAATACAGAATCACCCAAAACTCAACACTACTCCAAAACAGAGTTCTATTTCCATCCCAAACTTTGGACAATCATATCTCCCAGAATATTAAATGAAATGACACAAAATATTTGTCCATTTTGAAGCTTGGGATGTGAAATTTAAGACTGGAAAGTTTCAGAATTTTCCAACACCATTTGGTCATTCAAAACACTAGTGCAAACGGAATGCCCAGACAGAGTTCACACAAGACAGATTTTCCAATTTTCTACCAAAGTGTGCAATGGCTCCAAAATTAACAATCAAGCCTATTCCCAATTAAGTTTTCACAAGGAACACAATGGTAACCTCAAAATGCCCAAAATCACAACCCAATTACATGCCCTGTTTTTGCCCAATGCACAAAACCAACACAAAGCTGTCAAACCTTACATTTAAGCTTCAATCAAATTCTATCTACCCAAGATACATCTCAAAGCATCATATCCATGATAACAACAATTCAAACACCACAAGACCCTAATTTTCAAAATTTCAAGCCAAATTTCCAGAATTTCCAAGCTAAAGCATTTGGCACAAAACTTATATAGAAAGGTCTCTTAAACTCACCTTAACAACTTTCTCAAAGGAGCTTCTTGATTTTCCAACCTCCACAATTTCTTGAAGTCTCGAACCAACACCAAATGGAAAACTATAACCATAGAAATGTAGCTCTTAACTCAAGGAACAACTTTAAAGGAATGAGCTTTTGCATTTGAGGTCATTAGCTTACCTCAAAATCAAGTTTTTCCTTTCTCTCTCCTAAGCTCCAATGGCACTGAAAATAGAAGAAGAAAGAGTGAGAGAAATATGAAGGAGGTGAAGAAGGAATGATGATACTCTACTCCCCCCATGCCTCTCTTGTGTCAGCGAAAATAGAAGGGAGAGGGAGAGGGAGAAAACATTTTAAAATGTGCATTTGACTTTTCCTTATCTCCTCTCCACAAGCAAGCTTGACACATGTCATTTCTTTATTGGTTCTCACCAAATAAGTTACCAATTAATCACCTTAATCCCTCCATTAGCCATTTTGCTCACACTTCTCATTTTCATTTAGTTAGTAATTAATTTCTCCCTTAATTACCAACTCGTGGTCAATAATTCCATTCTTTCAATTTTTCAATAATGATGACGTATTAATTAAAATAGCCATAAAACACATAATAATTCCCATTTAAATTCATAAATATCCACACTAATCCTCATTAGCCTATAATCAAAAATTGGGATATTACACTCACTCCCCCTTATACTTTGGAAGCTGACACCTACACTCAAAGTCCCACTAACTTGAGATTCTCTTAACACAAGTAATAAGTAAGGTTGTAAAATCTCTCTCAAAGACTTGGTAAATGAATAATGAAGAGCAACAAGAATATCAGAAAATATCAGATAGAATAAATAGTACTTAATGAACGGAATTAATTTCTCGTTGGTTGGTTGCTCCATCTTGAATGCTTCTGTATTTATAGGTAGAATGTCTTTAATTACCGTTGTATGCATTCAAATATGTCTGTTAGAGAGTAATTGTAGTCGTTGATGAAAGAGAGTATTTTCGTTGGTTATCTTTGCTACTCATTTAATGTTTCTGATAGAATTTATGCTTTTCTTGATTTTGAAATTAATCTGGAGTTTAATCACCTGAAACTTATACATAGATGGGATAAGTAACATTTAGAAGTAGTATAAGAGTTTAGGAAATTATTATGATGAATACAAATGGTACTAAGATTATTGAGACGCTAATTTTCAAGACTGATGAACACTCACTCAAGTCTGACTTAGGATCACTCAAGTGATTTCTTCTTGTTCGAGTGCTTATTCAGTCACTCGAGAGTATAGGTGATCTTGTGCTGAGTTTCACTGGTAGTAACGACTTGTGAAAGAAAAGACTATCACTTGACTGCCTATATAATCACTCGAGTGATATTCCATTGTTTTGAAATAGTTTAGACACTACCAGTGACTCAAGTGAATTTTTGGATCACTTACATGTGTTTGCACGTGATCAAGGATCACTCAAGTCATTCTCTCAATCACTCAGTGATCTTCTCAAAAAATTGCATCACCTTCATTTCACTTGTGAGTGCCTCGCAAGTGAGTGTCATCACTCGAGTGATGTAAGCATATCACTTAAGTGCATAAGTTTATCACTCAAGCGATCTGTATTCTAGATTACCGACTTCCAAGCTGCTTACGAGTCACTTGCAAATACTTACATGTGATGTTAATCACCTTAGTGCTTACCCTATCACTCAAGTGATCTAGAAAATAAGACTTGCATTACTTCTGATAACTAGCGAGTAAATTGCAGAAATTTTAAAAGTGAAAATAATCACTCTAGTGCTACAACTATCACTCAAGTAATCTTCTATGATAATCTTGCTAGGATCGGCAGGCACAGGGAAAGAATTTTAAAAATTTTACCGATCTTAACTAAGGATCTATCAACGGCGTTTAAATCGAGTTAGAAAGAACTTGTACCTTTTTCAACTTAGGGTTTTCACAATCTCTAGGAGCCAACACGTTAGGTCCGCTCCCTCTACCGGTATCCACACGAATGCTCTCCAACTGAGACTGCGTGCTAGCCCCTCCAATGTTTTTAGGGTTTCCCTTGCGGCCCTGAATTCTTATGCGCGTATGAGTATATCTACTCTATCAAGTTTATAACCTATGATGGCTATAATCAAATTTCAAAATTAATCATCATTAATTTTGAAATTAATCAACAATTAATTATCTTGATGAGCTAATTAAATAAATTTGGTTTAAATTAAATCTGTCTGACAGTTTCAATTTAACCTATTTATTTAATCCAAATAAAGAGCCATTAGATTTAATATATCTTCATAAATTAAATCTGAGATACTATATCTCTATCATGTTAGTTATTAAATTTAATATATCTTAATAAATTAAATTTAAAACTTACACAATAAAATAATATCATATCATATATATATAATATATAAGATATGTATTTTGAAAATATATATCTATATAATATTATTAACGAATTTTATATTATATATATATAATTCGTCTACCCTAAATTAAACATTATCTCGTGTTGGGTCATTCTTGTGTGCGACCCTGTAGGCCCATATGAAGTTGGCAGTGGGCCAATAACTATAATAACCCAAAAGTCGCAAGCGGCCTCTAGTAAGACATTACGACTACCCAAATCATATGAGGATCGTTATCACGATGCAACCTGTCATACAACCATGTCACGTCCCTTTTGTCACACGATATATCAATCAAGGATAAGGCATGGATAATGTCATCCTCTTGTTCCTGGCCATTACTTTCTCGATTCCTGAGTAGCCTGACAATAGAAATGGAAACTCCTTTCCATTGTAGTATGGCCATACATTTCTCAGACTCACTCATCGAGGGGCCCAGTAATATCTCTCAACTAATGTGAGGGACAAATTCCATCTTGATCATTCATATTCCTCTACATGAAAAAAAAACACCAAGCCCGATCACAGCCTTTATCATCACTCGGTTAAAAGTGACATTTAACTAGTTCAAAGCTTAGCAACTCTCATTTAGGAATCCATGATACCTTAGGTCTAAGGGCATTGTGACGTGGTTATACATGAGAAAAACTTATGACTTGATCCATATAGCTTTCTCATAGTGGGTCGGTCTAGCACCTTGTACTCTTAGAAGTGCCTAAGACTTTGATTCGTATCTCCATATCTTATCAAAGTCATACTGGTCTTGTTTCATCTCTGCTCCCGCATAAATGACCGACTAGGGACATTTTAGGACAATCTTCATGAATTATCCAAGGATACAATTATCACAGTTAACATGCAAATAATATGATAATAGAATAGAGACATTTCATTAAAATAATAATGTTCAAAGTACAATGATTGGCCCTTAGGGCACAATTTCCAACAAATCTTTATTCTTATTGACTATTACTCATCTGATGTGACTAACACTTGAGTGATTTTCCCAAGATAGAATGGATTACCAAAGAGTTTTATTTTGATCACTGGAAGTGAATAATAATCACTCAAGTGACTTATTGATTCAAGATCTTCAAATATGCTTGTATCACTTGAGTGCTAAGAAATTACTCGAGTAACTTGAATCATCAGGTCAACTTTGTGTTATCTATTTTTGTTTGTCAAAATAAACTTGGATATCAAAGTTTGTTATCATCAAAACATTAAGAGAACTAACATTCTCCCCCTTTTTAATCATGACAAAATTTAGATAACTTCAGAAATAAAAAAAATCAGATCAAGAACAGTGTCATATAGTGCTTACAAATTCACATATTAATAAATGCAAGGTAATCATTACTAGATAAGATTATTATATCATGTATGCTCATTAAAGTTCAAAGGATCATTGTGCTAACTTCAAAGGAACAGAACATATGATGACATAACATAAAGGAAAAATACAAAATAATATAACAAATAAAAGTCTAATCAGTAGCAGAACTTCCAGCACCCATTGCCCCTTTTTGTCATCAGCAGAAAGGGCAAAGCGAGAAGGAAAGGTAATATCAGAAGGTGGAGGAGGGTTGACAAGGAGGGGAGCAGATGGTGGAACTGGGTCTCCATCAGAGGAGAAGTGGGATGGAGTGTAGGCCACGATGGCCATTATAGGGTCAAAAGGTACAGAAGTATGATCAACAAAGGAGGAGTGAACAGGGGAAATTGGAGTGAATATTGGAGAGGAAGGAAAAGTAGGCTCGGGCTTAGTTATAGGATTGGGATCAGATCCAAGAACCTCAGAATTGGTTTCTGGATCAAGAATCACAATTTCTTCAGTGTGAGAACTAGAGTTAGAGTGGTGTGATCTCTCATGAGAGGAAGAGATAGAGACTGAAGAATGGGATCCTCATAAGGTAGGTCTCCAGCTAGAATAGGATTAGAGATAAGCGTGGTAGGAGGAAGATTAGTAGTAGTATCAGGAATAATGGTGACAGTATTAGAAGTAGTGGTGGTGGTATTAGGGATAATAATGGTGGTGTTAGGAGTAGTGGTAGTGGTATCAAGGACGACAATAGTAGTGGTATCAGAAGTAGTAGAGGTAGTATCAGGGATGATAGGAGTAGTGGTGGTGATATCAGTAGTAATGGTGGTAGAGTTAGGTGCAATGGTGGTGCAGGAGCAGTGGTAATAGTGTTAAGAGCAGAGGTAGTGGCAATGGAGGTATGAGGGAAAGGGATGCCAAGATGAGTCCTCATCATATCTTCCATCATCTGTATCTAGATTGCCTGAGCTACTTGAAGGTCAAAAAGTTGTTTGAAGTTGTAGTTCACAGCCTCCACCAAAACTCTGACATAGTAGTCTACCTAATTGACCAAGTAAGTATTGGATTTCTTCAACTCTGAAATGGTGACCTGGAGAGAATCCTAAATGTAAGTCTGGAGGGTGGCCCTAGGAAAGAAGGACCTGGAGAACCTGCTCTAGAAGACTGAGCCTCATCTGTCCTGGAAGGAGAAAGCTTCATCCTCTTAGTCTTCTTTTTAGGGTAAGGCTATGACTGATCACTCTAATCTCCAAAGGATATACCCATTCATCCTAACTGCACCTTTCCAAACTTTGGAATCCTCACAATCTCTTTATTGGGGACCAAGTACCAGATATTATGGAGAAAAAGGAAGTACAAAATCAACTAAGGAAATGGTATAGTGATGGTTTGAGTGGAATGAAATCTAAACCTCCTCATTTCCTAGAAGATGAGGTCCCCAATGTTTCTCTTCTCTTGAGATAATATGGATGCCATCATTAGGTAATCCTTCCCAGTGATGTGAGAAAAGTTCCTAGCTCTATTCAACATACTCTGGGAGTAGATGTAAAAGGTCACTCTATGAATATCACTCAAAGACCGAGAAGTAAAGGTGAGTGGTCTAACTGGCTCCCTTTATCTAAGAATCTCATAAATTTCATTGGTGTTGAATTCTCTGAATGGCCTGAAAGGTACTTCCTCTATCCCAAGATAGGTATTGATCATATCAGCAGGTAAGGTAACTTTCTGACCCCTCACAGTAGTCTCAAGTCTCTCCTCTGTAATTCTTCCCTTATCATTATGCTCGTCTATTATCTTCATATTGCAATAAAAGATCTTAACAATAGTCGGGCAATATACAATCATAATCCTTTACCAGGGCTCATACAGTCCTAAATATAGATATAAGTCTATGTTGCAATCCATTTTGAGTGAACCCAAATCAATATGAACCACAAGACAGAATGACCATTTAGTAAAAACTGAGTCATAAACAGTTTGATTAGCTACCTTTAACTCCCCTGTGTTAAAATTAGGAGGCGGTGTTAGCATTTCTTGTTCTTCAGCTAACTAAGATGGTGTTGGTCCAACTGAGGCTGAGATACCCAAAGTAGACTGACTTGTCGTAGTCTTATGTGTCTGTTCAGAAGGGGCATATCTTAACTTCTTAGGAGTTAAACTTTTGAAAGAAATTTACTGGATGGCAGCATTGAGTTTTTCTCTTAGGATTTTATCTCAAAGATTGGCCTATAAGATTTCCTTCTCTTTTTCTTTTCCCTGAGGCACTAGCTTTGACAATGAATGTAATATCTCGAATTTTAGGTCTAGAGACTGAGGATATGCCTATATCAGGCAAACTACTAAGCCTAGTTTGAAAAGTGTTCCAAGAATTTTGAGAGATAGAAAGACTCTCAGGGACTATGTGATCCGACCTTACCGAGCAAAGGGCCCAGTATGAGTAGGCAGGAAGATCAAAGTGTCGGTGCAAATATGCATAAGATACATATATGATGCCATTGAGTTAGTTGAAAGATGCCATCCAGCTATGTCATGAGGTATGGACTAATTGCAAGCAAAATATGTTGGTATAGGTGTGCACATAGCATTTTCAGGCCAAACATGTGTATCCTACGTTTTTTAAGAAGACATCAATATGTGGTGCCATATAGGGCCCAAGACATCTCTAACCTAGCATCATCTTGTAGGCTCCAATATGCGTTATGCAATCCCAAGAAGTCCCGAGTGAAACCCGAGTAAACGCTAATAAAGTAACTTTATAAAGTAGCTTTAATAAAGTAAGTTATGATAGCTAATGATGACACAACTTTTATGTTGGCACTACAAGAAATTGACAAGTGTCCCCTCATCATGACAAAGTGTAAGATCATTTTGTGTTGAGTGAATGAGAAGGTGACAAGTGTCCCTCATGATGACACTTAGTTTTTTCCTTTTATGTTGGCATCCCTGGGACGTGCCACCTAGCACCTGAGTCTGGGGAATCCACCGGTCTCCAATCCAGTCACATACTTGACTTCTTGTACACCGAACCCAGCAATCTAGGGAAATTGTTAGGCCTCTCCTTACTTTGACATGTAAGCACTTATAAATAGAAGAAAAAGAGAAAAGAAGATGCTTTTAGGACACTTTTTATCATCTGAAGCAAGATCAGGACACATGGCACCGTAGGATTAAAGCAAGTAACACATATCACTTTAAGAAACTCAACTCTCTCTCTCTCTCTCTTCTCTTCTTAAATTTTGGCCAAGGGCTAAAAAGTGAAGGGAAAACTAAGGAAAATCAAGAGAAAATGGAAGAGAAGAGAAGGTAGATGAATAGTTTTGTATTCTTGAGCTTCAGAGCCGATTCTGACCCCGAATTGTCGTTATCGTCCGGTAAGTCCTTCAAGAAAGTTGTTTGACTCACTGAGAGCTTTCTTTCTATGGTCTCAATTTTTTGATTGAAGTTGTTTTATGCAATTTAGTTAGCTGCAATGCCGCCAAAATTCCAAACCGATCGTAGAATCGCAATAAGGTAAGCCTAAGCTTTGTTTTGAACCAATTGTCTTACAATCTGGTTGAATTTTCTTGGCTTCGTGGGGCTGGCTTGATTTTTGGTCAAGTGTGATTTTTGAGGTTTGATGTTGATTTAAGCTTGAATATGATGAAATCATGTGTTTGATGATGATATAAGACTAGTTTAGTGGCCAAAATGCAAACTTGATTTTGGTTACTTTGAGTGGGAGGTTCAGCCAGAACTATAAGCAAGAGAAGGAGTGTGATTTTAGTATTTTTGATGTCACCATTGGACTCTACATGAAAAACAAAATGGGAATAGTCCCTGGTCATAATCTTAAATGGATCAGAATAAAAAACCAAAAATTGGGACTTTTGTATAAGTGCCGCCAGATTTCATTTTCTAAAGGCAGTTGGTTTATGGTAATGTTTTTAATTAACCAAATGTTATCCAATGACTATGAAACTTTCAAGATTTAAAGTAGACATTATAAGCTTTAATTTGATACCATTTGTATCATTTGGATTAGTACATTAAGATATACGAATGTTTGAAGTTAGACCTTTAAAATTGGTGAAATTCTGTGGCAGTGTGAGTTTATTGGTGATTCTAGATTTCTATAAGTGGGACAGGATAAAGGATGCATTTTTTCCTTAAAATAGAATTAATAAGTGACATATAGAATATTGAACCACCTAATTTGGATATTCGTAGAAAAATATATAAATTTTCAAAGTTTCTTGAAAATCTACCAACTTATGAAAATTTTGTGGAAATAAAAAGATTATGGCATTTGGTAATTAAGTTGACCTCCAAGGGTTAAGTTAAACCCTTGGAGTTAGTGTGGGCCCATTAAATACCCATTGGGCCTAACGTGTTGACTTTAAAGTTAACCAACCAAAGTGTCTAAGTTATTAAAATTGGGACAAGTATAGGTCCAAAGATAAGGGACATATCCTAAAGGCTTAAGTAGCCCATTAGACATTTATTTGTCATGGCTCTAATGATATGGCCATTTATCTAGGGCCATGAGATAACAAAGAAGAGACAATGGAAGCAACTTCAGTGGTTGGAAAAAAAGATACCAAAAAGGGGACTCAAAGACAAAAGGTAGTGAACTTACCTATCATGTATGTACTTGATATTTATGCTTGTGTATTGATATGTCTAACTACTTTACTTGATTATTTGAAGCATGTATGAATGATTAAAGCACTATTTCTATCTTTGCTATGGCCATATGTATGTATGTGAAACATTGAGCATGTAGGTATGTTATTATGTTAGCATGAGCCTATGTGAGGCAAGCATGTCATGCATTAAGCATTTATCTTACATGCATATTTGGTATTGTTTTCCACTGAGATTCCCCCAAATGTCACCCTCCCCCAAACAACCATACAGTACGTGGGCACAGGAAAGGAGTGCAGAACGATGTGTCGGGAAAAGAAGTTACGGATGAAGAATTGAGGAATTATTATGTGTTGTATTAACATTTTATATGGTTAACTATATAACCCGCATGACGAAGGGATTAATTATCTGAGCACGTTAATTTAACTAAGAATCTCGCATGGTATGAGGCATTAGTAATAAGCAAAGTAACTGAATATGCATAAAGATAATTCTGATAAAAAGGAATGGGAAGAATTAAGTAACCACATAAATAAAGTTAATTAATCCAGTAAATACGATTTCACCAAATGAATAATGACCTCGAGAAGAGAAATAAAAGTTTCAGTTTTTGGGGGCCTAAATAAGGTTTTCCCTAAGCTAGAAATGCTTCCGCAACATATAGGAAAGGGCATAAGGAACAGATATTACAATGAATGAGTTCCTCTCGGTTCTTGAATGATCATCCCCTTGGCTATTAGTCTAAACTCAGGAGGCCCTATTTCTTAAACTTTTGGTCTGAGTTTAAAAGACTTTGGAGGTTTAAAGGGCTTAGATGCTTTCTGTTTCTTTGATGGTGGAGGAGGCAACGAGTCCTTGTCTATATTCGATCTTTTAGTTCTCACTATTATCAAGAAAAACTTTCTGGGTTCAAGCAATAATTTGGAAGTTAAGGTTCCGATAGAGAAGGGTTTTTGGTTGACATAGAGAAGAAGTGAAGAAAATAATATAGATTGAAGTGATAGGAGATGAAACCAAAGGGATTGAAGTCGAAAGGATGCAATGATTCAGATTAAGGGCTTTTTGGATTTGAGAGAGTGAAATTTTGAGATCAAGTGAGAGAGAGAGAGAGTGACAGGACTATAAGTGAAAGTGAGAGAGGAGTGAAAGTGTTTTGACTTATATAATCTTTCCTTTCACAAGATAGCAATTGAGTGTTTTATTAATTCACTCAAGTGATCTTATGAAAAAGGTTTTTCATTCAAGTAATTTCTTAAAACAATTTTAACCATAGAGTTACTTCACTTAAGTGATACTTTTAATCACTTGAGCGATTAAAAAATACCTCACTCGAGTGAGTAAAGTGAGCACTCGAGTCCCCTTTGCCTTGATAATGAGAAACTTGTGTCACTCGAGTGTTGGCACCTTCACTCAAGTGATTCTCTTCTTTGTAATGCTCTAACATTCCTCATCACTCGAATTCTCTTGATCATCACTCGAGTGATTTTCTTGCACTTCAAAATCACTTAAGTTGCTTTAATAAGTGATCCTTTCTCTTTTTATCCCTGTTTTTCAGTGCAAGAACAAAGGATACTGCAAAACAACTTTCTAGAAGCTCTTATGCTTAAGTTAGTCAATAAATCATGAAAACATATTAAAATTTAATTTAAATGAAGGAATTTGCTTATAGTTCATTGGGATTTACCATTCCCAATTTTCTTCTTATATACACAAATTGATCATTTGCCAAAAGGTTTGATGAAAATGTCTACTATCTGAAGATGTGTAGGAATGAAGACTACTTTGACATATTTCTTTTGTACATGATCTCTTATAACATGATGTCTTACATCAATATGCTTGGTTCTTGAGTGTTGAACTAGATTCTTTGCCAAGATTATTAGCTAGTATTATCACAGTAGATGGGAATTTCCTTGAGATCAATACCTAGGTCTTGAAGTTGTTGTTTTAGCCACAATACTTGTGCACAGCAGCTTGAGGCAGCAACATATTCAGCCTCCGTTGATGATAAAGACACAGTATTTTGTTTCTTGATGAACCATGATACTATTGAACCACCAAGGAATTGACATTGTCCACTGGTACTCTTCTTGTCTGTCTTGTACCCTCTACTATCTATCTTGTAGCCTTTACGGTTAGAGTCTAAGTACGCAACTAGGTATTAATTTCCTCCCTTTGTATACTAGATTCCTAGTTCTGTTGTGTCTACAAGATACCTGAATATTCTTTTAACAGTCTCAACATGAGATTATTTAAGTTCTGATTGGTATCTTGTACACATCCCAACGCTGAACTAGATCTTAGGTCAACTAGCTATGAGATAGAGAAGTAAGCCAATCATTCCTCTATACTTGGTAATATTATAATCTACTCCTTTAACGTTTGCATCAAGCAAAGTTGTTGAGCTCATTGGTCTACTTTATTAGCTTGATCCATCCCATATTTCTTCAGTAGTTCCTTAAGATATTTGGTTTGGAATATGAATACGTCATTCTTTCTTTGTTTGACTTGTAATTCGAGAAAAAAAGTTAGTTCTCCCGTCATAGACATCTCAAACTCCCCCTTCATTATCTCAGAAAATTCTTTACGCAGTAGATCATTAGTAGCACTAAATATGATATCATCAACCTATATTTGTACAATTAAAATACCATTTCTCTTGTGTTTGATGAATAATGTTGTGTCTACCTTTCCTCTAACAAATCCTTCGTCAATGAGGAACTTAGTCTTTCATACCAAGCTCTTAGAGCTTGTTTTAGACCATAAAGAGCTTTCTTAAGCCTATATACGTGATCGGGTTTAGATATATCTTTAAAACCAAGGGGTTGTTCTACATAAACTTCTTCCATAATGTATCCATTTAGAAAAGCACTGTTGACATCCATTTGATAAAGCTTGAATCCCTTGATACACGCAAAGGCTAAGAGTACTCATATTGCTTCCAATTAGGCGACTAGAGCATAAGTTTCCTTATACTCAATTCCTTCTTCCAAATTATAGCTTTTCGCCACCAATCTTGCCTTGTTTCTAACAATGATTGTAGATTTATCATGTTTGTTCTTGAATTCCCATTTAGTGCCAATGATCAGATGGTCCTTAGGCCTGGGTACCAAGTTCCAAACGTGATTTCTTTCAAATTGATTGAGTTCTTCTTGCATTGCTATGACCTAATCATTGTCTAATAGGGCCTTGTCAATGTTACAAGGTTCCAATTTAGAAATAAAGGCAGAGAAGCTCACTTCATTGAGGATTTTATTCCTAGTCTTTATTCCCTCATATGCGTCACCTATGACTTGGTCTAGTAGATGAGTCTTATTGTATTCCAAGATCAAGGTTGACTTTGATTGGAGGGTCATCATTATGTAATCCCCTACCTTGATAACCGTAATTAAGATTCAAAAATGCGTAATTTAAAGGAATTAGAGACTGACAGAACGTTTTTCTCAAATCTCTCTTCTAAAATTTGTTCAACATGGTCTCAGATTCATCTTCCGAATCTAATTACTTTACGCAGTTCAATCACATTCATACATATCAGAGTGCATAGCCAAATTCCCGACAACTCTCGGGTTTCATACATGTATAAACTAAGGGTTGTAAGTTCCAACTAGGGGATTACATGACCAACATCAACGTAATATCTACATTTAAAAAATAAACAGTAATCCCAAGTCTAAAACAGATAACCAACAACCTAACAACACATCTCTACAAGATCCTAGCCGCTCCTGGTGGTTCGTTAGCCACTTGCCCTGTCTGAAATGTTAGTCAATGGAAAGAATGAGATTCAAAAGAATCTCTATAGTAACAAATCACTCATACAGTGTATAAACACATAGCATATATGATCATGTTAAGCAGCATCACAATGTATCATGGCTTTCACCACAAACGACAGCACTCATGGTTGTAATCTCTATGCGTCAGCTTTCGCTGCGATCTCTATGTATCACAAAGTATCACTATGTGTCAGCTTGCGCTGTGAACTCAAAGCATCACAATATATTCACAAAGTATTCTCAATGCATGACAAACATACATATAATGTTTCACACACAGTATAAAAGAAAGAGTCACTACCTTGTTCTTTCCGATTGTGCTCTAGCGCAGGTGGATCATGAACAGGGAAAATATCGAATCCTACAATTCCAAATGCACCATTTAGACACTTCCATAGTGTTCCTTGGGGTTATATGAGTTTATAATGAAAATTTACAAAAATGCCCCCGGGGACCAGGCCCGAGCCCACCGTACCCAGTCCGGTTGCACTTTTCCCGAAATTCTAATCTGGGCTATCCTAACATATTTCCGCCCAAGGAATCCATTTTCAGACTCAGAATTATCAAATTTAATGTGAAATTACAAATTTACCCTTGGAACGCAATGGAACCATCAAATCATTGAAAATCCAACTCTAAGACCCATTTCTAGAGCTGGCCGAAATTTATGAGTTCCCGGGGAAAATCGGGGTTTTAAGATTTCGGCTCCGTAAATGTGTTCCTTTCTACTCCTAACCACTTTATTAATCATTACATTAGGTTACAACTAACATTAAGACCCAATTTGGGCAGCATAATCCCTAGGCCATATCATTTCCAAACTTTAAAACCAATGGCAATCCGGTGAAATTTCACCGATTAAATTGCCCACAGCAGGCAGAATAAGCAATATACGAAAGTTTGGAAGTTACCTCAAGCTCCTTTTAACTTTTCTCAAGAGTGGCTGAAAGCCCTAGCCCCTTGAACACCAAATTTGCTTCTCAAACACCTTAAATAACATAGAAGAGAAGCTTAGGAACAAGGTTATACGCATTAGGTACGAATTCACCGAAGAAATCGACCTACCTTGTAAGTTTTCTTCTCTTTCTCTCTCTAAAAGCTCTCAAACTTTCTCTCTCTCTTGGCTGCTGGTTCAGCACGGAATGAGCTAAGGAGGAAGATGGAGAAATGATTTTATAATATTTTATGTCTTACTTTAATTATTCATTAAAGTAAAATTCCAAAAATCACACTTTATGTACATAAACATAATGTTGTAAGCCCAAATAACATGTGCATAATATTTTCTCTTCTTGGCCCATGATAAAGACGTCCAAGAAGGTCCTTCCATCAGCCCAAATGAGTTTTCCATGTACCTCATAATTTCAAAACTTGCCATCACATTATTTCTTTATTTTCGGACTTAATGAGATTTATGGCAGATTTTCTACCCTAACTTTGAAAAATCATAACTAATTCTAGAAAAATCAAAATGGAGTGATTCCAAAGCCTACAGAACCCTTATTGAGTCTAGTTTTAAGGAAAAATATAGAAGTTTTCTGTATGGAATCACAAAATTCCCAGAATTTCAATCTTTGCATACTATTCTAGAAAATAATTAATTTCGCTGGGCAAACTTCAAAAATCCATAACTCTTAGCTTACAAATCAAAATGATACAAATTATATGTCCATTTTGAAGCTTGACATGTGAACTTTAAGACTGAAAAATTTCATAATTTTTAGACACCATTTTCCTATTTAAAACGTCCATACAAATCGGCTGCCCTGTACAGAGTTTCAATGGACAGAGTTTTCAACTTTTGCACAATTGTTCCCAATGGTTCCAATTTCACAATAAACACTCTCCCACACGAATTTTCATAAGGAAGCCATTGGAATCATTAAAATATTCAAATTCCCATCACACATTCTCCAAAAGTGTTTATTCAACAATAATTACATCCACTTTTGAAGTCATTAGCCCTTAATCACTTTTTGGGATATTACATAACTTGCCTAATTAGTACATGTTGACATGAGCAAGTCTTTTATGTCATAACCAACTTTCATCAGCGTTACTTAAAAAACATCTTTGAAAAATATTATTGTTTATATCAAGAGTGTAGCAATTACCTTCCCTTTTTGCTCTAATCTTAACTTTAAGACCTTCCTTCTTAATTTGCAAATCCTTCTTACTTACCATGAGGCATTCTTCTAAGCCAAATATGACACAATGATCTTTATCAGTGTTGTGACTCACATTCAGCAAGTTGTGGGATAGACTTTTTACATATTATACGTCTTGAACTTGTATTCCATTATCATTGCCCATTTCACCAATTCCAGCTATTTTTCCCGATTAATTTCCTCTGAATTTGAATTTACCCCCATGTTTAGGCTTTATTATAGTAAAAGTTTCTCAGCCTCCAATCAAGTGTATTGAGCATCCACTATCTATATACCATTTATTAGTTCTTGATGCTTTAAGACATTCCTACAATCAAAGATAATCAAGTCTTAGGTACATAATTTCTTAGGTCCTTTCATGTTAGTATGGATCACTTTTAGAATATGTGATCCCTTAGGTACCCACTTATAGGTTCCTATTTTCCCTTCCTTTTTATGAAAACAAAAGGAAGTATAATGTCATTTTCTGTTACATAAATTACAATGCGCAAAAGGCTTGGATACGTGCACAGAATGCTGAAAATAGTTCAGATAAGCTTTTCCACCAAATTTTTTCTTCCTTTTCTTTTCGTCTGTCTTTGGATTGTATCCAATTATAGACCTATCATTAGTAAATATCTGACCTTTCAAAATCATGTTGAGCATTTCACTTCCCTTAGTGAACTTCTCAAGTGTTTTATTAAGGTCAATTTTTTCTTTTCTAAAATCTGACACTTATCACAAGATTTCATATTAGGTTCTTTAAGTTTTTCTTCAAGAAATTTAACCTGTTTCTTGTAATTATCTAATTCCTTAACAGCTTTGATGAATTCAGAGTGTAATACATTATATTAAGTATGTAATTCATCACAAGTAAGGGCTAAGTCATTTACCTCTTCATCTTCTGATTCTTCTTGGCCTACCAAGTAGATGTTGACAACTTCTTCATCATCATTTTCTTCGACTGAGGAGTTGTCTCCCCATATTGCTGAGACAAAGGCCTTCTTTTTTAAGTATTTTATCTTTTTCTTCTCTTTTTTCTTTAGGTACTTTGAGCATTCTAATTTTATGTGGCATGGCTTTCCGCATTCATAGTAGGTAATTTGCTCCTTTTTTTCCTTTCAATTCCTCCTTGTAGAAATTTTTGAAACCATAACCCTTCTTGTAAAATTTATTGGATCGCTTTACCATTAGACCCACTTCCTCATCATCAATTTCTTCTTCATCCTTCCACTCTTTTTCTTCTTTATTTGCATTTAGGGCTACTCATTTCTTCCTTTCATAATCTCATTAATTCACGTATGAACATCTACTTGCTTTCAAATTCAGAAAGACTTCCAAATAATGAAATTATTGAATGCATTGATTTTCCCTTGACCTCTTTTATCACCGTGACTTTAGCTTCCCATTCTTTTGACAAAATGTTCAGTATTTTCCTCACTTGAGACCTGTGATCATAGAATTTTCTACTTGCACCAAATTGATTTACAAGAGAGGTGTATCTGAGTTCAAAATCTATAATTGTTTCTCCTGATTTCATTTTAAGTAGATTGTATTCTGTGATAAGAGTGTTGACTCTATTTTCCTTGATTCCAGAAGTTCCTTTATGGGCTATTTCCAGAGCTTGCCATATATCCATGGCAGAAGAAAGTATGCAAATTTTGAAATACTCGTTGGACTCAAGGCACTTTGAATCATAAGAATTGCCTTGCTATTAAGAGTTACGAGCTTCTTATCATTGTCATCAAGCTCTGATGGTGTTTTTAGAACTGTGACATCATCCATAGTCTTCATTGGCATATAGTTTCCATTTTGAATCACCTACCATAGGCCATATTCAGTGGCCATCACAAACACTTTGAATTTTGCTTGAGAAATGCCCTCCATTAAACCCAGGTGATCTAATGATAGAGGAACCATCGGGTAGTATTCCTTCACCCATACTCCCATAGGATCCTTCTTAAGATGTTAAGCCTAAAACAAGAAGATAAGGCTTTGATACCAAATGTTAGTGTCAACAGTTTCACCTAAGAATGGGGGTGAATTGGGTGATATTAAAAAACTTTAATAACATATAAGGGTTGGACAAATATCACCAAAGTATACAACGGGGTTTATACTGGTTCGATCTTAACCTCTTGACCTACGTCCAGTCCTCAGAGCGCCTATGAGATTTTCACTATAGTTGCAAGATTTAATGGATTCTTGGCACCACAGTACAAGTAAGTTTCTCAATAGGACACTCACTCCCCCTTACACTTTGTAAGCTAACACGCACACTCAAGGTCCCACTACCTTAAGATTCTCTTTACACAAGTAATGAGTAAGGTTGTAAAATCTCTCTCAAATAGTTGATAAATGAATACTAAAGAGCAACAGGAATATTAGAGAATATCAGAAAAATAATAGAGCAACTAATGAATAGAATTGATGTTGTCGTTGGTTGGTTGCTTCGTCTTGAAAGCTTTTGTAATTATAGGCAAAATGTCTTTAATAAATGTTGTGTGCATTCAAATCTATCAGTTAGAGAGTAATTGTAGCTATTCATGAAAGAGAGTGTTCTGTTGGTTATCTCTGCTGCACATTTAATGCTTCTAACAGAATTTTTACTTTTCTTGGTCTTGAAAGTAATACGGAGTTTAATCACCTGAAACTTATCATAAATGTCATTAGTAACATTTAGAAGCAGTATAATAGTTTAGGATATTCATTATGATTAATGTAAAAGGTATTAAGATTATCGAGACGCTGATTTTCAAGAACTAATGAACACTCGCTCGAGTCTGACTTAGGATCACCCAAGTGATTTGTTATCAGTCGAGTGCTTATTTATTCACTCGAGTGTGTAGGTGATCTTATGCTGAGTTTCACTGGTAATGAAGACTTGTGAAAATAAAAAATATTATCACTCGAGTGCCTATATAATCACTCAAGTGATATTCCATTGTTTTGAAAAAGTTTAGACACTACAGTGTGACTCAAGTGAATTTTTGGATCAGTTGCAAGTGTTTGCAAGTGATCACGGATCACTCGAGTAATTCTCTCAATCACTCAAGTGATCTTATAAAAAGATCACATCACTTTCATTTCACTTGCAAGTGCCTAGCAAGTGAGTGTCATCACTCGAGTGATCAGCACATCACTAGAGTGATGTTGAGTATATCACTTGAGTGCACAAGTCTGTCACTCGAGTAATCTACTTTCCGGATTACAAACTTTCAAGTTACTTGTGAGTCACTTGCAAATACTTGCAAGTGATGTTAATCACTCAAGTGCTTACCGCATCACTTGAGTAATCTAGAAAATAAAACTTATAATTCTAATAACCAGCGAGTGTCTTATAGGAATTTTGGAAGTGAAAATACATCACTCAAGTGCTTCTACTACCACTCAAGTGATCCTTTATGATAATTTTTATTCTTTGATATCACTCATATGCTATAACTAATACTTGAGTGATTTTCCCAAGAAGGAATGGATTACCATAGGCTTTTATTTTGATGATGGGTGACTTATTGATGATAGGAAGTTAATAATAATCACTTGAGTGACTTATTGATTCAACATTTCTTCAAATATGCTTATATCACTCGAGTGCTTAGAAACTCACTCAAGTGACTTGAATTCTGTTTGTCAAATAAACTTGGATATCAAGGTTTGTTATCATCAAAACATTAAAAGAGCTAACAACTTTCAGTCAAATCACATCCTCTACTACTTTTTTTGAACTTTGGCACGACAGCCACGTGAGTTGCTTCGATTGCCTTAACACCCTACTAACATCCATTACTTCAACCCCCTCACCCCATCCATCGTTCTCTCCCATACTCCTTCTCTTTCCCCTCCCCCCTCTTAACTTGCTGAGCCATCTTTACTTACACACACACTCTATCTCTCTCTCTTTCTTATTGTTGCTCTACTGATTCAAGCATAAGGTTTTATTCTTCTTATTTTCCACATAAAAAAGAAAATTTGTTAAGCAAATCAAGAAGAATCCTCATTGATAACAAATGATTGTTTACAAGAGATAAATCAACCTACTTGAATTTAACAATGATCATCCCTCACTTGAGGGTGATGATATACCCTACTTGGGAAAGTATTTGGGAGAGAGTTCTCTCTCTAAGGAGAAGCCAAGTTGCCCTCTCCATTTTATATTGGTGGGGATCAATATCCTATCATACTCTTAACTTATGGACTAGACCCTTTATATAGAGCTTTAAGGTCATCAAGAAACTAAGTGACTAACACTAATCATCCGAACAATAATTTGATATTCCAACAAAATTAATTCAAGAAAACTAGAATATTTAGCTACAGTAGCTAAGACCACATTCAATGTGAGAAGATAATCAATTAGTGTAAAGAAAACAATTGGCAATTTGGATCTTGATGAACTGGTCTGACATGTGAGAGGATGAGAGCGAGGAAGAATAAGCAGTTATGGTTTTCGAGAACTAAGGATAATATTTTCCCTTAAAGATCTCATTATTTAATAACTATACATTTGATTTTCAAAATCCACTGCTCCACAGAGCCCACTTACATGAGTGATTAGTGTGTTAGTGTTGGTATGGTTACTCACTATTCAATCTTCATTCTACTCTTTCTTCTTCTTCTTCTTCTTCTTCTTCTTCTTCTTCTTCTTCTTCTTCTTCTTCTTTGTCTTCTTTTTCTTAATAATGATCAAAATGCATTAACGAAACAAAAGATAACACTGAGATCATGTTTCCACAATCACATATGAAGAAGATTTTAGTGCATTAAAAACATCACAATGAATTGATTTCACCTAAAAAAACATTTTGAAATTAAAATAGTTAAGAAAAGAAGTTATGTCCCTATGGAAAATATTAGCATGGCAGAAGTCTCCTCTTGATACATAAAACTATTAGGTTCCTGCAATTTGAGGATTTGTAAAGAGGACATTTCAAGATCCAATGCAAGATGCTCTAAAGCATTGTAGATCAAGAAAAGGATTATTAGACACTTTCTTCTAAATCAGAGATTGAATAGACTACACTTGAAAACAAATCCAGGATTGATAAAAGGATTTTTGTCCAAACTTGTATTTTTTTCAAAATAATAATCCACCCATCATCATCTAATCAATCAATCTTCTAGATCAAAGATGAGGGTTTAGCATGTATCTCTGATTGAGGCATATCTTGGGCAAAAGCCAAAGCACAAATAGATGAAGCATGATTTATCTCTTTGATCACCAATAATGGAGTTACCTTTGAGCCTTTATGCAGAATAAGATTTCCATCTTCATCCAAATGATTGAAAAAAGTTTTATGACAGCAGTAAGCATCCCCATATGACCATCTCCATGAAGATTGAATAAGGTTTTTTTTAACCAGGATTTAAACCTTGCAAGAAACGTAAAAGGGACTCAAATAGATAGGCTTCCAAATCACATTGCTTTTGTGAAAGGAAACTTAACAAAAATATATTCCACATATTCTTGAACTGAGCATCTAAAAGCATAGCAACCATTAACATTTAGGTGATGATCAATAAGAATATATATAGCAAGTAAAGCATCATTCAAAAGTTTCCATACTAAAAGCAAGTCTTTTATTGGAAGTGAAATTGTCCACAAAAACTTCCAAAAGGCATCATTTGCTTTAGTGGAGGATGAATAAGTGATTAGTTTTAAACCACTTGAAACAACGTAGTCACCTAATAAGCTTAAACTTCATATCATTTTGTCTTGGGAATTGTTTAATAGGATTGGTATTTTTATAATAGTATCATTTGCTTGTTATGAGTATAATAAACAAACCAATGGAACATTCCATCTGATTGGACACCAGCAAGAAAGAAGTTGCACTAATAGATCCTAAACTATTTCAAAAGAAGCAGAAAAGGGGGATCTAGATTGCATGGGCCACCACAAAGGGTAGTCTAAAGATATATTAATCCTAATACAAATTCTCCATTGTAAATTATCAGAGATAATGTGCAACCACTGATGAATACATTTCCATATCCATGATGAATTATATGGTTTCTTAACGGATTAAGTACTGCTAGTATCAATATACCTGTGTTTCAAAGTCTCTACAAGTAAAGAACTTGGAGGAGGAGAAACTATTATCCAAATCTACTTAGCCAAGAGAGCATTATTCACATGAAATATGGATTGAATCCCCTATTCTCCTTCTAAAATAGATTGGAAGATAAAGTTCTTACTCATCAAATGAATGCAATTCTTATTTTCATTGGAACCTCAAAAAAAATTCACTTATCTACAATCAATTTGATTACAAATATACTGAGGGAGTTTTATGAAAGATATAACTTGAAGGTTTACTCTCAAGAGAACTATTTAATAAGAGTAAGCTTTGATGCTTGTGATAGCAACCTAGATTTCCAAGTAGCAGTTCTCTATTCAATTGAAGAAAGCACTTGATTGTAAACTTGAGCCTTATTTTGACCAGGATCTACCCATGTTCCAAGATATTTTCCTAATCTATCAATGAAGTTAACTCCCAAGAAGTGAAAATATAGTAATTTCATATTGTAGGGGATATTAGGGCTAAAGATAGTTGAAGATTTAGAGTTATTTATCACCTATTCAGAACACTAACTATAAAGATCCAATGAAACCTTTATTGAAATGATACTCATATCACAAGCTTCAAAGAAAAAACCAAAATCATCAGCATATAAGAGATATGAAACTGGTTGCACATTGCTATTGATTTTAATACCCCTTAAGTGTCCTAAAAGCTCAAAAGAGTTGAGTAAACAAGATAGCACATTTATGGCAAGGATATATACATTTATGGAGACAAAGGGTCTCCTTGTTTAACACCTCTTATTGGGGAAATTGTTTGTGTTATTTGTCCATTCAAAACAACTTGGTACTAAACATATGATATACTGCGTAATAAGAGCAATCCACTTATCTGAGATGTTCATTCTTTTCAAAATTGTATACATGAAATTCCATAAAAGTGTATCAAAAGCTTTCTAGAAGTCAACTTTCATAGCCATTAGTCTCTTTCTTCCTTGAGATGCCAAGTGGATGTGACACAAAGGATTAGCTACCAAAAGAATGTTGTCTGAGAGGATTCTTCCTTTTAAAAAGACATACTAAAAGGGATAAATATAGTTATTGAGTACTTTCTTCATTCTCAAATAAATCACCTTAGAGATAATCTTGCAGATCACATTACACAAACTTATTGGCCTAAAATATGTGAAAGATTAAACACTATCTGACTTAGGAATAAGAATAATGTTGATCTTATTAAAGGATTTCAACAAAAATTCATATTCCCAAAATGAATGCATCATATTCAACATATAAGCTTTCACTAACCCTAGTATTTTTGGAATAAATTTACATGGAACCCATCTAGCCCTGGTGTACTATTTTTAGGTAGAGAGAAGACAACCTCTTTTACCTGTGATAAAGTAAAAAAGCTGAAGAAAACTTTGAAAATCCTCATCTATAAGGGATGGTACAAATAAATCCTATAGAGCTAAGAAGATTCGTAGAGAAGACAAAGATTCATTTGATTGTTACACTTGTTCAAAGTGAGCTCGGGCAATAGAATTGATTTCCATACTATTACTTATCCAAGTCTCATCATTTCTCTTGATACTTTTTACTTTATTTTTTTCGTTTCTTCTGGAAACTATAGCATGAAAATACTTGGTATTTCTTTCTCCCTCTCACAACCATTTTAGCTTAGCTCTCTGGGCCCTAAAACTATTTTCACAATCATAGAGGAATTCCAAATTATATTCGGCAATGGAGAGATCACTTTCTTGTGAAGCAAAAATATCTTCTATCATGGAAATAGAGCAGGAAATACATTGCAATTCATCTTCAGCTTGTTATATTCTTCTAAAATGGTTCCTGATTAAGGAATTATTGTAATATCCCAACTTTTTCGACTAGAGACTTGAGAATAAGTCTGAATCAAGTGGACTACTAAGCTCAATTTAGCAAGAGTCCTAGGAATGCATGAGAAATAGAATGCCTATTAGAAACCCACCCGGAATATAATATGCATTTCGGTGTGAATTAGTCAAAAGAAAATACCTGATTCCTATAGGATGTGTCAGAACGATATAAAACCTAACTCGGATCCAAAGGAAAAGGGAAATGGTGTCTGGAAAGAAATAATAAAGAGAAAGAAAAGAACTAATGGCACAAAAAATAATATTGACATAATCAAAGGCAAAAGAGACAATTGCCCCTTGATCTTAAGGTTAAAATTGAAAGGCAAAATGAAGGGGTAGAATTTGCTCTTCAAAAGCAAAAAGCAATTATCAAAATGAAAAGCAAATCATCTCACTCCCTCATGACCACAAAATTCCAAAAACAAGGGTAAAAAAGGAAGAAAAAGCATGGTCAAAAAGTCAAAACTTCAACTTAGAAATTTTAACCCAAAATGCAAGAAAAATGAGAGAGAACATGTCAATTAAATTGTCACTTTTTTGGGCATGTATTTCGTTCAAGAAGAGAAGGAAGGAAAAAAGGAAAGCTAACTCAAGTATCATAACCATGGTTGGTCAATTAACCATTTACAAGGAACCAACACATCTTGACACTTGGCTTTTTCTCTTGATTTTTTTTGTGAATTTCTGTCAAGTGAATTAAGATGGTTAAAGCTAGTTGATTAAATCAATATTTCACTCTCTCTCAATGCTAAAATTTGGCCAATGTGAGAAAGAGACAAAGGAAAGAGAAAAAAAAACAAAGAAAGAACAAGAAAGAAGATAAGTTTAAGGTAAGAGCTTTTACTTGAATTTTCACCTTGTAAACCACTTCTTTGGCTCCAGAGCTCTTCATCAACATTGCTCCTCTTGATGAAAGCTTCATTTTTATGGTTTTATAATTTCAAGGGGAAGTGTTTTGAGTCTTCTTATAAGAGCCAAAGCTGGAGAATCAAGAAAAGAGCTCAAGAAAGAGCAAGAGGTAAGCTTGTGCTTCAATTTGAGCCTAGCATCTTGTGTTTTGGTTGAGTATCTTAGATTTTCATGGCTGCCCTAATTTTGGTCAGAGCATGGGATTAGGGTTTGATGTTGTTTTAAGGATTATCATGACGATATATGTTGCTTAAGAATGATATAAGTCTAGTTTAGAAGCAAAATTGCAAACTTGATCATTGTTGTGTTGGAAGGGCATTTTTGGTTTGATGTAAGGCAGTAAGAAGAAATGTGATTTTGCCAAATTTGATATTTCAAATGAATTGCTTGGGCAAAATTGTGTGGGAATAGGTTGTTGGTATAATTTTAAAAAGAATAAAATGAAATTCCAAAAGTGGAATGTTGTTGCTCAATTAGGGTTCAGCATGGCAGTATGTTTGTATGGTATTTTTTGGTAATAAAATGTTATCCAATGGCTATGAAACTCTCCAGAATGGAAGTATACTTATCAAGCTTTAATTTGATAGGTCATTTGTGCCATTTGGATAGGTATATTAGGAATTATGAATTTTTAAAGTTCAAAATGAATTTGGAATGAACTTTGTGGCAATAAGGCTTTACGCATGATTCTAAAATTTTGTGGTTAAGATTGGCTCTAAATAATATTTTATATTAAAAATAGACTTAAAAAGCTTTACCTAGGACTTTGAACCACCTCATTTGGAGTCCTAGAGAGTATGTTATGACTTTTCAAAGTTGAAGGTCAAAACTGGCAGATTAGGGCTGACCTACAAAATTATAACTTTTGAAGGAAATTATGGGAATTGGAGACAAGGCTCACTTTCATGACTCTAGCAAGTCATATGGTTGTATGTCTAGGATCATGAGGTGACAAAGAAAAAGCATTCTCAATAGTTGGGGGAAAAAAGGAACAATAAGAGGACATAAGTCCAAAAGGTAGTGAACTTTTCTAACTTGCATAACATGATATGTGTGCTTGTGTATTGATGTGTTAATTGCTTTGATGAATTGTATGAAGCATATGTGAATGAGAGAAGCTTTGTTTTACTTGTGTTGTGGCCATTGGTGCACAGTGTTAAACATTGAGCATGCATATATGTCATTATATTGGCATGAATTTATGTAAGCAAGCATGTCATGCATAAAGCATTTCTTTTATACAATGGTTAGCACTATTTACTATTGAGACTCCTCCAAATCTCGCCCTCCCTAACCAACCAATGGCCTCATCTCTATTTATCGGTCTGAGCAAGATACGACTTATTTGATTTGAGATTATGAAATTAATTGAATGAACAATTCATAAAAATCAATCTTTCTGGGATATTCAATATATTCTATAGTTCCTTACCGTGTCAATTTCCAATTCTTGGTCATTGAGATTCATGGGCAATACAGATTAATATTTAAAGATATATATTACCTCCCCCTTTCTCCTTTCAAACAAATAAAAATGATTGAAGTTTTTCTATTTGGAATCGTGTTAGGTCTAATTCCTATTACTTTGGCTGGATTATTCATAACCGCATATTTACAATACAGACGTGGTGATCAGTTGGACCTTTGATTAATTTACATTTTTTTATTGACCTCCTATTTTGTTTGTTTTAATCCTAATCCACAGGAGGTAAAATTAAGACTTTAGACTGTTGTTCCATTATTTTAGTGTCATTCTCGATCTAACAAGAATGGAATCACGCTCTGTAGGATTTGAACCTACGACATCGGGTTTTGGAGACCCGCGTTCTACCGAACTGAACTAAGAGCCATCTTGCATGCATATACTATCATAATCTATATATATAGAACTCTCATCATATATATATTGATAGAATATCCATCTATTTCTATTGAGTATGTATGTCTACTTTTAATTGGTCTCAATTGATCCCTTGTTACTGCTCATAAGATAGGTAATAGTTAGGGATAGAGATGACAGGATTTGAACCCGTGACATTTTGTACCCAAAACAAACGCACTACCAAGCTGCGCTACATCCCTTTCAATTGGTTTACAGTGTCATTGTAAAGAGTCTTTGTCTTGTTTTCTATATCTTGATTTTTTTTCGATTGATATATATAAATTATCCTGCCATTTTTTTTAGTTTCATCTTTTTAGTTTCATATTGTATAATATATATTATAATAATAATAAAAGACTTATATACATCTGAAATCCGCCTAACAAAAAAATGAATATTTTTAGAGAATGCTCGGGCAGAGAAGAAAGGGACCTCTTTTTTTTGTTAAAAAAAAGAGAAAGAATATCTAATGAATCGTTATACATTTCAATTTGAATTAAGAATTTTGCGTACAAATACAAGTCGTTATTAATTAAATAACCATCTGATCATATATGTAATTATGTATTACAAATTATAATATAATAATATAATAAAGAATAAGAATTAAGAATAAGAAGGAGGATTTTAAATGCGAGATCTGAAAACATATCTCTCCGTGGCACTAGTGGTAAGTACTCTATGGTTTGGTGCTTTAACAGGTCTATTGATAGAGATCAATCGTTTATTCCCGGATGCATTGATATTTCCCTTTTTTTCATTCTAGTTATTGACACGGGAAGGGGTGAAGAAGATTAGAGATACAATCAAATATATGTGATTAATCCCCCCTTCTCCTTCTTTTTTTTTTCTTTATTTTTAGAAGTTAGAAAAGAGAAAGAATAAAGTTGGATTCGGCCTCAGTTAAACTCGGAATTCGGTCCAGGCTTCAATTGAATTTAATTAATAAGAAATTCATAAATTTATAATCCATTCCATTTCTATTTCTGGTCTCACCCTATTATTTAATAGATTAATAGAAATGGAATGGCTAAGGCGGGGCAAGAATATCATATAGGATACTTAAATGAAAACAGAAATACTGTACTGTGATTCTAAATATAGTTAGAAATCGTTGTATTATTTAATTATTACTATACTTAATTATTACTATACTTATAACTTATATTATATTGACTATATTGATTATTGATTGGAACGAGATCCTTTATAATTGGATTTTGAGTTAGCAACTTCTATTATTTTATTTTTTGTTCCTTTTTGCTTCGAATCGTAAAATAGAAGTGAATCAAAAACACAAAGGAGGTTTATGGCCAAAGGTAAAGATATCCGAATAGGGGTTATTTTGGAATGTACCAATTGTGTTCGAAACAGTGTTAATAAGAAATCAACAGGTATTTCTAGATATATTACTCAAAAGAATCGACACAATACGCATAGTCGATTGGAATTGAGAAAATTCTGTCCCTGTTGTTGCAAACATACAATTCACGGGGAGATAAAGAAATAGAGAAAATTGATCACTTGTGTGTCACCCTCAAAGGAAGATGAAAAATGATATATTTTTTCATATTGTTCTAAATTATAGAAGAGATTGATATAACATATAATTCAATATAACATATAAATATACATATATTTATAGATTTTATTGAATTTATTTTATATATATTTATATATTTATATTTCAATATATTTAAAAACAAAAACATTATTAAAAATTAAAAAAAATCAAAAATATAAGAATCAAAAAATAGAAACAAAGTAAATCCTATTTTTTTGATTTTCGCGATAAGGAATAAACAAACTATAGATAAATCTACGCGACTTTTTCTTAAATCCAAGCGATCTTTTCGTAGACGTTTGCCCACGATCCAATCGGGGGATCGAATTGATTATAAAAACATGAGTTTAATTAGTCGATTTATTAGTCAACAAGGAAAAATATGATCCAGACGGTGAATAGATTGACCTTAAAACAACAACGATTGATTATGATTGCTATAAAACAAGCTCGTATTTTATCTTTGTTACCTTTTCTTAATAATGAAAAACATTTTGAAAAAAGCAAGTCGACCACTAGAACTACAGGTCTTAAAAAAAATAGGAAGCTTGACCAGTTTTCCTCTGCTCCCAGCCTCCCTTCCAGTCCCGACTCTGAACCCTGAAGCTCACCGGTGATGAAATAGTATGTGACGGTGTAGCTTGGTCGCCGGCAAGAGAGAGGAAGTAGAAGGCGAAGGGAATGAGAGGTTAGAGGAGGACAATATGTCTGTGTGTCTGCAGCTCTCTCCCTCGCTTTCTTCTCCAGCTTGGCTCTGTGTTCTGCTCCTCAGTCGGGTATATGCATATCCAGATTGCATGTCCACCAGGTTGCCCGTTTCTGTTCCCAGATCACTCTCAGGTTTGATCTGTTTCATTGGGCCTATGCTTTCTATTTTTTATTTTATTTTTTCTGATATCTATTCTGGGCTTGGGTTCAACTCCATGGGCTTGTTCCCTCTTTATTTGTTTTTCTCTTCAGCCCAGCTGTGTTTTTGTCTCTTTTCCTTGTCTTTTGGGCTCTCCCAGCTGCTCCAAGTCCGCAGCTCCCCTCTCTTCTCTTCTTGGGCCTATGCTTTCCTTGCGGCCCACCTTGCTTCTGTTTCTTTTTTTTTTCTTTCCACTTGGCCCAATAATTTAAATCTCCAAAAATCCTTAATTTCTTTCTTTAATACCTACAATGCAAAATTAAGCACAAGGTGGTATCAAAAGTTCAAGGGACAATATAAAAGAATAATAATTAATGAGTTTTGACCATTTTGCCCCTAATTCTCATTAATTCAAAATAATTGTTCCTAACCAAAATTCATGCTTAATTATGCAATAAAGCTTCATAAAATGCATTTAAATCCCAAATAAATCATGAAAAATCATGTAAAAATATGGTTCAATCACCCTCCCTAACCAACCATTTGAGTATGCTGAGAATAAAGAAGAGGATTGCAGGAGGAAAATGTGAAGATGGAATGAAGATAGGAATGTGTCTACTATTCATGTACTGGATTTAGACACTCTAGTAGTCCTGTGTGGCTCCTCATCTTAACATATATGTCAATGAATGAGGAGAGAAGCGATGCAATAATCTCTTATAACAAAGAACAAAAAGAAGTTAGTAACCCTATGAATTGTGTTAAGAATTCGGTAAATACAGTTTGACTAAATGAATAGAAACCCCACAAATTAAAGAGTAAGTCTGGGTTTGGGGGCCTAAGTAACATTTTCACTTAAGCCGGTAATGCTTCCGCAATGCAACATAAGGGGTATAGGGACGGGTGTCACAATTATTCCAAGCAATAAGATCAAATAAGAATCTATTAATTTTTCATTGGAGTTTGAATGAAGGAGAACTTGAAAAGGTTGCTTCCAACTTAACTTAATAATATTGTCATACCTTAAATTTGAATTGTAACATCCCGAATTTCAGTCACCAAAATTGCTTATATAAAAGGGAATAAAATGGTGAATTAAAGAGCACATGAAATAACAAAATAGGGCAATTAGTGGTCTCACACAACGTAATTATGTTTGGAACACAAATTGTAAAATGAGGATTTGCTGTCAGTGTATTTTTCCAACGTGGCAGTCTAGTTATGTGACATTTTTAAATAGGCAAATGATGTCCAATACCTATGATATTTTCTAGAATGAAAGTAGACTTATCAAGTTTTAATTTGGTAGGTCATATAAGTCAATTGGAGCTGTACACAAAGAGTAATGAATTTTTGAATTTAGCCCAGTGAAACTGGCAAGCTTTTGTGACAACGTCCAAAACTAGAAATTCTGGGAATTATGAGCTTCCAATTGGCTAAATGCTAAATTTTTTCTTAAAAATAGACTTAATAAAGATTACATAGCCTTTGGAACCATACCAATTGGACATCTGTACAATTAGATATGAATTTTCAAAGTTTGATGAAAATTCTGCCAGATTTCCAGTAAAGTGCGAAAATGGAAAAAATGTAAGGGCAAAATGGTCATTTGACTAATAAAGCAAGAAGCCATATATTTTTCCCTTTAATTGCGATAAATTTTGGCTAAAGTAGGGAGCAAGAAAGGAAAATAATTTACTTGGTCTATGTCAATTCAAGAGGGATTAATTATAGCCAAGTAAATCATGCACATTGTAAATTAGTAATATAATAATGGTAATAAGGCAAGAGAAGAGATATTTTGAAGAAGCCTTTATCTCTTTCTCTTCTTCATTTTCGACCAAGAGAACAAAAAAGAGAGAGAGAGAGAGAGAAGAGTTTGAAGAAGCTCAAGAACACCAAGAGAGCTAGGGTTTCAAGAGATCAAGAATCAAGGTAAGATGCTTGAAATCAAAGTGTTCTTGACTTCTAAACTATCTAGAACCTCCCCTAACCTCTTCCTCTTCTTGAAAATGATGGTTAGCAAGCAAAATCAAGAGAGAAGATAGAGAGGGCAGTGGCATCCTAGAGAGAGAAAGTTGAGCAATCAAGAGGTAATCTCCAAAACTTGATCCTCTTGGGTAGTATGATGTTGTTGTGGTTGTTGTTGATTTTGGCTTGGTTTTGCTTGGTTTTGTGAATTTGGAAAGGTTAAACCCTAAGGGGAGGTGCCACCCAATTTTCCATTAATCATGTTTAAAAGGAGTTTAAGAGATTAAACATGTGGTTAGAGGTGAAAGGAAGGTGATTTATGGATGGACATTAAGAAACATTATTTTTCCCCTTTTCTCTTGAATATTTTAGCCAAACCTATTTGGGAGGGTTAGAGATGGAATTTCATGGTTTTGATGGTTCCATTGGATTTAGAAGGGAAAATTATGTGGAAATATATGTGTTCATGATTTTTGGAAATTTGTATGCAAATCTGGAATTTTTAGAAGTTTAAAGTAAATGCTGTTTGATTTTATTTTTGGCAGCAATATTGTTGTGAAACGAATTTCGCTGATCAAACCTTGTCCAAAAATTATGAAACTTTACAATCATAAAGTATACATGTAGAGCTTTAATTTGGAGGGTAGAACACAATTTTTGGACAAGTAGGGTAAAAGATATGATTTTTCAAAGTTGAGCCCTATTTCTGGAAGGAAATCTAGAACAGGGGAAGTTTGACAAATTGCTAGGAAAAATGTGATGTTAATGGCTAGACTTAGACATTTTGCCATTAAAGTACATTTAAAAAGCTTCACATAGGTTTTGGAATCAGTCAATTTAGAATTTCCTAGAATTAATTATGAATTTCCCAAGTTGACTGAAAACCTGCCAGTCTTCTAGAAACAATGTAACTGCACTGTGCAGAGTTGTAATGTGCACAAAATGTCAAAACTGTGATAGATAATTAACAATGAGTTTAGAAATAACTCATGAATGAGTAATAACTCATTTATTATGAATTTGGAATAATAAGACATGACATTTGCCTAAGCCGAAACATAGCATATTGGACTAATAGACAGGCAAGGAAAGAGTGCATTCTAGGTAGTAACTCTATCTTTTATAAACTATGTGAATGTTTGCATGTTTTGTGTATACCATCTTTTGTAATATGAACAATGTATTACCAAGTAGGGCATTGTGCGAGTAGGCACATTTACAGAGGTTTACGGATAGTAGGCAAGTAGCCCAGACTAATGTGCACATATTGTATTCTTTGTGTTATGTTACATTACTGGTGTATGCTATATTTATTTGTCGCATTTTCTATGACTGATTGCATGTGACTACTAAGATTCTTTTGAATCTCACCATTTCCATGAACATTTAAAGTTTTCACCTTAAGTTAGAGGCTCAGAGAGGAGAATCATAATTACTAGCAACGGAAAGTTCCGTACCAGTACAAGAGGAGACGTTAGTTATCAGAAGACCTTTTTATTATTTTAAGGTCTATAATTACTACAAACACACCCTATGGAGGATTCTTGTATTGAAATCAAGTACTTATTGTGTCAGTATTTTATGCTATTTCTGTGTGTCCACCGAACTTTACACAAACACTCTGAGAAATGTGAAAATAAGTCAAGGGTCTTACATGAACCAAAATACTTCAAGCTTTCTAAAATAGGTTTTTTTAGGTCATCTTGATATAAAAACAGAATTAGGCTATGATTTGAAGCTGTTAATGTGACAATAGTTACGTAAGAATTAGGGATGGTAGACAACCATTGAAGTTTAACAAAAGCCTTGTCCATTTTCTCCAGAACAAACTGATCTCGCTTTTGGTCATTAGACCATGTGAAATGAGTACCTTTTTGAGATACTTGCAAAAAATTTCAGTCATCAAAATATCAATGAAACTCAGTCATACTACTATTAGCTCCTTTACAACTAAGTTTATTATTTGTGGAAAGGATTTGATTGAAGTCCCTAATCAACAGCCACGGTTTATCAATTGTTCAGGCATAAGTAGACATCCAGTCCCACAATTGTCTCATAGCAAACTCAGTGGACCATATGTAAGAGAGAGAAAGTAGACAAAAGAGTCATTAACTTCATTGATCTTATAATGACTTACAAAAGGAGTGATTTCTAACACTTGAGCAGAATAATTTGATTTTCTAGCTACTAAGGTTCCTCTTCCTCTTTGCATCTATTCCACAATAATTTGAGAAACCTAAATTTAAAAGAGATGTGATGACCACCTAAATTGATGTTTTGGTTTCAAGTAAAAAAACAAAGTCAAGACAATGCATTGAATGTAATTAAGGGCTAATGATTTCAAAAGTGAATGTAATTATTGTCGAATAAACACTTTTAGAGAATGTGTGATGGGAATTTGGTGGTTTTAGTGATTTCAATGGTTTCCTTGTAAAAAATTGTGTGGGAACAGGTTTGATTGTTGAGTTTGGAGCCATTGGACACATTGGTTGAAAATTTGAAAAACTGTTAAGTGTAATTATGTGCAGGGCAGTCAGTTTGTATAGACATTTTGAATAGGCAAATGGTGTCTAAAAATTCTAAAACTTTCCACTCTTAAATTTCACATGTCAAGCTTCAAAATGGACAAACGATTTGTGTCATTTCGATTTGTGAGCTAAGAGTTATAAATTTTTGAAGTTTGCCTAGCGAAATTGATTATTTTTTGGAATAGCAGACAAATATTAAAACTCTGGGAATTTTTTTATTCCAGCTAGTAAAAGTATATATTTTTCCTTAAAATTAGACTCAATAAGGGTTCTATAGGCTTTGGAATCACTCTATTTCAATTTTTTTAGAATTAGTTATAATTTTTCAAAGTTTGGGCAAAAATCTGCCAGAATTTCTGAAAAATCTGAAATTGTTGGAACTTAATTTAATAATTAAATATCATATAATATATGATATAAAACATTATCCTTCACCTTACTTCATCCATATCAGATGCACATAACAGCTGAAATAGAGAGAGAATAGTTGGGAGAGTTTAGAGAGAGAAACAGAAGAGAACTCACAAGGTAAGCCGATTTCTCCTACGATCTAGTTCCTAAAGTGTATAACTCCGATCATAAGCTACTCCTTTATGTTCTTTAAGGTTTATAAGCTCCTCTTTTGGTGTTAGAAACAGCTAGGGTTCAGCCAAGTCAAAGGAAAGCTAGTGGGAGCTTGAGGTAACTTCCAAACCCTTCTATATTGACTATTCTGGCTACTGTGGACAATTTAAGCAATGAAATTTTGCCGGATTGTCTTTGTGAGTAAAAATGGAAAAAGGGTTGTGGGGGTTGTTATGCTGCCCAAACTGGTACCAAATGTTAGTTGTAACCTAATGGAATAGTCAATAAAGTGGTTAGGAGTAGAAAGGAACGTGTTTACGCAGTCGAAATCGCAGAACCCAGATTTTTCAAGGAGAACTCATAAATTTTGGCCAGCTCTAAAAATAGGCCTTAGAGTTGGATTTTCAATGATTTGATGGTTCCATTGGGATCAAGAGCAAAAATTAGGTGGGGTTACAGTTGGTTACTTTTTCGGAAAATGCTGAAAAAGCATAATTACGAAAATGCCCCTGAAACCTTTAAAGCGGGCTATCAGAGCCTATGTCAAAATTTTGGCAAAAGTACAGCCAGACTGGGTATGGCGGCCCGGGCTGGGGTCCGGGGGTATTTTGATAAATTTTCACCATAGGCTAATGTAATCACAAGAAACACTATGGAAGAGTCTAAAATGATACTTGAATAGTGTTAGATCCCATATGTTTTGATGATAACAAAGAATGGACCAATGATATAAGAGGATATGATAACAAATGAATTTGAACAAAGTAAATAAATGATAGACAAAGCATTACTTGAAGTAAACACTGGAGTAATGAAGAAGATCTGAGAGGAAGAGCAAAGGAAGACCATCACTGGCAGTAGTCTATGTTTACTCAAGTGACCACTCGAGTAAGGAACACTGTTACTCAAGTGGGCACTTGAGTAATGTTGAAAGAAACTGTTTTCAGAGGCACTGCCAAAATTTGGAAGAAGTTACTCAAGTAGCCACTCGAGTAATCTACAAAGTTATATGAACCATTACTCGAGTAGCCACTGGAGTAACACAGGAGAAAAGGCATTACTCGAGTAGCCACTCAAGTAACCAGGTCAAAAATCTTCCAGTAGCTCTCGGCCAAAAAATGCAACAATTTACTGGAGTAACCATGAGAGAAAGAGGCATTACTCGAGGGAGCACTCTAGTAATCAGTAGAGTTATTTGAAGCATTACTCGAGGGGTCACTCGAGTAATCAGGTAGACAAACTCTCGGCCCAGATTTGAATCACATTACTCGACGGAGTAATCGAGTAATCTGCAAACTTATTTGAAATTTACTCGAGGGCTCAACCGAGTAACTTTTGAAGAAAAGATATGGCCACTCGAGTAATCACTCGAGCAATCAGCTTACTGAAGGGAGCACCCGAGTAACTTGTGAGGAAAAGATATGGCCACTCAAGTAGCCACTCGAGTAATCTGGTATTTTCAAGTTTTGTGAGTTATCTTACTCCATGTCTTACCCGAGTAATATCTTATGAAAAATGTTGAATTACTCACTGTCATATTGTTTATATGATTACTCGAGGGACTACTCGAGTAACAAGCATGATCACTCGAGTAGCCACTCGAGTAATGAAGTCTAGAAATCATGTTTTTAATCGAATGATTATTGATTTATTATCTATATGATTAAATCTTCATTGCACTAGTATTCTAAGTACATTTGTAGAGAAATAATGAAGAGATCATGCCAGAAGTGAAAAGTCAAATAAAAGTCTGAATGTTCACCTATCGCTACCTACCATAAACGGATAATTTTCAAATTTGAAGAATGGTCGACCGTTGTTGCGCGACTCTAACGAACATGTTTGAATTGCTTCCAACGGACACTACAAATCATCTATATATATGAAGCATTCAAAGAGAAAAAAACAACAACTGAGAACAAGCAATCACACATCGATCAACATACTCTTTGTGCTTTGTTTTCTTATACTCATTCTTTGTGCTTCAGTGATTATATATTTGCTCTGTGAGAGATTTTTTCATTACAAACTCAATATTTGTTATTGAGACAACTTAAGGTTGTGGAACCTTGAGTTAGGGATTTGATTGCAACGTGTAAGGGGGAGCGAGTGTCCAGGTGAAGGAACTTGCTGTGTACTGAGGTGCCAAGAATGTAACACCCTGCCTTTAATCATGTAATTATAATTCGATATTAAATAATTAAAGTAGATTAGAGACCTTCGGATAACTTAAACTCGTTTCAATCTCCTACTTTGTGGTAGGGTTTTCACAAAATCATTCAAAATCTCTTTCCTGTTCCTGGTCTCCATTTCAAAATTCGAATATAATCACCTGTGCGGTTTATCTACATTCACGTATGACAGAGTGTAAAACCAATTCCCCGGCAACTCCCAGATTCTATACATATATAACCTGAGGTTTAAGTATCCACTAGGGGATTACATCCAAAATTGAATATACTATTCATATTTCAGATTATACAGTAATCCCGAATTCAAAAGATATAACCAACATTCCAAAATCAACTATACCCCTAAGGGTCCTAAGTGCTTCGGGTCGGCCTCTTCTCCTTTGAGCCACATGCCCTGTCTGAAAGGTTAGTCATAGGAAGGAATGAGATTCGAGAGAATCTCAGTTGTAACAAACCACTCATACAATGTATAAATACCAAGCATGTATATAAATCACAACCAGCAACAACAGCAACATCAATCTCAAAGATACATGGTTTTCACCACAAACGACAGCACTCACGGCTGTATACACAATACGACAGCTTACGCTGTAATCACCATCACGACAGCTTACGCTGTAATCACAATAATGACAGCTTGCGCTGTAAACGACAGCTATCACCAGCTGTAACCGCAGCAACATCAAAGATTCATCACAGAACAGTGATAACACACACATACAGAGCATTACACATAGTATAAGAGAGAGAGTCACTACCTGATCCTTTCCTGACGTCCTTCAGCGCAGTTGGCTCACGAGGGCGGCAAATATCGAATCCTACAATTCCAAATGCACTATTTAGACACTTCCATAGTGTTACTTAGGGTTATATGAGTCTATAATGAAAATTTACAAAAATACCCCCGGGGACCCGGCCTGGGCCTGCCATACCCGGACCGGTTGCACTTTTCTCGAAATTCTAATCTGGGCTATCCTAACATATTTCCGCCCAAGGAATCCATTTCCGTACTCAGAATTATCAAATTCAATGTCAAATTACGAAATTGCCCTTGGCAGCCCTACTTTTAGGGTTTTAGGGGTGTTTCCGTAATTATGCTTTCTCGGCCTTTTTTGAAAAAGTGCCCAACTGTAACCCCACCTATTTTCGCCCACTGAATCCAATGGAATCATCAAATCATTGAAAATCCAACTCTAAGACCCATTTACAGCCTTGGCCGAAATATACATGTTCTCCGGGAAAAATTGGGGTTTTACGATTTCGGCTCCGTAAACGCGTTCCTTTCTACTCCTAACCACTTTATTAACCATTACATTAGGTTACAACTAACATTAAGACCCAATTTGGGCAGCATAACCCCTAGGCCACATCATTTCCAAACTTTAAAACCAATGGCAATCCGGCGAAATTTCACCGATTAAATTGCCCACAGCAGCCAGAATAAGCAATATACGAAAGTTTGGAAGTTACCTCAAGCTCCTTCTAGCTTTTCTCAAGAGTGGCTGAAAACCCTAGCCCCTTGAACACCAAATTGTCTTCTCAAACACCTTAAATAACATAGAAGAGAAGCTTAGGAACAAGGTTATACGCGTTAGGAGCTAGATCGTCGGAGAAATCGGCTTACCTTGCGAGATTTCTCCTCTTTCTCTCTCTAAGAGCTCTCAACTTTCTCTCACTATCTTCAGCTGGAAATGGCGTGAAATGGCTGAAGAAGATGAGCAATTTGATTAATAATCCATGCTGACATCATCTTTTAATGAGATGATGTCATAATTCCCATTTTCGGATTTTCTGGCAGATTTTCTGCCCAAACTTTGAAAAATCATAACTAATTCTAGAAAAATCGAAATGAGGTGATTCCAAAACCAAATGAAAGATATTTAAGTCCTCTTCATAGGAAAAATATTGGCCATTACTGAAAATCACCACAAAATTCCCAGAATTTCAATCTTTGCATACTGTTCCAGAAAATAATTAATTTCGCTGGGCAAACTTCAAAAATCCAAAACTCTTAGGTCACAAATCAAAATGATACAAATTATATGTTCATTTTGAAGCTTGACATGTGAACTTTAATACTGGAAAATTTCAGAATTTTTAGACACCATTTGTCTATTTAAAACGTCCATACAAATTGGCTGCCCTGTAAGAGTTTCAATGGACAGAGTTTTCAACTTTAGCACGATTGTTCCCAATGGTTCCAATTTCACAATAAACACTCTCCCCACATGAATTTTCACAAGGAAGCCATTGGAATCATTAAAATATCCAAATTCCCATCACACATTCTCCAAAGGTATTTATTCAACAATAATTATATCCACTTTTAAAGTCATTAGCCCTTAATCACTTTTTGGGATATTACAAAGAACCCACTGAATCTTGGAGAATATAGTGAAACTCTCATAGATGTTCTGAGGACTGGACCTAGGTCAAAGTGGTTGTGGCCGAACCAATATAACTCTCGGTGTACACTTCGATGATATTTCTCTTTGTTCTTAACCACTTTAAATATTCTGTCAATTTTCTTATATGCAACGAAATTTCTGGTATCACCCAATTCACCCCCCCTCTTAGGTGAAATGCTTGCACTAATAGATAGGTTATGACCTATTTCCTGAACATTTAATATTTTAAGACCAAGTCAGAAGCCAAAAACAGCACATTTTATGAGGCACACTAAAAGGTGGTCTTTGAGATAGTACTTCCTAACCCTTTAGGCATGTGTCTAGGCTTCTAGTAGCCACCTAAAGAGTCCAAGTGATAACCAACTTTAAGTGTTCTGAAGGTGAGAATTTGGAATAGAGAATAACCTATCGTCCTTGACTTTGGTTTATAGGGTTCGACATTTGTCCTAATCGCAAGCAACCTGTGCCTGCGCACGTCAGGAAAGAACAAGGTAGTGATTCTTCTCTTATGCTATGTGTAAATGTATTGTATGTGTGTGTATCATTATTTTGTGATGATATCTAATGTTGCTCCCCATACAGCTGGTGATAGCTGTCTTTATCTAGTGTGAGCTGGCGTTATACAGAGAGCTGTCGTTATCCAGCATAAGCTGGCATTATATAGCGAAAGCTATCGTTATCCAGCGTGAGCTGGCGTTATACAATGAAAGCTGTCATGATTATGTATACAGCCATGAGTGCTGTCGTTGTGATGAAAGCCATGTGACATTGTGTTGCTATTGATGTTGCTGTTAATGGTTGCTTACATACTATATGTTTATATATTGTGTGAGTGATTTGTTACTATTGGGATTCTTTTGAATCTCATTCTTTCCATTGACTAACATTTCAGACAGGGCAAGTGGCTCCAAGGAGAAGCGAACAACCAGGAGCGGTTAGGACTTTATAGGGATGTTATTTTGGATTGTTGGTTATCTCTTTTGGAAAGGGATTACAGTAAATTGTTTTTAGGATGTAAATATTATGTTTGATTTTGATAATGTAATCCCCTAGTTGGAACAAATAACCCTTAGTTTCTACATGTATGAACCTGGGAGTTGCCGGGAATTTGGCTATACACTCTGATATATATATAAATGTGATTTAACTGTACAAGTAATTATATCGATATTTGAACTTGAGACCAGGATAGGGATGAAGTTTTGAAAAAATTTGTGGAAACCCTACCACAGGGTAGGAGTTTAAAATGAGTTTTAAATTATCCGACGCTCTCCAAACCATTTAATTACACACTCGAATTATAATTACTGTAATTAAGGCAAGGGATTACACTAAGGTTCCTCTTCCTATTTGCATCTATTGCACAATAATTTGAGAAACCTAAATTTAAAAGAGATGTGAAGACCACCTGAATTGATATTTTGGTTTCAAGTAAAAAAAACAAAGTCAAAACAATGCATTGAAACCATGAGCCTACACCTTTGAATGACGGTTTTCCTGAATCCATGGCAGTTCCAACTGATAAGTTTCATGGCAACTTGGGAAGCTTTACTTGGGCCACTTCCCTAGCCACTTTGATAGAATTATAAGTCTCAAAAGAAATCTAATCCCAAACAGTTGAAATCAAATGATCCTAAATCAAGGAAGCTAATGACTAACATAACTTTTTATAAGAGACAAAAAATCAACAAATATCTCCCAAGATGGTGATCTCATTTTCTTCTCATCTCAGTCATTGATTTCCTAAATTCCTTTCTCTTGAAGAAAGGGATTGGAACCCTTAATGAAGCATAATTAAAAGTAAAAGAAGGAAGTCTCCCCTTATACCATCAGTAAAGAGCTTTCTTAGAATATTTAAAAGTTTTAAGAGAAGAGGTGACATGAGAAATGTCTATTAGAGGAAAGAATAGGCTAATCAAAATGTTCTCTATCATGAGCATTATACTTCATATTAGGGTGATAAGTTTGGTTTTCCTTAACAAAAGGATCATCCATTATCTCAAAGTTTTGAAGGATGGTCATCTTTGACCTTCTTTTTCACATCATCTTATTAGTCCTCATTATTAAAAGATCTTTGCTTTCCACCGCTAAACAAAGGAGTGGAACTTTAACCCAAAGAAACTTAAGCTTAGGTAGACAAAAAGACTAAGTCTTGATCTCCGTCTTAGAAAGGTTTACTGATAGAGATGGCATCACTAGGTCTTGATCAATTTTAGAAGAGGCAGCCGATATCGGAGGGCATTTAAGTTGTTTCTTAAAAGAACAAACTAAGACTTGTTTCATTCAATAAACCTAAACCAATCAAAAACAGCAATATCATCTCTCTACAAGTGTTTAGTACCTCTTTCATAAAAAAAAAAACCATCATCATTATCAATTGCACAAGTTTCTCTAGCAATATTGATGGAATCTTTTGAGAATTTAGGACTCGTGCCCCAAAAACATTTAATACTAGTAAAAACTACATCACTTGAAATTTTAGCCCACTTAACATGCAAAGTGGAAGGAATTCACAACTTGCAATACTTGCATCTCTAAGCTTTTTGAATCCTGAATTTTATACTATTTACATGCCCCGTTGTCCAAATCAAATGACTCTACTTTTTGGCTTACATTTGATCCTGTCAACATCCTCTTGAAAATAAAAGTGTGTAACAACTTTAACACCAAACCATCGAGCAATAGAAACATATAACCCAGATCAATAATCATAGTTAACACTAGCTTATCAAGACCCCATGAATGAAACCAACACCTAAGGTTGGAATTTAGGAGATTGACAATGTTTAGTCATATGCCTAATACCCATACAAGAAGGGAATACTCTACCAACTTGTTCCAAAGAAATTGATACCTTCATATATTGACCATGAAATAAAGGAAAACAATTAAGGTTGATAGAATTTAAACCCTATTCTGAAAAAAGAACATAGATGCATAAACCATAAGCAATTGGAGACGGTTTCCATTTCACTAGAACGGGTTTAGACACCCAAGTAGCCTTGTGTGGCTACATTGATAGTAATTATCATGTACGAACCCCTATGGGGAATTTTTGTAATTATGCACATATATCAGTATAATTATGTTATTCCTGGTTGCCCACCGAACCATGCATTAATATTCTGCCGCAAGTCAAAATAAGATAAGGGTATGACACAACCAATCATATAAAATACGAAAATTAAATATACAATGCACCATATAGTGTAAAATGAAAATCCATACTGTATTGGGTGTGTGCACAATGCTCAGGGCCAAATGACTGTTTGGATCCCCTACTTGTCCATGTACCTCAGCTGGGTTCCAGACCACACTAGGTAATGTGCCCCCGGCACCGTGTTCCTATCACAAAATATAGCAACATACAACATATCAACATTCACATAGTATACGAGAGATTGAGTTACTACCTTATGTCCCTTTTTGTAACACAAATCAATTCCTAATTTGATCTGGCTCGAGCTCAGCAGACTGGTCCTAAAAATCCAAGTTTACAAGAATCAGGTTAATACTCATTCATATATCACTCAAAACTCTTCCAAATTACTTTTGTTGATTATATTAGTCCAATTCTGCAAAACTATCAAAATACCCCTGGAAACCCAGTCTAAGCCCCTTTTTACCATGTCCGACCGTACTTTTTCAGAAATTCTGACCTGAGCTATTCCAATACAGTTTTGAGTGTAGAATCCATTTTTGACCTCATTTTTTGTAAAATCACTACCAAATGATAGTTTTGGCCCTAACAGCCCCTACTTAGGGTTTTAGGGGTATTTTCGTAATTTCACTTTCTAGGACTTTTCTCACAAAGTGATCAATGTCAACCTTACACAATTTTCCCTCCTGAACACAATGAAACAATTAGATTAATGAAATTCCAGCTCCTACCCCCTATTTTCAGCCTTGGCTGAAACTTACTCTAAGAAAAAGGGAAAATGTGTTTTTGAGTTTCAACACCTAAAGCTTGCTCCTTTTCACTCCTAACTATTTCTTAAACCATTTAAACACATATTAGACATGATTTAAGGAAATTTGGGTAGTAAAACCCCTTAGGATTTCCACTTTCAAAATTTACGAAATCAACAAATAATCCATAAATCATGCCAAAAACCACAATAACAACAACAACAATATACCAAAGTATTTGAGGTCCTTGAGGCTATCTTTGATTTTTTTTTTACTTTCTCTCTCAAAAACCATCCTCCCTCCCTCTATCTCTCTCTTCCCTTGAATATTTGCTGGCTACACATGGTTTCCATGAAGAACAAGAGATTAGGGAGCTACTACACAAGTTAGAAGACTTTAGCTCTTGAAATCACAAGTTCTTACCTTAGGTTTTTGATTCTTGAGCTCCCTTTCTCGAAGTCTCTCCAAAGCCCTTCTCTCTCTCTCTCTCTCTCTATTGTTGTTGGTGGCATGAAAATGAAAGAAAAAAGATGACCCAAATGCTTAAAATATCTTCATCTTTTCCTGAATTAACTTTATTACAAGAAAAGATTTATGACCTAACTTTGTACTTAAGTTTATCTCTTGCCAACTTATGTCATAAAATCCCATTACATGTGAACTAATTTTCTTCCCTTTCCTTGGCCCACAAAAGACGCCCAAAGGTCCCTTTTTACACCAAATTGGGCTTCATCCATTTATCTTAACTACATGTACAAGATATATTATTTTAATCTTAATTAACATGTGCTCAAACTTAATCAATATTATTTAAATCCCTTGGCTTGGATTGATGCCACTTGACACATTTAAGATTCAAAAAATTATTTTTCCCCTCCTATTTCCTTTATTTGGGCGAAATTCATGAGGAAAAGGGAAATAATAGTTGCTCCAACATTTTCCACAATCTCATTGATTAATTTATGCACAAGTCCAACTTTGACTTTTCAAACTTTGATTTATTTGACCAAGAATGTTCCAAATATATAATTTCCCTTTATTTTCCTTAATTAACTGAAATTAAATTCAATTAATTAGAAAATAATTAATCTTGTGCTTTGTTGGCAAATTTACGATTTTGCCATTATATCTTTTTTTAATTTAATTTGAAGCTTAATCCTTTTCTTCATTTATGGCCAAAATCAACCTTAATATTAGGCCAAATAATGTGCTTTACTATTCTTCCATTTTGGGCTTTGATATTGGGCTTTTTGGAATACCAAAAATAATAATTTATTGACTTGTTCTAGTCCAATTCTCATGAAAATGAAAATTTACTAACTTTTAAATTCCAAGATCATGTATATTCACCATTTCATTTCTTTGAATGTCACAAATAATTCAAAGTATATTGGTGAATAAAATTTGGAGTGTTACAAAGAATCTACTTAAAGCACTATGAGTCCATGAACAAAGATGAAAAATGGAGGAGAGGAACAAAGATCAACTGTGATTGGTGAATCAAAAACTGTATACAGAGAAGAGAGCTCTCTATTGATGGTGGCAAGCTCCAAGATGGTGATCTTCTTGATTTATGAGATAGATAAACAAAGGTGTTAATGGAGGCGAATGATGCTGGTGAATGGATTTGAGAGAGAGACAAGCTCTCCTAAGCACTCCAAGACAAGGAACAGTGATGAAGGCAGCAAACAGCTTTGGTGAAAATCAAGGGTTTGAAAGATAGACAAACTCTTAGACACAGGTGTTAACAACGGCAACATCGGCGAACGACGTTGGTGAAAATCAAGGGTTTGAGAAAGGCGAATCTCTAACTCTCATCCACGTAATTTCAAGCTATATCTACTATTATCACTCTATCTTCTTTTATTACTATAGGTAAGAAAGAAATGCTTTTTTGGTGTTTCATCTTGGAATCTTTCTCAATTATGAAAATTTTCACTATTTCTCTAATTCTCGCTTTAAATATGGGAGATTTAACCCTATGTTTAGATGGAGAGAAAATTAGTGGAGAAATAATACTATGAGGAAAAACTCCCAAAATTGTAAATTTTTTTAATCATTTTGGGAAGTTTTCCTTTCTAGTATTTGTAAAATCCACTCATTGGACATATGAGTAAGTGCTCATGAAATGTCAAGTGGGACTGTTATAAAATGATAGCATTATTAAAAATGTCACATGGCTACATATATATATATATATCAATTCACAATATCATAATCTCATTCTCATATTTATCACATGAGGGCAAGAAAATCAATATACAAGAATTTATTATCTCTCCTCCCTTATTTCCTCCTCGCCTTATTTCCTCAACTGGACCCATGGGGTAATACTCACCCATGTGACTAGTAGCTTAACTCAACAAGCTCACCGATCAAATAATATAGATCGGCGAAAATCCACAGAGCACAAGACCATACCATGGGTTCCCCCTCTAGCATAGTAAGGTGTCAAAACCCTACTAAACACAAATGGGCCAAAGGACTAACCAGTTTACACATGGAAGCCCACCACCTTATTTTCTCTTTTTGTACAAGAATTCACCCCCTTTATTTCCTCTTTTAATAACCTCCCATCAAATCCACATCCACCATCCCCTCTCATATCAATACTCAAGAGATATAATCACAATAGATTATCACATGCCATTATCAATTCACAAGTTATCAAGAGAATATTTTCAGTCTTATAAATCAACACCAATTCATATAATAATATCACTAGTCCATTCTCAATAAAAATAAGTCCTACAAGACAATTTCATTAACCACATAGTTTCATAGTCCATATCACATACTAATAGCAAATTTATAGTTCTATAGAGTTAAAAATCACTCACAAACATCATACAAGCATGTACAACAAGAGGAAAGTGGTTACCTGCCAAAACAAATTACTACCACAAACACACACCATAATCAATATACAATAATCAATTTACTACACATTAATAACTCTGAGTTATTTGAACAATTAACTTAATTCTGTAAATTTAAATTTTTGAATTAATTACTCAAAAATTCCAATTTCACACTAAAATTCCAATTATTTATTTTAATAATAATTCAAATATTTTTCTTAACCCAACAATTCATTTAAGTCATTGATTATGGTAACACCCCAAATTTTTATTCACAATTTGTCTTATACTTAATTGTGCCATTTAATGAAATGAAATAGTGAATATTCATGATTATAGGAATTAAACACTAAAATTGAAATGTGAACAGTGCTGCCAGTGAAATTTCCTGCGAGGCAATGAGTTTGTCATATCGTTTTAGATGACCAAATGAAGACCACAAATTGTGAAATTTTACAGGATGAAAGTAGACATCCTGAGGTTTAATTTGATAGGTCATGGGAATTATTTAGAGATGTGTCTAAAGAGTTATGGATTTTTTTAATTTTACCCAGTGAAACTGGCTATTTTCTGGATCATTGTCCAAAGATTGAAATTCTGAGAATTCTCAGCCTCCAGTTGACTAAAGGCTATATTTTTCTTGAAACTAGATTCAATAAGGGTTTCATAACCTTTGGAATCACTCCAATTCGATATCTATAAATAAAGTTGTGATTTTTCAAAGTTAGGACAAAAAATATGCCAAAATTGCCACTAATCCGAAAATGAAAAAAAATGTGATGGCAAATGTTGTAATTATGGGATAAATTAACATCAGCCTATTTTGCTTCTCTTATAGGCTTGGGACGTGAACTTGGGCTGACCAAAAGGGAAGAGAATTAGTTTAAGTTTAATGAGATCCTATGACACTAATTACATGAAGATAAGCTCAAGTACCAATTAGGTCATAAAAGTCAAATTTTTGGGAAATAAAAATTAGAGAAAGTATGAGAGATATTTATGAAGCTTTTGATTCATATTGCCCTTCATCTTTCTATGGCTAAGCATGGAGAAGAGAGAGTGAGTGAGCTTGAAGGTTAGAGAAAGGAGGAGAAAAAATCAAAGGTAGGTCTTGATATTTCATTGTGATTTAGCTTCTAATTAGTGTAATTCCTTCCCTAAGCTCCTTATCCATGGATTAACATGTTTAACGAGAAAAATATCAAGGATTGAGAAGGAAGAGGTTTTGGCTAGAGAGAGGGGGAAGAGAAAAACCAAGAATCAAGAGATAACTTCAAAAAATCTCAAATCCTTGGTAGTGTGTTGTTGTTGTTGATGTTCTTGGTTGATCTGTGATTTGTTGATTGGATTTTGCAAATTTGGAAAGTGTAAACCCTAAGGGGTTATGCTTCCCAAATTTCTTCAAATCATGGTTGATTAGTGTTTAAATGGCTTAATAAGTGATTAGGAGCATAAAGGAACAAGCTTTTGGAGTTGGAATTCAAAAATCCAATTTTCCCTTTTACACCTATATGTTTCTGTCAAAGCTAGAACAGCAGGAAGAAGCTGGATTTTCAATAATCTAATGATTCCATTGTGTTCAGGAGGAAAAATTATATAGGGTTGATGTTGAACACTTTTTCAGAAAAACCCTAGAAAGTGAAATTACGAAAATACCCCTAAAACCCTAAATCGAGGCTGTCAAGGCCAAAACTATCATTTGGCAGTGATTTTGACAAAACCGAGGTCAAAAATGGATTCCTTAGGCGAAAAATATATAGGAATAGCCTGGGTCAAAATTTTTGGAAAAGTACGGTCGAACTGGGTATGAAAGAGCCTGGACCGGGTCCCCCAAAGGCATTTTGGTAATTTTATAGTTTATACTAATATAACTAACAAAAATACTTTGGAAGTGTCTAAAATAGTACATGAATGGGTTTTAACCTAATTCTTATACATTTGAAATTTTATGACCGGTTTAATTGCCCGAGCCGTTAGCACATAGTTCGAAGAACTATTTTTGTGTAGCAAAAAGGGACACAAGGTAGTAATTATATCTTTCATACATTATGCCAATGTTTATATGCTTTGTGTATGTCATTTATCATAATATGTATGATGCACAGGTGCCTACAGGTACACTAAATGTAATATCCTAAATTTCCATTATGGGTTAAGGACTTCAAAAGTATATGTGATTATGGTTAAACCAATACTTTTGGAGAATACGATGTGAACTGTGGTTTGAATGTGTTATGAGCAGTGTCGAGACCCTATATTTAAGTTCAATTGTAGATTAACATCTAAATTGACTTAAAATAGAAGGAGGGCACATTTTATGGTGAAATGTGAAGAATAGATGTGTTTGGTGGTGATTCAGTAAGAATTGTCATAATCAAGAGTAAAATGGGAGAGTTGCCAGCCAATTGATCAGTTACCGAAGAGGAAGCTCATTGGCAACTCAAAGATCAATGATTGTGATTGATTGTTATGAAATTAAAAGGGGTGGAATCCTATGTGTTTGTGTTCATGTGGGCTCATGAGGACGAAATAAGATTGTGACAAGTGTCACCACATGAGCCCTTGATCTTGGGTCAAAGTTTCAACACTCATTTCCCTCTTTTCTCTCTTTGTAAGTAGGCTAAGAGGCCTTTATGCCTCTAAAAATCTGCATCTTCATCACCTTTATATTCTCTCTCTATTATCCATGTTTGTTGAGCTCTATGGAGGAGAGAGAAAGGAAAAAAGTGAGTTTTGGCTTGTGTAATGTCCTCTAATGCTTAAATACCCTTATCTAATGTTGTTCATAGTGAGGAGAGCCTCATCTCTATGGTTTTGGATTTGCGAAAGAAGGTGTTTTGAAAGCTTGAGGAATCTTGAAGTTGGAGGAATCAAAGAATTAGTTTAAGGAAGAGGTGAGTGATAGCTTCTCTTTGACCTAAGTTTTGTGGTTATTGGTTAAGTTTTGTGAATTGTGGAATTTTGCCCTGATTCTGTGTAATTTCGAAATGGATGAATTGAGTGGTGTCATGTTGTGTTTTGTGGTGCAATTGGTGTCATATTGTGTTTTGTGGCCATTGGAATTGATTTGGGAACTTGAGATGGAAAGTTGTGCAATGTTGAGGTTTGTGTTGTGAATGGTGTTGACATGTTGTGATTATTGTGTAATATGTCAATGTGATGTGAATTTGATTGATTGGGTGTTTCCAATGGATTTCTTGTGAAAAATTGTGTGGGAATTGTGTTTGATGTGAAAATTGAACCATTAGAAGTCATTATGCAAAATCTGGAAATTCTGGTTTTGGCTAAGTGTAAAATGTTGTGCAAGTGACCAACTTTGCATGGTATTTTGACATAGCAAATGTTGTTGAAATGATGTGAAACTTTCCAGATTTGTGGTTCACATTGCAAACTTTCCATTAATATAAAGTTTGGGTCATTCTGAGTTTTATGGACCAAGTTATGGTTGTTGGAAAATGAGCCAGGGGATAGGTCTGTGGTTGGCCGCAGCCTAAGGGGCTGGCCGAGACCTAAAGCCTTCTGACTTGCTTCTGGCCGCGGCCCAAGAGGGGCTGGCTATGGCCCAAATGTTTCTAACCTATCTTTGGTCGTGGCCAGAAGTGCTGACTATGGCCCATGAGTTTCTAACCATCTGTTGGTCACGGCCCAAGGTAGGGCTGGTCGCGGCCAACCTTCGAAAAATGATGCTTTGAGGTTTTAAAAGATAGTCTTTGGTCAAGTTTCTCCTAACCCTTTAGACATGTGTTTACGCTTTGAGTAACCACCTAAAGGTTGTAAATGATAATCAACTCTAAGTGTTTGGAGGTTGAAAGATTGGAAAAGGGAATAACCTTATGTCCTTGATTTAATTGTCAAGGTTCAATATTTGCCTTGGTCGTAATCTACTTGTGCCGGAGCACATGTAGAAAGAATAAGGTAGTAAATCTTCCCTTATACTATGTGTAAATGTAGTGCATGTATGTGTCATCATTGTTTTATGATGTTGCAGATACTACGAAGCTTGTGTATTTGTGCGTCTTTCACCTGCGGCCGCATAGGGGGTTCCTATGGCGGAGGACCATCCTACTAGGGCGGTAGTTTACGGGGGATTGACGATAGAGTCGAAAGGCTATTTATGTTGCTATGCTGCTTGATGATATGCTTGCATACTATGTGATTATATATGGTATGAGTGATTTGTTACTATTGGGATTCTTTTGAATCTCATTCTTTCTATTGACTAACCTTCCAGACAGGGCAAGTGATTCGAGAAAGAAGCAAGTAACCAAGGGTGGTTAAAACTCCCATTGAAGTTGTAGTTTGTGGTAGATGGTTATCATAGTTGTGATTATTGTATAATTTGTATTCATCTTGGATTTGAGATGTATTTGGAATGTGTATTGTGTAATCCCCAATTTGGGAATTTGTAAATGGGCGAATGTGCCTTGTATATCCATTAGCGAAGATGTTAACCCGGGGTTAACCAGGGATTTTATTGTGCACTCTGATATTTATATATATGAATATGACTAAAGTGTGCAGTTAATTGTATTCGAAATGTGAATATGAGACTAGGTGAATTAGATTTCAAAAGATATTTGTGAAAACCCTATCAAGGATGGGATTGTAAGTGTGTTTTGACTATTCGTTGGTCTCTAATTCATTTTAATCTCGTATTTCGAATATAATTACACAGGGGGTTACACTAAACATGACCGAACATAGTACCTATGGGTACACTGAACATGACCGAACATAGTGCCTACAGGTACACTGAAATGACCGAGCATAGTGCCTACGAGTACACTAAACATAGTGCCTACAGTACACTGAACATAGTACCTACAGGTACATTGATATGCCCAGTTGGTGGCCTCAAGCCAGGCTGAGGTATGGAATGAGTAGGGGTGGCAACAGTTGTTGGCTCTGAATATTTCCGATTGAACTGAATTGTGTGTTATTATATTATTGTTGTATGTGGTACATGGCATATTTATTATTGCATTTTTTATGAGCGATTGTCTGTTACTACTTAGATTCGTTTGAATCACCCTTTCCATAAATGTAAAAAGTTGCAGCAGCAGAAAACGGCTCTGAAGGCACAATTGAATTTACCGACAATTCATTGAGGGTTCCGATCAAGATCAAGCGAAGACATTGGTTATCTAAAGCCCCTATTATGATTTAAGGTCTATAATTACTATAAACACACCCTGTGGAGGAAATTCTATAAGATAATCATGTATACTTTATCAGTATATATATATTATTCCTATGTTGCCCACCGAACTGCCCTCCAATTCTCTAATTAATATCACTGGTAAGTGGTATGTGTAACCCCCTCCATAATTATATCCGAAATACACGATTAAAATGAAATAGAAACCAATAATAATCAAAATTTATTTACATTCACATCCTTAAGATAGGGTTTTCACAAATTTCTTTAACAAACACTTTAACCTGGTCTCACATTCACATTTCAAATACAATTACCTCGTGAAGATAAATCACATTCATATAAATATCAGAGTGCACAATAATAATACCGGCAATCCCGGGTTCATACCTTCACAAAGATACGCAGGGCACATACGCCCTTTACAATTTCTCAAGTGGGGATTACACAATACTTAATCCAAATACACATTCTAATCTATCATCTGAACATATACAATTATCCCAGCATATAACAATAACCAACTACCAAATCAAAATGCCCGTAAGGGATTCTCGCCGCCCCTAGTCACTTGCTCCTTCCTCAAGCCACTTGTCCTGTCTAAAACATTGGTAGGGGAGGGTGAGATTCTAGAGAATCCCAGTAGGAAACAGATACCAATATGCATGCAAGATAAGTGTTTAATGCATGACATGCTTGCATCACAATAACTCGTGCTCACGTAATGATATATCCGCATGCTCAATGTTTCAACAACATACTCACGGCCATAGTATAAATAGAAACAGAGCTTCAATCATTCATATATGGTTCACATAATCAAGCAAAGCAATAACATGCATCAATACATAACACAAATAACAATACATGCAGGAGAGATAAGTTCCCTACCCTTTTTCTTTCCACGTATGCTCCAGCATAGGCTACTCACGATCCGAGCGGATATCAAACCATGATCAGGGCGAATACCCAACCCAATAACCAAATCAAAGACATAGGGTCATTCTCTTTTCCCAATTCTCATTTTTATAACACTTAAGGTTGGTTACCATTCATGACCTTTAGATGGCTAATCAAAGCCTAAACACATGCCTAAAGGCTTGGGAAACACTTGACCAAAGATCACTGTTTAAAAGTCCAAAATACTGATTTTTGGGGGTTGGCCGCGGCCAATGGATGCACAGAAAGTCTTGGGCCGCGGTTCATAACCTCTGGCCGCGACCAAGAAAATTCTGTTTCCTGGCTGAACTTCCAAAAATCATAACTAATTCTAGAAAAATCTAAATGAGCTTATTCCAAATCCAAATGAAAGCTATTTAAGTCCTCTTTATAGGAAAAATATGGAATATTACTGGAAATCACCACAAAATTCCAGAATTACACAAAACTCAACACTGCCCCAAAACAAAGTTCAGTTTTGATCCCAAACTTTGGCAAACCATAACTCTCAGTTCAAAAAACGAAATGACACAAAATATATGTCCATTTTGAAGCTTGGGATGTGAAATTTAAGACTGGAAAGTTTCCGAATTTTCCAACAACATTTGGTCATTCAAAATGTTCGTGCAAACTGATTGCCCAGACAGAGTTCACACAAAACAGATTTTCCAACTTTTCTACCAAAGTGTTCAATGACTCCAAAATCAATAACCAAACCTATTCCCATACAATTTCTCACAAGGAACACAATGGTAACCTCAAAATGACCAAAATCACAACCCATTGACATGCCCAGTTTTGCCCAATGCACAAAAACTAACACAAAGTGGCCAAACTTCACTTTTAAGCTTCAATGCAATTCTATCACTTCAAAACACGAAACAATGCATCATTTCCATAACAACAACATACCATACTCCCCCATAACCCTAAATCATGAAAATTAGGACAAAATTTTCAGAAATTCAAGGCCCAACCAATGGCCACAAAACCTATATGAAAAGGTTTGTCTTACTCACCTCTACAACTTTCCCCAAAAGAGTTCCTTGATTCACCCAAATCCAGAATTTCATGAGAGCTCAAACACCACCAAATAACAAATCTAAAACCATGAAATTGAAATTCTCAACACAAGGAACAACTTTATAAAAGAGCATTTTTCCATTAGAAGCCATTAAGAGGGTCAAAATGGCTTACCTTTATCAAGATTTCTTCCTCTCTCTTGAGCAGCCATGGAGGACGAAAATATGGAGAGAGGAGAGAGATATGAGAGGTGAAGATGATGAAGAATGGCAGAAAAATCTGCCCCATGCCCCTTTGGACGAAAATGAGAGGAGAGAGGGAAGAGAAATTGATAAAATATTGTTTATTTGACTTTTTCAAAACCCTCTCGCTTGACCTCATCTTGACAAGTGTCCACTTCTCATTAATTTTCATAGAATAAGTAACCAATTAATTACTTAACCACTTCATTAGCCATTTTAATTTCACATCTCATATCCTCTTAATTAGTAATTAATCTCTTCCAATAATCACTAATTTAGAGTCATTCTTTCAATTTTCCACTAAGTATGGCATATTAATTAATATTGCCACATAATTCATAATCAAATTCTTTTCTTTCTTTCATGCGCCATTTACCCCTATATTTAGTCCAATAATTATTTCATCACATAATTATGCTAAAATACAAGGTGTTGGGCATTCCCAATACTTAATCCGGATCTCAAATCCACATTAATCCACATAATCATTCACAATAATTGTAATTAGCCCTTAATCAAAATTTGGGGCATTACAGTATGTAAGACTGGGTCTTACAATTATCATCAAATTCATTCCATTACATAAAATCTTCAATTTAAAGTTTAGGGCATTAAATTTCAAATTATAAATCTTCACTTTAATCAAAAATCTAAATCGATTAAGACTTTAAGAATACCTCCAATAATCCAAATAAATCATTTAACCTAAATTTAATCAATTAAAAGGTTCAATATAGAATTATTTATAAGCTGATTGTATCAACTATATAACAAAAGCAAACCAATTAAAGTCAACTATTAATCGTCATCTACATTTTTATAGTCATATATATCAACAAAACTCAAAACTTACCTAAAACCCTAACCTCAAAATATCCTCTAATCAACAGAAAAATACTATCATAAAAAGGAAAAAATTATTTACAAAATTTTTTACAAAAAAAATTTTGTGATTAAAAATGATTTTAAATACTTTATTGATCTCCAAAATAGAACCCTAAGCTGAAAAACTGAAAATATCGACACTATTTGCTCCGTCTCCCAAGATAATCACTTCACTGTTGCCACAATGAAGTGATGCGTGGGGGTATACATATTACCCCCTCCCCCATGTGATAGCCAAAAGGGCCACGTGCCCCTTTAGCTGTTATATATATATATATATGTGTGTGTGTAAAACTTTTTTTTTATTTTTGTTATACCCTTTTTTTCTTTCAAATTCTTTCCTTTTTTTCTAAATCTTTTCTCTTTTACTCCCCTTTTTTATAATAATAATAACAGCAACAATAATAATAAAATATTATTATTTCTACATCTGTATTTCACTAATTTCTTTTACTATCATAAATCATATTTTAAATAAAAAAATTTATTTCAATAATTACATAATAATTTTATTTATCATGATTAATTCTTTCTTAATTGTAATTTAATCCTAATATAAAAATTAGGATGTTATAGTATTCACTCCCGCAATTTTCTCCTAACTTTTTCCTCCATCCAAATAGAGGCATTTCAAGAACTAGTTGTCTTCTAGGTTTTAAGGGTATGTGTTAATTGGTAGAGCAACGATGAGGTAGGGAGGATGGCTCGGCTAGTTGGGGGGAGGATGAGAGGAGAAGAGTGTAGGAGAAGACAATGGAGGAGAGTGAGTGAGCTAAAGTAATAGACGTTGGTATGGTGTTAAGATTAGGGTGAGATTGAACCATCTTTTATATTACAGGTGTAAAATTGCACCCTATAATATTTAAGGGTGCTAGATGGAACTATAAGAATTTTTAGGCTGTTAGATACACTTTAATCATAAAACAATTGATTTATACTAAGGGATAAAGTTAAGTTAGTAATATAGCAAATTTAAAAAAAAAAATTAAGGTGTAAAAATACCTACAAACTTTATCAAAAGTGTACATACAACCATAAAATTTTTTTAATATAAAAGTAACTATAAACTCTTAAAAATAAAGGGGTAAAAGTGATACTTCTATTAAAAATCAGAAAACATCTATTACCATTTTAGTGGGCCCACACTATTTAAAAAATAAAAAACCTAAATTTTTTTAATTTCTTATACTATCCTTCTTATCCTTTGAAGTTTCATCTATCCTCTCTGTCAACCTCTCCCTCCCTTCGACTTCACCATTTCCTCCCAGATCCTAGTGATGGCGGCAGCGGTGACGTCCTCCATTGTTGCCATCATCATCGAATCTCATTGAGAGGGGGATGGCGACGCCCAATTAGAGGCAGCAAGATCAACTTCCAAGCAAAGATTGAGGGCGTGGAGAAGAGGAGAAAAGGAGGCGAATTCCTCCCTATCGGCCTGAATCTTAGTTCCTTTTCATTTCCGACAGCGACGCGCAGTTGGAGGTGGCAAGATCGACTTCTGAGCAGAGATTGAGGGCGTGGACAAGAGAAGATAAGGTGGAGATTTTTAAAATTTGATTTGAGCAACCTTGGAGTAGAATGAAGAAACAAAGAGATTTGTTTGGTTCTTTCCTTTTGTGTTTCCTAATTCTCATATGTTTTAGCAGTATTCTAAAGAAATAGAAAGAGCTTGTTCGAGTGTAGCCGGTTTGAATTGGTGTGATTTGTTGTTTGTGATTATTGATGACGAAGCGAAGCATGGACCGAGAGGTTCATAGGGAGATTTTTATTTTTTACCTTTCATGTTAGTTAAAATCAATTGTTTTTGGTTTAATTTGTGAGTGAGTACGATGATGAATTTGAATGCCTGGAAGATTGAAAATTTGTTGATGAGAAAAAGATGAATACGAGAGGCTGTTTTTTTCCCTTGTATTAGGGGTATTTTAGTACTTTCACACCATCATAAATAGTGGTTAGTTAGTTTTAATAAAATTGTCGCTTTTTCTCTCTTTTAGAAGATTTATAATTACTTTTATACATACAAAAAAAAAAAAAGTTATAGTGGTGGGTGTATTTTTTAAATAAGTTTACAGGTATTTTAGCACATTAACCCTAAAAAAAGATTATCAATAAGTTGTTGATTAAGGTAGTAAGCGGTTTCACCCGATAAGAAAAAGAATTTAAGTTCGAATATGAAGAATCACAATTATTAGAAGTGATAAAAACCCTCTGCGCTTAAAACATTGTAAGGATTAACTCTTCATGCTATCAAAAAATTAGGCTAACATTTACAAAAGTAGGCCTTACCTTTATGCTTAAATAGGGCTAGCAATGGGTAAGTACAAGTCTAGCCTATTTATTAAATAGGGTAGACTAGACTTAAAGTAGGCCAAGTTATAAACTTCTCATAAGGGTCTAGCATATTCTACTCCTGATATTTAGAATGTGTTTGGTATACATAGTGGGGAAGGGAGGGATTTTGCTGCCCTCCCCTTATTGGAGGCTTATTTGAGGCGAGCTATATTTAGCAATAGAGGGAACTGCATACAAAACACTATGCATTCACAAGTTATATAAACCTCACATCATTTTTCCTCTACCATATTTGTATGTTATTTTTATACGGTACTTCCTCTGAATCTTTTTATAAAAATCTAAAATTTAAATTGGTTTTGTCATTTTTATAAGGGTCTGATAAAAGTTGTCTCAATATTTAATACATTTTTTTCATTTGTGTCCATCATTAATTTTATATATTGTATTAATTAAAAGATTAGTAATACTTATATTTACTCTATTTTTATCTCTTATTTACTTTCTTATAAATATGAGTAAACTTTGAAAAAAAATTTATTTTAAGACATATTTATTATTTTTAACTTACTTTAATAACTTTCTTAAACTGTATAATTCTGTCATGGAATGGAAGGTAGCTCTTATAAATAGGAGCTCTCGGAGTGTATACTGCTAATATATTTAATATATAAAAATTATCACAAGTTTTTAACATATTTAATTCAATTCCTTTTTAAAATTCGACTGTGTCCCATGCGAAATTATAATAGACATACACAGTGCGCATGCCAGGCCACCCACCATTTTCAAAGCGTCGCTGTCTCTGCTCTCTCCACTTTTTCCCTTGTCCTTAACAGTTTAGTTCCTTACATTACATACTGATATATTATTCATCAGTTCTAAAGTTTTCAAGAGATTTTTATCATCAAGAGTGATGTTTGTGTTGAATCCGGCGAATACCACTCTTACTTCAAATCTCTCCGACGACAACGCCTTCCGTCGTAGTCGATCTCCTCTGCTCCATGCCGGTACTTTCCCTGGAAGAGGCCGGAAGGCTCCCGGGTCTCGGGTCAACCAGAATGTGACTAGGAGTATTCGAGCTGTGATCAGCAGTAGCGGCGGCAAGACAGCTGATGCCACCACCACGTCTCCGGCCGACGGAACGGTGCCGTGGTCGTCTTCTTCTCCTGGAAGAGAAGGAATCCAGGTCAGGGCGGTGGTGGCGATCAGGAAGAAGATGAAGGAGAAGATTACAGAGAAGTTGGAAGATCAGTGGGAATGCTTGGTAAACGGGTTCGGTTTGGGAATCCAGATTCAGCTGATCAGTGAGGAAATCGATCCTGGTTAGAATAATCTTCATCTTTGACTGGCAATTTTATTTTAAATTTTTTTATTGGTTGGTATTTTGTTTTCTTCCCTGCGTTTCATGTGCACGGAGTTTATAATTACGATCGAGGACAAATCCCCATAATCAAATAATTTTTCTTTTTTTGCCCAGACCCATAATCAAATAATTAATTCATTAATTAATTCAAAAGCAGGGAACATCTTGCATCGATTCATAGGTTCATATCTGATATTAATAGTACTGATGTGGGAACAACGAGGAAGTCATATCCTTTGCCCTCTTACCTTTGGTTTTCATTTGAAAGATGTTTTTTCCGAGCGATTTTATATATGTTTTATAGTATGAGATATTTTAGAGAAAAAATTATTCATTGACTACGTTGTCCCAAAAATTATCTTCATTAATTAAATATTGGCAAATTAGATGTTAATGTAGAATGAAAGGCTTTTTTTTTTTGGAAGTTTATATTTAAAAAAATAAAGTTTTTAAATACACCAGTGGAAATATCACTTTTAAGACCGGTTAAAAACGACATTTTAGACCGGTTTTGGATTTGATCTTGATACAGCCGGTCATAAAAGTCTGCTATCTTTTAAACCAGTTAACAAAACCCGATCTTAAAAATCACTTTTTTAGACTGGTTATTTGAAAACTAGGTCTAAAAAATCCAGACTTAAACAATTGGTCTAAACACTTTTTTTTTCAAGACTTTTAAGACCGGTCATTAAAATAACCGGTCTTAAAAGTCATACTTTTAAAACATATTTTTATAATAACCGGTTTTAAAAGTGATATTTTAAAAATAAATAAATAAATAGGGCCTTTTTTTGTAGTTAAACGTACAGATGAGTAGAAGGGATTACAATGAAAAATCGATTGTGGATACTTCCAAGCAATTTACCGCCATCAGATTTCACAAAAAAAAAAACCTTCCCTGTGAATCTCGCTGCTAAAATTTTCTAAAAGCCTGAATTCCTGTATTGTTCACTAAGAACATCAAACAACGTAGAAAGATAATGAACAGCTCTTGTAACAAAATTCAGGCACACCCATAAGTTTAACTTTGTATTCATATTCAGTTTCTTAGTTGAAACTATGAAACTATTTTGGCACAACCATAAGGAAGAAGAAAACCAGAGATGAAAAAAAAAAAAGCAAACAGAGCAATTTCGCAGATAGGATCCCCCAGAGACCGACCACACACTCAATTCGGTATATATCAGTATGTATACCATTTACACTATAATAAAACCCTCAAAAAACAAAAATCCAAGTAGGATCTCTCTTCTCTTCATGACCCTTGTTCCTCTGGTAAAGAAAACAGATGAGGAATTGTTTTAAACAAGGCGCTTCGCTCTGCACCTTCTTCTTCCTCTTTCATCTATCGCCACCTTGCAGTAAATACTCAAAAATTAGTTTACAAATTAATTAAGCGTTTAAAAGGAAAGTTTATTTAAACCTCATAACATCAGTTGCATCTTCTTCACGCATCTCTGGGTCAAAGCAAAGGAGCAAACAGCTCATGGCAACAAAGAAGTGAGGCTGCCAAGGTAGGTTGCGATGAAGGATGGATGTCACGGGGAAAGAGAAAAGTCATGACGAAGGAGATAAGAGCAAGCGAGGTTGTGGCAGCAACAAACTCATCCAGTGCAAGGGTGAGAGCACTACAGCAACAAACATGAGAATGAGATCGAGCGAAGATGACTGAGCTCACAGAGTAATCGCACCAAGAAGAGAGGTTTCAGATTTAGAGAGCGAAATTTAGGCGCGACAAAGAGGAGATTCAAAAATTTATGGTCGATTTTTTAGACTGAGTATATATAAAACCAGTCTTAAAAGGATGGAAAAAAATAATTTTTAAATGTTTCATATTTAAGACCGGTTTTTATTAAAACCGGTCTGAAATGTTTGATATTTAATATCAGTTATTATTAATAACCGATCTTAAAAGTTTAAAATTTTTAATTTTTTAAATATTTTGATATTTTTAGATCGGTTTTATTTATAACCAGTCTAAATAATTTTTTTAAGACCAGTTTTTTTAAGAACCGGTCTTAGAAGTTCATATAATTACAAAACTGTCACCGGTCAAAGTTTTTAGACCTTATCCGCTATAACCGGTCTAAAAAGGAAATTTTTTAGTAGTGTTATATTCAATAAGGTGCATATGTTTTCTCAACTTATTTAAATTTTAGAGTGTCTTGTAACTCAAAATGGAAGGGGTATTATTTTTGGTATCCTATTTAACTTACATAAGTTTTTTTAAATGTTTAATTTCGTATATTAAATGTAGAAGCCTAGAAGATAAGAAAGTGTGGCGTGATCATCCTAGTGGTTTAACAGGTTTTATTTATTGGACTTAATAATTGTTAGAACTAACTGACACCCAAGAGGAGGGTGAATTGGGTGTATTATAAAAACTTAATAAGTTTGAAATTCTTTTTGCATCTTACGAAATCAATAAGTATATAAGTAATGAAATATAAAATCACAATCAGTTATTGAAATCATATATGCTGGAAATATAAAAGTTTAGGGAAGAGAAGATGCAAACTATGATTTATCCTGGTTCGGTCCAATCCACGATGACCTACATCCAGTCCTCAAACTCCTCCTGAGATTTCAATCCACTATCTTCCTCAAGCTTAATCGGATACTTGAGAACCACTACAATCTCACAAGTTTGATCCGGGCACCTGTGAAGCCTTTACAATTCTCTCACTGAGATAAGAGTTCCCCCTTACACACTATAAGGATACAATTTGTTTCCCACTCAAGATTCCCCAATCTTGAGTAACTCTAACAAATATAGAATGATTACAATGAAAGATTACTTCTCTCTATACGAAGTAGATAATAATTAACACTGAAGTACATAGTGGAAGTATGATTTATAGCTTTAGTCAGGTAAGATTCATAGTAATAGCATATTAGCATTGCAAGCATGGGCTCTCATCATGTTTATTTTGAATGAATCTCCTTTTATAGTTGATGAAGAGCATTTGACCGTTTTAGCTTTTCTTCTTCCCGTTGAGGCTTAAAATATTACGTTGAACTAGCTGTTGGAAACTTTTGACATAAAAGTGCTTTCTCCATCTTGTGTGTTCATCCTTGTTTGATCACCTGAAAAATGCTTAATCACTAATATAATGAAATGTTAGAGTGATTAGAATCAATAAGAACAAGTCAAACAAAATTTCAATGATTTTCTGAAGTTTTAGGGTGATACTCTATTTTCTAGAAAATCAGTTATTTGGTTAACATCTGTTGTATTCGAATAGCTTTCTTTGATAATGAGCAATCTTTATTCGAATACTTTATCCCCTATTCAAATATTCTTTTAGAATTTGAAGTGTATTCGAATAGTGAATTCCTTATTTGAATAGCTGTCTTGTAAAACAAATGATATTATTCGAATAGTGTTATTTGTATTCGAATAATATTCTCTCATAATGAACTTTAATATTCAAATAGACGAACCCTTATTCGAATAGCCTCTTACACAAAATATATGATATTATTCGAATAGCACTTGCTCTATTTGAATAGTGCACCTTTGATAATGAATCTTCACAAACGAATACTGCAACCTCTATATTTGAATAAACTTCTTAGGGCGTAACTCTTTGGATATAAATCCATGGCAAATAAATTATCCTTATAAAGTTCTTTAAGTCTTCTTTGCACAGAAACTGGAATCAATCACAAATACTTTGTATTTCAAAAGTTATGATTCAATGTGCATCGATTGGTCTGGAACAGAATAGAGCTTGAATTCGATCACCAACTTCCAGAAGGAATATCTCTTTGAATATAACTCTAAATATGATCCATAACCTATCCATGGAAAGATTTTTAAGTCTAGTTTCATATGACACCAGTTTCATCTCAATCCGATTTGTGGTTTAAGAGTTATGTCCAAAATACTAAAGCTGTTTTGGAATAAGTTGTTGATTCATGTGTCAATTTCAACAAATCATATCTCTCTCATCTGACCTCCTTTTAACTTGATCTTGGTGTCAAAATGACGCATTAGAAGTCTAGTTTCATATGCCATTGGTTTCACCTCAATTTGAGTTGTGGTTTGGGAGATATGACAAAAATACTGAACATCGCCCGTGCTGAAAGAAACAGAGTCTGCTGCTGCTATTCGAATAGCACTTCTTCTATTCGAATAAAATCACCCTTTTTCAGTTATGGACTATTCGAATAGTCACTTCACTATTTGAATAATATTTGATTTTTTGCACTGAGACTATTTTGATAGTTCCATTACTATCCTGATAGTCTTGTAGTATTCGAATAGTCATTTCACTATTCGAATAGTCTTTAATAATTTTGCACTGAGACTATTCTGATAGTTCCATTACTATTCAAATAGTCCTCTTTGAAATATGTCTAATACTATTCTGATAGTCTCCTTACTATCATGATAGTAATCTTACTATTCTGATAGTAACCTTACTATCCTGATAGTCTTGTATTAGATGCTAAAATTCATCAAAAACTTATTCGGATAATTATCACACTATTCGAATAATGCCCTTACTATTCAAATAGTTATCCTACTATCCAGATAACATATTTAGATACAGAGTTTGAAATCACAATGACTATTCGGATAGTGCCTTGATTATTCAAATACTTTTTCACTTGAATTATTTTCAAATAAATTTGTTAGGCATGCTATTCGAATACTAATGTGCTTATCCGAATACTTTCAACTGTTGGCAGTTATTCTCTATTCTAATAACATATTCATTATTCGAATAATACTTTGTTTATTCAGATAAATTGAGAGTTATTCAAATATATCGTAACTAAAAACAAGTTTTACTATTCGAATAACAATTTGACTATTCGAATAATCCATAATATGAAATCACATGAATCTTTTCAATCCAACTTGATATCTTCTTTCTTTGCTTGACTAATCTACAAGATATTTTACATTAAACACATAAGTTAGTCAATGTAGGAGATAAATACAATAAGTAAACTTTTTGCTCTCAATATTTAACATCTATATTTGACATAATCAAAACTAATCATATTTAACAATAACGCCATGCCTAGGGTGCCGAAAGAGGTTCTCATCTTTTTGCTTGTTTTCATAATACTCCTTTCGCTTCTAATTATAAGATAAAATTAATTTTATTGGAGAAATTTTAAAAGTTAATTAAATTACTTTAGAGAATTTATATTTTTATTTTTTTCTTCAAGCTAATTAGTTTAACTAATAAATTAATATATAATCTAAGAATACACAACATATGATATGATTAAGTAACTTATTTAGCTTCTTTAATCTCTTCAAAAAAAAGTCAACTTTGTCTTATATTTAAAACCAGAGATAGTAGTTTTTTATCTCAAGCACAGATATATGCCAGCTGTGTAATTTACAGTAAATTTTAATACTATTGTTATCTCTTATTATAAGCTTTAAATTTGTGAATGTGGGTCCTTCAAAATATAAGTTTCATTTTAGGTTTATCTAAATATTTATTACATTTTTTTCAATTTTATATCTTGTTGACTACTAATATTTATTATATTTATTCTTTTTCACTCATCTTCTATACTCCTAAGGTTAGTTGAGAAAAGGGTTAAGGGGTAAATTTGTCTCGGAAGTTGACATTGAGGGGCAATTTTGCCTTAAAGTTTTTCGAGAAGCAATTTGTCCTGAAAGTGTCAAAAAGAGAGTAATTTTTTTTCTGACTATTATCCCAGTTAATTTTGACTGTTAATTAACCAAATATATTGAGTTAATAGTCCACATGTTATTCATGTCATTTTTGTTAAAGTGCAAATTTACCCCAGAAGTTCATGTGCCATCTATTTCATTTTTTTTCAAAGTTAGATTTAAAACTTTCGAGGCGAATTTGCAAACAAAAATAAAGTTAATGATATGTGAACTGTTAGCTCAGCATGTTTGATCAACTAACGGTCAAAATTAACCAGAATAGCCATTAGGGCAAAATTACTCCTTTTTTACACTTCCGAGATAAAATTGCCCCACGAAGAACTTTTGAGGACAAAATTGCCCATTAACCCTTGAAAACATAATACATATTTTATGCCTTTAACTAATTTTAATTAGTTTTTTTATTAACGTAAATCAATCAATTATTTAAAACTTATAATAAGGAATGAAGGAGTATTGGATAAGGAACCTGACCTACTTCTCATATTATACCTAATTCTAACTCCTGGAAAGGGGAAAAACATCTTTTTTCCTGTCTAATTTCTTTTATTTGATGTAGAAAACAATGCTTTCTAGATTTGGATTATTCCTAAAAATTTGAAGTTAATCTATGTATAAAGAGCAAAGTTTAAATCAAGTTACTTATATCCATTTAGTTAAGTTTATAAGTGAATCTACAAATACACATATGCATTTTAATTAACAATTGATAGTAGCAAAATAACAAGCACATATATGAAAATCCACAAATCTTAATATAGCTTACACAAAAAAATTACAAGTGTTCAACCAATGGAAAGGGTCTAGTCTCCTGTAATGTAACAAACTAAGATTTAAAGTACTAATATTTAAAATCTAACAGTATCTTAAAAATTTATATCAAGAATTGTGCTTAAACATAATTGTTTTCGGTAGGAGAATACATATTCCTATAAAAAAGATTTACAAGTGTTCATATCAAAAAGATTTACAAGTGTTCATAGGTGAATTACTTAGAAAAGCACATTTTAATACATAAAAATAACAAAATAACAAGTGTCATTAGAGAATTTAAATGTTATTCTTTAATATATCAAAGTTGTTATTTATTAAGTTGTTTTTGTTATTGATATTCAAAAAAAATTATTGTTACGACTTTAGTTATTGTTGTCATTTAATATGTAAAAGTTGGTTAAACCGTTGCTGCGATTTCATTTTTCTAAAGTAAAAGTATTTAATTAGGCAATTTAGGGTCAGGCGTTTTGATTTATAACTTTGAGGAATTTTTTTTATTAGATCAAAAGTTTCTCCATCGAAGTTTAGAGGGTAAAGGGTTATCACCATGTTTTCAGGATTTAAACTTGTGATTTCCATATTTACACTCTTTACCACCTCAACCAACAGCTTGTTGGTAAAATTGAAAAAAATTTATTACATTCCCATTTGATCATGGATCGAATCATTGAATTTAATTTTAAATTAATATTATTATTAATTCTTATAGTTTAATCAAAATTTAGTTTAAAATCTTATAATTTCAAATCATTAATGTTGGTCCTAATATTTCATATATATTTTTCTCTGTGTTCAAAGACTACTTCCTATACTTTTATCGAATTTTAGATACTTATACTTAAGTTTTAATTAAATTCTTATAAAACTGTAGAAATAAAAACTAACACTTTAAAAATATAGAGATAAAGACAAAAAATTCATTAAATTATAATCAACATCAATCATATTGTTAACCCTTCAATTTTCTACGTAAGTTTAACGTTATCTCACTTTTCTCAGTTACTAATTCGGGAAAAATCGTCCAGACGAACGTTGGAGGGTGGCTACCAAAGCCGTCGAACCTTTCTTACATCGTTGAATACTCCGCCGATTTCACCGTCCCAGGCAACTTTGGATCCCCTGGCGCCATTCTCATTACCAATCTTCATAGCAAGGAGTTCCACTTGCTAGAGATCATCATTCATGGCTTTGAAGGAGGTCCAATTTTCTTCCCTGCAAATACTTGGATTCATTCTCGCAATGACAATCCTGAAAGCAGAATCATCTTCAAGAATCAAGTAAAAACCCTAACCTAACCTCCTTCTTCCGCTTCTTAATTTCTCATAGATTATGATATTTTTGTGGAGTTATTGTTTCTTTGCTAACATAAGCTTAGTGTTCGAACAGGCGTACTTACCATCGCAAACACCAGCTGGTATCAAAGATCTTCGTCGTGAAGATTTGCTAAGCATCAGAGGTACTGGAAAAGGAGAGACAAAGCTTCATGAGAGAATCTATGATTATGCTCTTTACAATGACTTGGGGAATCCTGACAAGGACCTGGACCTTGCTAGGCCGATCGCAGGGGGTGAGGATAGGCCTTATCCAAGGCGCTGTAGAACCGGCCGTCCTCCAACCACCACAGGTATGCATATTGCATTTTTTTATCTTTTTCTTTTTCAAAAAAAAAATAGACAACAATTTTTAGTTTCTTGATTTTATAGGATCCAGTCTGTCAAATATTTGACTCTTTGATATGTTTTGAGATAGAAGTATAGGAAGACAAAACGTTTGAAGTATTGAATCATTCAAGTTCAAGGGCTGAATAGTTAGTTGAGAATGAGTGAATACAAATTAGGAATGTTTTTGTTTTTTAATCTATATTTGGAGAAGCGGTTCTGATCTTACCAGCAACATGGTTGGCGTGTTTGTGAATAGATCCACTGACTGAGAGTAGAATTGAAAAGCCACATCCTATATATGTACCTCGAGATGAGGCTTTTGAAGAAATCAAGCAGGATACTTTCTCTGCTGGAAGGTTGAAAGCTCTGTTCCACAATCTTATTCCTTTGCTTGCTGCAACGCTGTCAAGTTCAGACATCCCATTTAACTGCTTTTCCGAGATTGACAAGCTTTATACTGATGGAGTTGTTTTGAGAGGTGAAGAGCATAATGACATGTTAGAGAATCTATTATTTGGCAAGATGATGAAACAGGTCCTCAGTGTTGGGGAGAGATTTTTAAAATATGATATCCCAGCCATTATAAAGAGTATGTTACTTCTACTGCTTCCATTTCTAGATTCATGAGTAATGTTAATATGAGGTTCATTTATTCACATTAGTGAGTATGCCTGCTTTAATAAGTCTCATAACCACATTCACGTCATTTATACTAGTTTTTGTAATTGTCTAGGTGATAGATTCTCTTGGTTGCGCAACAATGAATTTGCAAGGCAGACTCTAGCTGGGGTCAATCCAGTAAATATTGAGCTGTTGAAGGTAATACTTATAATAAAAATCAATGGCAATCATGATGTTTCCATTTTATTGTTAGCAATATAGTCAATAGTTTGTTTGTTACTTGTCTTCCACAGGAACTTCCCATTCGCAGCAAACTAGATCCTGCTGAGTATGGTCCTTCAGAGTCAGCAATAACTAAGGAACTACTAGAAGAAGAAATTGGTGAAATGAGCTTGGAAAAGGTTTTATATTTTTCTAGTTTTGCCTGACTAGTTTATCTTACAGAAGTTCAAACTCCATTATCTTCTACCTCTTATTTCTATATTGGCAGGCTATTGAGGAAAAAAGACTATTTATCCTAGATTTCCACGACATGCTTTTGCCTTTTATCTGGAAGATTAACTCTTTGCCTGGGAGAAAAGCCTATGCCTCAAGGACAATTCTGTTCCATACTCCCAAAGGTGTTCTGCGGCCTCTTGCTATTGAACTTTCTCTTCCTCCAACACCCTCGTCACCAAGGAATAGGCAAGTTTATACACATGGTCATGATGCTACAACATACTGGACTTGGAAGTTAGCAAAAGCACATGTTTGCTCAAATGATGCTGGAATCCATCAACTTGTAAATCACTGGTAAGACAATGCAAATGAGCTGATTTCAATCAATCTATGAAAAAACTCCAAATACATTGTGTCTATAATGCTTTTAGAGGTGTAAAAGTTCATGATAATTCTGATTGAATTTCCATTTAATTTAGTCATTAAGGAGAGAAAGTGGACATGCTCATAATGAATGGGTTGAAAGTAAAATGTGTCGGTACTTGTTAATATGCAGGTTAAGGACTCATGCATGCATGGAGCCATATATAATTGCTACTCATAGACAACTAAGCTCAATGCACCCCATTTACAAACTGCTACATCCTCATATGCGCTACACACTAGAAATTAATGCACTCGCACGACAGAACCTGATAAATGGAGGGGGAGTAATTGAGGCTTCTTTCACTCCAGGAAAATATGCAATGGAGCTCAGCTCAGCAGCCTACAAGAATATGTGGCGGTTTGATATGGAATCACTGCCAGCAGATCTTATTCGAAGGTAAAGTCTGCTTATATTGCAAATTCAATGCCATAACCCCCGTGCAACTTTCAAATTTTCCCCTGTTGTCTCTTATTTGCTAATAGGTTTTAATGGCTGTGTCCAGCGTTTTTCTGTTCCTTCTAGTTTTATTTTCAAACTACTCCCTCCAGTCTCAAATATAAGATATTGGAAGGAAGGGTTTCTTTGGTCCAGAATATAAAACATTGAAGGGGTTTGTTCGGTGCATTAATTCCCCCCGCCCCCCAATTTTAACCCTAATCATGAATCTTCCACCAAAACAAGAAGAGTGATTACGAAAGGATGAGAAAAACTTATAGAGAGAAATTAATCATTTAATAGGGGTAAATGTTAAAAAAAGTTGTGTTTCAGGACAAATGTAATGAAAAAACTAACTTCAACCTATTTTCTTGGTATGTGTAAACTAGTTGGAAGAGAGAGTCTTATATTTTAGACCGGAGGGAGTAGTATGAAGTTGACAATATCAGTGGCATATTTGATACTTTTTCTTTGGTTCCCAGGGGAATGGCTGTAGAAGACCCTTCAATGCCATGTGGTGTAAAACTGGTGATTGAAGACTACCCTTATGCTGCAGATGGCCTCCTAATCTGGTCTGCCATAAAAGAATGGGTAGAATCATATGTTGAACACTTTTACTCTGACCCAAATTCAGTCACATCCGATTTCGAGCTCCAAGCATGGTGGAATGAAATTAAACACAAGGGTCATCACGACAAAAGGAATGAGCCCTGGTGGCCTAAACTCGAGAACAAAGAGGATCTCTCTGGCATACTCACCACAATGATTTGGGTTGCTTCAGGTCAACATGCTGCCTTAAACTTTGGACAATACCCCTTCGGAGGGTATGTGCCTAATCGTCCCACCCTGATGAGAAAACTCATTCCCCAAGAAAATGAACCTGATTATGAAAAGTTCATTCAAAATCCTCAGCACTTTTTCTTATCATCATTGCCTACTCAACTTCAAGCTACCAAAGTAATGGCAGTTCAGGACACATTGTCCACTCATTCACCTGATGAAGAGTATCTAGGTCAGTTGATTCCATTGCATACTCACTGGATCAATGACCAAGAGATCCATAAACTCTTCTGTAAATTCTCTGCGAGACTTGAGGAGATTGAGGATATAGTCGATGCAAGAAACAAGGACGTTCGTCTAAAGAACAGAAGTGGTGCTGGTGTCCCTCCTTATGAACTATTGCTTCGGTCTTCAGGACCAGGCGTAACAGGTCGTGGAATTCCCAATAGCATATCTATTTGACCTGTTCTGCTTCTATATGAGACGCATTGTTTTGTTGGCAGAAACCTTGTAGATTTCAAGCTTACATATGTATCTTATTGGTGATCTAGTGTTTTACTCTCCGGTTAGAAGATGCAAGAACATGAATATTAAAATTAAAATTACAGTATGTTGATGATTGGTTGAAGTATATCTTCCCAAGTTACATAGATAATTGGTTAAATATATATTAAATCTTCTTTTTTTATTACAGTATGTTGATAATTGTATGATGAAGTTACAGAGATAGAAAGGCAAAAAAAAAAAAAAAAAAAAAAAAAAAAAAAAAAAAAAAAAGATGATCCCAAGTATTGTATGATGAAACACACTCCTCTTTTTAGATAATTATTCATAAAACAATGTAATGTATCAAGTTCTAGATAGCCAAGTAGAAAATATTCTTCATGGAATGATGTCATACACCATAAATCAAGAATTCCTTGAATCTTCTTCTATGAGTAACCACCAAAAAGAAATATCTTTTTCCACTTGTTTGCAGGACCACTGTTCACTTTGAAGTTGGGACCTAAAGTTATGCATGCGTAATTGGCAATCCAAAAAAAAAAAAAAAAAACAAAGAGGGCACTAGTTGCTTTCGCCCCAATATTTGATTGAGGATACCATGAAGAGAATAAATTCTTCTCAGTATAAACTCGTATTTTCCCTGGGGGTGGGGGGCAAAGATAGTGAAAGGAATTAGGGAAAATCCCTCAAAAAGAACTTTTAAATTAAGAAAAGATGTAGAGGTGTTCCGAAATTTAATATCCCAGATCAGTGTAAGTGCCTGAACTGGAATACTAGAATTGAATGTAAAATGACAGATTTAGCCCTCTGATGAAAGAAAAGAAGTTGTTGATAACAAAAGAAGGTGACGTGATACAGGGTGAGCGTCAGCACGCGGGAATGTAAGTGGGAGGCGAGACAAACAGGAGTGAGGTATGTATTTTATTGAGTCGACAATGTTCTTCCCCCGCGTGGTCGAGCTTAAGCAAAACCATTCTCGTCAATTGGTGAAGTTGTGACACGGTGCTGAGATGTAGGAAATTGTGATTTTATTTGTTGTGAGAATGTTATACATACAATTGCGAATGACTTCAGTGAAGTTGTGAAACAAAACCTATGAAAACCCAAAGATAACCTGGGAAAATCGAATGTTATCCTGTGAAAATATTATCGGAGTTTGTGAAAACCTAATGAAAAGTTGGTAAATATGTGTAGAGGTCAATTTAGGTGAGGAAATTGTGAAATTCATAGAAGAACTTGTGAATCCTTATGCAAAACTTGTGAATGATTCTCCATAAGTTGTGAGACCTTATTTAATTGTGGGGAGATAAATTTTTCCAATTGTTGTGGTTGTGATGGGAAGGTTGTAAAATGGTATGAGAATGCAACCCACTTGACTTTGCTATCATGACCTTCTAAAACATACTTGACCACAGCAGCTATGCTACCAAAAAGATTTGTGTTCATGTAACCCAATGTAAGTACACATTAAACTCAAGATTAATGAGGTGGTTATATTTGATCTTCAGCAGAGGATAGTTCTTGGTGATATTCAGATACCCTTTGTGAAGTATGTTGTTTGGTCTAATGATATGGAACATGTTGCCTTGCTCAGCAAACATGGCATTGTCATCGCTAGCAACAAGCTTGTGCATCAATGTACCCTGCATGAGACAATCCGTGTAAAAAGTAGAGGCTGGGATGACAATGGTGTTTTTATTTACACAACTTTAAATCACATCAAATATTATCTTCCAAATGGAGATAATGGCTAATAAAAACACTTGATATCCCAGTTTATATTTCAAAGATTTCTGGAAATACAATCTTCTGTTTGGATTACGATGGGAAAAGCAGCGCTATAGTTGTTGATGCTACCGAGTATTTATTCAAACTTTCTCTGCTGAGGAAAAGGTATGATCTTGTTATGAATATGATAACAATCTAATCTAATGAGGTAGAAACAAGATCCTGTTAAAGCACACATTAAACTCGAGTTTGATGAAATTTATACTTGAGTTTTGCTTAGCACTGGAGGGTAACTGAAGAGTGATGGTGTGAAGTCGCATCAAACTCGAGGTGTTCAGAAGCTAACTCCAGTGCGTACTTGTATTACTTCCGTATGACGACTCGAGTTGGCCCATATATCACTCGAGTTATAAACATCACTGGAGGGTAACCAGATAGTGCGTGTTTCAAGCTGCATTGAACTCGAGTTGTAAAGAACAGATGACAGTGAGGCAGTGTTATGAATCCACGGATGGACTCGAGTTTCTAATCTAAAAACTCGAGTTATCCTGATCACTATAGGGTAACCGAAGAGTAATGGTGTCCAGTAGAACCAAACTCGAGTTGTACAAAACTCACTCCAGTGCGTTCCTGTGTTCAATCCGCATATGGACTCGAGTTGGCCCATTAGAAACTCGAGGTTTCCCCATCACTGGAGGGTAACCAGAGAGTTATCCTATCAATATACACAGAACTCGAGTTGTAAATAACACACTCCAGTTAGGTGGTGCTGTCAATCCATGGTTAGACTTGAGTTTACCAAATAAAACTCGAGTGAAGATCATCATTAGAGGGTAACTGGAAAGTCAGGAACAAAAAGGGGAAAAAGGACTCGAGTGGATTGATTATAACTCGAGTTAAACAGCCCTCCACTCTTTAAATCCCTCAATCCCCAAACATTTCTGTTGACTTTACTCGACTCCGATTTCTATAGCCCTCGAGTTAACTGAAGAGAAACTTACTATTAGTCCGTTGTTGTCTGTTCTGTCTCATAAGTTATCACCGTCATCCTCTGTTTATCCCTATTTTTTAGCGCATATACAGAGGATCCTACAAAATAAGTAAAGGTTATCATAATAAAGCTGAACCAACTTTCTTTGCCATTCTTTGTTAGCAAAGGTTATCATTTCTTTTCCATCAGGATTATATTGTTCGACTGGTAGCTGTTGTTTCTTGTTGGACATTAATTGTTATGAGTTGACTGGTTGGCTAGAAGAGAATGCGCAAGTGCACTCACACGGTTGAGTGATTGGATCATTTTTTTTTTAGTTTCTTTAGAAGTGCATGCAAGATATATTGAACTGATTTTTAAGATTTTCACTTTTGGTTAGTCTATTAATCAATTTAGAGGAAAACGATGCAATCAGTTCGTAAAACCTTGGGTGCCAATGCTGTACGCTCATGCCTGTACATGCATCTGTCTACAATAACTCTAGATGATTAGATTAAGATAATCGCATGTCAAACTCCTAAAGTTTTGAACCTACTTTGGGAGCCTGCATATCAATATATCTTCTAAGATGATGTCTAACAATGGCGGAGTAAAAGCAAACATCTTGCAAAAGTTGAGTTTTGCTTATTGTGTTTGTATAAGAGTTTTTTTTAGAGAGTAGTTACATGATATTCTCCTCATGAAACCAGTCAGCTACTTTTCATGTATAAACTGAAAATTTTGACTTTAATAAAATACTTGATTATCCATGTTTGAAAATGAAGGAGTAAATTACTAATTTGGATATCGACCTTTTATATGAGGTGTTATAATTAAGTTTTTGTTCTATTTGATCAAGGTTGAGGAAGTGAAACCTTTCTTTAACTGTTTGTCAGGATCCTCTTAGAAGTGTTGTTGTAGATTCTTGCATACGAGTCACAGACAATAGGAGGGAAAGCATTAACAGAAAAGTATAAGCATAATTTCTTTGTGGTTTAATGTTAATATTTGTCTCAACTTTATGTTCCAATCAATATGCACCAATAAAATATGCTTAATAGGAATTCCTTGCACAAATTGCAAGTATTCTTTATATTTACTCTTTACAATACTTCAAATCACTGTGATCAATTAAAGGTGAGATCACTATTAGGCTAATTTTTTTTTTTTAAATTTCAATGCTAAATCAAGTAATGTGAATGTTATAGTTAGGAGCAAGCCGCCCTAACTATATTAATGCTAAATCAGGTATTCTTTATATTTACTCTTTAGAAACTTTTGCTATGAATCTATGCAGCATGCTCCTGATCTTGGTGATATTCCTGTAGCTTGCTCTAAGAGGAGATGGTAGTCATTTAGGTAAAGTAACTGAATTTTTCATGCAATATGAAAAACATTTGTATTGCAATGAATTTTCAAGATGTCTGAATCGAAAAGCTTTGAATTATTATTTACTTGTGATGTTATCTTGATATTTTTATTGCATAACCCTTAATACTATTGGTGTTTCTATGCTTACAGATTAAGTGGTTTTAACAGGAAAAGCCACTCAAATTCTTTAGACTGGACTCTTTTTTCTTCTACAAATTTGGATCCTATGACATCTGATATTTTTGCTCCTTCACCCTGGATAATCTTTGGTTGCCAAAATGATAAGCGTTATAATTCAGATTTTGTTGATTGTGGTAGTTAAAATTATGCATACATATTTACATAGGAAGGTTGGTAAATTTTCTATTCAGTAATTGTTTTACGAAGAAAATTGAATTATTCAATATGGTCTTATCTCCAGAAGTGGGATGATCACCCTGCAATGTTGTGAAAATGGCAAACTCGAGTTGTGAAAGTCTAATAGGATATTGTGAAAATGTAAGAATGTGTTGGTAAACTTGAGTTATTAATTCATAACTTAAGTTCTGCATAATATAAGCTAATCACTCGCCGGTTATCCTCCAGTGACGATATGAACTCGAGTTGTGAATGGCAAACTCGAGTTGTGAAAGTCTAATGGGATGTTGTTAAAATGCAAGACTGTGTTGGTAAACTCGAGTTATCAATTCATAACTCGAATTCTGCATCATATAAGCTAATCACTCGCCGATTACCCTCCAGTGACGATATGAACTCAAGTTGTGAATGGCAAACTCGAGTTGTGAAAGTCTAACGGGATGTCGTGAAAATGCAAGATTGTGTTGATAAACTCGAGTTATCAATTCATAACTCGAGTTCTGCATCCTATAAGCTAATCACTCGCCAGTTACCCTCCAGTGACGATATGAACTCGAGTTGTGAAAGTCTAACGGGATGTCGTGAAAATGCAAGATTGTGTTGATAAACTCGAGTTATCAATTCATAACTCGAGTTCTGCATCCTATAAGCTAATCACTCGCCGGTTACCCTCCAGTGATGATATGAACTCAAGTTGTGAATGGCAAAATCGAGTTGTGAAAGTCTAACGGGATGTCGTGAAAATGCAAGACTGTGTTGGTAAACTCGAGTTATCAATTCATAACTCGAGTTCTGCATCCTATAATCTAATCACTCGCCGGTTACCCTCCAGTGATGATATGAACTCGAGTTGTGAATGGAAAACTCGAGTTCTGCATCCTATAACATTCGATTTTCGCAGGTTATGTTTGGATTTTCTTAGGTTTTGTTTCACAACATTCTCACAACTATAAAATCACAATTTCCTACATCTCAACACTGTCTCACAACTTCACCAATTGACGCATTCATATGCTGTTTTAACGGTTTAAAAATATCAAAAGTTGCAATTCAAACTTCCTCACTTAACAACAGAATTTCACAACTTATCTTACAACCTTCCTCATTACGTTTTATCCATATTTCCCAATGAAATACATTGTTTAACACAACCGCCATTCTAATCAGCTGGAGAAGTTAAAATGAAATACATTGTTTAACACAACCACTACCGAACTTCAGCACCGAAGCTCAAATTCGCATCCAAACACCGATACCTCTGCAACTATCCAATGCCTTTCACCACAACCTCTCCTCGCCTTCGCTCCTCCTTAAATCCACCCCAAATTCGCCCCACAGTGTCGCAACCACTATCCTCTCTCAACGCCACGGAACCAGGGTCGACCAATGGCACCGACAACGCCAGAAGCGTTTTCACACAATTTTGCCTTTCTTATCACGGCTCCCTCAACGTTTTTCAATTTAAAAACTCCTAGGGTTACGCACGTCATTTTGTCTCAAATTCAACATCCCAGTTCAGGCACTCACATTTTTGTGGAAATATGGAATTTTGGAACACCTCTACATCTTTTATTAATTTAAAAGTTCTTTTTGAGGGATTTTCCCAAGAAATTAATGCAATGTGCTTAATTTAATTCTACTTTAAATGATGTGGAAGCATGGAGATCCTATCTCACTAACAAGTGGAATGTCACTAGTCAATGTCTAGTGCTCTTGTGGGCTAAAGGGTGACATCCACATTATACTATCCTTTATTATTATAGATTTATAGTAGTAATTATTATTTATTACTTTGGATCAAAATTAAAAAATATACATTAATTCCTTAGTTATTGGTGTTGCCCGCTGCTTGAGGTCCAAGTGATTAGGGCTGAGCAAGTCACCCATAGTTCAATGAGTCCGCATCGACCTAGCAAAAAAATGCCTATTTTAGCTCACCTAAGAAACGCCCATAACAAGTGGGCTTAAATATGTAGGCCGGTGTGCTAAACGGGATGGGTTACGGGTACACCATCAAACTATTTATGCCCGCCCATATGTGTGTGTGTGTGTGTGTGATATATATAATAACATATATTATATATATAATAACCAATATTAATTTTAATTATATCTCACATATGTGAGACAAAATATATATTTAACTATAAATATATTATATTATTTATAAGGTGAAGTCAAAGTTGCTTTGGAAGCAATTTTTCCTAATGTGATATAGCGTAAAGTCAAGTTGAAGCAGATTGTGGATATCTTGCATTGCTTATATGATAGCTTCATTACTTGTAATGAAACATTTGGATCTTAGCCTAAGTCAGCATTAGAGCAAGTGAATGATAGTCTTTATGTTGTAGATGTTTTACTTCCAGAGGTTGAAACTAAAATGTCATTGTCTGTCATTGATCACACATTTTAAAAGTGTTTAGCAAATGAAAAAGACTCTGACTAAGAGGGCTGAATAGCTTTCAAAAGTAGATGAATATACTCAAACCAATTTAATTGAATATTGTGAATCAAAATTTGATCCCAAATTTTGATTAAGGGTTAAGGACTTCGAAAGTGGATGTGATTATTGTTGAATAACACTTTTAGAGTATACGATGTGAATGGGGATTCGAATGTGTTATGAGCAGTGACGAAACCTTGTATTTAAGTTCAGTTATGGATTAACATCTAAATTGCTTAAAATAGAGGGAGGGCACATGATTGGTGTGATGGAATGAGAAAAAATGTGTTTGGTGGTGATTTAAGAGCAATTACCATAATTAAAGGCAAAATGGGAAAGTTACCGGCCAATTGGTCAGTTACCGAAGAGAAAACTCATTAGTAACTTGAATATCAATGGTTGTGATTCATTGTTATGAGATCAAAAGGGGTGGAATCTCATGTGTGTGTAACCCCCCACGATAATTACATTCGGATTATAAAATTTAAGTGAAATAGAGACCAATAAGACAAAATACTAAATTACAATCCCTCATCTAAGAGATGGGGTTTCTTGAAAAACGGTTCAAAATCATAATTCATCATGGTCTCACATTCACATTCGAATATAATTACTTGAGAAACCAAATCACATTAATAAACATCAGAGTGCGTAACTAAAATCCCGACAAACCACATGTTACTTGCATATATATAACATGGGTTTAAAGTTCCCAAAATGGGGATTACATATCCAAAATTTAACATTTACATCTTATGTACAAATGGTAATCTCAAACCAAAATAGATAACCAACATCCACTAAAGTCTCAGAGTAATCCTAACTACTCCTGGTTGTCTGCTTCCCTTTCGAGCCACTCGCCCTGTCTGAAAGGGTTAGTCATTTGGAAAGAGTGAGATTCTAAAGAATCCCAGTAGTAACAAATCATTCATACCACTTGTAATCACATAGTATGTAAACAAATTACCACATACAGCAACCACACAAATCACACTCCACCCTCATCCCCTTTTACCGCCAGGAAGGCACACCGTCCTAACTCGAACCGTTGTTAGCGACTCAGGGACTGTTGGTATGGCAGTGCATACGAATAGCTTTACGACTCACATATAGCCTTTCAGCCCATAATTAGCCTTTTGGCCCACAATTAGCCTTTCAACCCACATAATCACATATATCACACCTAACCTCATCCCCTTTTACCGCCGGGAAGGCACACAGCCCTTACCCGAACTGTTGTTAGCGACTCAGGGACTATTGGTAGAGCGGTGCTTACATAATTTCACAATTCTTGCAGCATACGAATCCATCACAACCAATGATATAGCACACATACAATATATCACATAAGGTATAAAGAAAGAGTCACTACCTATATCTTTCCTGACTGGCTCCGGTACCGTGGTCTCACGAGGGCGACATATATCAAATCCTATACCAAATTAGGGACAACCAGTCAATCTCTTTTCCAAGTTCTTAATTTCATAATACTCTAAGTTGGTTATCATTTAGGACTCTTTAGGTGACTATTAGAGGCCTACACATATGCCTAAAGGGTTGGAAGAAGCTAACCTGAAGACCCCTTTTCGAAAGGCAAAACAATGATTTTAGGCTGGATCACTCAAGTGAAGATGACCTCACTCGAGTGATGAGCGACTCGTGCTTGAGTGAGAACGATTCTCACTCGCGAGTGTTTGACAGTGAGCAACTACTACAACCAGAAAGTGCTCACATCACTCGAGCATGAAACTTTGCACTTGGGTGATGACTCCAAATATGCTCGAGTTGTAATATCCCGATTTGTGATTAGGGCTAATGGCTCTGATAATTGTTGTAATTAGTGTAATTAAATACTTTTGGAAATTTATGTAATATGAATTTAGTGTACATACATGTGTATATAAGATCAATGGTTGTGATTCCTTGACCATGGGTCGGTATCCTATGCTTTGCGGTTATATGAGCTTAAAGTGGAAGTGGATAGGATGATGACAAGTGGCAAGAGGGTAGCCATTGGATGTGGCACTAAAAGACAAAACATTACTTTTTCTCTTTTCTCCCTCTTGTGCGGTTGAGTGTGTGTGTAAGGAAGAGAATTTTCATCATCTTCACCATTTTCTCTCTCTCCTCTCCTTCCTCCATTTCTGGCGCTGGACAAGCAAGAAAGAAGAAAAGAAAAGCTTTTATTTTGGTGAGTTGTGATTCTCTAATGCTCTAATCCTTTTCTCTAATATTGTGTGTCTCATTGAGAGCTACATTGTGGTAGTTGTAGAGTCTTGAATGGTGTTACTTTGGGCATTGATTCGAAATTGAAAGTTGAAGAATCAAGATTCTAGATTGGGCAAAGAGAAGAGGTAGACATTTAGAGCATTTTGATGTATTGTTTGTTATTCCCACAATCAAAGTATGATAATGGAATAGGATTTTGGTGATTTTGACATTCCCATTGAAGTCCTTGAGTGATTTTGTGTGGGAATAACCTTGGTTGTTGATTTTGGATTCATTTGGATCACTTGGGAAAAGTTGGAAAATCTGGTTGTTTAAGCTCTGTTTTTCGCTGTCAGTTGGTAAAATCTGGAATTTTGCCCTAATTATGCCTATTTTTGGAAATATGAAGTTCATTATGATTGATGATTGGAAATGATTTAGTTTGGAGATATATGAACATTTGATGCATTTTGGATGGATAGAAATTGATTGGGTTTGAAATTGTTCAGTTTGGAGATTTTGAGAGTTTGGTGTTTAATGTCACCCACAACCAAAGTATGATAATGGAATAGGATTTTGGTGATTTTGACATTCCCATTGAAGTCCTTGAGTGATTTTGTGTGGGAATAACCTTGGTTGTTGATTTTGGATTCATTTGGATCACTTGGGAAAAGTTGGAAAATCTGGTTGTTTAAGCTCTGTTTTTCGCTGTCAGTTTGGACGAGCGTTTTGAGTGACCAAATGGTATTGAAAAATTGTGAAAATTTCCAGTCTTAAAGTTCACATCCCAAGCTTCAAAATGGAAATATATTTTATGAGATTTCGTTTAGTATTCTGTGAGTTATGATTGTCCAAAGTTTGGGATTGAAACAAAACTCTGTTTTGGAGTAGTGTGTAGTTTTTGGTGATTCTATATTTGTGTAGTGATTTCCAGTGAGGGGCTATATTTTTCCTTGAAAGAGGACTCATATAGCTTTCATTTGGCTTTGGAATCACCTCGTTTCGATTTTTCTAGAATTAGTTATGGTTTTTCGAAGTCAGCCCAGAGTCAGGAAATTTCTGGGCCGCGGCCCGAGAGTGGCGGACCGCGGCCCAAACCTTTCTGGCCTGTTTTGGGCCGCGGCCCAAGAGTGGTGGGCCGCAGCCCAAGACCTTCTGACCATATTTGGGCCGCAGCCCAAGGATGGGTGGGCCGCGGCCCAAGCCTGTGTTCCAGCACTTCTTGTTTTCGAAAAGTGACCTTCAACCTTTTGTTTCCCAACCTTTTAGGGCTTTCATTAGAGACATTTGTGGCCTCTAAAGAGTCCTAAATGATAACCAACTTAGTGTATTATGGGATTAAGTAATTGGAAAAGAGATTGATTGGTTGTCCCTATATTGGTATAGGATTTGACATCTGTCGCTCTCACGAGGCCGCGGTGCCGGAGCCAGTCAAGAAGGATACAGGTAGTGACTCTTTCTTTATGCCTTGTGTGATACCTTGTATGTATATTATGTCATCATTTTGAAATGAATATCGTATGCTGCAAGTTTTGTGAAAACTGTGGAAGCACCGCTATACCAATAGTCCCTGAGTCGCTAACAACGGTTCGGGTGAAGGTCATATGCCTTCCCGGCGGTAAAAGGGGATGAGGTTAGGGTGTGATATATGTGTATATGTGGGTCGAAAGGCTAATTGTGAGCCGAAAGGCTATTTGTGAAGGCCGACGGGCCATTGTGAAAGCCGTAAGGCTATATTTGAGCCGTGTGGCTATTTGTATGCACTGCCACGCCAATAGTCCCTGAGTCGCTAACAACGGTTCGGGTAAAGGTCGTATGCCTTCCCGGCGGTAAAAGGGGATGAGGGTGGAGTGACTAGTGTTGCTGTATGAGATGATTGGTGTGCATATTTTGTGATTGCATGTGGCATGAAATTGTTGTTACTACTGGGATTCTTTTGACTCTCACCCCTTCCATATGACTAACCTTTTCAGACAGGGCGAGTGGCTCGAAAGGGAAGCGGACAACCAGGAGTAGTTAGGCTTACTCCGAGATCTAAGTGGTAGTTGGTTATCATAGTTTTGGATTTAGGGTTATCAAGTGTATATTTAATGTAAATAAATATTTTGGATATGTAATCCCCATTTTGGGAACTTGAAAACCCAAGTTATTTATGTAAGTAACCCGGGGTTTGTCGGGATTTTGGTTTCCGCACTCTGATATTGTTTATGTGATTTGATTTCTTAAAGTAGTTATATCCGCACGTGAATGTGAGACCAGGATTAAGTATGTTTCGGAATTGGATTTTAAAATACCCCGTCTCTTTGATGTGGGACTATAAATTGTTATCTCATCTTATTGGTCTCTAATTCACTTAAATTTCGTAATCCGGATGTAATTACGGTGAGGGGGTTACACGAGTCCCCGAAAGTGCAACATAGCGAGTGACAACCCGAGAGCACATACTACCCTAGAGGGACAAGCTCACTTGAGCATACCCTCCAGTGCTCAGGTGAGACAGCCGTGTTTGCGAGTGTCAGAGCGCACTCTTGAACAATGGCCAGCGAGTGACAACCCGAGAGTAGCCCTAACCAAGCTCTCACACTTTCACTCGAGCAAACCCAAGCTCACTCGAGCATGATCATCAACTTTACTCGCTAACAAAGAAGTGCACTCGAGCTCTACTCATAAAACCCAGGAAAAACTCGAAGCAGAAAAGGGAAAACACACGCAGCACTCGAGCACTATCTTCCCTCACTTGAGTGTTGTGCATCAGAGACCAGAAACACAGCAAATGACAGAAAATACCAGATGGTCAAAATCATACCCAATGGTTCCCAAACTTCTCACAAAGCTCAAACACACTTAACCATACCTAAGGAACACATTGGCAACTTCCAAAACACTCCAAAAACTCTTTCTACCACAATTTATGCCTTTGGGTCTCTATGACACACAATGCCCCAATCTTATTCAACTTAAGTCCAAACTTCCAAACTATATCCAATACTCAAATAACTTCACAATAGACCATTTCCAACATCAATCACAATGAAATTCATATATCCAAAAATAGGCATAAACTAGGGCAAATTTCCAGATTTTCACAAACTTATCCAAAATCACAAATATTATATCACAATGCACTAAAGGCTTACCTCTTCACTTTGCCAAATCCAGAATCTTGATTTCCCAACTTTTAAATTTTGACCAACACACAAACCTCCACCTTTCAAGATTCTGAAATCACCAAGTTGAAGCTCTCAATGAGATGCACAACATTAGAGAAGAGGTTTAAGGTATTAGAAGATCATTGCTTACCCAAAATCAAAGCTTTCCTTATTCCTCTTCCTTGCTTGAGCGCCGGGAATGGAGGAAGAAGAGAGAGAATATGAGAGATGGTGAGATGATGAGGGAGATGATGATGATGATGAAATGTTTCCTTTCCCTTTCCTAACACACAACTGAAAAAGAGAGAGGAGGGAGAGAGAAAAGTGGCTTTTTGTCACTTAGTGCCACATCCCATGGCCGCCACCATGCCACATGTCAACATCTTATTCACTCCCACAATGAGCTCACCCAACCGCAAAGCATAGGATTCTAACCCGTAAACAATGAATCTCAACCCTTGATCTTAAATACCACACACATTTATACAAAAGTTACCTCACATTAATCCTAAAAGTGCATAATTACACACTTACAATTAATCTCAAAGTCATTAGCCCTTAATCCCGAATTGGGATATTACATGTGTATGCCTATATGAGCTCATGGAACATGGAATAAGATTTTGACAAGTGGCAACACATGAGCCATTGGATTTGGTCAAGATTTCAAACTCTTCTCTCTCTCCTCTCTTCCTTCTAGGTCGGCCAAGAGGCCATTTTGGGGGCCAAAACTGAGCTCATCTCTCTCTCTCTTCTCATCCCTATGTTCATCCAAGGTAGGGGAGGAAAGAGAAAAGGAAAGGTGAATTTTTGTTTGGTTTAAGGTCCTCTTATGCTCAAATCATCTTCTTTAATATTGTTCATAGTGATGAGAGCTTCATCGCTATGGTTTTAGAATTGTGAAAGAAGGTGTTTGAGTGCTCGGAGAAAATTGTAAAGAGGAAGAATCAAGAAACAAGCTTGAGGAAGAGGAAGATGTGAGTAAGAGCTTCCTTTTGATATATTATTTGTGACTTTTGATTGAGTTTTGTGAATTGTGGAATTTTCCTTGATTTGGTGTAATTGTGGAATGATAGTGTATTGTGGTAAAAATGGTGTCATATTGTATTTTGATGCCATTGGGATTGATTAGGAATATTGAAATCAAAAGTGTTCGAATTGGGTAATGTGTGTAATAAGTGTGACCAATGTGGGAAAATGTCATTGTGATGTGATTTTAGGGTGTTTTGAGGTTTCCAATGGGTTCCTTGTGTAAAATTATGTAGAAGTAGCTTTGGATTAGAGTTTTAGGACCATTGGAAACACATGATGGAAGTTAGGGAAAATTCTGTCATCTACTGCGTTTTGGCTTCTGATAGAGCCTCACTCGAGTGACTAGGGGTCTTACTCGAGTACAGCATCATATTCCCTCTTTTTCCTTCAGTTTTTGGTTTCACTTTCATGCCTAAAGCAAGAGTGCATTTCCTCACCGCGAGTGAATTCAACGTGTCTCATGTAACCCCCTTCACGATTAAGGCTGAGAGTAGTTCGTAAAAACTTAATTAATGTGGGATTTAGATACCATAGACGATTTGGGACTTAAAGAAAGTAAATTTTCCAAAATTAGGGTTTTCGAAAAACATTTTCAAAACCGGTTCACAGTGATCTCCTATTCACATTTCAATACACAAATGGCCTGTACAAGTTGATTTCATTCATACATTCAGAGTACAGCATAATTTCCCGACACACTCGGGTTCCATTAATCAAATAAAGGTCTACAAGACACAATTGCCTATAGTTTTGGATTTAGGGTTATCAAGTGTATATTTAATGTAAATAAATATTTTGGATATGTAATCCCCATTTTGGGAACTTGAAAACCCAAGTTATTTATGTAAGTAACCCGGGGTTTGTCGGGATTTTGGTTTCCGCACTCTGATATTGTTTATGTGATTTGATTTCTTAAAGTAGTTATATCCGCACGTGAATGTGAGACCAGGATTAAGTATGTTTCGGAATTGGATTTTAAAATACCCCGTCTCTTTGATGTGGGACTATAAATTGTTATCTCATCTTATTGGTCTCTAATTCACTTAAATTTCGTAATCCGGATGTAATTACGGTGAGGGGGTTACACGAGTCCCCGAAAGTGCAACATAGCGAGTGACAACCCGAGAGCACATACTACCCTAGAGGGACAAGCTCACTTGAGCATACCCTCCAGTGCTCGGGTGAGACAGCCGTGTTTGCGAGTGTCAGAGCGCACTCTTGAACAATGGCCAGCGAGTGACAACCCGAGAGTAGCCCTAACCAAGCTCTCACACTTTCACTCGAGCAAACCCAAGCTCACTCGAGCATGATCATCAACTTTACTCGCTAACAAAGAAGTGCACTCGAGCTCTACTCATAAAACCCAGGAAAAACTCGAAGCAGAAAAGGGAAAACACACGCAGCACTCGAGCACTATCTTCCCTCACTTGAGTGTTGTGCATCAGAGACCAGAAACACAGCAAATGACAGAAAATACCAGATGGTCAAAATCATACCCAATGGTTCCCAAACTTCTCACAAAGCTCAAACACACTTAACCATACCTAAGGAACACATTGGCAACTTCCAAAACACTCCAAAAACTCTTTCTACCACAATTTATGCCTTTGGGTCTCTATGACACACAATGCCCCAATCTTATTCAACTTAAGTCCAAACTTCCAAACTATATCCAATACTCAAATAACTTCACAATAGACCATTTCCAACATCAATCACAATGAAATTCATATATCCAAAAATAGGCATAAACTAGGGCAAATTTCCAGATTTTCACAAACTTATCCAAAATCACAAATATTATATCACAATGCACTAAAGGCTTACCTCTTCACTTTGCCAAATCCAGAATCTTGATTTCCCAACTTTTAAATTTTGACCAACACACAAACCTCCACCTTTCAAGATTCTGAAATCACCAAGTTGAAGCTCTCAATGAGATGCACAACATTAGAGAAGAGGTTTAAGGTATTAGAAGATCATTGCTTACCCAAAATCAAAGCTTTCCTTATTCCTCTTCCTTGCTTGAGCGCCGGGAATGGAGGAAGAAGAGAGAGAATATGAGAGATGGTGAGATGATGAGGGAGATGATGATGATGATGAAATGTTTCCTTTCCCTTTCCTAACACACAACTGAAAAAGAGAGAGGAGGGAGAGAGAAAAGTGGCTTTTTGTCACTTAGTGCCACATCCCATGGCCGCCACCATGCCACATGTCAACATCTTATTCACTCCCACAATGAGCTCACCCAACCGCAAAGCATAGGATTCTAACCCGTAAACAATGAATCTCAACCCTTGATCTTAAATACCACACACATTTATACAAAAGTTACCTCACATTAATCCTAAAAGTGCATAATTACACACTTACAATTAATCTCAAAGTCATTAGCCCTTAATCCCGAATTGGGATATTACATGTGTATGCCTATATGAGCTCATGGAACATGGAATAAGATTTTGACAAGTGGCAACACATGAGCCATTGGATTTGGTCAAGATTTCAAACTCTTCTCTCTCTCCTCTCTTCCTTCTAGGTCGGCCAAGAGGCCATTTTGGGGGCCAAAACTGAGCTCATCTCTCTCTCTCTTCTCATCCCTATGTTCATCCAAGGTAGGGGAGGAAAGAGAAAAGGAAAGGTGAATTTTTGTTTGGTTTAAGGTCCTCTTATGCTCAAATCATCTTCTTTAATATTGTTCATAGTGATGAGAGCTTCATCGCTATGGTTTTAGAATTGTGAAAGAAGGTGTTTGAGTGCTCGGAGAAAATTGTAAAGAGGAAGAATCAAGAAACAAGCTTGAGGAAGAGGAAGATGTGAGTAAGAGCTTCCTTTTGATATATTATTTGTGACTTTTGATTGAGTTTTGTGAATTGTGGAATTTTCCTTGATTTGGTGTAATTGTGGAATGATAGTGTATTGTGGTAAAAATGGTGTCATATTGTATTTTGATGCCATTGGGATTGATTAGGAATATTGAAATCAAAAGTGTTCGAATTGGGTAATGTGTGTAATAAGTGTGACCAATGTGGGAAAATGTCATTGTGATGTGATTTTAGGGTGTTTTGAGGTTTCCAATGGGTTCCTTGTGTAAAATTATGTAGAAGTAGCTTTGGATTAGAGTTTTAGGACCATTGGAAACACATGATGGAAGTTAGGGAAAATTCTGTCATCTACTGCGTTTTGGCTTCTGATAGAGCCTCACTCGAGTGACTAGGGGTCTTACTCGAGTACAGCATCATATTCCCTCTTTTTCCTTCAGTTTTTGGTTTCACTTTCATGCCTAAAGCAAGAGTGCATTTCCTCACCGCGAGTGAATTCAACGTGTCTCATGTAACCCCCTTCACGATTAAGGCTGAGAGTAGTTCGTAAAAACTTAATTAATGTGGGATTTAGATACCATAGACGATTTGGGACTTAAAGAAAGTAAATTTTCCAAAATTAGGGTTTTCGAAAAACATTTTCAAAACCGGTTCACAGTGATCTCCTATTCACATTTCAATACACAAATGGCCTGTACAAGTTGATTTCATTCATACATTCAGAGTACAGCATAATTTCCCGACACACTCGGGTTCCATTAATCAAATAAAGGTCTACAAGACACAATTGCCTATAGTTTTGGATTTAGGGTTATCAAGTGTATATTTAATGTAAATAAATATTTTGGATATGTAATCCCCATTTTGGGAACTTGAAAACCCAAGTTATTTATGTAAGTAACCCGGGGTTTGTCGGGATTTTGGTTTCCGCACTCTGATATTGTTTATGTGATTTGATTTCTTAAAGTAGTTATATCCGCACGTGAATGTGAGACCAGGATTAAGTATGTTTCGGAATTGGATTTTAAAATACCCCGTCTCTTTGATGTGGGACTATAAATTGTTATCTCATCTTATTGGTCTCTAATTCACTTAAATTTCGTAATCCGGATGTAATTACGGTGAGGGGGTTACACGAGTCCCCGAAAGTGCAACATAGCGAGTGACAACCCGAGAGCACATACTACCCTAGAGGGACAAGCTCACTTGAGCATACCCTCCAGTGCTCGGGTGAGACAGCCGTGTTTGCGAGTGTCAGAGCGCACTCTTGAACAATGGCCAGCGAGTGACAACCCGAGAGTAGCCCTAACCAAGCTCTCACACTTTCACTCGAGCAAACCCAAGCTCACTCGAGCATGATCATCAACTTTACTCGCTAACAAAGAAGTGCACTCGAGCTCTACTCATAAAACCCAGGAAAAACTCGAAGCAGAAAAGGGAAAACACACGCAGCACTCGAGCACTATCTTCCCTCACTTGAGTGTTGTGCATCAGAGACCAGAAACACAGCAAATGACAGAAAATACCAGATGGTCAAAATCATACCCAATGGTTCCCAAACTTCTCACAAAGCTCAAACACACTTAACCATACCTAAGGAACACATTGGCAACTTCCAAAACACTCCAAAAACTCTTTCTACCACAATTTATGCCTTTGGGTCTCTATGACACACAATGCCCCAATCTTATTCAACTTAAGTCCAAACTTCCAAACTATATCCAATACTCAAATAACTTCACAATAGACCATTTCCAACATCAATCACAATGAAATTCATATATCCAAAAATAGGCATAAACTAGGGCAAATTTCCAGATTTTCACAAACTTATCCAAAATCACAAATATTATATCACAATGCACTAAAGGCTTACCTCTTCACTTTGCCAAATCCAGAATCTTGATTTCCCAACTTTTAAATTTTGACCAACACACAAACCTCCACCTTTCAAGATTCTGAAATCACCAAGTTGAAGCTCTCAATGAGATGCACAACATTAGAGAAGAGGTTTAAGGTATTAGAAGATCATTGCTTACCCAAAATCAAAGCTTTCCTTATTCCTCTTCCTTGCTTGAGCGCCGGGAATGGAGGAAGAAGAGAGAGAATATGAGAGATGGTGAGATGATGAGGGAGATGATGATGATGATGAAATGTTTCCTTTCCCTTTCCTAACACACAACTGAAAAAGAGAGAGGAGGGAGAGAGAAAAGTGGCTTTTTGTCACTTAGTGCCACATCCCATGGCCGCCACCATGCCACATGTCAACATCTTATTCACTCCCACAATGAGCTCACCCAACCGCAAAGCATAGGATTCTAACCCGTAAACAATGAATCTCAACCCTTGATCTTAAATACCACACACATTTATACAAAAGTTACCTCACATTAATCCTAAAAGTGCATAATTACACACTTACAATTAATCTCAAAGTCATTAGCCCTTAATCCCGAATTGGGATATTACATGTGTATGCCTATATGAGCTCATGGAACATGGAATAAGATTTTGACAAGTGGCAACACATGAGCCATTGGATTTGGTCAAGATTTCAAACTCTTCTCTCTCTCCTCTCTTCCTTCTAGGTCGGCCAAGAGGCCATTTTGGGGGCCAAAACTGAGCTCATCTCTCTCTCTCTTCTCATCCCTATGTTCATCCAAGGTAGGGGAGGAAAGAGAAAAGGAAAGGTGAATTTTTGTTTGGTTTAAGGTCCTCTTATGCTCAAATCATCTTCTTTAATATTGTTCATAGTGATGAGAGCTTCATCGCTATGGTTTTAGAATTGTGAAAGAAGGTGTTTGAGTGCTCGGAGAAAATTGTAAAGAGGAAGAATCAAGAAACAAGCTTGAGGAAGAGGAAGATGTGAGTAAGAGCTTCCTTTTGATATATTATTTGTGACTTTTGATTGAGTTTTGTGAATTGTGGAATTTTCCTTGATTTGGTGTAATTGTGGAATGATAGTGTATTGTGGTAAAAATGGTGTCATATTGTATTTTGATGCCATTGGGATTGATTAGGAATATTGAAATCAAAAGTGTTCGAATTGGGTAATGTGTGTAATAAGTGTGACCAATGTGGGAAAATGTCATTGTGATGTGATTTTAGGGTGTTTTGAGGTTTCCAATGGGTTCCTTGTGTAAAATTATGTAGAAGTAGCTTTGGATTAGAGTTTTAGGACCATTGGAAACACATGATGGAAGTTAGGGAAAATTCTGTCATCTACTGCGTTTTGGCTTCTGATAGAGCCTCACTCGAGTGACTAGGGGTCTTACTCGAGTACAGCATCATATTCCCTCTTTTTCCTTCAGTTTTTGGTTTCACTTTCATGCCTAAAGCAAGAGTGCATTTCCTCACCGCGAGTGAATTCAACGTGTCTCATGTAACCCCCTTCACGATTAAGGCTGAGAGTAGTTCGTAAAAACTTAATTAATGTGGGATTTAGATACCATAGACGATTTGGGACTTAAAGAAAGTAAATTTTCCAAAATTAGGGTTTTCGAAAAACATTTTCAAAACCGGTTCACAGTGATCTCCTATTCACATTTCAATACACAAATGGCCTGTACAAGTTGATTTCATTCATACATTCAGAGTACAGCATAATTTCCCGACACACTCGGGTTCCATTAATCAAATAAAGGTCTACAAGACACAATTGCCTATAGAGTTTCCTATAATTAGGGGATTACACAAATACTATCCACAATGTATATGTAATTCCCAACAAAATGTATCCAAATGATTACAAAATGATAACCAAATATTCTAAAAGTAAAACTCCTTACCCGGAGCTCTAACTACTCTTCGTAGCCCGCTTTCCCTTGGATCCTTCAGCCCTGTCTAAAAATTTGTGTTTTTGGGAGAGTGAGATTCTAAAGAATCCCCGTAGTAACAAATCACTCATAATATGCACAACATCAAAGCATGAAAATAAATCATCCACAACACACAACAATCACAACAACAGTTGCAATGGCCGGGGTAGGTATCATGGGCATCGCCCCCTACGACGGCTCACACTGAACTGCTTGCTGTATTGCACATCCACATGAACATATCACATATATCACTACAGCAAGGATCTATATAAAACATTTCATAACACACAACCCCACGGGCTAGATACTCAAATAGGAATCCAATTCCACAACCCAGCCTCGACACTTACAACGGCAGATACAACGGCCGAGGTAGGTATCATGAGCATTGCCCCCTACGACGGCTCACGCTGTAATGCCCTATGGCCAATAACACATTCACAATGATAAACATACATACCAAGTATCATACACAACATGAGAGAAGAGTCACTACCTTGATCCTTCCGTGCGTGTCCTGACACCGATCTCTCAAGAGTAGGGCAAATGTCAAATCCTATATTCATAATTAGGGATGAAGAGTCAATTCTCTATTCCAATCCTCAATGACTTCTTAATACTTAATTGGTTATCATTGTTAGAGCAAGCGTTTCACCCAAGAAGGGGGTGAATTGGGTGATACTAAAAATTTCGTTGCAAATATGAAAACTTGACGGTGAATATAATGCAGTAAAGAGTAAGGAGAAACATCACTGAAGTGTACACTAGGAGTTATACTGGTTCGGCCACAACCACTTTGACCTACGTCCAGTCCTCAGAATATCTCTGAGAGTTTCACTATAACTTCCAAGATTCAGTGGGTTCTTGGCACCTCAGTACAAGCAAGTTCCTTCGCCTGGACACTCGCTCCCCCTTACAAGTTGTAATCCAATCCCAACTCAAGGTTCCACAACCTTAAGTTACCTCAATAACAAATATTGAGTTTGAATGAAATATCTCTCTCACAGAGTGAATAAGAATCACTGAAGTACAGAATTACAAGTATGTGTAAAAACAGAGTATTGAAACGTGAACTTGATAATATGTTCGTGTGTGTGTTCTTGTTATTTCTCCATTTTGAAGTTCCCATATATATAGATGTGTTGGTAATGATTGTTGGAACATTTTCTTCTCACCCGTTAGAGTGTGCGTAGCCATTGTTGACTTTTCCAGTAATTGAAAATAATCCATTTGCGGTAGGTGGCGGTAGGTAGAGTTTAAACGTTGCATTTGACTTTCCTTATTTGGTAAGATCACTTCATTGTTTATCTGCGGATATGCTAAGAATACTAATACAATGAAGGGTTAATCACATAGGAAACAAATCAATGAACTTTGAAATGATTTCTGAAGTTCTGGACTTGCATACTCGAGTATCCATTAACTTTACTTGAGTACTTACTCGAGTATCATCGTGAGAGTAATGATAGCAAGTTAACAAATGAACATCACATAACTCGGGTAGTGCATGAAGTAAACAAATTTACAAACCTTGGAAATACTTGTTTACTCGGATACATACTCGGGTATAGTACAATTTTCTTCATAGGTTACTCGAGTAGCAACTCAAGTAATATCTCAAATAAACTTTAGGTTACTCGATGCTTCACTCCAATAATGTTGGCAGGATTACAAGGCCGAGAGCACTTCAAGTTGCTTACCTGGTTACTCGAGTAAACATCAATTTTCTGCATAGCTTACTCGGGTAGATACTTTAAGTGCTATATAAATAACTCTGCATATTACTCGATTACTGACTCGAGTAATCCAGTTCAAATATTTGATAAAGAGTAATTGAATACCTGCATACTTGAGTAGTGCCTCAAGTGAAGTGTGATAAAAGCATATCAAGTTAATCGAGTATTACCTTCAAGTTTTGCTTACCACAGTAGGTTACTCAAGTAACTCCTCGAGTAACTTTGGCAGGATTGAAAATGCCGAGAGCAACATATTTCTTGAGGCAGGGGACTCGAGTACAGACTCGAGTAACGTTGACAGGCCGAGAGTAACTGGAAGTCATTTACCTGGTTACTCGAGTACTCACTCGAGTAACATTGGTAGGCCGAGAGCAACTACAAGTGATTTACCTGGTTACTCGAGTACCTACTCGAGTAACGTTTGCAGGCTGAGAGCAACTGGAAGTCTTTTACCTTATTACTCGAGTAATGTTGGCAGGTTACTTGAAGGTTGACTCTGGTTACTTCAAGTTTCTGTCTCATTACTCGAGTAACCCTTTAGAAATTTTGCCAGTGATGAAGTTTCTCAACTTTTTCTCTTGGCCTTTCTTCATTACTCCAATGCTTACTTCAAGTGATGATTTGCCCTGTTATTACTTTGTTCAAACTTATTTGTGTATCAAATCTTTTTTATACCATTCTTTGTTATCATCAAAACATGAGAGATCTAACAATCATTATTGCTCTTTTAGAGTCATTAAATACCCCTAACAATAGCCCTAAGGGGTTGGAAGGACTATCCCAAAGATCCCCTTTTGGAAGCACAAAAACTGATTTTTCACTGCTGTATCTCGAGTGAAAATGATCTCACTCGAGTGTTGGTACGGACACTCGAGTGAAGAAGGCCTTACTCGAGTGATGGTACGGATTGCACCTTAAGTGCTAGAAAGTGAGGACAGAAAGTGTTTGCCCGAGAGCACAAGAACTTTCAAAGAAGAGGATCACTCGAATAAAGAAGAATTCACTCGAGTGAGAACTTAACACTCGCAAGTGTTAAAGCGCACTCCTGAATTTTGGATGCGAGTGACAACCCAAGACGAGAGTTCATGGCGTTAAATACACCCACACTTGAGTGAGAGAAGGGTCACTCGAGTGAGAACCCACAACATTTGCAAGTGAGGCAATACTCTTGCCTCTCGCCCGGAAGTGCAACATGAAAACCGAAGGCCAGAGGGGAAAATATACTAAAGCACTCAAGTGATCCCACCCTTACTCGAGTGATGTTCAATCCTCACTCGAGTGATGTTATCAGAAACCAGAAAACGCAGCAAAACTGACAGCTCTTCCCAACAATTGCCCAAGTGATCCCAATGGACCCAAAACTTCTACCAAAGCTACTCCCACACAAAAACACCCAAGGAATTTAATGGAATCATCAGAATTATCCAAATCCTACTCCATTATCATACTTTGGTTTTGGGCAACATAATCATCCAAATTCCAAAATCATACAAACATACCATTTCAATCCCAAATCAATCTATCTATCTCAAAACTCATACTAACATACCATTACTATACCAAAAACATGCCAAAAGCCCAATGACTCTCATTTTCGGATTAAAGGCCAAAATTTCCAGAAATTCATATCTAACTCATTTGACATAAAACTTGGATAGATAGATTAGTCTCATATACCTCTTTTACTTTGCCAAAGAGATTTCTTGATTCACCAACCTTCAAAATTTCGTGTGGCACAAATAAACACCAAATAGGCACACTATACACACCAAAATGAAGCTCTTCATTCAAGGAACAACATTAATGAAGAGAACTTGAGCAATAGAGGTCATTTACTTACCCAAATCATAAGCTCTTTCTTTCTCTTTCTTGCCCAACAATGGCTGATGAATTGGAGAGAGAAAATGAAACAGATGGAGTGAGGAAGAAGAAGCAATCATCATTTCCCTTCTACCCATCCATGTCCAGCCGAAAAGAGGGAGAGGAAGGAGAGAGAAATATTTAAAAATTTAATTTGACTTTCCCATACTCTCACCACATGTGAGCTTGCCAAGTGTCACACTATCATTGGCTCTCATAAAGGTAAACACCCAATTAGCCATTTAATCCCTCCATTAGCCATTTAATCACACTTCTCATGTTCCTCTTAGTTAGTAATTAATTCCTTTCTTAATCAGTAACTTATGGCCAATAATGTCATTCTTCCAATATTCCACCAATTATGACATATTAATTAAAATAGCCACAAAACACATAATAATTTACACTTTAATTCACAATTATCCATAAAAATTGTCATTAGCCCTTAATAAAAAATTGGGATATTACATCTCACTTGAGTGCATATGTATTTTGGCATTAGGAGGCACTTCTCAGGTTAGCACTCGCAACCATTTGTCAAGAGTGTGTGTTGGCACTCGTAAGTTTTATGCTGTCACTCGAGTGCTCATGGTCGTCACTCAAGTGTACACTTCACTTCTGAGTTTCCTTTGCTATCAGGTGGTCACTTTTTGGGCTTCACTTTGTAGGACTCAAGTGAACATGAGGCTATCACTCGAGTGCCGAGGTCAGGATTCGAGTGCAGTGATCGCTTTTCAACTCTATTGTTGCTCTCTGTCAAGCACTCACGTGAGCAAGCCGTCTTCACTTGAGTGCAAGCCATCTATCACTCGAGTGCATCAGTTGAAAATCATTGTTTTCTCTTTTGGGAGGGGATCTTTGATCAAGTTTCTCCCAATCCTTTAGGCCTGTGTTTGGGCTTTAAGTAGCCGTCTAAAAGTCATAAATGATAACCAACTTTAAGTGAGAATTTGGAATAAAGAATAATCCTATGTCCTTGATTTGGTTTATAGGGTTCAATATTCGCCCTAATCGTGAGTAGCTGGTGCTAGAGCACACGTGGAAAGAATAAGGGTAGGGAACTAACCTCTCCTGCATGTATTTGATATTTGTGTTGGTGTGTTGATGCATGTTATTGCTTTACTTGATTATGTGAAACATATATGAATGATTGAAGGTCTGTTTCAATTTATGCTATAGCCATAAGTATTTTGTTCGAAATGTTGAGCTTGCAGATTTGTCATTGTGTGAGCATGAGCTTTGTAAGGCAAGCATGTCATGTATTAAATATTTATCTTGCATGTATATTGGTATTGTTTTCCTACTGAGATTCTCTCGAATCTCACCCTCCCTATCAACATTTTAGGCAGGGTAGGTGGATCGAGGATGGAGCAAGCAACCAAGGGCGGCGAGGACTCCTCGAGTTATAATTTTGGTAGTTGGTTATCATTATAGTTGGGATAACTGTATATGTTTAGAGGTATACATGGTTGTATAGGTTGGAATGTGTATTTAGATATGTGTTCGGAAGGATATTGTGTAAACCTCATATGAGAACTTGTATATAGGCTAATGTGCCTTATATATACCCTTTAGTGAAGATATGAAACCCGAGGTTGCCGGAAATTATGTTGTGCACTCTGGTATTTATATGAATGTGATTTATCTTCGTGAAGTAATTGTATTCGAAATGTGAATGTGAGACCAAGTTATTTGGATTTCGAAACAATGTTGTGAAAACCCCATCATAAAGATGGGATATTAAATGAGTTTTGTTTATTCGTTGGTCTCTAATTCATTTTAATTGCATATTTCGGATATAATTACGGAAGGGTTACAATTAGTCTCTAAAGTGTCTTTAAAATCCGCTTTTAGTATTGAGGGTAGAGTACTAAATACCTTTATAAGTTCTTCATTTTCAAAGATAGCTGAAATACTCATGTAATTTCTTATCTTCAAAGATGACTAAAATTGGTTAAACATAAGTTCTACCTCATTAAAAGAGGATAATGTTGATAATTTTATACACGTCGTTTCATATGTGGTTTCAATAAGGAATGATGAGGATTATAATACTTTATTATTAGTGTTTCTTGTAATTTATATTAAGACATTAGTGATAACAATGAAGTATAAATGAAGCTCCATTTTTTTTTTGGGAGAAAAATACACTATCTGGTTGTCCACGTCTATTCAAAACCACATGGGTTTAGCATAGTCCATTTGACATCGGCTTTAATAGGCATTTTACGAGCAAGAGCTAGCTCATGCCTATTAAGAAATAGATGGGCGGGCTACGGGCTGACTGTCGGGCAGCCTATCCAACTAATTGCACAACCTTACTAATGATATCCAAAATTTGATCATATAATTCTTCTTTTTTTTATTAGCACAAGAGGTAGACACATTTAACTCAACAATAAAGATTATTCTCCTCAAAACCCTGGGTGCAAAAAGTAGACCTATTCCAAGCAAGTTTCTAACCGCTTGTTTAATTGACAAAAGTCTTACCACTAACACATGGAATTATATATATGAGAAAAACTGCTTTTAATTACTCAACATTACTGTTGGTTGGTCAAAGAATAACATTGCAACGATTTTAAAGCGTTTTAAAAAATATAATCATAAATTTAAAAAGATAAAAAAAATATTAACATGTCTGATGTCTCCTCCCATAATTCTCTAACTTCTTCCTTTTTAAAATCTCATCTTCGCCCTCATATTAAAAAAACAAAGGTTTCAATTTAATATTTTATTAAACTATTTTTAACATATTTTATAAGTAAAAAATTTTCTATATTATAAGTACAAACTATTCAAGTAAAATTTTAACAGTTTAAATTTTTATTTATTTTTAATGATATTTTTAAAATATTAAATTTAAATCATCAACGTTTTCAGGGAGATAAGATTTGTGAAGAAAAGTTGAATGGTAAAAAATTTTTTGAGAAGAAACGTTGGGAGGGACTTTCAAGAGGGGTAAAGGGTGCTTCATTTCTTTATTCTCACTTTTAAATCAACTCTGAATGGTTGATATTTAATATCTTATAAAAAATAATATATATACACATGCAAAAACAAAATATTTTAATAAAACTAAGGATATGAACTATTTAGATCAATATTTAATGATGTAAATTTACACACACACATTTTTTTTATTTGATATTATAATAATATTGTGAGAATAAAGAAAAGGAGGGAAATGAAGAGGTTCCTTTCCCCTTTTCAAAGGATCTCCTCTCAATTTATACATTATTTTTTATGAAGATGATACTCTCATAATCTTTTTTCTCATTTTCTATTCAGAATTTCATTTCCATCTTTAGATTAAAAAATATATGGTTGATATTTAATATTTTATAAATTATTATTATATTATTTTATAAATTAATTTTTTTTTAATTTTGTCTATTAGTTATGAATTTTGTAGATTTTATTTATGTTTTAAATAATAATTTTTAAATAAGTTGAACGAAACAAAACCAATTTTCCCTCCAATTTTTATCACTCGCAATAAATATCTGTTGAAAAACTTTACACAGAACATTGATGATCAGTTTCTCAAAATTAAGAATTTATGTTTAAAATTAACACAAAAGTTATATGTAACCTCATGTCCTTAATATATATATATATATATAAAAGAATTAGTTTGTAGTTTAATTTGAACTAAAAATTAGATTTTATATTAGGGATAGGAGATAGTATGTCTAGAAAATAAAAGAAAAACATCTTTTCACCAAAAGAAAAAAGAATATCTTAGTTTAAAAAAAAAAAAGAAAAAGGAATATCTACATAATTTTAAATTCTTTCGCCAAATGCAAAGTTTTCCCGCTCTATTTCTACTAGAATAGTTCTTTGCCTTTGCAATGATTCTTATCGACATTTGAAAAACTTTTACCGATTGTTTTGTATGTTTGATAATAGACACAAGTTTTAATGTATTTTTTCATGAAAAAATTTGATGGTATACTTTACAACATATTTATAGGATTTTTTTAATATAGAGGGGCAATCTAGTCATTTAACAGTATTAAGAAATCCTTTATTAAACCTCTTGATTTGATTAAAATTTTATTAAAAATGTAAACCTGAATTTAGATTTAGGCATTTAAAATGAGTTTAATTAGGCTTCTCCCGTATATTTTTTCATAATCACATGGGTACCCTATCCGCCAAAATCGCAGACGCGAGCGCAAAAATTAATAAACTCTATTTCGGCGCCACCTCAAGCATCCAACCCTGATCAGTGATCCACGGAATCATGTTTGCCCGATTTTATTTTTATATAATCGATGGTTTCCTCCCGTTCTTTGTTTGCCCTGTTTTTTAAATCCACGGCCCACGGAATCGAGATCTAACCAACAGACACCACTTTGATCCATGTCTGGGCCTCGAAATATGTGGGGCCTTCGACTGGGGCTATTTGGTATCATAGGAGGGAGGGGGAGGGGAAATAATAATTTTATGAATTACATTTAAAAAAATAGAATTAAAAAAATTTAATAAAAAATAAATATAATATAAAAAATATAAAAAATTAATTAAAAATTTTTAACCCCATTTTCTTACTTATTTAAAATCATCTTTTAACAATTTTCTGCTTGTTTGTTTGAGCGTTGGAGAGTGAAATCGGGCTTCAACAGTGTTTAAATCGGGCTTCAACAGTGTTTTGTATTTTTTGTGCGTTTGGTTCACCGTTTGCAAATAAGTTGAAAAAAGCCCAAACGTCCTAAAAGTTTAAAAAAGGCGTAAGTCACTGACCCCTTACTTATTGTGACTTATTCCCTGCTTCTTACCGTTGGGTTTGCATTAATTATTTTTTAAAAACTCACCCACCCCCACTGTCACAATTCTATATCTCTCTCTCTCTCTCTCAATTATTCGGTCTGTACGTCTCTTTTCTCAGCCCCCACCAGATGCTTATCTTCTTCGAGTCTCCAGATCGGCCGAGGAGCTCGTCTGTGTGTCGGCCGTGAAGCATCACAAACACACCCTCAACCATCACATTTCCGATCTGAAATTGCTGTGACGGTGTCTACCTCTCCTCTGAAGCATCACATTTCAGCTCTTCCCTGGTGTCGACCTCTCGTTTGTGTCCTGCATTGACGGTCCCATTCGGCGTCGCGGTGTAAAAGGTTGAAGGCGTTGAAGATCTGTACAGCCAAAAGCTTGTGAGCTTCGTCGGCGGTGAAGGCTGAATCATCACGTTTTTTCGGCAAGGCTGTGACGGTGTGCACCTTCCGGGAACAGGTCGTGGTGGATCTACTAAGTGGGGTCTCTCTCATTGGCTGGTAAGTTTGAATCTAACGTCTCTCCCTTTATCTAAGGTTAGGTAGCCATTGTTTGATTTTGGACCAATTTCTGAACCTTATTTCGTTTGCTCTGTCGTGGGTTGAAGTTTTGCTCCGTCCATAGGCTTTTGTTGCGCTGTGAGTACGTTTGCAGACTGATATGTACTTGTTTTTAATCTTCGGATATTGCTATGCGTGGGTTGCTCTGTTTTAAGTGTGTATACGTCATCGAATGAATCCATCCTCTGTTTGTACATTTCAATGAACCACATTTCGAAAATAGTGTCATGGTTTGAAGTTTTGATTTGTTCAGTTGATCTTAGTTGCTGTGTTTGATTCCTTCTGTTTCCATAGCCTTTTGTTGCACTATGAGAAAGGAGAGTAGGCTGGATAACTTGATTGTATATAGGCGGAAATGAGTAAGGGAGAAGACAGTGATTAAAGTGGCAAGCAAGTGCTAATTACTGAACTGACTTGAGGAGACTCACAGTTCCATTGATAGTCAGAAAGTTGCAAAGATAGAAGTTTATTCAACAAATCATTAGATTACAATAACCAATTCTGTGTAAATCAATGATTTGAACTTTCCTATATTCGTTATTTGCTTTATGTTTCTAGTGGGGAAACAGAATTTGTGGCTGTGTAAACAAATTGATATAGCATCTTTTGCTGTCTGCGTATAATTTTGGGCCCTCGTAACTAACTTGAGCCAAATTTGTGGCTTGAAGGCAGTCTAGGAAGCTAATGTAAATGACTCATTCTTGCTTCTTGTCAATCAAGATTCAGTTGTGAAAGTTTATCTTTACTATTCTGATAGTTCGTAGAAAATCCTGTGTTTGTCCTATCCTTACCATTGGTCAAATTCAGCACAAAAAGTGCAGATTTCTTGTTACTTTTTTGAATTATAATGCTTCATATCTTTCTTGGATATCATCATGATTTAGTTTCATTATCAATTTATGATTGCCTTTCTCTTTTCTTTCCAATTAACACTTGCTCAAAAGCTGCTATTTTTGCTCAATTAGGCAGTGAAGAGCAAGATGATTACTTGACTGATGCTAGTCTTTTACCAGTTTGAGGGAATTGCAATATGGTTGTGGTCTTGTGGATTTTTGTTTTGTTCATATTTGGAAGATTTAAATCTCAAATCCAACACATGTATGTATTAAAGAGAAGTGAATGCTCCAGTTAGTTTTATAGTTTAAGATAACAGAGCAATAATGGTGATCAAATGGTAGATTTCTCTCACTGGATGCAAATACATATAGAGCACTTGTTTGTTTTAATGGAAACTTATCAGAATATCTAGCTTGGTGTATTTTGGATTTCTGTTATGTCATGTGCTTGTTATATGTCAGTTTTTGGTATAGAAATATGGACACAAAAGCTGTATGGGATGTACAGTCGACAGAGATATTTGTCAACGCATGCGTAGACCAAATATACAAAAAAGAACGTAGAGGGCAATCATTCACACCAAAAGCATGGCAGGCTATTATTCAAACATTCACTGATAAGACTGGGAAACACTACGGGAAGAAACAATTGAAAAATAGATTGGATGTCTTAAAGAAAGATTTGAAGATATGGGATTGTTTAATCAAAGAGACCGGTGTGGGCAGAGACCCTGTGACAAACAATGTCATTGCCTCGGACGACTGGTGGACGGAGAAGTTACAGGTAAACAATATTAAGTGCAATTTACATGTTTCATTTGTGCAATTTTTGTCATGTAATTCATTTAACTATCCATTTTGACTCGTCTAACTTGTATGCTTACAGACACATTCCGATTATAAGAAATTCCGGAACTCATGCCTAAAGAATGAAAGTGAGTTAAGAATAATATTCAAAGATGGAATGGCGTCCGATGATCACCGATTCTCAACCTCTCGCCTACAACTACAGACAAATGAGGAAGATGAGGATGATGTTTACAGACCCACGATGCATGAAGGGAAGGCTCTGGGGACAGTGAGGATGAGCATTTCGGTGTTGACCCTGCAGTTAGTACCGGAGTTACCGATGAAATGGCAAGCATTGGAATAACAACGGAGAGGCCATCAAGCACTGGTCCCACTGCATCTGGAGGTGAGCCCAAAAGGAAGAGAGGTGAAGGGTCTAGTAGAAGCAAAAAACAGAAGCTTCCAGCTGCCAAGTAAATAGCTGATGCCGTCAGTGTTATTGCCGAAGTGACTATGGATCGAGCAACGGCTTTAACGACACCTCAAGAAAATAGCATGTCTGAGGTTGTGAAACATCTATTGGAACTTGACGAGGTGAAGTCGGACAACGCCTTTGGAGTCCGGTGCATGCGAGCTCTAGAAAGCAAGACATGTCGGGATGTATTTGTGACATTGAAACCACATCCCGAGTTCCTGATTTCTTATTTGCGTTCTCTTGTAGATGAGAACTAGTTGTAGTATGCATTTGATGTATGGATATTTCAATGTAGACATTTTTAGTTTTTTGTTTCCAAAACGTATGACTTGACCCGTCGTTTGGAATGGTTTTATTATGTTGGCATATATATATATATATATTATATGTTATGTTTGTTAATCATCCTGCTCACACCACAATCTCACCACAATCACAGGTACTCAATGGCAAATCGTAACAACCGAAACAGGTTGCAGGGGATGGATGAAGATAAAGATGAAAGTGAAGATTGTGATGACGCCTCAATTTTTGACGCTGAGTTGGAACATCATCAACAATTATGCGTGTTACTTTGCCAATATTTAGTGCCATATGTGTGCAGACAACCGCGTAGAGCGAGTCAGGGAACAGGTCACTATTGGGTACAAGAATTGTTGGCAAATGAAGGTTCAAAATGTCATGAGATGTTTAGAATGGAAAAACATGTTTTTTATAATTTGTGCATTAAGTTGTGTGAGCATGGTTTAAGAGAAACTAGGAATACTGGTGTTGAAGAAATGGTTGCCATGTTTTTGCTCACTATTGGACACGGAGTAGGAAATAGGCTAGTACAAGAAATATTTAAACATTCGGGCGAAACTGTAAGTAGGATTCTACACAAGGTTTTAACGGCCTGCCTTAAACTTGGAACGGAAATTATTAGGCCACGCGATCCAGAATTTGGTCAATGTCATCCAAAAATAGCAGCCGATAATCGATATTACCCATATTTCAAGGATGTCATTGGAGCTATTAATGATACTCACATCAGGTGTGTTATCACTGGACCGGGCCGAGATAGGTTTATTGGGAGAAAAGGATATCCCACACAGAATGTTATGGCTGTTTGTGATTGGGATATGTGCTTCACGTTCCAGTTAGCAGGATGGGAAGGTTCAGCACATGATGCTCGTGTTTTTCACTCTGCTGTCTCAGATCCAACCATGAATTTCCCACATCCACCACAAGGTAAATATTTTGTACACTTCAATTACGTTTCTTTGTCTACTTTTAACGCTTAACTTAATCTCACATTTACAATGAATTTAACACATGTTAGGCAAATATTATTTGGTCGATTTCGGCTACCCAACAACAGTTGGGTATCTTGGTCCGTACAGATGTGAACGTTATCACCTCCCAGAATTCAGAAATCACCGGGCGTTTCGGAATCCTAACGAAGCTTTCAATTTTTATCATTCAAGCTTGAGGTGCATAATAGAAAGAACTTTTGGCGTCTGGAAAAATAGGTTTGAAATCTTACAACATATGCGTAAGTACAGCTTCGACATGCAAGTCCGCATTGTCTGTGCCACAATGGCTATACATAATTTCATTAGAAGAAATTCCCAAACTGATGTGGACTTTAGGGAAGCAGAAAATGAGAATAATGTAGTTCTTTTAGATAATAGTCAAGATCAAGACCCATCGTTAACAGATGATGTTCGGACGTATTCAACCCAAATGCATCATGTTCGTGACACCATCAGGAACCAAATTGTACGGGACCTCTGATTTGATTAGTTATGTTATATTTTACTTCTTCAAAAACTTAACATTGTACAATTTCTAAATTATTCGCATTATAATTGTAATTTTATTATAAAATTATCATTGGCAAACATCATCCATCACAATGCTCTGTCGTTCGAAAGCTCTACTGTTTCATGTGTATGAGTGAAGCGCAAAATTATGTATTTTATAATTTCCTAATATATATAAAACCAAGGTAGATTTTTATGCTACAGTCTGCAAAGAACGATTTTATGTCTTTTACCTTGTATTTTTTTGGTAAGGTCTTTACTGGTTTGAAATTTATAAATATCGGACCCAATTATGTCCCCGGAGAAAAGAAAGATTTATGAGTGAAGAGTGTGCAAAGAACTGTTATCTGGATGGGTTAACGTCATCAAACTTTTGAGAATGTGCTTTGTGGTAACACTGTCGCCATTAGATGGTTTGGATCAATTTATTACCAAGAATGCCACCTTAATAAATACATATATCTTCTCAGGTCCCATTTGGCATTTAAGTTGTCAATTAGTTGTTTTTTCCACAATTAGTCCTTCATTTTTTCAATTTTCAAAATTTTTTTCTTTTTTTTCCCTCTTAATTAATACATAAGTCACTTATGCAAAAGTCAAACCAAACATCTTAACTTTTACATAAGTTACTTTAAGTTACTTATCCAATCGCTAATCTAAACACTTATCATTTTACCCAATCTAACTTTTTTCCCATCTTAAAATTCCATAAATTTAAGTAAAAATAAGTTACTTATCCAATCGCCAAAACAAACACAACCTTTTCCTCCTTTCCCTCCCCCTCCAATTACTTATTAAAACCGATGTAACCCTCGCGTCACCTAAAGACGAAGACAAATAACGAAGCTCATATTTTCACGAAGCACCTTATAATTTCTCTTCTGCTGCATTGCCTTGGGATTTGGAGAGGCAGAAGAATAACGCTGAAAGTGAAACTACACACAGAGAAGAATTGAGCATGTTCTATAACATTCGACGGCGGAAATCTCACTGAAACCCTAACATCTGGTCACAATGCTTACTTTCATTCGTCACATCCGACTGTGATATTTCACGCGCTGTTTTGAATCAGAAATCAGCATGTTCTATCACTTTCGACGTCCTGAAATCTCTCTGAAACCCCAACTTCTGGTAACAATGTATACTATTAATCGTCACATTGAACGGTGAGTTTTCATACGCCGTATTGAATCCATGAATCATGGCCAATCTTGGTTCAGAGCCAGAGCCAGCTCCTCATTTGACGCTCCTTCTCGCTTCGAGTTCAAATCCGAATCAAAACGGCATTGAAGTAGATGAAGCACAACAAGAAGAGAACGTGGAAGAGGTTCGACTGGATCAAACGCTTCGTCGTTTGGAATCTTTTCTCACCATACTTGGGTTCAATCAGTCTTCGGTGTTGTGCTTTGCTCTGTCTTGGACTGCGTTCATGGCGATTGGCGTCGTGGTTCCACTCTTGGCACTTCATTTCAGCGATTGCTCTCACTGTGAGAAGTATCAGATTAGGGACTTTGAGATGGACGTTGTGGCCCTTCAGGCGTGCCTCGCCGCCGTCTCTTTGGTTTGCCTCTCCTACAATCTGCGCAAGTACGGTTTAAGGAGGTTCCTCTTTGTCGACCGCCAGAGTGGACAAATAGGCAGCTTTCAGAAAGATTACGTTCAACAGATTTTGGTGAGCAAATTCGAGTTTTTTTTAGGTATCTACGTGTGGTCAATCAGTGTACAAACTTGCTTCACATCCATAAATTTATGTTTATGTTTATATTTGTTTCTGTTACATAACTGTGATCATTACTGCAAACTTCTGAAATGTCACCATGCTCTAGTTTGTAAAAATTCTCCCAAAAGTGGTGTAAATTTCTGTCAGTTTTACAATTTTATGATCTTCGGGTTCTAGATACCATTGTCTTCTACTTACAAATCAGAGCTCCATCGATCCATTTGCTTCACTCAATACCTTCCATTGTTTCTATCAATTGGGTAGGGAATTCACCATTAAGCAGTGTTAAGACGTATTTTTATTTTTCCCCCTTTAGGAGTCTATGCGCTTGCTCGTTCTGTGGATACTGCCATGTTTCCTGCTGAAGATAGCCCGAGAAATGATTCGCCTTATATATGTACGTCGTGAGTCATGGTGGCTCTCAGTTGCTACTTTTTTATCTTTAACAATATCTTGGACTTATGTCAGTACAATATCTCTATCACCCAGCATTTTGTTTCACCTGGTCTCCAATTTGCAAGTTATCCACTTCGATGATTACGGGAAGCTTTTAGAAAGGGAATCTGATGTGTTAGTATTCATGGAGGAGCACATACGGTTGCGTTATCATCTCTCAAAAATAAGCCACCGGTTCAGAATATATCTTCTTCTGCAATTCTTGGTTGTTACAACTAGCCAAATTGTGACTCTGTTACATATCACAGTATATGGTGGAATAATTTCTTTAACAAATGGTGGAGATTTCGCTGTAAGTTTGATTTTCCATGTTCAAATAGTATATGCATGTACCTTGAATGAATATGTTCCCATTCTATTTTTTAATCATTAAGAAGTTACTTAGTTCTAGGATTTAAATAGTTTCTCATTGCTTTTCCTGCTTTTGTTAAGATTTAAAGTTCTTTTACAGCAAGTTCATTCCGTTTCTTTTATTTGTCTATCCTTGCAGGTTTCTACACTTCTGCAGGTTGTTGGAATCATTATTTGTTTGCATGCTGCTACTAGAATATCTCATAGAGCTCAAAACATAGTTTCACTTGCTAGCAGATGGCATGCATTGGCAACATGCACCTCTTCTGATGCATCTCGACTGAGAAATTCTATTAGCTTAGGGAATTTGGAAGCTGCAAGCCGTTTGAATTCATTATATTTGGATTACTCTGAAAGTGATCTAGAGTCATTGGATTACATTGACATGCCTACTAACACCCAACTGGCTTCTTATATGTCATCACTGCACAAGAGGCAAGCCTTTGGTATGTCATTCAACGTATTTGTGTGCATAGAATGTTAAACTTGTCAAGTCGGTTATGCTAATTGCTGAAGATAATGACATAATATATAAACATCATTGTACTGAATTGCTCCACTACAAGTTGCTATGATTTTTGAGCATTGACTTTGTTTTCTTGTACTGCCTAATTTATTCACCTAGAATACTTGCTTCAACTGTGCAAGTTAATAATGCCTCATTAATCAGGCCCTTAAATAATTAAATACTGACACATAAATTTGTGTTACATAAAATATCTACTGTGTTTGCTTATTGACTGAAAATCTCTAGAAATGATTTTTTTTTTTTTGGTAGTTGTTACTGATTGATACTGTAACCCCCTTCGATAATCAGGCCGGGATTAACGTTTAATTACATTTAATTATCGAATAAGAAATCCAGGACAATTAAAAACTTTTTAAAACACCTGTACAAATGGATTTCCATTCATTTCATTCATTAAAGCAATGGCCTGTTTGGTCTGTTACATATACAATATCAGAGTAAGCACAATTCCCGACGTTCACCCGGGATAATAATATTAATCCAATGGTTTATACAAGGCATCATTGCCCATCTTAGTATCCATACCGGGGATTATACAAAACTATAGTACCATAATCTATACAATATATTTACAATGATCCAAAATGATAACCAGTTTAATGTAAAACCAAAATATTTAACTAAGACTACCGCTGGCAGTCCTAATCGTCCTTTGCCACTTGCTTACTTTTCGATTCACTTGCCCTGTCTAAAATGTTATTTGGAAAGAATGAGATTCTAGAGAATCCCAGTAGCAACAGTTTATTTGTATGATGCCTATATACAAAGCAAGTCACATATATCAAAATGCAGCAATCAATATTCGAGACCGGGCTTTCGCCACGTTCCCTTCACTATCAATGTAATCGAGTCCGGGCTTTCGCCACGTCCCCTTCACTTTCACTTTAATCGAGTCCGGGCTTTCGCCACGTCCCCTTCACTTTCACTTTATTCGAGTCCGGGCTTTCGCCACGTCCCCTTCACTTTCACTGTATTCAATGACTAATGCAAACATGCAATGCAATACACATGATATAGGATAAAGTGTTACTACCTTTGTCTTTCCTTCCTTGAGCAGGCACAAGCCTTCTATGTTCCGGGCAGATATCAAATCCTAAAGTCATAATTAAGGACGAAACATTATTCTCTATTCCAATACTCAATTAACTCTTCAACACTTAGATTTGGTTATCAATAATGACCCTTAAGAAGCCACAAATGCCTCTAATAAAACCCCTAAAAGGTTGGGAAACAATAGGGTGAAGATCCCTTTTCGAAAACACTAAGTGCTGGAATACAGGGTTGGGCCGCGGCCCACCCTTCCTTGGGCTGCGGCCCAAATATGGGCAGAAGGTCTTGGGCTGCGGCCCACCACTCTTGGGCCGCGGCCCAAAATAGGTCAGAAAGGCTTGGGCCGAGGTCCGCCACTCTTGGGCCGCGGCCCAGAGATTTCCTGACTCTGGGCTGAACTTCGAAAAACCATAACTAATTCTAGAAAATTCGAAACGGAGTGATTCCAAAGCCAAAAGAAAGGTATTTGAGTCCTCTTTCAAGGAAAAATATGGCTTATAACTTAAAATCATCTCAAAAATACAGAATCACCCAAAACCCAATATTACTCCAAAACAGAGTTCTGTTTTTGTACCAAACTTTGGCAAAGCATAACTCTCAGAATACCAAACGAAATGACATAAAATATATGTCCATTTTGAAGCTTGGGATGTGAACTTTAAGACTGGAAAGTTTCACAATTTTCTGAAATCATTTGGTCACTCAAAACGTCCACACAAATAAACTGTCCAGACAGAGTTCACATTGACAGCATTTTCCAACTTTTCTACCAAAGTGTTCAATGACTCCAAAATCATTAACCAAGCTTATTCCCATACAATTTTCCACAAGGAACACAATGGTAGCCTCAAAATGACCAAATTCATACTCTAACCACATGCCCTGTTTTGACCAACACACCAAAACCAACACAAAGTTCCCAAACTTTACTTTTAATGATTCAAACCAATCCATTTGTCCAAAAGACATCATAATACACCATTTCCATTATCACAACATGCCAAACTCACTAAGACCCTAATTTTCGAAAATAGGGCATAAATTTCCAGAAAAGTCAATGCTCACCAACATCCACAATATATATATCAAAAGGGAGATAACACTCACCTCTTTCACATTGCCAAAGAGATTTCTTGATTCTTCAACTTTCACAATCTCTTGAGGTCATAAACTATCACCAATGAACACATTTCAACCATCACAATGAAGCTCTTCATTCAAGGATCAATATTAAAGAAGGGAGTTTGAGCAATAGAAGCCATTTTCCCTACCTTTTTGCAAGCTTTTCCTCTTCCTCTTTGCTGCAAAAATGGCGACAGAAATGGAGAGGGAAGAGTGAGAGGACGAGAGAGAGATGGAGGTGGAGTGAAGAAGAAGCACAAATGATTATACTCCCTCCATTTCAGTTTTTTTTTTCTGCGCACAAGAGGGAAGAGAGGAGAGAGAAATGTATTTTTTTATTTCATTTGACTTTTCTTTACCTTCCTCTCACACCCCCTTTGCCACATGTCAATTCTTCATTGGCTCCCATAAAGGTAAACCACCAATTAGCTACTTTAACCCCTCCATTAGCCATTTAATCCCACTTCTCATTTCTCTCTTAGCTAGTAATTAATTTTCTCTATTAATCACTAACTAATTGCCCAACAATTTCATCCTTTAAATTTTCCATCAATTATGACATATAAATAATATTGTCATCAATATACATTAATTCAACTTTAATCCAATAATTATCCTCAATAATTATCATTAAGCCTTAATCAAAATTTGGGGTGTTACAGATACCAAGTTGTGATTTTTGTATTTTTCTTGGTACTGAATGTTCAAGGTTGATTGTGTTCGTTTAGTCCATTTTAAGTGGCCATAGTTCATCTAAGAGAAGATTGAATATCTATTTTAAGTTGTAACTTACCCTAAATAGACATTTCCATCTGATCTGCATCTGTATCACTCTTCTTCCCTGGATCAAAACCAGCTGTAATACGTGATTTGATTATAGCAGACACGAGCAACCGACATGTCATACCTGGATAGAAGAATGAAAACTTGGAGCTTAATATTGCATGTATTGAGTACTTGGGTATTCTTTTGTCCTCATAAAGAATCCATAAGTCATTATTTGTTTGTTTGAAGTCAATATCTTATTTTTACATCTCCCATTGAGATTAATGTGCTGTGCTGGCAAAATTCCTTCTTTTACAGTAGACTTTGCTGTCTAATTCAATTTTGCTTCATTGGGTGGTCCAATCATGCTTCATCTGGAATTTAATGTTTTACCAACCATTTTTGAAGTTGACAGATCTTGTTATGTTTTACGAACCATTTTTGTCCACTTGTTTCGTATAAACTTGGACCTGATGCTTTAAGCATTCCGTTAAATTTGCAGTGATGTATTTGCACTCTAATCCTGGAGGAATCACCATTTTTGGATGGACGGTTGACCGATCTTTTGTCAACACAATATTTTTCATTGAACTGAGTCTAGTTACCTTTGTGTTCGGCCAGACCATAGTTTAAGTTGAATCCTGGCAAGCCGTCAACACTAAGAAACCCTCCCTGCATGGATTTTGTCATTTTGGTTGAAAGCTTCAAGGCATATCGGCATATGGATGTCTCATTAACAACTCCTCCTTGGCTATATATGGAAGTGATGTAAGCTGTTCTATTTGTTACCTTGCATAGCAGCCGCGCAGAGGCCGAGGCATGGAACAGAAACAATGGTAAATTTTTCTGCATATCATTTGAAAGTAATTGCATCAATGCAATTACAAGGTAGTGACTATCAAAATATAATACTTGAGTTGAAATATGGATATATCATTATTTCAAATTGACATCAAATCAATATATACTTTTGACAGCTTTTACTATGCTGTTAAATAGGACCTGTAGTGATTGTACCAATAGAACTTGTATACTACCTCTGCATCTAAATATAAAATCAGTTCTAAATATAAAATCAAATTGACTTTTTTGGAGAGGTTATGGAAGAGAATTAAATTATTTTAAAGTATTTATATTTTTAATTTTTTCTTCAAACTAATTTATCTAATTTATAAACTGATATATAATCTAATAATACATAACATATGATATGAATAAGCAATTTATTTAGTTTTCTTAATTTCTCCTAAAAAAAAGTCAACTGTATCTTATATTTATAATTGAAGGGAGTATCTTGTAAATGGAAAGTAGGGGTGTTCATGGGATCCCGGTCTCAGTAGCAGCGGGATCGAAAATTCCCGGTCAGTCCGGGACCGGGACCGGGAATAAAAATCCCGGGACCGGGACGGGATCCGGGCAGGGCTTCGGGAATCCCGGTCCCGGTCCCGGGTTCATATATTTTTTTTAACCGTTTTTTCCCCTTTCCTAATTCCTAAACACTAATTCCTCCTTCCTTCCCTGTCCTGTTCCCTCAAATCCTCAATCCCTCTCAGTCCCAAAAAAAAAAAAAAAAAATCCTCAATCCCTCGGCCTCTCCTCTCTCGCGATCTCCGATTCGTCCCTCTGACTCTCTGATCTCTTACTCTCTGCCTCGTCTCCTCTCCTCTCCGTGACTCCGCCTCTCTCAATCAGTCAATCCCTTAGCCTCTCCTCTCTTGCGATCTCGTCTTTCGGCCGACGCTCACTCCCAGCCTCGCCGTCGCCTTTCCAGTTCCAGCCGGCAGCGGCGGCGTCGTTCTCCCGTCGCAGCTTGTCTCATTCAGGTGAGTTACTGGATATATTTTAAGCATGATTGCGGAGGCCGTGATTCCCCAACTTTTAGTCACTTCCTTATCAATCCTTCCATGATTGATTCCCCAACTTTTTTTTTGTGTGTGTAGCTCAAGCATGAGTTCCTTCAATTGTATGTGTAGAGTTTTATGCAAGAACTTCCAGCATCTGTGTAGAGTTTCAAAAGCAAATATCTGCTAACGTTGATTCATCTTTTGGTAAGTATCTTTTCTTTGGAATTTTTTGTTGGAAGACCATGAGACTCCATGTTTGGCAGTGGAGATCTTACTGCACAAAGCTTGGTGCTGTAAGAAAATTAATTGGTTACTTGGGGGGGTTAATGGCATTGCGTTTTATGCAAGAAAATTAATTGGTTACTCCATGTTCAGGTTCTTGAATCTTTTAATCTAGTTTTGCCTCTTGTTTTTTGCTTAATGGTGAATAAGTTGATTTATATAGAAGTCTCCTTCTAGGTCCCAATGATAGCTTTAGGGGTACTTTTGATGGACAAATCTGGACAGTGACTACTTCTATTGGTGAGGAGATTGAGCTTGGTCTTAATTTTCTGGGTTCGATCAAATAAAGTTGTGAAGCTATACAATGTTAATTTCCTCTGTTACTGATCATGCTTAAATTAAGTCTCTGTTACTGCTCATGCTTAAATTCATATTGCTATATAGTGTATTGTGATAAATCCCAAGTTGGGTGAATATTTGAATTAAGTTGTGGGTAACTGGGTATTTTCAGATATTTCCCATTAATGTGAAGGGGTCAGCAGGAAGCCTTGTGACGTTAGTTAGCTGGTTAGGTTCATGGATAGTTCATATGCCTTTAACTTCCTCATGGGTTGGAACTCAACAGGTAGATCCTTGGCCTTAATATTGTTGCATGTTGTATCATATGCCTTTTTTTGAAACCGGGAATTCCCGGTCCCGGTTGTACCGGGATTTTCCCGGGACCGGGACCGGGACCGGGACCGGGAATGGTATCCCATTCTTGGCCACCCCCGGGACGGGACCCGGGATTGGGTGATCCTGGTCCCGTCCCGAAATTTGAACACCCCTAATGGAAAGAAAGCTCTATGTTGTTCGCTGGTTTCAGAACAGTACTAACCTGCTCTGCAAATGCCTCGGTGCAAACTTTTGGCCATCTGCTGCTTCGTTTTTCCCCCTTTTTTTTTCGTACTTTCATTATTTATCCAGCGAGTTATCCTTCTCTCTCCTTGCGAGAGTATAAAAAATGACAATTTATAAAATTATTTAAAGCAATAGCTTTATGATTGATAAAAGCTGCACTTTTTTTAGAGCTCTAAATATTTAAACTACTAGTAGTTCAAACACATGCGTACATGTTGAATTGTTGATAATTCAAATGTAAAGAATTTGTTGCAAATGATAATGAAGATTTCTTCTTGTAATGCAAATATGTTTTCTGAGGATGCTTGTTTGCTCAGTGGTTATATCCTGTTTAGTTATGATGTGATATAACTTAATAAAAAATTCAAATGGAGATGTGCTTTCTAAACAATTCAACTATAACTATAACGATGTCACGAGAGGGGGGAAACGAGAAAAATCAACATAAACAAGGAATTTGGATTCACCTTATAGGCTTGTGGCTTGCTGCTTAGGGTGCTCCACTCTTAACCGGTAAGTTGCGAGATCGAATAGGCATTGCGCAGAAGCATCAGTAATTATTATTATCGGAGTCACAATTAGTGATTTTACACTACTAAATCAAGGGTAAATGTGTAAAAGTACTCATAAGTTTTTGCCAAAAAAGTAAAGATACTCATTACTCTCTCTCTCTCTCTGTTTTTTTTTGGCTCAAAAAAATACTCACGTCTCTTTGAGATGCGAAAGTAACTACAAATTTGAAAATGTGGACAAAAATAATAGGACCATTACATGGATAACCTATTGGCGTTAATTTTTGTGGTGCGCAAAAGTAACTACACATTTGAAAATGAGGACAAAAAGACCATTAATCTATAACCTATTGGCATTAATTTTTGTGGTGCGCCCAAGCAATTGTTTTGAAAGTGCGAAAATACTCTCAAACAAAAAATAAAACACCCCTCCGATCCTTCAATCTGAAAACGCAAGCCCAGAAAGGATCGGAGAGCAGTGGCGGCGGCTTGTTGATCATCGATTTGCGATTGTGAAGTTAAGGTCTCCTTTTTTTCCTTTGATCTTCTTTTTCATCACTGGTTCTTCTCCTCCGGCTTGTTAAAAAGTGCTCCTTTATATATTGTATTCACTATTGTCGCTCCTGCAAGGAGCATTAGTCGATGATATTACTGGAAGAAATTTAATGCAAAATTCCTTTGAATCATCAACAATTCAACATGTACGCATGTCTATAAACTACTACTAGTTTTATTATTACATCATAACTAAACATGATATAACCACTGAGCTAACAAGCATCCTCAGAAAACATATTTGCATTACAAGAAGAAATCTTCATTATCATTTGCAACAAATTCTTTACATTTGAAATCATCAACAATGCACCATGTACGCATGTACCCTTGGGGGTGGTTTGGTTGAGGGCATTTTGGTATTTTTGGAACAACGGTGTGGGCCCCACCATACAAAATAACGACATTAGGTTCAAGAGGAGGGCGATGGAGGGGAGGGAGTGGAAGGAAGGGTAGAGGATTGATTTGGTCAAAGGAAAGAAGATGTGAGGGTTTTTAATGATCCTTGTTTGATTTAAGAAATGAGGGGAAGGGAGGAATATGAGCAATTTACCATTTTACCCTAATATATGTAGTTATATTTTTTATTTAATTAATATAATAATATATTGTTAACTATAATAGTATTTTTATTTTAAATTAATTTCATAATAATATATTTTTAATTATTATAATATTTTTAATTAAAATTATATTAACTTATTTTTTAATTATAATATTTTTCTATTAAAAAAATATTTTTTTTATTTAAACTAATTTTATAATAATATATTTATTTAATTATAATAACATTTTTATATATAAAAATATAATTTTTTTAATTTTATTTCATGATAAATTTTTTTAATTTTTGGTACTTAAGTTTACCCTAATTTTTGTTTTAGTCTTTTAAGCTTCAAACCAAAGGTTTAGGTACTTTAAGGGGCAAAATGGTCCAGATTTTTATTTTATGATATGGAACAATGTTTTGAAAATAATGAAATTTGAGGGATCAAAACCAAAATGAGAACAAATTTGAGGGATAAAATATTGTATAAACCCAGTTTTTAAAGATAAAAATATATATTTTTAAATTAATTTAAAAATATAGGTATAATAATATTTTTATTTAAAATTATAATAGCATATGTTATAATAATAATAATTTTTTATTCATAAATATACTTTTTATATTGAATTATTTTTTAATAATATATTTTTAATTATAATACTTTTTTATAATAATATATTTTTAATTATAATACTTTTTTATAATAATATATTTTTATTTCAATGTAAAATATTTTAATAGTAATAATATTTTAATTTATCATAATATTTTTTATTATAGGCATTATTGGAATATCATATAAATCATAAGTGTAAGTGGTCCAAAAGTCTAATTTTTCTTCAAAACCCTCAATTTAAAAGGGAGTCAAAATAGGGGTGTTGGAGGGGAGGAGATGAAAACTTTAGGGTTCTCTCCCCTCCAAAATTTTAAACCAAATAAGAGGAGGGGAGCATCTGCCCTCCCCTTTCATCCCTTCCCCTCAAACCAAATACATCCTTAAGGATCCTATCATTTTTACCCCATCTTTTAAAGTTTATAGTTAGTTTTCAACTTCCGAAAAAAACATATGGGTATTTTTGCTTTTTTGTTAAAAACTCATTCATATGTATTTTGCACATTTACACTAAAATCAACTAGACAACTAAACAAATAAAAGAGATTAGGTATGGAGAGATCAGAGATGTATTGAATGAAATGCTCCTTACTATCCTTTCTATAATAGCCAAATTTTTGAATCGGTCGAGTCCTTTTTTTAAAATTCAGTTTGGAATTGTCTGAACATTAACAACATTTTTATCAATGTTATCTTTGATTAATATACTCTTTTGTTATCTTTTTTTTTTTTATACATTCTCTTTCATATTTTTACTCATGGTTTCTCTCCTCTCTCTCTCACTTGCCTTCTTAAAAATAAAGACATATTTGAAAAAATGCATTTCTTATTTATTTATTATCTTTAACTAATTTCAACAGATTTTTTTAAACAGTGTCATTTAGTTATTTGGATCTTATAAAAAAAACAGGAGGGAGTATAAAGAGAATGAATCTTTATCTATAGAAAAGCACAAGAAGAGAAGAACGTGATGCAACCCGCAGTGTACGCCTCTTTAAATTTTGTTTTGTTTTTTTAAGTTCTGAAATGAAGTGCGAATAAGGCAATACCGGGGGTTGGGACAAATTTTCATTCGATTTCTTTTATTCTTCTGGGTCCAATTGTTTTGGTTTCATTCGATTTATCTGCTAAGTGCCAATCCTTCAGGAACAGATAGGCCCAAAGTTAGCCCAATGACTTGAATTAAAATTTGTGAAGTCACGACCCAAATGCGTATAAATCACTAGGGTTTTACGAAGCTAGCGCCTGCCGTTCCCCTTCTTCCTCTATATAATAGAAGAGTTCGTAGCTGCGATCATAAAACGGCCTCTAAAGATGAGATTGAAGAATAGTTTCTCAACAAATATTATTTTTCTATGATCATCGATCCTTTATGTGTGTACGTCTTTTTGTTTTGTGTTTTATTTACGCTTGATTTCAGTTTTACTTGTGGTTGCGATTCAGAGTATGATCTGAGCAGATGATGAGTTTATTCAACTGCAAATTACTGATTGGTGATTCCATGAAGCTATCAAAATCGAGCTTTTTAAAACTGATGCTCAGATCTCTCGATACTCTTCGCTAGTCCTAAATGTTTGTATATTTGAGTCGTCTCTGGGTTTTTAGATCGACGTCTCTTGTTAAGTACGCTGAACCTGTAAATCTCAATATTCTGAAGCATCATGTTAAATACGGAATGGGTTTCAAATTATATGTAGGGAGGATGAGAAAAGATGATGTTCAAAGCTTTGATTTCTGCATAAGCAAAGAGAATAAAAAATTAAACATGGGTCACGGTTCATTCGCCAACTTTTTTTTTCAGTTTCAGTATTTTTTAGGAGTAATTTTAAGGGTGAATTGAGAATACATATTTTTTTGATAAATTAATTGTAGAATGCTATTAAGTGTGCAAGCTATTTTTGTGTGTAAAAAGTTTTTGATGTGTGCAAATATTTTTTTATGTGTACATAAATCTTTCATATAAATATGTAAACCATCTTTCTTTATCTGTAAAATATTTTTTGTTGTATGTAACATATTTTCTGTTAAAATATAATTGATCTTTCATAATAGCATTCAATAATTAATTTACCCTAAAGCTATTTTTAAACGATTTTCCCTAATTTTAATCTCACCATCAAATCGTTAGATGAGTGATGAAACCATGGAAGAAAAGTATTGTTCGAGAAAAAAAGCATTGGAACAAGTACAGAGGCGCAAATGGGAAAATCAAATCCTTGCGATCAACGCGAACTAGATTAATTAATAAAAAAATCAAATCCTTGTGGTTGTCCAAACAAATTTTTTTAATAAATAAATTTTTTTTGCCTTTTTTTAAATAAAAAAGGAAAAAGACATATAAATACAATCTTAATTAATAAAATCCAAAAAAGTCTGTTAACAATTGTAAATAGAAGGAATTTGAATGTTTGAGTGTTTTTGTCAAAATGCCTCATTTTTCTCTCTTATCTTCTACCCCACCCTACATCGCCCTCTTCTCGTCTCTCTCATATGCAATCTCATCGCTTTCTACCCTAATCCTCTTTCTCTCTCTTCCTATCAATATAGCCATAAGATCAGTGATGAAGTTTCTTCTGTCTCCTTCCCCCACTTCACCATATTCCTCCTTTCTCCTAAATTCGACGGTGAGAGCGAGATCAGCAATGGTAGTGGTGCCAGAGAGAGTGACGGTGAGAGTGGGATCGGTGATGGTAGTTGTAGGAAAATAAAAAGAGAGGATAGACTAGCGTATCGAGAATCCATGTTTAGATCCAGGTCAAAGCTCCAATGCTCCATAATAGTGCTCACACAATTATTAGACTACAAGAGCCTAATCAGGATTAGCATAGCAGATCACCAGAGCAAGAAAGATGGTAGGAGAAAATATATTGCTAGAAAACTTAATAGTAGGGGTGAGGTATAACTGAATGAGGCATCTCCTATTTATAATAGTTTAAGGTGGCCACGAATTAAGAAATAATGTCCACCTTTCTTGTCTTCCAAGTTAGTAATCAGGAGAATTAATTCTCAATTAATTTCCTGAATTATAATGACTTGTTTCTCAATTAACAATATCATAACTAATACTAACTTATTCCCTAATCTACAATTAATGCTGATTTAATTCTTATTTGATTAGGCTACTTATATCCTAATCAAATAGTCCGGCCCATCAAAGGCGGACTTGGACCCAAAGTCCAACATCTCCTACTCGCATTTAATGGGCCTTCCATCATGCGTCCGTTACTCTTTCCTGTTTCATTCTTGGCATCTATCGTGACCGCGTGGGCAAAAGTGTCTTCAAGATTTGGTACCTGTGATAATAGAAATCCCTCATATCGGATCAGCATCCAAGGACACCCTTTATATATATATATATATATATATATATATATATATATATATATATATATATATATATATATATATATATCTGTAAGCGATATATTCATTGCCTCAGATGCCCTAGATTCTCCCGTACATATTACTCATGGCATATCTTGTCCCTCTCAAGTTAATATGTTGATTAACTCAAATTGCCTTCCATGCACATAGTATCCGCACTTACAAGCTACACATACAGCTAGTAAGGGGTTGACCATAGACACTAGCACATCTTTTGTATCTAGGAGTAAATCTTCTTTTTTGACTAAACATCAGTCTATCTTGACTTGGTCGCTTTCCTAGTTCTCACTTGTCTGACCGAATCATGTGTGATCATAGAGCTTCAGCTGAAGTAGCTGTCATCAAACCAAGCTTTCATGATGCCGTCTAAGTTTTAAGGGCATCGTGGAAGGATTCTTCCTTCCTGGAACTCACACTGTAGTGAACTAGGGATCTTTCACCTACATCCCATGTTGCAGTCTAACTCTCAAGCATATGTAATATGAATTGCATGTTACGGTGAATGGTTTGTTGTGTACATCGATTTCTTTCTTTTTCACTGTATAGACATTAGTTCCAAAATGTACTCAACATTCGAACCAAAACTTTCTTTTTCACAATCTCTTTTACAATCTCATTTGTGAAAAGAGTTCTTTGCCTGGCTACAGGTCTGTATTCATGCTTTGATCCATTTTCTGTGTATATACACGCATGTGGATCTCATCTCAGTTTTAATTGAGGCGACTCCAACGCAAAGATTCTTCTTAACTATCTCATGGTGATTATTTGCTCGTCTTATCCTCCCATGCCCCTGCAAAACATGGGAAGTTTGTTGTTCGTGTGAGTGAACCAACCTCTTCGAATATGTACGACATACAAAATTGTATACCTTATATGTATTTACTCATAACATACATACTATTTCTTTTATCTTTATATAAAAGAAGTTCACGACCTTATATTTTATTTGCACCCTAAGATTTTCACTAACTCAATGAATATAAAGCTACATGCTCAGTAAGGGGATCTATTAACATTCCGTCAGTAAAAGGTCATTGAACTCTCGCTTTCCCTCTTTGAAAGCATATCTCTCATAGAGATATATCAAATGTATGTTTTGCCTTGCTGTGATACTTAGGATCCTAATCATAAGATGTTATTGTTTGAATCTTTCTATCCACCATTCATTCCCAATCACTCGTAGGAACTACTTTAGTCATATGGCACCTTGAATGATGGTAGAACACACTTTATGTTCTAATTCCATAGATAACATAAATATATTGTATATTTCTTTACTCCATTATCATTTGCCTAGGCCTTATATTGGAGTATCCTTTCAAACGAAAGTTGTTGCCTTAACAATTTAATCCATGATTATTCTCATAATCTATTTCACAGCAGGACCAAAAATAGCTTCCAAGTCTGACAAAAAATATTTGGTCTTATATACACCAATGTGTACATTCATATTACCAACCATAGTCTTACTGTGGAACTCTATCCACTTTTTCTATGTTGGATTCCTTGTAGGACATGTAACCTCTCTAGGTTTGTGCCCTTGAGTTCAAGGGTGTCCATGGGTTTGCAGTTTAGCATCCTAAGATGTCTAAGGATCACACTTGTACATGTCTTAGGTGGTAAAGACTTTATCTTCTTTGTGCAATCTCTGTTTACCTTGTCATTCAATATATTATCTGTTCAACCCATGATTTTTCAATTCAGAATTTAAGAGTTCTCTGATCCTTCATTCCTTTAACTCCCTTGACACTTATTTCAGCTAAGCATATGTCACTTGATAAAGGATGACTTCACAAAGAATCATCTTAAGACCGTTTGGCACTTATGTAGTGTTCTTCGATTATCTCAAAGTTGTGAGGCTTTTCACATTGTGAAACCTCATATACTACTACCTGGGTGATTATTTCTATGAAGTCCTTAAGCTGCTTTATGTAGAGTTCATCATCCAATTTCTAAATTTCTAAATTGAAAAGCGGTCTTCACATCATCTTGATGTAATTTCAAGACTAAGCTTGTTGTCATAGCTAAAGTTCAGAGTTAAAACGTACAACAGACATCCTTCCATTGTATTACCCCTTAGCTACTAATTTTTTTAGGTTTTACATGCCCCTAACAGATTTGAGAACCTACTTGTTCCCAATCGCCTCTTGGCTAGGTGACAAATTGCCCAAACATGCATTTAGCTAGTTTCAAAAAGAATCCATATTCTCCTGCATGACATTTTGCAATTCTTCTTAGTAGGTCCTTCTAGTGTCTTTCAGACTTTTATAGGTAGTCATCATCACCTTCTAAAAGATAAAGAGAGCATTCAATCCATTAGGGAATCTATCCCCTTATAGTCATTTGCTGGATGACAATTTACTTCAAGGTGGGTTTCATAGGATTCTTTTCCTATATATGGGTAAGGTAATCCTCTCGTAACTTACCTCTTACCTCTTTCATTATGAAAATCTTACCTCTTATCTCTTTCATTGTGAAAATGGTCTTAACCCTCCCACTCGGATCAGTGAACTTAGGAACACTTGGTTATTCCTTGTTTCTGTGAACCACTTAGAGAGATTCAGTATGATTAATGCTCATGTCCTACTAGGACATTTGAGTTTTGTGAACGTTGTTGTGTCCCTCAGTTTTCTCTTAGTCACTGAGCCGCCATCATTTTCACTAATGAAAATGTGTCTTGTCAAATTCTCAAGCCATCTCACAAAGAGATATCTTGTATACCTGGACCTCAATCTTCCTTACTCATAAGAAGAATTATGGATATGAAGTTGTTGACTCTTATGGTCTTAACTAGCTTGGGCCTGCTATAAGGCCTATCCATGATTCATAGGGTAAGGTCATGACTAACTTAGAGGGCATTTGGTTAAGTGTGAAAATAATAGCTATGAGTTTACATACCAACATATGGATGATAGTTTCACTTATGCCATTATTTACTCAACCATCTTAAGGAGAGGTCTATCTTTCTGTTTTAACAACTCTATTATGTTGAAGGGTTCTAGGTATTGATAGTTGCCTAACAATCCCTTTCTTGTATACAAAGCATCTTGAATTAATCACATGGGTGTTCTTAACCCTTGTTAGTTCAATAAAGGTCTTATCCTTTTAATATAACTGATTCTTGACTAGTTTAGCCATTATCTAATAGCTTCATACTTGCCTAAAATCAAGTAAATATTACAGTATTTCGAGTAAACGTCTACCACATTAACGAAACACCAAGCTCTGTGTTTTGCCCTCACATTCATTAGTTCACAAACGTCATAATTTAATTGCAGTGGATTTTCTCAAAATGTTTCTTTGTCTTTCTTACTAGGCAGACTAAGTTCTCAACTTACTCAAAGGGTATTAACCCTTTAGCATACGTTATTTAACAAATTCTCTTTTGCTAGTTTGATCATTTCTTTTGATTATATTCAACAAGTTGGATAGAATCTTATATTCAAAAACTCATTTGAACAATTTCTCACTTTAAAGAATCTTTCACCATTAACCTTATATTGCAGCTGAAATACTCTTAATAAGTAAGGCAACCTATCCCAAAAACAATAGAATCAACATAGGCTCAATTTTTGACCTTTTTGGGAATCTTTAAGTGTATATAAACACTTTTTTGACTCAAATTAGATTCAAACATGCTTCAAATATATGCAAATTATATATCAAATTGAAGCTATCGAATTTAAGGATTTTTAGGAACAAACCGAGTCTCAATCAAAGGTCCCACACACCCCTAAAAGGTTTTTGGATCAAAAAATATTGAAAAATTGGAAAATTCCAGTGAAGCCCATTCTCAGAGGCGACGTGTGTAAGTACGCGCTGCCCTACGAGATTCAATCAGTGACAAGTGTCGGCTTACTTGATGCCACCGCCGTCTTCTCTCTGACAGTGCCCACCACGTGTCAAACAATGGCCCCTATGGGCCCCTCACGCCACATGTCAATTTATGGGAATTTCCTTTTTTTTTACTGCCAATGTTGACCATTGACTGGTTAACCCTTGACCGACTACTGACGTGTCGATGACGTGTCTCGGTCAACAGATGACGTGGCCAATGTTGACCGATGCTGATGTGGCACTGAACACTGACGTGTCCCTCCCTCATTGGTGACACATGGTTTGATTAACCGATGACATGGCTGTTGATTGCCACATCATCATCTTCAACATCCAACTAGGTCAACTCGACCCGGTTGGAGCTCTAGCGGGTTATCACGACTTGCCAACTTCAGAAGGCCATATCTCCCTAGTTTTAGCTCCGTTTTTCATGTTCTTGGTGTCGTTGGAATCGTAGTTGAACGAACTACAAATCCATGGCATTTATTTGATCTGAAAACTCCTTTTTCATTGATTAAATCGAGAGTCAAGTAGTGGCGGCAACAAGTGACCTGCCAACTTCTTTCCTTCATTTCTCCCTCATCCGAACTCTGTTTGACGCGTTCTAAGCATTATTGGAATCATCTCTTTGAGCTCTATAATATCCCAAATTTTGGGATTTAAGGCTTGGGAAAAAGCCTAAATTAAGCGGATTGCTAAGTTCCGGTTTAGCAGGTGTCCTAAATCTATTCCCTAATATTTCTTATATCTTTGGGGCATTAAAGAAAATAAAATGGTGAATTTTGAAGGAAGTGATTATGCTTCAGTGAAATTTCCTGTGAGGCAGTGAGAATGTCTTGGGATTTTAGATGATCAAATGATGTCCAAAAATTATGATGTTTTATAGGGTGAAAGTAGACATCCTAAACTTTAAATTGATAGGTCATATGACTCATTTGAAGCTATATACAAAGAGTTATGAATTTTTGAAGTTTGCCCAGCAAAATTGATTATTTTCTGGAGCAGTGGTCAAAGAAATTAAATCTGGGAATGATGTGCTTCTAACTGGCTAAATTCCATATTTTTTCCTTAAAACTAGATTCAATAAGGGTTCCATAGCCTTTGGAATCACTCTGAAACGATATCTACAAATTTAGTTATGATTTTTCAAATATTGGACAGAAAATCTGCAAAAAAATCCAAAAATGGAATTATGACATAAGCATGGACTTATAAAATAATTCTCCATCTCCTTCCTCTAGCCAAAACAGATGTGAACCAACTGAAATAAGAGAGAGGAAGTGCAGCCATTTTCTAGAGAGAGAAAGGAGAAGAGACTTGTACGGTAGGTCGATTTCTTCGGTAAATCGGTTCCTAACGCGTATAAATCAGATCCTAAGCAACTCTTCTATGCCAATTCAAGTTTGGGAAGCTTTAATTGTCTTGTTCAAGGACTTAGGGTTTCAGCCAAGAAGAGGAAAAGCTAGTGGGAGCTTGAGCTAACTTCCAAACCTTCGTATATTAACTATCTTGGCTGCTGTGGACAATTTAATTAGTGAAATTTTGCCGGATTGTCTTTGTTTATGAAAATTGCAAAATGTGTGTTGGAAATGTTATGCTTCCAAAATTGGGTTTAAATGGTAGTTATAACTCAATTAAATAGTTAATAAAGTAGTTAGGAGTAGAAAGGAACACGTCTGCGGAGTCGGATTTCAAAAACTTCAATTTTCCCGGGAGTTCCTAGAAGTTTCAGCCAGCTCTAGAAATGGGCCTTAAAGTCAGATTTTCAATTATTTGATGGTTTCATTGAGTTCAGGAGGGAAAATTAGGTGGGGTTACAGTTGATCACTTTTCAGAAAAGCCTAAAAAAGCATAATTACGAAAACACCCCTGAAACCTTGACATAGAGGCTGCCAAGGGCAATTTCATCTTTTGGTAGTGAATTTGGTAATTTTGAGTCTGGAAATGGATTCTTTGGCCAAAAATATGTTAAGATAGCTCATGTTAGAATTTCAGGAAAAGTACAGTCGGACCGAGTACGACGTGGCCAAGTTGGGTCCTTGGGGGCAATTTAGTAATTTTTCAATATAGACTCATATAACCCCAAAAACACTATGGAAGTGTCTTAACGCTACATTTGGCATTGTAGGATTGAATATGGAGCCCGAGTTGTTAGCACGTAGATCGAGGAGAAAAGACTGGAGGTAGGGGACTTACCTTATTTGCATGTATTTGACATCTCTGCTTGTGTAGTGATGTATGTGATTGCTTAAATTGATTGTGTATAGCATATTTGAATAAATAAAGCTCTGTTTCTATTTTCGTTGTGGCCATAGTTTTGTTTCAAGAAACATTGAGCATGCAGAAATGTCATTATGGGGCATACATCTAGTTAAAGCTAACATGTCATACACATAGCATCTATCATGCATGCATTATGGTATCTATTTCCTACTAAGATTCTCTCAAATCTCACCCTCCCCTACCAACAATTTAGACAAGCGAATATAGAAGGTACGAGGAAATCAGATAAGAGAACTGCACGAGAGAGGGTTGTAGTGGTAGAGCGAAGACGAGAAGAAGTCTTCATTTCACTAGGATGGGTTTAGACACCCTAATAGCTTTGTGCGGCTACCTTAATTCTAAGTATCATGTACGAACTCTTATAGGGAATTTTTGTAATCATGCTCATATTATTAGTATATTTATGCTATTCCTGTGTTGCCCTCCAAACCGCATATCATTTTCCATGAATACTCTGGTAAAGGTGAAATTAAAATAAGGGTGTGATAAGCTCTACACATCCATGACATTACTTTGGGCAAAAAAAACTCAGTTTCAAACATTCAATTTTTTCTTGACGTTGACGGTGCTCCGTAATGTAATTTGGATGTGTGTCCTCTATGTTTCAAAGGCTCTTCTAACCTTTGAAGGGTTAAAGTTTCTTGTTTTGGATTCCACTTAGGTTTCAAAAACAAAACTTTAAGAAGTAAGGAGGTGAAGAAGTATAAAGCTTTGTACACCAGAGAGAGAGAGAGAGAGAGAGAGAGAGAGTTCAAAAACACATTCATTCATGCACCGAAACATATATATTCTTGTATCCACAACGAGTAAAGGAAACATGTCACATAGCATATATTCATCGTGCATCTTCATAGATATATAAAGAACTTCACACAGCATATAAACTTGTACTTTCGTATAAGAAGCAACATGCAATATATATATATATAATGGAATATATTTACATGAATAATCATTATATTTATATGCAAATAAGAGAACAGAAGAGGAAGCCATAAACATATATTAACATCATATGGACTCATATATATGATAGCACATCGGATATAAAAAGATTGTGATGGGGATATAAATTAAAGTATATCACATATTTATTCACATAGAATAATCACAGCCTCAAAGATCAATATGCTTTGATGCCAATGTAGGAAAAATATAAAGGGAGAAGAGATATATGGACTGGCGTACCGGGGCGAATCCATGTTCGGATCCGGGTCAAAGCTCCAATACTCCATAAAAGTCCCACACAATTATTATACTACTAGAGCCTAATCAGGATTGGCACAACAGATCACTAGAACAACAAAGATGGTAGGAGAGAAGATATTGCTAGAAAACTCAATAGCAGGGGTGAGGTATAACTAAAGGAGGCACCTCCTATTTATATTGGTTTAGGGTGGGTACTAATTAGGAAATGATGTCCACCCTTCTCGCCTTCTAAGTTAGTAATCATGAGAATTAATTCTCAATTAATGTCATGAATTATGATGACTTGTTTCTCAATTAACAATATCATAATTAATACTAACTTATTCCCCAATCTACAATTAATGTTGATTTGATTCTTATTTGATTAGGCTACTTGTATCATAATCAAATAGTCCGGCCTATCAAGGGTGGACTTAGACCTAAAGTCTAACAGTAGTGGTGACGGAGAGAAGGGTGGAGCCACGGTTCACTGTTCCCGAAGTTGAAAGCAAGATCGGTGATGGTAATTGTGACGGAGAGAAGGGTGGAGCCACAATTCACTATTCATCGTCTTCTACCTTGAACCAGAGGCACCATCTACATCCTCGACGTTACCAAATCGTCGGAGGAATTAGGAAAAACTGTAGGGAAGGACTTGGTGGCTGAAAAGATCATGGCAGGTGACAATGTCAATAAAGAAACCCTTTAGAGAATGAAGGAGGATTTGGTATAAGATTTTGGAGAAATAGAGGAGGAAATTGGAGAGAGGGAGAACAAAAGAGAAGCATTCATAATCGACGCTTCTCTCACTCCCACCACAGCGTCATCAACTACTTTCTCATAATCTTCTTCGTCAATTTTAGTAACCACCAGAATCTGATTTTTGTTTGTGGTTGGGTTGTTGTTTGTGTTTTGCATTTTTGCTTGTGTTTTGCTAATTACTATTATGAAGTTGTCATCACCTATACTCAGGTTGTTAATACATCTATCGGGCGTTGTTGACAACTTGGGTATAACAATTAGTAACTACATTATTTTGGCTTGTTTGTGGCTAGATTTTTGTTTGTGTTTCGGGTTTGTGTTAGTGTTTTGCTAATTATTATTATAAAGTTATCATCACGTATACTCAAGTTGTCAACACCCATATTAGATGTTGTTGACAACTTGAGTATAAGTAAGACAATTTGAGTATTGCAATTAGCAACTACTCCACTTTGATGTCATTGATAAGTTGAGTATAGAGGCAATGACAACTTGAGTATAATAATTAGTAACTTGGGTATAGAGATTGACAAGTTGGAGAGCTCAAGTTGTCAATCTCTATACCAAGTAGTTAATCCCATTATTAAAGTTGTCATAGGAGCTCCACGCACTGGTGCCGAAGCTTCGATGACAGATAGGCAAGCCAGCTTGGGGAGATCGGCACTAGAGCTCTAACGACAAGCAGGCTGGTGTGGGGAGATCAGCGCTTGTGGTCAAATGATTATATTCTGGACTTTGAGAAGTCCAAGGCCTAAGGGTATTGATTCATTATGGTTTAGATGTGAAACAATAAGAAGAGCTTTATCATCCATTATAGATTTTAAATGTTTGACTTATCGATAGTTGACTTTTGACATTTTATAAATGTTTGAGAAAGAATATTATTCAAAAATAAGTTTATCTTAGGGCTTATGGTTGAATATTATATTCTGAGCTTCGAGAAGCTCAAGGCACTATTGTGAATATTTATAGTAAAGAAGAGTTTGCGTTGTGAAATGATTAGAAATGAGTTTTATTATCTATGATAGCTTTTAAATGATTAGTTTATCTCTTTTCTATAATGGATAATAAGTTAATTATGTGGTTTTAATCCTTTTAACCACGATAAGTGTTTTTTAATGAGTTGGTTCAATTCTTTTCTATTATAGTTAACTTCAATTCGGAAGAGGATCTTTTTTATAACAATAATTGACTTTGGAAAAGTTTAGATTGAAACTTTCTATTATGGTAGATCTTCGGGATTAAATTTTTCTTGTTTTGCCATAGTGCTATTGATTATCATAAGATTTTGATTAAGTGCGTGGATAATTGAATTTTATGGAAAGGGTTTTACAACTATGGTCCTTACTATAAGTGTATTTAAATTAATTATTACATACCAATGAATGACAGTAAGCCATCAAATATATCTTAAATTTATACAATTTTCCAAGTTTGCGCTTGTTAAGGAATGTGTATTGGAAAAATTTGCTATATATTTTCTTTCACCTCTTTCCTCATTTAATAGGGTAAAATCGAAAAAAAAAAAAACTATTAATAACTATTAAGATGGATTTATATATAGAACTAAAATTTTCTTCCAAAATGGACTTATATAATAAGGACCGGAATGGTACAAATGATATGACCCTTGCCGAATGTGAAAATTCATTAATTTGTATGGTTGACATTTGATTCTTTTGGCTCTATCAATTTTGGGATAAGAAAGATATCATTGTTTTATAGACAAAGAGCTATCATTTCATATAATTGAAATTTCAGTCTTTTGATACATCATTAATCGAAATAGCCGTGCTTTTCATCAACTTTTGTGACAGAAAAGTCAACCTTTCAGTATTTGACGTGTGAATCTTTGCTTAGGAGTCCTTGGAATTAGCTAGTTGGTACTTGGTAGGAAGAGACAAGTTATTGTTGGTAATTGTATCCAAAGGGTCAATCATTATATTTTGAATATTATTAATTTAATGAAAATTTTTTATTTTGTTATTATATTATTTTTATATTAACTGTGATAATTGTATTCTTGGATAAATCATAAAGATTATCCTAAAATGTCCTTGGTCGATCATCTATGCGGGAGCAAAGATGAAACAAGACCAATATGACTTTGATAAGATATAGAGATACGAATCAAAGTCTTAGGCACTTGTAAGAGTACAAGGTGTTGGACCGACCCACTATGAGAAAGCTACATGGATCAAGTCATAAGCTTTTCTCATATATAACCACGTCACAATGCCCTTAAACCTGAGGTCATCATGGATTCTTACATGAGAATTGTTAAGCTTTGAACTAGTTAAAAGTCACTTTTGACCGGGTGATGATAAAGGCTACGATTAGGCTTGGTGGTTTTTCATGCAGAGGAATATGAATGATCAAGATGACATTTATCCCTCATATTAGTAGAGAGATATTACTGGGCCCCTCGATGAGTGAGTCTAAGAAATGTATGGCCATACTACGATAGAAAAGAGTTTCTATTTCTATTGTCAGGCTACTCAAGAATCGAGAATGTAATGGTCAGGAACAAGAGGATGACATTATCCATGCCTTATTCTTGACCGATATATCGTATGATAAAAGGGACGTGACATGGTTGTATGACAGGTTGCATCGTATTAACGATCCTCATATGAATTGGGTAGTCGTAATATCTTGCTAGAGGTCACTTGCGACTTTTGGGTTAGTACAGTTATTGGCCCACTGCCAACTTCATATGGGCCTACAGAGTCGCACACAAAAATGGTCCAACACTAGATAATATTTAATTTAGGATGGACGAATTATATATATATAATATAATATTCGTTAATTATATTATATAGATATATATTTTCGAAATACATATCTTATATGTGTGTGTTATATGATATTATTATATTGTGTTAGTTTTAAATTTAATCTATTAATATATATTAAATTTAATAACTAACATGATAGAGATATAGTATCTCAGATTTAATTTATGAAATTAACTTAAATCTAATGACTCTTTATTTAGATTAAATAAATATATTAAATTAAAACTGTTGGACAGATTTAATATAAACTAAATTTATTTAATTAGCTAATCAAGATAATTAATTATTAATTAATTTCGAAATTAATGAAGATTAATTTTGAAATTTGAATATAGCCTTCATAGGTTATAAACTTGATAGAGCAGATATACTCATACATGCATAAGAATTCAGAGCCGCAAGGAAAACCCTATGAGACAATTGGAGGCGCTAGCACGCAGTCTCTGTTGGATAGCATTTGTGTGGATACCGCTAGAGGGAGCGGACCTAAGATGTTGGCTCCTAGAGATCATGGAAACCCTAAGTTGAAAAAGGTACGAATCTTTTTAACTCGATTTAAACGCTGTTGATAGATCCTTAATTAGAATCGGTAAAAATTTTAAAATTTTTCCGCTATGCCTGCCGATCCTAACAGTTATTTCATGGATGATCTATATGACATTTGAACAATTTTGAAATAATATTAAGCTTTCCATTGAATTGATCGGTCGTTCCACTGAAAATTTTTGCCAAGAGTTCCATTGAAAATTTGAAATATAGAACATGGCATTAATGTACATATTAGGAAGGAAACAGGTTTAATTTAATTTACCATGCGTATACCACAAAGTATTACAATACAACATGAACAAGCATAGTGATTGAGAACTACCTTATCATTTCAAATTTACAAAAAGTTCCAAATAGAAACCATAATTATAAACAAGGTAACAAAATAAACCTTGAATAATCAGCGCTATCAATTTAAATCATTTGATCAGCGATGCTTCGCATGGTTGGTCGAGAAGAAGGGTTGACTTGCAAACATAAAATAGCAAGATTTGCAATCAAAGCCACTTCCTTCATCAACTTTTGCTGCTCTTTAGGAGGGAATAGACGTGGGTCGAATATCTCATTCACGTTCATGTTTGGAACATTATCAAAGGATTGTACATGAGAAATTAGATCACCAGGATGCTTTCCCATGAGGATTTCAAAAGCCAATACCCCAAAGCTGTAGACATCACATTTCTCAGACACTGCCATTGTATATGCTAGCTCTGCATCAATTTGGTGAAGTGATCACTCGACACATTTGTAACTAATGACACCCAGAAGCACATTGATTATTACTACCTTTAATCTTTTTTATAAGAACCAAAATTTTAAATTGGCTCAGTCCTTTTAATAAGTTTCAGTTTGAAACTATCTAAACATTATATGCAATTTACCAATTTTACCCTTAATTAATACACTCTCAATATATTTTTCACATACATTATCTTTCATCATTTTTCTCACTATTCCTCCTCTCACTTACCCTCTTATAAATATAGGTATACTTGAAAAAAGATAAAGAAAGTACATTTCTTATATGTTTATTACTTTTATTTAAATTTAATAGTTTTCTTAAACTGCATAATTTAATTATTTGGATCTCATATAAAGAATTAGGGGGAGTTCTCATAAACAAACTTTGAAACTAGAAAGTTTAGGTTCATATTTAAGAATATTAAGACATTATAATTTTCCACAACTTTAATGTATCAAGTAGAGTTAGAAATATGGTCTTAAAATTAGGGGAAAAGACAGAAAAAGAACTTTAAATTTGTAAAATTCTAAATCAGGTATTTCTCAAAAAATGAATTGTAAATTGCTTATCAAATTTTATCATCCTCTTATCAACTTTTGCAAACAAACCTGATTTGAAATTTTACAATTTCAAAATTCTTTTTCTATCTTTTTCCCTTAAAGTTACCTGGAGCAGCATAGCCATGTGTGCCAGCAAATGTTGTCCAAATTGATGAGTTAAGCTTCAAGAACCTAGCTGTTCCAAAGTCTGAGATATGGGCTTCAAGATTTGCAGACAATAACACATTTTTGCTTGATATATCTCTGTGAATAATTGGTGGATCACAATCATGATGCATATAACATAAAGCTTGTGCAACACCTTTGACAATATCCACCCTCTTAGGCCAATCTAACTCCAAAGCCTTTGCGTCACTTTTCAGAAAATCAGCTAATGTCCCTCCTTCCATGTACTCATAAACTGCAAAAGTGTGTGATCTTTGTGAGCAAAATCCATAGAGCTTCACAATGTTTCGATGGCGGATTTTAGTCATGGCTTCAATTTCACTCTTGAAGGCTTTTAAACTTTCGATGTCACAGTCGTCGTCGTCTTCACATCTAAACTTCTTTATAGCAAATTGTTCACCTCCTTGCATGACCATTTTGTAAACTTTTCCAGAAGCTCCTTCCCCTATACAGTACTTGTCATCGAAGTTCTCAGTTGTTTCAATTACGTCATCATACAGATTTTTCCCGTCAAAATGTAAAATTGAAAATGGGCTTTCTTTCTTGGTTCCTGAGTTCTGTTTCAAAACTCTTGAGTTTCCTTTTGAACAAATAACAAAAATCACAACTAACACCAATGAAACAAGTAGCACACCTGCTAAAGGAGCAACAACAGATATCACAACTTTCACTTTGTTACTCCCCCCATGTGATTTTGAAACATTGCAAGGTCTCAAACCTTAGATTATCCTGCATAAATCTTTGTTATTACTCAAATCTAACGAGTAAGAAGAATTAAATATGCCACTGTTTAGTACAGGACCCTCCAAATTGTTGTCAGAGAGGTTGATGCTTGACAAGCTTAACATTTTACTAAGGGAATCAGGGATAGAATCTGATAGATTATTAAGAGACAGATTCAGACTTATCAAGTTGTTGAGGTTACTAAGATCAGCAGGGATTTCACCAGAAAGTGAATTAAAACTCAAGTCCAAAAAATCTTGTAAGGAGTAAAGATTCCCAATTTGATATGGGATTTGGCCATTGAGGTCATTATGACTCAAATTTAAATTGAGCAGCTTGTAGCAGCTCCCTAATTGATAAGGGATTGGTCCACTAAGCCTATTCATTGACAGATCTAATGACTCTAAATTAGAAAGACTTCCAAAGCTTGCAGGCATCACACCTGAAATATTGTTTCTGTTTAACTTTAGAAGGTATAACATGGAGGCATTTCTGATTTCTGTTGGAATCTCACCGGATACATGGTTCGATGACAAGTCAAGCTTTTGTAGCTGTTTCAGTTGAAAGACCTCACCTGGAACATTTCCCTTGATTGAATTTCCATCCATGATAAGAGCGTCTAAGTTTTGGCTGGCAGCCCAATTTGGTGACAGCTCACCTTGCACTCTGTTGAAGCTGATGTCAATGTAAAGATTAGGATAAACCCCGAAATCTCGATCTGCATAACCTGTCAATTGGTTATGTTGAAGCTGAACTCTGTATAAAGACGAACAGTTTCTCAAACTTGTTGGGATTGGACCAGAGAGACTATTATTTGCTGCAGTTAGATTCACAAGCTTTCCACCTTTGCACAGTTGAGGTGGTAAATGACCACTGAAGTTGTTATAAGATAGATGAACAACAACTAAAGATGAAACATTTCCAAACTCTTGTGGCAAACCACCGTGTAAATGGTTTCTATGAAATTGAACAATAGTTAGATTGGTCAATCTACCAATAATAGGAGGAATTACGCCTGAGAGATTGTTTAAAGCCATTGAGAGAACACTTAGATGTGTACAGTTACCTAGAGATTGTGGTATAGACCCAGAAAAGTTGTTTCTATCTAGAGACAGAAATTGGAGCTTTGAGAGAATTCCAATGCCTTCTGGTATACTGCCACTGAGTTTGTTAGATTGCAGATTAAGAATAAGAAGATTTGGTAATGCTGAGAAGTTCAAGTTTTCAATGGTACCTTCAAGACCAGTATTGCTCAAGTTTAGTCCAATCACGCTCCCTGAAGAATCACAATTAATTCCACGCCATGAACATGGGGTTTGAGCTCTATTATTGGAGTTAGCTTGTGGTGGACAGACCCATGATTCCAAAATTTGTTGCTTTGGGAGGCTTTGTTTCCACTTGAGAAGAGCTTCAATTTCTGTAAGTCCTGAAGTGATGTGCATAGTGAGAGAAAAAACTAAGCAAGCAAGAGTAAGTAGAAAGAATCTGAAACTTTTATGTTGGGCCATGTTTCTGATTGTGCATGTGCGTATGTTCAAAGCCAAACCTCCTTTTAATGTTAGTTTCCCTTATCTTCTGAGAGTAAAAGTAAGAGTTTAGATAACTATTTTTTTTTAAAAAAATGAAATTTTATTTGTAAAACTTATGAGTTAGTCCTCCAAAAATGCCTCTTAATTACTTGCATGGAAATCCTTATGTGTGCAATCAATAAAAATAGTTTTGGAAAAAATGATAAATTTTGGATATAAAAAAAATTGGGAAAATCTGCCCATGAAAGTTTTATTGGTGAAAATTATCTAAATTAGAGTATTAGTACTCTATGTATACAAAAGTTGCAAAGGATTGATACTTTTGTACCTAAAAATTTAGTAGTCCTTCTCACTAATAAATTTTTAACATGGGACATTTTCCTAATTGTATTGAATAAACTAAGTTGAGATATATAAGACAAATTAAAGCAAATAGCTCAACGAATTGGTTCTAACATTAATAGTGGGAGCAAGTATATTTAATGTTGACCAGAAAAATTGAACTTCCTATAAAGAAATGAATAGTCAATCACATGCAATATTTTTGTTGGGGTTGTTTAATTATGATTGGCCTTGTTTCTGAATGTTCTTCTATATATGTTCACACTTCAAAGCAGGGTTCCATTTTATGGAGTATATTCCATCGCCTAGAAGACTCTGATTCCCTTTGAATAATTGAACAATTTAAAATCATATACATAATTTTTGAGTTGTTATTTACGTTTGAATGATATTGACATACAATATAATTTATTGTCTCGTTCAAAATTAGCGAGAAGTTAGTCCATTGTCAAACCCAAATATCTTATGGTATTTTGGTTTATGGTTCGAGATTTGACACGTAATAGGCGAATCATAAACATTGATTCTTCAACAAATCTTATGACAAATGACGTAAATGTCGGCTTTATGAAAAGAAACTTCAATTAATAAATGAAATTTGTTAATATTGGCAAAATAAAAATGAATTTGTTATTAGCCTAAGACAACTCGATGGTGACAAATTGACAATTTAGCTTCGTTTCTATTATTTAGTAAGTTTATTAATTGAATTTCGTTATGCTTCATATACTTTCAAGTGGGAATAAAAGGATAAATAGGGAGAGCTTAACCTAGGTTAACCAGATTTTTTTTTCAAGTAGTGATCTTTAAATGAACAATTTATTTTTTTAAAAAAATATTAATTAAGAGATTATTTTTATTTTAAATATTTTACATATTAAAATATTTTTTTAAAAAAAAAAAATGAAACCTTTCATATCTCCATGCTGAGCCTCCAATGTTAACTGGAGGCTCCCTGCTTATCCTTTCAAGTATTGTGCATGTGGTTGCAATTATGCAAAAGTATCTTCTTCTTTTTGTTTTTTAAGATTTGCAATCATGGTCAGAGCCTCATGTCACGGAAGGTGGGACAGACTTTGACCATCTAATCAACTATTACAAAAAAAGCTGCCAAGGATAAATATTTAGTACTATTTTTTATTCTAAATATAAGATAAAGTTGATTTTTTTTAAAGAGATTAAGAAAGCTAAATAAGTTATTTAATCATATTATATGTTATGTACCCTTAAATTATATATTAATTTATTAGTCAAACTAATTAGTTTAGAAAAAAAATAAAAATAAAAATAGTTTAAAGTAATTTTATTAATTTCTTTATTTTCTCTAAAAAAGTCAACTTTATCTTATAATTAGAATCAGAATGAGTATAATCTATTTATTACTGTTGGAAAGTAAATACTACCACCAACTACCAAAGATACTTGACTTTGGTAGTGGATAACTATGTGACAAAACGGACTTACTAGGTCAAATCTCACATTATTAAAAGAAGGATTAAATGTCAATTTTATCCAGAAAATATACACAAAAAGTCAATTTTATCCTGAAAAATTTTTGAGACGTAATTTTACGTCAGAAGTATAAAAAGGAGAACAATTGTACCTCAATTTGACAGAGTCAAATGGTCAATGGTTAGTTTACTCACTTATGCTGAGGTGGCTCAGCCACATAGGATAGGAATACCATATATTTCTTCAGCTTTTATGCCACATCAGCATTATCATCATCTCCTCCTTTCCTCCGCTCCTTCATCCTTGTGCTCCTTCGGATGTCAATCTATAGGTCCTTCTTCCATAACCTCTTCGCTCCTTCATCCACTCCCTCCCTTCTCACGCTTATCTCTCCCTTCAAGCTCAACGCCTCCTTCTCCCTTACTATAAACTCGGGATGTCGCTAACCCCACCTCTGCACAAAGCGCCGCGTTCGAATTCAGGTAATGTCGTGGCTTGCCTCCTTGAGGGAGAGGTCGGAGATCAAGAAAATCAACAAAAAAAAAATTAAGATTCCATCTCTTGCTATTTCGAAGAATTAGCTCGTATCCGCATTCAATTTTGAAAATATTAGATCTGGAAAATCGACCTCCCTTCGCGTTCCTTTTGAAAAATTTCAGATCTGGAAAATCGCGACTGTTGTGTCGGCTCTCGTCATGGTCGGCGATATTCTGGCTCTGCGAGGTTGTGCTTGTGTTGGCCTTAGTATTGTTATTGCTGATATTGGTTGGAGTAGTGGTGGTGTTGTTATTGATGTTTTCCCGAATGTCTGACTCTCGTCTTGGCCCAAGTCGTATCAGTCCACCATGGTTGTCTTCTGGGTTTATTAGCTGAAGTGATGGAGAAGACAATAAGGGATTTTTAGGTGTAATTGCCAAGTTCCCAGCCCACCACCGATCAAATGAAGCCTAAGATCACATCCATGGAAAAGATTTTGACAAGTGATTGCATCTCCAATGGCAATCTCAACTAATTGAGGTAAGGTTTTTTTTTTTTTTTTTTTTTTTTTTAATTCAGTCATGCCATTTTTCTTTTATTTGTCATGTTTGCTCTCACTTGCTACAATCATTTTGAAGGGGTGTTGATTTGGAATATGGTTCAGTTGGCTCGTTTTTTCTCATGGCACCTTCTTTTTGAATCCCAAAGAATTGTTGGAGCAAAACTTGAAACTGGATGGGGGAGATTTTGTATGCAGGGTGTCCATTGCTTCACGATTGTTCAAGGATGATGATAATGACGTGGCATAACTGGTGGCATTCCTATCCTATATGGCTGAACCACCTTAGTAGAAGTGAGTCAACTAATCGTTGACCGTCTAATTCTGTCAAATTGGGGTAAAATTATTCCATTTTTTACATTTTTAGGGTAAAATTGCGTCTCGAAAAACTTCCTGAGTAAAATTTATCCTTCATATATATTTACAGGATAAAATTGACCTTTAACCCTTAAAAGAAACCATTGAGGAGAGAAATCCTTATCAAAATAACTTGTTCCAAATAAGTCGATTGTTCAGTAATAAAATCCAGAAAAAAAGTCAAATGTTGCGTGGCTCACAAGATTATGAAAAACTAGGAAAGTAAATAATGCATCAGATTCTAAAAGGTACTGTGGAAATTAGATGATTAATTTTTTAAAATGAAAAATAGCTAAGTTAATTATATTAAAAAATTTGTATTGATTTTATTAAAATATCCTATTTTATTGTTGTTGTTGTTGAAAATAATTCTAGTTAATAAAAACTTGCTTCAGTATTTACAATTATTATAGTTTGAAAATGATTATAAATTTAAGAATAACATGTATCAAGGTCTTACATTTAGAATTAAAACAAGTCTTTGACTCTTATTTTTAGGATTTGCGAAGTATTAGTCAATAACAAAAGTAACCATTTCCTATAAAAATAATAACAAAATATATTTTTTTCATTTAACTATATCATCAAAAGATGTTTGTGAATTGTATATTTTATGGATATATATATATATATATATATATATATTGCCGGCAAATTTTGGAAATGCAGAGGATTGTTTTTTTATGTGAGTAAGTATAGATATATACAAAGGATTTTGGTTTTTCTTTTGTTAGGGCATGATCCTTGTGCCTTAGGGCTTGTTTGGCCTAAGGGGAGGGGTGGAAAAGTGGATAGAGAGAAAATTTTTTTGAGTTGGATTTAAAAAAAAAAAAGAGAAAATTAGAGTATAAAGTTTTTAATTAAGTTTTCTTACAATTATCTTACATATTTTTTATATTAAAATTTTGTAACTCCACTTCTCCAATTTCATTAAATTCAACTCATAAAAATTTTTCCTCCGCTCTCATCTAAATCCCTCATATTTTGGTTCCATGGGAGGGGAGGGATTTTTCTCCCCCCCCCCTTATTTGGGTTGGTAAAATATTTAGGAGAAGGAATTTTTTTTTTGAAATCCCCCCTATAAAATTGGGAGATTTGGAGGAGTGGGGTAATATTTTGTTATGTGCTGACCATTTTATCTATTTATATTTTATTATACCCAAACTACCCTTTGGCTTTCTCATCCGCTCCCACCTGTCTCTGAACTCCCATCCTCTTCCTCACTGGCGACCATCTCCCATCTCCCCCACCCAGCCCCACAGCACCACCGTCCCTTCTCCCCTTTCACCTCGACAGCCTCCATCTTATTCCTCCTTTCACTCTCTTCCTCTCCCACATGGCAGCTAGTGTGAAGGTTGGAGCTTGTAGACTCATGTTGCTGCTGCTCGTCTTCTCTCTATGCTTGCAACAGCGTCTTGAAGGTTGGAGCCATTGAAAGTTTCTTTTTACACACACACACACTATGAGAGATGAGCTGGGTAATAGATATATATATTAAAATGTAATAAGAATCTATATATTAAAGATAAGTAGAATATATATATATATATATATATATATATATATATATATATATATATATATATATATATATATATGAGATTCACCTGGCGAAAAAACATTGATTCATATGATTCTTCATATATTTTTTATTAAATTTATAATTACATTTATCAAACATTTTTTAGTTTAAAAAGCAGCTTAAATAAAATAAGGACAAAGTTGTTCATATAAAAATATTTTCCCTCCCTCCCCTCTTAAATCAAAGAAGATAACATTAAAATCCTTTATCTTTCCTCTCTTCTAATCAATCTTAACGATATAATATTGAAGTACCTCCCATCTCTTTCCCTCCATTAAAATCATTCCTCTCCCCTCCCCTTTGTGGAATCAAACAGACCTTAAAGTCAATCTCCCACTGGGTATAATTTTGACAACTCAGAATTTCACTAAAATCTTATGGTCCTGTGAACCAACTCTCTTTGGTCTCTTGGGCTTGAATGAGAAATTAAGATTGGAGTCATATCGGGGTCGTCCATATAAGCATTACTGCTGTGGGCCCCTCAATTATATTGGACTCACTACGAGCCTTCCTTCTTCACTTGAGATGGATTTCCCATATTAATGGAATTGACCACATGAACCTAATTTGGTAAGAGTATGAGAGGCTGGGAGCCTGGGATTGGCATTGATACTTGTATTGCTCATTTGTGATATTTGGTTCTAAAACTTCATCAATTCTAGAACTGCACCATACCACCTTTCATGGGATTGATTTTTTTAGACGAAATCCCAATTTCAATTGTAATCCATCAAAATTCAATGTTATATATCAAATAAGGCATTATTTCTCATCAACTAGATAGTCCATAAAGCCCGATAAATAGAGGTGAAAGTAGATCAGACAGCCTGTCAGGGGTTAGTAGTCTGGCCTGATTAAGGACCAACAAGGCCTAACCTGTTTGTAAAAAGAAGGCTAGCCTTTAGGCCTGATATGTTTACTCATCAAAGAAATAAAATAATATTTATATCATGCACATAATATTTATATAATATATTTATGATGTATTTTGGATAATTTGGATTAGTAGTTGTAATTTTGGAATTGTTTATTTAATTATGGGGTATTTTCTACCTATTCAAAGGCATAGGCCTCTTTTCGACGAAGACCTGTGATTGGCCTATTTAATACTTTGGCCTTTTATCCATTTGAATTTTTAAAAATATAGGCTTTTTTAGCATGTTCCAGGCCATTTTGATACGATATGTTTAGGCTGGAAAAAAAAAAAAGTATATGACAAGTCATAAGCTATGCTCAAGCCAACTTGTGACAAGGCAGGCCGGGCCTATTGAGGCTAAAACCTAATATGCCCTAGCCTATTTTAACCCTATCTATCTATGAAACATTTATATAAGCATAAATGTAAACCAAATTAAATCATGGTAATAAAGAGACTGCTAAAATTAGTTTAATTTCCTAATCTAACTTTGGCTACTTTAGTTAGAATAGCTAATGTATTCTTCCCATCCCTTCTATAAGACTACATTTTATGAGTGGTATAAGATCCCATTTTATAAGATACTTTTTTGTTTTTTCCAATTCTAAGAAGAATTAGAAAATGTTTAAAAAGATATCCCCAATAAATAGAGTCATCAACAGAGTTCGGACATGTTAGGCCTAAATAAGCCCAAATGTGAGCCATAAAAACTATAGGCGTTATTAGTAAAAATGAACTTTTTGGACCTAGCTCTAATTAGTCCATAAAAAAGGGCTCAAGCTCAGGTTAGTCATAAACACATTTTACTCCCCCCCCCCCTCTAAATATTAAAACCCAAAACCTACCAGAAGGTGTTAGCCCAAGTGTAAGGGGTTTTGGCCACTTAAGTGCAGGTTGAGTAAATTTAAGTTTGTATAAATGCAGAAAACATCTTTAGAATTTGGGAGAATTATCCCCAATTGAACTCGATAATATTTAAATATGATTTTAATTAGGTAGCAACATAAAAAAAAAAAAAAAACAAAAACAAAACCTTCGTGCTTTTGTTTTCTCTGTTGAAACCATTGAACACACTTTGAGTTTATTGAACACCCTCGTATATATATATATATATATATATTATTGTTTTTGAATATTGATGATTCACAATCTACAAATTAAAGTATCATATATGTGTATGTATATAGAAAATTAGCAATAGGGCATAGCTACTAAGTATCATTACATATGAAAAATAATTTTTAAAAGTAAAATAAAAATAAGAGGTAGCGTTCCCTCTATGAAACACTACCTCTTATGTGGTTTAAAAACTAATTACTAGTGTCACCAGCTCGTTGCCCTAGTAGCGCTACTTGCCAACATTGATAAAGGTTCTAGGTTCAAACTTGATGTTGATATGTATGTGTGCTTAAATATACTTAAATTGTTAAAAAAAAAAAAAAAAATCTTGTGATAGTGTGTAATTGGCCAAATGCTATTAAATATGAGAAATATTTAATTTATTAAAAAAATAACATGACAAAAAAAGTATGTGTTCCTCCCATCTTTTCCATATATATAGAGGTACAAGTGTTATCCAATAGCTTTGTGTTTTTTTTTTCCTTAAGAAAATGCAACTAAATATGTGCTATTCATGCCCATCAATTCATGGGTATCAACATTTGAAAAGTTGAAGTTATATTTGAAAACTTGGACTCTAGCATTTCAAATTAATTTTTTTCATTTAGCCTCTTAAATATATTTTTTAGTAGCACCTAATAATCTAAAGTAATTTTTTATGCAATTAATACTTTAAGGTAGCATTTTTTTTAATAGAACTAAGTATCTTAAGTTTAAGGTGTTCATCACTATTGAATTTTATGTAATGAGACTCACTTTTGACCCCACCTTGCCCTTGCATGATGCGATGAACCCATAATCATGTACCGTTTAAATTCTGTTTGGAATTCTGATGGCTTTTTTTTTTTTTGGAAAATTTCATTTGTGATTTTTTTTTTTGAAATCAATAGATGTTTATCTTGTAATAAAAGATAAATTAAACTACTATCATTGGATAAAATGTTCTTATATATAATATTTTATATGGTAATATAGTATATAGTATATCTATAAATCACATCATGCACAAACAATGAATAATGTAACTGATGGAACTCGGATATATTAATGCCTATTCTTCACTAAAATAGCTCACTGCAACCCCTTCAGGTATGGCCTCATATGGCTTCCTTCCTCTAATAAATATGGGCCAGCGGTATCGTGGGCTAATCAGCAACTTATTTTTAAGCCTTCACACATGAGAACATGGATATATATATATATATATATATATATATATATATATATATATATATATATATATATATATATATATATATATATATATATATATATATATATATATATATATATATATATATATATATATATATATATATATATATATTTTATGATGATTGATGAAAGTCATATTGAATCTTCTTTTGGTTCCTTGAATGAAATTTTTCAATACAAGTCTTCATAGAAATATCATATTAACTCGATTGATGTAGAAAAGGCGTTTATTAAGTTGAAAAATATAAATATTTATTAGTTTGATTTACTAAAATGGCTTTTGATTTTGTCCTTTATAAAACATTATTATAAATATCAGTCTGCCAATTTGAAAAACATTCAAGCACAAGAACTTGTTAATAATAACTATTTTGTTCGAAATGAAAATCGAGAAATGCCTAAATGTATGTGAAGGACCAAATTGAAAATACAATTTTGAGTAACTAAAGTAATTAAATAGGATTTTATTACAAAAATATAAAAAATAAAATGTCATTAAGGAAATTATCCATGCTTCCTCTTTGCCGACCTTTGCTTTATCTGCTGATTCCGATAAGAAGGTTACAGAGGTAAGCCCCCTCTGAGTACTTATAATTTGAGGAGAATCAATGCTCCTGGATGAACCATTATCTTAGAGAAAAGAAAGCTTCATAGGAAGTCTTACTGTCAAGATTGGATCTGCTTGGAAGAACAAGCAATACAATCCTTATTTTTTTTTTCTCTCCTCCCAACCTTTCTTGGCTTTCCTTTGTTTTAGAGCATCCTTACAATGGATGCATGAATGCCACCTTTTCAATGTCTTGTGTAACACTCTGATTTCAAAACCACATTTAAATCATTGCTTAAGTTCACTATCATGATAATAAAGAATTAAAAACCAAATAACAAATAGTTTCATGGTAGAACGTTAAAAATCCAATTAGAAAACATTTATCAAACTAATGGACATCATACAATGGTTATTTAGAAAAAAATAACTTTCTTTAAAACTTTTAACAAAATATCATGGTAGAAAAGAATATTCCATGATACATAGTTTTAACAACAATTTGAAAGCCAATCAAAACAATTTAATAAATCATTTCCAAAACGCAACAAAAGTAAGTACAAAGTACCCCTGACAGACAATTGGGCCTCGGGCATTTGAAGCCCAACATGACAATAGTTGTTTCACAAGCCCAAACATCAACTTATTGAATACCTTAATCCAAATCCATTACCACAAAAATCATAGCAATAGGGGCTCTGCCAATAACAACAATACATATTTATAGAATATTTCAAACAAACACCAAACCAATAGTTTCCAAAACCATAGCTCAAAATAATCGAGTTACATAAAATTCTGAAATCATAATTAAATAGTTCCCAAGTCATGACATTACATATGTAAATAGAATGACAACCAATGGCATGTGCAAGTAAGAGGAATCCTTAACATAAACTTACAACTAGGCTCCCTCTTACAACTTCCTTGCGACCCTACTCAGATCTCACCTGGAAAAAAATGTAAATATAGCCACCATAAGATCCATAGATCTCTATAACACTTGGTTATTCAGAAATATACATGCAAACTGAAATCGAGAACATACGATTCTAAACTCAAGTTCAACTCATAATAATTTATTTATATTATTATTTTTATAAAACTTTTCACAAACTAGTTCTCGATTCGGTTACTAAAACCTCCTCCCTAAAAGGATCCAAAATGATTAAACATCATAATTCATTTTCCAAATATTGTTCACAAGAAATTTCACAAAAACATGTCTCATCCTTGTTACAAAAATAATTATATAAAAGCTTTATCATATTCAAATCATAAATAACATATAAAACATGCCAAGCAACTACTTGATGCACAAACCATCCTTATTACCCCTAACCACCCTTATAACCGCTGACTGTAGCCATAATTACAACTAATTTATCCATTTAACTAAATTACATGAGATTCCAAATCATGAGGCGTCACCTAGCTAAGGTCCCTAGCTCGTCATGATTGGACTATGGCTGCCTTCCTTTTGATGAAACCAAGGAGGAGTTGCTGTCCACTGAACCCACTGTAATTCCCAGCCAAAGAGAAAACATTAGAGACGGGGCCTTGAGAATCGCCACTCACTATGCGTCAGGTAGTTGCATACCACGTGGTATTTACATACACAATAACTCCCATCACCACTTCACATCCCCCCAGGTGCATCAAAGACAATCAATGACAATTGTGGCATGTTTATTCCAGTTCCAAATCATGAGTATGATTCCAAAAAAGATTTATAAAAAAATACATCATCTCAATAATCATTAAGATAACAATACTATGTCAACTCACTACTACAAAAAAAGATTTAGTGATGCCCTTCTTGTGGCACTTCTTTAAAGAAGCGCCAAAGATAGTATTTTATTTTATTTTTTTTAAAAAATATTTAGAAGTTGTGACGCTTTCTCAGACAAGCGTCATTGAAGGTCTAAGGAAGCTATTGCAAGTGCCATTGCTTCTACTATTTTTTAAAAAAAGCCTTTGCTTTAAAAACAAATGGGGGAAGCTTTGGCGCTTGCATTGCTTCTCTTACATTTACCAAAAACAAAAATTAATTCAAATGCCTTGGATGGCACTTCAATTTAAAGCACCATCCAAGGCACACGCTACTAAATAAATTGAATTTCCCAATAAATAATAATCTTTTTCTTTTTACAAAAAAAAAAAATAATATTTTTTTTTAGTAGTAGTACATGTTTGGTTGTCATCAAAATAAGCAATTTGCAACTTGAAAACAAGTCAATACATACGTTTGATTGAATTCTCTTACCAACATAAAATTATAACTTTAAATAAGAAGTAATTTAAAAATATACCAGACGTAACCTAAAATTGGCCTTCTCTTTTTCTTTCCCTGATTGTACTCTATTTTTTTTCTATATTTTCTTTTTCGGTCAATCAAGATCTCGTTCTAAGAAATTTATTTTGATATAATAATTTTATTTACAAAGTTTGAATTTGATACTTTCTTTTTTCAGCAAGTAGTTTTCAGTGTGTAAATTTGATCTCTTTGTTTGAATGTGTTACACACAAGTGATAGAGTTCATAACTTTTAAAAAATTAGTTAGACTAAGGGAAGTTTTGGTGTACTATTTTTTAAAAAAAGTCAAATTAAGGGAAGCTTTGGAGCTTGCATTGTAAGCACCATTGCTTCCCTTACATTTACAAACAAAAAAAAAAAAAAAAATCAGAAACTTAAAAAAAATTTAATTAAAATGCCTTGGATGACGCTTCAATTTAAAGCGCCATCCAAGGCACCACTTTTCCACGTGTTTTGTGGTCTGGGTGTTTGATATGGGTTTCACGAAAAAAGAAAATAATTGAAGAATATTATGTTGTTTATTAATCAAGGACGCTAAGAAGCCACTAATTATGAGATGCTAGGCACTATGGGCACCATATTGTGAGATGATTCTAATCATTACATGCCTGGAGAATATTCTTAATTATTGTCACGAGTGAGTGTAAGGGATACATAATTCAGAAGGCCAACCATTTCTTTTTCTATTGCATAACTTTTTCTCTCAAAATATCTTTAAATCTAATAGTCTATTTTATTAATAATTTGGCTTTGTCAATTAATTGATAGAAGATGGTATAAAAGTTGAGAAGTAATCACAAGAATATAAACTTCACATTTTGTTTATCTATCTTACTTGTGTGCGTGCGCCAAACATGTAAAGTTTTTTAAGAGTTTATGTCTTGTAAATATTAATTAATTTTTAAATGAAATCTTTTATTATTTCCTACATGATATCTACTTCAAGTGTGTTCATGTGTCTTTTTATGATCAAACATTTCTTAAAAAATTATTTTATATAAATATTAAATAACAATGAAATTAAATAATAAAAAAGTAATTCTTAACATAGCGTTTTATGTTAACTGTTAATAGAATTTACTCACCCCCTAGTTGAATGTTGGCTCCGTCCCTAATCAATAATTTGAAGGAAATCTTTTTTTTTTAGATGGCGCTTCCTAGGCAAGTGCCAAAGCTTTGGCGCTGCTTTAGGAAGCGCTAAAACTTCCTACTAAAAAAAGTAAAAAAGGGGCAGCTTATTAAAAAAAATAAAATAAAATAGGGGAAGTTTTGACTCTTTTTTAGAAAGCACCAAAGCTTCCCAATGTTTACAAAATTTAAAGGGTTAAGGTACAAATCTACTAATGAAGTATTGTCCGAGGAGCGTCCAGCACAAATATCTTTTAAAAGGGACAAAAATATCACTGAAGTTTTAAAAAGTGGCATTCACCACAATTTCCGTTAAATCCGTACTAACGCCGTTAGGGGTTTTCTTCTCTTATGATTTAACGCCATTAGTACGGATTTAACGGAAATTGTGGTGGATGCCCCTTTTTAAAATTTCATTGGTATTTTTGCTCCTTTTAAAAGATATTTGTGGTGGACGCTCCTTGGACAATATTTCATTAGTAGATTTACAACTTAACCCAAATTTAAACACTCCGCCATTATTATCCCTCCATTATCGCCCTCCTACTTCTCATTTCTCATAACTCTGATCCATTGCTCCCCCACTCCATTGGTCCACCAGTTTTTCAGGTATTTATTTGAGGTTTCAACTTGTAAGTGTTTTTTTTTTTAAATTTGATTCACGTTTTCTTTTTTTCTTTTTAGTTAAAATTTGTCATGACTCTTATATATTTGCTCATAATTTTTGTTTTTCAGGTATTTATTTGATGTTTCAACTTTGTCTGCTTAAAATTCCTTTCTTTTTAAGTAACGCCGATGAAAGTTGGTTATGGCATAAAAGAATAGGTCATGTCAATATGCACCAACTAGGCAAGTTACTCAAAAAGGATTTAGTAATTGGTATACTTAACGTAAATTTCAAAAATGATTTGATTTATGATGCATGTCAAAAGGATAAACAAACAAAGTCATATTTTAAATTGAAAAATGAAATCACAACTAACAGACCACTACAACTGCTGTATATGGATTTAGTTGGACCAATAAGAGTTGAAAGTCTTGGTGGCAACTTAAATTCATTGGTCATTGTTGATGATTTCTCTAGATTTACATGGACTATTTTCTTTTCATCAAAGGATGAAACCTTCAATGAATTTATTGTTTTTGCCAAGAAAGTGCAAAATGAGAAAGGTATGTCTATTACAAGTATCAAGACAAATAACGGTGGAGAATTTGAGAATTAAGCCTTTGGAGAATATTGTGACACCAATGGCATTGATCACAACCCTTCTGCGCCAAGGACACCTCAACAAAATGGAGTCGTGAGTGAAAGAACAGAGTACTCACTGAAATGGCTAGAGCCATGGTAAATGAAAAGAACGTGTCTCAAATTTTCTGGGCCAATGCAATGAGCACAACATGTTACATTTCAAACAAAGCCTACATCAGAACAAAACTTGAAAAGACACTGTACGACTATACAAAGGAGGGAAGGCGAACCTTGTTCATCTACACATTTTCGGTAATAAGTGTTTCATTCATAATAATGGTAAAGATAACCTAGGAAAGTTTGATTCTAAAACTGACCAAGGAATATTCCTAGGCTATTTTAACTGAAGCAAAGCTTATAGAGTTTTCAATAAACACACATATGTAGTTGAAGAATCAATTCTTGTTGTATTTGATGAGTTTGAATCCTTTGACAAGACCATTGATGATGAGCAAGAAATAGTATTAAATCAAGAGAATGAGCAACCTATTCCTAAACCTTCCAATAATTAGGTTAACCAAATTGATAAAGAAGAACAACCACAACTTAGAGCCTGAAAATATAACAAGAGTCATCCCTTAGAACAAGTAATAGGAGATGTAAATGAGGGAGTTAAAACTAGAAACAAAACCTGTAATGAAGTTAGTTTCTCTACATTCATTTATGAGATTGAACCTTCTAACATTGATGAAGCCCTATCAAAGAATGATTGGGTAATAGCAATACACGAAGAACTCAATCAATTTGAAAGAAATCAAGTTTGGGATTTGGTACCTCGTCCTAAGGATCATTTGATCATTGGCACAAAATAGGTATTCAAGATCAAACTTGATGAATCTGCAATCATTGTAAGAAATAAGGCAAGATTAGTAGCTACAGGCTATAATCAAGAAGAAGGTATTGATTATGAGAAAACATATGCTCCAGTAGCTAGATTGGAAGCTATGTGAGTACTCTTAGCCTTTACGTACATCAAGGGATTCAAATTATATTAGATGGATGTAAAGAATGCATTTTTAAATGGCTATATCATGGAAGAAGTATATGTAGAACAGCCTCCAGGTCTTAAGGATGTAACTAAACCTGATCATGTTTTCAAACTAAAAAAAGCTTTATAAGGTCTAAAACAAGCCCCTAGAGCATGTATGAAAGCCTTAGCAAATTCATCATCGATCAAGGTTTTGTACGAGGAAGAATCAATGCAACACTTTTTATAAAACAAAAACAAAATGATATTGTGATAGTTCAAATATATGTTGATGATATCATTTTCGGTGTTACTAATGAAGTTATGTGTAAATAATTTTTTGAAATAATGCAGGGGGAGTTTGAGATGTCAATGATGGGATAATTGAATTTTTTCCTTGGTTTGAAAATTAAGCAAAGAAAGAATGGAATTTTCATATTTCGAACAAAATACCTAAAGGAGCTATTGAAGAAATATGGGATGGATCAAGCAAATGGAGCAAACTTGCCTATGAGCTCAACTATGTTGCTTGATACTAATGTCAGGGAAAAGACTATAACATCACAAAATATAGAGGAATTATTGGATCATTATTGTATCTCACTGCAAGTAGACCTCACATCCAATTCATTGTTGGTATGTGCAAGGTATCAATAAGCACCAAAGGAATCACATGTTGAAACCGTCAAACGAATCTTTAGATATCTTACCAATACAACATAATTAGGTATTTAGTATCCTAAAGGAAGAAATGAATACCTAGTTGCATACTCAGACTCTGCTTACAGAGGTTACAAAACTAATAGAAAGAGTACTAATAGGCAATACCAGTTTCTTGGAGGCTCACTAGTGTCATGGTTTAGCAAGAAAAAAATACAATGTCTCTTTCGTCAATGGAAGCTGAGTATGTCGCAGTGTCAAGTTGTTGTGCACAAGTACTATGGCTAAAGCAACAACTACAAGACCTTGGTATATACTTGAAAGAGATACCTAACTATTGTGACAACACTAGCACGATAAGCTTAGCAAAGAATCCACTTTAACACTCTAGAACAAAGCATATCAATGTTAGACATCACTTCATCAAGGATCATGTTCAAAAGAAGGATATCAAAGTGATATTCATCCCAATGCATCTTCAAACATTAGATATTTTCACAAAACCCCCTCCAAAGATCAATTTCTATTCATAAGAAGAGAATTGGGAATGGTGAATCCCAACGAATTGTAAGTTGTTATATGTTAAAAAAATTGTAATTTGATTATGTTTTGATGATTAATAACTTAAGCATCGAAGTTTCTAGTAATTTACTTTTGCAGGACCTTGATACTCTATTATGTGGTAAGTAAAGGAGAGGTAAATAGAGATGCTAAACACTCAAGTGACAACTTCAAGTGATCAAGATATCACTCTTGTGATATTTAGAAGTAATGGTAAGCATCACTCGAGTGACTACTCGAGTGATGACCTGGAAATCAAGGCAGTGAGCGTTAATTCAAATTTATTTAAATTGAAATGACATAACGATTGAATATAAATATTCAGAAGTTAAAGAGACTGGTCACTCAAGTGACCACTCAAGTGATATCTTATAATCACTCAAGTAAGCACTCGAGTGATCATCAATAAAGATTGCAAATCAACCGCGTTTCAACTCAAATCTGCCATCTAGTGCCTTTTAAATCATAAAGGAATATACATGGGTAATTACAATATTACTTATGCCAGGTATGTTTCTAAATTGCTTTATTTTTTATTTTCTGAAATGATCATTCGAGTGACCACTAAAGTGATGCCCTAGAATCAATTGAGTGATCACTCGAGTGATGTCAGGCATAGTGGCTATAAGTGTTGATACTTTATCATTTTCACTACTTTACTCCCAGTGATTCTCTTTAACCTCTACCTAAAATTTTGCACACAACTTTACCCACTTAGAACTGACCTAAAACCCATTGATTTGCACTACCTAAAACTTTCTTAATTGCTCATATTTCTCTGCCATAGTTCTTCGTTACTACTCAAGAAGAGGAAAATATGATCTTGTGCTTCAATCAACAATAGTTAGGACCAAGGTGCCTCAAAATGTATCAACAGAGTCCTTTAAGTCCTTAGAATCATTTGATCCTACAAAATCTTCTAAATCTCCTCCTCCTCCACTACCAAAGAAATAGAAGACAATTGCAACTCCAAAACCCAAATCTCAACTAAAGGCAAAAGGAGTTGTGATTCAAGAGCCTATGGCTATAAGGGCAAAATCCAAGCCTACACCTCAAAGAAAAGGGAAGGAATTTGCAGCTACTCCTACTCCTTCCTCTGACACTCCTACTTGGTTGGAACAAGTACCAAAAGATCCAAAGTATGACAAAAAGCTTGCCAAGGCTATGGCAATTATGTTGGATAAAGCATTTAAGTCTAAAGGAGTCAAGCAAGGAACTTCCTCAAAATCTACCAAATCTCATCCAAAGACTCCAAAGGAGAGATTGAGGAAGTAGATGACATTGTCCCTCCTAAAGGCTTCAACACTCATAAACTTGAGGAATCAAAGAAGTACAAGGAATTCTTCTCCAGGAGAAAAATGTGTGAAATGTACTTCATTGATCTTCAAGTTCTTTTTGAAGCAATTAAATTCGATTTGAGTGATTTTCTAAAGGGATATATAACTTGGTTATCAGTGAGTTTGCCTTATTGCACTAAGGTAGTAAGGCATTTTTACTGTATTCTTAAGCATGTGGAGGTTGCCTTAAATCATGCAGTTGAGGAGGAATTGGAAACCAAGGTGAGAGGAAAGAAATTTACAATCTTTGCTTCCAAGATAAATATATGGTTAGGAATTAAGAATCCACTACTAGACAACCTAGCCGAGCTTAATCCAAACCAAATTTTTAGTATCCTAAGGCCCAGTGAGAGAGTTGGACCCTTTACTTTCAATCTTAGTGATATGTGTGACTTTCACAGAGTCCTTTGGTACATCTACTCTCGTGCACTTAACGAGCATTATCAGGCCATGTTAGCACAGTAGCAAGCCCAGACTAGTTCTATACATGAGATCGAGAATCTTCTAAGGTCCTTTCACGAGAAGGTGGTGCCTTGACACATGGTACCTCGACACCTGGTCCATCTGTCCCAGCTTCAGGCCCAGCCTTTGTCTCTGCCCTTGTATCGGATCCACCTCATACTATCACTCACACCACATCGAGCATTATCCTTTTTACCATGACCTATCCATCGACATCTGCTCAGGTCCATATAACCTAGATGAGTAGCCTACTATCCAGCCAAGGTCAATGTCTACACCTGTAGCTTCACCTACTAGCATCGAGCCATTACCTCATACTTCATCTCATCATTCCCAGCATTCATAGCATACATAGGAGTTAGTGTTCTCATCCCAACCTTCATTACCACCACCACAAAACACTCCTCTATATGTTCCTGATCCATAAGATCCACTCCAGATCCTTCCTCTTAACCAACTACAGGCCATTCTATCTGAGTCACCTTCCTTTGCTTATAGAGGAGGCGATACTCATGATGATGCATCCTCACTCATCCCAGCCATTACTATCACAGCTCGAGATCCATCACACACTAGCTCCAGTTCCAATATCTCTGCCTAGACCTTTCGATGATGTCAAAAATGGGGAAAAGAACAAGGAATGATTTTGGTGAACTGACACATGTGCCTACATTTATATAGCTTTAAGAGATATGGTTGTATAGGGATTTAGGGTATTTTCTGAACTTTATGATCTGTTATTTATGAACTATTATCTATGTTATTTAAAAGTTTTATAGTTTATGCTATTCTGAATTCTGAAGCTTAATTGTTGTCATATATCTGGACTAATGAAATTTTGGTTGAAAAGATGTTAAGAATTTTTAAAGCATATGATTTTAATTGAAACTTTAAAATGCTTTCAAATGCATTGTTCAAAAATCACCAAGTTTTGTCATCATCAAAAAGCGGGAGAATGTTATATTCTATGTTTTGATGATAACAAATGGTGAACAAATGATTTTATAAATGATTTGATTAAACAAAGGTTTTTGAACAAAGAAATAGGACTTTTTGAAGCATGCAAAGCCATCACTCGAGTGAACACTTGAGTGATGAAGAAGGAGAATAAGTCACAAAAACAGGAATGAAGTCTCTGGCTGATTTTAGAAGGGATCACTCAAGTGATCACTTGAGTGATGACCCTTCATGACTCGAGTAACTGCTTGACTGATGTGTGTTGAAAATGTCTTCAAACTCTCAACAAAATTTTGAGAGGTGTCACTTGAGTGAGCACTCAAGTGATAACCAAGGATTACTCAAGTGACCACTCGAGTGGTAAGATAAGAAATGAAGCTTGCGACTCTCTACTAAGATTACTCGAGTGACCACTCGAGTGATGTCCTTGAATCACTCGAGTGACCACTCAAGTGATGAAGTCCAGATTTCATGATAATCATCTATTGTTTATTGATTTGTTTCTACATGATTAAATCTTCAGTATATTAGTATTCTAAGTTTATTTTCAGGGAAACAATGAAGAGATCATACCATAGAGAGAAAAGTCACTTTACAAATAATGCAACATTCGTAACACTCACCTACCACAATGACTATTTTTCAAATATGAAGAATAGTCAAAAGAAGATGCGTAACTCTAACAATTATGTTCAAATATTGACAACGGCTATCAAACTTAACTATATATAAGGAAGCATTCAACAAAGACAAAATAGAACAACATATTGAACCATCGACGATCAATTCACATTTGCTCTATTTTCCATTCATTCATACACTCTGTATGTCAGTGATTCTATATTCACTTTGTGAGAAATTTTTTCATTACCAATTCAATATCTATTAATAAGACAACTTAAGGTTGTGGAGCCTTAAGTTGGGGATTAGTTTACATTATGTAAGGGGAAGCGAGTGTCCAGTGATGGAGCTTGCTTATACTGAGATGCCAAAAACCTACTAAATCTTGAAAGACATAGTGAAACTCTCAAAGGAACTTTGAGGACTAGACGTAGGTCAAAGTGGTTGTGGTCGGACCAGTATAATTCCCAGTGTACACTTTGGTGATATCTTTTGTAGCTCTTAACTACGCTTTAAATTCTATCAAGTTTTTTATTTACGGTTCAATTATTCTGTGATCACCCAATTCACCCCATGTTGGGTGAAATGCTTGCACTAATACATAATAGACTAATTAATTCTTCATCTATGCCATTATTGTCTTACATCAGTACTTAAATAGATATCCTTATAACTAACTCTATAAAATGCATATAACTGATATATAACTAACATAAAAACTACCTAAAACTAACCACATACTTAATGGATAACTATAAATAAGAAAAAGACATCTATTTGCTAATACTACCCCTAACTTGAGCGCCTCTTCCTAGAATAAACCAAAAGAGGATGTTGTATATTAACATTACCCTCCCCTTGAAAATGAGCCTTGTCTTCAAGGTGAAATGATCAAAACTAAGAGGTAATTAAATTATATGATTCCTAGCTATATTCTTCAATGGGGCGATTTTTCCAATGAATTAACAGTTCCATTTCATGAGCACCATTCATTTCTTTGATGCCAAAGTCTAGCATTAGTTCAAGTTCAAGCAAAAGTTCTCAATTAGCAAAAATAGGAAGAGGTGATAGAGGAGTGAGTTGTCATAACATGTGTAGCCTTAAATAGGGAAACATGGAAGATTGGATGGATTCAAGAATCAGGAGGAAGTTGTAATTCATATGCAACATGACCAATTTTCACAAAATTGGATAAGGACCAAAATACCATGGAGACAACTTTTCATATTTGCGTTTAGCTAGAGATTGTTAACGACATGGTTGATCTTGAAGGAACACCATATCCCTTGAAGCAAATCCAACTTGCTTGTGTTTAGAATCTTCTTGAAGCTTTATTCTTGATTGTACAGAAGATAAACTATCTTTAATGGTGCCCAAGATGACATCACATTCCTTAAAGAAATCCTCCCAGTCAAAAATCTTTGTTTCCCCCTTAACAAAAGGCGGTAAAGTTAGAGGGTCTTTGCCATACACAATTCTAAATAGAGTCAAACCAAAAGCAGAGTAGAAACTAGTATTATATGAGTATTATACCTAATGTAAAAATTGACTCCAACCTTTTAGATGCTCAAGACCGAAACATCTAAGATAACTCTCTAAGTAAGGATTTACAACCTATGTCTATCCATTCATTCATGGATGATATAAAGTACTCATCTTCAACATAGTGCGACTTAATCAAAACAATTCTTTGCAAAATGCATGAGAAATATACGATCTCAATTTGACACAGTTGATTTAAGAAAGCCATGGATTTTGACAATTTCCCTACAGAATAGTAATGCTATGAACTTGGCAGTAAAAGATCGTGGTAGTCTAAGAAAATAGGCTGCCTTGCTAAAACGATCAACAACCACCAAAATTGCTTCCTAGCCATTAGATTTAGGCAAACCAATGATAAAATCCATCGATACATCTTCCCATATATGCCCTAGAATGGCTAGTGGCTGCAAGAGGCCTGCTAGTTCCTATGGTAAATACTTGCAATACTGGCAAGCTTTATAATTTTGCACAAAAGTTTGAATTTCTTTTTTCATGTCCTTCCAAAAGTAGGATTGCTGAAGGAATTTTAGAGATTTGTGAACTCCATGACCACCAATAGGAGTATAATGTGCCTCAGTAATTAGAAAAGTAGTGAGCTGTGAATGAGCCGATTGCACTAAATGATCCTTATAATAAAGGCATCTGCAAAATTTGGAACAAATTGAGAATCATTTTGCAAGGATGCCATAATAGCTGTAGTACACAGATCTTGTTGCAATTGTAAATGAAGATTATTAAAGATTGATGCATGAGGAATTACTAAGGAAAATAAAGCACTAGAACGAGGTACCCAAGATAAAGAATCAGCCACTTAATTAGTATAACTAGAGTTGTGAATTATGGTGAAATCAAAGGGAAGCAGCTTTAAAATAATCCTCTATTGTTTATGTGTTGTTACTCATTGTTCCAATAGATACTTAAGGTTGAAATGATTAGTATGGACTTCTAATATTTACCCTAAGAGATAGTGACACCATTTTCCTAAGGAAGAAACCAAAGCTAAGAACCCCATTTATAAACACATTTGTGCTTCTTTGTTAGAGAATGTGCTTCGTTGAAATAAGCAATTGTATGACCATCTTCTTATAAAAAAACACCAATTTTGAAAGATGAAGCATCACATTTCACCATAAACTATTTTGAGAAATCTAGTAGTTGCAACACAGGAACCTTAGTTAATGCTTGTAAGAGCTCTTGAAAAGCAGCCAAAGACTTAGTATCCCAATGAAACCTATCTTTCTTTGTCATATTGGTTAAACACTTAGCAAGTTGAAAATAGTTTCTAACAAACTTTCTATAATATCCTGCCATCCTAAGGAGTCCTCTTGTTTGGAAATACTTTTGGGTATTGGCCAGTTAATAATAGCAGCAAGTTTCTCTAGATCAACATGTAGTGCAAGCATTTCACCTAAGATGGGGGGATAAATTGGGTGATAATAAAAATTTAATCAAAATTAACAATTAAAAGAATCTAAACAAGAGTTAAAAGTTAGGAAGACATCATTGAAGTGAACATAGGAGATTATACTAGTTTGGTCACAACCTCTTTGGCTTACATCCAGTCCTTAGAGCACCTTTGAGATTTTCACTATACCTTCCAAGATTCAATGGGTTCTTGGCACCTCAATATACTGCAAGTTCCTTCACTAGACACTTACTCCCCCTTACACAATGTAAACCAATACCCAACTTGAGGTTTCACAATCTTAAATTACCTCAATAAAGTGTATTGAGTTTTTGATGTAGCTCTCTCAAAGAGTGAATATATGATCATGGAAGTACAGGGTACAAAGAAAATAATAATGAATGAAAATAGACCACTTAAAAGCAAAATTGAATGTTTCACAGTTCGGTAGTTGCACCACTTTGAATGCTTCCGCATTTATAGTTGGAATGTAATAAATGAACGTTGTGAGCATTCCATTTATCCATTAGAGTGCCATTGCTTCCTTTGAACATTTTTTGTGTGTAGGAAAATAGCCGTTGTTGCAAAGAGAATGTCTTGGTTGAAATTTTGCTTGCATTTAATGCTTCTGACACAAAGTTACTTTTTCTTCTTTTCATATAATTTCCTTCATTTTTCACCTGGAAAATACTTTATACACTAATGTAATGAAGTATTAGAATGAAGAGAAGTAATAGCATTAGATTAGATAATCAATTGATGATTTTGAAAATATATAAGATGATGCTCTAATTTTTTGGAATCCATCACTCGAGTAATCACTTAAGTTATCTTCTCTTAGAAGATTCACAATATCACATATCACTGGATAGATCACTCAAGTTTTGTGCTAGTGATCCATAAATATCATCACTTGAGTGATTTAAAATATAACACTTGATGTATCACTAGAGTGCTCTGCTAGTGATCTTAAAATAAGATCACTTGAATGGTCACTTGAGTGATCTTACGCTTAGAAAAATTTTCATAATGAGATCACTTTCAGAATCATTGCATTGTTGTGCTAGTGATGCTTTTTGACACATCACTCTAGTGGTCACTCGAGAGATTCAAAGTCATCATTCGAGTGGTCACTAGAGTGATGTTTTCCAAAAGCTTTCAAAGTAGCATCACTGGAATGGATCACTTGAGTGGTAGGCCAGTGATAAGTTTTAAACTATCACTCAAGTGGTCACTGGAGTGATCTTGGAACATCACGTGAGTAATTTCCCTTTAAAAATATATTTCCATTGTTTAGAGTATAGTTTTTCAATTATGGTGACATGGTTTTTTCAAAAATAGTTTTTCTTTAGTCAGAATGCTTATCAGAAATTTCACCATACTGGTCTAAAATTGATTTTATGCTTTGATTACTATAAGTAATAAAACCATATCACTTGAGTGATATCTTAGAAAACTCTATCTTGCTTGTTCAAAACCTTTTGTTTATCATTAAACCCTTTTGTAATATCCTTCTAAACTTTGTTATCATCAAACCATGGGATCTAACATTCTTCCCCTTTTTGTTGATGGCAAAACTTGTTTATTTCAAAGAAAAGGTGTTTACAACATTTTTTTGAATATGGTAACTTTGCAACATCAATGTTACTTAAATTGCAACCAATAATCCCAATTCAAAGACAATCAGATCACTGCAATAACTACATATCAGAAAGCCAATCAAAAAGTTTACTAATCAGAAATGCTTTGCAATAACATAACTTTGTAACACCACTCAACATACTACAATAAACATAAGTAACTTTGCAACTACACTCAACATAAACACATATAAACATACAACATTACTCAACATAATAAACACATACTAGCGTAAGTCAAAAGAAAAATTGCCAAAAACCCATACTATATCTCTAAGAACAATGTATCTCCACCATTATCATCATCTAGTCCTTATCCCCCTTTTTGGTGTCATTAGAAAGGGAAGACTGTAACATCCCAAATTTTGATCACCAAAATTCCTTGTATATTTGCTACAATAAATGGAATAAGATGGTGAATTATGGTGCACTTGGAATGACAAAATACTAGAAGTAGTGACTATATGAAATTTTGGCCAAAATAAGATATGAAGGTCTAATTTTTGTCTTCTTAAAAGCCTATTCTTGTAGCCCAAATGAAGAAGGAAAGAGCACAATTTTGGCTGAATCTAATATGAAAATTTTGGCCAAAACAAAAGGAAAGAAGAAAGACAACATTTAATTCAAAAAATTGGAAAAATATAAGGGCAAAATGGTCATATGTTGAATAATCAAGAAGGCTCTTGATTTTTCTATAATTAATGGCCCAATTTCGGCCAAAGAGAGAAAAGGGAGGGAAAATAAATATTTGGACATAAAAGGAGCTAAGTGGAAGCATATAGAACTAAGTGGAAGCTTATGTAACCAAGTGGAAACACATGAGATCAAATGAATTTTTGGACATAAATAATGCCATGTGAAAGCATTATTGGCCAAGTGGAAAAAGGAATATTAAAATATTATTTTATTTGATGACATGTGCAAAAATTAAAATAAAAAAATATTATTTTAGGGAGGTGGAAATTTGCTTCTTCAAGAAGCCATTAGCACTTCCAAAGGCCAATATTTTATGCCAACAAGAGAAAGAAGAGAGAGAAAAAGTTGGAAGAAGGTAAGAGCAAGGAGAAAGAACAAGATATCAAGAAGCAAATCAAGGTAAGTTGTAAGCAAAATTCATGTGTTCTTGTCTTCAATATCTTGGAAACCTCTTCTAATCTTCATATCCCTCTTGAAATCATGCAAAGGAAGAAGAAAATCAAGAAGAACAAAGAATGGGAGAAGTGGCAAAAATTTGGAGAAAAAAGAGGTACGCATGAAACTTGATTATACTTGTTGATTTGTGTTTATTGTTGGTGATTTAGTTGGTTATTTGGCTTGGTTGCCTTTATTTTGTGAGTTTGTGAGTTTGTGAAGCATAAACCATAAGGGGAGGTGCTGCCCAAATTTTGATTAATCATGTGGGGAGAGTAATTAAAAGGTTTAAGAAGTGATTTAAGATGAAAAGAAGGTGTATAAATGATTGAAAGCATGAAACTCCATTTTCCCCAATTTTCATGATTTTAGTCTAGGGGCTGTTTCACTGTGTTTGAGCTAAAATTTGATGATTCCATTGTGTTTAGAATGGAAAATTGTGTAGGGAGCAAGTGAAAGATGAAGCATGAAGGCTTTAAGGTATGACATGAATATGTTGCCCCTAAAACCCTAACTTTGTGGCTGCCAAGCGTATTCTGGGAAATGGAGTGTGATTTTGGTAAAACTGAGGTCAAAAATGAATTTTACACATGAAATTGTGTAGAAATAGCCTGGGTCATAATTGTTTGCTAAAGTACAATTATACTTGGTATAAAGGGAATTAGACTGGATTCCTAAGGGCATTTTGGCAATTATGCGTTTTTGGTAGAGATAACCAACTGTATGAATTTAGGAATAAGACATGAATGAGTAATAACTCCTTTATTATAAATATGGAATTTTAGGATTTGACATTCGCCTAAGACAGAAAAAAGTTAGTGGACCGAGTAGCTAGACACTGGAAAGGATTTTAGGTAGTAACTCTATATTTCATATACTATGTCATTATTTATATGCATTGTATTGCCATGTTTTGTGATGTGAAATACATGTTACAATACCTAGTTGTGGTGTTGGAAAAGCACAAGTACCATCAGGCCTAATGGTACGCCGCTTAGGTAGTGATACAAGCTTATTACAAAAGTAGTAAGAGGGGTAGCTGGGATAGGTGAGGATGCATCATCATGAGTATCAACCTCTTGGGTAGCAAACGTAGAGCCAGGAAAACGGGCTAGCCTGTTTAGGCCCTAAATTTACAAGGGTCGGGCTTAAGATTTTTACCTCAAAGTGAAAACGGGCCTAAAACGGCCAGCCCTATAGGGCCGATGGCCTAAAAGGGCATGCCCTGTAGGGCCACAGGTTAGCCCTTTTAGGCTCGTATATATTTTTTATATTTTAAAAATATTTATCTAATAATAATATCATTGATTTTTTATATTTTGTTAATGATATTGTAAATATTTAGTTGTTATTATCTTTTTAGAATTACGTTTCATAAGAATATCTTGCATTAATAATCCTAAAAATAAAAAACTTATAAAAAAATATTTCTTATTTCATAAGTATTCTTACCAATTTTGTATTTTTTGACCTATTTTCTGGTGATTGTTTTATTTATATCTTGTATTGTTTATTTTTTTGACTACTTACACTTTTCAAGACATATTTAGAAGAAGTATTTTGAATTTTATTAAGTCTTCTCATTAATTATTTGTAATTGTGTTATGTAGGCAATAGCTTACCTTTGATTATAACTTATTGAATGTGTTTGTTTGTTGCATGATGCATACCATTTACACTCTAATTTTGATAACATTTATGTGTTAAATTATGAATTTCATTGTTATATATTTTTTTTAAAAAAGAAAAATTGCAAAAATTGTAAAATCTTGTGAAAAGAGCTTTAGGCCCTGCGAGCCGGCCTTGGCTCGCATGCTTTCAGGCCAGGCTTTGAAAAACAACAATTTTTCTTGACACAAGCCTAAACGAGCCAGCCCTTGCCCATCAAGGGCTGGTCCTGATTCTCAGCTCTAAGCAAAAGTCCGTCAATCATAGGGAATAAGCTTAGGGAGATGAAGGGTAGGAACCTATAATGGATCATGAGGATCAGGGACACAAATAGGAGTGCTCTGAGGTGGTAGTGAAGGCTGAGGAGTGGTGGATGGCTCAGAAACCTCTATCTCCTCATCTAGCTTATGACAAGTCGCTTTTATCAAATAGTTAGGGTAGTGGATTCAAAGTGATTAAGGAGGTTTTTGAGTGAGAGATTTGAGGCGCTTTGTGTAAAATTGAATTGGTAAGAAGATATGTGAAATTTTGTCAAAGCACTGGGAGAGTCACTAGAAGTGATTTAGTGAAAATGACATTGTTCTTTTGCTGAAATAGACATGTTCCTTGACATCACGTGAGTGATCTTGGGTCATCATTCAAGTGATCATCCCAAAAAAAAATTGAAGTTATAGAATTATGTAATCCTTGACCCAAATAATCTTGTAATTATTTGCGAATGAGTCATTGGTGAGAGTAATGGCATTTTACATCTTGTGATTGTAAGATGGAACAGGATTTTTGCTAGATTTCTTCACTCCTCTGAGGATCACTTGAGTGAGCCCTCAAGTGATTCTAATTGATTACTCGAATGTGCACTCGAGTGACCAATCCCTTCAGCTTCTACCTTTTCATTTCCAACCATTGGACTATTTTAGTATGAATCATTTGAATTTCCTCAGCAATTGTGACTCCTCAGGTCATCACTCGAGTGATGTCATGGTGATGAGCTACTATGTTAAGCTCTATTTTTCTTACCATATAACAGAGTATCTTCCCAAAATCCTACAAAACAAATTTCTAGATACTCCAATGTTTAAGTCAGTTAAGTTATCATCAAAACAAGATTAAAACACTTTTATAAACAAGAAAATACTTACAACTCATTGGGATTTACCATTCCCAATTCTCTTCTTTTAAATAACAAATGATCTTTTACTAGAGGTTTTATGAAAATGTCAGCTATTTGAAGATGAGTAGGAATGAATACTATTTTGACATCTTTCTTTTGAACATGATCTCTAATAAAGTGATGTTTGACATCAATATGCTTGGTCCTTGAGTGGTAAACCTTATTCTTTGCCAAGCTTATTGTGCTAGAGTTCTCACTGTAGATAGGTATCTCCATTAAATAAACACCAAATCTAAAATTTGTTGCTTTATCAAGAGCACTTGAGCACAACAACTTGAGTTAGAAACATACTTAGCTGCCATTGATGATAGAGATACTGTGTTATGTTTCTTGCTGAACCACGATACTAATGAGCATTTAAGGAAGTAACATTGTCCACTAGTGCTCTTTCTGTCTATTTTGTATGCTCTGTGGTCAGAATTTGTGTATGCAATAAGGTACTCATTTCCTCCCTTAGGGTACCAGGTACCTAACTTTGATGTGTCAGCAAGATATCTGAAAATTCTTTTGATTGTCTCGGCATGTGATTCCTTTGGAGTTGATTGATATCTTACACACATTCTAACACTAAATTAAATGTTAGGTCTACTTGCTATGAGATAGAGTAATGAACCAATCATGCCTTTATATTTAGTGATGTCATAGTCTGCCCCCTTTACATCAACATCAAGTAGTGTAGTTGAACACATGGGAGTGTTAGCGCCATTTGCTTAATCCATCTCATACTTCTTTCAGGTACTTTGTTTGAGATATAAAGATTTTGTTCTTCCTTTGTTTGATTTGCAAACTAAGAAAGAAGCTTAATTCTCCCATCATTGATATCTCACACTCTCCCTGCATTATCTTAGAAAATTCTTTGCACAAAAGATCATTATTAGCACAAAAGATGATATTATCAACATATATTTGAACTATTAAAATATCATTTCATTTTCATTTTATAAATAATGTTGTATCAACTTTTCCTTTGACAAAACCTTGATCAATGAGGGATTTGCTAAGTCTTTCGTACTAGACTCTTGGAGCTTGTTTTAAACCCTATAAGGCTTTCTTTAGTTTGAAAAAATGGTCAGATCTAGTCACATCCTCAAAACCTGGAGGTTATTCCATGTATACTTCTTCCATAATAGAACCATTTAAAAATGCACTTTTTACATCCGTTTGGTAAAGCTTGAATCTCTTGATGCATACAAAGGCTAAGAGTACTGTATGACTTCCAATCTTTCTACTGGAGCATATGTTTCCTCATAATTAATATTTTCTTATTGATTATATCCTTTGGCCACCAATCTTGCCTTATTTCTGACAATGATTACAAATTCATCAAGTTTGTGTTTGAATACTTGCCAATGACGGGATGATTCTTAGGCCTATAGGAAATCCCAAACTTGATTTCTTTCAAATTGATTAAATTCTTCCTACATTGCTAACACCTAATCATTGTCTGATAGGGCCTCGTTAATGTTCGAAGGTTCAAACTCAAAAATAAAAGAAGAGAAACTCACTTCATTTAATTTTTTTTTTTCTAGTTTTTACTCATTAACTTACATCTCCTATTACTTGGTTTAGGGGATGACTCTTGTTATACTTCCAAGCTCTAGGTTGACTCTGTATACGTGGTTTGTTTTCATTTTCAATTTTCTCAACCTCAAGATTAGTAGAATTAGGGATGGGCTGGCTATTTTCTTGATAAATGATTATTACCTACTCATCATCATTAGATTTGTCAAAGGGTTCATTTTCATTAAATACAACATGAATTAACTCTTCAACAATACATGTTCTTTTATTAAAAACTCTATAACCTTTACTTCAATTAGAGTAACTTAGGAATATTTCTTCATCAGCTTTAAGATCAAATTTTCCTAGTTTTTCTTTACCATTATTATGAATAAAACACTTACAACCAAAGATATGCATATGAGCAAGGTTTGGCTTTCTTCTTTTATATAGCTCGTATGGTGTCTTTATAAGTTTTTGATATGATGTAGGCCCTATTTGAGATATAACATGCAATGCTTATAGCAACCACCCAGAAAAACAGTGACACATTCTTTTCATTTAGCATAGCTCTAACCATCTTTGTGAGGACTTTGTTTTTTCTTTCTACAACTCCATTTTGTTGTGGTGTCTTAGTACAGAGAAATTATTATCAATGCCCTTGGTGTCACAATATTTTCCAAAGGCTTGATTCTCAAATTATCCTCCATGATATGTCCTTATACCTAAAATGGACATACCTTTCTCATTTCGTACTTTCTTGGCAAATACAATGTTTCATCCTTTGATGATAAGAAAATAGTCCATGTAAATCTAAAAAAGTTATCAAGAATGAATATAAGTTATCACCAAGACTTTTAACTCTTGATATTCCAACTAAGTCCATATGAAGTAGTTGAAGTGGTCTAATTGTTGTGATTTCCTTTTCTGACTTGCATTACAGACTAAATCATTTTTGAAATTTAATTTGGGTAATCCAATTACTAAGTCATCTTTAAGTAACTTGTCTAGTTGGTGCATGACATGAGCCAACCTTTTATGCCATAGCTAACACTTATTGGCATTACTTATAAAACATTTTTTAGAAACCTGATTACTCATATCAAGGGTATAGCAATTACCTTCCCTTATTGCTTTGATTTTTGCTTGAATATTTTTCTTCTCTAATTGTAAATCCTTCTTGCTTATTATCTGTTATGAACGTAGAATAGATTGGTGGCATGATATTGTTAAAGAAGCTATTCGGTGGCATGAGTTGGTTGACTTCTCATTCAACCACTCTCCGTGAATTGCTCAGTGTTTGTCTTTGTTTTTCTCCTATAAATACATTGTAAATCCTTATAGATTGATGACTATATGATATAGTTTCTGATATATCGATCTACATGGTATTAGAGCCTGATATCCCTTTCATTCTGTGTGATAGAGAGTGAGAGAGAGGTACGACAGAGAGTGAGAGAGAGAGAGAGAGAGAGAGAGAGGTGGTTTCTATCCTTATTCCCAAAACCATACACGCACCCCACCATTAGAACCGTCAGCGGAAAACCGATGGACGCCCGAAGTTTGATGGCCATCTGATGACGGGAAGGCGGCGCGTGGCCTTCACTCGCCTGACGGCCAGAACATCTCACCGGCGCATTGCAGCGCGTGTGACGGTGCTGCAGACGGTGGTGCACTTTGCCTGAGCTCATTTCTCCAACCTGGTTTATCCTTGATATGTTTTGGTTCATTCGGGTACATTTGCTCATTGGGCTCTCCTTGAGTTGAGGTTTCTGTCATTTTTCAGCAACCAATTGGTGTTTCATTTTTGTTCTATTTTTATTCCAACAATATTTTTGGTTATTACGGTGGAGATTGTGATTGTTTGGATATTACTTAGTTGGTTTGCTGAGTGTGGGTCCTCTGGTTATTTGATTATGTTGCATTGTATAGTATAGCTACTATACACTTGTGACTTAATCATTTCCTCTCTTACGTGGATATTTTGCCCAGTGTGGGCACCCTAGTTTCTTGCCTCTATTGTGGTCTTGTGAGTTATTTTATTACTTGAGTTGTTAGTTGGTGGACCTTGTGTGTCTAGATACTATTCATGGCTGATTCTAAAGCTAATATTTCCACAGAGCTTGTTCCGATCTCAAATAAAATTACTGATCATAAGCTAAATTGGATAAACTATTTGGACTGGAGTAAAACTGTTCGAATGTACTTACTCAGTATTGAAAAAGAAGGTCATTTAACCGAAACTCCTCCCAAAGATGATCCTAAGTTGGTTTGGGCTAGAGTCGATGCTCGGTTGTTCTTACAAATACAGAATTCTATTGAGTCTGACATCCTTCCCTAAGTTAGTCATTGTAATATAGTAAAAAAAATTATGGACTACCTAGAGTTCCTATATTCTGGTAAAGGGAATATTACTCGTATTTATGATGTGTGTAAAGGCTTTTATCGTGCTGAACAACAGGATTGTTCCCTGAAGAACTTCTTTTTAGATTTCAAGCTTTATGTATGAAGAAATGAGGATGTTAATGCCCTGACAACTGACCTTCAGACACAAGTAGATAATCTGAAAAAACATGCCATCATGAGCTTTCTTACTGCTCTTAATCCAACTTATGAAATAGTTCGTTCTCAGATTTTGTCAAGCTCTAAGATTCCATCACTCGAGGATGTGTACTCCCGTGTGCTACGTGTTGATAGCTTATCTCAATCGGCTTCTACTCCTCCTGCTAGTGCTTTAGCTGGCCGTGGCCTAATTGAAAACAGGCCCCAGGGCTTTCCAAGACAAGGCAATGGTAATCCGAATATGATTTCTGCTAATAACAGGAACCAAAGTCTTCCTCGACAAGGCTTCAATCCTCAAAATCTTGGAGCAATTGTCTGCTTCTATTGCAAAGAACCTGGTCATACAAAACATCACTGTCATAAGTTGCAAAACAAGCTACAACGTAGCAATGCTGCTTATATAGCTCAATCCTCTGATAATCCAGATAATGCTCCTTCTACATCCATTGCCCTTGCTACAGGCAACTGTGACTCATGTCTCGCTACCTCATCTTCCAAGTGGATCATCGATTCTGGTGCCACGATCATATGACAGGTAACCATAATTTGTTCTCTACATATACACCTTACGCTAACCCTTCTTCTATAACGATTGCAAATGGTTCCTCCTCCTGTGTCCTTGGATCTGGCACTGTTACACCTACCTCATCTGTCTCCTTATCATCTGTTCTTAATGTTCCTAACTTTACTTTTAACCTTTTGTCTCCTAGCAAACTTACTCACTACTTAAACTGTTGTATTTTACTTTTTCCTGACCATTGTTTAATTTAGGATCTTACGACGAAGCATATTATTGGTAGGGGATATGAATCTGACGGCCATTACTTTCTTGATGATCGGGTGCCACGTTCAGTTGCATGCTCTGGTGGTTCTTCCCCTTTTGATGTTCATTGTCGCTTGGGTCATATGTCTTTGTCCTCTTTGAAGAGGATGTATCCTCAGTTTCATTACTTGTCTTCTTTAGAGTGTGAGTCGTGTCAGTTTGCCAAACATCATTGTGTTCACCTAACACCTCGCATCAATAAATAGGCTGCGTCCCCTTTTGATTTGATCCATTCTGATATTTGGGGTCCGTGTCATGTTGAGTCCAAGTCTAGATTTCAGTATTTCGTTACCTTTGTTGATGATTTTTTTAGAACCACTTGGCTTTATTTAATGAAAAATCATTCCGAGTTGTTTTCTCACTTTTGCAATTTCCGTGCTAAAATTAAAACTCAATTTGGTGTATCTGTGAGGACTTTACGGAGTAACAGTGCTAAAGAATATTTCTCTGCTCAATTTCAAACCTATATGCTTCAGCATGGTATGATTCATTAGTCCTCATGTGCTGATACACCTGCTCAAAATGGAGTTGTCGAAAGGAAAAACTGACACTTATTAGAGGTTGCACGGGCTCTAATGTTTCAAATGCATGTTCCAAAATCTTTTTGGGCTGATGCTGTGTCGATAGCATGTTTCCTTGTTAATCGTATGCCATCTTCCATTCTTAGTGGTCATACCCCTTACACAACTCTTTTCCCTTCCAACCCCTTATTCCCCATTGATCCAAAAATCTTTGGTTGTGTCTGTTTTGTTCGTGATATCCGTCCTACTATTACCAAACTGGATCCCAAGTCTCTTAAATGTATCTTTCTAGGGTATTCAAGGGTTCAAAGGGTTATTGATGCTATTCTCCCACTCTTCGGCGTTATCTTATGTCTACAGATGTTACCTTCCACGAGTCAACTCCATTCTATCTTGGTTCCATTCCATCTTCCTACTTTGCACCAAGTGCCGATCTCGATGATATCTTGGTCTATGAGGTTTAGTTGCCACCAGTACCGGTGTCTGTCCCAGCACCTGCCAAACCCCTTATACATCATGTTTATCAGAAGCGTCCTCAGGAAAGTAATGCCGTCGTTCATATTCCAGCCTCACCAGCAATACCTACTTCAGAGTCTGATCCGGATTCTGCTCCTCCACCTCTTCCTATTGTACTAGACCCAAACATAATGCATGATACTCTTGGTCCTTCCGATGCTCATTCTGATAATCTTGATCTTTCTGACGACCTGCCCATCGCCTTACATAAAGGTAAACGTACTTGTGCCTATCCTATTTCATCGTTTGTTTCCTATAACCAACTGTCTCCTCCCTCTTGTTCCTTTATAGCATCCTTAGATTCTATTATTATTCCCACTACTCTCCACCAAGCCTTAGCCCATACTGGTTGGTGTGCTGGATTGAAAGAGGAAATGATGGCCTTAATCAGGCTGGCACCTGGACTCTTGTTGATTTACCTCCTGGCAAGAAGGCTATTGGGTGTAAGTGGGTGTTCACTGTTAAAACAAAAGCAGATGGAACCTTAGAACGTTTGAAAGCTCGATTAGTTGCCAAAGGTTATGCTCAGACGTATGGTGTTGACTATTCCGATACATTCTCCCCTGTTGCCAAGTTATCTTCTATTCGTCTTTTTATCTCTCTTGCCGCAACTTATGATTGGGATCTTCATCAGCTTGATGTTAAGAATGCTTTCTTACATGGTAAGCTTCTTGAAGAAGTTTATATGGAGCAACCACCTGGTTTTGTTGCTCAGGGGGAGTGTGGGAAGGTATGTCATTTTTAGAAATCTTTATATGGTGTAAAACAAAGACCTTGTGCTTGGTTTGATAGATTTAGTTCTGTGGTCAAGAATTTTGGTTTGAATCAAAGTAAGTGTGATCATTCTGTGTTTCATCAGAGTACAGATGCTGGTATGATTCTCTTAGTGGTATGTGTCAATGCCATTGTTATTACTTATTACTTGTAGCAATACTTCAGGGATCTCATAACTCAAGGCCTTTCTTACATCTCATTTCCAAACGAAGGATTTGGGTCTGTTAAGGTACTTTCTTGGGATCGAAGTTATGAGAAGCAAGAAATGCATCCTCTTGACACAGAGGAAATATGTTCTTGATCTATTAAAAGAAACAAGAAAACATAGAGCAGTACCAAGTAGTTTTCCCATGATTCCTAATCCTTTTCTGGATATTGATGATAGCATACCATATGACGAGCTCCCTGAGAATGTGAGGAAAAGGGTTGATCTAGAGAAAATCAAGCCATTTGCATATCCTGAGAGATATCATAGACTAATTGGGAAATTGAACTATCTCACGGTGACTCACCCTAATGTGACTTTTTCAGTTAGTCAATTTATGACTAAGCCGACTGTTGCACAATGGGAAGCTTTAGAGCATGTTTTACATTATTTTGAAGGGCTCACCTGGTCGTGGTATACTCTACATAAATCATGGGCACACCGAGATTGAATATTTTTGTGATGCGGATTTTGCTGGGTCAAAATCTACCAGAAGATCCACCACAGGATACTGTGTGTTTGTAGGTGGAAACTTGGTGTCTTGGAAGAGCAAAAAGCAGGATGTGGTATCTAAGTCAAGTGCGGAAGCCGAGTATAGAGCCATGGGTCAGTCAGTACAGGAAATTGTGTGGATTCATCAGTTAATGAAGGAAGTCGGTCTTGTTACTTCATTGCCAGTGAAACTATGGTGTGATAATAAAGCTGCTCTACACATAGCTTCTAATTCTGTGTTTCATGAACGTACAAAACACATTGAGATTGATTGTCACTTTGTACGTGATAAAATCAAGGAGAATTTTATTTCTACAGGGTATGTGCCATCTAGTGACCAATTGGGAGATCTTCTAACTAAGGCCTTAAATGGGATTTGTGTTGATTATCTTTGTTACAAGTTGGGCTTGATTAACATCTATGCTCCAACTTGAGGGGGAGTGTTATGAACGTAGAATAGATTGGTGGCATGATATTGTTGAAGAAGCGGTGGCATGAGTTGGTTGACTTCTCATTCAACCACTCTCCGTGAATTGCTTAGTGTCTGTCTCTATTTTTGTCTTATAAATACATTGTAAATCCTCATAGATTGATGAATATATGATATAGTTTCTGATATATCGATCTACACTATCAGACATTCTAATAAGTCAAATATTACCCAATTGTCTTTATCGATGCTTTGATTTACGCTTAATAGATTATGGCATAGCCCTTCAACATAGTTCACATCTTTGACATGAATTCCTTCATTAGCTTCGACTTCTCCTATCCCTATTATTTTGCCAAACTGGTTTCTCCATATTTTACTTTTCCACCTTATTTATGCTTTAACTTAGTAAACTTTTCTTAGTCACCGGTAATATGTCAGGAGCATCTACTGTCTATGTAACATTTATTGGTTTTGGATGCTTTGAAACATATATGCAATTATAAACAATTAAGTCTTAGGTACCCATATCTTTTTGGGTTCTTTTGGGTTAGTATGGATCATATTTTGAATATATGATCCTTTACGAACCCATTTGTAGGTCCTATTTTACCGTCCTTTTTATGAAAGCTTGAGGAAGTATAATGACCCTTTCTATTGTAGAAGTTTCACTGTGCGAAAGGATTTGATACATGTACATAATGTTAAAAATAGTTTAAATATGTTTTGCCTCCTGTCTTCTTCCTTCCTTTCTTTTTGTTTGATTTGGGATTGTAGCTAATACTAGACCAATCATTTACAAAACGTTGAGCTTTTAAAAAGATATTTATTATCTCATTGCCTTTAGTAAATTTTTCAAGAGTTTTAGTAAGATCTGTATTTTTCTTTTCTAAAATAGGACAATTTTCACAAATTTTTACAGAAGATTCCTCAAGTTTTTTTAAAGAATTTTGTTCTTTTTGTAAACAATCAATTCTTTAACTACTTTGATAAATTCAGAATGTAAAGCATCATATTCTGAATGTAATTCTTCATAATTAGAATTGGTTACCTCTTCCTCTTCATACTCTTCTTGAGCAATTAGATAGATATTGGCTACTTCTTTTTCATTGCTATCTTTATCAAAGAAACTATCTCCCCATATTGTGGATACAAATGCTTTCTTTTTGTTGAAAGTTTTGCCTTTTCTCTTTTCTTTGTTCTTCTGAAGCTCGAAGCATTCTGACTTGATATGTCCTGGCTTCCCACATTCATAGCAAATGATATGTTCTTTAATCTCCTTTTTGTTACTGGTTCTACCTTTCTAAAAGTTTCTGAATCCCTGCCTTTCTTGTAAAACTTCTTGAATCTTTTTACGATTATCCCCATTTCCTCATTGTCAAAATCTTCCTCATCCTCCTGATCCTTTTCTTCCTTTACCACGTTCAATGCCAGGCTTTTCTTTTTCTTGTCATCTATTTCTTCTAGTTCACATTTGAACTTTAATTTGCTCTCATATTCAGAGAGACTTCCAAATAAAGCAACTACTAATCGCATTGATTCCCTTTTGGCTTCCTTTATTGCCGTGACTTTGGCCTCCCAGTCTTTAGAGAGAATATTCAATAACTTTCTCACTTGAGTATTCTAATCATAGAACTTCCCAAGTACATCAAGTTGACTTACAAGATGAGTATACCTGAGTTCAAACTCAACTATTGATTCTCCTGACCTCATTCGAAGCAGATCAAACTCTATAACAAGAGTATTGATTTTGTTTTCTTTTATGCCTGAAGTTCCTTCGTGAGCTATTTTCAGGACTTGCCACATTTTTTTAGCCGTTAGAAGTATGCAAATCCTAAAATACTCTTATTGACTTAAGGTACTTTAAATCATCAGCATTGCTTTGTTGTTGAGAGTCACTAGCTTTTTATCGTTCTCATCAAATTTTACTAGCTTCTTAGGAACTAGTTGTCCTTCTACATTTTGAATGACCTCCTAGAGTCCGTATTCTGTGGCCATTATGAATGCTTTAAACTTTTCTTTCAAGAAAGAGAAGTTTTCTCCATTAAAGCCTGGAGGTCTTGTAATTGAGGCTTTGTTAGGAAGACTTCCTTCACCCATGCTTGCCATTAGATCTTCTTAGGTCGTTATACCTAAACAAAAAAACCTCACTCTGATACCAAATGTTAGTACAAGCATTTCACCCAAGAACGGGGGTGAATTGGGTGATAATAAAAATTTAATCAAAATTAACAATTAACATAATTTAAACCAGAGTTAAGAGTTAAGAAGATATCACTAAAGTGTACATAGAAGATTATACTGGTTCGATCACAACCTCTTTGACTTACGTCTAGTCCTCAAAGCACCTCTGAGATTTTTACTATCGCTTCCAAGATTTAGTGGGTTCTTAGCACCTCAATACACTGTAAGTTCCTTCACCAGACACTCGCTCCCCCTTACACAATATAAACCAATACCCAACTCAAGGTTCCACAACTTTAAGTTGTCCCAATAAAGTGCATTGAGTTTTTGATATAGCTCTCTAAAAGAGTGAATGTATGATCATTGAAGTATAGGGTACAAAGAGAATAATAATAAATGAAAACATAGCACGTAAAAGTAAAATTGAATGTTTCGCAGTTCGGTAGTTGCTTTGCTTTGAATGCTTCATATTTATAGTTGGAATGTGATAATGACCTTTGTGAGCATTCCATTTGTCTGCAAGAGTGTTGTTCCTTCCTCGAAACATTCTTTGTGTGTAGGAAAATAGCCGTTGGAGAAAAGATAATGTCTCAGTTGAAATTCTGCTTGCATTTAATGCTTCTGACATAAAGCTACTTTTTTTTTCTTTTCATATAATTTCCTTCATTATTCACCTGGAAAATACTTTATACACTAATGCAATGAAGTATTAGAATGAAATAGCATTAGATTAGATAATCAATTGATGATTTTGAAAAAATATAAGATGATGCTCTATTTTTCTGAAATCCATCACTCGAATGGTTATTCGAGTGATCTTCTCTTAAAAGTTTCACAACTTCACATATCACTGGAAGGATCACTCAAGTGTTGTAATAGTGATCCACAAATGGCATCACTCGAGTGATTACTCAAGTGCTTTAAAATATAACACTTGATGTATCACTCAAGTGCTTTGCTAGTGATCTTAAAATGGGATCATTCGAGTGGTTACTCGAGTAATCTTACACTTAGAAAAATTTTCATAAAGAGATCACTTTCAGAATCTGGTCACTTGTTAGAGAAGCAAATGAATTTGGTTGTTTCACGCCTTGTAGTTTATATTGTTTTCTATTTACCTAAAAAATCATAAACATTTTCTGCCAGTTTGCTTTAACAATATTAAGTAAAGCCAACAATTTAATTCTTAACACCATATCAACACTGGTTAAATTAAAAGGGAAGAAGTCATCGTTGATTGTAAGACTCTACACTTCGACTTCAAGTTGTTTGCAAACTGCATCTCAAACAATCATGGAACCATCTCCCACTTGAACTCCAAAAGTAGGCAATCATCTTTTTTTAATTCACAATTTGGACACAACTTTGCTAGAGATAAAGTTATGTGTTGAGCCGCTATCAATTAAAATCAAGATAAATTTTGTTCACAACTCCTGTGAACCTTCATTGTTGTAACAGAAGAATGCCCAAGAATGGCATGTAGAGAAATCTTCGCCATGTTATTTTTCAAATGGAACTTCTTTGTTATTTATGTTGCAGTCTTCGGCTTCCTTAGTAATCTCCATTAGTCAGAGTGTTGTATTCTTGTAGCAGTGTCCAAGAGTAAATTTCTCTCCATAATAAAAGCAAAGACCCTTCTCTTTTATAAGTTGTTGTTCAGTTTCTGAGAGAGAAGATGAGGGCGACATTATAGGAAGATTTGATGACCATGTTAAATTATGATGGTTTTGGATAAGAAATAACTGCCTGATTCAAAATTTAATTTTCTCCTCATTGCTAACATGCCAAATTGATCTAGTGCCACATGAATACAAATATCGGTAGAAGTTTCTCTGAGATTGTTGCATTTGTATCTTTGCCTTAAATTTCAATACTAAACTCACTACCTTATAAATCGTTCAGGGCTTTTGAATTTTAACATATGCTTTTAATTCATCTTTTAGTCCATGAATAAAAACGGCTAACAAATAATGTTCTGGCCATCTCTGCACCAAGGAATAAAGTTTGACAATTCCTTATGATATTCTTCCACAGAACCAATTTGTTTGATACCACACCAGAAGATGTCTGAGCTCTAAAGCATGGCAGGGCCAAAGTTCTCCTGAAAAATTTGAACTAATTTATCCCAAAAATGAATAGTACGATTAGAAGACACCCATATGATAACATCCAAGGCATCACCTTCTAAATTCATGACGGTCATATCTGATAGAGCTCAATATTTATATATTTTTATAATTAATCTTAGGCTTTTGTGGGACCTAATTGTATATTTTAGTCATAAGCAAGTGTTAATGTGAGATTTTAGTGAAAGAATAATTTGAGAATTATAGTGGTTAAATTGTTATATTTTTAATTAATATTTGTTATTCCCATTATTCTTTAATTGTGAGCAAAATATATTACCTTTTTGAATATAATTTTGTAGGTGATGATGTGGCAAAACTTGAGTGGCCAAGATCAAAGATGTTACTTTGGAGCTTAATAAAGGACAAGAGTGGAACATCACAAGTACATAATTTATTTTCATATTTTCTCTAAGAGAAGATTAAATGAGTAAGGGCCTTGTTTGGTAGTTGTAATTTTGTGCCTAATCCTACAACATATTTTTACTTCTTCATCCAAACATCACAATGAGAGAAAGGAGGCAGCCAAAATTGACAAAAAAAAATGGGAATAATTGAGAAAATAGGGGGGCAAGTGGACTGTAAGGGAATAATTGAAGGAAAGGAAGGAAGAGGTGGACCAAAGAAGGGGATGAAATGAATTAAAAAGTGTGAAGCAAGGTGGACCGAATTGGGAGGCGTGATTGTATTGGAGATGGGCTGAAATGAAAATGAGAGTGGACTGAATTGAAGAGAACAAGGGAGTTGGATCGAAAGAGAATGTGGGAAATGAAAAAGGAGGGCTGACCACGTGAAAAAAGGGCCTGAAATGAATAAAGGAAGGGAGGAGTGGCGGCTGTGAGAGGAGGAGGCAAAGCTGACCGAATGATAAAAGAGAATTCAATTCTTAATGTCCTATTCTTCGTAAAGTCATACTTTAGCATGAAGTGTGATGAATAGACCCTTTGACCACACCTCAGGCCCAAACAACAAATTAAATTGGCTCATGGGGCATATTAGATATATTAACAATATCATTCATGGATCCTCACTTAAAATTTTAGATTTTTAACCTTTTCAATGAAAATAAGTTACGCAGGTTATTGAGAATACCATAAACTTGGCTATTGTTTGACTCAAGCAGAATAAAGCTATATGGTTCCCATCGAAATTAATAAATAGATTGCAAATTATGATACATCCATCCCAAGAAAAGATACAAAATAACGACGACAACAACAAAATTTCCAAGTTAAAAGCCACTATAGTGGCAATAAACACTGAAGGTTATAAGTTTAGCAAAACTTCATTTAAAACTAATATGGTACGTCAATATGTGGTTACAATGGTGTACTCCTTGTATAGATGCATGCATGTTGGGTTAGCTTCAGGTCTAAGGTATCAATATTTATTTCCATATCAGATAAAGTAAAAGTTTTAATTTTGAAACTTTTTGGCATGCATAAAATTTTATAGTTAACTACATTCTTCAACAATATACCATTTTACAAACCTTAGCACAAGAAATAGAGGATACACCTTAAAAAATAATTAAAGGTGTTGGATGCACCATAACCCAAAATAAAATTGTAACAAGGTGCCAAGATTCAAAATCTTAATTATTGAATCAAGCCAAACAATACCTTGCTTCTATGATCTCAAGTAATGAACTTCTCTTCTTCAAAAAACCACAAAGTTCTCGAATTTGCTTTGTGTGCAATTTAAGGTCCTTTGCCAAGTTGTCTTCTCTAACCCATTGTGGTTAGGAGAAAAAGAATAGCTTAATTAGCCAAAGGGAAAAAACGTACCTTCTATTATGTAGCTACATAAATCAAACTTCAAACAATACTGTCTTATGTAATCCAGCAATGCATCGAAGGTTCCACGCCCAACAAAAAGACTAAAACCTTTATGTGACATTTAACAAACCAAAAGGCTCCCCAAGATCCACTGATCCTAGCAAATAATCCAGCCTAGCGTTCATACAAACTCTGCCACTTATCTTATACTTATGTTATTATCATTTTATTTAACTCTACTGAAGTTCACATCCTGTTCTATTTTGTTTGCTTTCATTTTTTTTAAAACAAAAAATCACAGCCTGGTTTTTGTTGTATTGCTTTCAGCAAAGGGAACATAAAGAACAAATTTAAAAGCATATAAACATAAAACCAATAACTAAGGCTGAATCTCGTGAGTGCATCGAGGCCTACTACAACAATGCCTCTGTTGTCACTCCTATCCGTTTTAGGCTGATTTTCTCAGATCATCGTAAAAGGCTCTCATAGCTAGTTTAACCAGCCTAGTCATATGTAATGAACCTGAACACTATGGGCTTAGTGCATGAAAAGAAAAGCCCAAATCCAATAGTAACCCAAGTGAGACATAGCCTACGGGTTAAAAGAAGGTCTTAGAGCTGAGGGAAATGGAAGAAGAGTAAGCATATAAGGACAAAGTTAGTTATGGGAAGGGTATGAATGAATTTGGCATATCTCTCTCTTCTCTGACAGATTCCTTCTTTCTGTGAATTGCTTTTCTACTATTTCTTATTTGTTGTATTTCTTCCATGTTCATTATGACATATTAATCTACAGTGCCCCATGGGAATTACACCTAGAACATGTGTAAAAGGTTTTAGATTATTTATTCCACAATCAACTCTTTGCGAAGCTTTCCAAATGTTCCTTCGGTCAACATTGCGTAAAGCACTTAGGCCATGTCATTTCTTCACTCAGTTTAAATGGGTCCCTTTAAGATCCAATCTATTCACTATTGGCCTTCCCCACAAAATTTCAAACAACTTAAAGATTTTTTGAGGCTTAGTGGGTACTACTGACATTTTATCCAATGTTATGCTCAAATTGCTAGACCCCTGATCGACTTGTTGTGAAAGGATGCTTTTAGTTGGTCTCCAGAGGCATAGAACGCTTTTGACACATTGAAACATGCTTTGATGTCAGCCCCTGTTCTAGCATTGCCAGACTTTACCAAGCCCTTTGTTTTAGAAATAGATGCATTCGTAGTTGGCATCGGTGCTTTTTTAAGTCAGGAGCATCATCCTATAGCAGTTTTTTTGAAGAAATTATCTCCTCGGTTGTAATCTCCATATGTGTAATTGCGAGAACTTATGCTATCACAGAAGCTGTTTATAAATTTTGCCATTATCTTTTTTGTAATCATTTTATTATCCGGACTGACCATGCTAGTCTTAAGCAACTTAATGAGCAAACTATTCATACTCCGAAACTAGAAGCTTGCTTGTCGAAGCTCATGGGATATCATTTCACAATTGAATATATACTGGGGAAATCTAATCTAGCAGCAGATGCTTTATCTGGGGTTGCTTGCATGTCACCTTCGAAGCTTGATTATTCCTTCATGGATTTTATATATGAACAGGTCCGTGCCTCTACATATATTGCTGATTTCAAAGTGAAACAGAAAAGAAACAAAGCATGAATGACGTAAGGCATTACTGTTGAACAGTTGCTGACGGCTTGGGTAGGTGACTGAAGGAGTTGGTGAGGCACATCAACGTTGAAACCTAGGTTATTTTTCTTATTTTAATGCATGAATTATTAGTATAAATAGGTGTATATTTTCGTTATAATCCATCCATAATTTGAATAAACACATTTGAGATTGGTTCCTATACCATTTTGGTGTAATGAAACAGAAAAGAAACAGAGCATGAATGACGTAAGGCATGACTATTGAACAGTGGCTGACGGCTTGGGTAGGTGACTGAAGAGTTGGTGAGGCACATCAACGTTGAAATCTAGGGTTATTTTTCTTATTTTAATGCATGGATCATTAGTATAAATAGGTGTATATTTTCATTGTAATCCATCTAGAATTTGAATAAACACATTTGAGATTGGTTCCTATACCATTTTGGTATTAGAGCTGAGTTCCAGAAGGCTAGAGAGCGAAAGAGTGAAGAGTGGGTGAGAAACAAAAACATGAGAAAATAAAGGGTGTCAGATTTTCACTCTCGGAGCGTTTTTTTTAAGAAACCAACCTCACCATCGTGTTCAGAAGGCCAAAAAACCTAGGAATATTCTCTGTCACAGCTGTGAAACAATTTCACGCGGCTCCATGGATGTCGCTGGAAAGTTGCCGGAATTTCACCCAATCGCAGAAGTTCTGAGGTTGAAGTTGATGATGTCATCAGCCACGTCAGCTGCCACGTTATCTATCATGATCTGCTGCATCATCAACAGGTCAGCCACCCGTTGACTGCCACATGTCATAACTGCCACATCAACAATCCCAGTCAGCCAACTTTCAGAAATTGCATTTTACCTTGAAATTTGGTCAAAATACAATTCATCCCTAAAATTTTCTGAAATTACATTTTGGTCCCATATTTTTGCTAAAATTACATTTCATCCTTAAAACTTTCTGAAATTATATTTTGAACCCAGATTTCTGCCAAAATTACATTTCAGACCCCAAAACTTTCTGAAATTACATTTGGACCCCATATTTCTACCAAAATTACATTTGAGCCCCTGAAAATTACTAAATTACATTTTGACCCCTATTTGTCCAAAATTTCCAATTTTATCCCTTACTTTTTCATAAATACCAATCCTACCCTTCCACCCTATACCTAACCTCACAAGAACAATTCCAAAATGCCTCCAAGACGTAGAAACACACACGAGATTGAGATGGACGAAATGAGACGTCGGATACAGGAACTGGAAACCACTGTACAAATGTAGCAAGCCATGCTAGAATCTCGCAGTGAATATCCAGAGGATGATTCAGATAATAATAGTTCGTCATCCACTGACTATTGCCGCCGTCCTCAACAACAACAAATCCACCTTAATGACATTAAGGTAGACATACCTGAATTTGAAGGAAGACTTCAACCAAACGAATTCGTCGATTGGCTTCAAACCGTCGAACGAGTTTTTGAATATAAAGAGATTCCCGATGAGAAGAAAATCAAAATTGTCGCCATCAAATTAAAGAAACATGCCTCCATATGGTGGGAAAATCTCAAGAAAAGGCGTGAAAAAGAAGGAAAAAGCAAGATCCGAAAGTGGGACAAGATGCGATGTCAGCTCTCACATAAGTTTCTTCCAGATAATTATTATCAAGATAATTTCCTTCAATTACATAATCTCTGCCAAAAGGCTATGTTTGTGGAAGAATATATGAGGGAATTTGAAAAACTCATGATGAAGTGTGATATCAAGAGAAGGAGGAGCAAACAATAGCCCGTTATATCGGAGGATTAAATACCAAGATTGCCCATCCGGTACAGCTCCAACAATACTGGACTCTGGATGACGTTATTCGTCTAGTCATCGGTATCGAGAAACAGTTGCCCAAAAGGTTTCTGTTTCAACCGACTTCCTCCACCAAAATTCCTTTTGATGGACATAAAGCACACATGCATCAGCCTACACAAATGCATCAACATAACTCTTCAAACAAGCATACACAAGAATATCAGTCTAACTCTTCAAGCAAGCCTCCACCAAGGGCTATTAAGGAATTTAGCTCCAAAGCACCTAAGTGCTTCAAATGCCAAGGGTTCGGTCATATCGCTTCAGAATGTCCTACCCACAAAGTTGTTACTATTATTGAAGGGGAAACTTCTATAGTATTTGAAGAAGAAGAGGAGCTCATACCTGACAAAGAACCTATCTTTGATTAAGAGCCAAATTTTGATGATGAATTCATTCCTCCTGATCACGGTGAAACACTTGTGATCAGACTAAGCTTGCATATAGCCACAATGAAAGAAGAACCTTGGCTACGTCACAACATTTTTTATACTCGTTGCACTACTCAAGGTAAAGTCTGTGACGTCATTATCGACAACGGAAGCTGTGAAAATGTAGTCTCTAACTACATGGTAGAAAAGCTGCAACTACCAACCCACAACCACCCGTACCCATACAAACTCCAATAGTTTAACAAAGGAACCACGGTAAAAGTGTCTAAACGATGCCTTGTTACGTTTTCTATCAGTAAAAGGTATCACAACGAAGTTTGGTGTGATGTTGTTTCGATGGATGCTTGTCATCTTCTTCTGGGAAGACCTTGGCAATATGATCGACACGTTATATACAACGGTCATGCAAACACAAATTCATTCCAGAAGGATGACGTGAAGATTCAGCTTGAACCTCTGCCACCCGATAAACACATCAAAATCAAAAATAAGTCCAAGTCATTTTTACTCAAGCATAAAGTTTCAGATTTATCTCTGTTTATTGATGATGATGTTGTTTCTGACTCGAGGTCGAGTCCTGTCCAACTCTGGGAGAATGAAACAGAAAAGAAACAGAGCATGAATGACATAAGGCATGACTGTTGAACAGTGGCTGACAGCTTGGGTAGGTGACTGAAGGAGTTGGTGATGCACATCAACGTTGAAACCTAGGGTTATTTTTCTTATTTTAATGCATTAATTATTAGTATAAATAGGTGTATATTTTCATTGTAATCAATCTAGAATTTGAATAAACACATTTGAGATTGGTTCCTGTACCACAAAGCTAAGGTTTCTGTTGATCCACATATACGATTAAACAACAGGAATTATATTAGCACAATCGGTTAGTCATTCCTCCTGACAATACCGAGCTTGTTCAATGTATTCTTTATGAATTCCATGCATCTGTGTTGAGTTGACACGCATGGTTTCTTTGCACATTTCATCGCATAGCTTATCTATTTTTTTGGGCCAAAAATGCACCACGATATTCAGTTCTATATTCACAATTGTTCAATCTGTCAGCAAGCTAAAATTTCCAATTTTTCTAGCCAAACAGTGGCTAAGTCCTTTCTCCATTATATAGTTTGTCTACATAGCTTACCTAAGACTATTATTTAGGACAGAGACAAGGCTTTTACAAGTTTCTTTTGGTGTACTTTCATGAAACTACAGGGTACTCAACTGTGTCTTAGTTAGGCCTACCGCCCACAAACCGATGGACAGTCGAAGGCTCTTAATAAATCGCTCAAACTGTACCTTCGATGTTATGTCTATGAGTATCCTCGGTGATGGCTCTCTTATTTACCTTAGGCTGAATTCTAGTACAATTCATCTTTCCATTCTTCCATTGGTATGGTGCCTTTTAAAGTTGTGTACGGTTATGATCCACCCCTTGTTTTGTGTCACTCTTCAATGGAAAATACCCCAGCTGAAATTTATGTTCAGTTGCGTCAGAGAGATGTATTACTTGATTTGTTGAAACTGAATTTACACAAATCACAACAACGCCAGAAGTTCTATGCTGACAAGAGTCTCAATGATGTTGTTTACCAGATTAATGACTAGGTATTGGTCAAGCTTCAGCCTTATCGACAACACTCCGTCCATCTCTGAAAATATCACAAGCTTTCCATGCAATATTTTGGCCCCTTTCATGTAACTAACGTATTGGACAGGTTGCATATTGCCTTGCTCTTCCCGAACACTGCCGTATTCACTCTGTGTTTCATGTCTCCGTTTTGAATAAATTTCATGGTGAATAGAAGGATCAACTTTATCTGCCTTTACCATTACTTTCTCTTCCAGAAGGGCCACTTTGTCAACTTGTTGAGATTCTTAATAGCCGCATGATTAACCATCATGGCTAGCAAGTGCACCAGTACTTAGCATGCTAGGATGGGTACCCTGAACCAACTTGGGAAGCATCCGCTAATTAAAACCTTGAGGACAAGGTTCTGACTCAGCAGGGGGCTATTATAATGAATCCGAACACTGTGGTCTTAGTGCAAGAAAAGCAAATCCCAAATACTATAGCAACCCAAGTGAGACATAACCTACGGGTGAAAAGAAGGCCTTGGAAGCTGAGGGAAATGGAAGAAGAGTAAGTATATAAGGACAAAGTTGGTTATGGGAAGGGTGTGAATGAATTTGGCATATCTCTCTCTTCTCTAACAGATTCCCTCTTTCGGCGAATTGCTTTTCTACTATTTCTTATTTGCTGTATTTCTTTCATGTTCATTGTGATTTTCTGTGCTTATCAGAACTTTTCGTGATTGTAAGCTTTTGAACACTATCTTGATATATATATATATATATATATATATATATATATATATATATATATATATATATATATATATATATATATATATATATATATATATATAAACGTTTTGTCTGGAGCGAATTGACTGTTCTTTACAGCATATTCATTGAAAACCATAAATACATTTGAAGCAAAAATAAATCCAAAAAACAAGTTTTAAACCATTTGATCAAAAGTGAGCTGTACTTGTTGAAATGTTCCACCATTATGTAGATGCAAAACTGTGCAAAATTATTGCATCAACGGACGAGATCACAAATGAAGAAAAGTGGGAGAGAGAAGTAAAAGTTTGCAAAACAAGGAAAAATGACACCGTTTGGAATGAGGTGGAGACGCAAAGGAGGAACTCCGGTAAGATAATCGGAGCGCTCTCAAAACTATCCAGAGGAGAAGATCAAACAAAGCAGAGATATAAAGCTTAACTCAATAAGCCAACTTCGAACAGAAGCCGAACGAACACACAAAAGATCTTTCTCCTCCCGCGCTTAATATAAGATATATTTACATAATTAATTAAATTAAGAAAATTGATTAAATTAGTTAACATGTCATGTATTTTCTAAAATACCCTAGTCACGTTCCTTAATTCTTCTATTTTCTTTTCTCTTTGATTATTGTTGAGGGCGCATCAATAGGAGTAAATTAGAAAAAACTTGACAAATTTGAAAACTTTGCTTTATATTTAAGACAAAAATCAATTCCTTAAATATATCTTATATTAACGACCAGAGGAATAGAATGGAAGCAGATCTCCTCAGCAGCCCTTTCTCTCCTTATCCCTCATATGCGCATCTGAACCATTGACTTCTTTAAATCATGGCCATCCATTTTGGTACTTTTAAAAACAGATTCAAAACCCCTCATACCACAAATGCGTCGTTGAGAACACTGTGCCTTGAACATCGGCGCAAAACATTCCTTTTTCTAGCACTTTGAGCTTCAATGTCCTTCAGTTTTTGAGAGGTATCATCATAAGATTTCCCACAAAAAGCACCGAATGGATAGATAGCACCATAGTAGTCTTAAAGAAGTTATCTCACCTGGATATTATCAACTTCAATCAGTGAAAAGTGCAGATGGATTTACATGAATAAAAAGCCTGAGTAAGCAAAAAGGAAATGATAAAGAAATTATGCAGACCATAAAATGCAAATATATAAGTGCCAACCTTTAATCCCGTTTCATCAGCACACTAAGAACAACAACAGCAACTTCAAATTTAGAACGTGTAGAAATAATCATCTCTACCCTCTAATCGCTCATTATTCTAATTAAAATCAATCCTGTTTCATCTGCATGCTAAGAACTACATCAGAAACTTCAAATTCAGAACATATAAAAGTAATCATCTCCACCCTATAATTGCTCATCATCCTACTTAAATTCAACCTAACCAAGAAATTCACAAAAAAAAAAAAAAAAAAAAAAAAAAGCTAAACAGGAGAAAACAGAAGAATAAGAAGAAGCGCGGTTCAGAAAGATTATAGCTTCCTCAAGTTCAGCCTGCAGGTGTAAATTCAGCGAAAGGCCGCTGAAGATGACGATTTTGAGGTGTTGCTCCAGGTTTCGGCTCATAGTCTTGCCATGCTCTTGCTACGCGCATCTTATGGTGGCTTGCTTCACTGCTCACATATTCTCTTTCTCCCCTCTTCAATGACCCGGGACAGTACTTGGCTGTTCTTTATTTTCTTTTTCGTTGCCGCTGCTCCACTTTATTATGTGTGTGGTAATTTTAATATTTATAGTTTTTATTGTATATATAATTTGTAGGTATAATTATAAAATATAATTTTGAATATATATATATATATATATAAAGTATAGTTATAATTATCGGATATATCTTACCTGTTAAATATGTATTATAACTATACTTGTTTGATTTTAATAATTATATAATTATAATTTTATATATTATATATTAAGTATCATTTACCATTTATAATTATATTTCATTAATTAGTCTACAAAATTTAAAATAACAACTTAAATAAAATAAGGGTAAAATTATCCATATAAAAATATTTTACCTCCCCTTCCCTTTTGTACTAAATAAGGTAACATTAAAATCTCTCCTCTCCCTTTTTTTTTCATTAATCCAATTAAAATAATATTAAAATACCTCTCATCCCATCATTTCCCCTACTCTACATTAAAATCCCTTCAGTCCTTCCCACCTGTTGAACCAAATAGATCTTCAAGGATTTAACCAATAAATGGATGGTCAGGATTATGATAAAACTGACAGCTGAGATGAGATTTTAAAAGCCTATTATGATATTTCTCTTTGTGTGTTTTTACTTTTTAGATGGTTTGGATGGGTAGGATTTAAATATTCCGAGAGAGGAGGAGAATATAGCAGCTAAGAGAATCCTGATCCTCACATGTAGCCATTTATCTCAATTTTGACTAATCCTTTTGATCAATGTTGATCGGGCCATTGCTGATTGCCACGGGCACTCGGCCAACGGTAGCTCTGGCAAGTAGCTAAAATAATAATACTTTATTAAAAATTGAAATATTAAAAGGAATATTATTGTACTCATTTGAATTAACGATTAGAATATTTAAAAATAATTTTTCAATCATGGTTTACGGTATACGAGGTAAATATGTGAGAGGAGTTGTGTCTCGATTTACATAAAAAAAAACTTATAAACAGTTGGATCACTAAACAAACATACTCTATTTATAAAGGTTAAAGTACATTAAACACCCTCAAAAAAATGTTGCCCAGGCATTGACCACTCTAAAATAATTTGTTGTGCAATTTTTAACCCTTCAAATATTAAAAGTGGAGCAATCTCATCAGTTTTTAAACGGCCACAAACGTCTGTTAACTTCCGCCCACTTTTTCTTCAGCCTTCTCTCACCTCCTCTATTGCCAGGCTATTGAATATAGATATGTGAATCGGCTGTGTTTGATGAAGAAGGAGACGATAAAGACAAACGTAGAAAGAACAAATGACCATGGAAATTCTTACAATTGATCAACGGTGGAAGGAGTGATGGCAGATATGGATCAGCACAGAATCAATGGAGAAGAAGCAAGGAAAAAAAAATTGAAATCTTGAAGTGGCAAGGGACTCTTTCCAAAAGTTGTGAGGGAGTGTGTAAGGGCGGCTGAATAGAGACACAATTAATTAAAGGGTAAAGGTGCATCCAGCACCCCGAACTATTTTTGGAGGTGCAATCAGCACCTTAAAGTATTTAAGGGTGCAATCAGCACCCTAAACTATTTTTGGGGTGCAATCAGCACCCTAAACTATTTTTTGAGGTGCAATAAGCACCCTAAAGTATTTAATGGTACAATCAGCATCCTAAACTATTTTTGGAGATGCAATCAGTACCCTAATGTATTATAAATGGAACAATTATACCCTTTCATTAACAGAATACTAACTCCGTTTGCTAACATACTATTTTCTTTCAGTATTTAAGGCTGCAATTTTGCCTCTAATGTAGTAAAAATAGAGCAATTGCACCTCCAAAAATTTGAACTTTAGCAAACGGAGTTAGTATTCTGTTAGTGAAAGAGTGTAATTGTTCCATTTTGATACATTAGGGTACTGATTGCACCTCCAAAAATAGTTTAGGGTGCTGATTGCACCTTTAAATACTCTAAGGTGCTGATTGCACCCCAAAAAATAGTTTAGGGTGCTGATTGCACCCTTAAATACTTTAGGGTGCTGATTGCACCTCCAAAAATAGTTTGGGGTGCTGGATGCACCTTTACCCTTAATTAAAAGCATATTTACTGATGTGGTCGCATAAGTTTTTAAACGATGATTTTTGTTTTACTTTTTACTTTTTTAGCGTCTTCAATAAAGGAGAGACACAGCCAGTTAGCAACAATGCGATCAATCAATGCTCCTATTTCATTCTGCTCTTTGGTTCCTCGCTTTTTCTGTCTTTTTGCGGATTTATAATTTTAATTTTTCCTCCCTTAGTTGTTGCTTTCGCTCCTGTTTTGTGAAAGAGTTAAGAGAATAAAGAGTACTATATATGCTGGGGGACCTGACCATGTTTGGAGGTGGGGTTAGCTAGCCCTAAGATGATGTTGCGTCAGCCGTGGCTGCATCTGCAGAAGAAGTTGCGGTGCTTTATGCAGAGAGAGCGGGGGAGGCTAACAGACGTTTGTGTGCTATCAAGAGAGGGTGAGATTGCTCCCTTTTTCTAAATGTAAAGGGTCACATTGCACCACAAATTATTTTAGGTTGCTCAATGCGCGTAAAAATTTTTTTGAGGGTGTTCAATGCATCTTAACCCTATATATATCATAGATGCTTATATTTACATATCCTCTAAAATTTATGAGTGAAATTTCACTTCTGGCCCAAAAAAAAAAAAAAACAGTGAAATTTCACAAGAAAAGAACAAAGGAAAATCTCACTTAAGTTCCAAGGATCAGAAAAATATCAACAAAAGTTACAATGTAGATTCCTCTATTAAAAAAGTTTCAGTATAGATTTCTCTATCAAAAAAAGTCTCTAAAAACCTTAGTGATATAGAAACCAAATGTGAACTTACCTGGTTGACAAGTGTATATGATTATATTGACAAGTTTTTGACAAAAAAAAACAAAAACAAAAACAAAAACAAAAAGATTATATTAAGCAGCCATAGAGTGGTCATTGACAAGCTCTTATATGTTAACCAAAATAGTTCCCGTTGATACGTGTATGTGACTATATTGACAAGCCATAGAGTGGTCACTGACATGTTCATCAATGTTAACTAAACTAACTCACATTGACAAGTATATGTCACTATATTGATAAGTCATAGAATGATTTAACGAAAATAGCTTCTGTTGACAAGTGTATGTAACTATATTAACAAGTCGGAGAGTGGTCATTGACAAGTTCATCTATGTCACTGAGGTCCCTAAGGATTTTTGTAATAGAGGAATCAACACTAGAATTTTTTTGAGAGGAATCTATACTGAGGCTTTTTATATTTTTTCTGATCTTTGGACCTAAGTGAGATTTTCCCAAAGAACAATTTGGTTCCCTTGTAAATTTAAGAGGTATTTGTAAATATTTAAATCTTAAAATTTTCAAAAAAAAAATTAAGATAAAAAATATTATTCTCTGTGATTGGCCATTAAATTGTTGAAATAATGGTTCAATTAATGGACAAAAGAGGTGGATGAAAGCACATATTTATCATTTTACGCGTATAAAAAATTAATCAAATACTAAAACACTTGACTATATCTCAGGCAAAAAAAAAAAAAAAATGGATTCAAATAAATCCTTAATTCATTATTCATAATTTGTCTAAAAATACTTATGCACATCAACAATTTAAAACTGTAGTCACAACACAGTACGCACCCTCAAAGCAAGCGGAGACATGCAAAGATGGGCTCCTTTATTATTTTAATGTGTAGCAAAGGTTAAAGCATGAGGAAAATGACAATTATAGGCTGAGGAAAATTTTAAACTTCGGAACTTCAAGCCTTTCAAGGATAGGAAATTATTGAGAAAAATTTTGGGCTTCCCCGCCTTAAAATGAACATACACTTCAAAAAAATTTAAAAGAGGAATTCATATGAATGCTTTCAACAGCCGCAGAGGGGGGAGTTCAACGTTGTTAGACTTAGATCGTAGACTTGTTGAAGTTTATTTTTATTAATAAATAATTATTAGAAGTACATAATTAAATCATTACAACATAAAAATTAACAACAATTTGATTTAAATGTATTATAAATATAAATAATTAAAATTAAATTCATCAACATTCATAGTTATTATATTCAACAAATAAATTTTTATGAACTTCAATATTAAGTCACTAAATACAATTAAAACCAAAAATCTAATATGAATTTACGATAGCACAATGTTCATAATTTATAAATAAGTATTCATGAACAATTTTTATATTATATAGATTATTAGGTGATCATTGAAATTTGAATTCTATTTTAGTTTCATTTATGTCAGATGCAATTTATTAAGTAGAATAGAATAAAAAAATAAAACTAAAAAGAAATTTTATAAATAAAAATATATTTTATATCTCTAAATAGAATTAAGAAAATACAATTAAATTAATATTAAAATAATAACGACATTAACATATTTAATCTTATAGCCTTCCTCACATGCCGCGGGCATTTCTTGGAAGAAAAATTGTTGGTAGAAGTGTAGTAGCTAGGCTGCACATGTTTTCCTTATTTTTAGGCACATTCTTTTTTTTTTTTTTTTTTTTCGGTTGAACATCCAGTATCCTGGACTTACCTTCTTTTAATTCAGAGGATTTATCAGGGGTCCAGACTAATTTGGATCGAACCGGGTATGGCCACAAGAGCGGCTAAACTCTACCACTAAGTATTTAAATTTAACACTGTTGTATTCTCAAAGCTCAAACTCAAAGCCTCTGGTTAAACTAATATAAACCCTTACCAGTTAAATCAAGTGCTTAATTAAGTGGATCAAGTTTTCAATCAACTAGACCATTCGTGTGAATTAACTTGAAATTTGGAATTTCCTTCCTTGGCCAACGAAATTTGGACATATTATTAGTCATTCAAAACGATATTTGAGATGATTTGCTCTCCTAATTAAAGCACGCTACCACCATGCATTTGTATCAACTAGCTATTGGTTGTTCCAGCTTAACCAATTGTAATTAAAGCACGCTACCACCATGCATTTGTATCAACTAGCTATTGGTTGTTCCAGCTTAACCAATTGTCTTGTGTTCAAATTTTGAATATGCAACCACGATAATTATTTGAAGGTAGCGAGATTTCCCTATTGTTGGCCTACATTTCCGCGAACCGAACTAGTCAATTACTAATAGCGTCAGATATCGGTGGACTAATAAAAAAATCAAGCATGCTTAAAATGAATAAAAGTACACCAACACAAAGTTAGTCTAGCAGTGTAAGACCCGCTAGATCCCATAGGTCTCCAGTTTGTCTCCTAGAAGAGACACATGTGGTATGAGGGATAGTCACGAACCCTAAACCAGATATCAGATGATAATATAAACAGAGAATAAAAATACATACATATACAGTCACGAACCCTAAACTAGATACTAGATGATAATATAAACAGAGAATAAAAATACATACATATACAGTCACAAACCCTAAACCAGATACTAGATGATAATATAAACAAAGAATAAAAATACATACATATACACATACAAAAAAAAAAAAAACACACACACACACACACATATGTTGATTAATAAAATAGTCAATATATTTTTTCTTGTCTTCGCCTGATGAGTACAACCAACAACTCAACATTTTTTGCTTCTGAGTCTAATGAGGTGGGCCTATGAGTTCTTTGGAGAGTGTACAAGGCCCGTTTGGATTAACGGTGCAAAAGTGGTGTTCTTTCAATCTGACTTTTACAAACTTAAGATAGGATAAGTCAGATTATAAATATGATTTGTATTTGGATTAATAGTGATAGAAGTGATTTTTTTTCAAAAAGCCAGACTTGTAAACTTTTTCTCATAAGCTACTTTTGGGGAAAAAACCTAGTTGCTAAAACGGGAATCCAAACACCCTAAGGCCCTGTTTGGCAAGTGGTAAGGGAAAAGAAACGTGCGTTAAGGGGAAAAAGCCCGGTGAGTGTCAAATGGCCCTGTTTGGATTCACGACAATAATACTGAGCTTTTATGTAAAAAGTGGGTTAAGATAAGAAGCTCAAAGCTCTCGCTTTTTCACATGGCATGACAGAAATTCGTTATTATGGAGCAATTAATGCCCAACAAATTCGCTACCTATCTTCGTTAATGTTTTTCTTCTCTACTCCATGCACTCTTCTCATTTTCTCCTCAATTGTGCCTCTTCTCACTGATCTTGGTGTCCATCGTGCTTGTGGTAGTGTAGTTGGCGTTTGGTGTCAGTGTGGTCGGAGGCTATGAAGCTCATCGTTGTTTGTGACTGGTTGGCCGTTGGCCGATCTTCCTTCTCCGATCTATCCCTTGTTCAGAAGCGTGGTGTTGCGTGTTGCGATCTACGGCCTATCCTTGTAGTTTGGTGACCAGATCTGTTGGTGGGTGTTCAGATCTGAGGTAGACGGACGTCGTGTGGTCGCTGGAGCTTCTTTGGTGTAACATGTTTTTTTACTTGTCTTGAGTGTTTTCCTTTACTTTGTGGTTGTCGGATTTGGGTTCACAGTTTGAAGCCTTTCACTTTTCTTGATTTGGGTTTACGGTTTGAAGCTTCACAAGTAACCAGCTTTGGTGCTCGCTGTTGGTTTGCTGCCCGCTATTGGTTTGCTGCCATTTGTTTTTGCGTCTCCCTCTGAGGTTAACTCTGTGTTTTCTTCATCTCTGTATTTTAAATTATTGAGCTCGTGGCTTTGCTAGCATGGTCTATGGAAGAAAGGGAGAAATATATATATATATATATGCATATGTATGCTGTGTTCTAATATTTTTCTGTCTTTCTTTAAGTTCCATTCATGATAAATAGCACGAACTTGCTTGTCACTTACCCGAAAGAATAGCAAATCTCTGTTTCCCTTATTTTCCTCTTGTTTCTGCATCTATGAGTATGGGTGTTGTGCTGTGGTTTCTTTATCTCTGTATTAAATTACTGCCATTTGTGTCTCTTTGTTGTGTACTGTCTTGTATGCCTCGGCTTATATACATTTTCCATTTGGATGCTATTGTCCACATTGCTCTTCCGTTCTCTCTACCTCCACTAACGCTTTGCAAATTTAGCTTGCATGTTGTGGCGAGCCGAAGGTAATAAACCAACAACGCCTTTCAGATTTCTCATTCTCTACTTTATTTTGTTTTTTTTTCTCACCTTTTCTTTTAACACTATCTTCCGGCGAGCTGAGCATTAATTGTTCCTTATTAATTTTATGATGTTTATATGCAAAAACAAATCTCTGTTTGGTTAGCAAGAACAAGTGAGTAAAAGTGAATGTAATGTAAGTGAAAATGTGATTTGCGATTCTATTTTGCCTTTGATTTTTAAACTTTTGAACTATAAGTTTCTCATGCTTTGCTTTATTATTTTTGTTTTTCACTTTACATTGAACGCTGAGCATTAATGCTTCATCATTTTTTGGGTGTTTATATGCAATAAAAGCCTGGTTGGTTAGCAAGAACTAGTGAGTAAAATAGAATGTGATTTCTATTCTTTTGAACGGATTCTTAAGAAGGCAAGGTTCGTAGGAAGAAGATAGTTAACTAACTCAAGAATGTGATTTCTATTCTTTTAATCTCTACTCTCTCTATTCCTTTTATCATTTTTAATGAATACTTTCTTATCCGTACGAACTTAGGAACTTGTGGTGATCACTGTTTTCTTAACATGTTCTTTCATATGGTTCTATGGTTTAGTTTTCCGTTACTCTGTCCTCTTTAGATTTTCTTGCGCGATCTCTAGCAGTTCTTGTTTTAAGTTTTTATGTTCTTCAAATTGATAAGGTTCCTAATCTCTGAACGCTCTTCCGTTAATGCTTCATCGTTGATTTTTTGGTGTGCTTAGTGTCAATTTTTCTCCCTTTGATTTTTAAGCTCTTGAACGGAAACTCAGGAAGGCAAGATAGTCTAACGCTAGAAGAAGATAGTTAAGGAACTCAAGGTTACAACAATAACATCAGGTTCAATCTTTACTTTTGGTAATCCCAGTTTTTTGAATATCTTCTTTCATATGGCTTAATATGTAACCCCCTGCTTTTAAACACGTAATTATAATTCGATATCACTTAATTAAGTTGGTTTAGAGACCGTCGAATAGTTCAAAACTCGTTTAAAACTCCCTTTTATGGTAGGGACTTTACAAAATTTTCAAAACTTCTTTCCTACTCCGGTCTCAAATTCAATTATCGAATATAATCACCTATGCAGTTAATTTACATTCATTCATATCAGAATATCTAATAGCAATCCCGGCAACCCCCGGGTTCCATTCATTCACTAGAAGGTTTAAAATTCTCATATAGGGAATTACACAACTATAATCTGTTACTAAATACAGCCCAAAAATAATTTACAAGATCCCTGTCCAACAGGTTTAACCAACACGTCCAAAAGTAAATGTCCCTATAGGGTTCTAACTGCTCCGGGTCGTACGCTTCTCCTTAGAGCCACTCGCCCTGTCTGAAAGGTTAGTTAAAGGAAAGAATGAGATTCAAGAGAATCCCAGTAGTAACAAAACATTTATACCACACATAAGTACACAGCATGTAAGCAAATCATCATACAGTAGCAGCAACACAAATCACACTCCACCCTCATCCCCTTTCTCCGCCGGGAAGGCACACTGTCCTAACCCGAACCATTGTTAGCTACTCAGGGACTATTGGCGTGGCAGTGCATATACATAGCCTTATAGTTCATATAGCTATCTGGCTTTCACAAATGGCCCGTCGGCCTTCACAAATAGCCTTTCGGCCCACATAATCACATATATCACACCTCATCCTCATCCCCTTTCTCCGCCGGGAAGGCATACAACCCTTACCCGATCTGTTGTTAGCTACTCAGGGACTATTGGTATGACGGTGTTTACACATATTCACAATGTCGCAGCATACGAGTTTATCACAAATCAATGATAATACACACATACAATGCATCACATATGGTGTTAGAGCATCTAAGGTCTCTCTCATTTTGCTCACAATGCCTGCCTCATCTAGTTCCTCTAATCTAGCCTCCCACACCTCTGCTATACCCAGGGCTACCATTACTATTAATAATGTATCATCCTCTATTCTACTCTTTTAACCAAGTGAACTCGATCAAGCTAGATCGAGGAAATTACTTGTGGGGGTCGATTGTCTTACCCATCATAGAGGTTAATAAGCTTGAACAACATCTCAATAGTTCCTGCAATTTGCCTCCACGTCTCATCTTAGATGGTGCTGAGATGAAGATGAACCTTAAATTCGAAAACTGGAATGCCAACGATCGTCTTCTAGTAGGCTGGCTTCATAATACCATTGGTGTTGAAGTTGGAGTTCAGCTCCTACGTTGTCGTACCACGAAGGAAATATGGACCAAAGCACGTTCTCTAGCAGGAGCTTCAACCAAAGTCAAAGTCATGGTGTAAAAATCTGATTTGCACCGAACCAAAAAAGGCAGAATGAAGATGGAAGAATATTTGAACAAGATGAAAAACATTGCTGACCAGCTAGCACTTGTTGGAGCACCTCTGCCACACGATGAACTCAATATTCATACCTTCAACAGTTTAGATGCTGAATATAATGCTATTGTGGTTAAATTAACTGATCAAACTCACCTTTCTTGGGTTGATATCTAGGCTTCCTTCCTTGCATTTGAAAGTTGCCTTGATCAGCTTAATCTAACCACAATAGCATAATATTCAGCGTATAAACCGTTTAAGGTATGAATAATGAGTTCATCGTGTGGCAAAGGTGCTCCGGCAAGTGCTAGCTGGTCAACAATGTTTTTCATCTTGTTTAAATATTCTTCCTTCTTCATTCTGCCTTTTTTGGTTCGGTACAAATCATATCTTCATTTTACAAGTCTTAGCATTGAACCCTCTGTAAACACAGCACAACGTGCTGCTCCTACCCAACGTTTATCATCCTAGAACGAGTCAAAAACTTCTCAAGGAAATTGGCAAGGAGGACGAGGATCTCGTGGCAATTTCAAAGGACGTGGGCATTCAGCTCGTGGGCAAACTCGTGGACGACCATATTGTCATTATTGTAGGAGTCCTGGTCATGATGTATCAAGGTGCTATTATCTATATGATGATGGTGGTCAAGCAAAGTATGCCTCTGATGGTAGTGTAGCTTATCCGACTTAGTACATGGATAGTGGAGCCAATTATCATGTAACCCCTTCTGCTAAGAGTATTGATTAAGCTTCAACTATGGGTAAGCGCCATCTTAACTCATGTACTGGTGAGCAAACTTCTATTCAGGCTATTGGTTCTAAAAAATTATCATCTAATATAAATCTTAATAAACTTTTGGTAGTACCATCTTCTATAAAGAAGCCCTTGAGTGAGTCTCTATTGGTTAACGATAATCCTGTTATTGTTGAATTTAATGATATTGGTTGCTATGTGAAGGATTGAGTGATAGGGGAACTTCTAATGCAAGGGAACTAAGGCAAGTATTGTATCCGGTGATCAGTAAAAGTGCCCGATCGAGAGATCATGATTGTCTTGCTGCTCAAATTCATTTCGCTTATGTTGAAACTCATTCTGACTTTGGTTTATGGCATCAAAAATTAGGACATCCTAGTGAGAAAGTGCTTAGTCAAGTCTTAAATAAATGTAATGCCAAGCTCAAGCATAATGAGCATCAATTTTGTGAAGCTTGTCAATATGGAAAATCTAAGTATCTACCATTTCCCTCTTCTAATTCTCATGCTTTGGCTCCTCTTGATCTAATTCACACTGATAAGTGGGGACCTTCCAAAGTTCGATCTACTTCTGGATATCATTTTTATATTAATTTTATTGATGACTATAGTCGATACACTTGGATATATCCTTTAAAGCATAAGGGTGAAGCCATTACAGCTTTTAATCATTTTTGGGCACTTGTTGAAAATCAATTCAGCACTAAGATAAAAGGCATTCAATGTGACATGGGTAGTGAGCTTAAACCATTTATCTCAGTTCCAAATTCTTGGGGAATTTATATACATTATACTTGCCCATACACTTTCCAACAAAATGGGAGAGCTGAAAGAAAACATCGGCATATTGTAGAGACCAGGTTAACTTTGTTAGCACAAGCTAAAATGCCACTATTATTGGATGGAAGAATACTACAGTGTTTCTTATAAACTGTATGCCTACTCCAGTCTTGTACCACTCTACTTCCTTGTTTCAGTTATACAGAATAGGACTGAACTACAAATCACTTAAACCTTTTGGTTGTGCCTGCTACCATTGCCTAAAGCCTTGCAACGATCATAAGTTTCAATTTCACAGTCAACAATGCATTTTTCTTGGATATGCATCTCAACAAAAAGGGTTCAAGTGTCTAAGTCCATCTAGTCAAGTGTATACTTCTCGACATGTTGTGTTTAATCTAGTGGCATTTCCTTTTGCTAGTGGTTTTCTTAATAGAAAATTGAGCTCTAATGACACAGCAATGGTTCCTCTATTATTTAATCCTTCAGTTACTAATTCTGCTTTGCAAATTATTCCTTCAGCAAATGATGTGTCTTCTACACCGGTGAATAATGAAGTTTTATCAGAAAGCTCAACTCCTTCTAGTCCTAGTAATTCTATTAATATAGTGATAGAATCTAGTGGGATTTCATCTTCTTGTTCAGAAGAAAGCCCAGAGCCACCTCTAGTTCATAATGTGCATCCAATTACTCCAAGGGCCAAAAGTGGCATACTTAAGCCCAAATACCCATTATGTCTCATTAAAGCGCATAGCTGAGCCAACAAGTGTTAATGAAGCCATAGCCTTTTCATTGTGGAAAGCAGCCATGGCCAAGGAATTTGGAGCTCTCAGTCAAAATCAAACATGGCATTTGGTTCCCTACAACAATGCTAAAAAAATAATCGAATATAAATGGGTGTTTAAAAAGTAATTTCACCCTGATGGCTCTCTTCATAAGCGTAAAGCTCGGCTTGTGGCTAAAGGGTTTCAATAGTCACCAGGAATTGATTATCACAAGATGTTTAGCCTGGTAGTCAAAGCAACAACAATTCACATAGTTCTTACAATTGTTGTCACAATCGAGTGGGATATACAACAAATCAATATCAACAATGTGTTTCTGAATGGATAATTGCAAGAAGATCTATTTATGCGACAACCTGAGGGTTTTGAGGATCCATCTCGTCCAACACATGGGTGCAAGTTTGATAAAGCTCTTTATTGACTTAAACAAATACCACGTGCCTGGTATGATTGTCTGAGACTTACTTTGATTCAATAGGGTTTTAAAAATGCTAAGAGTGACAGTTCTTTGTTTGTGCTAAAGAAGGACAATTTACTTAGAAAATTTGGTGTGCTTGATGCTGTACCAATGCCAACTTCTATGGTCTCTGGGAAACAATATTCAATTAATAATGGGAAATTGTTGCCTGATCCTACTCTGTTTCAACAAGCAATAGAGGCCTTACAATATCTCATTACTACTAGGCCAGACATAGCATTTTTGGTGAACAAGTCGAGTCAGCTCTTATCTAGGCCCACTAATGTCCATTTTCAAGCTGTAAAAAGAATATTGAGATACCTTAAAGGTACTTATAATTATAGTTTTTATATTAGACCTTCCGTTGGATTTAATCTGGTTGGTTTTTCTGGTGCTGATTGGGCAACATGTGTTGATGATAGAAAATCAATTTTTGGCATTTGTGTTTATTGGGTGGTACTCTAGTTTTATAGTCCTCTCGAAAATAGCATGTTGTGTCATGTTCGAGTGCAGAGTCAGAGTATAGATCTTTGGCTAATTCAGGTGCTGAGATTATGTGCTTGTGTTCATTATTATATGAACTTGGTTTTAGATGTCGAAAGCCTCCTATCATTTAGTGTGATAATGTTAGTGCCAAAACTTTAGCTACAAATCTAGTACAACATGCCCGGTCTAAACATATTGAACTAGATGTTCATTTTGTGCGAGATAAGGTTCTAGCTGGACAATTGGATATTTGATATGTTCCTTCCTCAAGACAAATTGCTAATGGTTTAACTAAAGCTTGGACACACTCTCAATTCTCTATTTTACACAGCAAGCTCGAGCTAGTCATTACCCCTCCTCACTTGAAGGGGATGTTAGGAAATAAATAAATAATATTTAAATATAGCGAAGATTCAAGATCTAGATATCTAGATTAGTTGGATATTTTCTGTACATTCTGTTATTCCTCAGTGTACCATTCTATTATTCTTTGTTGTATGTGTCCAAATTGTATTGGCTCATCTAATCTATAAATATGTAATGAATGGTATGCCTCTCAATTATTGAGGTAGCCGCAACCTGTGTTGATGATAGAAAATCAATTTTTGGCATTTGTGTTTATTGGGTGGTACTCTAGTTTCATGGTCCTCTCGAAAACAGCATGTTGTGTCACGTTCTAGTGTAGAGTCAGAGTATAGATCTTTGGCTGATTCAGGTGCTAAGATTATGTGGTTGTGCTTATTACTATATGAACTTGGTTTTAGATGTCGAAAGCCTCCTATCATTTGGTGTGATAATGTTAGTGCCAAAGCTTTGGCTACAAATCCAGTACAACGTGCCCAATCTAAACATATTGAACTAGATGTTCATTTTGTGCAAGATAAGGTTCTAGTTGGACAATTGGATATTCGATATGTTCCTTCCTCAAGACAAATTATTGATGGTTTGACTAAAGCTTTGACACACTCTCAATTCTTTGTTTTTCGCAGCAAGCTTGGGTTGGTCATTAGCCCTCATCAGTTGAAGGGGATATTAGGAAATAAATAAATAATATGTAAATATACAAAAGATTCAAGATCTAGATATTTGGATTAGTTGGATATTTTCTATACATTCTTATATTTCACTGTACCATTTTGTTATTCTTTGCTGCACGTGTCCAAATTGTATTGCCTCAGCTGGTCTATAAATGCATAATGAATGGTGTGCCTCTCAATTATTGAGGTAGCCGCAACATGTGTTGATGATAGAAAGTCAATTTTTGGCATGTGTCTATCGGGTGGTACTCTAGTTTCATGGTCCTCTGGAAAACAACATGTTGTGTCACATTCGAGTGAGAGTCAGAGTATAGATCTTTGGCTGATTCAGGTGCTGAGATTATGTGGTTGTGTTCATTATTATATGAACTTGGTTTTAGATGTGGAAAGCCTCCTATCATTTGGTGTGATAATGTTAGTGCCAAAGCTTTAGCTACTAATCCAGTACAACATGCTCGATCTAAACATATTGAACTAGATGTTCATTTTGTGAGAGATATGGTTCTAATTGGACAATTGGATATTCGATATGTTCCTTCCTCAATACAAATTGCTAATGGTCTAACTAAAGCTTTGACACACTCTCAATTCTCTGTTTTTTGCATCAAGCTCGGGCTGGTCATTACCCTTCCTCGTTTGAAGGGGATGTTAGGAAATAAATAAATACTCTCTACGGTTCTATTTATAAGCAACTTTTCTTTTGATTGCGCAAAATGAATTAGTAGTTAAAAACAACAAGTGTGTAAAAAATACCATGTTTTTTTCCATATATGCCCCTATTTATAAAGAGCATAGGAGAGAGAATAGATAAAAAATATGATATGAGAGAGAATGAATATAAGATATGAGAAACAATGAGTATTTAATAAAGATAAAATTGGAAAAAAAAAAAACTTACATTTACAACATGCTCGATCTAAACATATTGAACTAGATGTTCATTTTGTGAGAGATACGGTTCTAATTGGACAATTGGATATTCGATATGTTCCTTCCTCAAGTCAAATTGGTAATGGTCTAATTAAAGCTTTGACACACTCTCAATTCTCTGTTTTTTGCAGCAAGCTCGGGCTGGTCATTACCCCTCCTTGCTTGAAGGGGATGTTAGGAAATAAATAAATACTCTCTACGGTTCTATTTATAAGCAACTTTTCTTTTGATTGCGCAAAATGAATTGGTAGTTAAAAACAAGTGTGTAAAAAATACCATGTTTTTTTTCATATATGCCCCTATTTATAAAGAGTATAGGAGAGAGAATAGATAAAAAAATATGAGAGAGAATGAGTATAAGATATGAGAAAGAATGAGTACTTAATAAGGATAAAATAGGAAAAAAAAACTTACATTTTCAAACAAAAAGTAAAAATTATTTATAAGGACAAGCCCTGAGAGAGAAAATTGTTTATAAATAGAACCGGAAGGAGTAACATGTAAATATACAGAAGATTCTAGATCTAGATATTTGGATTAGTTGGATATTTTCTATACATTATGTTATTCCTCACTGTACCATTCTGTTATTCCTTGCTGTATGTGTCCAAATTTTATTGGCTCAACTGATCTATAAATACATAATGAATGGTGTGCCTCTCGATTATTGAGGTAGCCGCAATATTACCCTAGTGCCTGATTTCTTACTATATTGATGATTTCGTACAGTTTAGGATAAGAGGAAGGGAAATTTTCGAGAGAGAAGAAAAACATGTGACCTGCAAGAGCTTCATATACTTAAGGACAAGGACATAGCAACTAAAACATCATTCAGACAAGACATAAGATCCATTCCATATTTCAACCACTAAATGCTTACCATTCCAAAAAGACAATTAGAACATGCAAATCTATATTTCTATATAAAATATGATTTATCCAAAAAGGCTTTACTATTCATTAATCTCGTACAATATGGCCTACATCATTTTACATGAAGCATGGGGTTAAAATTGAGCATGTGTTGTCGGATTTGGGTAAATGTCTGTTTTGGACCCACCAAAACGGACACAGCTATTTCTGTTTCAGGCAATGGGCCTTAACCTAATTCAACTGATATGGAACGGTTAGATAGATCATACATATAAATATTTTTTGCTAATTACAAATTTAGCTTTTCTCATTTCATTGATTCTAGCTATGCATGAGCATTAGCGCTATGGAATTCCAATTCAATTTGCCAATCAGATGGTAAACCTTATCTTGGATGGCTAGAGCTGTCTTTCCCAACAAAATTCTTTAGTTCTTCCTTTGCTGCTTCTGTCACCACCTGAAAGTCTACATGCCTATACCTTTCCCTGTTAAACAATTGATAATTCAGATTCAGTATTTGAAGAGAAATAGGAAGACTGAATTGATTTTCACTCAGGTAGATCATGTATATATATACATAGATGAGTCCCAACACACTACTATATAATCAAGGAAAAAAATTAAAAAACTAATTATCTAATCTCGCCTATGATTGTGGATCTGGCTTCTCTTTCAATTTCGGTGGTCAATCATTCGGTGATTCTACACTCCCCCTCAAGTTGGACTATAGATATCAATTAAGTTCAACTTGCCAATTAGATACTCAAATCTGTCCTTGGGCAGTCCTTTCGTGAGGATGTCTGTGGTTTGTTCTTTAGAGGGTATATACCTTAGATCAACAATAACCTCATCAACTTTTTTCCCTTATAAAATGTTTGTCTATTTCGACATGTTTAGTTTTATCATGTTGAACTGGATTATGAAAAATATTGATTGCAGTCATGTTATCACAATAGACCTTGATTGGTAGATTTATAGACTTCCTCAAATCTTCAAGAACATGTTTATCCATACGCCCTCACAAATTCTTAGTGCTACAGCCCTGTATTCTGCTTCAGCACTGCTTCTCGCAACTAAACTTTGCTTTTTGCTTCTCCATGTGACTAGGTTACCCCACACATACGTACAATATCCAGATGTGGATTTCCTGTTTTCTCGATCACCTGCCCAATCAGCATCTGTAAATAACTCTACAATCCTTGTCAGTTTTCTTAAACAACAAGCCACGTCCTGGAGATCCCTTCAAAGAACCAAGGATCCTATAAACATCATTCAAATGTTTCTGTTTAGGATCATGAGAATGCTGCCTGACCACACTTACTGCAAATGCAATGTCTGGTCTAGTATGAGACAGGTATATTAGTTTGCCTACCATCCGTTGATAGTTCCCCAAGTCCACTGCCTTACTGAGATCTACATCTTTATCTATTTTATCTACCTGTATAGGTGTCACTGGGTCTGCAACCTATCATCCCTGTTTCCTATAGAAGATCGAGTACATACTTCCTCTGAGAGATATAAATGCCTTTCTTGGATCAGGCAACTTCCATTCTAAGAAAGTACTTCATTTCTCCGAGATTTTTAATCTGGAATTCTCATGCCAGGGCTATCTTGATTTGATTGATTTCCACCTGGTCATCTCCTGTAAGGATTATATCATCAACATATACAGCTAGAATAGCCATCTTACCTTTATAATGTTTGACAAACAAAGTATGGTCACTCTGCCCTTGAGTATACCCATGTCTCTTCAAAACCCGGGTGAATCTATCAAACCAAGCATGCGGATATTGCTTTAACCCATATAACTACCTCTTTAACTTATAGACTTAGTCACCTTTTTTTCTTGTGAACCTTGGAGATAACTTCATGTACACCTCTTCCTTGAGTTCTCCGTTGAGGAAGGCATTTTTTACATCGAGTTAGTGTAGATTCCAACCTAAATTCACTACAATAGATAAAAGAATTCTGATGGTATTCAGCTTAGCTACTGGAGCAAATGTTTCTATGTAATTTCCCCATATTTTTGTGTAAAACCTTATGCAACCAGTCTAGCTTTATATTTCTCAAGTGTTCCATCTGCTCTATACTTAGGAGTGAATACCCATTTGCATCCAACGACCTTTTTCCTTTGAGGTAGATTTACTACATCCCATGTCTTATTTCGCTTGAGAGCCTCCATCTCTCCTAAGACACCTTGTCTCCACACAGGTATAGCTATAGCCTCATCAATCGTGTCTGGTATCCTGATTCTATCAAGATAAGAGACAAATGCATTGTACTTAGATGAAAGTGCCTTATGAGAGACAAATTTCTCCATAGGATATCTAGTGCTTGATCTGGGTTGTCTAGGTTGTTTTCGCATCGCAATGGAAAGATTAAGATCAGAACCTTCTATTTCTCTTGGATCTGCCTCTAGGACCGACTCCTGGTGAGTGCTAATAAGCTGTGGTATATTACCTCTTGTGACGTCGCATGTAGGTATTACTCCACATATTTGTGTCTCCCCTTGGAATTGGCACATTATCAGAGGTATCAGGGTTATCAGGATAATCAGGAATCTCAACGTTGTTATCAGGAGTATTAGAGGTATCAGGAGCAGGTTCTTTGTAGGTAGGTATATAAATTGTGACTGTCTAGTCATCCTTTGGTGTTTCACTTGGCTGAAATTCAGCAGTTCTCTCCCTCTGAATTATAGACAAGGCATAAAAAGGTGTATTTTCAAGGAAGGTGATATCTCAAGTGACAAATAAACGTTTGGAGACCGGATCATAACACTTGTATCCTTTTTGAGAATGAGAGTAGCCAAGGAAGACACACCGAAGGGCTCTAAGGTCAAGTTTGTTGGTGTCATGGAGATAAACATATGATGTTCAACCAAACACTCGAAGTGGCAGAGTGTTTTCAAGGTATGAGAGGTTATAGTATTGATGGAGAAGTTGAAGTGGCATTTTGTAAGACAGTGGTCGGCTTGGCATTTGGTTAATGAGAAATGTGGCAGTTAGGACATCATCATCCCAATGATATTTAGGAATAGTACTACTAAACATAATGGCTCTGACAGTCTCAAGAATATGGCGATTCTTTCGTTCAGCAATACCATTCTGTTGAGGTGTATTGGGACAAGTACTTTTGTGAACAATGCTATTTTCAGTCATGAAAGTAGAGAGGGCCTGATTGAAATATTTAGTCCTGTTATCGATGTGCAAGATCTAGATTTGGGTTTGGAGTTGAGTTCGGATCATGGAGTGGAAGTTAAGGAATGTTTGATACACCTCTGTTTTATCTTTCAACAAATAGACCCAACTAACACGTGTATGGTAATCGATGAATGTTATGAACCATTTTGCTTTTGATCAATTTGGTGTGCGGGATGGTCCCCGTAAGTCACTGTGAATTGTAGAAAAGGGTTTTAAGGCTTCGTATGGGATTTTTGGGAATGAAGCACGATGATGCTTAGCCTTTTCATATGAATCACAATGAAAATCAGAGGTGCTTTTATTAGAAACGAGGGATGGAAACATTTGAGACATGTAATTTAAATTAGGATGACCTAAACGTTTGTGCCATAACTCCAAGTTACTAATGCTATTGAGAGACACTTTATTACAAGATTTAATCTGAGGACGATCACTTTCATCAAGGTAATAAAGACCATCAAGCTCTTTCGCACTCCCAATCGTCGTCCCCGTCAGCAAATCCTGAAAAATATAGTAGTTAGCAAAGAAATTAGCTTGGCAATGTTCATCATTAGCCAATTTGCTTAAGGATAGTAAATTACACTTCAACTTTGAAACATGTAATACGGAGTGAAGAGTAAGTGCAGTGGAGATTTTGATGGAACCAATTCCAGTAACAACAGGTTCAGAATCATCAGCAATTCGAACAGTTACACCCTTGGTGAAAGAAGTATAGGATGAGAAGAGAGCCTTATTGTCAGTCATATGATCTAAGGCACCTGAGTCAACAATCCAACAATTCCCTGTACATTGTTCTTTTATCACAGCCAAAGCTTAAAAGAAATTACCTCTCTTGACCACTGTGGCAGTAAGCTTTGTCGTAGTCTGTAGTGTGACTAGCATTTCCATGATTTTGTGCAGAGGATCACTTTGGGATGACTCCTTGGAAATTTTAGACATGTAACCTCTTCTTTTCTTCAGCTTCCAGTCAATAGGTTTACCATGTAGGTTCTAGCAAGTGTCCTTAGTGTGCCCCTGTTTCTTACAATGATCACATAATGGGCGACCTTTAGAACATTTTGGTTCCGTGGATCAAATAGCAAGTGCTGAGGCCTCAGAAGTAGCAATAGAATTATTCGGATTTTGAAGCATTGATTTATGTTTATCCTCTTCATTTTGCAAGTATAAACTTCACGCACAGACGGTAAAGGTTCTAATCCTCACTTTGGCACAGACTAAGAATTCTAGCCCAAACATCATCATAAACCACATTAAGACCAACAAGCAACTCATATACTCTCTCTTCTTCTTTTGCTTTGCGATCTTCTTAAGCATCGGCCCCATAATGATAAGTTTGATTTTGTAAGGATCAAGCTCTTACCAAAGTGAGGATTTTTCTAGATAATACTCATCAAGTGGCATGTGGTCATGTTTTAATTGCCATATCTTTTTCTTGACATCAAATATGCGGGACCTATTTCCCACAGGACTGTATGTCTCACGAAAAGCTTCCCAAATTCCTTGAGTTGAGGGAAGATACATAAAACTCTTCTTAATTGAGAATGACATTGTATTGATTAACCAAGAGGATACCAATGCATTCTCAAACTTCCATTTGCGGAACTCCTTGGTTTCCGATGTTGGTGGCCTTTTTGCTTCACCAGTTATATACTCGAGTTTGTCACGTCCATTGAGGGCAAGAGTCATGGATTGAGACAATTCCTGATAGTTATCGCTAGTAAGTTTCTCAAAGACAAGGAGGACCGTGGAGAGGTCATTAGAACTAGATCGAGGCACAGAGGAGGCATCTGAAACTGTAGACATAATGACGGAAAAAATGAGAGTGGTTTTTCAAATTTTAGAAATACCAGTTTAGTTCTTCGAATTTGCACAATGACAGTTTGGTTCTTCAAATTTGTGAAATGACAATTTGGTCCTGAGCTCAATTAAATAATATATTTGGACCTGGTCAAATACCACCTTGTCTTCTCCTTCGAATTTCTCCTTCATTTTGTTTTCCTGCAACCGAGTAAGAGAACAAGGAAGTACGTCTTTGCTTCTCTTCGGATCTTGGACGGCAATGGTGACGCTTGCACGGGCTGGAACACGACGACGGGGCTAGGACAGCTATGGTGGGTGATTGATGCTCTTCCGGCGAATATGGTGGAGAACTCTAGTTTCTCGCGCCGTATAACTTTGTTCTCTCTAGTTTGTCAAGCTTTGGCTCTCTCTCACAGTATAGGTGAGCCGCTAATGGTCTGGGCAGTGTTGTGGCGAGCTCCGACCGTCTCCTGTTTTCGATGGCACTGAGGATCGATGGCAGTGGTGGACTGAAAAAATGGCAAGTCTGTGGCTGGCCAAGATTATGACTGACGATATCGACGGAGATTGGAAATCACAGTGGATCGGTGTTGGAACACACCGAGACAACATTGGACGGAGTTGACAACACTGATGCCGATACTGGTTCTAAGAGATATGAAGAACACAGAGGGCATGAACCAGAATTGCAAAAATGCCGATACTGATTCTTATTAATTAGAGGGCTTCTTGAAGAATTCTGGTATGAATTCTAATCCTATTCTCTCCTACCGCTCTTATACCATGAAGAGAAATAGAAAGACCAATGTTTTAAAAGCCGGACCGAACGTCGAGCCAGAAAGGTCAACGGGTCAATGTTCAATCGGTTAGAACGGTCGGGCCGTTCGGTCAGACCGGTGATATAATAAATAAATTTAAAAATATTATAATTATATATATATAATTATATATATATTACAAAAACATGATTAGTCTTATATACTCAGTGACACATGGTTCATGCCTACTTTGCCTAGTCCTCCTATAAGACTTTTTTTTTCCTCACCAATGACTAATGAGAAAGCTTCCTAATTAACAAAAACATTACAATTCTTTTTTTCTTTTCTAATAATAAACGAAGTATCAATGAGGTTATTAATCAAATGAATCACAATTTTGATAAAGTTATGGAATTGTGTGTGTTTTTGTTAAATTTTATTCTACATATTATACAAAAATTCCATAACCTTGAATTTTGTTCTAAATAACAAATGTATTTGTTGTTTTAATTTAAAATTTAATTTTCACTTTGACTTCATTTCTTCATGTCAAAAGTTTTGTTCTTTTTTCTCCTCAGAGTCTCAGACGCTGACAAAATAAAATGCTGGCAATCCATCTATCATCTATGCAGCGAAAGGCACTAAACAATGAGCATTATATTACCAATAAAAATGACCAAATCCAGTTAGAGCTATATAACAAGCTCAGTTCACAGTTTCACACCGCCACAGGGGAATACAAACAAAGACTTATCACTATCAATTATCAGACCATTAGAGATTCAGAGCACAGGCCACACCGCCACAGGGGAATTTTTAACAGAGTACCTCAGTGCAAAAAGCGATCGACTTTGGCTGAACGAGGAGACGCCGAGACGGACTGAACAAGAGGAGGAGCCGACCGTCGAGACCTGATTTGACGCCGAGACTCAGAACTCAGAAGAGAACGAGCCGACTTGGACTCTTGGAGTTTGAAGGAGGAGGGATCAACGACTCCGAGTCAGCGACTCTAGTGATTTGAAGCCGAGACTGAGAAAATGAATCACAGCACCACGCATGATAGATGACGACGGTGAAGATGGTAGAGGATGACGCCGCATAGGGCGGAAGACGATGGCTACAGACGGCGGCCGGGTTCACTGTCAACGACAGAAGAAGTTTGGAGGTGCGACGGAACTCGGCCGAAGGGTTTGGGATCTGCCGATTCGGGATTCTAGATTCGATTTGGGGGGGATTTTCCATTTTTGACCCTTTTATATGACTTATTTAAAAAAATTAGCAAAATTTTTTTTTTTAAAGTGGCCTTATCTGACCCGGACGGTTTTTTTAAAACCGCTCCTGGTTCTGACCCAAAGGCGGCTGGTGGCCCAATAGCGATTTAAACCAAAGCGGCTCCAGAAAAAAAAAGCGGCTTAATGGGCTAACCCGGGCCGTTCTGGGGACCGGGCGACGGTCCGTCTAATCAGACCGTCTGGCCTGATCCAGTTCTCAAATCCTTGAGGAAGACTAAATTGATTTTCATTCAGGCAGATTACGTATATATAGACATAGATGAGTCCCGACACACTACTATATAATCAAGGAAAAAATTAAAAAACTAATTATCTAATCTCGCCTATGATTGTGGATCTGGCTTCTCTTTCAATTTCGATGGTCAACATTCAGTGGTCAATCATTCGGTGATTCTACAGTATTTCACTAAGATTGACCACAACGGTCCAATGAACTTAAAAATGGTCTTTTGGGAAACAAGGGAGGGCAAAGAAAATGGAAATGATGATTGATGATTGATGAAAACTGATAGTGAATTTAGGCATAACGTATGCACTAATAAATTATCAGCTTTCTATCACCTCTAATTTTTCAAACAAGATTTTTAAGCACTAAATTGTGGTTAATAAAACAAGCATCGGTTTTGTTTAGCAATAATTAGCCTTGGCGAATAGAAACTACATTCACAATTGCAATTTCATCACGACTTAAACACATCTTCTGAAACTAGTTTTGTTTTGGAAAATTTTTCTACCAACTAAATAGTTAAATCCGTTAAATGCAAAAGCATAAGCTATTAATTCATTTACCAGAAATGAGTTTTAGACCAAATAGCAGAAGGATAGGCTGGGCTTGCAATGCCATGCATTATCCTTGCAACGGCTCTTGGTGTGAATTTGGCCTGTGAATTGCTCTGTAGAAAGACCTGGTCATCCGAAGGGAGCTATTAACTATAGTCTTCCATTACATGATATGCATCAAGCACAGATTCTAAGAATGAAATTTATGAAAAATATGAAAACACACCTTTATATCTGCCCGCAAAAAAGGACTGAAAATGTAAATATTGGAAATATGAGTACGATGATTAGAATATAGCAGAATTGTTTACTAGTCATCACAATATAACATGATTATAAACCAGTTTGGGTAATAGCTGTAAGATTTAAAGAACAAAAAGGTGTAGAACCTGCTTTGATCCAACTTGGACCAGGAACTATTATCGACCCCAGCAAAGTAATCTAATATTTTCCTTTGCAAGCATGGTGTGTGATCGGAACCACTGCAACCTGGCATCTTATCACAAATCTTTACTGCATGATATGCTGCATCATACATTGCATCCAGTTTCCGTACCTTTTCAAGATGCATATACATTAAAACAGCCTAATCAGTTATAAGTGAATATGAATGTTATAAATGTGATGTATGTGCCCTCACATACTAATTGATTCTAAAACTAGAGTAGAGTAAGTGTTATCAAGAGTTCATATCAATAAGGTGAATGTTAGACATTATGAGGAGACTCAACCCGTGGATCCAAAACACATTGCAGGGCACCAAAGGAAGCCAAAAGGGGAGATAAGGACTGATGGTCTATTAAAGGCAGAAGGTTATATGGGCAAAGAAACATAAAATGTAGAGGGGAAAGAGGGAGACTTCATGAATTGAGAGTAGAAACAGTTGAGCAGTTGTAAAAGGCCTTTTACAAGGGAACTGACTTAGAAAAGGCAGGAAAACATTCTGGAAAGAGAACCAAGTGGGGGTGGAGAGCTGGCCTCTCAAATGCTAGCAGTTATCTCTGGTGTCTGAAACTTGGCTGTGTTCTCTATGTCAATGTGTTTGCTTTATAGATGAAAAATAACTCCTTAGTGTGTCTCATTATTTTCTTGTGGCTTTTGCTACTTTGTGCTTGACTGTGATTGAGATATCCTGTGAGTGCTATATAGTTATTCAAGACTGAATCTTCTTGTTTGGGTCAGGTTTCTTTTGTAAGTGACTCATGACTCTTTGAAGAAGTTCAGAGGAATTTGTATTCATTCTCTAGTGTATTATTGAGAAGGAATAGGTACAATATATAGGGGCTGATCTTCAATCAGTAGGAGAGAAATCAGTGATTATAATAATAAGAAATTAATGAAAAGATAACAATCAGTAATAATGAGATATTGAATAGGAAATATTGACTAGCACATAATCAAGAGCTAATTAATGTTAGAATCAGGGGTTGATTTCCAACACTCCCCCTCAAGATGGAAAAAAGATGTCAATCATTCCTAGCATGCATCGAAACCCTTCAAATTTTGCTCTGCCAAGTGGCTTTGTCATTACTTTTGCAATCTGATCTAGGACAAGTTCATGATGCCTACTTCAACCTTCTATTTAATGAAGTGCCTATCTATCTTAACATGTTTCGTTCGATCATGATAAACAAGATTTCTTGTTATTTCAATGATGGCCATGTTGTCACACTAGAGTTGCATCGGGCCCTCATATGTAATTCCCAACTCTTTTAGTAGCCTGATAACCCAGAGTCCTTCACATACTCCTTCATTCACAGCTCTTAGCTCTGCCTCTGCATTGCTTCTTGAAACCACAGTTTGTTTCTTGCTTCTCCACATAACTAGATTTCCCCACACAAGTGCAGTATCCTAAAGTTGACCTCCTATTCTCCCTGTCTCTTGCATGATCTGTATCAATGTAGATTTTGATGTTTTTAGCCTTGCTTTTTTTAAAGAAGATTCCTCTTCGCAGATTAAGTTTCAGATAGCTCAAACTTCTGTATACAACCTCCATGTGCTTTTCTTGTGGCTAATGCATGAACTGACTTACTATTCCAACTGCATAGCTGATATCTGGACGGGTGTGGGCTAAGTATATTAGCTTCCCTACCAGTCTCCTGTATTGTTATGAGTTAATTGAAACACCATTTGGCTTAATATCTAGGTGACAGCCTTCTTCCATTGGTGTTCCTTTAAGTTGTGCCCCTAACATTCATGTTTCATGCAATAGGTCTAAGGTATACTTTCGCTGAGATACATTTATGCCCTTTTTGGTTCTTGCCACTTTCATACCCAAGAAGTGTCTCATTTGACTAAGATCCTTTACCTGGAATTCATTTGACAGGTCCCTCTTTAGTTTGGAATACAATCTTCATCGTTCCCTGTAATAACTATCATCAACATAGACAATCAGGATTGTGACTTTCCTACTATCATGTTTGATAAACGTGTCATATGCTTGCCCTTGATTATACCCAAGTTTCTTTACTTCCTTGGTGAAACGTCCGAACCATGCCCTCAGAGATTGCTTTAGTCCATACAAAGACTTGTTGAGCTTGCAGACAGAGTTTTTTGGAGCTAGAACTCCATCAGGAACCTCCACGTAGACTTCATCCTCCAAGGTTACCATTCAGGAATGCATTCTTAACATCCAGTTGATGTAGTAACCAATCCAAGTTAGCTGCAATTGACAACAATACTTGGGTTGTATTGAATTTAGCTACTGAGGCAAAAGTCTCCTAATAATCGATTCCATAAGTCTGAGTATACTCTTTTGCGACAGGTCTTGCCTTGTATTTGTTAATACTCCCATCCAGATTAAACTTAGAGGTGAAAATCCTCTTGCATCCTATCGGTTTCTTTCCTGTGGGAAGCATTGTGATTTCCCACGCTTTATTTTCCTCAAACACCTTTAACTCTTCTTTTGCAGCTTGCTTCCAGTTTGGATGACCCATAGCTTGTTGGAAAGTATTTGAAATTTTGATCTGTGCACTATTTACAATAAAGCTCTGCATCTTTATAGATAGGTTACCATACGAAACAAATCGTTGAATTGGATGCTGAGTGTAGTATCTTACCCCTTTTCTATATGCAATAGGCTAATCCATTTCTTAAGGATCTAATCTCGGGTTGGAATCATGGTCGTTCCTTTAAGTGGAAGGGACATTTCTACCATTATCTTCCTCTTCCTATGATTGTTGCTTGGATTCTCCTTCTGATCCACCTTCTATGTCCATCTCAAACATGATTTCAACCTAGGTTTCCAGTTCATAAGGAGATAATGGGACAAGTTCAGGTTAGTTGGTTAGTAAAGTGGTATTAGGAGATGATGATGGTTGTAATATCCCAAATTTTGGACCTAAAGACTTGAGGATAAGCCCATGTCAAGCAGACTACTAAGCCCAATTTGGGAAGAGTCCCAAAAATGAAGGGAGAGACAAAAACTCTCGGGGACTGTGTGATTTAGTTTCCGGGAAGAGAATTGTTCTACCAATGAGATGAGGGCTCAAAAGGTGTAGTTAGTCAAAAGAAATATATTAATGTATGTGTACAACGGGACACTTGGCGCCATCTCATGGGACACAGGGGTTCAAGGAGCCATTTGGCAGGCTTAGATATATGTGGTGTAGTCCCGAGTAAGACCCGAGTAAGATCCCAAGTAAACACCGATAAAGTAGCTTTATTAAAGTTGTTTTAATAAAGTAATGATGAGTAATAATGACATAACTTTAGTGTTGGATTCTATAAGAAGATGACACATGTCCCTTCATCATTATGATTACTTTATGACTTTTGTGTTGGCTCACTCATAGGGTGCCACCTAGCACATTAGTTAGGGAAATCCACCAGTCTCCGGTTTGGACACATACTTGACTTTCCTGAACACCAAACTCAGGAGTCAAGGGAATTCATCAGGCTTCCCTTCCCCTGACATTAAAGGACGCCTAAGAGAGAGAAAAGAGAGGAAAGATGAATTTAAAAAGGACATTTGTCACTCCAAGGACAAGTACTTGGACACATGGCACACTAGGAAGCTTGGGACAATACAAGATTAAATCTTAGCCCTCCAATTCTCTTTAAGAATTCGGCCAAGCAAGGAAAGAGAAGGGAAAAATAGAAAAAACCTAAGAAAAAAAGAAAGAGAAGAGAAGGAGTGGTATTCTTGAAGTGTTCTTGAGAATTTCTACTGATTTCACCCCTAAATCAATGTTTCTATCTCCTAAAGTCTTCTTTGATGTTGTTCCTCTTAGTGAGAGCAACATTTCTATGGCTTTGAATTCTTGATCAAAGGTGTTTGGTGCCGTCTACAAGGTGGAGGTGGTGCCAAAATCAAGAACCGGATATAGAATCTTATAGAGGTACGTATAAACTCCGATTTGAATCGAATATCTTGAGGCTTTCATAAGTTGTTGAGATGCCCTGAATTTCACTCAGACCTGGAATCATAAGAAGGAATATGATTTTGATGATTTTGAAGTCACCAATGGATTCTACACACGAAATTGTGTAGGAATAGGTTGTAAACATAATTTTAAAAGGGTTGGTTTGAAAATCTAAAAATTGAAGTTAAAAGAGTGGTGCTGCCAAATTGCGTTTTTTGGGAGACAGTCTTCTTGTGACGTGTTTTTGGATAATTAGATCTTATCCAATGGCCACAAAAATTTCCAGAATAATAGTAGACATGATAGGCTTTAATTTGATATATAATATTTGACATTTGGATTAGTACATTGGGAATTACGACCTGTTAAAGTTAGACATTGAATCTGGAATGATATTTATGACAGTGAGGATTGATTGGGGTTTCTGGTACAGTGTGCGTGTAAATGGCAGTAAGAGATATTTTCCCCTTAAAATAGACTTAAAGAGTGTCACTAGGACTTTAAACCACCCCAATTGAAATTTCCTAGACCAAGTTATGAATTTTCAAAGTTAGGTGAAAATTCTAGCAGCATATGCTTGATATGCGAACATGAGGAATTGGATTGGATTGAATTGTAAATAAGAGTGACTGCCAAGGGTAGAGTTATGCCCTAGAGGCTAATATAGCCACATTGAACATTCATTTGTCATGGTTCTAATGATGTGATTATATATCTAAAGTCATGAGATGACAAAGAAGAAGAATGGAAGAATCTTCAAGCAACTTCAATGGTTGAAAGAAAAGGGGACAAGAAGAGGACCTAAGTCCAAAAGGTAGTAAATTTACCTAACTTGTATGTATTTGATAAGTATGCTTCTGCATTGATGAATGTAATTGCTTTACTTGATTATGTGATGCATATATGAATGATTGAAACTTTATTTCTACATATGCTATGGCTATGTGTATGATGTATGAAACATTGAGCATGCAGATATGTCAATATGGTGGCATGAATTTATGTAAGGCAAACATGTTATGCATTAAGCATTATCTTGCATGCTAAGTGGTATTGTTTGCTACTGAGATTCCCCAGAATCTCACCTTCCCTCAACCAACCATATAGGCACGTGAGCACAGAAGAGGAGGGCAGGACGATGTGCAAGATAAAGAAGTTGCAGTGAAGAGTTGAAGATTAATACGCGCTAATCCATTATGTGTAAATTAATGTTTAAAGTGGTTAATAGTATAACCTGCATGACGAATGGATTAATCTCCTAAGCGCAATAATTGAACTAGGAATGGGTAATCGCATGGTACGAGCCATTAGTTAATGAACATTCCGTGGATAAGAGCATAATTAAGAACTCTGATAAAAATGAATAGAGCAGAGAATCAGTCTGATTGAATTGAAAGAAAAAATAAGAATCAATGAGTAATAACAAAGTTGCAAACCACTAAAAGACGCTTTCGAAAGATTTTGAAATTTTCAGAAAAACCTACTCAACTACAAGTTCAAATCCTGTCTTGAAGTTGGGATTTGGAACTATTTTACGAAGGTGGTTCGGACTCATTGTGTAAAAACTCATCCTATTGGGTTTGAGAATAAGGTGTTACAATGGTGAGGTATCAGGGACTGATGGCAAGGTATCAGTGGTATCAGGGTCAAGTGAAATTAGCTATTTGATATCTGAGTACTCCTCCCTGAATGGGTAATTTGGGATACCAGGCATCCTCCTCATAGAATACGGTATCTTTGAAGACAAACAGTTTCTTTGAAGTAGGACAATAACTCTTGTAACCTTTTTGAGTGGGAGAGTATCCAAGAAAGATACACTTCTGGGCTTTAGCATCAAATTTGCTTACATCAGTTGTATGGATAAAGACAACACATCCAAACACTTTTTAAGGTAATGGGTTGATAAGAGGATAATTTGGAAAGATGTCAAGGAGTTTTTGGATAAGGGTGGCATAGTAGAGGACTTTGGATGGCATACAGTTGATGAGATAGGCTGCAGTTAGGACTACATCACTCCAAAAGGTCGTGGGAACATTCCGTTCCATTAATAAAGTTCTGGCTCTTTCCAACAAGTGGCGGTTTTTTCACTCAGCCACTCCATTATGTTAAGGTGTGTATGGGCTAAAGGTTTGGTGATGAATTCCTTGCTGATCAAGAAACTACTTAAAGGTACCACTCAAGTATTCCCTAGCATTGTTGAAATTCATTTTTCACAAAGGTATGGAAACCCTATAAAACTTTAGCTACTTCATATTTTTCTTGCATTAAGTAAACCCACGTGATTCTGGTGTGATCATTTATGAAAGTGACCAACCATTTTGCATTTGCTAGGGTTTTTATTCTTACAAGACCCCAGATGTCACTATGGATTATTTGAAAAGGATAGTGCGTAAGGCTGTTTTGGATAGGAGGATCGCGTTTGTTTAGCAAATTGGCATGTTTCCTATTGAAAAGGAACAAAATTTCTATTGAATAAACTTAGAAACATGTTTCATATAATCAAAGTTAGGATGACCTGAGCAACAATGCCACAATAATACATCTTTATCTTTAGAACTTGAGCTAACCAGTGCCTTTCGTGCATTACAAGTATCTTTATTCTTCATTTCTAATTAATCCAGGTAGAAAAGTCCATCCCACTCTTTAGTAGTCCCAATTGTCTTTCCTCGAGTTTAAATCCTGAAACAAACACAAATCATCATCAAAGGTCACTCGGCATATTCGCCCTTTAGTTAATTTATTCACAAATATGAGATTACAGGTAAGTACAAGTACAAACAAAACATTGTGAATCCTCAGATAATTAGATAGCATAACTGTGTCAATTCCTTCAACTTTGGAAAATATACCATTAGCAACTTTGACTCAGAGATTTTTAGGACACAATTTAAGAGTAGTAAACAACATTTGATTACCAATCATGTGATCTATAGCTCCTGAGTCAATAATCCATGTATTCTCACAGGTTCGTATAGCATTGAAAGCTATAATGGAATTACCTAATTGCACCAAATTGACACTAGGCATCAAAGCTTTACTTATTCTGCTTGTCAAGTATCCTGCGATGCACCTACAGTTCCTCCTGGCTTAAGGAGTCAGCATCATTCACTTTCTGTTAAGTGGTGGTGAGGTGGCAATGTTGGGCATGTTGTTTTTCAGTTGATGGCTTGCCATATAGTTTCCAACATTCTTCCTTTATGTAGCCCTTCTTGTAGTAATTGCACCATTTAGTATTTTGCCTTTCATCTTGTGACCCTTTCATTGCAAGGGCTAAACCCTCAATGTGATTTTGGCTACTAAGATTAAGGAGTTTTCTGCTTTTTTCAAACTGCACATGGTTAACTACATCAAACAGATGTAGTAAGGGTTTTAATCCCATAATTCTGCCCCTTATCTCCTCAAAAGAATCGTTGAGTCCAAGGAGAAAATTGTGAATCCTTCCTTCTTCCACTATCTTCCTACACAATTGAGCATCCTCGACGACAATCCATGAATGCATCTCAAATAGGTCTTGTTGCCAAAGTTTCAACAAAGCATTGTATACTCAGTCAGCGACATATTACCTTGTCTCAAATCTCGGAGTTGACGTTTCAAATGGATCAAGGCCGCGGTGTTGTCAAGTGAAGAATAGGTCCTTTTTGCTACATCCCATATCTCCTTTGCCATGTTTGCCAGAAGGTATCCTTCACTTATGTCCAGGGTCATAGCATTCGACAACCAAGTCATAACTTGGTTATTTTTTGCAAATCATGTGTTGAAACTTGGATCATCAGGAGTTGGTTGAGGGGCTACTCCAATGATATATTTTTCCTCCCTCTTTTCACGAGTGTATCTCAACATACTTTAAGATAATTGAAGATAGTTTTTCCCACTAAGCTTATGGTTAATAACCATAATCTGATTTTCTAAGAATTCTGGTACAGTAGTGCTGATGGAAGAAGCAGAAGAAGCAGTACTAGAGGTAGAAGTTTGAGTTTAATCGTTTGTACCCGACATAAGGCCCGTTGGAATGGACCCAAACAAGGGAGGAAACTGAGAGGGAACCATCAATGTAGGTGAGAAACTGGTGAAAAAAAAAACTGATCTGGAGACGTCAGCACGTGGAGTTCACGCGCGGTTAGAATCTGCAAAGTCGTCGGCGCGTGGGTTCACGCGCCCAGACTGTGATGGCGCGTGTGCTTCACACTCCGGTTAGATGCAGCCCGAACTTCTAGGAAACGCCGATCGGTGACTTCTGGTCACACTGGTGTGGGTGGTGTAGTCCCACACTCTCTCTGTTAGTAACCCTAGATCACTAATCTTATGCTCCGTCTCTCAGCCTCACAGTCGCTCATGTATCCCTCACTCACCTCACTATTTCTGCCTCATTTTTCTAGCATAGGACCTAAGTCCTAGCTCTGATACCATGAAGAAGTTCAGAGGAATTTGTATTCACTCTCTTGTGTATTATTGAGAAGGAATGGGTACAATATATAGGGGCTGATCTTCAATCGGAAAGAGAGAAATTAGCGATTACAATAATCAGAAATTAATGATAAAATAACAATCAATAATAATGAGATTGAATAGGAAATATTGACTAGCACATAATCAGGAGCTAATTAATGTTAGAATCAAGGGTTCATTTCCAACACTCTTGAACCAAAAGTAGAATACAGATCTATGTGTATGGGAGTAAGACCTATAACAGTATCATAAGAACATCACGAACCCCAAGAAAACATGCATAGGATATTATGTCTTAAAGAAAATAAGAGTAGACATAGCTGAATAAATATTTTCCTAATTCAAAGCTTAATTTGATAATATTAAAATAAATCACCTTTGATCTTTCAAACTCATATAACCATCGTGTTAGATTTTCTGACAACGCAAAAAAATCTGTTGGTGCTTTAACAATTTTATAGCTATAGGCCGAGTCCTTCATCTCAAAGGTTACTTCTCCAAGCAACTGAGAAACAATGTCACAACGAAGTTTTATAATACATATAACATAATATGAAATAAAGAACCAATAATCATTCATGATTGTAATAAGCATGTACTTTAAGTGTATTGCTCATATGAGACGGATGATAATGATTAGAGCCTAAGGGGAAGAAATGCAGGAACTAAGATAAAAAGAATTAAGTGACATGTAAAGATGAAGATTGAGCGAGATGGGATGTATTGTCTGCTGCCAAAATCATTAACAAATTTACAGTTTTGTATACTGTCCAATGTCATCACTAACACCGCCCCGGCGGAGGGAGTTCAGTTCTTATTTCACTAACTCCTTTTGTTTACATCTGAGTTCAATTTATAGGCTGTTCTATTATTCTCACTTACCCTGCCAGCTAAGTTATCACAGCTATTCTGATATCTGAATGACACGCAACAAACACGTTTATTTCTTGTGGATTCGTCATTGATTCTAACAACTTTATACAGTAATCGGAGGGTCAATGCAGAGCAATTTAGAAGCATTACTCTCAAGCATTAGGATGCAAACATAATTTACAAAGGGGCAACAACCGAGTCTATAAAACTAAATAAATTAAATGTTTAATTTGACACCTTGGCCATCTATATCTTTAGTACTGTAAATATTGAATCTAAAATGTTCAGTTACTTGGAACAAAGGACTATTGGGTTTTGAAAAAGTATTATGCACTCATGCAAATTCGTCATAACATGAATTCCAATTAACCAAACCTTTAGATGGTGCAACTGATTTGATATTTCAACAACTGTAACTCCCATGTCATTAGCCACAGAGGGCATGTCAAAAACATATAGCCCTTGCTTATTTTCAGACCTGAAAATCAAATTAAAAAATTCAGTCAAACAAAATATTTATAAATTAGGTAGAAATAAACTGATTTTCTAGTAATCATAATCGGGAAAAAGCATATCCCAAACAACTCAACAATCAGCATGTATGTCTATTGAAACCTCGTGAATGATGGAATCGAATCCACCTCCACTTCCAATATTAATACTAGAACCAAAAAGAATAGAAATCTAAGAAAAGGAAAATTAATTTAAAATCAAAAGTGTAAAAAAAACTTTACCTTTTCAGTATCGCAGCAACAGCAGAGTCCTTTTGGGCAAGTAATGGAGGGGGAGTCTGCAATGTAAACAATTTGATGCATCTACAGTTACTCAAATATTTCCATATGTAATGGATTCAAAACTAATGTATTTCTCTGAAGTTCGGTTGAACAAATAAACATGAGATTTAATTGTGTTCTTTAGGCTTATAATTCAACCAGTTGGTAACCAGTCTACCAAGTTATGGACGTTTGAGTGAGCTAATCAAGTCTACTTGTGTGTACTGAAAGGCCTGTCCTCACACACCTTGTGAAAACTCAAAGTGCAAGTGGTATTTATCTGGGGAAGTAAACGCAAGTACTGCACATCACCCAGCTCCAAGCGTGTCAAAAGCGTCAGCATCACCTAGTGAAAGATAATATTAGTAAAATGTTTAGCCACAGAGACCTATTTCAGACTCAATTTTAACATGGCTTGAATGCAGAAACAATCTTCATTCTGTTCAGCTTAACTACAAAAATCACAATTTTCTATCAGTACAATCATCACCTACAGCCAAACTACGCATATATTTGATTTAAACAGTGCATTTTGGAAACGTCATCTAAGGAACCATGTAATATGGTGGGTGTAGAAGAATAGGAAGGAAGAGGGAAACGAGAGAAGAACAGAAGAGAAGGGAAAGAATCAGAATCTGGATTTCATATTCAACACAACAATTATTGGCTAATCTCTCGAAAAGGTACTGACTTATCATATATATAGCTAACTAAACAACCCACCCACCAACCTTATGGACTTAATACGCCGGTAATAGGTAACCCACTATCTAATACTAGCCATTAGTGAGAAAACTCATAGACTTAGTATATCCTTTAATAACTAACGGTTATCTAATATATCTAATTATCTATAACTACATATCAATACCCTCCCCTTCAAGATCCTTGCCCGCAAGGATCAGTAACTTCAAAAGATGGATGCTGCTGCTGCAACTGATACAAGGTAACCCAACTAGCTTCCTCCTCAGGTAGATTTCTCCATTTAACCAACACCTCAATAACCATTCTTCGACGTTTCCTCCCCTTTCTTCTACTCAAAATCTGTTCTGGAATTAGATCAGGGGGTGGTTCAGGCCATTGACTGGGTGGATTGCGTTGTTTAACAGCAGGATCAGGGCATAACTTCAGCAAAGATATATGAAATGTAGGGTGAATGCGGCATTCAACTGGTAATTCCAACCTATATGCTACTGGCCCCACCCTTTGTACAATCCGATAGGGACCAAAATAGCGCGGAGCTAACTTCTGAGAACTTCGAGAAGCTGCTGAAATCTGTCTATAAGGCTGTAATTTTAGGAACACCCACTGCCCAACCTAGAACTCACGATCTGTTCTATGGGAGTCCGCACATTGCTTCATCAAGTTGACAGCCCTATGTAGATGATGTTTAGCTATCAACAATGTCCCTTACCTAGCCACAAAAGAACGATCCACGGCATCCACTACAGCACTTCTAGGTAGATAAGGAACATGTAGTGAGGGTTTTAGCCCATAAAGTAATTCATATGGAGTGGTCCTAGTAGAAGTATGAAAAGTGGTGTTATACCACCACTGAGCAAGAGGCAACCACTTAGACCACTCTTTAGGCCTTTCCCATGTCATGCACCTCAGATAGGTCTCCAAGCATCTATTAAGGACATCAGTTTGACCATCCGTTGGGGGATGATATGCTGATGTAAGCTTCTGCTCTATTCCCAGTATTTTAGGAAATTCTTGCCAAAAATTACTCACAAAAACAGACCCTCTATCACTAATAATTTCCCCTAGCGCCCCATGTAACTTATAAATGCTATCCAAAAATTGCTGAGCTAAGGTAGAAGCCGAAAAAGGATGAGAGAGAGGCAAGAAATGGGCAAATTTAGTCAAACGATTCACTATAACCCATATTACCTCTTTACCATTGGACTTAGGTAACCCCTCAATGAAGTCCATTGAAATACTCTCCCATACTTTACTAGGTATAGGAAGTGGTTGGAGAAGCCCTAGATAAGTTGCTGTATCATACTTGCATCTTGCACACACATCACATTGCTGAATAAAATTCTTAATAGCCACAAATAGATGTTTCCACCAGAAAAGAGTCTTGGTTCTCTGATATGTCGCATGTATCCCTGAATGCCCCCCTTGAGCACTAGTGTGCATCCACTTCAAAATTTTGATTTGAAGGTCCACACTATTACCAATAATTAACCGACCACTCTTCTTGAGTAATACCCCATCCCAAGTATACTTGCCTGTTTTGCCATTCTGCTACTGTAATGTATTGATTAAAGTGACAAGATCTGTATCACTTTGCCAACTATCTTTAATTTCCTACAATAATTCTTCTAAACAAGTGGAAAAGGAAATTTGGAGGAATTCCATCTTTGGCATCCAAGAAAGGGCATCGGCCACCTTATTAGTACAACCCTTCTTGTAATGGATCTCATAATCGTACCCTAATAATTTTGACACCCAAAACATTTGAAATGAAGTTTTAAGTTTCTGATCTAACAAATGTTTAAGACTCTGCTGGTCAGTTTGAATGATGAATTTCCTACCCTCAAGGTACTGATGCCAATGTTCTATGGCATGCTGGTTACTGCAAGTAGCTCCTTCTCATAGACCGAAAGGGAACGATGGTGTGGAGCCAATGCCTTGCTAAAGTAGGCCAACAGTTGGCCTTGCTGCATCAGCACAGCCCCTATCCCTTCACCACATGCATCAGTTTCAACTACAAAGACCTTAGAAAAGTCTGGCAGAGTCAAAACAAGAGCTGAAACCAAAGTTTGCTTAAGTTTCTGAAAAGCTGAAGCTGCTATTGCACTCCATTCAAACCCATTGTGTTGTAGTAAATTTGTTAGAGGTCTAGCCAGCTCTCCATAACCCTTAATAAACCTGCGGTAGTACCCGGCTAACCCCAGAAAGGATCGTAACTGCTTAACTGTTTTAGGTTCAGGCCAATCAGCTACAGCCTGAATTTTCCTTGGATCTGTTGCCACCTTACCTTCTGAAATAATATGGCCGAGGTATTCGACCTTAGTGGCAGCAAAGGTGCACTTACTTTCCTTCACAAAATAGTGGTTAGCCCTAAGAATTTGCAAGACTTGTTTAAGATGTTAGAGATGTAGATACATACTAGAGCTATACACAAGTATGTCATCAAAGAAGACAAGGAAAAACTGCCGTAGTAAGTCCTTAAAAATCTGATTCATGGCCCCTTGGAATGTAGCCGGGGCATTAGTGAGCCCAAAGGGCATAACCAGCCACTCATAGTGCCCTTCATAAGTGTGGAAAGCTGTCTTGTAAGTATCTTGTGGCACCATTCTAATTTGATGATACCCCGCACGAAGATCTAATTTAGTAAACCAGCGGGCTTCTTTAAGTTCATCCAACAAATCTTCAACTAATGGAATAGGGTATTTATTCTTTACCATCCTCTTATTGAGTTCCCTATAGTCTATACACATGCGCCATGAGCCATCCTTTTTTTTAACTAACACAATTGGAGAAGCAACGGGAGAGGAACTATTCTGAATTACCCCAACCTGTAATAAGTTTTTGACTTGTTTCTCGATCTCATTCTTCTGGGTTGCAAGATAACGGTAGGGCCGTAAGTTCACTGGATCTGCTCCTTCCTGTAGTGTAATGGAGTGGTTATGACCTTGTCTAAGTAGGGGAAGGGACTTTGGTTCTAAGAAAATATCCCTATAGTCTGATAAAAGTCCACGCACACCACCATCATCCAAACTCTGAGTGTTGTGCAAGATACAACCTGATGCAGAAGAATCCTCCCTTGCTTGAAGCAAAAAGAGCTGACAGCCGTCATTAATATGGGTATCCAACTTCTTGACCACATGACACTCTTCTCGGCCTTGTGGCTCTAACGTGCACATTGCACCATCATACCAAAAGGTCATTGCTAAGCGATCATAGTTCCAAGACGCATGATGGACCACATTCCTTAGCCAGTTGAGTCCTAGAACCAGATCATATGTCTTGATGTCCATGATATGAAAATCCCATTGAAACTCTCGGCCCTGCATCCTCCATTTAAGATTTTTCCATAGACCATAAATGTGCAAGCGGCTACCCCCTGCGACTTCAACCTCTGCCACAGGGCTATCAGGATCCTTCCATCCCAGTTTACGAGCTAAAGTGCAATCCATATAATCATGAGTGGCCCCATTATCGATCAAAATTTGAATTGGCCTCTGACCCACAAATCCCTGGATACACATGGAAACAACACTTACACTCCCTTGAATGGCGTGAAGGGAAATCTGAAAACACTCAGACATAGCAGGACAATCGGTGGCATGACCCACGTCATCATCGGGGTCGGGGTTTGGTGGTTCACCCTCCTCGGGTTCAAGTTCAAGAAGATGTAACTCCATATGTTAACGCTGGGTGCACTGATGGTCGCGAGAATACGGTTGATGACAGTAGAAGCAGAGGTTCTTGGCACGGTGTTCCTCAACCTCTTCAGGAGTCATCTTATGCGAGTGTTAAAAATTCAGAGGCGAGGATGTGGCGCGTGGTTTGGATGACACCGTGGAGGAAGACCCAGTCTTGAATTGACTTGGGAGAGAACGGGACCAAGAATTGGCCCGTGAACCCATTGTCTGGGACCCACTCTTGCAAGCCTATGGTTTCGAGTTGCGCCATCTGTCTTGAAGGGACGACATGTCCCATGGTGAACGTTTGGATGAGGATTTAAGTTCCCCTCCACCACGAACATTAATCTCATGAATTCATGCAATTCGTCGAGCTTCAAGCATAGTACGAGGCTGGTGGATGCAAAATTGCTTGGCAAACTCATCTTGAAGGCCTTCAATGTAGACTTGAACCGAGTGTTCCTCAATTAGACGCAACTTCCGGCGAAGAGTATCAAACTCGTCATCGTAGTCATCCAGAGCATAGTATAAAAAACCAGATCGGACCGGCCGGTTCGACCGGTTGAACCGGCTACCGGTCAGTGGTCCGGTTTGGTTCAACCATCAGACCGCGAACCGGTCAGGAACCGGTTGAATCAGTCAAAACCGGTGGTTCACTTATTGGACCGGTTTCTTTTTTATTTTTTTTTAAATCTTTCCCACTATTATCTCGCACTATTTTTTAGGAAAAAATGAAAGATTGAAGACCAAGATGAAGAGAAAAGTAGGTAAATAAAGAATAAATCTAAAAAAAAGATGAAAAAACCCATTTAAAAGGATATAACAATTATAGGAAAGGAGATATCATTGCATAAATATAGGCATCATAACTAATACTAATAGATTTTAAGCATTTTTTGTAAAGATCTTCATTTTTATCTATAGAAGTTTAAACATATATTAATATATATATTGTCACTAATAAATTATAATATTTTAATATGACCAGTTCGATCACCGGTTAAACCCCGATTAACCCATTAACCCATGAATCTGTGTCGTGATCGGTTCATTGCCCGGTCCGGTTTTTTGTTCCTTGATCCAGAGAGCCTTCTTGACGGAGACATTTAAAACCAACCATCGGGGATTCATAAGGGCTGCCGAAGCGAATCTTCAGAGCACCCTTGTACTCCGGCCACCCTATCTATCGGCCCTACTCATCTTCTTTGAATGCCTGATGCCAAATATAGGCGCACTCGTCAAGATTCACCGATGCGAGTCTCACCTTCCAATTGTCGGGCGTTCCATCTAGTTCAAAATTGCTCTCGCATCGCTGAATCCATCCATCAATGTCGGTTCACTGGAAGAAGGGAAAATCCATCTTTTTAAGCCGCATGAGTGGTTGGTACTCATCACCGTGTGGGGGTCGGCGTGCATAATTGTCATCGCCCCTCGTGCCCGACCCTCGATCTTGGTTAATGGAAGCCATTTAGTCGGTAAGTTGTTGCACCGCCGCGGCCCAACCGGGTAAAGATTCAAGTTGATTCTCAATTCATTGAAAACGGACATCGGACGACTCTGCCATCACCAAAATTATGGGAACGAGTGACGACCATGCAGAAAGAAAGATCAAGGAGGAGCGTCTCTGATACCACTAATATGGTGGGTGTAGAAGAATAGGAAGGAAGAGGGAAACAAGAGAAGAACAGAAGAGAAGGGAAAGAATCAGAATCTGGATTTCATATTCAACACAACAATTATGGGCTAATCTCTCGAAAAGGTACTGACTTATCATATATATAGCTAACTAAACTACCCACCCACCGACCTTATGGACTTAATACGCCGGTAATAGGTAACCCACTATCTAATACTAGCTGTTAGTGAGAGGACTCATAGACTTAGTATATCCTTTAATAACTAATGGTCATCTAATATATCTAATTATCTATAACTACATATCACCATGTTAATTATTTTCTATCCCTTCATTAGAGTAAACAAAATTTCAAGTTAATGAGGACGACTGTAAAAAAAAAATTTCATACAAAGTGTCTTTTTACATTTATGATCAGAAATCAGCAGGACAAAATAATAGGAAGGGTGTCTAGATTTTTTAAGTACACAAAACTGAAGGTCTGATATGTTGAGTAGAAAACCTCTTCCTTCATGTCAAACCTCCGTGAAGCAGATTCTTTGATCAAGGAACATATTTGGCCGCTGGAAATCCTGTGAACAGGAAATACTTCACAGAGAAACTTGTTCACTGCATATTCATCTACGCCATCACTGAGGGCAAAACAGCGCATTAACTTGACAGCAATGTAATAGTCCAAAAGGACGTTGAGACTTGAGAGAGCATATATTACCTGTACATTAGACTACGGAGTTTGACATATGTCTCATCATCATAAAATAGGTGGCAAAAGGACAACCTCCCATCCCTTCCAGCACGTCCAATCTCCTACAAATTATCATTCATTTTATTTAACAAAACCTAAGAAAGAACCTATGGCTATTAGAATATAAGAAATCTACCTGAACATAATGCTCAGGACTTTCTGGCAGACTGTAATGAATTACCTGAACAGAGGTAACCAATTATAGAATCAAGAACCAATATAGAAAGATCACTTGTATATCAATTAAGCACCAATTTGTGAAATACAAAAAAAGTGAAATGCTTGCAGAATGGCATTTTTAAGTGCATGATTATCAATAACAAACAACTAAACCCAGGGTGAACATGATAACAAGAATACATAATCCTAGGGAAATTTTACTGTCAGAAGTCAATAGGTACAAAAAATGTAGAAAGCAAACTGTAATGAAACTTACAGCTCCAACGTCCCTTTTGTCTAATCCCATGCCAAATGCAACAGTTGCAACAACCTTCACCAAAAATTACAAGGTACATCAGTCCGCAAAGTAAAGTGTCATTTGAATCACCAATAGAGAGGGTACGTGCAAAATAGTGTTAATAATTATTCAAATGTCTTTGTACACCTCAAAATTTATGATAGAAAAAAATGATCTTACCACTCTGATCTTGTTGGAACCAAACAACTCCTGTACGTAGCTACGCTCCTTTGCAGGAATACTGCTATGATAACTCTAGATAGTAGTAGTTCATAATTATGATCAGATTTAACATCCAGCAGAAAAGATTAAGCACGGAAATCTACAGTATCATATGAAAAGGGTCAATATGGAGCTAACCTTCGCAGAGATATTGTTGTCACTCAAGTATTTGCTAATTATAGCAGATTCAGACTGGAACAGAAAGAACAAAATTAATGCCCCCAAATATCAAAATCCTAGGATATCCACCAAAAACAAGGATGTCCATCACAAAATTGGGCCAATTAATCCTGCATAAATTTTACACATCTACTACTACGATTTGTTGGAACAGAGATTATTGCAAATATTATGGTATTTATGTTCCAAGAAATCTTGCTTATTCTGTATTCTTAACCAATAAGACTACTGTACTGTTTACACACCTGAAATTTGCAGTATATGATGATGCTTTGAGCTTCCACATATGGAGCAGACTTGATCAGCGCCAACAAGTCTTTCATTCTATCATTTTAGCAATGTTAAATTATTAATATCGCAGGCATAACAATTCCATATTCAAATTTCAAAAAATAGGAGCATTTAACTTGCCTATTTCTTGCTAAAGAGACTGATAACTGCAAATTGTCTGTTAACTGTGTCCTCTGGATGAGATTTGTGCAAGGAATATCCAAAGCAGACATGACAGAATTTAAAGTTATGGTTGTAGCAGTTGCTGTCATTGCCAGAAAAGAACCTGCATTGAGCTTGTTGCGGAGAAATGATGCCTTAAGCCTCATGAATGAAGGGCGAAAATTGTGTGACCTGTAAAATAAGAAAATTGTCAAGATAAGATATGTATATGTTGACATCACTAAATGGCTCCGGAATCCTCTCACCATTCAGATATACAGTGGGCTTCATCAACAACAACAAGAGATACAATTGAAGCAGTGGAAACTACTGACAAAAATTCTTCATTCAGTAACCTCTCTGGTGAAACAAAAAGCACCTGAATACAAATTATAAATGCAAAATCAAGCTTCAGACAGTGGCATAAACCAAACTTGTGATTGCCATCTCAGAATTGATATCATCATTAAATGCAGTATGAGGATCACAATGTTAAGTAAAGGATTTTATAATGTGGCTGTGTATAAATTGATACCATTACATGCAATAAAAGAAATCAAACTGCAATGCAAGACTGAAACATATTTCAGCATAAGAAAATGAGAGAAGAGACATATAAAGCAAAAGCTACATCTAATCATTGATAATCCCACCTTTAATACACCTTCTTGAAGATGCTTCAGCGTTTCAGAGGCTTCTTCAGGTGCCTAACACAATCAAAGATAAAAGGTCACAGCACAAATATGAAGTGAAGTAATCTTTTTTTTTTTCCCGGAGAATGAGAAAGTGTATTGTGTTACCTGACTGCTGCATAGAAGTCCTCCATGAATCATAGGAGGCAATTTTCTTTGTTGATCAATCATCAAGGCTACCAATGGACTGACAACCAGGGTAATTCCAGGTAAAATCATTGCAGGTAACTGATAACACAGGGACTTTCCTGCACCAGTGGGCAAAATAAGCATAGTCGACTTTCCAGCAAGTACCATCTTGATTGCCTCCAATTGACCATCCCGAAAAGAATCATAACCGTAAACTAACTGTAGCAACTTCACCAGATTCTCATCAGATGGGGCTTCTCGAACAGCTGAAACCACCTCTTCAATCACTTTACAATCAAATTCTTTGGCACCACGAGAATCCCTGGACTTCTTTTGTTCGGTCTGCGCAACAAATGCATCCCCCTCAGACTCTAAGAACGACTTCATTTGATCCTGATCTTCACGCTTCGATTTAACTTTATCTCTCTTGTAACTTCTACGGTTACCATATGCAAAATTTTTCTTTTTTCCATGGTTCCGCAACTTCCACCTCTTGCTATTCAGGTTCAACCTCACAAAATTTCCCTCACCACCACATTTTCTCACCTTAACAGATGGCACCGGCACATTAGCTCCTATTAGATTAGGATGTCTCTTTCCTAATTTTGACACTTTCGTTGCCCTTAGACTTTCGCCCTCTCCTACTGGAATAGAACCCAGCTGAGAAGAACTCTGATTACTCTCGTTCTTGAGGCCAGGGTTAGATGCAAAATCAAGAGCAGGTCCATTTCCAGATGAATCTGTAAAACTGAGAAAGGGCCTTCGAATTTTTGAGAAAGACGCAGATTTGGAGAAGTACCCAGCTGGGAGGGTTTCAAAGGGCTGTGCAGTTGACAGTTGAGTGACAAAATCAGAAGGTCGACGAATTTGGAAGGGCAGAGTAGGGAGGCAAAAGGAGTTACAGGGCAGTTCTTCTTGAGTGGGTTCCTGTTTGGACGACAATTTTGTGGGTCTAGAAGGGCGAAATTTGGATTTTGCAGATTTCTCACTGGGCGAGGAAGACAGTTTCAATTTGTTGGAAACGAGAACAGGTTTTGGCCGCGGTGGTGGCGGTTGTGCCGTCAAGGACGGTGGATGCTCTTCCCTGGGGGGCGTAGCAGAGACATGAGAACCATCTGAGTCTGAATCGGAATCCATTGTTCCGTTGGAACGGAGCAGATTATTGGAAATAACAGCGATACTCAAATGACGCGGGGTGTTCCTCTGGGGTAGGGGTGGAAACAGCCGGGCATGTAACCTTGCATGTGACACGTTTGTGTAGGTTAGGTTTCTTTTGTCAGGTTAAAAGATTAGGGCCAAGGCCAAAAAAAAAAAAAAGTTTATTTTATTTAATAGGTCAAGTTAAGGCTTATTAATAAGTCTGTTAGACTTATCAGGCCAGCCTGTTAAAATAATTAAAAAAATCAAAAGGTGGGGGTAATTTCATTGCTTCAATTCTATTTTTGAACTTCAATCCTATTCTTCTGCAAATACAATCCCTAAGACCCTAACCCTATTCTTCATTTTCATTTCTCCATTCTCGGTCTGAGTCATTCTTCCCACTCACTCACTCCTCACTCGGTCACTCCTCTACTCCATCCGGCATCGCACGGCATCACTCAGTTACTTCATTCTCGGTCTCAGTCATTCCTCTTCCTCACTCGGTCACTCCTCAACTCCGTCCAGTATCGCACAGGCGCACAACATCGCAACTCCTTAAATCCTGTCTCCATCATTATATTTCTACTAAAGCCCCTTGCTTTTGGGTTTTCTTGGATTTCAAGAGTCTGGGGATTCCGATTTCCGAACAAGAAAACTAGGTCGGTTTCCACTTCACTGTGATTTTTTCTTTTTCTGAGCTTTCTTCGATCACTGAATGCTGAATCATCTGTTGCATTATCGGAGGTCTTGTTTCTCGAAACTCTACCTAGAATTTTTTTGTAGTTCATTTTGAAGAAGAGAGAGAGCAAAAAAGTTTTACTGGTTAAAATCGGTATTCTTTTTATGAGTTATTTTGAAACTTCCTCTGTGTTGGTGTATATATGATCTGCAGAAACCAACTTCTTGATTCGAAGCTTCCATTATTGTTTCTCTCGTATTGTCAAATCTTTAATCCAATCTTGGTCTGATTTTTTAAGTCTTGTGGTCTATGGGTTGCTTGTATTATTATGTTGTCATTGTGGAGTTATATCCCTATGATGCTTTTGTTATAACTTGAATTTTATTTGGTTAATGATACATTAGTTTATAGCCAGTAATCTTTAACTCTGGGAAAGACATGCATCTGAATTGGATATATGAGATTCTTGGGTAGAATCGTTCTACCTTGATTAGATTAGAGAATTTCTCATGTTTCATTATCCTTTTTTTACCATGAGATTAGTTAAAGGTTATGAATGTAGTGTGCTTGTTTAGATTGAATGAGATAAATGAACATATTTTATCAAGCAGCTACATAAGATCCATTTCATTCAGGATCATTAAATGGTAACTCATGAAATGTGTGTAGATGAGTATTGGGAGGAAATGGAAAGAGATAATTGACATCAACGATAAGATCCATTACAGCGCTCATGTATATTTCTCTGTTGTACTATGTTTTTCTTTTCAGATTGGCTATCAAAAATAATATTGGTAATTTTCTTTTCTCTACTTGGTGTTGGATGATTCGAAGAGGGAAAGATCAGCAAAGAGCCAATACAATGTGTGATGGCTTACTGTATCGTTCCTTGATTTTATGCTAGACTTTAATTCTCTGTATCAAACAAGTGTATGTTATTTCTTTAGTAAAAGTATGTGACTAACAGGTTATCTTGGTTCTAATGCGTGTTCCTCACTTATTTTCTTGTATTTTGAATCATTGATAGTATTTTATATAAATTTCGGCCTGTTTAAGGAGGCATGTTTTCGGCCTGTTGGCCTATTTTGCAGTGTGGCCTGTAGATCTGTCAATTTGCTTAAAAATTTTCAAAAATTCAGGCTTCCTTAACAGGCTTCAGGCCAGGCCCAGGCCTAAAATTTGGCCTCCAATAGGCCACAGGCTAGGCTCAAGCTAGTTTATGCCTTAATAGACGAGGCCTGTTAAGGCAAAAGCCTGGCCTGGCCTGGCTTGTTTCCACCCCTATCTGGGAGCTTCTATCTTGCATCTGATCAAAATTTCCCACCAAGACAGCTCTTTGGGGAATTTGGGCTTGTTTGGGAAATCCCACTTTATTCTTAGCCCAATATTTTCGGCCTCATCTTCCATGGACAAACCGCTACTTTGCCCTTCATGTAACCAATTCGACCCATGTGAATCAAAACAATCAAATTCTCCGATTTAATAAATTGAAAAAAAAAACACATTATTATATGTGAAACATCGTGTTTCAATTCAAGATTAAACTTTTGTATATCAATTACAACATAGCATACATTTTACAACTTAACATCAAGAACTTACAATATAGGTTCCGTAAATCACAACTAAACATTTATAACAATTACAAAATTTAGAGGGCTTCAATGCAGGCCAGTTTACGGGTTGTGTGTAATATCCTGAATTGTAATCAAGGATTAATAACTTCAAAGTGGTGTAATTAATGATAATTAAGCACTTTTGAAGTATATGTTGTGTAATGTGATACAAAGGTGCTTAGTGATGGTTTAGTAAAGCATTGTGTCAATCAGGGGAAAAATGGTAAATTTACCAACAGACTGGTCAGTTACCGAAGAGGAAACTCGTTGGTAATTGAGATTAATGGCTAGGATTGGTGAAGCAAGAAGTGGAATCAAGTGTGTATGGGAAGATGTGAGTTCATGAAAGGGGGAAAGGAGATCTTGACAAGTGGCATTGTGATTACCATAAGATTGGTTAAAATGTCAAAAGTTATTTCCATCTCTCATCCTCCTCTCAAAGTCGGATGTGTGTGTGTATGGGGCAAGGGAAAAAAACGGTTTCATCATCATCTCTCATCTCTCTCCTCATTCTCCCTCCATTTCCGGTGAGCTAGGCAAGAAAGAGAAAGGAAGGGTTTGAATTTTATGTGAGTATTTGACTCTAAATGCTCACTTCACCTTCATTGATTTTATTCAAGAGGTCAAGAGCTTCGTTCCAATATTTTCAGATTTTTGATTTGTGGTGTGTGGAAACTTGAGGAAATTTGAAAATGGAAGAATCAAGGTTTTGATTTTAGCAAGTTTAAGAGGTAAGCTTTTGATGAATTTTGGTATATATGTTATGATTTTTGGTTAAGTTTAAGAGGTAAGCTTTTGATGAATTTTGGTATATATGTTATGATTTTTGGTATACTAATGTGTAGGAAATGGTGTATGATGTGTTATAATGTCATTAAGTTTGATTTGAGGTTGAGTAAGGAAGTTTGGCAAATTGTGGTTTTTGGTGATCTTGTAGTCTAGAGATGGGAATGTGTTGCTTGAGTGGGAGTTTGGCTGTTTTGAGGTTACCAATAGGTTCCTTGTGTTAAAATAAGTGAGAATGAGTTTGAGTACAAGCTTTAGGACCATTGATAGCAAATTGGTCAATTCTGGAAAACCTTATCAGTTGTTGCGAATCTGACATTTGATAAGCCTCACTTGAGTGAGGGAGGGTCTCACTCGAGTGCGGTATGAATTTCTGGGTATTTTAGTTAGTCTTCAAGCAGAAATCACGGGTGCACTTCTTCATCTTCGAGTGACGTGCGTCATCACTCGCGAGCATTGGAAAGTCACTTGAGCACTAGGGCTAGTGCTCGAGTGCACTTATCATTTGGGAGTTGGGTTGCTCTAGGTAGTCACTTGTTGGGCCTCATTCTTTGGTGGTCGAGTGCACTTGTAGTCATTGCTCGAGTGTAGCTTCCTGTGCTCGAGTGAGTGTGAGAAATATTTTGAGGTTTGCTCTCGGGCAGACACTTTCTGTGTCACACTTGTTGGGACTCTAGCACTGGTGAGGGCAACACTCGAGTGAGACCTTATTCACTCGAGTGAGATAGCTCAAAATGAGTGTGCTTTACTCGAAAAAGGTATCTTCAGAGTAGTTTCTCCCAACCCTTTGGGGATATGTTTAGGCCTATAGTAGCACCCTAAAGAGTCTAAATGATAACCAACATAAAGTACTACAAAATTGGAAAACTTGGAAAAGAGATTGACGGGTTGTCCCTGATTTGGTTTATAGGATTTGATATTTGCCACCCTCGAAAGCCCATGGTGCGGAAGAATGTTAGGAAGGAACAAGGAAGTGACTCCTCTCTTATACTTTATGTGAAAGATTGTATGTATGTTTGTCGTGCATTGAGAATACATTGTGACATTGTGATGCTTTGTGATCGTAGTGAAAGCTGACGCCTAGTGAATACTTTGTGAATACATTGTGATCACAGTGAAAGCTGACGCCTAGTGAATATTTTGTGAATACATTGAGATCGTAGTGAAAGCTGACGCTTAAAGCTTATAGCCATAAGTGCTGTCGTTTGTGGTGTGAACCACGTTACATTGTGATGATGCTAACATGACCTTATATGCTTTGTGTTTATGCACAGTATGAGTGATTTGTTACTACTGGGATTCTCTTGAATCTCATTCTTTCCAATGACTAACATTTCAGACAGGGCTAGTGGCGCTAAAGAGAAGCAGGCAACCCGGAGTGATTAGGACCCTACGGGGTATATTTGATTTTGGAATGTTGATTATCTACCTTTAAACTTGGGATTATTGTATATTTTGAGGTATAGATATTACTTTTGATTTTTGGGTGATGTAATCCCCTAGTGGAGACTTATGAAACCCTTATACCATGTTTGTTTTGGCGATCAGATTGCTTATAACTTGCTTTTCACGTAGATCGAGACACAACTCCTCTCACATACTTACCTCGTATACCGTAAATTACGATTGAAAAGCTACTTTTAAGCATTCCAATCGATCATCCAAACGAGCAATAGATTATATATGAATAGACCTCGGGAGTTGTCGGGGATTTGGTAATACACTCTGATATATGTGAATGTAAATTAACTGCACAGACAATTATATTCGAGTTTTGAAATTGAGACCAGGATAGGGAAGAGTTTTACAAACATTTTATGAAAATCCTACTATAAGGTAGGAATTTGAAATGAGTTTAAATTATCCGGCGGTCTCTAATCCAATTCAATTATGTGATATCAAACTATAATTACGTGTTTAAAGATAGGGGGTTACATTGCGGACCAACCCGCCACAACCCACAAGTTGAATAGGCTGATAAGCCCGCCTATTTGTATTTTAAGAATAGCATTAAAGGGTAATTTTAAGTTTAACGATGAAGTTTTTGTTAGGATCGGTAGGTACAGCAGAAGAATTATAAAAATTTTTACCGATCCTAATCCAGGATCTATCGACGACGTTTAAATCGGGTTAGAAAGAACTTGTACCTTTTTCTTTACTTAAGGTTTTCACGATCTCTAGGAGCCAACACCTCAGGTCCGCTCCCTCTACCGGTATCCACACGAATGCTCTCCAACACGGACTGCATGCTAGCGCCTCCAATGTCTCCTAGGATTTCCCTTACGGCTCTCAATTCTCATGCATGATGAGTCTATCTGCTCTATCAAGTTTATAACATATGAGGGCTATATTTAAATTTCAAAATTAATCATCATTAATTTCGAAATTAATCAACAATTAATTATCTTGATGACTAATTAAATAAATTCAATTTAAATTAAATCTGTCCAACAGTTTTAATTTAACCTATTTATTTAATCCAAATAAAGAGTCATTAGATTTAATTTATCTTCATAAATTAAATCTAAGATACTATATCTCTATCATGTTAGTTATTAAATTTAATATATCTTAATAAATTAAATTTAAAACTAACACAATATAATAATATAATAATATATACACACACACACATATATATATAATATGTATTTCGAAAATACATATCTATATAATATTATTAACGAATTTTATATTACATATATATATATATATATATAAATATAAAATCCGTCCACCCTAAATTAAACATTATCTCGTGTTGGGTCATTCTTGTGTGCGACCCTATAGGCCCATATGAAATTAGTAATGAGCCAATAATTGTACTAACCCACAAGTCACATGCGGCCTCTAGCAAGACATTACGACTACCCAATTCATATGAGGATCGTTAATACGATGCAATCTGTCATACAATCATGTCATGTCCCTTTTGTCACACGATATATCGGTCAAGGATGAGACATGGATAATGTCATCCTCATATCCTGACCATTACTTTCTCGATTCTTGAGTAGTTTAACAATAGAAATGGAAACTCCTTTCCATTGTAGTATGGCCATACATTTCTCAGACTCACTTATCGAGCGGCCCGGTAATATCTCTCTACTAATGTGAGGGACAAATTCCATCTTGATCATTCATATTTCTTTGCATGAAAAACCACCAAGCCCGATCATAGCCTTTATCATCACCCAGTCAAAAGTGACTTGACTAGTTCAAAGCTTAGCAACTCTCATGTAGGAATCCATGATGACCTCATGTCTAAGGGCATAGTGACGTGGTTATACACGAGAAAAGCTTATGACTTGATCCATGTAGCTTTCTCATAGTGGGTTGGTCCAACACCTTGTACTCTTACAAGTGTCTAAGATTTTGATTCGTATCTCCATATCTTATCAAAGTCATACTGGTCTTGTTTCATCTATGCTCCCACATAGATGACCAACCAGGGACATTTTAGGACAATCTTCATGAATTATCCAAGGATACAAATATCACAGTTAACATGCAAATAATATGATAGCATAATAAAGAAATTTCATTAAAATAATAATGTTCAAAGTACAATGATTGGCCCTTAGGGCATAATTTCCAATAGTTTTGTGTAAGGGAGCTTGGTATCATAACATTTTTTTAGGTGCAAAATTATACATAACTTTTTTTAAATGGAGCAAATTTATCACAGCCTTTAATTAGATTAAACGGCCCGTTACTTTATTTATGGTGGGGACCACATTGATGTATAGATGTAATGCGTTGGATATGCGGCAAGCAACATCCTCTCTGGATTGGACCAAGCTTGTCTTCTTTTCTAAAGCTGTCCACTACCACAAAATGATGCTGTTTTAACATCAAGATATAGAGAGAGTGCATGGGTCACAGTGAAAAAGGCGGTATGAATTGTGAGGCGGTGCTCCTAACAGATAATAATAATAAAAAAACTTAACCCTCCTTAATCTACTGCATTCAAGTCAACTTTTCTTTTTAAAAATAAAAATTAAGGACGAACTGACCAAGTGGACCTATAGATTTTTCCTAAATATTTGTGTTTTAGCTTGGGAAAATTTCATAAAAATGCAATTAAAAATAGAAAATGATAAATTGGTACTGCGAATTTATCAAATCCTAAGTTAGGCCTGAAGTAGGAATATGTGATTCCCAATTCTGACCAAATGACCTAAATGCCTTTAGTTCAATTCACAAGTTTCAAAAGTCAATAATAAAATATGTATCTATATTAAAAATTTCATATTTTACATTAACGACTTGACTTTTATATATTTTATAACTTCATATCCAAAACATTAAGGATAATTTTAAGGGGCACAAGTTTTAAGGGTCAATAATGCATTTGTATCTATATTAACAACATCAGATTTGTAACACCCCAAAATTTATTCACTAAATATATTGTAATTATTTGCGAAATTCAATCAAATGGTGAATATTCATGAATTTGGAATTTATAGATTTTATAAATGTTCATTTTCATGAGAAATTTTGCTAGAATAATTAAATTATGGAAGAAATTTGGGTAAATTAAAAAGCCCGCTATTAAGGCCCAAAAATGGAGAAATAATATGGAAAATATTTGGTCCAGAAATAAATAGAAATTGGCCAAATAGAAAGGAGAAAAGAAATTAAATTAAAAAGGTAATGACAAAATTGTAATTTTGCCAATTTAGCATAAAATTAATTATTTTCCAATTTAGCATCAAATAAATATGAATTTATGGAAAATTTGAGTAAAAGTGCAAATTTTACCAAAATTATGACTTTACGTATATACGTAACTTGTACAAGTTGTAAGGCCAATTTGTACATGGAAGAAGGACCCTTGTGGTGTCATTACATGTAACAAAAAGAGAAAATATGAGTTGCATGTAAATTGGGCTCAAGACATCTAGTTACATAAAGTTATGGATTTGTACCTTAAAAGACATAATATTGGAATTATGACATAAGCAATAAATTAGATGACATAAGCAAGCATATTTATAAAACAAATACGCACCTTCTTCCTCCCATTTCCGTCATTTTCATGCAGCATAGAGAGAGAGAGAGAGTTTGTTCAGTTAGAGAGAGAAGGAGAAGAAAAAGCTTGCAAAAGTAAGTGATTTCTTTGGTAAATTGGTTCCTAACGTGTATAACACTGTTCCTAAGCTACTTTTCTATGTTATTCAAGGTTTGGGAAGCTCAAATTCAGTTCATGGGAAGGCTAAGGTTTCAGCCTAAAGGGGAAAAGCTAGAGAAAGAAAAGGTAACCTCCAAAACTTTGAATATTGCTTGTTCTGGCTGTTGTGGTCGATTTAATCGATAAAATTTCATCATATTGTCTTTGGTTTTGAATTTGGGAAATGTGATGTTGGAAATGTTATGCTGCCAAAATTGGGTCTAAATGGCAGTTTAATGCAATTAAATAGTTAATAGAGTGATTAGAAGTAGAAAGGAGCACGACCGCAAAGTTAGAGTTGGATTTTTGATGTTCTGATGATTCCATTGAGTTTAGGAGGAAAAATTAGATGGAGTTACAATTGTTACTTTTTTGAAAAAGCTCGAAAAATCATTATTACGAAAAGGTCCCTTAAATCTAGAAAGCGGAGTTGTCAAGGGTATATCTATCTTTTGGTAGTGAATTTGATAATTCTGAATCTAGAAATGGACTCCTTGGGCAAAAATAAGTTAGAAGAAACGCAGTCAAAATTTCAAGAAAAGGATGGTTGGATCGGTACGGCGGGGTAGGGCGGGGTCCCCAGGGGCATTTTGGTAATTTTCACTATAAGCTAATATAACCACTAGAAACACTATCGAAGTTTCAAAATGGTACATGAATGGGTTTTAAATTAATTCTTGTACATTTGATATTTTAGGAATGAGTTGGGAGTCTGGGCTTGGCACGTTTTATGAGGCACACAAAACAGGGTGAAAAAGACTTAAAGTAGGGACATTATCCTTCATACATCATGTCATAGTTCATATGATTGTGTGGTTGCCATTGTTTGTACTTTTATTAATCAACATTGTTTGCCTAAAAGAGCTAGTTAGTGCCGGAACTATACTTACACTTGAGGGTTGGGTAAGAATCCAACCGATCTATGATTAGTGGGCAGGAGCCCTACTCATATATACATGACGATGATGTTTTATATTGTTCATTAATAGGTGCATACATGATACATATCATATCTACTTTTCACATTTTATATGAATGATAGTATGCCGCTACTAGGATTCTTTGGAATCTCACCCCCTTTTTCTAAACAAAAATATCTTAGCGGGTGTCAGTGGCTCGAAAGGCAAGGACGTAGATACAGGAAACTAATGTGCACATTTCCTGAGATGAAGATCATGGTTATATATAGTCTGTATTGGGAATATTTTTGGATATTCTGTACATATTTGTAAATATTATCAAATTCTATACAGTTGATTCCGGTCTATAAACAAATACTTATCAGTATATTTGTACTTTTTTTGTATGCCTGTGGAACTCGATCTCTATTACTCTGTGAATAATGAAATGGAAACGGGTGTTGATAAGATTTTATATTAAAGATTTCACTTTCATGTTTTACAATAGAACTGAGGGCAATATAGTCAGAATTGAAAATCCCAAATTCTTACTTCAGTTCTGATCTAGGATTTTATAAATTCACAGTACCAATTCACTTTTAATTGTAATTTTTTGGCATTTTCCCTTTTAACTTATGAGACATTTTGATAAAAGATTTTAAAAGACTTAGCTTGTTTATAGTATCCCCGACAAATAAATAAAAAAAGTGTGAATATAATCTTTCGTCCTTCAAATTTATCCTCAGTTTGGTTTTGGTCTTTCAATTTTCAAATTATAAATTTTGGTCTTTTAAATTTTATTCCATTTAAAACACTAATCCTTATAGTTTAATAATTATATGGTCCATTTTATCTTTTGAAGGACCAAATCATATAGTTTTAAGTTTAAGGGACTAAAACCAAAATAAAGACAAATTTAATGGACGAAAGATCATATTAACACTTTTCTTATTTATTTGGTAGGGGTATTATGGAAAAAACACCCTAATTTTTGTTTACTTTTTATTAAAATATCTTATAAGTTAAAACGCACATATTTTAATATATATATATATATATATGGGTACACTTCATAAGTTCATCTTTAATTTTTATTTTTTAAAAGAAGTTGACTTGAATCAATTAAACGAGGGAGGATTAAGTGTTTTTTAATTCATTACGCCCTGTTTATTTCATGGAAAGTTGAGGAGGGAAAGGGAATATTGCAATGTTCCTTAGCTAAAAATGCGTTTGGCTGCCCAAAGTGACGGCAACTGAGATTCCCGCCAAGTCGAATGTTCCTTTAAATATGGGAAAGTGAGTTCCGACCAAAAGTGGGATGAACTTCAAAATGTTATTGGCAAGATAAAATGTGGGACAAAAAAGCCCATGAAAATATAAAATAGATGAAATACGGAGGCACAATGCGCAGAAGGCTTTAGTGAACCAGCTTGGTATAGAGTCAAAAGCCTATCTGGAAAAGGGAAGAGGCGAACATCGTGCAAAACAGAACTCCGAATCAAGGTAATGTTGTTCTGATTATGTTGTCCTTTATGGTGTGAAGTGGGCAATATGTTTGCTGTCTGTGCTGTTTGTTGAACAACTGAAGAGATGCGCAAAATGCTATAAGGCTATGTGTATGTGGGTTAATTTAGTATGAGCTTATAAATTGGTATGTTTGTGATGTGGGTCGTATTGGTTGAACAGAAGTGAAAGAATAGTAGAGTCAAAAGCTGAAATGTTTTGGTTGCTTGCTAATTGACAATGTGCTCTGTTTAGTGTCTTGCAATTAGGTTTTAATTTTAAGTAGATGTAATTTATATCATGAATGCTTAACTATGAATGAAGTTAAAGTTTTGATGGTTGTGGGTAATGTGGAATTAACACTGGTAGATGCAAGCAGTGAAACATAAACAATGTCAGTAGAAGATAGAATGGGTTAGACGATTTATGCATAAAATAAGTGGGTTGTGTTTAATGCGTGAAAAATGTGGGTGTAATTTTGTTCATTGGCTCTTAGTTTAAAATGTGATTTGTTTAAATGTGTTAGTGTGGTTTGGAAAGAGGCGTTGTTAGATTATACTGTAAAGCGAATCAGTATAGGAAACATTGTGTAGGTATGGAGCCACAATCGGATCAAATGTTTGCCATGTTGGCTGGGTGCCTTGCTTTGCTTCTTGCAGTTAGGAGGTTGCTTTTAATTATGATATTTGCTGTGGGAGGAGGTAGACCGAGGCACTTACTAGATAGGTCTTTTAGATTAGATTTTCATACAAAGTGAGCAAATTTGAGGGCAATGATATACAGTAGTGACACCACTTGCTTCAACCAAATTATGATGTATCGGGCAACTTTTGATAAGTTGTGTAACATGTTAGACACAATTGGTGGATTAAGACTAACAAAACATATGTTAGTTGATGAGTAAGTAGCAATATTCCTGCACATATTGGGGCATCATGTCAAGAACAGGGTCATTCAGTTTGAGTTTGGTAGGTCAGGTTAAACAATTAGTAGATACTTTAAAATTGTGTTGAATGCAACAATTAGACTACAATCATTGCTTTTGAAAAGAGGAGAGGCCATTCTGGAGGACTCAAATGATCATCAATGGAAGTGGTTCAAGGTATAAAAATTTTATAGTTATGTCATAAAGTGTATTTACTTCGTATGCTAAATTTAATTGTATATATAAAGGGCTATAAATTCTAATTGTGTTTACAGGGGTGCTTAGGTGCATTAGATGGTACTCACATATGTGTACAAGTCCTGGCAGAGCATAAGGGAAGGTACCGAAACAGAAAAAGAGAGGTGATAACCAATGTGCTAGGTGTTTGCTCACTGGATGCGCAGTTCATCTTTATATTGCCTGGTTGGGAAGGCTCAACAGCGGATGGCGGGTGTATAAGGACATGACATGGGCTAAGAGTACCATAAGGTATGGCCTGCAGTAGTGTATTGTTAGTGTAAGTTTGTATGATATGGACATGTAATGATCAAGTTACGAGCATTGCTCATATAAATGTTTTTATTGGCTTGGGCAGGAAAGTACTACTTGGTTGATGTAGGGTACACGAATTGCCAAGATTTTTTGGTGCCTTATAGAGGGCAAAGGTACCACCTACATGAGTGGAGGCAGGGACACCAACCCCAAACTCCGCATGAGTGCTTCAACATGCGACATTCGTCAGCCCAAAATGTCATTGAAAGGTGCTTTGGGATACTAAAGTTGCGTTGGGCAATATTGAGGAGTGCTTCTTTTTTATTTGGTGAAGATTCAAAACAGATACATTGTGGCATGCTGGTTGTTATATAACCTAATTCGTCGAGCAAGAATTCAAGATTCGCTAGATGAACAGCTTGACTCATTTGAGCGGATAACTTTAAGGTTATCGCTGATGTTTTGCACGAAACAGTTACATCATTGAACAAAACCATTATGTATGTGTTTGAGAAACTAGGCAACCAACTATCAGGTCAGGAAAGGCAAGCACAATTAGATGCAAAAGGTGCTGGCCTGTTCATGGAAATTGTTGAGGTTGAAGGCTTGACACTGTTTGAAAAAATGTAGCTCATATCAAGATTATGGGTTCTGAGCAACTACTCAATGCGTTTGCAAAAATACCTACGGTGTACAAACCCTCATAGATCCATAGCTTGCTAGAGAAGTAGTTATGTAATGCAGACGTAGCTTTTGCAGATCAGTATGTATGTAATGACAGTAATGATGATTTTGGTGTAACATAGTGCAGAAACACAAGTGTCTATCTCTTTTGGTGTAATATAGTGACGAGACAAAAGTGTATATTTGTTTTAATTCATATAAATGGTCTGCAAACTTTGCACCATGTTAACTCAGTGTTAAAGGAAATGTAACCATGGGACAAAGTTTGTGTCCAATGCAATGTGATTGTATAATTATGGGCTGCTCAACTGAGATCTTAACACGTGTCAGCTTTCAATATTTAAATTAATTTTTCAGTTACTTTTCCATATGGATGCTTTCTGAAGTTCGAACCATATACCTAAGTTTAAACTTTGGTATCCACTCTGATGGGCAGATTCAAATGACACTTACATTTGTAAGTTTGAACTTACATGACGCATTCGAACTTCATAGCCAATTTAGACAAACAATTCGAGCCAACTTTTCTGACAGTAAACCAGATTACACACCTGTGTGAATGTCAACCAGTGCATGTCAGATTCATATTGCACATAAGCCTTGTAAGTTCGAACTTACATAGTGAATTCAAACTTCATACCCATTTTATTCAAGAAATTTGAACCAATTTATCAGACACTCAATTAGCAACCATTAATATGTGAATGGCAATCTGTGTATTTCAAGTTAAATTACTTAGATTCATAAACAAAATAACACCATGTGCACCAACATAATTTTTTAGAATATAGCATATTTGGGAACATTACATTTCATCCACAAAAATTACCAGTTGTCCTACTTCACATGTTTGCCTAGCATCCACTTCCTATTCCATAATCATACCAAACACACTTTTAACCCCACTTCCACTTCCTATTCCACTTCTAGTTCTACTTCTATGTCCACTTCCACTTCCATAAAAAAATCTTTTATGGAACTAAATAAGGCATAAGAGTTAGACCAATTGAAAAAAAATCCAAATCTTCGTAGTAAAATCCAACTACTACCGGACACATAAAATCCAGGTAGGAAAAGGAAACTCATTTTTTGGCTATATTCCTGTAAGTTACTTGGTTATAATAACACATGGAGGCCTCACCTTACTTGTTTATAATAACTCTGTTCAAGCAGGTTGCAGCTAGACAGGCTCTGTTCCTGAAATCGCCATCCTTGTCTGAATCACAGAATCCTTGAACACTTCTTCCACTGGAACTATATTTCTCAAACAGCCATGATCTAGTGAGAGAGATGTGACTTTGACTTGCAAGCTTTCTAAAGATAAAGTTAGAGATGAGAGTGAGATGGTGAGATGCAATGGGGATTGGGATCTGGAGATGGCCTTGGCCGACGCTGACGAGAGACATTGAGATAGTGAGAGACGAGAATGATAGTGACAAAGTTGAAACTGAAAGAGTGAGCACTGCTACATGGCATGACGGCGATGACGCTAAAGAGAGGAGGACAGAGGTGAGATCATGTGATACATGCGGCTGTGCCTCTGTACGTTGTCATCTTGTTTGTGCTAGAAGCCGAGGGCAAGGAGGTCTGTGGCTCTATGCGACACTACGACAACATTTAGGTTAAAAAAGTTTTACTGAATAAGAATGTATGGTTATTTATCTTGATAAGATAGGAAATTCAAAAATTTTTCTTATTATGTTTTAGGCTAAAGTATAGTTTTAGTCTTTTAGGTTTTATATGAATATACTTTTGGTCACTTAACTTTATAAAGTATATTTTTAGTCTTATATTTCTAACACTATTAGTATTGCTTGAGAAATACTTACATACTCTAAGAGTACCACGTCATCTAAACTCTGTCCAATTAAAATACAACAACTTAGATCATTTTAATCCTAGTTGGTAGGTAACGCATATGAAAAAAAATCACTTTTATTTGTTTTTAAGAAAAATAAGAGTTCATCATTTGTTTTAGTTTTTTTGTTCAAACTAAGATGTGTGTTTTTCTTAAAAACAAATAAAAGTGATTTTTTTTAAATGAGTCACTTGCCAACTTGAATTAAAATTATTTGAGTTATGTTTTTATTGGATAAAGTTTAAATGATGCGGTACTCTTCGAGTTTGTAAGTATTTCTCATGTTGCTATTGGAAAATGTTGATGCAACAAACTCAATGGATGATTGTACAGCTAATAAAGCGTATTTAAGTTTTTAATTTTTTAATATAATATATTTAGATAATTAAACTAAAATAAACTGACAAATCACTGCAAGTGAGAACGAGATTTTGATATTTAGATTATTAAAGTAAAATTTTTTAATACAATCAAGGTTTGATATTAACTGCTTAATTAGGTTTTTAGATATTTTTCAATTTACATATATTTTAAATTTAAGATTAATAGCATTTAATTATACAATCATCAGTTAGGTTAATTTACAAAATTATCACTTGAATTTGTTGCATCAACATTTTATATTATCAACTTTAACGGTGTTAGAATCAAATATCTAATATAACTCTCTAAAAGTTGAAAGTCTATAGTGAATGGTCCTAATAATCATCCAACATGTCATCATTAGCATTTAACCATTGACTACTTTTAAAAAAATTCATAATTACAAGTCAAATTTTAAAAAAAACCTTGTGTGGCATTATTAACTTAAATGATTGGTCCATCTCAAATAATATCTATTAGTCATATTAGTAAGCAAAATTTTAAAATGCATCATTAATGAGTTTACATTTTCCTAGATAGTTTTCAACCTCTAATTGAAAGAAAATCTCTTAAATTAAATATATTTTTTAAATTTATTGATTATTAATTAATTTATTTAACTTTTTATATCACAACTTCCAACATGCACTATAATAAGTCTTTAATTAACTGAGGTGGTGAAACCCTACGAGCGACAGTAAAGTGAACCTCCTGTCGACATTGTGTCCTTGATCTTACTTATCATCTCCAGTATCGTCACTCTACGGTGGTTGTTCTCTGGCATGTACTGAAGGAGGTTCGAACCCTAGGGCTTTATCTACTCTTAAAATTTGACCGTCGTAGTTCTCCGGCATCACGATGGTCAACACGTGATGCAATTGGAAGATAGTTGAAACTCTGGGGATGATAGATTAGAACCTAATAAATCTAGTGGTGGAACACTTGTGGTGCGATCTCACCTCTCCTTAACTCTCTGGTGACCTTGTGGGTTCCCTTCCATTCGCATTTTTCTCCAATAATCATAAAAGCTTCCTTAATCTCACTTGGCCTAGGACTGCGTCTCTTCCAATTAGTACTTTCAGCTAGTATATGTGGACTGAGGGACATATTTATGTTCTCAATTTGAAGCTTATGCTCCTAAGGTACTACTAGTCTTTAAGGGATTGTAATTTGCTTTTTCCGATATGGCAAGATTGTGGATTATTGGTGCTCTGATTCTCGATAGTTGGGGTTTTTTTTATTAGAAAGGACTTTGGGATGGTCATGATGGTTTTGGGTGGAAGATTCAATTTTCTTGTTTCTTGAAGAGTGAGGATGGTTTATCACTCATATCTAGCTTTGAATATCTCTTCTCTCCGTTCAAACTTTACAACAATGTCATTGGCCTTCTTGCTTTAATTGTTGCTCTTTAGGTTCTTGTACTGAAATATATCCTCCTTCTACTATAATTTGAGACTTAGTGTGTTCTAGTGGTTGTTTTCTGGTTTCATTTCCTCTGGTCTTTACTTTAATGGCTCTTACACTATTAATTTGGGCAAATATGAAGTCAAAGTAACTGTTACCAAGCATAGTTCTATAGTTTATGTAACCCCCTGCCTTAAATAGTGTAATTATAATTCGATATCACTTAATTAAATTGGTTTAGAGACCGTCGAATAGTTCAAAACTCATTTAAAACTCCCTTTTATAGTAGGAACTTTACGAAATTTTCAAAACTTCTTTCCTATTCCGGTCTCAAATTCAATTATCGAATATAATCACCTGTGCAGTTAATTTACATTTAAACATATCAGAATATCTAATAGCAATCCCGGCCACCCCCGGGTTCCATTCATTCACTATAGGGTTTTTATTCCCATATAAGGGATTACACCACTGTATTCCACTAATATTTACAATCCAAAAATAATTTACAAGATCCCTGTCCAACAGGTTTAACCAACACGTCCAAAATAAATGTCCCTATAGGGTTCTAACCGCTCCGGGTCATACGCTTCTCCTTAGAGCCACTCGCCCTGTCTGAAAGGTTAGTTAAAGGAAAGAGTGAGATTCAAGAGAATCCCAGTAGTAACAAAACAATTATACCACACATAAGTACACCGCATGTAAGCAAATCATCATACAGCAGCAGCAACACAAATCACACACCACCCTCATCCCCTTTCTCCGCCGGGAAGGCACACTGTCCTAACCCGAACTGTTGTTAGCTACTCAGGGACTATTGGCGTGGTAGTGTATACACATAGCCTTATAGCTCATATAGCTATCTGGCTTTCACAAATGGCCCGTCGGCCTTCACAAATAGCCTTTCGACCCACATAATCACATATACCACACCTCATCCTCATCCCCTTTCTCCGCCGGGAAGGCATATAACCCTTGCCCGATTTGTTGTTAGCTACTCAGGGACTATTGGTATGATGGTGTTTACACATATTCACAATGTCGCAGTATACGAGTTTATCACAAAACAATGATAATACACACATACAATGCATCACATATGGTACGAAAGAAAAGTTACTACCTCGTTCTTCCTGATGTTTGCTGGCTCAGTGGGCTCACGAGGACGGCAAATGTCGAATCCTATAAACCAAATTAGGGACAATAAATCAATCTCTTTCCCAAATTCTTTTTCTATAATACTTTAAGTTGGTTATCATTTGAACTCTTTAGGTGACTATTTTAGGTCTAAACATATGCCTAAAAGGTTGGGAAAAACTATACCAAAACCACCTTTCAAAAATGCAAAACACTGATTTTTGGGGGTGGGCTGCGGCCCAAAACTGTCCAGACAAGCTCAGAAACATTTGGGCTGCGGCCCAAAATCCTCGGGCTGCGGCCCAGAAAATCCAGTTTCCTGGCTGAATTTCCAAAAATCATAACTAATTCCAAAAAAATAGAAATGGAGTGATTCCAAAGCCAAATGAAAGCTATTTAAGTCCTCTTTCAAGGAAAAATATTGGCCATTACTGGAAATCACCACAAAATTCCAGATTTACCAAAAACCTAACATTGTGCCAAAACAGAATCCAGTTTTGATGCCAAACTTTGGACAGTTCGAACTCCCAGATCAAAAAGCTAAATGACACAAAATTTGTGTCCATTTTGAATCTTGAGATGTGAACTTTAAGACTGGAAAGTTTCATAATTTTTCAACATCATTTGCCTAGTCAAAACGTCCACACCATCTGACTGTCCAGAACAGACTTATATTGGACAACATTTCCATTTTTGCACCAATGCTTCCAATGGTTCCCAAATTTCAAATCACATACTATTTTCACACAATTTGGCTCAAGGAACACATTGGAACTATCAAAATGACCATATTCATTATCCATGGGCATGTTCTACCACAATCACCACATATCACCTTAACATCTCCAATCAACACACACATTGCAATCCATTCCAACCCAAAATTCCAAGCCAATTCCAAATGCACAAAGACACTCTATGACACTAATTTCCATATTAAACACTAACCAAGTCATGCTTTTCGAAATTTACCAAAAATCAGGGCAAATTCCAAAGTCCTCAAAACTCAATCAATAATCAAAACAACCATACCAAAGTACATCAACTATTCACCTCTTATGTCTTCCAAGGCCAACTTCTTGATTCTTCAACTTTCCAAAATTCACAATCTCTCAACCACCACCAATGAAAATTCTGAAACCATAGGTTTAAAGCTCTCAACTTCTTGCATAACATTAATAGAGAACATTTGAGCATATAGAGATGTTCACTTACCTCAACTCAAGCTTTTCTTTTTCTCTTTCTTGCTCAAACTCAGCAAAAATGGAAGTTAAATGAGAGAGAAAAGGAAGGATGATGATGATGCAGTTTTCCTTCACACATACACACATATAGCCGACCTTGACAAGGAAAGAGAGAGGGAAGAATATTTGACTTTGATCCAAGGGTCCTTATTTTGCCACTTGGCACCATCCTATTCTTCCTACCATGATTTCATGTAAACTTGCATGCATAGGATTCCACCTCTTGTTTCTTTCAATCCTAGCCCTTGATCTTGATTACTAAGGAGTGTTCTCAATGGTATCTAACCAGTTGGTCGGTAAATTTACCGTTTTGCCCCTGATTATCACAATGCATGATATATACTTCGAAAGTACTCAATTAATATTAATTACATTACTTTGAAGTTGCTAATCCTTGGTCACAATCCAGGATATTACAGTTTATAATTGGCTTCATTATGTTATTTCCAAATATCAACCTTTTCTTAGCAACCTTGTTGTGGACTTGGGTGTTTATTAGTCCCTTGGAGAAAGAAACATACAAGCATCTACTATACAACTTTGTATTGGTCACAAATGCTCAATATACCAGATTCAACATTCAGGCTCTGTACCTAGAATCCTTCGACATTTCCTCATGAACCCAGGAAATACTTTTGTGGGTTTTTATAATCATTTTGACAAAAAGAAAGTTGAAATTATCAAAGCATAAACTTCAAATGTTAAGAGATCCTTTTGATCTTTAATGGCTCATGCAGATAGATGACAAATTATTTTCAAAAGCTTCATTTGAAGGGCTTGTTAAAAGGAGTCTTGGTATTTCTGGAATCTGTCAAGATAAGAGAGTTAATATGAGTGCTTGGGACTCCCTATTTCTTAGCATTGATTAGATTTTTCAAGTCTCTCTTTATGCTTATTGTGCTTTTATGATTTGGAAAAAAATTCGTACTTGGAATTTATCGAGAAAGCCACATGCTAAAAGATTCTTTTCTTCTCATTTCAAGTCAGATTCAAAGATCTCCATTACTCCTCAATGGGTTAAAAAACAAAATTAGAATTATAATGGAGGACAATCCCATCTAAACCCAAAGCATGAGGTCAGAAGAAAGAAGGATTTGAGAACTATACTAATGTAAAACCTGTAGAATTTACTGTTGATAGAGACTAGAGTTCTCACTAACATCTGAAGAAGGTTTTTTAAGAGGTGGAAAATGTTGACCAGCAAGTACAACTTTAAAGAAGATATCTCAGTGTTCTCATGAAACCTCTAAATTCTCAAAAAAAGTCCCTTGGTTCCTTGTGAAAAAAGGGGGAAATCCCTCTTCGTCACAAAGACATTCACGAGTAACATATGTTCATCTTCTTAAGGTAAAGAAACTTAGAAGATAAAAGATTGAAATAGGTAAGAGCAAGAGCATGTCATCATATGAAGAAACAGAGCCTCTTTTTAAGGCTAAAAAATTTAAAAGAGCTTATACTGAAATGGGTAAGAGGAAGAGAATCTCTTTATATGAGAATTCAGATATTCCACCTCCTTTACTTTAGAAGATGTGTCTACCAATTTTTAATCCAGTTCAGGTTTAGGAAAATTTGATAGAGAGTATTCATCTCTTTGCTATTCGAGATCAATTGTCTCTTTAATCTCAGACTTTTGGCAAAGTGGATAGGGAAGCAGCTTATATAACACTTCCCCAAGGGCCATGAAGTTTTTAAGCTGGAACTGTCGTGGTTTTAATAAAACCACGAAGTACAAAGGTGTAAGCAGATGTTAAGAACTTATGATCCTGACTTTGTTTATCTTTCTGAGACAAAAATCCCTTTTGAATATTGATAAGTAAAATATTTACATATTTATTTTCCCTTATATGATTATTTTGTGGATGATATTTGAGCCTAATTTAATGAATTTGGGTGTAATTAATAAATAAATAATGATTTTGGCATGAAATAGAATTTCGTGAAAAATACTAAATCAGATCCTTTTTCAGTTTTCAGAAAATATTTGGAGCTCTAGATGTCAAATTGGGACATTCTTTATATGGATAAAAAGCTAAAAAAGAGCTCTACAACTTTTATGTTGAGGCCAAAACCTAATTCTATCTCCAAAGGTTTCGAATTTTGCTTGAAAGTTGAGAGCGTGAATCATCTACCATTCCACCAACCATTCCATCTACCATTGCACCAACTCCACTTCACCTACCACTTCATCTTCATGTTCATCTTCTACTTCATTTACCACTCATCTTTCATTTCACCTACTACTTTATCTACCATTTCACCTACTACTTTATCTACCATTTCACCTACTCCATTCTTCCCTATATATAGCCATCTTCTCCTTCACATTTGACACACCATTTCATATCCATTACTTTCCTCTCTTCTCCACATACACCATCTTAGAGTAGTTTAATGTATTGTATTTGCTTTTTGCATGCCTCTTTCATGGAAGGCTTAGGTAGCCCTCCTTTATGGATGGTATAGGTTGCTACCTACATGGAAGGTTTTACCTCTTAAATAGACGGCTAGATTTCTCTATTTTCATGCATCTTGTGGTTGTATTTTTATGTTTTAGAATTTAATAATGAAGTTTTATGCAATGTTTATGAAGTTTTCAATTTATTTTGGTTTTTTTTTAATTTTATTATGAGTTAAATTTTTATTTCCCTAGGGTGATAATGTAGCTTACTAATGACAGATTGAATCTTAAGTTATTAAATCTATTTTTAATTTTTCCTTCATGATTGAGTTTTAATTATTATTCTTAATGCTTTTGATTGATTGGCCATCTTTTGAATTATTTCAATATGCATGTTGAGACCGGAAGGAGATGCATGTGTATAGATTCTATAATTAAAACCATAACTTGCATATGAAATAGGAATATATTCATATGATTTGTGTAGTCTTAATGAGTTCCATAAATCTTAATACATGATTAATTGCTTAAATTGATATAGGAATATATTGTATTAGCAATTGGTTATAGAATTTCTTGACCTTGGAAGAAACTAGTAATTAGATTAGGGAAACTTGACTATCAATCATATGGAATAAATTGGACTAGAATCAATGAGTAAAAAACCAGACCGGACCGGCCGGTCGGACCGGAAAACCGGTCTCAAGGCCGGTCCGGTCCGCTGCTGGAGAGGGGGGAGGGGTCGAACCGGTGAGAACCGGGTTGGCTCGGCAAAACCGGCGGGCGGAGCGGTTAGGGCGGGTCGGATTTTTTTTTTCCAACACAAAAACGTCGCCGTTTTGGGTCATTCTGGGCAGCAAGCACCACGACCCGACTCGACCCGAACCGAAAGACCGACCCGACCCGACGCTTTTTGCCCTAAGCCCCTAATCGACTCGATGATTGCAGAGTATTCCACTGCCAGACGCGACGAGAATGAGAAATTGAGAATCTAAAAATTCTCAAAAATCATCGATTCATCCTTCTCGGTTTGAAACTCAGAATCATATCCAAATTCTTCATTCGTTCTTCGTGATTGGTAGCTGAAACCTGGAAGTGAAATCGACGGCGGCCTTTTGTGACGTCAATCGACGGATGTGAGTGCGTGAGAGGTGGATGGCGACCTTCGACTGTGTGTGATAGATGAAACTCCAAAACCGATCTGAAAGCTTATCTGACCTTCGACCTTCGGCTGATATGAACCACCTTCGACGCGAGCTGTGACGTTCGACGTGCGACGTACGACGTGCGACGTGCGACCTGTTTTGGTATTTTTTTAAGTTTTGATTTTTGATTCATTTCTTGTTGGCCTTTTGCTCTGTAAGTCTGTTGTCACTGTTCTGAATCCGATGAGCTACAATTTTAGGTTCATCGGATTTCTATTTGTCATGTTAGATTTCTATCTGTTCATTTGTTATCAATATCATGTTAGAGCTGTGACCTGTTATATTGTTGCGTACTTGCAAGTGATAAACTGATAATAAATTGCTGTTGTATTAAAAAAATGCAAGAGATATTCTGGGGCTTGACTTTGTAGTTTGTATCTCGCATAATGGCTTATCTTGAGCCTATCTATATAATGGCTTTGAATGATGATGTCACTACTACTTACCATTTCCCAAATCCAATACCTATTGACTCATCTCCAATAGATAAGCTTGATGAGTTGTAGAGTTTGTTAAGTGATGATTTACTCATTTGGTTATGGTTGATGGAATTGTGATGCTATTGGCTTGTTTGATGAATGATGATTGATATTGTTATGTTTTGATTATATTTTGATGTTAGTTATGGGTTTGCTTTGAAGAACTAACTAGGTATTTTAACTATTTTGATGTTGGTGATGACTTATGACTTATGAATGTTGATTATTTTGTTATTGTCAATTAAATTATAATATTTTAATATGACCGGTTCGACCACCGATTTGACCACCGGTCCGACCCCGGTTGACCCATTAACCCTTGAACCTGTGCCGTGACCGGTTCATTGACCGGTCCGGTTTTTCATTCCTTGACTAGAATAGATAGGTGATTCAATCCGGAATTTGCTAAGTGAAATATGATTCCTAGGGCTTTTTCTCATATTTGCTTTTATATTATTTGCACTTATGTTTAATCATTTTATTTTGTTCTCTCAAGCACCAACTAATCGATTGACTAAATAGAATTAAAATTACTCATTTTGGTACTTAATGATTAATCCTCATGGGAACGATACTTTACCCACTTCTGTATTACTTGATTACGATAGTGTACACTTGCACTATTTAATAGATCATTTACACCCATAACAAATCTTCTTGTAAACCGCTCAGATAAGTAGGTTTCAGTTGTTTATGTGGTTTCAATGCTATTAATCATGAAGGGGGTACTTGGGTTTGTTAGAAAGACTCTGTTGTTGTTTCTATTGTTGATTAGTCCCCATTCTTCTACCACTATAATATATCTAGTCATGAAGCATCTTTTTCTTATTACATTACCTTTGTCTATGGTTCCCCTTACTCTCTTCTTAAATATGTGCTTTGGGACTAGATTAAACAAACAAGTGCCTTTATCTCTTTACCTTGGATACTAATAAGAGATTTCAACCAAATTATGTCAAGCGATGAAAAATATAGTTGTTCTGGCACTTCTAGTGGAATATCCATATTTCATCAATGTCTAGAAGAAGCAAATTTGATGCATATCTCTTAGTATGACCCTACTTTTAATGGACCAATAACATAAAGGATGAGAATGCTATCTTTGAAAGGGTAGATATGGATTTTGTAATTCTAAATGGTTGCAAGCTTTCCCATCTTCGACTGTTATCACTCTTCCAATACCAGCCTCTAATCATAGCCCTATTTTATTTTTATCTGAAAATTGCTTCAAAAAAAATAAGCAAAGAAGATTTAAAAATTATTGGTTCTTCTTCTAAGATTATGAAGTAATCCTCAAAAGCTAATGGATGCAACAAGATACGGGGTTCTCCATCCTTTAGAGTTCATTCAAAGCTGTCAAGAACTCTACAAACCCTTTCTCAATGGAGTCGACACCACATAGGTAATTTACCATCCAGGATTTCTCAAGTAGAACAATTGTTGAATGATATTTTTAAGGAAATTTCTCTAGGTAGAATTATGGATTCTGATAAATTACAAGTCTTACAAGATACCAAGCATCACTTGGAGTTTCTCTATGATTATGAAGCAAGTTTTTGGGCTAAAAGAGCTAAGATAAAATGGATCTCAGAAGAGGAAAGGAACACTACTTACTTCCATTCAGTAGTGAATAAGAAATCATCCTCAAACTTAATTAGAAGTCTTCTCAAACATGATGGTCAATGGACCTTTGATTAAAGTAAGTTATTTGAGATGGCATTATCCCACTTTCAAGGTCTATACCAAGAACCACATCAAGCTTCTGTGGAAGCTATTATGGCTAGTTTTCAACACCTCCCTATTCCAACTCTATCAAATGATGAAATTGATCAATTGATGGTGCCCTTATCTAATCTGGAAATAAAAAAAATGCAATCTTCAGCCTCCCTAAAGACAGTGCATTAGGTATTGATGCCTTCCATGCTCATTTCTTCTAAAAACATTAGGATCTGGTAGGTTCAGACATAATTTCTACGGTGTATCATTTCTGGCAGACAGAACATTTGCTTAAATCGAAGAATAAAACTATCAACATCCTATTGCCAAAAAATGAGCAACCTCAGGACTTCAAGGACTTTAGGCCAACAAGTCTTTGTAATGTCATATATAAGATTATTTTTAAAGTTTTAAATAATCGGCTCAAGGCTTCTCTTCTCTATCTAGAGTTATTTCTAAAAATTAATGAGCTTTTTTGAAGGGGAGACTAATTTCTGACAATATCCTTTTGGCATAAGATTTCATGTCTCAAATTTACTCTTTTAGGGTAGGAAGGAAGAAAATAGTAGCTCTTAAGGTAGATTTTTCCAAAGATTTTTTTTCTAAAAAATCTCCTAAAATTTTATCATAGCTATTTTGAGAAGCATGAATTTTCTTGAGAAATGGGTGAATATGATTAGCTGGTGTTTATCAACTATCCAATATTAAATTCAGTTCAATGGAAAATTGACAATGTTGTGTTTCCTAACAAAGGAATCAGACAAGGTGATCCTTTATTGCCTTACATTTACAACTTGGCAGCCAATATCCTCTAATGCATGATTTCCAAATTAGAATTATCAGGGCTTTGGAAAGGCAATAAAATTTATCAATAGGCCCAACCAATCTAACATCTGTTATATGCTGACAACTCTGTTCTTTTTTTAGAGTAATGCTTTAAACTTGTGTTCTATTAAGATGGTTTTGAACATATATGCAATGTGGTTTGAACAGTACTGGAATAAGTCTAAATCTTTGCCTGTATTTAGCCCCAATACCCCCTTTTCTCAGAAGACCTCCTCATCCAAATTTCTAGGGCTTTAATTTGAATCAAAGTTGGGGAAGTATCTTAAGATTTGGATGTGGTAGAAGTAAAGATGTCATTTATCAACAAGTTACTAACTCTGTGGAGAAAAGAACTAGTGCATGGCAAGTTAAGCTTCTCTCACAAAGCTTTAATGCTAAATTTAATTAAATCCATATTGGTGGCTGTGAACACTCATGTGCTTTCATGTATTAGTCTTCCTCAATATGTGTATGATAAAATTGATTCTTGTTATGTAATTTATTTTGGGGAACTACTAGTGATAAAAAAGAAAAATTCATCTACTTTGCAATGACTCTCTTTTTTCAGCCATTGGATAAGGGAGGATTTGGTATAATGTCACACCCCCACAGTCATGCCACCCCTTTAGGGCCCGGAGATGTGTGGTGAGGTGGACGTAATCGAAATATCTGCGGCCTCCCGTGCTACCACATTTCTTTCACCTTTTGAGACTTGAACACGCAACTAGAGGCCTAGTATACATGCCTTGTGAGATCCCTTATACCATTGAGCTAGCTCAAATGTCGTACCCTTACCTTGTTTTCCATATTTTCAAAGTGCTTGTGCGCAGTTCGGTGGACTTAACAAGAATAACAGAAATATACTGATATAATTGATACAATGTGCTTGATTATAATACCGAAATTCCCAACAGGGTAATACATAAGATTACAGACCTTTAAAATAGTTCAAAGTCTGCAGGTAACTAACTCCTCTTCCTGGTTTGAACTGGGAGCGCATATGGCTGAAACTTACATCTTTACCCTTAGAGCCACTTTCTTCTGCTTCTACTTGTCTAAATTGTTAGTAGGGGAGGGTAAAATTCGAGAGAATCTCAGTAGGAAATAGATACCATAATGCATGCATGATAGATGCAATGTATATGACATGTTAGATTTATCCAAATGCATGCCCCATAATGACATTTTTGCATGCTCAATGTTCCATGTAACAAAACTATGGCTACAACAAAACAAAAATAGAGCTTTATTTGTTCAAATATGCTCTATACAATCAAGTAAAGCAATCACATACATCACTATCAAGAAAAGATATGAATTACATGCAATTAAGGTAAATCTCCTACCTTAGCCCTTCTTGATCCTTAAGTACGATCCTCGAACTTTGTGCCTCGTAATCATGTCACAGCTCAGCTCTCCACTCGATCCTACAATTCCAAATGTACCATTTAGACACTTCCATAGTGTTTTTGGTGGTAATATGAGCCAATTATGAAAATTTACCAAAATGCCTCTAGGGACTCAGCCCAGCCCTACAGTACTCGATCTGACCATACTTTTTCCTGAAAAGTTTGAGTAGACCTATTTTGACATATTTTCTCCCTAGAAATCCATTTCTAGACTCTAAATTACCAAATTCACTATCAAATTACAAAAATACCCTTGACAGCCACGCTTTAAGGGTTTCTGGGGTGTTTCCATAATTATGCTTTTTCGGGCTTTTCTGAAAAAGTGACCAACTGTAACCCCACCTAATTTTTTCTCCTGAATTCAATGGAATCATCAAATCATTGAAAATACAACTCTAAGGCCCTCTAACAGCCCTAGAAAAATCATCAAGTACTCCAGGGAAAATTGGGGTTTTCGAAATCCTACTTCGTAGACGTGTTCCTTTCTATTTTTAACTACTTTATTAACTATTACATTAGGTTACAACTACCATTTGGACCCAATTTAGGTAGTATAACCCCTAGGCCAATCCATTTCCAAAAATTAAAACCAATGACAATCCGATGAAATTTCACTAATTAAATTGCCCACAGCAGTCAGAATAAGCAATATTTGAAGGTTTATAGGTTACCTTTTTCTTCCTTCCGACTTTTCTCTAATATGGCTGAACCCTAGCCCTTCTTAACCATGATAATTGAGCTTTGAACACCTTGAAGAACATGAAAGAGAAGCTTGGGAGCAAGGTTATATGCATTAGGTACGAATTCATTGAAGAAATCGACCTATCTCGCAAGATTTCTCTTCCTTCTCTCTCTAAATGCTCTCAATCTTTCTCCCTCTTCTCTATGCTGCTGGACATCAGAAATGGGAAGGAAGAGATGAAGATTAGCTTTTAATATCATGCTGATGCCATCTCTTCACATGCTGATGTCATAACTCCCTATTTTCCCATTTTTGGATTTTTTGGCCAAACTTTGAAAAATCATAACTAATTCTAGAAAAATCAAATTGGAGTGATTCTAAAGGCTATAAAACCCTTATTGAGTCTAGTTTCAATGAAGAATATAGAATTTTTCCAATTGGAATCATATCATTCCCACATTTTTAATCTTTACATGTTGTTCTAGAAACTTCTTAATTTTTCTGGGCTAACTTCAAAAATTCATAACTCTTTGTATATAGCTTTAAATGATTCATATGGATTAGGATGTCTAATTCCATCCTATAAAATTTCATAATTTCATAGTTCCATTTTAAGCTTAGGATGTCTAATTCCATCTTGTAAAATTTCATAATTTTTTGCTCATCATTTAATCAACGAAATACATTACACAACAACGCTGCCTCACTGGAAGTCATGAAACGACAAGCACTTACAACTTCAATAAATTCCATTTTTGTATACAAATTTCCCATACTCTTTAATTCACTAATTTATTCCCTTTAATGCCTCAAATATATAAGGAGCATTAAGGAATAAATTTGGGACACCTGCTAATTCAGGGCTTAGCAGTCCGCTTAGTTTAGGCTTATTGTCAAGCCTCAAATCCCAAAATTTAGGATATTATGCATAAAACCCTTCAAATTTGTTAATTAGGCTCTTCTAGCCAAGCATCTTTGGTGAGTTCTCTCAGTAGAATCTTTATCTCTATTGGGGCAAACTTTGAAAATCAAATATAATGATCTCAATTCTAACTCAATCACCAAGCTACCATATAATTCTTCTTGGATATGGGAAGGTATTGCAGAAAGCTCTAACCTTATTTTAGATAAGTTGCAATGGCAGGTAGGTAATGGCTCATCTATATCACTCGACCACCAATTATGGTTTCTGATACAATTAGATCAAAATTAGGTTGGCTTAGTCAATCAAGTGGATGACCTACTAAAGCATGTCCTCTCCTCTTGGAATTCTGTTAGATGGAACCATTCATTGATTTATGATCTCTATCCCCCTGATATTGCACAAAAAAAATCATTAACATTCCTCTATCCTTCTTAAATACACAAGACAAAATATTATGGCAGGGTAATAGTTCTAGTTCGTACAAAGTCAAGGATGTTTTGAATTTCTTTTAAATCAAGAATCTAGGCCTCAATCTATTGATACTGCATTTTGGAAGATGTTTTGGAAGTTACCTTTTATGCTAAAGGTTCTTTTGCTGATCTAGAAATTACTTCAAGGAGCCCTCCTTGATATAGATACTCTTCAAAAACATCATATGAATGTTAGTGGCTACTATAAATTTGGTTGTGACATAGAAGAAACTTTAGCTCATATTGTCATACCCTTATCTTATTTTCACAGTTTTTTGGAGTACTTGCTCGCAGTTCAGTGAGCAACATAGGAATAGCATAAATATATTAATATATTGATACAATATATTTGATTACATTCCCAATTTTCCCCAAAATATCAAAAAATAAACTACACATAACCACCTTATTCACCTTCCTGTAATCAACATAGAGTCATAGACTTCTGCTACGTACTCTGTAATTTATCTCCTTACATGGGCTTTTATAATGTCAGGGTGATTTAGTAGGAGTCTCATAGGAACCTCATATAACACCTGACTGCACTAAACATATGTGTTTATCTGTGCAAGTTCCTGGCCCATTTCAATTTAAATCATTGTGGGGCCATTTCAAATTTTCGTGGAACTAAAACTTAATAGTGAATTCCTAGGTTTCAGATTACTTGATAACCCTTATTTACTTATACCTTTCAATACATTCTTTTCCACCCAACAATTGACTCCTAGTATAGCCTCAAGATAGTGGAAGAATAGGCAAATCAATTCTGTCTCTTATTTCATCAGAGAGCTATCACCTCAATCAATTCTTAAAGGGAATATTTTATAATCATAATCTTTCCCTATGCTAGACTTAGTAGCTAGCAAATTTTCAAAATTCCTTTATGTAAGAATTTGTATTTGTAAGAATCTTGTTCCCTGATTCCACGGATCATTACTAGCCCAAAACAATTCTGAATACATCTGCCACCCTAAGGACACATTGGTCCATTAGGTCTTAGGGCTTCTGGACACATAGGTGCACCACAACATCACTGTCATATAGGATTTTACAGCCTAGGGTCTCTAACTTAATTTTTAGGTTCATCATGAAATGTGGAACCTCGACATCACATGGATTAGAAATCATTTTCCTCAATTATACCCAATAGGTTTGCTAAGAATCAGGATCAATAATGCCTATTCTAACCTTCAAGGTATTTGGTTATTATCCTCAAACATTACTGAAGATTTAACACTATCCACAATGTTTATTAGGTTTAAACTTCCTTCTGGAACAAAACTATAGTACAACCTGATTCGTATTTCGACCTAAACACTATTTCAGCTTAGATATAATTCAAGCCTATTCTTAACCTTTAGTATCATTAGATCGAATCCTCTAGGATCGATATATGGCATAATTACCGCTAATCATTGCTCATATATCATAACATATCATTCTTAGCTATATTTATGCCTCAAACAACTTTGAGCCATTTCAGCGTTCTTCAAACCCAAGGCTTAACATTGATTCTTGATTTACAATCAATCCTTTAATTTCATTCTGGATCTATAACCTTAAAATCAATTGAGTCAAAGATCGTTCTACCTCAATCGTACCCAACATGCATATTAAAAATCATTGTATAGTACTGTATGTCATAACTAACTACTATAATCACTTAGCATAGAGAAATCTCAAAACAATTACTATACCTCAATTTTCCATAACCTCATCAAGTAAATCTTTCTAGCAGTACTCACTGCAATAGAAATGTTACTTATTAAAATCATTACTTACATCATTACTCTATACTTCTAAGCATTCTTTATGTCATCTAATTAAGATGATCATTAGTCATGGAGAAACCTTAAGACAATCACTATTCCTTAAGTCTCCATGACCTTACCACTTAACTTTCCAGGAGGTCACCCATCCTAGGATTATCCTGGGTTGAGAACGCTTAACTTTTATGTGCCCGTGCCAAACTACAGATATCGGCTCTATTTGCTCTTTACCACCGGTTCCTTAAGACTTCCCTTGTCTGCAACATCGTGCCAGCTTCCATCAGCTGCCTCTGACTAATTAAAAACTTGGTGTGGTTTGAACACTGGCCTTAGCCGTACCCGCTTCCTCAGGTTTTGCAATATCCATAGACCATTCTCTGTCCGATATTGCACCACTTGCTGCCCTTCGGATATTCACTGATCGTCAGAGGCTAGTTCACCGACTAGGGTGTTTCACTCCTTTGATTCCCCCGTCTATGCATGTGTCTAGTCATTATCTAATCAAAACCATATCAATATACTATCTTGTTGCTAGAATCGCCACTCTGCTAGCACCTCTTGGGCTCTTCCAGAACCGCTTGAAGCTCTGATACCAAAATGTAAAACCCTAATCTTATTTTCATATTTTTCAAAATGCTTGCATGCAGTTCGGTGAGCAATATAGGAATAGCGCAAATATACCGATATATTAGTACAAGGTACTTGATTACAACACAGGTTTTCCCTGCAGGGTTTGATAATATTTACAAATTTAATATAGAATATCTAAAATATTCCAAAAATACAGACTACATATAAACCACCATCCTTGCCTTGGGAAACATACCAATCAGTTCCCTATCTCTACAACCATGTACAAGAATTATGTTATAACCCATTCATGTACTATTTTAGGCACTTCCATTGTGTTTTTAGTGGTTATATGAGTTTATTATGAAAATTTACCAAAATGCCCATGGGGACCAAGCCCGGCCCAAATTACCCGATCTGACTGTACTTTTTCTGAAATTTTGACCTAGAATATTCTGACATATTTTCACCTAAGGAATCCATTTCCTTACTCAGAATTACTAAATTCACTGCCAAAAGATGAAAATTCCCTTGGCAGCCCCTTTTTCAGGGTTTTAGGGGTGTTTTCTATTAGGATCGGCAGACACAGCGGAAGAATTTTAAAATTTTACCAATCCTAATCGAGGATCTATCAACGACGTTTAAACCAAGTTGGAAGGATTCATACCTTTTATGATTCAGGGTTTTCACGATCTCTAGGAGCCAACACGTCATGTCCACTCCCTCTACCGGTATCCACACGAATGCTCTCCAACCGAGACTGCATGCTAGCGCCTCTAATGTCTCCTAGGGTTTCCCTTGCGGCCCTCAATTCTCATGTGCATATCAATATATCTACTCTATCAAGTTTATAACCTATGAGGGCTATTTTCAAATTTCAAAATTAATCATCATTAATTTTGAAATTAATTAACTATTAATTATCTTGATGAGCTAATTAAATAAATTCAGTTTAAATTAAACCTGTCTAACAGTTTTAATTTAACCTATTTATTTAATCCAAATAAAGAGCCATTAGATTTAATTTATCTTCATAAATTAAATCTGAGATACTATATCTCTATCATGGTAGTTATTAAATTTAATATATCTTAATAAATTAAATTTAAAACTAACACAATATAATAATATCATATAATATAAATATTCATATATATAAGATATATATATTTTGAAAATATATATCTATATAATATTATTAATGAATTTTATATTATATATATATATATAAATATAAAATTCGTCCACCCTAAATTAAACATTATCTCGTGTTGGGCCATTCTTGTGTGTGACCCTATAGGCCCATATGAAGTTGGCAGTGGGCCAATAACTATACTAACCCAAAAGTCGTAAGCGGCCTCTAGCAAGACATTACGACTACCCAATTCATATGAGGATCGTCATCACGATGCAACCTGTCATACAACCATGTCACGTCCCTTTTGTCACATGATATATCGATCAAGGATAAGGCATGGATAATGTCATCCTCTTGTTCCTGACCATTACTTTCTCGATTCCTGAGTAGCCTAATATAGAGACGGAAACTCCTTTCCATCATAGTATGGCCATACATTTCTCAGACTCACTTATCGAGGGGCCCAGTAATATCTCTCTACTAATGTGAGGGATAAATTCCATCTTGATCATTCATATTCCTTTGCATGAAAAACCACCAAGCCCGATCGTAGCCTTTATCATCACCCGGTCAAAAGTGACTTTTGACTAGTTCAAAGCTCAGCAACTCTCATGTAGGAATCCATGATGACCTCAGGTCTAAGGGCATTGTGACGTGGTTATACATGAGAAAAGTTTATGACTTGATCCATGTAGCTTTCTCATAGTGGGTCGGTCCAGCACCTTGTACTCTTACAAGTGCCTAAGACTTTGATTCGTATCTCCATATCTTATCAAAGTCATACTGAGACCAGGGACATTTTAGGACAATTTTAATGAATTATCCAAGGATACAATTATCACAGTTAACATGCAAATAATATGATAACAGAATGGAGAAATTTCATTATAATAATAATGTTCAAAGTATAATGATTTGCCCTTAGAGCACAATTTCCAACAGTTTTGGTCATTATGCTTTTTAGGGCTTTTCTGGAAAAATGTTCAACTATAACCCCACCTAATTTTTCCTCCTGAACACAATGTAATAATCAGATTAAAAAATTCAGCCCTAACCCTTTGGTACTTACCTGGTCAAAACTTATAGGTTCTCCAAGAAAAGTTGGGGTTTTTGAATTTCGACTCCTCAGACTTGCTCCTTTCTATTTCTAACCACTTTATTAACTATTTAATTACGTTATAACTACCATTTAGACTTAATTTTGGCAGCATAACATTTAGAACACAATTTTTTCCAAATTTACAATCAGATAAAATCCAAAAAAAATTCACCGATTAAATTACTCACAGCAGCCAGAACAACCAATATTTAAAGTTTAGGAAGTTACCTCTTCTTTGCCCTGGCTTTTCCATGCTTGGCCAAAATCCCTAGCTCCCAAAACACCAAAATTCTTGCTTCAAATACCTTAAATTACATTGAGAAGAAGCTTAGGAGAAGGACTACACAAGTTAGAAGCTACTTCACCGGAGAAATCAATCTACCTTGTGAAATTTCTTATCCTTCTCTCTCTAGAATTCTCTCAACTCTCTCTCTCCTTTTTCAGCTCAAGGATGTCTGTTTTGGATAATGGAAGGAAGAGGATGATATTTTATAATATTTCCTATTTTCCTTTAATTAATTTCCAAATTTTGGATTTAAGCAAATTCTGGCATATTTTCTGCCCAAATTTTGAAAAATCATAACTAAATTTTTAGACATCATATTGATGTGATTCCAAAGGCTATAGAACACTTATTGAGTCTAGTTTCAAAGAAAAATATAGCCTTTTACCAATTAGAAGCACAAAATTCCCAGAATTTAAGTTTTTGAATGTTGTTCCAGAAAATCAACAATTTTTCTGGGCTAAATTAAAACATTTATAACTTTTTGTATACAACTCCGAAAATTATCCGTTACATATCAAATTAAAGCTTAGGATGTCTACATTCATCTTGTAAACTTTCATAATTTTTACTCATCATTTGGTCAACCAAAACCATATGACAAAAACACTACCTCGTAGGAAATTTCACTAGAAGCATTTTTAACCTTTCAATTTCCGATATTTAATTTCTATGACCAAAATGAACATTAATATTGGGCCAAATATTATTTTCTTGTATTCCTTTACTTTGGGCGTCAATATTAGGCTTTTGAAAAACCCAAGAATTAATTTCATAATTTATTTTAGCTCTTTAATTCGCCATTTTATTCCTTTAAATATAAGAAATTTTGGGTTGAAATTTGGGATGTTACACATATCTTCTTTTAGTGTCCATTAGCAAAAGCTATCTTGTTTGGTTTGTTAGGTATAAGAATTCCTATACTAGATTCTTCTACTTTGCTATCTTGGTTTAAGGAAGCCCTCATTTATCTTCATTAATCTTATGGGTTAGGTCGCTTACATGTGATAATTTTGACAATTCATGTTCTATGATTAAAATAAAAATGCAATGTTGCATCATGGGAAAAGACCAACTCTAGAAATGATCATTCAAGAAGAAGTCAAGGGTGGTCTTCAGTCTATGGCAAATCTTGTTGAACAAGTTTCAGTGAACAATATGATCATCAAAACAATGCCCATTCCAATTCTCCATGTGAATATTATTCTTTCAACTCAATGGAACATCATTATGCATTTCTTTAAGAAGATGAAGGGTCACTTCTATAAATGTTATATCTACCATGAAAGTTCTCCTTTGATTCAATTCTTATGGAAGAATATAGGGAATCCAGGTTCTTCTTTCCATGCTAGATGTTTGAAAGCAGCTTTACTTTAGATCACTAACTCTCAACTTTATGAAACATTTGCACATCACCATTTGGTTATAACCTATGCTAACATGGAATTCTTGGTGTTTCCACTAAACCAATCATTGGCTAATAGCATCACATGGCATGAAATTTAAGCTCTCATAAAGGGTTTTCATATAGCTTATTCATTGTAAACTTTTTCATTTAAATAATATCATTTTGTCTTTTTATAACAAAAAAGTCTTCAATTCCAAAGAATCTCTCAATTCCTATGCTTTTCCTCTCTCCATTCTCCAGATTCTGATTTTGAATTCAAATTTCAAATCCTTCATTTTTTAATATAAAAAAAATTCTTTTAACATAAATTCACCTCAACCACCACCCTTGAACCCTAATCCTATGGCCCCTCATTCTCGTGAAACACGTCGCCATTACACCAGCTCAAGATTATCGGTCACCTTTTTTTCCAACTCTCTGATCTTCTCACCGTCATCTTCTTTACCTTCTTCCCCTTCCTTATAATGGCCCTCGGTCGTCATTTCTTCCTTACTATAATCCCCCCTCTCTCTCTTAACCATCTCAAGCCTTCCTCTTCTTCTCCATCTTCTTCAATTTTTTGTTGGTGGACGGAATCTGAGGTATTTCTTTACAATTTGACTATCATTTTTTTGCATCAATTCTCTGATATGTGTCTTTTCACATAATATATTTATGATCTTCCAAGTTTGAACATATTCATCTTCACGCTTACACTTTTATTTTTCTTCCCTTTCTTTCAGTCATGGAGCTTGATGCTGTGGACACATGTATGGCATTTTTCCTTTATCTCTATTTGCTTGATGTATTATGTAATCTGTTTATATGAATCTCTATGCAGAGAGAGTAATCTTTTGCATTTTTATCATCAATAAATGGTTGATGGTGTTTATAGTATTTGTCAATGAATGAGGATTCAATGATGATGTGTTGCAGCACTCTTGTAAGTATAACTCTTCCTCACCAAAATAGAATGGATTCATACTTGACTTGTGCTTATATGTTTATACGTGGAAGTCTGATAATCTGTGGACAATGTACACTTCTATTTATGTGTAATAATTGGTTCTCTAACTATTTGGTTTGTTTCTCTTTCCTAATATCCATGGAATTTGATGGCTTTGGAGTTTTTCTATTTGATAGTTTTTGTAGAAATCATAATATAGTCAGTGACATTCCTTTTTCATATATTTCCCATAGATAGTGTGTTGTTTGTTTCACTTTTGGCAATAATATCCCTAGATATAGATTATGAAGTTATTAAAATAATACTTTACAAGTATTTTGAGAGAAATTATAACCCTGTATAATCATTGTGGCTTCTTTAATCATGTCAATAAGTAACCCGTAATCTACATCAAATAAGTTCAAAAGCCCATAAAAGTGAAGGACTATTTATGGTCTCTTTCCGTACCACAAAACAATTATGTTTTCGATTAATCGCTAGGTGGAGATAACTTTAGTCTTTTATTATTCTTTTCCTCATTTGTTGTCACTGTTTTTGATTTTGAGCTAATTTATATGTGGGGTGGGGGCATATTTCAAGCATAAGTGTGTCAAAGTTTCATCCTTTATTTTTTAAAAAAGGAATAGTTTTTTTAAGCAGTTTTCTTTGACATGGTCTTGGTCAGATTTTGTTCATTATCTTCAAAGATGTTGACTTTCTCCTTTTATTCCTACTATATTCAACATTAAACACTACTAGAAAAAGGCCTATAAGACCAACACATCTAGACCTCTATAGGAGGAGACGGTTTAAAAAGTATGAACAGTGACATTTTAGTAAATATTGATATAACTTAATACTGCTCGCGCTTACGCGAGATCTAAAAAATATTTTCTAGACCGGTTGTAATGTAATGCGATGTTAGTAAGTATTAAATATAAAGAAAATTTAAAAATTTAAATTCTTGTTAGACCAAAAGCTTATACATCCGGTGTAAATATCCTTTTAGACATCGTCATTTCTTTATACCCCATGTTAAATGTTTCTGATTTTCTTCAACTTCCAAGGTAAACTTCCAAACTACGCATCTCTTCGAAATCTGAGGCCACTTCAATAAATATAATCTTCATATGTCTTGTCTATTTAAAATCCTCATTGCTTTCATTTCTTCAAATTCAGCTCCTCTTCCTCTCCTCTCTAGAATGGCAATATGGTACGTGTTAGGGCTAATTCTGTGCATCCTCATTTTCCTCCTCCTCCTATACAGCCTTTGTCGCTACCTTCAGTGAAGCAGCTCTATAATACCTCCATGCGAGGGTAGATCATATGTCTTGGAAGACTCTTGGTGATGCTCCACACTGTCAACAACAAGCTTAACCTTATACTTGACACTAATGACAGACTACAATATGTCGGATGAACCCTCTTCTCCTTCCTCTTCCTCCTCCTTTGCTTTCAGTGATGAGGAGGAAGATTGAGTATGTTTTTTATTATATAAATTAATGTTTTTTAAATCAATATACTTATGCTGCCTTTGGGCAACATAAATAATATTATTATTAATGAAAAAATATTTTCATTTCTAATCTTTGCCTTGATCTTGATCTTGTTCATATCTCTTACATCTTTGTTCCATTGTTGCTTCTATCTCTGGGTTGATAAGTTAATTTTATGATAGAATATATATATACTTTATATTAGTTAATTAAATTTTGGTTACATTCAGACATGTTATAGTGGTATAAGGTCTAAATATATTAATCTGAATTGTCGTTTAAGTTTTTATCGGTCTAAATGTCATTTATTTTTCTAACTTTACATTTTTTTAGACCGAATAAGATATGCATCCGGTCTCGTAATTTTTATTTAGATTGTATTTCAAATATGAAAGGTATGAATACGTAACGTTTCAACTTCCAATGCCATCATCATGTCTCATAAGTATCATCTAAACTATCTGGACATCAATCCCGTTTATAAATACCAAGGCACTTTTAGTTCCTAAGTTTAAATTTAAAAGTTCCTTCCTACTTCTCTCTTTCTTGTTTGGGCAGAAACACTACCACTAATGCGAAGATCAAAGAGGTAGCTTTCCCCCTCTCCTCCTCCAGTGGCAACTATCGACGATTCCTCTTCACATCCCTTCCACCTCCAACATTGGAGGAAACTGCTGAGGCCATTTTTTGCCTCCAGGGCATCGCGCTGGAGTTCATGGCAAGGCAAGATCGCTTCTCTAAATGACTGGAGAAGTTGGAGGCGGTGTTGAATGACATCATCAACCATTTGAACTAGGCGTAACGAGTCTCTTAGAAGATGATGATCTTCTAAAGGCCTGTGTTTTAAAATCCCCCATTGTTAGAATATTTTGATGTAATTTTGATTTTATATATGCGTGTATTCTGCCGCCTTTGGGCTATGATTAATGAACTTTTTTTTGTCTTTTATGTCTTTCAATAGTTCTTGCTGATGATCATCATCTATCTCGTGTTATTAATCTCTTGTTGATGAAAATGTTTCAACCTTTAGGCGAAATTAAGTTCTTGTTTCTAAATTTTAGTCTCCGTTCTAAAAATTACATTTTAGACCAGATGATTTGATAGATGGTGTCGTTATGAATAAAAAATATTTTTAACATATTGACACTAGTCTTTAATGAGAACCGATCTAAAAAAGGTTATTGACACCGGTCTTTATAAGAGCTGGTCTAGAAAATGTTGCCCTAAATATATATACTCACTTTCACACTTTATCTTCATCTCTAGCCTTTCTTAGTCCCATATGCATGTTCTTCCTCTCTCTGTCAACTCCAGCCACCATGATGTCTCTCTCTCTTTCTCCATCTTCGAGATGGCTTATTATTTCTTTCCGTTGGCTCTCCCCCTCTGTCATTGCCATTTTGCTCTCACGTTTGGTAAAAATTGTTGCTTTTCACAAACCCTCAATAGATTTTTTTCTATTGTGTTTTGTTAGTGTTTTCTTTCGTTGTCTTTGCTTACATAAAAGTTTTATTCATTGTCTTTCACAAACCATGGATGCTAATTTTCCTTCTTTGTCGAAATCCTGATGGTCACTCCTTTTATTTCTTTATAGAAACACTTTGCTTATGCCCTTTTGTTCTTATGCCTTTTATTCTTTTACCAATATACACACACCTTGTGTCCTACGACTACCACATATATCACAGGGTTGAACTTGCAATGGAAATGAACATATAAGGTATATGTATATTGCAAAGTGGTTAAATAGACATACAAGACATGCTTGATCGATATTCTTTTTGGCTGGCTGTGAAAATTTTTTGCAATTTTGTATGGCAGGTGACTTTGTGATATATGTGGTTGTTCGACGTCTAGCTTGACACAAGCGCACGAGTCGTGTAACCCCCTCCGTAATTATATCCAAAATACGTGATTAAAATGAATTAGATACCGTCACATAAACAACACTCATTTAAAATCCCATCTTCTTGATAGGATTTTCACAAATGCTTTTCAAAATCACTTTAACCTGGTCTCATATTCACATTGCGAATACAATTACTATACGTGGATAAATTACATTTATATAAATATCAGAGTGCACACCATAATTCTCTGCCAATCCTGGGTTCCATACATTAATTAAAGCCTTACAGGGCACATTCGCCCATATACAATTACCTAAATAGGGGATTACTTGATCTATCTCATATCTATAATCAAATCCTCATCCACATATACGCAACCAAATCCAAATACCAATATCTCAACAAGCAATGATAACCAACTACCGAATGTTCAACCCGAATGAAGTCCTTGCCGTCCCTGATTGCTTGCTCCATCCTCGATCCACTACCTTATCTGAAAGGCTAGTAGGAGAGGTGAGATTCAAGAGAATCTCAGTAGGTAAAAATTACCAATATGTATACAAGATAGATGTTTAATGCATGACATGCTTGCATAACTCATGCTTACACACAATGACAAATCTGTAAGCTCAATGCTTCGAACAACATACATATGGCCATAACATAAATTGAAACATAGCTTCAAATCATTTATACATGTTTCACATAATCAAGCAAAGCAATAACATGCATCAATACCAACACAAATATCATATGCATGCAGGAGAGGTAAGTTCCCTACCCTTATTCTTTCCATGTATGCTCCAGCACTGGCTACTCACGATTCGAGCGAATATTCAACCCTATAACCAAATCAAGGACATAGGGTCAATCTCAATTCCAAATCCTTACTTTCATATCACTTAAGGTTGATTACCATTCATACCCTTTAGGTGGCTATAATAAGCTCAACGAAAGCCTAAAGGATTAGGACGTACTAGGTTGGAAATCACCTTTTAAATTCACAAAATACTAAAAATGGGGGTTGGCTGCAGCCAATAATCCTTTTGCTGCAGCCAAAATGCGCACAGAAGGTTTTAGGTTGCAGTCAAGAATTTCTGGTTGCGGCCAAAACACACACAGAAACTTTTGCACTGAGCCAAGAACTTTTGGCTGCAGCCAAGGAAACTTTGGAAATTCATAACTAATTCTAGAAAAATCGAAATGAGGTGATCCTAAAGCCCATTAAAAGTTCTTTAAGTCCTCTTCATAGGAAAAATATGAGCCATTACCAGAAATCACCACACAATTTCAGAATCAAGCCCAGTTTCGACATCAAACTTTGGACAGCTATAAATCCTAGTTCACAAAATGAAATGACACAATTTAAAAGTCCATTTTGAAGCTTGGGATGTGAACTTCAAGACTGGAAAGTTTTAGAATTTTCTCACATTATTTGCCCATTCAAAACGGTAACACAAACAGACTGCCCAGAATAGACTTTCAATGGCAACATTTCCAGTTTTCACACTTTGGCCTCCAATGGTCCAATTTTCATACCAAACATCATTCCCACACAAATTTTCACAAGGAAACCATTGGAAACACCAAATCAATCAAATTCACATAACATTGACATGTTTCCACAACATGTCACACAAATCACAACCTAAACTCACATTGCAATTCTTTACTTTCCAAAGTTCCAAACCAATTCAAACCAATTCCAATGAACATATAACATAATAAAACACCAATTGTACCTCAAAACACATGACAATTCATGCATTTCGAAATTACCACAAAATCAGGGCAAAATTCACAATTCACAAAACTCATCCACAACTCACAAAACTTAGATCAAAAGGCTTCAAATACTCACCTTTTCCTCTTTCCCAAACCAATTCCTTGATTCTTCATCTTTCCAATTTTTCTCAAGCTCCCAAAAACCTCCTTTCACAAATCTAAAACCATAACAATGAAGCTTTCATCACTATGAACAAGATTAATGAAGAGGATTTAAGCATTAGAGGCCATTAAGCAAGCCTAAAACTCACCTCAAGCTTTCTCTTTTTTCCTTGAATTTGGACGTCCATGGGAGCTTTAGAGAGAGAAAGATGAGATGATGAAGAATGAGAGTCAATTTTTGGGTACTAAAAGCCTCATTAGGCTGACCAAAAAGGAAGAGAGGAGAGAGGATGAGTGTTGACAAATTGACCAAGATCCAAAGGTCCAAAACTTGCCAAGGGTCATAATCTTGTTCCATCTCCAATGAATTCACATGAACTCATACACATGGGATACCACCCACTAAATCTCACAACAAATCAACCCTAACCATTGATCTTAAAGTTACCAATGAGTTTTCTCTTCGGTAACTGACCAATTGGTCGGTAACTTTACCGTTTTGCCCTTGAGTACTTTAATTCTCACTGAATCACCACCAACACTTCACATCTTTCCATTTAGCCACAATATGTGCCTTCCCTCTATTTTAAGTCAATTTAGAGGTTAATCTACAATTGAACTTAAATAAAGGGTTTCGACGCTGCTCACAACACATCGAATCACATTTGAGTGCCAAATCACAACATACTCTCCAAAAGGGTTTATCTATCAATAATCACCTCCACTTTTAGAGTCATTAACCCTTAATCACAATTTGGAATTTTGCTAAACGGGGCCCTAGCAATCCACTTATTTCAGGCTTATTCTCTAGCCTCAAGTCTCACAATTTGGGGTATTATAGGTCTTAAGTAATAATTTAGTGAGAAAAAGAGTATTGTTTCACAAGGATTATGACAAAGGGGGCTAACTAATGTAACCATATGTTTAATTAGGTCGAATGAAATCATTTAAAATTGATCAAGTTGAACCAAAACATGTAGGTTGAGGTGAAAGAGAAATTTAAAACTATCTTTAGAGTAAAAATTTATAAAAGCAAATGATTCTTTAAATTCAGGTATTAGGTGCAACTTAGGATTGTTTATCCCCCTTTTATTTTAAAAGCACTTACTCAAGTCCCCCCAAATATATACTACTTAGTGAGAGATTATACTAGCTAAGGATACTAAATTACCCAAAAGTGCTCTCTCAAGTCTCTAAATAGATGCATAGTTTAATTAATTCATTAATCTCTTAATTAACTAATTAAACTCTGATTTTCATCGCAAATCCTATTTGGCTATGTGAGGTTAATGAGTGTATCTCTACCTCATTAACAAAGCTATCCATTCAATTAATAAATTTCAAGCTCTCACACGATTTAACTCAAATTCTACACTCAATCTAGCCTTCTCAAGCATTAATCAAGTGAGCCCAACAATCTTATTGGTGGCCAATCAACAAGAAGCTTTAAGTAAAGAGTAAAATCAGCATAATCTCTTCATTAATCACAAATATAAAGGGGAAAATGAGTACTTAATCCATACAAGGGTTTAAAACAACCCTAAAATGAGTTGCCTAGCTATACATGGTCATGAAAGAGCTATAACTATACAGAATAATTACAGCCATATCAAAAAATAAGCAAAGAAAGGGAAGAAGAATGAGAAAAACCAAGGATTGGAGCCCCAAATCTCTTCTAGACTTCAACCCAAGCTCAATACTCTTTAAGGAGACAAAACCCTAGCACACCCAGCTCTTATGAACACTTGGAAAATGAAGAATGACCTATTTTCAGCCTATCCTTTACTTAAATACCCTCCACATGTGTTTCAGCAAGTAAAACATATGGTTACATGGTATGTGGTATGCTTCAGCACACATCTGTATGCTGAAGCATATGACACAATGAGTTCTGCTCCTCGTAGGCTTCAGCCAAGGGTCAAGTGTTGAAGCATGACACAATGAGTTCGACCGTGTCCACTTCAGCACATATGACATTGGTTGAAGCATATTACACATAAGCTTCCTTCTAGCCCATGGGCTTTCTTCGATCTTTGTGAGCTTTCATGACATTTCTTCTTCTACTTACAAGAGAGACTTCATAAGCTTTTTAACTTTAACATATAATCCTACTTATATGCATTTAACTTATGATTTGAACTTTTCTTTTGTTCTATCACATTTTCCTCTATATATATGCACAATTTGTACTTAAAAGTAAGTGAAAAGAGAAGAAAATATGTTAGAATATTATCAATTTCTAGGAGTTAACACACCCAAACATAAACTTTTGCTTGTCCTCAAGCAACGAAGTTTATCCTCACTGAATGAATCAATTACTCATCATTTATGTATGAACAAATTATCCTCATAATCTGTTCAAGTAATTATATTAAACAAGAAATGAGTACAATATGTAAAGATGAATGCTTCATAGATTTAAAACATGCTTTTCAAGAATTCTTAAGTATGAGTGTGTGAATGGAATCAACATTTATTCCTTTTGCACTAGTTAAAATTCAAAGCAACACTTCAAATCATATACTAATATTCAAACAATTAATTTTATCATCCCCAAATTCCTTCCTTTTTTCTTCTAATTCACTCCACTTAACTAAAAATTCAAAAGGACTTTTCTTAGCTTGTAATGGGGCCAGGGGTTAAGGTTTTCAAAAGAAAAGGAAAAGGATAATCAATCAAATACCTTAAGATAGATGATACTATTCAAAGGTTTTCTTTTTCTTTTTCTCATGAAACATACTCCCCCAAACTTGACCAAATTGATCTTTCATATCAAGCCTTCTTTGTAAGAACTATAACTTTGTTTTTTTTAATCGAATATCTCGGCTTGATTTCTATGCATTTTGAACTCTTTTACTTCCTACACTCCTTCCCCAATCTTTTGTAACTTTGCACAACATCACCATATTTCATCACCTAATCAATTATCATCTATCTTAAAGCAAGGAAATCATGGTTTTTCATGTTGTTTGAGGTAGGTAGGAGTTAGGTTTTCCAAAAAAAAATCTTTAATTGGTTTTTCAAATAGGCTCGAAATAAGGGTTCAAAGGGAAATCTCATCAATTGGGTAAGTTTGAAAGGCTTAATCGCATTTTATGAGCTACCCTAATCATTTTTTCAAATATTGTCAAGTAAATAAAAAGTTTTGAAGAATTCCAAAAAGGATTCTAAAATCAAAAACTTGAAATAAAGGTATATAACCTAATTTGCCACAAAGTTCTTCAACCAGCACATCCACAATAAATTTAAATCCAATAGTGCGTAAATTACTTAAAAACTTTTGAACAACATGTTTTATCACTACAATGCGCTCATCCATGCACATTAATAAAAATTTCCTATCTAATACAACATTTGAAGAAGAAATTTATATCATAGGATCATCCACACATTATTTGACAAGTAACCAAAACTAACAGCTCATTTTCAAAAATTTTTCACAAGCAAAAACTTAAGTATGAGAAATCTCAAACATTCCAACAATTTTCTTGAAAAACCTGTTCAAAAGTTTTCTGTGCACTCCATATTTTTCAAAAAGTTTCAAAATTGAAGTCAAACTTTCAAGCAATTTCAAAATTAAAGCACTCTCACCCCCAAACTTAAATTGACAATGGCCTCAGTGTCAATAAAAAGGATGAAAAATAAAGAGTGTCATCACCTGTACAAAAGCATATTCACAACAGGCTCTCAGTAGCTTGATTAAAACCTGTACAAGCTTATAGCAGGAGCTATCAGTGGCTCATACATTAGCAATCAAGATGGAGAAATATGCATAATAAATCAAGTACCATGAAAGCAGGCCATCTATAAGATGTCCAGAATCATATAAACATGTTCATCATTTCAAACAGCACATAAAAAGTAGGGGCTCAAAAGGTAACCGTCAGTGAGTAAAAAAACATTACTGAGGTATCATAGTGACCATTAGTAGCCACCACACAGAAGCAAGTATCAATTAACAATCAACCATCAATAGTTAGGCCCAAAATATGACACATCATGCACAGTACATTACATCAAAAAGTCTAGTTTTAACAAAGAAAATCCTACATCTTGAAAGCAAAGTTAAGTAAGAAAGAAAAACAAACAGCACAACATCTAGCAGCGCAGCTCAATCACTATCATTATCAGGGTTATACTTAGATCCTAATTCAACTTCTATTGGTGCTTTGCCCCCTCCATTGCTTGCATCCTCACCTTCACTATGGCTATCTTCATTCTCTGAATCTTGACTAGCGGTATCAGTGTAGTCTGTCTCATCATCAGCCTCACTGTTTACTTCCTTATCTTCTCCACCATCCTCGATCTCAAGGAGATTAGCCGCATCCGTGTTAGTTTGTGAAGATTCAGGGTATCCATATCGAAACCTTGAAATACTGCTAGCCAACTGAGAAGATCATAGAGCTTATCCAATTTGTCCTCCACCCTATCAACTTTCTTATGAAGTACATTTAATTGCTGAATTGTCGGGGAAGGAGGTTTTACTTTTCAAGCTCTTATTTGACACCTTATTGTAGGATTTTTATGGGAGAGGACATGGGCATAGTTAAAAGAAGGGTGAGGCTGAAATTTTTTATCTTAGTCCATTTGGGGCACCTTCACTCTAAGGAACAGGTTTGAGATCAGGTAAGGAAAGATCAATTTGTGAGAGTGGGTTCAACTACAAGTTTTCATAGCCTGATACATGACTTCCTCCAATTGGATAGGCTGATTAGTTTTTAGGAGAAACATGAGAAGGCATATGTGTCTGGTGAGCTTAGTTGTATGGCTAGTGGGATAAATGTTGTTGGCAACTAAATGCAACCAACATTTGACCTCCAGAGTCAAATTAGCCCTAGCCAGATATCGCTCATTGTTGTTAGGAGCAAACTAGGTGTCTTCACCGCTAATAACCAACTCTACAACTATAAGAGTATAGGGGAAGTCAGCCTTGGCATTTTTTACTTTTTGTACATGCTATTCTTAGCAGCAACGACCAGTAAGTCATAAAATTCTCTGATATTATCTGGGCCAAGAAATAGCTGCTTGTCTCTTAGACTGACACATCTGTTATAGTAGGCAGCATAGAGGTAGTATTGGCGAACAAAGAAGGCATTTCCTTCCTTTTGTTTGCCCAACAATTTGCTCACCCCATATGCCTTGGCATGGTTGTAAAACTTGTACTTCGAAGTTCTGGGAAATTCCCTCTCACGAAGCAAGTCTCTTGCATTAATCTTCCACTCAACATCTTGGACTATATCTTTCATGGTATTACAGGTTTTGATCTTGCGCTTCTTACTGGGTGCCATGATTTGCAAAGAAAAAGCAAGAAAACACATGCACTATTAACACTCATCAACAATGAAATTGAGGAAAAAAACAATCCCGACGGACACTATCCTGAAAGAAAACAAAGATACCCCAAAACTTGAATTCTAGCTAAACCAAGACTAACAACTACGATTCCAAACCTAATCCTATCCTTACTACCTCTTAGCACTACAAATGAGCTCAAATAAGCTATCAAAACTAGTTTAACAAAATAATGGCTAATGTTGGAGCAATTGATTCAAGCAAGCAAAGTCCTGAAATTCTTTAATGTGAAGTAAAGAAAATTCTCAATATGGAAAATGAGTCATATTACTTTTCAGTATGTAACAAACTGTTATATCAGATAAAAAATCAAGTTTATTCTTTGGTATGAAGACCATAATTTTCAAAATAGTAGGTGAGCACCTTTACACATCAGTATGTAAAGGAATTTAGACATGCTATCAGTATTGAGCTCAAACGTTTTAGAGTAAGAACAAATCACCAAAAGAATTTTAAAACTTTATTAACTTGAATCAAGCATAAATCAAAACCTTTCATGTAGTTAAACATTTATTTATTGCAAAACTGGCACATGCAAGCTTATCAAAGAACTAGCAGTAGTATATTCAATTGGAACAATTGTCCTTTTAAGATTATGAAAGTTCAAGTTGAAGTTCTCAGCTAAGCAAAACATGTACACAATCATGTTATCACAATGAAAGCAAGCCAAATTATTCATTCCAGAGATTATTTTAAATAGGAAATCCTCAGAAATCACTTGCACTAATCCTTAACTCAACAAGTTCATTCAAGCCTAACTGTCAACATGCCTTGGAACTTGGCAAAACCACTCTACCCAATCCAGTTAGCATATATAGATTATCAAGAGAACATTGCCAATTAGTATTAAAAAGTGATTATCATAGAGATCTTGTTTGAGATAATATCAGTAAAGTTGATTTCCTTATTTAAAGCATTCTAAGACATGCACCCAATCAAACTTATCAAGCTCAGATTTAAAAACCATATAAATCTTGAAATGCAAAGAGGCAATTTGCAACATTTGGATTTCAAGCAAAACATGGCTCAAACAAGATAGATTTCTCTTCTAATTACATATCAACATGCAAAGCTCAACCCATAGAACTAGTTCCACATCATTCAAAGAATTTCATAGCTTACTCACTGGCATCAAGAAAAATAAAGTGATCAAACACTCATTTACCATTGTGCCAAACATATGACAATATGCAACTCTTCAAGCCAAATCATTATGCTGAAAGCAAGGTGACAGAGGGCTACAAAATGACTTATCTATTCTAGAACTTGTCAGGACACTCAAACATCAGTACTTTCTAGCTCATAATCCTTAGGCCATCTTTGAAATTCAAGCCTAAATGCCAATATGATCCATAATAAATCAGATTATGCTTCCTCTGTTCAAACTTAGGGTCTAACAATTTTAGAACATGGAAAAGACCTAATCTTCAAAGATACTTAACATATGCAAGGTGCCAACACAACAGTCCTAAAGGTGGACAATTCATCAAATTCCCAAGTTTCTGTTTAAATATTATGAGTTCAAATTTGAAATATAAAAATTTAGGAATCAAATGAATATGCGCAAATGCTTGTTTCTAATTTTATAACAGGAGGTAAATGATTTTTTTTTTCACTGAAACTAATTTGTAGCCTAGGAATTATTGTCCACAATAACCACAAGTTTCAGAACTTCAGCAGCCCGTGGAGTTCTTACGATAGCCATACTTGTAGTTGTGAAAAATCATTGATCTCCTGATATAAAGTTAGAAACAGAATCTCTACAGTCACCTTAAGCTTTCTTAAATCAATGATATTATTCATATCTCATGAACACTAACCATATACAAGTAACCTAGAAAATTAAGAAATTTTATTCCAGCATTTTAGAGACTCCCTAAGCAAGCAATACAAAACATAATACTCACTATCACAGAACCTCATATCACAATTCATCAATTCAATCCAAATGTCAGAATGCTTCACAAATTAATCACCATCACAGAACCTTCTTAAAGCCACCTAAGCAGAATCTCCCCTATAATCCAACCAAAACTCAATATAGAAGTGGAGAAAAGAACTAGATTTACCTCAGAGACAATAATGAGAACATAAACTACAAATGACAGAAAGACGGACTGAATTGCAGAAGAGTGAACCAGGGGAAAAATCACAAGCTTCTAACACAAATTGATGCTGGTGTTGCCAGAGAGTGAAGCCAGAGAAGAAGGCACTGTTCCAGATCCTAAATCAAATTGGGAGTTAAAAAAAATAGAGAGTTATAAAGGACGGTAATCGGTCTTTTTCATTATTCTCACTAAGCAAAAGAGCAACGATGACAAACGAAGACTGAGAGAGAGAGAGAGAGAGAGAGCGAGATTGGGAGAGTGTGTGATAGAGAGCAACAGATCTAGACGTTAAGGTGGATAATTGGTGAAGGTAGGTGGTGAGTGATGGTCGTGGTGAAGGAGGAATGACCGTAAATGATAAGGCGACGGTGAAGGAAGGTAGAGCTGAGGGGTAGAGGAGTTGAGGATGAAGCTGAGAGTAATGGTGAGTGACGAAGCTAAGGGTTATAGTCAAGCTGAGGGTCGATGGTTGTGGTGGTCTGGAAAGGGATTGTAGGTGAAGGCCAAGAGAGAGCATTGGAGAGGGTAAGCTATGGCGGTGGTGTGAGGCATTGATAGGGGAAGGTGAAGTCAGAGAGAGGTGAGGGTCGAGCTGAGGGATTGGGATGATGGATCTGGATTGAGGGAGAGAGGAGGGAGGGTGTGTGGCTGAAAAAGTGGGTGTAAAGGTCGTGAGATTGAAGATGGAGGATGGTAGGCTGATGGTGTTGAGAGTGAAAAAGAGAAGAAGGGATTAAGGTTTGACAGACAAGGGAATTTACAATTAAGCATTGAGATTTTGAAATTAGGGATGAATGTGGTTGTAATTGTGGTGTAGATTCAAATGGTTAAGTTGGGAATAAAATGAAAGAATGAAGGGCAAAGAGAGAAGACTAATATATATATATATGTTTATGATTTTCTGAAATTATATATATATATATATTCATATAAATGAAAATGATTTATATAGATATATTATTTTCTGAATATTGCCCCCCATTTTTAGAAACATATATAAAAAAATGGAAAAATGTGTATATAGATATTGTTTTTTCATCATCATTATTATTATTTTATTTTTTATATATTTGTGTATTTATTTATTGATTTATGTATTTTATTTTATATATATATATATATATATATTTTTAAATGCAGACGCAAGGAAAGAGAGATGAACTCAATACTCTATTGGCTTCAGCATACACCAAGTGTGCTGAAGTCAATGACACAGGGAGCATGGCCTTTGCACAGGGGAATTGGCTTCAGCATACACCTTATGTGCTAAAGCATTTAACACAGAGAGCAAACACTTGCGAAAGACATATTTTTGGCTTTAGCCAACACCCTATATGCTGAAGCCAATTATTGACAGATTCCATAAACATCACCAATAGACCCAAAACTCATCCAAACATCATCCAACAAGTCTCATGCATCCATTCAAACACCAAAATCATCTTAGCATATCCAAACTCTCTTCTACATAGAAAATACACCATGAACATGAGGGTAATGATAAAATTCACTAACATTCACATATATTTCAACATATTAAATACCACTACTAAAAGTTCATGTAATCCATAATTCAAATGAGAGTTAGCATTAACCACATTCTCAAGGTAGCTTCAATTCTATCCAGAATTGATCAATAATCATATATGCACTTCTAAAATCTTATATATAAGCTTATAGTTAAGTGTACTTCCATGAAATGCATCTCCCATGTCCTTTCACCAACTTCATGCTCTAACCCAGCAAATCCCTCTTTTGCATTAGTTTTACTCATTCCTCATTGGGTACCTTTCCTTCCTACAAAACACAAAGATCAAACATAAAAACTACTAAAAACACAAAAAAACACTAAAAATGACAAGATTGAGTTTAGAACTTGGGTTGCCTCCCAAGAAGCACTTAGTTTATAGTCTTTAGCCTGAATCTTCATGTTGGTCACTCTTCATGAGATAGGTGGATAGTGGACACAAGCCTATCCACATCTCCTCCCAAATAATGCTTCAACCGTTGACCATTGACTTTGAAGTGCTCATTGTCTTGGCCTTCTAGCTCCACAACACCCTTATCAAAGACATGAACTACAATGAAAGGTCCATACCATCTTGACTTCAACTTTCCAGGAAAAATCTTCAACTTAGAATTATATAAAAGCACTCATTAACTTGGCTTAAAAGACTTAGTGATAATCTTCTTGTCATGCCACCACTTGGTTTTCTCCTTGTAAAGCTTTGAACTCTCATAAGCATGAAAACAAAATTCTTCAAGCTCATTAAGTTGCAAGAGTCTCTTTTCGCCCACTACTATCTCATCAAAATTCAAATTTTTGATAGCCCAATATGCATTATGTTCTAACTCCACAGGAACATGACAAGCTTTTCTAAAAACCAACCGATAAGGAGACATACTGATAGGTGTCTTATAAGCAGTGCGCTATGCCCATAATTCATCATTTAACTTCATAGACCAATCATTTTGAGTGATGCAACAGTTTTCTCAAAGACTTTCTTTATTTATCTATTAGAAATTTCAGCTTGACTATTTGTTTAAGGACGGTAGGCTAAAGACACCTTGTGCTTCATTCCATACTTCTTCAAAAGAGATTTAAATTGATGGTTGCAAAAGTGGGTGCTGTAATATCCCAATTTTTTATTAAGGGCAAATCATGATTATTGTGGATAATTATGAATTTAAATTGAATTATTATGTGTTTTATGGCAATATTAATTAATATGTCATAGTTATTGAAAAATTGGAAGAATGGAATTATTGGCCATGAGTTGGTAATTAAGGGAGAAATTAATTACTAACTAAGAGAAAATGGGATGTGTAATTAGAATGGCTAATGGAAGGATTAGAGAAGCTAAATGGGGATTTAGTGAGTGAGAGTCAATGAGGAGTGGACACATGGCAAGCTCACATGTGGGGAGGAATATGAGAAAAGTCAAAATTATTTTAAAATGTGTTTTCTCTCTCTTCTTCCCTCTTTTTCTGCTGCACAAGCATGGGAGAGGGAAATATAATCATTTTCTCTCTTTCTTCACTCCTCCTCCCTCTCATCTCTCTCGTCCTCTCTCTCCATCTCTCACTCTCATCTCTCTCTCTTGCTGGGCGCCATTTTTACAGCAAAAGGAAGGGAGGAAAGCTTGAAAAAGGTAAGGAAAATGGCTTCTATTGCTCAAACTTCCTTCTCTAATATTGATCCTTGAGTGATGAGCTTCATTTTGGTGGTTGTAGCTTGTCCATTGGTTGTGGTTTATGACCACACGAAATTTTGGAAAGTAGTGAATCAAGAACTCTCTTTGGAGAAGTTGATAAGGTGAGTGAGACCTATCTATCTATCTAAGTTTCATACCATTTGAAATAGTTTGAATTTTCTGGAATTTTGGGCTCATTTTCAAAAATGAGGGCCATTGGAGTTTGGTATGTGTTTGGCATGGAATTTGTATGTTTGAAATGCATTTTGGATAGATAGAATTGATTGGGTTGGAAATTGTTAAGTTTGGAGAATTTGAGATTTTAGTGTTTAATGTTATCCAAAACCAAAGCATGATAATGGAATAGGATTTTGGTGATTTTGACATCCCATTGGATTCCTTGAGTGATTTTGTGTGGGAATGAGCTTGGTTATTAATTTTAAATTCATTTGGGTCACTTGGGAAAAGTTGGAAATCTGTCTGGTTTGAGCTCTGTTTTGTGTAGTAAGTTTGGACGAGCGTTTTGAATAACCAAATGGTATTAGAAAATTATTAAACTTTCTAGTCTTAAATTTTACATCCCAAGCTTCAAAATAGACATATATTTTGTGTCATTTCGTTTAGTATTCTGTGAGATATGGTTGTCCAAAGTTTGGGATTGAAACAGAACTCTATTTTGGAGTAGTGTTTAGTTTTTGGTGATTCTGTATTTATATAGTGATTTCCAGTGATGAACCATATTTTTCCTTGAAAGAGGACTTATATACCTTTCATTTGGATTTAGAATCACCCCGTTTTGATTTTTCTAGGATTAGTTATGAATTTTGGAAGTTTAGCCAAGAATCAGGGGATTTCTTGGCCGCGCCACAAACCTTTCTGGCCTGATTCTGGCCGCGGCCCATGAGTGGCTGGCCACGGCCAGTGGCCTTCTGACCATATTTTGGCTGTGGCCTAAGGAAGGGCTGGCCGCGACCAACCCCTGTGTTCCAGCACTTTGAGTTTTCGAAAGGAGATCTCTAACCTATTGTTTCCCAACCTTTTAGGGCTTTTATTAGAGGCATTTGTGGCCTCTTAAGGGTCAATTATGATAACCAAAATTAAGTGTTTCAAGTTAATTAAGTCTTGGAATAGAATATAACTCTTCGTCCCTAATCATGATTCTAGGATACGGTATTTGCCCTAGGCGGGAGAGACCGGTGCTGGAGTACGCCCGGAAGGATCAAGGTAGTGACTCTTCTCTCATATTATGTATGATGTTTTGGCATGCATAACTTATCGTTGAATTTGTGAAATGTGTGCCATGGTCCATTATGGCATGAGCAGGTCAGTGTGAGCTATGTAGGGATTGACGGTGGTCATCTCTAGGTCGGCCGTTGAACTGCCGTCGTAATCGACATGGATATTGTGAATCCGACCTGTGGGGCGGCGTTTGTGAATCCAGCCATGGGCTGTGTGTATCTTGCCTGTATGGCTTGTGTATGAAATGCATTATATGAATCCCAGTTGTGGTGAAATGTATTGTGTGGATTGCTGTGATGCAATGCAACGTGAGCAATTCAATGTAAGCAATCGTAAGGGATGACATGTGTCATACTAACCATTGCCGTTGTAACTGTCGTTGTAGTTGCTTGTTGTGGTTAATGATTTGCTTACATGCATTATTATTGTACATTATATGATTGATTTGTTACTACGGGGATTCCTTAGAATCTCACTCTCCCAAAAACCATGTTTTAGACAGGGAAGAAGGATCAAAGGGAAAGCGGGCGACGAAGAGCGGATAAAGCTCTGATTTAGATGTATATTTTGGGTTATTGGTTATCATGTATATCTTTTGGATATTTTTGGGAAACAATTGTGTATATTGGGATTGGTAGTATAGTTTTGTGTAATCCCCAAGTTAAGGGTAATGAATTGCGGGCTTTGTGCCTTTGTAAATCCCTATTTAATGAATGGAACCTGAGTATGTCGGGAATTTGCTTTATACTCTAGTATTTGTGAATGAAATCAACTTGTACAGGCCATTTAGTATTGAAATGTGAATATGAGACCGTCATGAAAAAATTTTGTAAAAGTTTTTGTAAGCCATGATTTTGGGAAGTTTGATTTTGTTTAAGTCCCAAAATCATCTAAGGTCTCTAATTCTACATCAATTACATGTTTATGAACTAAATCTTGGCCTTAAGCGTGAAGGGGGTTACAGGTGCCACCATCACTAATGACATCCCTTAGAGCACCAAAGTGAGTGAAGATATGATTTTTAATAAATTTGACAACTACTTTAGCATCATTTGTTGGAGAAGCAATGGCGTTAACCTATTTAAACACATAATCCACCACTATAAGAATGTATTGATTGTTGAAGGACTTGGGAAAAGGTCCTATGAAGTCACTCCCCCATACATCAAATAATTCAACTTCCAACATGCTATTAAGTGGCATTTCATTTCTCCTAGAGATATTACTAACCCTTTGACACTGGTCACAAGATAGAGCAAATTCATAAGCATCCTTGAACAAAGATGGCTAGAAAAATCCAGATTGCAAAACTTTTGCAGCAGTCTTATTACCACCAAAGTGACCTCTATATTTAGAGGAATGACAACACTTCAATACATCTTGTTGCTCACTTTCAGGAACACATCTTCTAATCAACTAATCAGCACAATAGTGAAATAAGAAAGGTTCTTCCCAATGATAGAACTTGACATCATGTAAGAACTTCTTCCGTTGATGATAGCTTAAGTCCTCAGAAATGATTCCGCTCACAAGGTAATTTTCTATGTTAGCATACCAAGGAGTTTCAGAATGACTCACTAAAAAGAATTGCTCATTTGAAAAAGTTTCATGAATGGGTAAAGTTCCATTATGTTAAGCTTCAGTACTCAATCTAGACAAGTGGTCGGCAACTTGATTTTCAGAGCCCTTTCTATCAACAATCTCAATATTAAATTCTTGTAAGAGCAAAACCCATAAAATCAACCTTACTTTAGAGTCCTTCTTACTAAAGAGGTACCTTAGTGTCGAGTGATCAGTATGAACAACCACCTTGGCACCAATCAAGTAAGGTCGGAACTTAGCAAATGTGTAATATCCCAATTTTTGATTATGGGTTAATCATGATTATTAATGATAATTATGAATTTATTGGAATTATTATGTGTTTTATGACTATATTAATTAATGTCATAATTAGTGGAAATTGGAAATATTAGTGTATATGTGTGGTATTTAAGATCAAGGGTGGTGATTCCTTGACCGTGGGTCGGAATCCAGTGCATTTAGCTTGTGTGAGCTTATTGAGGGAATGAAGGAGATGCTGACATGTGGCATTGTGGTGGCCATTGGATGAGATCATATGAGGACAAGGGAACACTTTTTCTCTTTTCTCTCTCTCACTCCATCTCTCCATTTCTTTCTCTCTCTCGTGCTCTCTCTCTCATCAGTTTTGTGCCAAAGGAAGGAAGGAAAAGCTTGATCTTTGGGTAAGTAAATGATCTCCATTGCTCAAACACCATTCTTAAATGTTGATCCTTGAATCATGGGCTTCATTTCGGTGTGTATAGTGTGGCCATTTGGTGCTGATTTGTGCTACACAAAAATATGGAAAGTGGTGAATCAAAGAGTGTCTTTGGAAAAGTGAAAGAGGTAAGGGAACCCAATCTATCTATCTATGTTTTATACCATTTGAAGTAGTTTATAAATTCTGGGAATTTTGGGCCTAATCATGAAAATGAGTGCCACTGTTCATTTGGTATGTTTATGGCATAGAATGACATTTTGGAATGAGTTTATGTTAGATAGATTGATTTGAGATTGAAATATGATGTTAGGATGAAATGGGAATTTTGATGAAATTGTTGCCCAAAACCCAAAGCATGATAATGGAGTAGGATTTTGATGATTCTGAGTATTCCATTGAGCTTATTGGGTGTTTTTGTGTGGGAATGGCTTTGGGTTAAGTTTTGTATCCATAGGAATCAATTGGGCAAGGGTTAAGGAGAGTGCCTCTGTTCTGCGTTTTCTGCTATCTGAGGGATTCACTCGAGCAGGGAGGGGTCTGCTTGAGTGAAGGATGAACATCACCCGAGCAGAGATGGGTCTGCTCGAGTGAGGGATGAATATCACCCGAACAGAGATGGGTCTGCTCGAGTGCGGTAGTGCAATTCTCGTTTCTTGCTTTCTGTGTTCTTATCGCACTCTCTGGGTCATAGCAAGCATAGCCTCACTCACGAGTGAGGGATGAACATCACTCGAGTGAGGATTTTGTGCTCGAGTGATGAGTGTAATTGACACCAAAGGGCTTGCTTCTTGGGTTGTCACTCGCGAGTAGGTGCACGGGTGTGCCTTCTCACTCGCGGGTATGGGCACCGTGCTCGAGTGAGCCGTGTGTGCTCGAGTGAGCTTGTGCTTCTAGTGTGGGATAGTGCTCTCGGGCGTGTGCTTTCTGTCTCACTTCCTTGTGCTTGAAGTGATTTCCGTACGTGTGCTCGAGTGAGGGCATTTGTGCTCGAGTGAGCCTGCTTCTGAAAACTCCCTTGTGCTCTCGGGTGTTCACTCGCTGCCTCTCACTCTCTTGTGCCCGAGTGATGTCCGTACCATCACTCGAGTGAAGCCGTTTTCACTCGAGTGTCCGTACATCTATGCTCGAGCATGGTCATCTGTGCTCGAGTGAAACAGTGTAAAATCTCAGTTTTGTGCTTCCAAAAGGGGATCTTTGGGATAGTTCTTCCTACCCTTTAGGAGTGTTGTTAGGGGTATTTAATGACTCTAAAAGAGCAATAATGATAACCAATTAAGCATTATAAAGTGAATTAAGTCTTGGAATAGAGAATAACTCTTCGTCCCTAATTGTGAAAATAGGATTTGATATTTGCCTTCCTCGGGAGAGACCGGCGCTAGGACACGCCCGGAAGGACTCAGGTAGTGACTTTTCTCTCATATCTTGTATGATGTTTTGGTATGCATATCTTATTATTGAACTTGTGAAATGTGTGCCATGGTCCATTACGGCGCGAGCAGGTCAGCATGAGCCGTATAGGGAGTGACAGTAGTCATCTCTAGTTCGGCCGTTGGACTGCTGTCGTAATCGACATGGATCTTTGTGAATCCGACCCGTGGGGGCGGCGTATGTGAAAACCAGCCGTGGGCTGTGTGTGTATCTTGCCTATGTGGCTTGCGAATATGATATGCTTTATATGGATCCCAGCTGTGGTGAATTATACTGTGTTGACTGTTGTGATGCAATACAGCGTGAGCAATCGTCAGGGATGACATGTGTCATACTAACCATTGCCGCTGTAACTGCCGTTGTAGTTGCTTATATGGATGATGATTTGATTACATGCATTATTGTTGTACATTATATGATTGACTTGTTACTACGGGGATTCTTTAGAATCTCACTCTCCCAAAATTAAACCTTTTAGACAGGGCCGAAGGATCGAGAGGCAAGCGGGCGACGAAGAGTAGTTAGAGCTCCTGTTTAGGAGTGTATTTTGGAATTAATGATTATCATTGTAGATTTTGGAATTGTATATATAGATTTTGTGTAATCCCCAAGTTAAGGGTATTGAATTGTGGCTTTGTGCCTTTGTAAATCCCTTATCTAATGAATGGAACCCGAGTGAGTCGGGAATTTATTTGCACTCTGATATTTGTAAATGGAATCCACCTGTTCAGGCCAGTATTGTTTTGTATTGAGAACTTGAGACCATTGTGAATAAGTTTTGAAAAATGTTTTTGCAAATCCGATTTTTGGGTAAAAGAGTATCTTATTAAGTCCCAATTTCATTATGGACTCTAATTACAACTTAATTATGAGTTTAAGAACTTAATCCCGGCCAAAGGTGGGAAGGGGGTTACAAAATGCATACACTACAGTCAAAAGCTCTTTCTCAATGGTAGTGTAATTTTCTTGAGCATTATTGAGTGTCTTGCTCGCATAGTAAATAAGATGGAAGACTTTATCCTTTTTCTGCCCAAGTACAGCTCCTACGGCATAATTGCTAATATCATACATCACTATAAAAGAGCAAACTCCAATCCGGAGCCATGATGATAGGAGAGGTTACAAGTTTTCTTTTCAACTCTTTAAATACTTTAAAGCATGCATTATCAAACCTGAACTTGACATCCTTCTCAAGTAAAGCACATAGTGGCTTAGTAATTCTAGAAAAATTCTTTTTGAACCATTTATAGAATCTAGTATGGCCCAAAAAGCTTCTCACACCTTTAACATTAGAAGGTGAAGAAAGGTTTTCAATTACCTCTATCTTTGCTTGGTCAACTTCTAAATCGTTCTTGGAGACATGATGACCTAACACAATGCCTTCTTTCACCATAAAATAACACTTACATCAATTGAGCACAATATTAATGTCTTCACACCACTTCAAGACTCGAGCTAAGTTGGCTGGGCACTCTTCATATGAATCACCAAACATAGAGAAGTCATCAATGAACACTTACATGGTGTGCTCTATCATATCAGTAAAAATAGCCATCATACACCGTTGAAATGTAGCTGGTGTATTGCAAAGGCCAAAGGGCATGCGTTTGAAAGTGAAGGTGCCATATGGGCACGTAAATATAGTCTTCTCTTGGTCGTCTAAAGCAATTGCTATTTAGTTGTACCCTGAATAACCATCAAGAAAACAAAAGAACTCTCTTCCAACTAGTTTGTACAACATCTTATCAATGAAAGGTAATGGAAAGCGGTCCTTGTGAGTAGCCGTATTAAGCTTACGGTAGTCCATACAAACCCTCCACTCGGTAATAGTACTAGTGGGAATGAGTTCATTGTGGGTGTTAGCCACTACAGTCATACCGCCCTTTTTGGAGATGTATTGGACTGGGCTCACCCAAGAACTATTAGAAATAGGGTATACAATACTAGCATTAAGCCATTTAAGGAGCTCCTTCTTCACTACTTCCTTTATAATGGGGTTAAGTCTTCTTTGATGTTCAATAGAAGGCTTATGATTCTCTTCCAAAAAGATCTTGTGCATGCATATAGAGGGGCTAATGCCCTTGCTGTCAGCAATTGTCCACCCAATAGCCCTTTTATGAGCTTTTAAGACTTCAACTAACTGCGCCTCTTATTGAATAGTGAGATCTGAAGCAATAATCACCAAAAAAGTATTGTTGGAACCTAGATAAGCATATTGTAGATGAGATGACAATGCTTTCAGCTCAAGTAAAAGTAGTTCTTCTAAAGAAAATTTTAACTTTGGTCGATCAGTAGAACCCAAATCAAGGACTGAATTGGTATCCTCCTTCTAGGATAAGAGGTTGAAGCATTCATTATAGCCTTGTACTCCACTATATCCAAACCCTCAGAATCAAGATCAAGAAGAGCAGCTTCAAGTGGATCTACAATCATAGAGGTCTCAAATTCCTCTTGTGTAACAAAACCAATCAAATAAAGAAAGAAACAATCTTCATGCACATGAGGAGTCTTCATCAATTGATTCATATTAAAGGTAACTTGCTCATATGCCACCCTCAAAGTCAACTCATCTTTTTCCACATCTATCAAAGTTCTAGTAGTAGCTAAATATGGTCTTCCTAACAACAAGGGCATTTCTTTATCAGGATCAAAGTCAAAAACAATAAAATCCACAGAAAATATGAAGTTACCAACCTTGACTAATACATCTTCAATAATCCCTTTAAGATAAGACAAGCTTCTATCAGCCAATTGCAAGGTAACTGTGGTAGGTCTATCTTCACCTAATCCCAACTTGTTGAAAACAGACAAAGGCATACGATTGATACTTGGACCAAGATCACATAAACCATTCCTTAAGAATTTACCTCCAACATGACAAGGTATAGATAAGCTCCTGGGATCCTTCAACTTATGTGGAAAATGCTTAATAACATTAGTGACGCTTTTGGTAACGACCACTGTCTCAAACTCATTAAACCTTCTTTTCTTTGAGAGGACATCTTTCATGAACTTGGCATATTTAGGCATTTGCTCTAAGGCTTTGACAAAGGGAATGTTGATATGCAATTACTTGAAAATCTCAATAAACTTCTTGAATTGCCCATCTTCTTGATGTTTCTTGAGCCTTTATGGAAAAGGGGGTGGTATGACATATCGTGGAGGAGAAGTATTGGTCTTTCTCTTCTTCTCTTCTATATTTTCAGGAGTGATGGGATTGCTTTGCACCACATTATCTAGATTCTCCTCAGTTTGCTTCCTCTTCTTGTTATCCTCTTCTTCAACCACAATTTCTTCATCAACCTCTTCATCAAGGTTAAGATGTTCAACAATGCGGTCTTTTGGCTTTGTAGTAGCCTTACCCACACTTGGAACATCAGGAAAAGTCTTGCCACTTCATAAAGTAAGAGCCTTGCATTCTTCTTTGCCTTCTCGCTTAGGTTTAGGAATAGTATCACTTGAAAGACCATTTCTTAGTTGAGCACTCAAGTGTGAAGTAATTTAGCCCATCTGTATCTCAAGATTCTTGATTTCCGTGTCATGAAGAGAAACAGTGCCAACTAAGCCTTCTTGACCTTTAAGAATTTGCCTCAAGAGTTTATTTGTCTTAGAATCACCCTCTTATGGCTTTTAGGGTTGCTCAAAGCCTGGTGGATGCATTGGCTTACTAGTAGAAGCATAATGATTAATTGGGTTTTCACTAGGTCCATTTCTCCAATAGAAGTTGGGATGGTCCCTCATACCCTTGTTGTAGGTATTAGAGTAAGGGTTGCCACGTGGATACCTTTGATTATTGTTCCAATAACTCACTGACTCCATAGTATGATAACATTATTCATATGAGTAGGCTTATCCACATATTTTATAAGAAGGACTTGGAGCTTAGATAGCATTCACATTCTTGGAGGAATTTCTCTTCATTCTCAACTCAAGTTGATCAAATCTCTTGGCAATTGCTTTAAGTTGAGCGGCAATTTCTTTAGACACATTTGAACTACTCGAAGGACTTGGTTCCTTATATGTTCTATAGCTAGATTGTGATTTTTTAGATTGTTGCAAGGAACTAAAAGTGATGTCCTTATACAACTGTGATATATCATAAACTCTCATCATGCCAATTCCACCATTTGAGGCATTGTTAAGCATATTTGAAGTGGGCACATCCAATCCTGCTGCAAAGGCTTCGTGCAAAACATAGGTCTTCTGTTCATGGTTGGGACAACTACGCTACAGCTCCTTAAATCTCTCCCATGCTTCATGAAAAAGTTCGTCGAGCTATTGTTGGAAACACAATAGTTCATCTCTTTGAACTTCCTGTCTACCCCATGGAATAAACCTTGCCTTAAACTTGGATGCCATTTCATCCCAAGTAGTGATTGAGTTAGGAGGTAGAGTAGTAAGCCAAACTCTTGCCTTCTTGTCAAGTGAAAAGGGGAAGAGTCGCAATTTAAGCGCATCCGAAGTTACTACTTGAAACTTGAAGTTCTCACACACTTGTACAAATTGTGTCAAATGGTCAGTAGGGTCTTCATTCTGAGTTCCCAAAAATATGCCAATCATTTGGAGCATGTGAAGCATGATTGGCTTCAACTCAAAATTCTGAGCTTGAATAGCAAGAAACTGAATGCCAAATTGATAGGTAGAGCTTTCTTGCTCCATATACTCATCCAAAGTGATCTTCAAGTCATCATCATTAGATTTGGCCATATTGTAATATGGATGAGGATGAGGTGGTGGTCTCGCTTGCTTTGGTGCCGGTAAAGATGCAGGTCCTTGGATAGGTTGCACTTAAGGTGGAGTCTCCGATTCAGTTTCAAAATCTTCCAAAAGATATTCTTCAACAACTCCGTCAAGAACGATTTCCAAATCAGTTTGCATACGGAGCTCAAGTACTTATAATTCAAAAATCCCACAACGAGTATTAAACTTATCAGTAAATAGGACTAAACTACGAAAAAGATGAAAAAGAGCTATAGCTAAAACTATACTTAAAAACAAAGCAAATTAAGAAACTGAAATAAGAAGAAGAGAAGGATTTAGACATAATTAAGTACACAATTACACTAACTAACTTAAAAAGCTTTAGTCAATAGTCCTCGGTAATGGCGCTAAAAACTTGTTCGCCATCTAGCTTACCGCAAGCGCACGAGTCGCAAGTAATAATTTAGTGAGAAAAAGAGTATCGTTTCACAAGGACTATGGTGAAAGCGAGCTAACTAATGTAACCATATGTTTAATTAGGTTGAATGGAATCATTTAAATTGATCCACTTGAACTAAAACATGTAGGTTGAGGTGAAAGAGAAATTTAAAACTATATTTAGAGTAAAAATTTATAAAAGCAAATGATTCTTTAAATTCAGGTATTAGGAGAAACTTAGGATTGTTTATCCCCCTTTTATTTTAAAAGAACTCACTCAAGTCCCCCTAAATATTTGCTACTTAATGAGAGATTATACTAGCCAAGGATACTAAATTATCCAAAAGTGCTCTCTCAAGTCTCCAAATAGGTGCATAGTTTAATTAATTCATTAATCTCTTAATTAACTAATTAAACCCTGATTTTCATCGCAAATCCTATTTGACTATGTGAGGTCAATGAGTGTATCTCTACCTCATTAACAAAGCTATCCATTCAATTAATAAATTTCAAGCTCTCACACGATTTAACTCAAGTTCTATACTCAATCTAGCCCTCTCAAGTATTAATCAGGTGAACCCAACAATCTTATTGGTGGCCAATCAACAAGAAAGAGCTACAACTATGCAGAATAATTACAGTCATATCAAAAACTAAGCAAATAAAAGGAAGAAGAACGAGAAAAACCAAGGATTGGAGTCCCAAATATCTTCTAGACTTCAACCCAAGCTCAATACTCTTCAGGGATACAAAACCCTAGAACACCTAGCTCCTATGAATACTTGAAAACTGAAGAATGACCTATTTTCAACCTATCCCTTGCTTAAATACCCTCCACATGCATTTCAGCAAGTAAAACGCATGGTTGCATAGTCTGTCGTATGCTTCAGCACACACCAGTGTGCTCAAGTATATCACACAGTAAGTTCTGCTCCTCGTTGGCTTCAGCCAAGGGTCAGGTGTTAAAGCATATGACACAGTAAGTTCTGTTCCTCATTGGCTTCAGCCAAGGGTCAAGTGCTGAAGCATACGACACAGTGAGTTCTGACCATGTCTGCTTCAGCACATATGACATTGGCTAAAGCATATTACACAGAAGCTTCCTTCTAGCCCATGAGCTTTCTTTGATCTTTGGGAGCTTTCATGACTTTTTTTCTTCTACCTACAAGAGAGACTTCATAAGCTCTTTAACTTTAACTGATAATCCTACTTATATGCATTTAACTCATGATTTTGAACTTTTTTTCTATTACATTTTCCTCTATATATATGAACAATTTGTACTCAAAAGTAAGTGAAAAAAGAAGAAAATATGCTAGAATGTTATCAATTTCTATGAGTTAATAGTGGTGGTGTTGATGAGGCATATGATCTAATCACTTGGTTGTGATTAATCCATGCCTATTAACACCACCACATATATCACAAAGTTCAGCCTATAATGGAAAACCGCATAAGAGATGCATACATAGCATAGAGGTTGGATGAGCGTTAAACAAACCATATATTTATAAGTTGAAAAGTGTTCAATATGTGATATATGTGGTGGCATAGGTAGGCCAGTAAATCTATGCTTGCTTCAAGTTTAATATAACTTGTTAACATATAGTCTGTATGTAATGAATTGAATTTGAAGCAATTAGTGATAATTCTGGCCAATCAACACCACCATACATAGCACAAATGGTTTATAAGTGCCAAACAGACCATATTTTCATGAGTGTGAAAAGTTTATAAAGATGCTAGTATTATTTCATTTTTTGTTCTAAGTTGAGTTTTTTTTTGTAATTATCACATATATTTTTTACAACTCCCTAATTTTAGATTATTTTAAGATATATTTTAATAAATTTTATCACCTATATTTTAATATATATATTAAAAGGATTTAAATAAAATTTTAATAAGATATCAATTTAGAGCATGATTAAAGGGATTTCACAATAAATATCAAAGTTGAGAATATAATAATGATATTGATAATCATTAATAATAAATTGAGATTCTGAAAAATGAAATAAACTATAATAAATAATATTTTAGGTTTAGTATTATTACTATTTATTTGTTTATTTTAGGGAAACTGACACATAAGTCCTAAGGACCAAACAAAACAATAAAAAAGTCCATGAGAAAAGTCAAAGATTGGAAAAGTCCCTAGGGACTTTTCTATGATTATTTCCCAAAGTCAAATGATAAAGATGCCCCTGAGAATTTAAAACTCTCTATTATTTCTCTTTCTCCTTCGTTCTACTCTGCTTCTGCTTCTTGCTTGCTTCTGTCGCTCCTCTGAGTCCTAGCATTGGTGCGTTTGTCCGTTGATCCTCCACTGCCCAAGCCTTTGTCGCTCCTCCATTGCCCAAGCCTCCATTGTAATGTGGCAAAGGTAGAACAGTGAATTGATTTTTTTTTTTCTGTGTGTATATTGGTTGGATTATGATTGAGGGGTTAGTTAAAGGTTGGAGCCTTGGACTCAATAGTGGACTAAGTGGTAGGTGTAATATCCTGAATTGTAATTAAGGGCTAATGACCTTAAAACTGACGTAATTAATGTAAATGCATTGTAAACAAAGCTTAAGCTTATATGTATGTTTGATGATGATTGGGTGGAAGTTATGTTAATAGGGGCGGAATGGTAAATTTACCAACCGATTGTCAGTTACCGAAGAGGAAACTCCTTAGTAATCAAGATCAATGGCTAGGATTGAAAGAACAAGAGGTGGAATCAAGTGTGTAGGAGAGTATATGAAATCATAGAAGGAAGCTCAAGATGTTGACAAGTGGCATCTTGAAGACCATGGATGAAGTCAACATTTTCAAACTCATCCTCTCTCCCTCCAAAGTCGGCTAAGTGCATGGGGAGTATGAAAAATCTGCACTTCATCAATATCTCATTTCTCTCTCTTCATTCTCTCCATTCGGTGCAGCTTCATCAATATCTCATTTCTCTCTCTTTATTCTCTCCATTCCCTTGTGGGTTCGCACCATCTAGGGAAGATCCCACGAACCCACAACCAATTTTGAAATATACACACCCCAAGAAGCTAAACACAGATCGACGATCCACTTGAACCCTTGAACACAAAAGAACAAGGACTCGAAGTGTTGGAAAACGCCACAAGGTTGATCAAGCCTTGATAAGTTTGTTAGTTCTAAAAAGAACCCTTAGAGAGAATCCACTCTCAAGAAATAAAGTGCAGAAGTGCAACTTCATTTATGATTCAAATCTAAATTGTGTCTTACAAATGAAGAAGCACCAAGTATTTATAGGAAAATATGACCTAATTGCAATAAGTGCAATTGTTGAAAACAACCAATACAAATTGTAAAACCATGTGCTAGGAAACCTAAAAGTCTAATACAATAAACACAAAAGTTTAATACAATCTAGAAGAAAGTTGAAAAATCAAATACAACATGCTAAAGAAAACAAAAGTCAAATCTGCCACCAACTCCTTGTTGATTTTCGCACACCTAACTTCAAGAAAATGTAATCAGTAAATTAAGGCTCAAAATGTGAATATTTAGGCCCAAATGAGCCTCCCATGTGTAGTACTAGGTCCAAGCTCTTTGTTTTGAAGTTTCCAAGCCCAAAACTTGGTTAACAACTCCATATTTAACACAAATGAACTTAGTGACGTTTTCAGCATCTTTGTTTGTAAATCAGATTTATTGATCCAATTGCCATTTGATTTACAACACTTCTTCAATCAGCCCAATCAATGCTTCCTTGAATATTTTAGCTTGCGCTCTCATGATTTGTTCAGTTAAAATTTGATAATGATCATTTGAAATGGAAGAGACGTCACTAAGGGAAAACTTGTTGATTCTGGATCGCATCAACATGTTAGAACGAATTGTTATTCTAGTATTTCTTCAAACGCAGACGATGTTACTTAGTATGAGTTTCTGTTTTGATATTAATAAGGAGATTTGATATTAACAAAATATTTTTAAGTGGTTGAGGAAATTTTAAAAAACAATTATTAAAAGGCATATTTTTAAATATACATACTGTAATACCCTAAAATTTGGGATTTGAGGTTTTGGAATATGCCTAAATTAAGTGGACTGCTAAGTCCCAATTTAACAAGAGCCCAAATTTATCCCCTAATGATTATAATATCTTTGGGGTATTAAGAAAGTAAAATGATGAATTTTGGAGAAAGTAATTATGTTTTTCGTGAAATCGCCTATGAGGTACTGAGCTTGTCATGTGATTTTCAATGATCAAATGATGAGCAAAAATTATGAAATTTTAGAGGATGAAAGTGAATATCCTAAGATTTAATTTGATAGGTCATATGAATCAATTAGAACTACACACAAAAAGATATGAATTTTTGAAGTCAGCACAGAAAAACTGTGAAACTTCTGGAACAATATGCAAATATTGAAATTCTGGGACTTTTGTGATTGTGATTTCATCCAGCAAAATTATATATTTTTCCTTAAAACTAGACTCAATAAGGGTTCTATAGGCTTTGGAATCACTCTAATTCGATTTTTCTAGAATTAGTTATGATTTTTCAAAGTTAGGACAGAAAATCTGCCAGAATTTCTGAAAAATCCGAAAATGGGAAAATAAATAAAGGAAATTGTAATATATGATAAAAGCACCCTTTTGACTTCATCTTCTTCCATTTTCTGTTGTGAAATAACAGCCAAGGAGAGAGAGAAAGTTGAGTGTTTTAGAGAGAGGAGAGGAGAAAACTCACGAGATAGGTCGATTTCTCCGGTGAATTCGTACCTAACGTGTATAATCCTTCTCCTAAGCCTCTCTTCTATGTGATGTAAGGTATTTGAAGCACAAATCTTGGTGTTTTGAAGTTAAGGTTTTCAGCCACAAGAAGGAAAAGCTAGTAGGAGCTTGAGGTAACGTCTAAACTCTTGTATATTGACTATTCTGGCTATTGTAGACAATTTAATCGATAAAATTTTGTCGAATTGTCTTTGTGTGTAAAAAGGGAAAATGGGTTGTGGGGGCTGTTATGCTGCCCAAATTGATACTTAATGGTAGTTGTTACCTAATGGAATAGTCAGTAAAGTGGTTAGGAGTAGAAAGGAACGTGTTTATGAAGCCGAAACCGAAAAACCCCAATTTTCCCTAAATTCCTATAAGTTTCAGCCATCTCTAGAAATGGGCCTTAGAGTTGGATTTTCAATGATTTGATGATTCCATTGAGTTCCGGAGGGAAAATTAGGTGGGGTTACAGTTGGGCACTTTTCGGAAAAGGCCGAGAAAGCATAATTACGAAAATGCCCCTAAAACACTGAAATATGGGCTGCCAAGGGCAATTTCATCTTTTGGTAGTGAATTTGGTAATTCCAAGTCCCAAAATGGATTCCTTGGGCAAAAATATGTTAGGATAGCCCAAGTTAGAATTTCGGGAAAAGTACAGCGACCGAGTACGATGGGGCTAGGTCCCCGGGGGTATTTTAGTAATTTTTCAAGATAGACTCATATAACCCCCAGAAACACTATGGAAGTGTCTAAATAGTACATTTGACATTGTAGGATCGAATATGGAGCTTCGAGCTGTTTGCACGTAGATCAAGGCACGCGTTTGAGACGGAAAAAGGTTAAGGTAAGGGAATTACCTTACTTGCCTGTATTTGATATCTTTGCTTGTGTAGTGATGTATGTGATTGCTTTACTTGATTGTGTAGAGCATGTTTGAATAAATGAAGCTCTGTTTCTATTTTGATGTGGCCATAGTTTTGTTACATGAAATATAGAGCATGCAGAAATGTCATTATGGGGCATACATCTAGATAAAGCTAACATGTCATACACATAGCATCAATCATGCATGCATTATGGTATCTGTTTCCTACTGAGATTCTATCGAATCTCACCCTCCCCTATCAACAATTTAGACAGGAGACAACAAAAGATATGCAAACAACAATGCAGAGTACCGTACAAGGGGATTACAGTAGTGGAACAAAGACGGGAAGAAGTCTCCGTTTCACTGGGATGAGTTTAGACACCCAAGTATCCCTGTACGGCTACACTAATTGTAATTATCAGGTATGAATCCCTGGGGAAATTTCCGTAATCATGTACATATTATCAGTATAGTTATGCTATTCCTGTGTTTCCTATCGAACCGCATGTCGTTTTCCGTGAATACTTTGGTAAAGGTGAAATTAAAATAAGGGCGTGACACATACATTTAAATTTTTTATAAAATAGATGTATGAACAAAGAAATTTTTTGGGATAAAATAAAATACTATACAATGTCATACAGTATATTTTTTAAGCATGACATGCAATTAGAACAACAAATGTTGCATATTTTTTAACAAGGTCGAAAAACATCAAAACTTCATGCATTTTAAGACATGGCACGTATCTTCAAATGATTTGAATATGGAGCTATAGATGCAATATCCCGAATTTTGGGCTTAGATGCTTGAGAATAAGTCTGAATCAAACAAACTACTAAGCCCAGCTTGATAACAATCCCAAGAATGCAAGAGAAATAGAATGCTTTTTAGGGACTCTGTAATTCAACCGTCTGGATAAACTATACCAATGCAAGTGTACTTGAGCACATTTAGGCGCCATTTTGATAACACACCACAGGCATATGTGGCGCCAAGTAGGGCCTACAAGCGCACACTCAGCAATTCCCTAAAATATAAGATAATGGCGCCATGTGGGACCCACAACCACATGGGCACTCTAGGTGCCATCTTTATGTTCTGCATGGACACTTGGCACATTCCAGAGGTGCAAGCACATAGGTGGTACTGGTTGAGGCCTATACAGATAAAATAGCTTTATTAAAGTGACTTTTGTGTAGGTGCAGTGAGAAGACGCCACCTAGCATTTGCTTTTAGGTTGGCCCAATGAGAAAATACCGCCCAACTCTTTCATAAAGTAGCTTTTTATGATGACATATGGACACGTGGCACAAAACCAAGTAGACACCGATAAAGTAGCTTTATTAAAGTAACTTTAATGAAGTAGCTTTCTGAAAAGTGGCTTTTGGGGTGGACCAATGAGAAGTTGTCACTTAGTATTTGCTTTTGGGTTGGCTTAGTGGTGTGGCAACACCTAGCCCCAAGTCGGGATAACTCACCGATCTCCGGCCCCGCCACATGTCAGACTTTCCCCGACAATGCTCATGAAAGTTGGAGGAAATCATCAGACTCCCTTCCTTTAGCTTGAAAGTCAACCAAGAAGGAGGAGGAAAGAGAGAGATGATATCTTGACACATGGCTATTCCCCGGACACTCCTTGTGCTAGCCAGATGAATTCCCCAATGTTTAGGTCCGCTATATTTTAAGAAAGAGCGTCGAACACCTTGTGATTTTAAGACTTGACACATTTCATCACAAGATTAATCCAACACCTTCTCAAGTCTTTAAATTTCATCCAATCCTCAAAAAGAAGAGAGAAAATAGAGAAAATCAAGAGAAAAAGAAAGAGGAGAGAATGGGAGTGTTCATAAGGAAAGAGAAAGCGTTCTTGCCTGATTTAAGCCAGAATTGGCGTTTTTGACTGATCGAGCCTTCACAAATATTCTTCTATCCTTTGAGGGCTATGTTTCTATGGTTTCAAATTCTTGATCAGAGGAGTTTTGTACTGCCTCTAAAGTTGAGGTGCTGTCGAAGTCAAGAACGAACTATGGTACCGGATAGAGGTAAGCTTAGGCTTCAATATGAGTATAACATTTTGAGGATTTGTTGAGTTTATGGAGGTCATATTTCTGCCCTAGAGTTTTGGCCAACATGAGGAATTAGGGCTTTTCTGATCTTATAATTATGAATATGATGTTGAACGAGAGTAAAAGATGATATTTTATAAGTCTTGTGGTTAAATTTGCAAGAAATCACCTTGTGGTGATTTAGGGTCAGATTCAGCCAACTATGAACCTGAGGAAAGGAATGTGATTTTGGTAAATTTAAGGTTTTCTATGGATTCTATGGGTAAAATTGTGTAGGAATAGGCGAATAGCATGTGGTTATGATTTCTAGATGATTGGATAGAAAACCCTAAGTTTGGAATTGAAGTAGTGATGTTAGATTGTGTTTTTCTAGGTGACAAATGGCTTGTGGCATGGTTTTAGATGATCAAATGTCGTCCAAATGATCATGATATTTTAGAGATTGATAGTAGACATCTTAATCTTTAAATTGATACATAGAATGTGTTATTTGGGTTAATAGATTTTAAGACATGATTTGTTAAAGTTAGGCATTGAATTTGGAATAATTTCTAGGGCAGCGAGGATTGTTTGAGGTTTCTAGGATTTTGTACTTATAACTGGAAGTGGAAGATATTTTACCTTTAATAAGGACTTAAAGAGCTTTATATAGAAACTGGATTAAGTTATGAATTGTCAAAGTTGAGCAATAAATTTGCCCAATTAGGGTTGACCTACAAATTTGTGGTATTTAAGGTAAGTTGTGACAAGTATGGGTCCAAAGAGTAGATACATGTTTTAGAACCTCATGTGACCACAATAACGATCCAACTTACATGGGAATAAAGCACATAATGTGTTAGACATAAAATGAGGAAAGTTATAAAAATTATGTAAGAGAGACAAGTCATGTATAATGACTTGCTGTCATGGCTCTGATGATGTGGTTATATATTGATAAGTATATATTTTATAATTAAATAAATGTATATTCTAAGATATATTTGAGTAAATTTATTAATATTTATACTTATTTAATTATCTTTTATATATTTTTTATTATTTAATTAATTATAAGATAAAAGGAAATTTTAATATAAAATCTACTCAAATCTTAATTTATTTTGCAGGAGATATTATAAGATTCAAGTGAGAATAAAATATTAATATAATATATCTATGTCATATGATAATCAATAAAAAAATAGATAAATCAAGATATTGTGATAGAGACACACACAAGAAGGCAATATATATCTATATATATATGCTAGGCGTAGCAAGAGGAGGGGGCGAATGATCTGGGTGGAAGCAAGAAGTTCTTGGTGGCAGATAAGCATCTTAGCGAGATCCAAGGAGTAGTAGGCAACTCCTTGGTCTCCTTCCACCTGTGACAGCAACAAGGAATAGAGAGAGTCTTCAACAGTCTTGCTTGCTTTCTTCTTTCTCTTTATTCCTTGAACCTAAATTTATTTCTTTATTTAATGGATTTGTTTTAGCCATGAGTGGCTAATTTTCTTTTTAGACCTTGAGAAACTATGAATCACTAGTGAACTAGATTTTATTTCCATTATTTATTAGTTATGATTTATGTTAATTTTGGTTACTTAACTTTGTTATGTTTGTTTGATGATTGACCACCATTAAATGTGAATTTGAGCATTAGGATTTACCTTAATGAAGGAAATTTTAATTAGGCTCTAAGATTAAGTAATATGAGATTAGATTACAATTTAATTTATGATTAGGATAGACATATATCTAATATCCCCATATAAGTGTTGAAGAGTGTGTTTGAGTTATCTTGCCTCTTGAGTAATTAGGTTAGACATAACAATTTATACTTAAGAGAGGGCTGTGAGTAGATCATAGGCACTTATAGCTATTAATACTATAGATAAACAAAATTAGCATTTTAAACTAACTAATTAAGTGAAAATAAGATTTGGGGAGCTAGTGAGGGATTAGTAACTCTAGGTTATGTTTGACATTAGTAGTTTTCATTATTTAATTTTCTTTGAATTTATTTATAACTAGATTCGTTTAACTTAAAAGAAACTGAGATTTTAATACCAAAAAATTAATTGATTGTTTCTTGTGGGATGATACTCTACTTATTACTTTATTACTTGACATGACCCGTATACTTCGGAGCGCATCATGTATCTATGGCCATGAGATGTCAAGGAAGAGAAAATGGAAGATTCTTCAAGCACCTACAATGGTTGGAAGAAGAGGGAACAAGAAGAGCACATAAAAGCTAAGGTAGTAAACTTATCTAACTTGCATGTAGTTGATATGTGTGCTTGTGTATTGATGTGTATGATTGCTTTGCTTGATTATGTGAAGTATGTATGAATGATTGAAACTCTTTTATTTATGATGTGGCCATAAGTATGATGTATGAAACATTAAGCATACAGATTTGTCATTATGTTAGCATGAATTTATGTAAGGCAAGCATGTCATGCACTAAGCATTTATCTTGCATGCATAATTGGTATTGTTTGCTACTGAGATTCTCCCGGATCTCACCCTCCCTCATCCAACCATATAGGTATGATGAGTACAAAAGAGGAATGCATGAAGATGTGCAAGAAGGAAATATGGTGGAAAATTGAAGATTGTTAGGTGACAATCTGTTATGTCTAAATTATCGCATGTTTTGATTAATTGTAATAACATGTCATAGATAATACATGTATGTATGTGTACAGAATAGTATCAATACACCTAAGAATTTAGTGGTATAAGTGCATAGATAGTGATATCAGTACATGTAGTATTGATATCAGTGCATAGGATAATATTATTAGTACCTGAATAGTGGTATCAGTTGTAACCCCCTGCCTTTAACCACGTAATTATAATTCGATATCACATAGTTAAATTGGTTTAGAGACCGTTGGATAGCTTAAACTCATTTCAAGTTCCTACACTATAGTAGGGTTTTCACCAAAAACTTTCAAAAACTCTTCTCTATCCTGGTCTCAATTTCAAAATTCGAATATAATTACCTGTGCAGTTAATTTACATTCACACACATCAGAGTGTATAACCAAATCCCCGACAACTCCCGGGTTCTATACATATATAATCTGAGGGTTTAAAAGTCTCTACTAGGGGATTACATAACCAAAATCAATAGTAATATTTACATCTCCAAAAATAAACAGTAATCCCAAGTCCAAAATAGTTAACCAACAGCCTAACAACACACTCCACAAGATCCTAGCCGCTCCTGGTGGTTCGCTTCTCCTTGGAGCCACTTGCCCTGTCTGAAATGTTAGTCAATGGAAAGAATGAGATTCAAAAGAATCTCTGTAGTAACAAACCACTCATACAGTGTATAAACACATAGCATATATGATCATGTTAAGCAGCATCACAATGTATCATGGCTTTCGCCACAAATAACAGCACTCATGGCTGTAAACTCTAAGCGTCAGCTTTCGCTGCGATCTCAATGTATTCACAAAGTATTCACTAGGCGTCAGCTTTCGCTGCGATCACAAAGCATCACAATGTCACAATGTCACAATGTATTCTCAATGCAAGACAAACATACATACAATGTTTCACACAAAGTATAAGAGAGGAGTCACTACCTGATTCTTTCCGAACGTGCTCTGGCACGGGTCGTTCGCGAACAGGGCAAATATCGAATCCTACAATTCCAAATGCACCATTTAGATACTTCCATAGTGTTTCTTGAGGTTATATGAGTCTATAATGAAAATTTACAAAAATGCCCCCGGAGACCCGGCCCCGCCGTACCCGATCCGGTTGCACTTTTCCCAAAATTCTAATCTGGGCTATCCTAACATATTTCCATGCAAGGAATCCATTTACGGACTCGGAATTATCAAATTCAATGTAAAATTACAAATTTACCCTTGGCAGCCCCACTTTAAGGGTTTTAGGGGCGTTTTCGTAATTATGCTTTTTCGGCCTTTTCCGAAAAAGTGACCAACTGTAACCCCACCTAATTTTCGCCCCTGAACTCAATGGAACCATCAAATCATTGAAAATCCAACTCTAAGACCCATTTCTAGGGCTGGCCGAAATTTATGAGTTCTCCAGGGAAAATCGGGGTTTTACGATTTCGGCTCCATAAACGCGTTCCTTTCTACTCCTAACCACTTTATTAACCATTACATTAGGTTACAACTAACATTAAGACCCAATTTGGGCAGCATAACCCCTAGGAAACATCATTTCCAAACTTTAAAACCAATGGCAATCCGGCGAAATTTCATCGATTAAATTGCCCACAGCAACCAGAATAAGCAATATACGAAAGTTTGGAAGTTACCTTAAGCTCCCACAAGCTTTTCCCAAATATGGCTGAACCCTAGCCTATTTGAACAATGAAATTACTTGCTTCAAAACCTTAATTCACATAGAGGAATAGCTTAGGAGGAGGATTATACACATTAGGTACGAATTCACTGAAGAAATCGACCTACCTTGTGAGATTTCTCCTTTCTTCTCTCTACTTTTCTCCAAGCTCTCTCTCACGTTTCTTTCCTCTTGCTTCAGCTGGAAATGGCGTGAAATGGCTGAAGAAGATGAGCAATTTGATTAATAATCCATGCTGACATCATCTTTTAATGAGTTGATGTCATAATTCCTTATTTTCCCATTTTCGGATTTTCTGACAGATTTTCTGCCCAAACTTTGAAAAATCATAACTAATTCTAGAAAAATTGAAATGAGGTGATCCCAAAGCCAAATAAAAGGTATTTAAGTCCTCTTCATAGGAAAAATATGGAAAATTATTAGAAATCACCACACAAATACAGAATTACACAAAACTCAACACTGCTCCAAAACAGAGTCCAGTTTTGATCCCAAACTTTGGACAGACATATCTCCAAGTTCCCAAAACTAAATGGTACAAATTATATGTCCATTTTGAAGATTGGGATGTGAACTTTAATACTGAAAAGTTTCATAATTTTTAGACACCATTTGCCTATTTAAAACGTCCACACAAATCGGCTGCCCTGTACAGAGAATAAATGGACGGAGTTTTCAACTTTTGCACAATTGTTCCTAATGGTTCCAATTTCACAATAAACACCCTCCCCACACGAATTTTCACAAGGAAGCCATTGGAATCATTAAAATATCCAAATTCTCATCACACATTCTCCAAAAGTGTTTATTCAACAATAATTACATCTACTTTTGAATTCATTAGCCCTTAATCACTTTTTGGGATATTACATCAGTGATGGTATTAGTGGTATCAAAACGCATAACTGTAGTATCAGTATCAATAGGGTATAGTAGCTAAGAAACAAGATTCGAGTTTACAAATAGAGAAACAATTGTGATAATTATTAAATGAAGTTGAATACTGAAAGTAAAGTTTTTACCAAGTGAACAATACCCCAAGAATAGTTGTGAAAGTTTTTGGCTGGGGTTTTAATTAACGTTTTTCCTAAGCCATGACCAGAACATTAGCACTTATATATATGTACTAAAGGGGTATAAATGATGTAACCCCCTGCCTTAAATAGCGTAATTATAATTCGATATTACGTAATTAAATTGGTTTAGAGACCGTCGAATAGTTCAAAACTCATTTAGAACTCCCTGTGAAGTAGGGACTTTATAAAATTTTCAAAACTTCTTTCCTATTCCGGCCTCAAGTTCAATTATCGAATATAATCACCTGTGCAGTTAATTCACATTCATTCATATCAGAATATCTAATAGCAATCCCGGCAACCCCCGGGTTCCATTCATACACAAAAAGGGTTTACAACCTCCATATAGGGGACTACACAACTACGTTCAACTATTCTTTATAACCAACATAATATACAGACACCTGTCCAACAGGTTTAACCAACATAACCAAAATAAATGTCCCTACAGGATTCTAACCGCTCCGGGTCGTACGCTTCTCCTTAGAGCCACTCGCCCTGTCTGAAAGGTTAGTTAAAGGAAAGAATGAGATTCAAGAGAATCCCAGTAGTAACAAAACATTTATACCACACATAAGCACACAACATGTAAGCAAATCATCATACAGCAGCAGCACCACAAATCACACTCCACCCTCATCCCCTTTCTCCGCCGGGAAGGCACACCGCCTATCCCGAACCGTTGTTAGCTACTCAGGGACTATTGGCGTGGCAGTGTATACGTATAGCCTTATAGCCCATACAGCTATTCGGCTTTCACAAATGGCCTGTCGACCTCCACAAATAGCCTTTCGGCTCACATAATCACATATATCACACCTCATCCTCATCCCCTTTCTCCGCCGGGAAGGCACACCGCCCTAACCCGAACCGTTGTTAGCTACTCAGGGACTATTGGAATGACAGTGCTAACACAAATCCGCAGATGTCGCAGCATACGAATTCATTACAAATCAACGATATAACACACATACAATGCATCATATATGGTACAAAAGAAAAGTCACTACCTCGTTCCTTTCTGACGTTCGCTGGCGTAGTTGGCTCACGAGGGCGGCAAATATCGAATCCTACAATTCCAAATGCACTATTTAGACACTTCCATAGTGTTACTTAGGGTTATATGAGTCTATAATGAAAATTTACAAAAATACCCCCGGGGACCCGGCCTGGGCCCGCCATACCCGGACCGGTTGCACTTTTCTCGAAATTCTAATATGGGCTATCCTAACATATTTCCGCCCAAGGAATCCATTTCCGTACTCAGAATTATCAAATTCAATATCAAATTACGAAATTACCCTTGGCAGCCCTACTTTTAGGGTTTTAGGGGTGTTTCCGTAATTATGCTTTCTCGGCCTTTTTTGAAAAAGTGCCCAACTGTAACCCCACCTATTTTCGCCCACTGAATCCAATGGAATCATCAAATCATTGAAAATCCAACTCTAAGACCCATTTACAGCCTTGGCCGAAATATACATGTTCTCCGGGAAAAATTGGGGTTTTACGATTTCGGCTCCGTAAACGCGTTCCTTTCTACTCCTAACCACTTTATTAACCATTACATTAGGTTACAACTAACATTAAGACCCAATTTGGGCAGCATAACCCCTAGGCCACCTCATTTCCAAACTTTAAAACCAATGGCAATCCGGCGAAATTTCACCGATTAAATTGCCCACAACAGCCAGAATAAGCAATATACGAAAGTTTGGAAGTTACCTCAAGCTCCCACAAGCTTTTCCCAAATATTGCTGAAAACCCTAAGTGCTCAACAACAGATTTTGAGCTTCCAAACCTTAAAGAACAAAAAGGAGTAGCTTAGGATCGGAGTTATACGCGTTAGGAGCTAAATCGTCGGAGAAATCGGCTTACCTTGCGAGATTCCTTCCTCTTTTTCTCTCTTTTCTCCAAGCTCTCTCCACGTTTTTTTTCTTGCTTCAGCTGCTGTGTGCGACAGAAATGAGCTGAGGAAGATGATAACATATGTAATTCCATGCTGACATCATCTTTTAATGAGATGATGTCATAATTCCCATTTTCGGATTTTCTGGCAGATTTTCTGCCCAAACTTTGAAAAATCATAACTAATTCTAGAAAAATTGAAATGAGGTGATTCCAAAGCCAAATGAAAGGTATTTAAGTCCTCTTTATAGGAAAAATATGGACCATTATTAGAAATCACCACAAAATTCCAGAATCACACAAATTTCATCACTGCCCCAGAACAGAGTCCATTTTCGACCTCAACCTTTGGACAGTCATATCTCCCAATTCCCAAAACGAAATGGCACAAATTATATGTCCATTTTGAAGCTTGAGATGTGAAATATAAGACTGAAAAATTTCAGAATTTTTAGATACCATTTGGTCATTAAAAACGTTCACACAAACGGACTGCCCAGTATAGAATTTCACTGGACAGAATTTTAGATTTTGCATCTTTGCTTCCATTGGTTCCATTTTCATACCAAACATCATTCCCACATAAATTTTCACAAGGAATCCATTGGAATCATTAAAATATCCAAATTCCCATCACACATTCTTCAAAAGTGTTTATTCAACAATAATTACATCCACTTTTGAAGTCATTAGCCCTTAATCACTTTTTGGGATATTACATTTCTCCCCCCGTAAAATAAATTTCGTCCTCGAAATTTGTCACACAACTTGAGCCATAAACTCTGGATAACGTCTTCGCATATCCGCCTCCGCTTCCCAAGTTGCTTCCCTCTGAGTCATTCCCTTCCAGATCACCTTCACAAAGGGAATGCTTCGGTGTCTGAGCCGTCGTTCTTCTCTATCAATGATCTGTTCTGGCTCTATCGCATATGTGAAGTTGTCTTGCAACTCGACTTCTTCGTATTCAACAATGTGAGATGGATCCGGTTGATACTTCTTCAGTTGGGAAACATGAAACACATCGTGGAGTCTGCTCAAGTTTGGGGGTAGGGCTACTCGATAAGCAACAGGCCCAATCCTCTCAAGGATTTCAAAAGGACCTATATATCTTGGGCTCAACTTCTTTCGTTTGATTGCTCGCCCAATGCCGGTGACAGGAGATACTCTCAGAAGCACATGGTCACCAACTTCAAACTCTAGAGGCCATCTTCTCTTGTCAGCGTAGCTTTTCTGTCGACTCTGCGCTGCAAGCAACCTCTTACGAATAATCTGAATCTGTGTAGAGGTTTGATCAACCAAATCTGGCCCATAAAGCTTTCTTTCGGATAACTCATTCCAGCATATTGGTGATTGACACCGTCTTCCATACAATGCTTCATACGGAGCCATTTGGATGCTCGCATGATAGCTATTGTTGTAAGCGAACTCAGCAAGTGGAAGGAAATGATCCCAACTTCCTTTAAAGTCGAGAACACATGCCTGCAACATGTCTTCCAACGTCTGGATTGTTCTCTCAGATTGTCTATCCGTTTGAGGATGATAAGCCGTACTGAATCTCAGTTGAGTACCTAAAGCTTTATGCAATGCTTTCCAGAATCTTGAAGTAAATCGTGGATCTCGGTCGGAAATGATGTTCTTTGGTATACCATGGAGTTTCACAATCTCTCGGATATAAATCTCCGCTAGTTTATCAGGAGAATAACCAGCATTGATTGGTATGAAGTGCGCCGACTTCGTTAACCGATCCACAATTACCCAGATCGCGTCATAGTTTCTGATCCTGGGCAATCCCACAACCAAATCCATGGTTACGCTTTCCCATTTCCATTCCGGAATCTCAGGACTCTGAAGTAACCCAGGCGGTCTCTGGTGCTCGATCTTTACCTTCTGGCAAGTGAGACACCTTGCAACATATTTGGTTACATCACTCTTCAATCCCGGCCACCAATACACAGATTTCAGGTTATGATACATCTTGGTCATACCAGGATGAAGAGTGTATCGGCTTTTGTGTGCCTCATCTAGAATCTTCTGTCTCAACTCCACCTGAAGTGGAACACAGATTCTCTTCTGATAGCAAACTAATCCACGAGGCGATAGGTCATATCCTGGAACTTCTCCCCGCTCAATTCGAGTCAGATTGCGCTGTATCCAGTCATCTTGCCTCTGAGCTTCTTCAATCTCAGTTCTCAGATCACTTTCCTCTTGAGAAACAGTGTAATTGGCACAAATGATCTGGTTTGTCAAATTCAAATCACGAAAGTCTTCAATCAGTTTCTTCTCTCGTATCATCATAGCGGCAACGAGCACAGTCTTTCGACTCAGAGCATCAGCGACTACATTTGCCTTACCCGGATGATATTTTATTTCCAGGTCGTAGTCCTTAAGCAATTCCATCCAGCGGCGCTGTCTCATATTCAGTTCTTTTTGATCATACAAGTATTTGAGACTCTTGTGGTCGCAATACAGTTCCACAGTCACACCATATAGGTAATGACGCCAAATCTTCAAAGCAAACACAATGGCCGCAAGCTCCAGATCATGAGTGGGATAGTTCAATTCATGAGGTCTGAGCTGTCGAGAGGCGTAGGCCACCACACGTCCCTGCTGCATAAGGACACACCCTAATCCCTGCCCACTGGCATCAGAATACACAACATATGTCAAACTGGGATCGGGCAAAATCAACACAGGTGCCGTAGTCAACCTCTCCTTCAGCTCCACAAAACAGTTTTCACATTTCTCATCCCACACAAACGGCTGATCCTTTCTCGTGAGCTTGGTCATCGGCAACGCAATACGGGAGAAATTTTGGATAAATCTCCGATAATAACCAGCAAGACCCAGAAAACTGCGTATTTCCGCCACAGATTCTGGCCTCTTCCAGTCCAGTACTGCTTCCACTTTACTAGGATCTACAGAGACCCCTTCTTGCGAGATAACATGGCCTAAGAATTTCACTTCTGATAGCCAAAACTCGCACTTGCTCAATTTAGCATATAATTATTTCTCACGCAATATATTCAATACAACTCCCAAATGATGCTCATGGTCTTCCATACTCTTGGAGTATATCAGAATGTCATCGATAAACACAACAACAAACTGATCCAGGTATTGTCGAAAGATACGGTTCATGTAATCCATGAATACCGCAGGCGCATTGGTTAGCCCAAATGGCATCACCAAGAACTCATAATGACCGTACCGGGTCCGAAAAGCAGTCTTCGGAACATCCTCTGCTTTCACTCGCAGCTGATGATACCCTGACCTTAGATCAATCTTTGAAAACACACACGAACCAGAGAGTTGATCTAATAGGTCATCGATTCGGGGAAGAGGGTACTTGTTCTTAATAGTAACCTTATTCAATTCTCTGTAATCAATACACAATCGAAGACTCCCATCTTTCTTCTTTACGAACAACACTGGAGCTCCCCAAGGCGACACACTGGGTCTAATAAACCCTTTCTCAAGCAAGTCTTCTATTTGTTTCTTTAACTCCGCCATTTCGTTTGGGGCCATGCAGTATGGGGCCTTAGATATAGAACCAGCTCCAGGAATAATGTCAATTGGAAATTGAACTTCCCTCTCCGGAGGCAATCCATTTAGATCATCCGGAAATACCTCAGGGAATTCATTTACCACGGGTATATCACTCAAAGTTTCACCAGTTTCCCTTTGCACTGAGAAAAACACTACATACCCCTGGCAACCCTTTTTAAGATACTTTTCAGCTTTAGCCGTAGAAAGAAAATTCATACCGGCATTCACAGCTTCAACCCTCTGAGAAACAGGATATACTATCCTCTTGTTTCCACAATCAAGCAAAACATTATTTGCCGTTAACCAATCAAAACCCAAAATGACTTCCAATTGGTAAAGCGGCAAACATATCAAATCTACAACAGATTGGTGCCCTTCCACAGTTACGACACAATTCAAGTAAGCTTCTGTGGTTAAAGCCTTAACACCCATCGGGGTTGACACTACCAAATCAAATGGTAATTTATGTACATGCAATCCCAGGCGCTTCACGCAATCATAAGCAATGAAGGAGTGACTTGCACCTGAGTCGAACAATGCTTGCAACAGATGGCCATTAATAGAGATTTTACCTTGTATCAACTCAGGAGATTTACTAGCTTCCTCGTGGGTCATAGCGAACACTCGGCCCTGTGTCCTCGGTTTCTGCTCGACTCGTGGTTGTTGACAATCTCGGGAAAAATGTCCTGGCTGCTTACAGTTAAAACAAACCAATTCTCCCCGGCAATTTTGGCCATAATGCGTTTTGTTGCAGCGAGGGCATTTCCACTCAGTCACAGCCCTCTGAGGCTCACGGTCTCTGGGCTGATAGGGCTTCTTATCACCGCCCTTGTATGAAGAGGATCCTTGGCCTTTCCGCTTCTGGGAAGCATTACCCTTACTGGGTTCACTGCGATGGCCAATAGCTCTGGTAGGATTCAACTCCCTCAGATTATTCTCCGTAATTCGACATTGCTCCACAGCCTTGTTGAACTTAGTGAATTGGTTCGTAACCAATCGCTTTCTCAATTCTCGCCTCAGACCGCGGATGAGCATATCAGAACTCCATTCTTCATCATCTTTACACCGGAGGTAAGAGGAGTACCGAGCCAACCGGACAAAACGGGACAAATAGTCATCAAAGCTCTCTGTATCCCCTTGTTTGATGTTGAGAAATTCTGTCTCCTTCTCGAGCCGCACTGATTTGGGAAAGTATTTCTCGTTGAACTCTTATTGAAACAGTTCCCAAGTCAATGGTGTTTCATTGCTCTTTAATGTCAGGGCGATATTCCGCCACCAACGATCCGCGTCCCCCTCGAGTTTATACACTGCCAACCGTGGCTTCACCTCCTCTGGGCAACACAGAACCTCAAATATCTTCTCCAGTCTGTACAACCAATCTTCGGCTACCTGAGGGTCAAACCTTCCTCTGAACGCCGGAGGCATATGCTTGCAGAATCGGGTGACCCAATACTGAAGGTCTTTTTCCTCCCTGGGTGGCATCCCATATGATTCCTGATTCAAGGTGGCACGAGGTGGGGATTCCAGAGGTCGTGCTGATCCTTCTGCAGTGTCCTCATGTCGAGTCTCTTCTTGAGTCTCCTCCGGAGTGGATTGAACCGGACCTTCCTGGTTCTTCGCCTTCTCAGCTCTGAGCTCTTCCCTCAGTTCAGTGATCATATCTCTCTGATCCCGAATTAGACCCATAAGCTCTTGCATTGCATCCGGTGGGTTTTCATTAACAACCTCCACCTCAGGGTCTACACGCGGAATATTGGGGCGTCCTCTAGTTTTCTTCATTCTACAAACAATTTGCCCCATTACTTCAGCAGAAATAGTATGCACAATAGTCATAAAACCCATATATGTCCACATCAATAAACATACATGTGCATACACAACAATCATTCACAGATAATCTTCTATCCCTACTACTATCTAAGGGATCTATCCTAGCAACCTCTACCCTTGCCAGGAACTACAGCTCTGATACCAAAATGTAACCCCCTGCCTTAAATAGCGTAATTATAATTCGATATTACGTAATTAAATTGGTTTAGAGACCGTCGAATAGTTCAAAACTCATTTAGAACTCCCTGTGAAGTAGGGACTTTATAAAATTTTCAAAACTTCTTTCCTATTCCGGCCTCAAGTTCAATTATCGAATATAATCACCTGTGCAGTTAATTCACATTCATTCATATCAGAATATCTAATAGCAATCCCGGCAACCCCCGGGTTCCATTCATACACAAAAAGGGTTTACAACCTCCGTATAGGGGACTACACAACTACGTTCAACTATTCTTTATAACCAACATAATATACAGACACCCTGTCCAACAGGTTTAACCAACATAACCAAAATAAATGTCCCTACAGGATTCTAACCGCTCCGGGTCGTACGCTTCTCCTTAGAGCCACTCGCCCTGTCTGAAAGGTTAGTTAAAGGAAAGAATGAGATTCAAGAGAATCCCAGTAGTAACAAAACATTTATACCACACATAAGCACACAGCATGTAAGCAAATCATCATACAGCAGCAGCACCACAAATCACACTCCACCCTCATCCCCTTTCTCCGCCGGGAAGGCACACCGCCTATCCCGAACCGTTGTTAGCTACTCAGGGACTATTGGCGTGGCAGTGTATACGTATAGCCTTATAGCCCATACAGCTATTCGGCTTTCACAAATGGCCTGTCGACCTCCACAAATAGCCTTTCGGCTCACATAATCACATATATCACACCTCATCCTCATCCCCTTTCTCCGCCGGGAAGGCACACCGCCCTAACCCGAACCGTTGTTAGCTACTCAGGGACTATTGGAATGACAGTGCTAACACAAATCCGCAGATGTCGCAGCATACGAATTCATTACAAATCAACGATATAACACACATACAATGCATCATATATGGTACAAAAGAAAAGTCACTACCTCGTTCCTTTCTGACGTTCGCTGGCGTAGTTGGCTCACGAGGGCGGCAAATATCGAATCCTACAATTCCAAATGCACTATTTAGACACTTCCATAGTGTTACTTAGGGTTATATGAGTCTATAATGAAAATTTACAAAAATACCCCCGGGGACCCGGCCTGGGCCCGCCATACCCGGACCGGTTGCACTTTTCTCGAAATTCTAATATGGGCTATCCTAACATATTTCCGCCCAAGGAATCCATTTCCGTACTCAGAATTATCAAATTCAATATCAAATTACGAAATTACCCTTGGCAGCCCTACTTTTAGGGTTTTAGGGGTGTTTCTGTAATTATGCTTTCTCGGCCTTTTTTGAAAAAGTGCCCAACTGTAACCCCACCTATTTTCGCCCACTGAATCCAATGGAATCATCAAATCATTGAAAATCCAACTCTAAGACCCATTTACAGCCTTGGCCGAAATATACATGTTCTCCGGGAAAAATTGGGGTTTTACGATTTCGGCTCCGTAAACGCGTTCCTTTCTACTCCTAACCACTTTATTAACCATTACATTAGGTTACAACTAACATTAAGACCCAATTTGGGCAGCATAACCCCTAGGCCACCTCATTTCCAAACTTTAAAACCAATGGCAATCCGGCGAAATTTCACCGATTAAATTGCCCACAACAGCCAGAATAAGCAATATACGAAAGTTTGGAAGTTACCTCAAGCTCCCACAAGCTTTTCCCAAATATTGCTGAAAACCCTAAGTGCTCAACAACAGATTTTGAGCTTCCAAACCTTAAAGAACAAAAAGGAGTAGCTTAGGATCAGAGTTATACGCGTTAGGAGCTAAATCGTCGGAGAAATCGGCTTACCTTGCGAGATTCCTTCCTCTTTTTCTCTCTTTTCTCCAAGCTCTCTCCACGTTTTTTTTCTTGCTTCAGCTGCTGTGTGCGACAGAAATGAGCTGAGGAAGATGATAACATATGTAATTCCATGCTGACATCATCTTTTAATGAGATGATGTCATAATTCCCATTTTCGGATTTTCTGGCAGATTTTCTGCCCAAAATTTGAAAAATCATAACTAATTCTAGAAAAATTGAAATGAGGTGATTCCAAAGCCAAATGAAAGGTATTTAAGTCCTCTTTATAGGAAAAATATGGACCATTATTAGAAATCACCACAAAATTCCAGAATCACACAAATTTCATCACTGCCCCAGAACAGAGTCCATTTTCGACCTCAACCTTTGGACAGTCATATCTCCCAATTCCCAAAACGAAATGGCACAAATTATATGTCCATTTTGAAGCTTGAGATGTGAAATATAAGACTGAAAAATTTCAGAATTTTTAGATACCATTTGGTCATTAAAAACGTTCACACAAACGGACTGCCCAGTATAGAATTTCACTGGACAGAATTTTAGATTTTGCATCTTTGCTTCCATTGGTTCCATTTTCATACCAAACATCATTCCCACATAAATTTTCACAAGGAATCCATTGGAATCATTAAAATATCCAAATTCCCATCACACATTCTTCAAAAGTGTTTATTCAACAATAATTACATCCACTTTTGAAGTCATTAGCCCTTAATCACTTTTTGGGATATTACAAATGAAGGGTGTAACATTATTGGTATCAAAGAAGAGAGTCTGGCAGTAGGCTGATATTCTCTGCTTAAGTGAGTAGGTATACAAATACCTTGACTAGAACTTATATGATGTAGACGATACCAGAGAAGTAGATTACCCCCGTCAGTTAACCAACCTACCGAAGGAAGAGGCAGAGCAACGATGATGTATACCCTGAGGAAAAGGGTACGAGCTCTAGTGATGTAACTTTGGCGGTGTTTAGTCCTAGTGTGGATTTTTTCGCTAGTGAGATTGAGACTCTAGATATAGATAAGGTAGCACATGATTTGAATTATGTTGCTAACTCTAGAGCTTTTAATATTGAATTTTATGATTTGGATCCCCACCTTGTGCTATGGGAATACATAAAGGAGTTATACCAAGAAGCTAGTACTGCTTATGTTTCTCTATAAGGACAATATCTAGTATTTCTGGAGGACTAGAGGTTGTTTTAAGGTTTCCCCATGCTAGGTGATGTTGAGGTTCTAGAATATGTTAATGATGTGTATGAGGTTTCTAAAGGTTGCTAGTTGCTAACCTAGCATAGGGAAATATCTTGATCATATAATGTTCCATTGAAAAGATTGATTGAGAGTTAGTTCCCTGATAGAATTAAGTGGTAGATAGAACCAGGGTAGCCACAAGTTATGGTCTTATGATCGAAATAGATAATAGAAGATATACTAGTGGCTAACGGATTCCCTAAAAGAAGCGAGTAGATTACCCCAGTGAGCGAAGTTGAATTTGTGATTATGCCAGGAGCTGGATCAATATCAAAGGTCCATACAAAATAACCCCAGATGAGATGGCGGAATTAAAGAATTAGATTACAGAACTACTAAAGAAAGAAGGCCTTGGGTTCCCTAACTCCAATGGTTAGTTTTGACGTGTGTCTCCTAAGGACATGTTCCCGTTATAATGGTACTTTTATTGAGAGATAGCTAACCAAAGAGGGCTACTTAAGGAGGGGCTGACCAATAAAAGGTTGAGTGAAACACCGTATAGTGGAGCCATCGGAATGTCGTTTAGACCGGCTAACCGGGGAGGGCTACCTATGGAGGGTTCTGATCGGAGAGGACTACCTACAAAGGATTTTGATCAGAAGGACTGACCAAATGTAATTGAGTAAAGCACTAAGTGAAGTGCCATGGTGTGAAGCCACCGAGACGTCAAACCGTAGAGTAAAGCCACCAAGACATCAACTTTTGAGAGTAGTGTATTGTAACGAGCCCCACAACGGGAGAGCTTCCTTGAGAAAGAGGGGTTTATATGACCAGTGTATTGCCATGAGATGCTCCAGTGTTGTTTGTTGAAAGAAAGACGAGAAAGGAAATTAAGGAAAAACAAGCTCGACAAGGTAAAAACAGTCAAGAAACTCTTGCTTTCATTTCTTATGCAATGGTTACATATTTACCATCAAGCGTATTTGTTTTATGAATATATAGAATTGTTGTGAGAAGCCCTAAGACCTAGTGGGCTAGTATGCCCTTAGGCTAAAAGATGCATTCAAAAGTGTACCGGGTTGTAGCCCAAAGTGGGTTGTAAGACCCGTGAGTGCAAGCTTGCATGGGGCAGAGGCCTTGGGAAGTAAGACCTGATAAGCATATAGAGGCAGTAAGACTCGTAAGTACAAAATTGCATGGGGTAGTGACCTTGGACTATAAGACCTGAGCTGGGTAATAACCCGAGGCTGTAAGACTTGTAAGTGCATCTTGTATGGGGCAGAGGCCCTAGGCAGTAAGACCTGATATGCCAGTTGTGTTGTACTAAACTAGAGTATCCTATGATTTCTAAATGCTTATTATTGAATGGTTTGTTATGCATGCTTTATGAACATTACATAAGTATATGAATGATTTGAGTAGCAAGAGTTGGAGCCTGGATGTGTTTAGAATAACTATGGGATTGTGTTTTGAGGTTATAAGTCCATATATGCATTCCACATGTATGTCGGACTGTGTGTCCTGAGGTCATAAGACCTGTTGGACTAGTATGCCTTTAGGCTGGCAGAATTTTGTGTATTCAGCATTGTACCGGGTTGTAGCCCATGGCAATAAGTCCTAATGTGTATTGTTACATAGGGTGTATCTATGGGCAATAAAACCGAAATACCCAGCACTATGGAAATGGAATAAGTCGTAAGACTGGAATACCAAGCGATACAGGAATGGACCAGTAGGTCCTATGGTTGTGTTTTAACGTTGCATACTATGTACTAAATGCTAAATGCGACTGTGATGAATGTTGAATGCTATTGGTGAACTTTAATGATCACATGATGGTTTGTGTTGCAAGCCTTATGGGACTATATATGAAAGAGATAGAATGAGTATTAAGAAGTGATTCCTCGAGGTATAGTTAATTATATATGACAATCAAAATTTTGAGGGTGAAATTTATTGTACGAGGGGAGAACTGAAATATCCTAAATTTTGGGTTTAGAACTTGAGAATAAGTTTGAATCAAACAGACTGTTAAGCCCAATTTGATAAGAGTCCCAAAAATACTTGAGAAATATAATGTTTTTTAGGGACCCTTGTGATTCGACCCTTCGAATAAAATATACTGGTGCAAATGTACCTGGGTACACTTAGGCCCCATTTTGATGTCACACCAAGGGCATATGTGGCGCCAAGTGGGGTGTACAAGCAAACACTCGGAAAATCCCTGAAACACAAGCATATGGCGCCATGTGGGACCCACAACCACCTAGGACGCTAGGTGCCATCTTTATGGTCTGCATGGACACTTGGCACATTTTTGAAGTGCAAGCACACAGGTGGCCCTAGTTGAAGCCTATATAGATAAAATAGCTATAATAAAGTAGCTTATTAGAGTGACTTTTGGGTTGGCGTAGTAAGAAAATTCCGCCTAGTGTTTGCTTTTAGGTTGGTTGAATGAGAAGATGTCACCTAGCTCTTTCATAAAGTAGCTTTTATGATGACAAATAGACATGTGGCGTAAAACTGAGTAGACACTGATAAAGTAGCTTTATTAAAGTAACTTTAATAAATTAGCTTTCTGAAAAGTGGCTTTTAGGGTGGACCAATGAGAAGTTGCCACCTAGCATTTGCTTTTGGGTTGGCTCAGTGGTGTGGCGACACCTAGCCCCTAGTCTAGATAATTCATCGGTCCCCAACCCGGCTACATGTCAACCTTTCCCCGATAATGCTCATGGAAGTTGGAGGAAATCATCGGACTCTCCTCCTTTAGCTTGAAAGTCATCCAAGAGGGATGCAGAAAGGAAAGAAAGAGATGACATCTTGACAAATGGCTATTACTCGGACACTCCTTGGGCTCGCCATATGAATTCCCTGGTGTTTAGGTCAATTGGATTTTAAGAAAGAGCAACGACCACCCTGAGATTTTAAGACTTGACACGTGCTATCACAAGATCAATCCAACACGTTCCCAAGTCTTTAAATTTCTTCCGGCCCTTAGAAAGAAGAGAGAAAAGAGAGAAAATCAAGAAGAAAAGAAAGAGGAAAGAATGGGAGTGTTCTTAAGTAAAGAGAAAGTGTTCTTGCTCGATTCAAGCCTGAATCAACATTTCTTACCAATTGAGCCTTAAGAAATCTTCTTATATTCTTTGATGGCTACATTTCTATAGTTTTGAATTCTTGATTAGAGGAGTTTTGTGCTACCTCTAAAGTTGAGGTACTACCAAAATCAATAACGGACTGTGGCACCGAATAGAGGTAAGCATTGGCTTTAATTTGAGTATAATATTTTGAGATTTTGTTGAGTTTTTAGAGGTCATATTTCTGCCCTAGGGTTTCAGTCAACATGAGGAATTAGGGCTTTATTGATCTTATGATTATGAATATGATGTTGAACGAGAGTTAAATATGATATTTCATAAGTTTTGTCATTAAATTTGAAAGAAATCACCTTGTGGTGATTTAGGGTCAGATTCAGCCAACTATGAACTTGAGGGAAGGAATGTGATTTTGTTAAATTTTAGGTTTTCTATGGATTCTATGGTCAAAATTATGTAGGAATAGGCAAATAGCATGTGGTTATGATTTCTAGATGATTGGATAGAAAACCCTAAGTTTGGAATTGAAGTAGTGATGTTAGATTGTGTTTTTCTAGGTGACAAATGGCTTGTGGCATGGTTTTAGATGATCAAATTTCGTCCAATGATCATGATATTTTAGAGATTGATAGTAGACATCTTAATCTTTAAATTGATACATAGAATGTGTTATTTGGGTTAATAGATTTTAAGACATGATTTGTTAAAGTTAGGCATTGAATTTGGAATAATTTCTTGGGCAGCGAGGATTGTTTGAGGTTTCTAGGATTTTGTACTTATAACTGGAAGTGGAAGATATTTTGCCTTTAATAAGGACTTAAAGAGCTTTATATAGAAACTGGAACCACCCCATTTGGAATTTTCTAGATTAAGTTATGAATTGTCAAGGTTGAGCAACAAATTTTCCCGATTAAGGTTAACCTACAAATTTGTGGCATTTAAGGTAAATTGTGACAAGTATGGGTCCAAAGAGTATATATATGTTTTAGAACCTAATGTGACCACAATAACGATCCAACTCACAAGGGAATAAAGCACATAATGTGTTAGACATAAAATGAGGAAAGTTATAAAAATTATGTAAGAGAGACAAGTCATGTATAATGACTTGCTGTCATGGCTCTGATAATGTGGTTGTGTATCTAGGGCCATGAGATGTCAAGGAAGAGGAAATGGAAGATTTTTCAAGCACCTACAATGATTGGAAGAAGAGAAAACAAGAAGAGGACATAAATGCAAAGGTAGTAAACTTACCTAACTTGTATGTTGTTGATATATGTGCTTGTGTATTGATGTGTATGATTGCTTTACTTGATTATGTGAAGTATGTATGAATGGTTGAAGCTCTATTTATGTTTATGTTGTGGCCATAAGTATGATGTGTTAAACATTGAACACGTAGATATGTCATTATGTTAGCAGGAATTTATGTAAGGCAAGCATGTCATGCATTAAATATTTATCTTGCATGTAGTCGGTATTGTTTCCTACTGAGATTCTCTCAAATTTCACCCTCCCTCACCCAACCATATAGGTATGTTGAGTACAAAAAAGGAATGCGTGAAGATATGCAAGAGGGAAATATAGTAGAGAATTAAAGATTGTTACACGATCATATGTTATATCTAAATTATCTCATGTTTTGATTAATTGTAACAACTTGCCGTGGTTGATACATGTATGTATGTATATAGAGCGGTATTAGTACACCTAAGAATTTGGTTGTACAAGTGCATATGGTAGTGATATTATTACATGTAGTATTGGTATCGGTGCACAAGACAATAGTATTAGTACCCAAATGCAGTATCAGTGATATCAGTGATGGTATTAGTGATATCAAAGAATGGTCATATCAGAATGTACAACCATGGTATCAGTGTCAATAAGTGTACTCTACTAAGAAACAACATTCGAGTTTACATATAGAGAAATAAGTCTAATAATTATTAAATAAAGTTGACAACTGAAAGTAAAGTTTTTACCAAGTGAATAATACCCCAAGAATAAGTGTGAAAGTTTTTGGCTGGGTGTTTTAATTAATGTTTTTCCTAACCCATAACCAAAACATTAGCGCTTCTGTATATTTACTAAAGGGGAATAAATGAAGGGTGTTACAATAGATGTATAAATGCAAGTAGGGTAATTGGCATCTTAGAAAGAATTGTAATTCTAGATTTCTTCAAACACATATGATATTACTTAGTGTGAATTTCTTTTATTAAAATTTCCTTGAATTCATGATGGATGAATTACAAGAGTGGTATAATCACTTGGGCAATAGTGAACGACACCTTATTCGATAGCTACAATGATATGATGCCCTCAATTCGAATTTTAAGCATACAAAATGTTACATTATCTCTAATTTACCTTAAGCATAATGTGATTTTCAAATATTTCTTCAAAGAACTCAAAATGAGTTCCTCAAATCAATAATCCAAAATAAGTAAATAAGCATTCTAGGTCCTTATCCGTCTATTAAAAAAGTGCAATTATATATTCTAAGTAAATTCACATTCAACATGATATAATAGGAAAAATTCCCTAAATGTGCAATAAAAAGGAAACAAGCAGTAACCTCAAGCTACTCGTTAAGGTAGACACATCATCAGATACCTTCCTAGTTGCTCCTGCCCTTGAGCTCTCACCTAAAAAATGTGAGAAGTAACGGGATGAAACTACTATATGCAATCACTACCTATGGTACCTACCTGTACCACTCGTAGGGTGCCAAGTAGGACTAACATACAACCATGTCAAACATATATATTAGGCAAAAAGGCAAGCATATATAATAAGCAAGAGGTCAAGTAGATATAATAATCATAAGCATGGTCATATCTATTCATATTATCAAAGAACATTTACTTAAAACACAACATATTGTTTCACAAAATGTCATTATGCATGACTACTCTTTATCTTTCATTAACCCCTAACCAAACTTATATTCTCCTTATTTCCTCCGATTGAGCCCATAGGCTAAATACTTCCCATATTACTAGTTTACTCTCACAAGCTCTCGTCAAGTGTGATATAAACCAGCCAAAGAATTACAGAGCACACAAGAGACCATGGGTTCCTTCAGTAGGGTTACTGCCCTCAAGAATACTGCTCGATGTAATACCCCAAAATATGATTCAGGGTTAATGACTTAAAAAGTGAAGGCAATTAAGATTAAACCAACACTTTTGGAGGATATGATGAGAATTATGATTTGAATGTATTATAGTTAGAGCCCAAACCCTGTATTTAAGTTCAATTATGGATAAACATCTAAATTAAATGAAAATAGAGGGGAGGGAATGTGAATGGCATAAAGGAATGAGAAGAATGTGTTTAGTGGCGATCTAGTAAGTATTGTGATAATCAGGGACAAAATGGTAAGTTAACGATCAATTGGTCAGTTACCGAAGAAGGAACTTATTGGTAACTTAAAGATCAATGATTGAGATTGAGTTGTGAAAGAGATCAAAGGGTGGCATCAAGTGTGTGCATGCTTATGTGCATTCATGGGAGATGTGGTGAGATGTTGACAGGTGTCAATATGTGCAGCCTTGATCATGGTCAAAAGTCCACATGGATTTTTTATTCATTTCCCATCCTTCTCTCTCTTTCTATTTCATTTTTTGTGTGTGTGAGGAGGCAAAAAATCTTCTTCTCATCTTCATCATCATCATCATCTCATATTTTCCCTATCTCTCTAAGTTCTTGTGCACCATTTTTGAAGAGGAAAGAGAAAAGAAAGCCTTGTGATTTAGGTAAGGTTTTGACTTCAAATGCCAAAATCTCCTTCTCTAAAGTTGTTCCTCTTGTTAAGAGCTTTCTTTCTATGGTCTTAGAATCTCAAGGGGAGGTGTTTTTGTGTTTGAGAAAACTTGAAGGTTGAGGGATCAAGAAATTAGTTTGGGAAAGTGAAAAAGGTGAGTAAGAGCTTTCTTTTGACCTAAGTATTGTGACTTTTGGTTGAGTATTGTGATTTGTAGAATTTACCCTAATTTTAGTGTAATTTCAAAATGAATGAATTGGATGGTGTTTTGGGTAGCAATTGGTGTCATGTTGCGCCTTTGCGCCATTGTAATAAGTTTGGAATTTGAAATGGAAAGCTATTGCAATGTGGAGTCTTGTATATGGTTTTGTGTTGCAACGTGCTCAAGAACTGAATATGTGTAAATGTGATGTGAATTTGGTGGTTCTAGTGTTTCCGATGCATTTCTTGTGAAAATTTATGTGGGAGTGGTATTTGATGTGAAATTGGAACCATTGGAAGCCATTGTGCAAAAACTAGAAATCTGTTCATTGGACTCTGTACTGGGTAGTCTGCTCGTGTGGACGTTTTGACTAGGCAAATGATGTCTAAAAATTATAAAAATTTCCAGTCTTAATGTTCACATCCCAAGCTTCAAAATGAACTTATAATTTATATCATTTCATTTTGTGAGCTGGGGGTTATAGTGTTCCAAAGTTTAGGATTGAAACTGGACTCTGTTTTGGGGCAGAGGTGGATTTGTGTAATTTTGGAATTGTGCGGTCATTTCTAGTAATGGTCCATATTTTTCCTATGAAGAGGACTTAAATAGATTTCATTTGGATTTGGAATCACCTCATTTCAATATTTCTGGAATTACTTATGATTTTTGGAAGTTCAGCCAAGAAACAGGATTTTCTTGGCCGCGGCCAGCGGATTCTGGGACGTGGTCCAAATGTTTCTGACCTATTTTTGGCTATGGCTAGTAGATTTTTGGGCCGCGACCAACACCCAAAAATAAACATTTTGCACATCTAAAAGGTGGTTTTTAGTATAGTTTTTCCTAACCCTTTAGGCATGTATTTAGGCTTATAGTAGCCACTTAAAGAGCTTAAATGACAACCAATCTTAAGTGCTTTTGAATTAAGAACTTGGATTTGGGATTAATTCATCGTCCTTGGTTTTGGTTTTAGGATTCGATAATTGTCCTGCTCGTGAGTAATCAGTATTGGAGCATGCCTGGAAAGAATAAGGTAGTGACGTTTTCTCTTATACTATATGTAATGTGTGGTATGTATGTTTTATCACTGTTTTGTGATGATTTCGGATACTACAGAGTTTGCTGCTATGTGAATACATCTGTGAGTTGCACCGCCATGCCAATAGTCCTTCGGTACCTAACAACGGTTTGGGTAAGGGCTGTGTACATTCCCGGCGGAGAAAGAGGATGAGGGTGGGGAGTGACAGTAGTGACGTTGGTCACGTATCATGTGTATACAGCCGTGAGTGTTGTCGATTGTGACGCTGGTCACGCATCTTGTAGATTTGTGAGCCAAAAGGCTATGTGTATGCACCACCATGCCAATAGTCCTCCAGTACCTAACAACGGTTCGGGTGAGGTTGTTTGCCTTCCCAGCGAAGAAAGAGGATGAGGGTGGGGTGTGATTTGTGTTTGTGTTGATGCTACTGCTGTAGTGATTTACTTACATGCTATGTGATTATATATTGTATGAGCGACTTGTTACTACTGGGATTCTCTTGAATCTTATTCTTTCCATTGACTAACCTTTCAGACAGGGCAAGTGGTTCGAAGGAAAAGCAGGCGACCAAGGGTGGGTAGTGCTCGATTTTATTCTGTGGGTTGGTTGTTATTTTTGGATTGGGATTACTGTACATTTGTAAATGTATTTTGGTTTTGGATATGTAATCCTCTGAAGGGAAATCTGTAAGGGGCGAATATACCCTGTAAATCCTTTAGTTATCATATGAAAACCCAGGGGTTGCTGGGAATTTTTGGTTATGCACTCTGATATATATATATATATATTAATGCAACTTAACTGCACAGGTTAATTATATCCGAAATGTAAATGTGAGACCAGGTTAATGATGTTGAAAGAATTTTTGAAAACCCTGTCTTAAGGATGGGATTTTGAATAAGTTTTAAGTTGATCGTGGTCTCTAATTCACTTTAATTACGCATTATCGAATTATAATTACAATTTATAAGGCAGGGGGTTACACTCGGGGCTCAAGAATTCCGCTTAGAAGCCCTTGAAGTGTCATATCAGGGAATACTATCTTGTAAAATAGATGCCAGCTAGTGGTGCACAATAACCAAACTAGCGGCTTGCCACGTGGTATTCAGTTTTTGTCAATCATAACCCCTTTCACTAACTCCGCAATTTATATCACATTATTCTCAAGGGGTTTTCATATTCTCATACTCATACATTCTAAGCTCATAACATAGAATCCACATGTTCTAATACTTGCATACATCCTTTATCCAGTTAAGCAGCAACATATGAACAATGCAGAATCTCAGTGCGTCACATACATAACACAAATATCCATCAAGTTCATACTCAGAAACACATCGCACTAGTAGTTCAATTGCCCATACAGGGCCACTCATGAAGCATGAATCACAAAGATACTAAAATAGTTCAATTTACGCATCCAAACCTATAGTTGTCTCTAATGATTCCACAAATCAATCTATCCAATCCTATAATTCATACAAGTTCCCACAAGGCGTTATTAGTCGTAAAATAGCAAGGTTCATACTAGTTCTACTCATTCTAGGCTTGTGGATTTTTTAGAAAAACCCACGAGCAGCACCGACAATTAAGATATATAGAACCACTTGACCTGGTATTCTTTAAGTTCTAACCAAGGAATGTCCTTATCCTGAAGCTCAGAGTAATGAGAAACTTAATTAATGCAAAGTTTTTTAGCAATACTATATGTTTATAATTTGTTCTCCAACGAGTTGCTCAGAATTTCCTATGAGTAGGAAATGTTATATTAGAATCATATTAGATTTGAGAATTGGGATCATCGGAGCATTAGACTAGCCTTGTCTAACATTTTTATGATCTCAATTTGGGATTTTAACCTTTACTACCTTTAGAAAACTCCTAAATCTATGACAATTCTTATTTTGCAAATAACAGATTCAATGCATCATAAATTATTCTTACCTGAGGTATCAAATCACAGATCCCACCATTAGGTTTTCTTAAATAGATGTCTCGAACAAGCTCATAAACCTTCCCGACGATCCAATATTGGACTTAGTTGAAAACGTGATTATTTCCTTTAGGGTTTGTTCTCCACGTTCCAGAAATTCATTCATCTTCCATGCTATGTAACTCATAACTCACGCTAGTAGTTTATGATCCAACTGTTAAAAGTGACGGATTGGATGTTTTGGATGGGCTACCCAAACTTCAGACCAATCCAACGGTTAACAAAAACATAAATGATATTTTTTTGAGGCTGCCCCAGTTGTATTAGAAAATAGAAAAGTTGCACATTAAGTCCACCTCACTACTCCTATATATAGGCTCTAAGAACTCCATCTTCTCCTTATTTAGTCAATGTGGGACTTCTTAGTCTCTTTTATTTTATTATTTATTTACTTATACACACATAATTAAAAATAAATTTAAATACTCTCATTTAACCTCTACTAACTTTGTTATTTTATCTTGTCTAAAGAAATTCAATAATAACCTCTACTAACTTTATTATTTTATCTTTTCTAAAAAAATTAATAATAATAATTGCTTAATTATATTTTTATTAGACTTCATTTAACTTTAATATTTTTTATTTATTTTAGATCTATCTTCCTTATTTAAACTATTATTCGCTAAATTATATTTACTGTTAAATGTTTCCTTCATAAAATTATCCAAGTCTTATGAATAAAAATTTGAGATGTTACAACATAATGTGCATTTAGCCATTCTACTAAAATTACTAATATTGAAGTTAAAAAAACATCTACAATTAAATTCTCTTTAAAAGTTGTCTTTTAAAAAATTTTGGACATAAAGAGACACTTTAGGGAACGTCTTTAGTTGGGGAAATAGGTGTCATGCTATAGTATATGAGATCTATTGTTCAATATGTAGTATTTATAAACCCCCTGCAACGCATGGGGTCGTTTCTCTTGTTATAGGACTTAAAGTATACTTTATAAAGTTAAGGAACTAAAAAATTACCTTATATAAACTTAAAGGACTAAAAATATACTTTAGCCTATATTTTATTATTTTAAATAAAATTATCATTTTCATTAGTTATGCTAAATAACATATAATTATACTAAATATTTTTTCATGTATTAATACAAGTTAAAATCTCTGGAAAAAATATAGATTATAATAATATATAACAATGATCCTTTAAGTATAGATTATCATTGATATTAATAAAAAAAATAATTATGTCTTATTTGTGCATTAGGGGAGACTAGGGGTAAGTACTAGTAATATGAGGTTACAAGCAAGATTAAGCTTGTAACTTGCTATTTACAGTCTTATATGGGAACTTACAGGTTACTAAGTTACAAAACTATTGATAAGCATTATGGGCATTTGATCTTCTCTTTCTCATTATTTTATCATTTTTTACCTACCAAAATATAAATTTTCTCATCAAACCAGACCATCTTCAATTCTCTCTCTCTCTTTTGTCGCATCCTTAGATCCAATACATATCAAAGATCAAACATGTTGTTGATGATTGAGACTTTTCTCTTTTTTTTCATCACAATTAACTGACGGATTATCCATGCAATGCACAGGCCCTTTCATAGAAAGGGGAATGGAAATGATTTTTAAATTTGGAAAATAATTTTAATTAGTGATTACAAAAGGTTGAAATTATGAAAGTAAAGGATATATGGCACAAGTTATTTATAATTATGAGCACCTGTAATTTATATTGGAGATGAAAATAAATGAGCTTGATACATGAAATGTATTTTTTTAATTTTAAATTACGCATAGGGTTGATGGAGCATTTAACGTCTTGGGTTCAAAACTTACCCATAATTCGATACAGGACTGAAGCAATAGTGCAAAATAGTAGTCGAAGTAACTAAATGGGTGGATCCAATTAACATGCAAAACCTCATATCCTCGTGCATTGCATAGGTGGTGTTGTTTATTCTAAATTTTCCTTGTATTTTATTGTTTAAAGAAATTTTATAATTACTTTTTTGCATAAGTAAATATAATCAAATTATAGAGAATATTTGTTGAATTTAATAGTATGCATGGAATGAAAAAAATTGATGTTGAGTTCACAAGGTTTAGGCATTCTAAGAGGCTTATAAGGACCTTTAATAAGGGTGATGGGCGATGGGGGAAGGAGGAGCGACGAAGATGGGAGGGGTCTGAGGAATGGAGATAGGAGAGGGGGGGAGTGATGGCAATGGGAATGAGGAAGGAGGAAGGGAATGGAATGGTGAACGAAATGGACTGAACCTGCCTGTAGTACCATTTGTCTTTGGTAGTTCAAGTAATGGGAAGGCACCTGAAAGAAAAGTTCTTCCGGCCTCATAGTAGGACAAACGTCTAACTCTGGGTTGCACCTGCACGGGGATTTTAGTGAACCATGATTACGAGGATGACATAGTGCGGAATGTAAGTCATTTTTTGCCAAGAAAAACTATTAGGGCCCGTTTGGTATGCAAAATTGGTTTTGATAGAAATATATATAGAGATGGATATGGATATGGAGATGAATATGGACATGAGATTTAAAAGTATGTTTGGTATGTCTTGGAAATGAAGCCTAATTTTTATGTGAAAAGACTAAAATGCCCTTGTAATTAAAAGAGAAATCAACCCTCTGCCACCTAACTTTCGGCAAAAAGGCAACCTCTCACCTTAACGACCCAACCTTCGGCAACCCATCGTACCACTGATGACCTACTCCTGAACCACCCGCCAAACCTCCGATGACCCACTCATAAACCCAACATCATCAACCCAAGTAGTAGAAACATCACATTTCAGAAAAAATTAGAAAAAAATCACAGATCAATAGCATAACAACTGAAAAATCAATCGAAGAAGATCTCAATCACCACCATTATCGATGGAGTGGCAAAACTTGGCCACAGGTTGATCGAACCCTCACATCTCACATTGGCGTTAAAGTGATGCTGGAGAAGAAGGAGAAGATGAAGAACGGTTTGTGAAGGAGGTGTGTGGTTCTTGTTGCCATCGTCGTAAGATCTGTGAAGAGGATGAGTCTCCATTGTTGATCGTTGGAGGTCGCCGTCGTCGATCACTGAAGGTCAGAGGTAAGGTGACGGGGAGGGTTTGAAGGAAATGAAGAGTGAGGGGTAAAATTAGAATTTCATGGAATTTTTTATAATTCCATAGGTTAAGAGATGGAAGCCAATTCCATCAATTTTGATGGAATTAGCCTCCAAATAGAATCCAATTCCATGACTAACTTTTTGCACCAAACAAGCTGTATTAGGGAAATGAATTCCATTTCCATATCCACCTGCCCCAATTCCAACATTCCAAATTGGCCTTTAGTAAGGAGGGGCAAAGGTCATTTGAGGATATGGGAGAGGTCAGAAAAGAGTGGGCAAGGCTGGGGAAGAGGAGCATCCATCGGAGGTTTGACAATCCCAACCAACGGTGGCTAGCGATACTAATTCCAAAGGATAGAGGGTGTTGTGGCAGGGGATAAGAAAGTGGATGGAAGTTTTGCGGAGAATATTTCTAATAAATCTGAACGGGTTGTTGTGGGCTCTAAAAGGAAACCTAACAGCAAGCCTAAACCTAGAGGGGAGGAGAATAAAGTCGAAAGTAAGCCCACTACGAAATGAAGGATCATGTTGTGGTCCACAATGTCTTTGCAGCACTAGATAAAGGCTCTTGGCCATGTGCCACCTGGGATAAATTAAAAGAGAATTTAATGCCGGTCTATATCGAGATATTTTTAGTGTGAAATATAATCATGTGTTCAACTTAACAATAAAATTAGGAACTTAAAAATATAATTATGATTAGTATATGAAATCATATTATCTTAACAATAAAATAAGGATAATAATATCTTATTTTATGTGCAGCTTCTTACTATAAAAAATGAATTATAAGAAAAATTTCTGTAAATCTATATTGAGATATTTAAAGTTTCAAATAAATATAAGAGAAACTCCTGCAAATCTATACATGGCTTTGTATAAAAAATTTAGTACAAATAATTTAAAAATTTAATACATTTGAATAAAGTTTAAAAATCTCCTTATTTAAAATGTTTTATGAAATCTTCCTAGCAAAAAATAATTTAAAAACTTTAACAACAGTTGTTATTCGGCGTGAAGCATACTCATATAAATAACAATACTAGTATAATATCTACACGATTATTCAATGAAGTGTCATATTCAATATGCCGCCGCATTTCATTCCTAATGACTACTTTAACTTTTAATGGTGCCTGTTAGTGTTCCACATTATTTCAAAACTGTATCGACATTTTCATTTGTTGTTCACTGATCATTTTCTACAGTTGCCTTTATCATAAACATATCCCTCAATTACTTTAACTCTTCCCATACTTGTAGCTTCTTCTCTATCTCTTCGACTCTTCAACATAAACGGCCATCTAATAATTTTCCAACTCAATCTCAATTTATATTTATCACCTACGAATACTTATGTAGCAATTAAGTGAATCGGTAATCTATCGCTAAACATTTTCCTCCTGATCCCCTTTTATTAAAGTCCGAAAACGTCTTTCTTGATATTTTACAACCCACAATTTTAATAAATTAATAAATATAAACCGAGTATAAAAGTTAGGATTAGAAAAACTGATAATTTAATTAAAAAAACCATAAGTTCAATGTAGTAAATCCTATTAAAGTCTTTGACATCACAAATTTCTTAAGACAAAAGATAGTCCATTAAGGAGTCAAATTAAATTCTTACAAAATTAGAACTACACTTGCTTCTTCTATTGACGATTAATGCAAAAATTTACATCCCAAGTTCCCAACATTGGAAAGACTAAATCATAGCTTGTCACTTTAGTCGTCATTGATGCAATAAATCACATCTCGATAGCAGAAAGGCTCATTATTTTACATTTCATAATAGGTTCCATCCCCCTCCCCACACCATTGCGCAATGCCAGGGAATTTTTTACTTCTACAATAGGTTGTGTCACGTCCCCAAGATGCACAACACATTTTGTTACACTTTCAAATAATAAACCAACAACAAAAATTTCATCAAACTTAATTTTTAATTTTTTTTTTTGTTTTTTAAAAAAGGTCATGAAAGATATGAAACTAAAATCAATATAAATGGATAAATATAGATGAGAAGCTAGAATTTAAAGACAAAGCAGTCAAGTTAAATTTGATGTCTTATAAAAAAATTCTTAAAACTGAATTTAAATGCGAAAAAAGAAAATTTATTTAAAATATAAAAATAGTTATTGAAAGCAAACGACACAATTTAGAGGCAAACTAATTTAAATAATTTTACTATCTCAACCATAACAACTGCGAACATCAAAACTCCACCCCTCATTCAAGAAAACAAAATCTTTCAAAGCCCAGAAGTTAAATGCTGGAATTATTTGTTATAATTTGCCAACATCAAAACTTCGACCCACCCTCCACCATATCATATTAATCTCCTCTAGGAGTTTGTTTAAAACAATGTTAAGTCCATTTACTTCATTGAAAATCAATGAAGTGTGACAAATGGTAGAGGGAATCCTCCAAAGAATAGGGAGGAATTGATCAGCTTTATTTGCAATGCATTAAAATGGCAACAACATTTAGAATAAAAGAAAAAATCATTACTCAACATTAGTCCTTAACGCTTGTACGATTGACTAGTAAACAAATACCATCCAACCAACAAATATATATCTATATTTGATGTAAATTGTATTGTTCCTAAGGCCAATGAAAAAAGGAGCAACACTGTAATAGACTCCCTACTGGCCAATGAGAAATCATTCATAGCCTAAAGGACCCGGCTCTGACAAAATGAAACTTGCAATAATTGGAAAAGTCAAATATTACAAAGAGTAACATTATCAATATTGATTTAAATGCTATGTTGCTATAGTATTTTCCCCTTCTAGACAATATTTCAACATTTTTTCTCCAAAAACTTGAATGACGCCATTTGTCAAGTTAACAATTAAGCATCGAAATAATCAAGTATGGAATATTGCTATTGTTGGAAAATAGCCTAGTCCATTCTTGGTGGATTAGGCCCAAGCCCAATAAGATTGGAGTCAAAGTATAAATAATATAAAACTTTTGGTGGATATATGTAATATTTTTTAAATTATTATGAGTCATATCATTTGACTGATAGAATATGACTATACAAGTGGTATTGTTTCACCGATACAATATGTCTCTCAATCGAAAGGATATTTTGTTCCTCTGATGGAAGGATACATCAGTAGAGAGGAAAGGGTGCATAGAGCACTATAAATAGACATAGGAGATTCAGTTGTAAGACACTTGAAATAACATACAGAAACTCTGTCACTTTGATTCCCTATTCCCTCTACTATATTTCTCTCTTCTTCCTGTCGGTGGTGTATTTGCTGTGTGTCATAATCGCTTCCGCTACTATGATCCAATTAACGTGGATACAAAAGATTAACGGTCGCACTCTAGGTACGCCCAATAATTCTTACATGGTATCAGAGCCAGGTTAGCCTGTATGAGATTATGATCTCCATATTAGATGTGCATATTATTATTTTCAAAGATCTATAAGATATTTTCTGTTGGGACTTATTGTTATTTCTTCTTGAGATTAACATGATAATATATATATATATATATATATATATATATATTGCTTTCGATGTGTGTTTTTTTCCTTTCGTGAGTTTGAAATAAAATATGTGTCCATGAATAAAGACATTTTTTCCTTCGTTCTGTCATTGTTTTCTGGGTCTTATTATCTTTGGAATGTGTTTTCCAGACATAGAAAGAGTAAACTAGATCCCATAGCTTGTTCATGCAAATCGAAGTAGAGTTTTTCTTTGTTTTTTTGAATTGGGTCATTTGAAAATCAAAGAATTAGGATTTAAAGTTAGTCCCATTGCGTAGATCTCAAAAAAACATATGAAAACGACACCAAGAACACCAAAAACGGATGCCAGACGGAGGAGATATGAATGAGAGAAGACGCCGGGTTGACGGACCCGACCCATGCATGTAACTAGGTCAGGGTCGACCCGGTCTGGAGGTTGAAGACAACCTCCAGGCTCCAAAACGACGTCGTTTCTATGTTATTAAAAAAAAGGGGGGCTCTTGTTTTTTTTTTAAAGGTGTCTGGGCTAGAGAATAAAAGAGGGATTTTTTTTTTGTTTTATTTTAGGCCCAATATGTGAGACCCAAATGAAAACTTCTGAAGCCCGAAACAAAAAAAACATTTTTTAGGGCAGAAAAGCCATGTGGTGTGTGAGGCCATGTGGCATCTTTATTGACACGTAGTGGACATATTCCGACAATGCTTGGCGCGTGGAGGATGGTGAACCGGTGCATGTTGCCGAATTACTGCCAGAAGGTGGTGCGTGGTGTCCATGCGCCACTGTGAGCATGTGTCTTTTCTGTTTTTTTATTTTTCAATTTTATGACTTCTCTCGACTCGTAGGGGCACGTGCCGGCTTCAAATGAGACCCGATTTATTTCTAAAAATCCCTAAATTCATGGTCTTTAATATGATATGCTATGAGTGTTTTAGATGCCAATTGATATATATTTATTATATTCTAAGTGCGTTTATTAATGTTTTAAACCATTTCAAAACTTCTAAAATTCATTTGTTGATTTCAATATTTTTTTGTTATATTTAAATGTGGTATAAACATGTTTTCATATATTATAGAGAGAATATTATCTTATTTATATTATAAAGAAGCATGATTTAGTTGATTATTCATTATATTATTATATGTTTTTGACAAGTGGGAGCTTTTAGGAGTTATTAGTCCTAAAAGTTAGAGTTGTAAAAGTACTTATATATAATTCTTGACAGAATTTTTAGTGATGTTGCTAATTTTTATGTGATGGGAGATACAAACATATACTCCTAATCATGAATTTAGTAGTATTACTATTTTTTGGTTAAGAATAATATAAGTACATGACATTGTATACTGTGTTGTGCTATATATATATTGTTGATGATATGTTCAATAGTTTTATTCCCTTAGAGAGACATATTGAATGTGGAATATATTTGTCACATAATTGAAAATGGCAACTAAGAATATCATCGCTGAGTTAAAAGAAAGGGATAAATTAAATGTGACAATTAGGATATCTGGCACCTAAAAGTGCAATATATTTTGGAGGAACAAGAGGCAATGGAACCTCTAATAACAATTGTAGCACAATCTGCTACTGAGAGACCAAGAGATCTATAAGGCTTGGAAAAAGAATAATAGCATTGCAAGAATTACATTGATGAGTACAATGGCAGTTGACCTCATGTGTGAATATGGGAAAAATGAAACAGCGCAAGCCATATGGGCAGCGTTGAAAGACAGGTTTGGTGGTACATCTACTTCTAAGCTTAGACTATTAACTATTAAGTTTGATACATATAAGCTTAGGCCAAATACCTCCATGAAACAACATCTGATAGAGATGGCAAATATGATTAGAGAATTGAAGGAAGTTGGGCATACTATGTCTGATGAACAAGTTCAGGCAGTGATAATGTAATATCCCAATTTTTAATTAAGGGCTAATGAGGATTGGTGTGGATATTTATGATTTTAAATGGGAATTATTATGTGTTTTATGGCTATTTTAATTAATATGTCATAATTATTGAAAAATTTGGAAGAATGGAATTATTGGCCATGAGTTGGTAATTAAGGGAGAAATTAATTACTAACTAAGAGAAAATGAGATGTGTGATTAAAATGGCTAATGGAGGGATTATAGTAACTAATTTGGTTACTTACTTTATGAGAGCCAATAGATTTGAGACACTTGGCAAGCTTATATGATGATGGGAGTTGTTGGGAAAGTCAAATATCTATATTTTATTGTTTTCTCTCCCTCTCTCTCTCTCTCTTATGTGCATGAAGGGGCTAAAGGGGGCAGAAAATTCTGTGCTTCCTCATCATCACTCTCATTTCTCTCTTCTCTCTCTCCTTCTTGCTCTCTCTCTCTCGTCCACCATTGTTGAAGGCAAGGGAAAGAAGAAAGCTTGATCTTTGGGTAAGTAAATGACCTCTATTGCTCAAACTCCCTTCATTAAAGTTGATCCTTGAGTTAAGAACAACATTTATATGGTTTTAGTTTGTCCATTGGTTGTGGTTTGTGGCCACACGAAATTTTGGGAGGTGGTGAATCAAGAACTCCCTTTGAGAAAGTTGATAAGGTGAGTGAGACCTATCTATCTATCTATGTTTTATGCCAAATAGATTAGCTTGGATTTTCTGGAAATTCTTGGGCCATTTTTGAAAATGAGGGCCATTTAGAGTTTGGTATATGTTTGGCATGGAAATTGTATGTTGTAATGCATTTTGGATAGATAGATTTGATTGGGTTTGAAATTGTTAAGTTTGGAGATTTTGGAAGTTTAGTGTTTAATGTTACCCAAAATCAAAGCATGATAATAGAATAGGATTTTGGTGATTTTGACAATTCCATTGGATTCCTTGAGTGATTTTGTGTGGGAATAAGCTTGGTTGTTGATTTTGGGATTCATTTGGATCACTTGGGAAAAGTTGGAAAATCTGTTTTGGTTAAGCTCTGTTTTTCGCTGTCATCTTACACGAGCGTTTTGAGTGACCAAATGGCATTAGAAAATTGTGAAACTTTCCAGTCTTAAAGTTCACATCCCAAGCCAAAATGGACATATATTTTGTGTCATTTCGTTTAGTATTCTGTGAGATATGGTTGTCCAAAGTTTGGGATGAAAACAGAACTCTGTTTTGGAGTAAAGTGTAGTTTTTGGTGATTCTGTATTTTTGTAGTGATTTCCAGTGAGGGGCTATATTTTTCCTTGAAAGAGGACTCATATACCTTTCATTTGGCTTTGGAATCACCTTGTTTCGATTTTTCTAGAATTAGTTATGATTTTTCGAAGTTCAGCCCAGAGTCAGGAAATTTCTGGGCCGCGGCCCAAGCCCTTCTGACCATATTTGGGCCGTAGCCCAAGGAAGGGCGGGCCGCAGCCCACCCCTGTGTTCCAGCACTTAGTGTTTTCGAAAAGTGACCTTCAACCTTTTGTTTTCCAACCTTTAAGGGCTTTCATTAGAGGCATTTGTGGCCTCCTAAGAGACCTAAATGATAACCAACTTAGTATATTATGGAAATAAGTAATTGGAAGAGAGATTAATCAATTGTCCCTAATTTGGTATAGGATTTGATATCTGCCAAACTTGTGAGCCAACTGTGCCAAAGATTGTCAGGAAAGATACAGGTAGCGACTCCTCTCTTATACTTTGTGTAAATGTATTGTATGTTTGCTTGTCATTCATTGTGTGGATGCTACTGCTACTGCTTTGAGATACCTTGTGGAGTTTTGTGATACATTGTGCTTTGAGATGCTTTGTGGTGCTTTGTGCTTCGTGTTGCTGCTACATAGTGTTCACCGCGAAAGCGGGCATTGTGCATAGTGAATACAGCGAAAGCTGGCATAGTGTTCACCACGAAAGTGGGCGTAGTGCATTGTGATTACAGCCATGAGTGCTGTCGTATGTGGCGCGAGCCAGAGATCATTGTGAAGCTGCTGAACATGATGAACATACATGCTTTATGTTTATATATTGTATGAGTGACTTGTTGCTACTGGGATTCTTTAGAATCTCACTCTTTCCATATGACTAACCTTTTCAAACAGGGCGAGTGGCTCGAAAGGGAAGCGACCAACCAGAAGTGGTTAGGGCTTAGGGACATTTTATATTTGGATGTTGGTTATCCTTGTTTTGGTTTTGGGATTACTAAGTGTATATGAGATGTAAATGAATATTTTGGATATGTAATCCCCATTTTGGGAACTCACAACCCATGTTATATATGTAGATGAACCCGGGGTTTGCCGGGATTTTAGTTTCTGCACTCTAATATTTCTTATGTAATTTGATTTCTCAAGTAGTTATATCCGCACGTGAATGTGAGACCCGGAATTAATACGTTTTGAATCGATTTTGAAATACCTCATCCCGAGTTGAGGGATTATAAATTGTTGATTTGATTTTATTGGTCTCTATTTCACTTAAACTTTGAAATCCGGATGTAATTACCGTGAGGGGGTTACAGATAAGATCATTGCCATCTAGCCCATAATGAAAGCATCAAAAATTTTAATGATATCGCTAAATGCTTGGAACTAGAGGATGAGCGCTTGAAGGCATATAAGTCCTCTGGCCATGCCTACTACATAGAGGGTGCAGGTCCTTCTAATACAAAACATGATTTCAAGAAGGGGAATAAATTCCAAAAGAATGGAAAGAAGGACAAGACTGAATTTGTAAAAGGCAAAAAGGAATTTAAGAAGAAAGGAAAAAAAGGTGGGAAGAAGAAGAGAAATGACTTAAAGAAAGACAAATGTTTTGCCTGCCAAAAGATGTCATTTCGCACGAGATTGCACCGAGTGAAATGAGAGTGAAAAGGTACTAGTGAATTATGTAAATTCACATGTTTCATATGTTTCTAGAACTATTTTTCTAATAGAGAATATCTATTCTTCTTGGATTTTAGACTCAGGTTCAACAGACCACATGACGAAAGATCGAGGATCCTATGTAGAATACCGTTGGTTTCCTAACAGATGTAAGTGGCTTTATGTAGGTAACAATGCAAAGATTGAAGTTAAAGGCATTAGAACTTGATAATTAACTTTGCATAGTGATCCTTCATGAAGTGCTTCATGGTCCTGTTGTCCGATGGAATTTAGTTTCTATAAAATGCCTTGTAAATTATGGGTTTAATGTAAACTTTCATGATAAAGTTGCAGACATATTTTATAATTTTGTATTTTATGGTTTAGCTTTGATTTCAAAGAAGTTCTTTGTAATAGATATTATTGATGATTATAAAATACATGATTGCTTTGCTACTTCCTCTGATTCAACTGTTGATATGGCTATTTGGCATGCTAGACTGGGGCATATTAATCAAAATAAAATGATTAAACTAGTAAAAGAAGGTTTGCTAGGATCCATATCCAATATGGAAATATCCTTATGTAAAAGTTGTCTAGCAGGTAAGGCAACTAGAAAACCTTTTGGTATGGGAACCATATCAGAACAACCATTGCAATTAATTCATTCTAATATTTGCGATCCTATGAGTGTGAGGGTAAGGCACAGAGCTTGGTATTTTATCACTTTTATTGATGACTATTCATGATACGGTTATGTCTATTTGATCTCACATAAGTCTGAGGCTCTTAGTGCTTTAGACGATATGTAAATGAAGTTGAAAATCAAATGGACAATAAAGTTAAAGTGTTACATACTGATCGAGGACGTGAATATTTGTTTGATCAATTCAAAGAGCTCTATGAAGAAAAAGGGATAATTAGGAAGCTAACTATCCCTGGTACTCCACAACAGAACAGAGTTGCTGAAAGAAGAAATAGAACACTTCTAGACATGGTTAGGTCAATGATGGCACATGCAAATATACCAATTTCATATTGGGGTGATGCTTTAATAAATGCTACCTTCATACTTAATCGTGTGCCTTCAAAATCAGTTACTTCAATATGAGTTATGGACAAAACGCAAGCTGGATCTTAGTGTCCTTAGACCATGGGGGTCAGCTGGATACATTCATGATAATTCTCATAAGTATGCAAGTTAGGTCCTGGAGGAAAGAAATGTATTTTTATAAGGTACTCTGAACAATCCAAAGGATACATCTTCATAGGTGAAAATAAAGATGGAACAACGACTAAAATTGAATATAGAGATGCTACATTTCTAGAAAATGAATTTCCTAATAGGGGAGACATTGACCTCACTGTATCTCTTTATGAGACACAGGAACAAACAAGTAAACATGTTGGTATGCCTGAATCATCCCAAAATATCGATATAAGTGGGAGCTTAGAAAGGTCAATGCAAAGACCTAGACTAAAGAAAAGGTAAAAACAAGAAGCTTCTACAAGAAAGAGTAATAGGGAAAGTATACCTAAAAGATGCTTCCAAATAGAAAGTGAAGCACTTATTGTTACTCCTAATGGGGATGATGAACCACGTTCGGTATTAGAAGCCTTATCGAGTCTTGCTAAAAATGAATGGAAAAAGGCAATGGAAGAAGAAATGAACTCAATGAGAAAGAATAAAGTTTGGGAATTGGTTAACCTACCGAAAGGGAGAAAAGCCATTGGGAACAAGTGGGTTCTCAAAATTAAAAAAAAAAAGTGGATGGGTCAATTGATAAGTATAAGACACGATTAGTTGCCAAGGGGTACACACAACAAGAAGGTATAGATTATGAAGATACCTTCTTACCCGTCATAAGATTTAATTCTATAAGAATCATTCTAGCAATAATAAATAGTTTAGACTTAGAATTACATCAAATGGATGTTAAAACCACATTTCTAAATAGTGATCTAGATGAGGAAATCTATATGGAACAACCATTAGGTTTCATTGAAAAAGGAAAAGAGAACAAAGTTTGTAAACTTAAAGGTCTATTTATGGATTGAAGCAATCATCCAGACAGTGGTATTTGAGGTTTCATAAAGCAATAACCTCTTATGATTTTCAAATGATTGAAGAGGACCAATGTGTTTACATCTACAGTTTAAGGGTAATTTTGTTATATTATCCTTTTATGTAGATGATATACTATTGGCTGGAAATAATCTGAATTCGGTTATAGCTATTAAAGAATGGCTTTCATCGAATTTTGAAATGAAAGACATGGGTGAAGCAGAGTATATACTTGGAGTTAAGATCCAAAGATATCATTCAAAAAGAATCCTATATCTTTCATAAGAAAATAACATTAAAAAGATTCTCGAACTATTCAACATGGGCAACTACAATTCCTTGGATACCTCAATGGCTTCTGGTGTAACCTTAAGCCATGATATGTGTCCCAAAACTGAGTTAGATCAAAAGAAAATGAGGAAAGTTCCCTATGCTAGTACTGTTGGTAGTTTAATGTACGCAATGAAGTGTACAAGGCTAGATATTTGCTTTGCGGTAGGATTGGTGAGTAGGTTCCAATCCAACCGAGGTGAGTGTCACTGGAAAGCAGTTAAAAGAATCATGAGATACTTAAAAGGCACATCTGACTATGCATTATGCTACGAAGGAAGCGATCTATGCCTGGTTGGATACTCCGATGTTGATTTAGGCGGAGATGAGGAAGAGCGAAGATCGACTTCAGGTTATATTTTCTTACTGAATAATGGCGCCATATGTTAGAGTAGCAAGAAGCAGACATGTATTGCTTTACATTCTATGGAAGCCGAGTTCATAGCATGCACTGTGATAACACCACAACCATAGCCTATACTAAAGATCCCAAGTATCATAGTAAGACCAAGCATATAGACATTAAGCACAATTTTGTAAGAGATTATATAGCACAAAAAATTATTGCTATACAACTTATTTTGACCAAGAGCATGGTCGCGGATCCCCTGACCAAACCAATTGCCAAGGAAGCATTTGAAAAACTTGTAAGGGCACTTGTTGTAAGCAAAATGTAAAATTTTAGACTTTACGTATTACATTTATGATTAATTAACATACTTAACATATTAGTATATATGTCTGTGTGAAAGTATACAATGCTAGTATGTCGTACAGGCTTGTGAGATTGTCTCTCTCACACGAGCAACTGCTTTTGAGACTTAAGAGGGGTGTGTAAAGATGAGACAATTGTGTTCACCAGTAAAGTGGATAGAATGCTGATATGGTAGAGAAGAAACACAAACTATGTTGCCTTGACAATAGTATAGCATGTCAAGATGAGATCCATAAATATGAATAAGTATGGACCAAATCATGGACATCCACTTTCATGATGCTGGTAGCCAGTTAACAAATTCTTCAGCATTGATGTCTAAGTAGAAAGGAAGAATTTGGGTTTAGGTCATGGGAGTGTCTAGACT